>OX465598.1:239857500-241107500 GCA_950022295.1 Bromus sterilis | reverse complement strand
TGTTGATTCTTCTAAGAGGAAGAAGGATCAGTACCATAAGCCTTTCAAAGAAGTGCCTATTGATATTCACGTTGCTGATCCTATTTTGCCTGCAGTTATATATGAACAGCCCCCTTTTCCTTCAAGAATAAGGGAGCACTCTTTTGTGACAGGCATCATAAATAAAAGTGAGAGAAGAACAGGCGAACCTGAGGACCAGATCAGAGTCGATCCTCCAGTTGCTATGGTTAAAGATTTAGTTACTAATGATGTTTCAGATTCTATTATAAATTTTTGTGCTGTTTCCACTAACATTGTCACAGCCAAGAATAAAAGCCCAATTTCAGGTACACCAGTTGTATCTATTAAAATAGGAGATCACAATTATTACGGGCTATGCGATCTGGGATCGAGCGCCAGCGTGATTCCTTATTCACTTTATCAAGAGATCATGACTGAGATTTCACCTTGTGAGCTCGAAGAGATTGATGTTACTATTCATCTGCAAACAAAGCTACTATCTCTCCTATTGGGATTGTGAGAGATGTTGAAGTCCTATGCGGAAAGGTAAAATATTCTACCGACTTTCTTGTACTTGGTTCAGTACAAGATAGTTTTTGTCCTATTATTTTTGGTAGACCTTTTCTCAGAACTTGTGGAGCTATTATAGATTGCAAGAAATGTAAAGTTTCTGTTGAATTCAATGGTGAGCCATATGAATTTAACTTTTCTAAGATTTCCAAGCAGCCTCGCAGTACCGAATTACCTAGTGATGATAAAATTATTGAAAGTATTGCTTCTATTGCTATTCCCCCTAATGATCCTTTGCAGCAATACATGGAGGACCATGAGAATGATACTCATATGCAGGAAAGAAATGAAATTGATGAAATCTTGTTGAGACAACCTGCTATCCTGAAGCACAACCTTCCGGTTGAACCTTTAGGAATTCTATCCAAACCAAAAGAAGACCCGGTGTTTGATCTCAAACCTCTTCCCGATACACTCAAGTATGCTTATTTAGATGAAAAGAAAATATATCCTGTTATTATCAACTCTAACCTTTCAGGATATGAAGAGGAGCGACTATTGGAAGTACTTCGTAAACACCGTGGTGCAATTGGCTATACCCTTGATGACCTTAAGGGAATTAGTCCATCTATCTGTCAACACACTATCAACCTCGAGCCCGATGCTAAACCTGTTGTTGACCATCAACGACGGTTGAACCCAAAGATGATGGATGTTGTGAGGACCGAAATCCTCAAGCTTCTAGCCGCAGGTATTATCTACCCTATAGCCGATAGTAAGTGGGTAAGTCCAGTTCATTGTGTTCCTAAGAAAGGAGGGACAATTGTAGTCCCTAATGATAAGAATGAACTAATACCTCAGAGAATTATTATTGGATATAGAATGTGTATTGATTACAGGAAGTTGAACAAGGCAACCAGGAAGGACCACTACCCGCTGCCCTTTATTGATCAGATGCTTGAGAGGCTGTCGAAAAACACCCACTTCTGCTATCTTGACGGGTACTCTAGCTTCTCTCAAATTCATGTTAACACTGCCGATCAAGAGAAGACCACTTTCACTTGTCCTTATGGTACTTATGCTTATAGGCGTTGATACGTCCCAAACGTATCTATAATTTCTGCTTGCTCCATGCATATTTTGTGTGACTTTACCATGTTTTGGTTGAACTTTATTACACTTTTAAACCAATTTGGACTAACCTACTAACTCAGTGCACCCAGTTACCAGCTTATGGTTTTCTGCTGTTTTTGTTTTTCAGGTTTTCCGGCTGATTAAAGTGCCCAAAAAATTCCGCAAAAATTATATTAAAAATCAGCGGACAGGAAGCTTCCGGAATAACCAAGGGAGAGAGCCGGGACCACCACCAGGGAGCCAGAAGGGTCCCTGGCGCGGCCCCAACCCTAGGGCGCGCCAGGCACCCTCCTGGCTGCCCTGGGTGGCCCCTCGACGCCCCCTTCGCCTATATAAGCCCCTCGGGGTAGAAACCCCAAAACAAGAACTCTTTTTCGCGGAAACCTCTCTATTCCGCTGCCGCCGCCGTTTTCAGACCGGGGCTGCCTGGAGAAGCTGCCCCGGCACCCTGCCGGAAGGAGATCACCCCTCCGGGAGACCATCCATAGCCATGGACGCCTCCCGTATGTGCCGTGAGTAGTCCCCCTTCGACCATGGGTCCGTGATCAGTAGCTATGTGATGTCCTCTCCCTCTTTTGTGCTTTCACTTTCGAGACCTCGTGAGCTGCCTCACATGATCGAGGCACCTATGTAATTTTCTGCTGTTGCTATGCTGAGTTTGTTGGGATCTGATGGATTACGAGACTATGTTCAGATTGTGATGAGTAATATATTTGGTTTGCCCTTTTATATTTTGTTCTTGAGTAAATTCTTGCATGTTCTCCATTGCAGTATTTTCTTTGGCCAAGTTATTTGCTTGCAACTCCAAGAGAGAGCGTTATGCTCGATTGTGGGTTCAGCCCCCTGATGTCTAGCTTGAGTGACAGAAACATGAGACTAGGGGATGTGATGTTGCCACCAGGGATAAAACAACGGTGATTGTGCCTATTGGTGCAAGAATTGTTTACTTTACGCAAAGTTCTTTTAATGTAGTTGTCTGTTGCTTTGAGTTTACACTTTGGGTGGGATTCACAACTTAATACCAGCGAGATGTTCTGGATAGATATCTCAAGGTGGATGATTCGTAGTATATGCAGATGGATTTCGGTCTACTTACCTTGGCGTACTGCCCATTGCTTTTGAGCCCTTCCTTTCTTTGCAGCATAGTTAGCATTGCGGTGCCTTCATAATCCTGTCAATTGCCCAACTGTGATTTGTTTACCTCGCTAGCATTTTTATCGTCTTTTGGGAGAGAGACATCACTAGTGAAAATCACGGGACTCCGGTCCATCTTCATACCATTGTTCACACCCACTATTTACCTTTCTGTTTTTTCTTTTACTAGTACCTTTTTATCTCTTGCGTTTGATCCTTTGTAAACGACAAGGCCGGAGGAATTGACAACTCCTCTGAAGTCGTTGGGAGCAAAGTTATTTGTTTTGTGCAGGTCCACGACAACTCCACGCATCAGAATAATTTCTGGCGCCGTTGCCACCTATCGTACTTATCGTTGAGTCCTACTGGAGACAAACCTTGGTATCTTTACTGAGGGAAATTACCGCTACGCTGCATCTCAACCTTCCACTTGGGGTAACCAATGAGGGGCGAGAAGCCATCAGGCGTATGCCTTTCGGTTTATGCAATGCCCCTGCTACTTTTCAGAGATGTATGTCTGCAATATTTCATGGTTTCTGTGAGGAGATTGTGGAAGTCTTCATGGACGATTTCTCCGTCTATGGAACTTCCTTTGACCACTGTCTCCACAATCTTAATAAAGTTTTGCAGAGATGCGAGGATACAAACTTAGTTCTAAACTGGGAAAAGTGCCACTTCATGGTTAACGAAGGGATCGTTCTTGGCCACAAGATTTCCGAAAGGGGAATTGAAGTGGACAAGGCGAAGATTGAAGCTATCGAAAGGATGCCCTATCCAAGGGACATTAAAGGTATTCTTAGTTTTCTCGGTCATGCCGGTTTCTATAGAATATTTATTAAAGACTTTTCTAAGACCTCGAGACCCCTCACTAATCTTCTCCAGAAGGATGTTCCTTTTGTATTTGAGGAAGATTGTAAGGAGTCTTTCGAAGTTCTTAAGAAAGCTTTAATAACCGCTCCTATAGTACAACCGCCTGACTGGAATTTACCCTTTGAAATTATGTGTGATGCTAGTGATTTTGCTGTTGGAGCTGTTTTAGGACAAAGGGTTGACAAAAAGTTGAATGTTATTTACTATGCTAGTAAGACCCTTGATAGTGCTCAAAAGAACTATGCTACTACTGAGAAGGAATTCTTAGCAGTAGTGTTTGCTTGTGATAAGTTTAGGCAGTATATTGCTGATTCTAAAGTTATTATTCATACTGACCATGCTGCCATTAAGTATCTTATGACGAAGAAGGATGCCAAACCAAGGCTCATCAGATGGGTACTCCTTCTTGAAGAATTTGATTTGCAGATTGTTGATAGAAAAGGAGCAGACAACCATGTAGCGGACAATCTTTCAAGGATGGAAGATATACCGCATGATCCCATCCCAGTCAACGACAGTTTTCCAGACGAACAACTTGCCGTTGTTAAAGTACAATCCTTTTCCGATCCTTGGTTTGAAGATTATGCTAATTTTATCGTTGCAAAGTATTTGCCTCCAGGTTTAACATTTCAGCAAAGGAAGAAGTTCTTCCATGATTTGAGACATTACTTTTGGGATGACCCTCATCTTTTCAAAGAAGGTCCAGACGGGATCGTGAGAAGATGCGTACCGGAACACGAGAAGAAGGACATTCTCAAGCAATGTCACGATAGTCCCTACGGAGGACATCACGCCGGTGAGAGGACCGCACATAAGGTTCTCCAATCAGGCTTTTATTGGCCTACTCTCTTTAAAGATGCTAGAAATTATGTTTTAGCCTGTGATAAATGTCAGAGAGTTGGTAATATTAGTAGGAGGAATGAGATGCCTATGAATTACTCACTAGTGATTGAGCCTTTTGATTGCTGGGGTTTTGATTTTATGGGTCCTTTTCCTTCTTCGCACAAGTAAACTCACATATTAGTTGCTGTTGATTATGTAACCAAGTGGGTTGAAGCAATCCCCACTGAAAGTGCTGATCACAAAACATCTTTGAAAATGCTCAAAGATGTAATTTTCCCTAGGTTTGGTGTACCCAGGTATCTCATGACTGATGGAGGATCACACTTCACGCATGGAGCTTTTAGAAAAGCTTTAGCCAAGTACGATGTCAATCATAGGTTGCGTCACTGTACCATCCTCAAACTAGTGGGCAACTTGAGCTCACCAATAGAGAGATCAAGTTGATCTTGCAGAAGACAGTTAACAGAAATAGGAAGGACTGGTAAAATAAGTTAGGAGATGCTTTGTGGGCATATAAAACTGCTTACAAAAACCCCATGGGCATGTCCCCCTATAAAATGGTCTATGGCAAGGCTTGCCATTTGCCATTAGAGTTAGAGCACAAAGCTTTCTGGGTTGTTAGAGAGCTTAATGCTGACCCAAAGTTAGCTGGTGAAAAGAGTCTCATGAACTTGACTTCTCTAGATGAATGGAGAAGTGAAGCTTACGAGAGCGCTAAAATGTTCAAGGAAAAGGTAAAGAAGTGGCATGACAGGAGGATTCTGAAACGTGAATTTAATGTTGGTGATAAAGTTTTATTGTTTAGATCTTGTTTCAGGTTTTATCCAAGTAAACTACTTTCCAGGTGGGAAGGGCCATTTCATATTGAAGAAGTCTACTGGTCTGGTGCAATTAAGATTAACAATTTTGAAGGCACCAAATCTAAAGTTGTGAATGGGCAAAGACTCAAGCATTACATAGCGGGAGACCCCGTCAATGTTGATGTAAATATAGTTCGCACAACAACTCATGAAGAACATGTTGAAGCCCTGTTTCAGACACTGACAGAAGCAGAATAAGGAAAGGAATGTATTACGGTAAGCAAACATCGCGAACCGCAAAAAAAAGTTCCATATTATGAGTTTTTGGAAAATTAGGAAAATTCGAGGCCTAAGTGGAGCCGGAGACGAGCTCCAGGGGGCCCAGGCGCCCCCCTGGCGCGCCCTACCCCCTGGCCGCGCCGGGAGGCCGCCTGGGCACCCAGGACTCCGTCTCCGACCCCACTTTGGCTCGTTACCTTCCTTTTGTTGCAGAAATTTTTGCTATATATTTACTCGGATTGTTCCGGCAACGTATCTCGCGATTTCGTGTGTTTTCTTTTCGATCTGTTTCTGCCAGGGTAAAAAGCTATTGTTAGAGATGTCTTCTTTTGGATCGAGTGGAGAGGACTTCATGGGACGGCGTCTACGTGAAGTTCAGAGAGACCTCAACCAAGGGAAATACATAGATTGGGCCACAGAAGAAGAAATCGCTGCAAGGCAAGCGGAGATGGAGCGTTCCGTGAGAAAAGAAGTCAAGATTATCACCGCCCATCAACCAGGGGGTCCATCAACACAAGGAGGAAGATCAAGCAACCCCATCATGGTGGGGAGTGTCCAACCTTATTATGATCTTTCTCTTAACCTTTCAGGAACAGCCCCTACACTTGAAGATCAACGTACGATTTCTACCATCTCCGAAGCCTACCGCATCACCAATCAACTGTGTGAAGATTTCCGTGTACTAAAGGTGCAAGTGGAGATCTTGGAGAAGTAAAACCAAACCCTTCGTCGAGTCATCAAATACTTGAAGAATCAACAAGAACAAGGATGAGGAGTAAATCTCCTCGGGTAATGGCATCCCCTCAGCTTGTTCCAAGCTTGGGGGAGTGTCCGGTATCTTTATCTTTATCTTAGTTTTTTAGAGTCAAGTAGAGCCGTATCATGTCTAGGAAGTTTATTATATGAAATAGGTGTTTGCATTGAGGTCTATCACTCCGTCTGTGGAGAGATTGCATCCGTGAGTGTGGAGTCGTCTATATTGGAATATTAATGAGAAGTCTATTGGTTCCTTCGCTGCACTCGGTATTCTCTTCATGCAATCGGCATCATATGACGATTCTTATGGGGAGTATTGACCTTATATCAGGTATGGCTTTGAAAACTTTATTTAAATTTTGGCAAACATAGCTTTGGTCTTGACAACATGCATGTTTTCTCAAGTAGCGACATAGCCAAAACCTTTTTGTTATTATGCTTGAAGTGTTATGTTGACAAGGAAGACAACTTGATGTGTTATGCTTACCTTAATGTTTATGCCTTATATGTTTTGCATCTAAATTAGCATCAATTGTCTGTTCTCTCAAAGCCTTTGCTAGCCAAACTCTTTGCCAAGTAGATTTCTGCTTGTGCATCCATACCCTGAAACCTTTACCTTCCATGTGAGTCCACCATACCTTCCTATTTGTGGTATTCCCCTACCACTCCTATAAGTATAGAATTTATGTGTTATCCTTAAATGTTCAAAATCTTCTGTTTTGTGCCTCTTGTTTAGCTCATGAGGAAGTAGTAGGTAATTCATGATCTTCTCAAGTTGGACAAGTTTTATCCCGGGATTGCATGTTTAATCTGCAAACCCATAATACGAGGAGGAACTGGCATGGGTGCGCCCAGCTCGAAAGATAATATAACAAACAAACCCTCCTTCACGCTGGTCTATGAGAAATCAGAAACTTTGGCAGTGATAAACAAAGGAGATTAAGGGGATGTGATCGTCCTCACTTGGGAGCCGTTCCTCGAAACTTGTCCATCTTGAGAAGTAATTGAGCTATCTATTAGCATTCGTTGACAAACTATGCACCGTCCCAAAATCTATTTTTATTCTGTTTGATTTAAGGATAGCACATGAGTTTTCCCTGCTTGCCTTTAAACAAGGCTCTCTTTCACTTTCGTGTTGAGTCATTTTTCCCACTTCCTTCTTTTCCCTAAGAGAACAGACATTTGATGTTAATGAGGATTCATCCATATAGAGCTGCATTAAGTTTTGCCATGTCATATCCTGGTTGACATTATCTTTTGATAAGTAAGTTGTTTGCGAAAACTTTTGCCTAGCTAGCATCTTCCTTTGTGTTAGCATTTGCACTTCATGACTATTAAGATGTTCTTTCAAAAGCTTCAAATTGTTCTTAGTTGTCCTTTGACCAAGGTTATGTTTGCCATAATTTGATGAGTTTCCTCAGCCCTACTTCTGATTATAATTGTTATTACTTTCTCATGAGGGCCTTATGAGTTGAGGTTGCTGTTGAGGATGCTTGGGTTTGATGGAGAAACCTTGATGCTTCTTGTCCGTATTTTATTTATCGACACTTCACTCTCTAAACTTGTGGAACCGTTTACCGAGTTCAGTATTCGCTTGAGGACAAGCGAGGTCTAAGCCTGGGGGAGTTGATACGTCCAAAATGCATCACTATTTTATATAATAATTCTTTCTTATTCATTGATATATTTCATGATATGATGCTATTCTTATGTTGTTTTGGCTTATTTTACACAGTTTACAACTTTCCGGTGCCGAAGCAGCAGACGCAGGATTCAGCGGTAAAAAGTGGACGCTGAGTTGCAGAAGAAGAACGCCTCCAAATTACCTGAAAATCGACGGAGGTTGTTTTCCAGAAGGATAACGAAGGCACGCAAAAGAGCAACCAGAGGGGGCCACAGGGTGCCCAGGCGGCCACCTGGCGTGGCCCCACCTCTGGCCGCGCCGGGAGGGCGCCTGGGCCCCTGGAGCTCTCCCGGCACCCCCCCCCTCTGGCCTATATACCCCTCGTCGCCCAAAAACCCTAAAAAGGGGGAGAGTTTCCGGAGTTCCGCCGCCGCTCCGTGGCGGAAACCTACAGAGAAGAAAAGCCATCTCTGGCGGGCAGATTCCGCCGGGGAGATCACCTCCCGGAAGGGGAGATCGTCGCCATCGTCATCACCATCGTCACGGGCATCATCAAGATCATCATCAACATCATCCCCATCATCAGCACCATCTCCATCTTCATCCAATCTTGTCACAATTGCAACTCGTGTTGTAATCCGTACTATCTATCCTCTCTACTCTATCGGTGTTGATTACTACTTTGTGGTGAATGCTATTGAGTTTTGTTGGAGAAATATTATTGTGTTCAGATTGTTTATCATCTATATATCCCCACTGATCATGATCTCTTTTATGTCTTGTGAGTAGTTACTTTAGTTCTTGAGGACATGGGAGAAGTCTAGTTGTTAGTAGTCATATGATGTTGAATTAATATGTGTTGGTTGATATTTAAGTTGTGTTGTTATTTTCCTAGTGTTGTTGTGTGAGTCGAACACTCAACACTTCGCCTTATCAAGGACCTAGGGGAATGCATTGTGTATAAATAATGCTTACGGTGGGTTGCCGGAGTGACAGAAACCTAAACCCCAGTTTGCACGCTTTTGCTCAAGGGAACAATGGATCACCGATCGTATTGCTATGGTTAGGCTTTTTCCTTAATTACTATCTTGTATTTGCGGATGCTTGCAAGGTGTTTAATCATAAGAGTGCATTCATCTTAGTCTAGAGGATGCACTAGCATAGATCCACCCACCAAACACTTATCAACACAGCACA
Source organism: Bromus sterilis (assembly GCA_950022295.1). Lineage (NCBI taxonomy): Eukaryota > Viridiplantae > Streptophyta > Magnoliopsida > Poales > Poaceae > Bromus > Bromus sterilis. The sequence continues at coordinate 241,098,353 of OX465598.1, read as the reverse complement.
TAGTACCGATACGGAATATGGCGAAAGCACATGACTACCTCTCCCGTGTGTCCTCAAGAACACTAGCTTTTATAAGTTCAGTTGGTAGGCCTCTCTTTTGCTCAGAAAGGTTTGGGCCACTTTTTACTATCCGTTATCTTTTACTTTACTAGTCTTTACTATCCTGTTTCTTATACCAAGAAAATCCCTAAAAAGTATCTTTCAGTGCTTGCAGTTATCTCCTTACCAAAGTCACTTGCTACTACCTTCTGCTCCTCGTTGGGTTCGACACTCTTACTTATCAAAAACACTGCAATAAATCCCATTACGTCGTGGGTCATCAGTCCCTGGGGCCAGATCTGGCCGGAGTTGACTCCGGCGAGGCGGTTTCCGCCGAGGGCGCGGCTCCGGCGTGGTCTTCCGGCGGCGGCTGAGAGGAGGCGGCAATTGGTGCGGCGCACGGCGCGTCCAGGGCAGCGGGGCGGCGGCCGACGAGCTCGCGGGCGCGGGCGGGTCGGCCCGCGGCGGCACCGGCCGGCGGCTCCGGCGAGCTCGTGGTGAGGGGCGGCGGGCGGTGCGGCGGCCGGCCGTGGCGGCTCGCGTCGCGGCGGGGGCGCACGGGACTCCGGCGGCTGAGCCGTGGGGTGGCGCGGCGGCATGCGTGGCCGTCCTGGCCGGCGCAGGGCGGCGTGTCCGGCGGGCGGCGGGGTGGCCGGTGGCGGCGAGACGGCCCGGCGGCGGCGGCGCGGGCGGAGGGGCCCTGCGGCGGAAAAATTTTTTAGGGTTTTTAGAAAAATGAAAAATAGGAAAAAGAGAAAAGGATTTTCTAAATTTTATTTATAGGCAGACAGAAAAAAAAACAACGGGTCCGAGATGGGCTCTAATGCGCTCGCGGGCGGAAAAAGGCTACTGGGCTGGGCTACGAGTTTTTCTTTTTCTTTAAAAAACCGAAACTTCGAACAATTAAATCAAATCAACCGTAACTCCGAAAAATATGAAATAAAATTCTAAATTCTTCAAATAATACAAAGAAAATTATGCAATGAATATATTTTCCAAAAAGGAAAAAAGTAAAAATAAAATATTTTCTAAATACTTTATTTAAATATAAAATACTTTTCATAAATCAAATAAAATCTAATAAATTATTAAAACATTTTTATTTGGTCAAAAGCATTGACAAACCATTTCTAAATAATAAAATATAAATTTTAAAATTGTTAAACCAATAAATAATTTGGTAAAATAAAAATATTCCATTGGAATACTTTTTCAACTCTTTTGAAATATTAAATAAATCATTTAAATGAAATAAAAACTCTCTTAGCATTATAAAATCCCTAAAATAATTATAGAGTTATTTATAATACTCAAAATAAATTTCAAAAACTTTAAAGTAATATTCTAAATATTTCCCAACTTTATTAAAAAGGGGATAACTCATTTTATGTCCTCTCAAACGAATTTCCTTGAGTTGAAAAATATTTTGAATATTCAGAAGAACTCCAATAATGATTTAAAACATTTTCCAACCTTTTAATATGTTGAAGGAGTCATATTACCTTCTCTCATTTTGTTTAGTTGGTTTTGTTTTAAAATAATAAATTCCAAAAACACCAATTATGAATATTAGGGAAAGTCCTTTTATTCCCTCTCTTTTTAATATTCAACAAACTCGAAAAAGTTTTAAATCCCAGAGAAAATCAAACACATCAAGCAAACAATCATTATCTATTTAATTTTATTAACATTCCAAAATTCGGAGACGTTTGGGATGTTACAAACCAATCCACCCAGGTAGTTCATTGAGTTTCACTTGGTCCTGATTTACTACAAAGTCACTCACCTCATCGTGAATTCACTCCCCAATCCATGTCTAAAATAGCAAATCACTACAATTTCCTACACGATGGTGACAAGTTAAACCTACCACAATTGAACTATTGGGTTTGCGTGAAAGTAAACTTCTACTTATGCATTCTAAGAAAAGGGGTACTACATGCAATAAAACATAGGTAAAGTGGAAAATGATCAAAGGTAGACTTGCCTGGCTGCTGGTGATCAAACTCTAAGGACTGTAAGTACTCTGCTTCGCACTCGGGACAATCTATCGCAAACAAACAAGTGCATCCAATCAAAACATAATACAAAAGAAAACGAAAACAATGTTTCGACAAACTTTGAAAAGAAAGAATGAAAAAGGTTTTGTAAAACAGAAAAAAATTTGTGTAAAACTTGTTGATGAAAGTCCTAAGTGATAGTGATAATTTAGGGTTTCGATTTGCAAAAAGAATCGGTCAAAACCGAGCTACGGTTATAAAGTTACGGCCAAACGAAGTTTGAATTTAAATATGACCAAACTAATATTTTAAAATTTGAAAATTTTGAAAATAGCTGTCCACGGGATAGAGGGATGAAAAACTTATACGTGGGATTTGGTTTCGTTTAAAACTAATAAACGAGTAAAAAGATATAGCTAAAATAAGACTAGGGGCTAAATTGTTAAAACAGAAAATTAAATAATTAGATATAAGTCCCTGGCTATCGTGCGAACAGGGGGGCTAAAATTCTAATCTAGTGAACGTTCTCTAAATAAAAAAAGCGTTTCGTTTTTTTTTTACAAAACTTTTTTTTCTAAGCCATCTTCTTCTACACCGAGAAGAAACGCACGTACATGAAGTATTGGCCGGCGGCGGTTCTTTGTGTGGGCGGCGGCTCTGGCGGGGATTGGCGAAGAGGAAGATGTCGGGGAGGGGCGGCAGGGCGTGGGGAGGCGCGGGGTGGTGGCGGCGGTATCCGGCGACATCGGGGAGGGCTGGGGCGATGCGTTGCTCCGGCGAACTCCGGCGGGCGCGCGACTCTGGGGAGAGCTCTACAGAGCACGAAAAAGAGCAAAACGTTGTCTAAGAGATGCGCAACGACAAGGGCGACCAATTTCTAGAGTTTGGGGTCTAGAGATGGCTTATCGGCGACGTGATCGACGCCGAGGTGGAGCTCGACCGGCGAACTTCGGCGGGCAAATACGCGGGCTACGGTGCGGCTTTTGGCTAGATTTTTGGGGCTTTGGACGAGTGGGAGGAGAGGCACGAAGGGGTGGTTTATATAGGAGGAGGGGGTGTCCACATGCGTGATCCCGGCGACGAAATCCGGCGAGTGCGGAAACTCCGGCGAGGTTTTTAATGGCGGCTTAATGGGGGCGATAAAGGTGTCGGGGCGGAGAGGGGAGGTGCGGGATACGCGGCGAGGCGGGGAAGGAAGGAAGGCGCCTGGTGGCTGGCGTGGCCGGGCGTGGCGCGGTTGCGCCCGTGCCGCTGCTGCTGCTGCTGCGTGCGTTATTCACGCAGGAGGAAGACGGGGCGCGGCTGTGGGCCTGGGCGGCTAGGCTGGCCTGGTGGCCAATTTTTTTTTAATAATACACCGCTAGAAAAATACTTAGTAAATTTTTAAAAATTTAGAATTATATAAGAAAAATATTATTAACTTTTCCTGGCCAAAATAAAATACTACAGAAAATCTATTTCGAAATAAGTTCAATAAAACTCTAATAAAAACCTCAACAAAAAAATTATAAAGCCTAGGATAAAAATTCCTAGCTCAATGCAATTTTATAAAATGTGAAAATTTATTTATAAAGTCATTTTGGATAATTAATAAATTCCAAAAGGAATTTTAGGATTTATTAAATTCCAGAAATGCTTTAATAAAGTAAAATAAAAATGCTCCAATATTTTCCTAACCCTTTTTATGTTGAAGAAGTCATGTTATCTTCTCTCTTGATTTTTATTGGGTTAAAATAAATTGGAAAGAAAATCCAAAAGATCCAATATGCAATGGGAAGAAAATGATATGCACAAATAATTCTATTAACATCCAAATTTTACAAAAATTGGGATGTTACAAACCTACCCCCCTTAAGATGAATCTCGCCCTCGAGATTCGGGTTGGCCAGCAAAAAGGTGTGGGTGGTCCTGCTTGAGTTCTTCTTCTCGCTCCCAAGTGGCTTCTTCATCTGTGTGGTGACTCCACTGAACCTTGCAGAACTTGATAACCTTGGTACGAGTGACTCTGTCCTGGTGTCAAGAATTTTAACTGGCTTCTCTTCGTATGTCAAGTCACTCCCCAGCTGAATTGCTTCCAAGGGTACAGTGTCTCTCAATGGGATATCTTCCATCTCTGCTTGACACTTCTTCAGCTGAGATACGTGAAGCACATCGTGAACTCTAGACAATGCTTCTGGCAATTCCAACTTGTATGCAACCTCTCCCTTGCGTTCCACAATTTTGTATGGCCCCACAAACCGTGGTGCTAGTTTCCCTTTGACTCCAAATCTCTTGATCCCACGAAGAGGGGACACACGAAGATATGCTCGATCTCCCACTTCGTATATTACCTCCTTGCGTTTTGTATCAGCGTAACTCTTCTGCCTGGACTGGGCTATCTTCAATCTATCACGGATCAATTTGACCTTCTCTTCGGAATCTTTAATCAAGTCCGGTACAAACAATTGACGATCTCCAACTTCATCCCACATTAACGGTGTTCTACACCTTCTTCCATAGAGTGCTTCAAACGGGGCCATCTTCAAACTAGTTTGATAAATGTTGTTGTATGAGAACTCTGCATAAGGTAAATTATCATCCCAACTGGATCCATAATCTAGTGCACAAGGTCTCAACATGTCTTCCAGAATTTGATTCACTCTCTCTGTCTGCCCATCTGTCTGCGGGTGAAAAGCCGTGCTGAATTCTAGTCTGGTTCCCAAGGTTTCATGCAACTGGTGCCAGAATTTTGAGGTGAACTGAGTGCCTCTATCTGACACAATCTTCTTCGGGACTCCATGCAGACATACGATTCTCGACATATATATCTTTGCCAGCTTTTCACTCGTATAGGTGGTTTTCACGGGGATGAAGTGAGCTACCTTAGTCAAACGATCCACCACTACCCAGATAGAATCATATCTTGATCGAGTCCGGGGTAATCCAGTGATGAAATCCATGCCAAGTTTGTCCCATTTCCAATCGGGTATCGGCAAAGGCTGAAGTAACCCGGTCGTCTTCTGATATTATGCCTTCACTCTCTGACATACATCACACACTGCTACATATTCCGCAATATCCTTCTTCATACCGGTCCACCAGAATTTTTCCTTCAAGTCCAAATACATCTTGGTGTTACCTGGGTGTATGGAGTAAGGCGAATCATGAGCTTCCTGAAGAAACAGCTTCCTGATCTCCGGGTTATTGGGCACGTAAATACGTTGTTCAAACCATAAGGTTCCATGTTCATCCTCACGAAATCCTTTGGCCTTTCCTTTTTCCATTCTTTCCTTTATTTCAGCAATGTCTTTTTCCGTCTTCTGAGCCTCGCGGATCTTTTCCAACAATGTGGATTGAATCTCCAGAGTGGCGATAAATCCTTGAGGAACAATCTCCAATCAGAGGTCTCTGAGGTCATCGCATAATTCTTGAGGTAAACCTCCTGCTATGAGGGTATTAACATAACTCTTCCGGCTCAAAGCATCAGCCACAACATTGGCCTTTCCTGAGTGATAGTGCAATCTCATATCATAATCTATAATGAGCTCTAACCACCTCCTCTGCGTAAGGTTCAACTCCTTCTGTGTGAAGATATATTTTAAACTCTTACGATCAGTGTACACATCGCAACTATTCCCAACAAGGAAATGTCTCCAGGTCTTGAGTGCATGCACTACGGCTTCTAACTCCAAATCATGTGTGGCATAGTTCACTTCATGAGGTCGAAGCTGACATGAGGTGTAAGCTACGACCTTTCCGTCTTGCATAAGGACACCTCCAAGTCCTTGACGAGAGGCATCACAATACACTTGAAAATCCTTGTGTATATTAGGCAAAATCAGCACTGGGGCTGTAACCAATATTTTCTTCAATTCTTGAAAACTTGCTTCACATTATTCCGTCCACACGAACTTGGTTTACTTCTTCAACAACTCCGTCATGGGCTTGGCGATCTTGGAGAAAATCTCAATGAATCTCCGGTAATATCCCGCAAGTCCAAGAAAACTACGGATTTCAGTGACTGATTTGGGTGCTATCCATTCCGTGACTGCTCCAACCTTGGAAGGGTCCACTGCTATGCCTTCACCTGACACAACGTGCCCAAGAAATCCCACCTCCTTTATCCAAAACTCACATTTACTGAACTTAGCATAGAGTTAATGTTCTCTGAGCTTCTCCAAAACTAAGCGCAGATGTTCTTCATGCTCCTCTTCATTCTTGGAGTAGATCAAGATATCATCTATGAATACCACATCAAACTTGTCCAAAAACTCCATGAATATCTTGTTCATCATACTCATGAAGTATGCAGGGGCATTGGTCAAACCAAAAGACATGACTGTATACTCATAAAGTCCATATCTGGTGGTGAAAGCGGTCTTGGGTATATCTTGTTCTCGAATCTTCAACTGGTGGTATCCAGATCGAAGATCGATCTTGGTGAAAACACTAGCTCCTTCCAGTTGATCAAACAAATCATTGATCATTGGTAGTGGATACTTGTTCTTGATAGTCACCTCATTCAATGAGCGATAATCCTCAACCATTCTTAAGGTTCCATCGTTTTTCGCCACTAAGAGCATTGGGGCTCCCCAAGGTGATGAACTCGGACGTATATACCCTTTCTCCAACAACTCCTCAATCTGCTTCTTAATTTCTTCCAGGTCGTTTGCGGGCATTCTATAAGGTCTCTTGGATATTGGCCCGGTGCCTGGCAACAACTTGTAAGGCCCCTGATGCGGTACTAACTCTAACTAGTCGCTTTCGCGTCTGGTCAGAGTTAGAAGCGCATCAAACGCCACCGGCGCACGACACTCGCACTCGTGTCGCTGCCGGATTCTCGACAACAGGTATATAAGCATAACTCTAAGATAGAAATACATATAGATAGATAAATAGAACAGGACATACAACGCCACTGTCTAATAATACAACAACATCTGAGTACTACTCATCGATCCATCAAGCGGAAGCATAATAGGGACCGAGTACGGTCAAGATCCAAATTGCCCTAGAGAGGGCTACACATAAATATCCACCCACGGGAACGTCTGAGCCCAACTATAGGATCCTACTGGTCGAGGTACTCGTACTCGTCGTCGTCCTCCGGGGGCACCTCCACGAAGTAACGTCCGGTGCTGGGGTCGAGGTAGTAGTCCACTGCAGCGGCCGATCAGGCAAAGCGGTAAAGACAGAAAAGTAAACGGGGGTGAGAACATGTCATTACGGAATAACTAACGCTACAGGAAAGGCAAAGACAAAGACAGGTTGCAGCCGTACTAGCATATATGGTGGCTACTCATTCTAACAGAATAAAGATGAGGTCCAAGAAGTTACGTTGACAACGTGTCGTAGGTCGGCTATCCACCTACTTACGCAAACATAACACAACCTCGTTTCTCTCTCGGTCCCCCTGGACGAAGAAAGACAACCAAGGCACGCACACAGTTCGTCAAGTTTTATGTCATGATTAAAATTGATGTTATTCTATGAACAAGGAGTAGGTCTCAAGTAGTCCATAACCGCGGACACGGCTTTTCGAAAAGATTTACCCTGCAGGGGTGTACCAACTGTCCATTATAGACGTCGCATGTACGCCCGGTTTCCACTTGGCTAGGTAAGCGCCTGAAACTCCGGAACGTCAGAGTCCCTCTAACTAACAACGCACAACTCCGGGTGGCCCCCGGTGAGTCGACACCCAACTCCAGAGCTGGCCACGCTCTCGAATTGGCCTCTACCGTCTGGATGAGGTCGGGTTAACTGTCCAAACTATGTGAACAGCCCCCTAGCTCCCTGTTTTTGGACCAACAGAGAAACTATGTCTCCGATGGCCCGGGTTGTTTCGAAAACAGCTGGGGCGCCAACCAACACACACACGAGGCAAAATAAAATCAGCTCGGGCCACCACTAGAATTGTACGAAGCTAGGTAGGTAAGACAAGGGGGCCCCATAAAACCCCACACACGATTAGGCACGCTCGTCAAGAAACACAATACCCGGAACTCGGGTCCTATGTGATTCAAATGGAACAAAGCACCAGACGGGAATAGTCCAGCCTTCCACCTTTCGTCGAATATAATTTAATATCATTTAACAATAATAAATATCAACCAACTACTTTTATAGCATGATATCCCAACCATAAATATATAGGGCAAGCAGCAAGTTTTCTATCCATACTAAGCAATGGCTGAGCAGCGGTAACTTAGCAGTACAATGGTTTGCTGGGATGTGGGGATCATGGCTATATGGTTTTCAACATGGCATATAAGGTGGATAGGATCAAGCAACAACGTACTAGTTCTACAGCTAGGCACGAGCAGGAAGTTATAAAGTAATGACACAGTTTCTCCCCCTTGCCTGGTAAGGTAGTCGAAGCAGCACCCACGGTACCGTCGGGCTCGGTGTCGGATAGCTCCACGTGAGTCTCCTCGTCAGTCTCGGGTGCTAACGTAAAGATATCGGCAAGGAAAACACACAAGTAAGCAACTGATGCAAACTCAAACAAGGATGGCATGTTCAAGGTTTATTTACATGATAAGACCCTGTCTAGTCAAGTTTAAATGAAGGTGATGGCGACAGGTCATCAACTTCATATGCATTTATTTACATTGTAATGGCTTTGGTCTAAGCCTTAAACTTAGGTGTAAGTAACATGATGACATGACATAAACAACAAGCATTGCAAGAATTTAAATAATATGAAAGTAAAACAAAGATTCCGGAGACGGAGTAGTGTCGGTGAACTTGACACATAGGAAGGTGCAACAAAAGTTGGAACCCAGCCGCACTACATATGACAATATGTTAGGGCTGAATTGAAGAAGAAGATGACATGGAACAAGATTGAAAAGATCAGACGATCAACAATTTTCAAATGCACTGAAGTTGAAATTGCTGCAGACAACAGATCTGAATGCTTCTGAACCAGGTGATCACACCTTGTCTCAAGAGTTTCACAAAACATCATGAGGACATCACTGCTGAAATCCTTGCAGAAAAGTACCCCAAAACACATATGATATGTCTCTACTTGAATTTGCAAGGGCAGTTGCAAATTCAACTGAAGTTCAGGGGCTGAGTGCAAAATTACACCACATGAATTTTGAAAAAGGCTCAGATGAACAAATCATCATCACCATGCAATTCCTTGTGCAAAATTACCCCAATTTCATATATGGCATGGGCAACTTTGAAATTTGAACAACCTTGGCAAAACAAGAATTTACAGGGGGCTTATTGCAAAATTGACCAAGCTCCAAAATTAGAGATGGCCATTTGCAAACATGCATATCACTAGTGTGATCAGTAGCTCCAGCTACCCTAAAAACATATATGGCAGGCATCAAAAAGAACAGGAGGTTGAAATCTAATTTGAATTTGAATTCAAATCTAAATGGAATAAAAAAACAGAAAGAAAAAGAATAAAAGAAAAGGGAAAGGGGGGGGAGCCCAGCCAGCTTGGGCTGGTTTCGGCCAGTAGGCCCAGCTGCTGCTTCCCGCCCCTGGGCGCGCTAGCTCTAACAGGCCAGGCCCAGCTGGATCCACGGCCATGCAAAAAAAGGAGCAAAAACTCCTGGTTAAATCGACCCCAGGGGGGATCGAACCCCGCACCCCGCGGTTCAAACTCCAGGCGTGCATACCACTCGGCCACTGCTCGAATTCTGACAGAAGACTGCTCGCTCTGAAGTTAAACCAACTGTGAGGCGGTTCTGAAACTGAAACGCGAACGAACTCGACTTCAGGCGGCAGTGGATGGAAGAAAGGAGGGAGCTTTGCAAAGCTTTGATTCGATCCAGGCCTCCAACGCACTGGTGCAGCGCTGCATCGCCTCCGTATCTGCTATGGTGACCATCCTCCTCGCAGAAACGAAGCAAACAAGGCGCGAACTGAAGAAAACCTGCCGCTTGCTCTGCTGTCTGAAGAAATTCAGACATCGCAGTCGCCGCGCGCGTGGAACTCCGGCGTCCCTCACATCTCGCACGGCTCGCCAGGAACTCCAAGCTTGCTCCTAGTCGTAACCGGTAGCACCCAGAACCCGTTTTGCATCAAACCTCGCCTCGCCGTACTACCCACGGGAGCTACAAATGGTCGGAAAAACACGGCGGAACGGTCGCTTGCGGGAGACAGGGGAGGGGATCGGCGAGGCTCACAGCGGGGCGACGGCTCGTGCGGGCTCGGGAGGGAGGTTGCCAGCGTCCTTCACGCAGACGCAGACGAAGACGAAGATGAGCACGCCGGAATTCCTCAGGCCATGGTCCTCCTGTCCATGGCGGCCCCGGACAGGACACGGGGGGAGGAGGAGATGGGAGAAGGAGGCGGCGGCGCCCGAGGGAGGATGCTAGGGTTGGAGACAAGGAGAGGGGGGCATAAATAGGAGAGGGGGAGAGGCGACGTGGCTCCAGGAGGGCCTCTCCTCCACGGGCACGCCATGTGCGTGAGGGGGAGAAAGGTGAGAGGAGGGGGATGACAGGAGGGTCCCGCGGGCTGGGAGAGAGGGAGGAAAAAAAAGAAAAAAAACGGGGCGCTGCCCCTGGTGGGCTGAAATCGGTCGGCCCAAGTGGCTAGAAGAGGAAAAGGAAGAAGGACAGGGCCTTTTCCATATAAGATATAAAAACAGCAAGGAAGAAAGAGAAATAGGAAAAGATAAGGGAAAGGTAAAAATATTTTAAATATTTTTAAATTCCCCTGAAAAGATAAGCCCCCTATGTCGATTTGAACAGACTTGTTTTTTGTCGACTCATCAGAAAAAACGACTTGTAGCCCTCATGCTTGGTATGGCCACCTTGTGTGCCAAACCAACTCATAATTTTTGAAATGATACTCCCCCAAGAGTTGGTACGAACACCTTTGCATCGTGCCGAGTCTTAGAAAAAAAATTTGAGGTATAGTCCCCAAGAGTCAGCATGAGCATCTTTGTGTCATGCCAAGTCACAGAGAAATTCGAGCTATATTCCCCATGAGTCGGTATCAACATATTTGTGTCATACCGAGTCACACAGGTTTTTGCTCATAATGTATGAAAAGTTATGTATGGTTTTATGACATATGAAATAAAAAATAAAGTATTCTATGATGCTGATGTATGCAAAAAGTAAAGTACAAAAAAGGCTCATATGGAAGTCGGCCCCGGATTTAACATGCCTCATCTTCTCGCGTTGAGAAAGATTATTGGGTTATCCGTGAGTCGAAACCTCTCTGTAAGCCAGCATCATATGACTAGCGTTCCTGGTGATTAAAACCAAACTCGATAGGAATTTCTGTAAGCCCCCAAGGTTTAGATTAAGTCGGGTACACATTGGTCATATGAGCTTGGGCTATACAGGCCAAGATTAAGCCGTGGTTGGACAATTCATATATATGCCTATTTCTCATATAAGAGACGATGGATGTCATCGAGCCCCCCCCCCCCCCGATTCCTCTGAATAAGTCATATACATGCGCAGTTTTACATATATATGCCGACTTCTCAAATCAGAGTCAATGATTATCATCGAGCTCACCGATTCCCCTGAATTAGTCATATACATGCTCAGTACCAATAAAGGGTTGATCAAGCCCCCAGGTCTCTGAGATATAAAAATACAGAATATGCAATGTATGATGGAAGATAAAAACATGAAAATAATAAAGTAAAGGAGAGTCAGTACGACAACTAAGTGTGGCGAGAGCCGGTGCGACAAAGATTGACTTATATAATATATATGGCGAAGGCCAGTGCGACAGAAGTCGACTTATGTATATTATATGGTGAAAGTCAGTGCAACAAGTGTCAACTTATATAAATGTACAATAATGTTCCTGTTCTACTCAATTATAATATGGACGGAGTTGTGTGACGTTCCACGGTCTGGGAGTCTCCTCCATAGATGATCGTGAGTTTTCCTTCTCGCGTATATCAACAAGGTAATCGAATCCATTGTACAGGTTTTTGCTGACCACGAATGGTCCTTCCCATGGAGAGGATAACTTGTGCATTCCATCCTTTTTTTGTATGATTCGAAGCACTAAGTCGCCTTCCTGAAAAGTCTGACTTTTGATGCGGCGGCTATGGTAACGTCGCGGATCTTGTTGGTAAATAGTCGACTGAGCTGCTGCCAGTTTTCGTTTTTCATCGAGAACATCCAAGGAGTCCTGCCTCCCTTTCTCATTGTCTGCTTCCACGTATGTGATGACTCTTGGTGAGTCGTGACGCATGGCACTTGGGAGAATGGCTTCCGCTTCATATACAAGGAAGAAGGGTGTGTAACTTGTCGACCTATTAGGAGTCTTCCGGATGCTCCATAGTATTGAGGGTAGCTCCTCTTCCCAACAACCCGACGTCCTTTCGAAGGGGACATAGAGCCGGGGTTTGATGCCTCAGAGGAATTATTGATTGGCTCTCTCGGCTTGTCCTTTGGACTGTGGGTGAACCACCGATGCAAGGTCGATTCGGATGTGCTCATTCTGACAGAATCGTTGCATAACCCCTTCTGATAGGTTAGATCCATTATCAGTGATGATGCTATGGGGATAGCCAAATCTGTATATTATCTTTTTCAATAATTTCAGTGGTGTTGCAGTGTCACATTTACTGACCGGCTCTGCCTCAACCCACTTGGTGAATTTATCCACTGCCACTAATAAGTGGGTATTCTTGTTGGCTGACCTTTTGAAAGGTCCCACCATATCAAGCCCCCATACTACAAAGGGCCAAGTGATAGGTATCATCCTGTATTCTTGAGTCGGCACTTGAGCTTGCTTTGCATAGCGCTGGCATCCATCGCACTTCTTGACTATATCCTCCGCATCCGCATGTGCTGTGAGCCAGTAGAAACCGTGTCGATAGGCTTTAGCTACAAGCGAATGAGAGCTTGTGTGGTGTCCACAATCTCTAGAGTGTATTTCATTGAGTATGGCTCTACCTTCTTCTGGTGAGACACGTCTCTGAAAAACATCTACAGAACTTCGCCGATGTAACTCACCATTGATGAGTAGAAAAGATTTGCTCCTCCTAACAATCCGCCTAGCCAAAATTTCATCTGTAGGAAGGATTCCCCAGGTCTTGTAATCCAAATAAGGTACAACCCATGAGGGGGTGGCATGTATTGCGGCCACCAGAGCCAGTTCTGGATCCGGCTCTGCTATGTCTTGCTCAGTTGGTGGTTGCACATACGGTTTTGTTAGGACATCTAGGAATACATTAGGAGGGACCATCTTTCGCTGAGAGCCAAGCCGAGACAGGGCGTCTGCTGTTTCGTTTTTCTTGCGGTCAACGTAATCCACCTACTAGCCAATAAGGAAACCGGCTTGCCTTTCCACTTCTCATCGATAAGCTGCCATGGTGGCATCTTTGGAATTCCATTTTCCTGACACTTGTTGAGAAACGAGGTCAGAGTCGCCATAGCATTGAATCCGTCTTATGTTCATCTCAGATCCAGCCATATCCCATGAAGTAGGGCTTCGTATTCTGCAGAATTGTTGGTGCAAGTGAACTGCAATTGCAAGACATAGCAAAATTTCTCTCCCTTGGGTGAGGTGAGGACCACACCAGCTCCTGACCCTTCGAGCTACCGACTTCCATAGAAATGCATCGTCCAGTACTTGGTAATCATATTTTCTAGAGGTGCTTGGATTTCTGTACAGTCGTTGATGAATTAGACCAACGCCTGGGATTTAATGGCCGTGCGTGGCTCATACTTGATATGATGTAACACCCCAAAAATCGGGTTATCGATTTTGCGCTGTTATTCCTTTCTAGCTTTTTCTCCCGGTCATTTTCCCCTGGATACTGGTTGATAACCAGATAAATCCAGACAATCCTTGACCTTGCAACCCTTTTCTCTGCCCCTTTGCAAGGCAAGATCCCTCCCCAGACCCTCGAGCCGGGATATGCAAGGATATTGCCGAGTCCGGTGCAATGTTCTTCATATCAGCTTAATTCCATTTGTGCCAATCGATGGAATTAAATCCTGGAAAATACCTAGACATATATAAAGGTGGTGTAAACTTGTGGAGATGATCTTGGTTATCCTCTTGACCTCTCCCAAAGATATTGGCTATGATTGAATAAAGGAAATTGTGATTTTCTTTATAAAGCCAATAATCCCTTTTTAGCCCATTTGCAAAGGAGCTACTATTTTGGTTGCTCCCTTGGTGCTCAAACGAATTGTGGAACTCCTAGTATCCAACCCATGGCCATTTCTATCAAAACATGGGGTTCCATAGTTCAAAGTTTGAGCATAGCTTCCATTTCCAAATTTAGGGCAGAATAGCACTTTCCAAAGGAAGTGTTATTTATCTTTGCACATTGCTTCCCAAACTTTTTGTGACATTTTCCCTGCCCATGTCATGGTGTTGTACCAAATTTGAGCCATAATGGCCAAGCCAGTGATGCACACTAAATTCCCAAAGTTTATGTCCAGCAGGCAACTTTGTGAAGGAAGTGCAAGCTAGCCTTGCCCATTTGAGTTGAAATTTTGTGTACATACTTATCCTAGTGTATGGTTTAGCTCTGCCACATTTCAAGCCAAGGGGACCAGTGTGCTAGCCACACCACAGAACAAACACCTTCTGCTTAGTTGGTGCATTTTTAAAGGAAGTGGTATGTACAGTGGCCCATTTGTGCTCAAACTTGACAGAGGTGATCATATTAGTGTTAGATTACTGTGACACAAGTTTGAGAACATTGCACCAGATGAGCCTCCCCCAGATCAGCACAAACACCTTGCTGGTCAAACCTAGGTCATGTCGGTATCAGCCACTCCAGGCCAAGCAGGTCACCCCAGCTTGGTTCTAGCGCACACTGATAGATCACATCACACAGTGGACATGGCCTTTGGTCAAAAAGGCGCTCTGGACACGACCAAGCCTTGGTGACCACGCTTGGGGCGTGCACCCACAGTGTACTAACAACTGTTTGCGCTGGAGGCTTATCCCCATTGTCCTCTTCCTCACGTCCGGGCATGTCTTTCGTGATCCTCACTCCACGCCTGACCACCGCATGCGCTCCCGCATCATCTTATAGCCCATGGTCGCCCATGCCGACATGCAATGCTCCATGGACCGGCCGCCGCGCGGCCATGGCCTCGAAGCTTCGTCGATCTTATCTGAGCCCCTCCCCTGGCTATAAAGGGAGCAGCTACAGAGCCTCCCCCTCAGCCGCAGCACCCCAGCCTCCTCTTCCTCGAGCCCCTCGGCCCCTGCCTCGCCCACAGACACGCCCCCGCCTTGGCCGAAGCCGTCCACGGTCGCCGCGCCCCGTCTGTGTGGGCCGACGCCACCGGCCGCCCCCGAGCCGTCTGGGCGCCCTTGCACCCTCCCCGGCCTCTCCCAGCCACGCCTCGACTCCCTCTTCGGCGCCGGTGCCCCACCTCGCTCCCGTCTGCAGCCCTGGCCACCGCCGCGGCAAGTTCGTAGTGGCGCAGCCCCGCCTCCCCATGGACCGCACGCCGCCCTGCAGGACGCAATAGCCTCCCCATCGCGTGCCCGCGCGCTGCTCGTCCCGGGAGAGGGCCGGAGCCGCCAGCGCAGCCACGGTCGGGCCGCCGCGGCGCTCCTCTGTACCGGCCACAGCAAGCAGAGAGGGGAGAGAGATAACAGAGGAGGTTGAGGAGAGAAGACCCTGACGCGTGGGGCCTGCGCTTCAGCGTCCAGCCCCGGGCCCGCGAGATCCAGCGAAGCGCATTTCCTGGAAATACATTTTCCGTTTCGCAAAGCGTATTCTCAGGCGGCTTTAGAGGGAAATACGCTTTCCCTTGAGTGGAAGCGTACTTTGCTCTTCTGCGGGCCAGAATACGTCTTCTCTACGTCAAAAGCGTAAACTTCCGGAAGACGCTTTCTCTCTCCAGATCCGAAAGGCTTAAGTGGTGGACGTTCACCCGATAAGCCTCGTTTCCCCGCCTATCGAACGAACGGCGTATCTTCGCGACCGTAACTCCGATCGAAGTGATTCAAAAGCCCAGGTTCTTAGTTTTCCGAGCCCGTTCCGTTAGCGCACCTCTCATGGTGTGTTTGCATTGTGGGATTTACCCTTTTGCCCCCGATTGCTGTTAGGCCTCACCTGAGAATCGCCAGTCCCGTTAGATCTTTTCGGAAGGTGATCGCGCGTCCGCCCGATGTATTGTTCGACCCCCCAGGCAAGCTAGCCTTTTGATATATGCTCTAAAGCATCGTGTCATGTGTTCTTGTGTTCTTTAAAATGTGATGTTTCTTAACCGATGAACTAAGCGCCAATCTGTTAACTTGACTTGACATGCTTATGCCATGCTTGTGTTATATGTTTATGTCGACCATGCTATGTTCACTTGTGAGTATCATGCTTATGTTGTTTATACATTGCCTACTTGCTATGATAAGTTAAAATGATCATGCCATGTTTACTGGTTCGTATCATGCCTATGTTGTTCATGTTATGTTCATGCTATCATCCCCGTTCATGTTGATCATATCCATGTTCATTTGTATGGATCATCTGCCTTCACCATGCTTATATGATATCGTGTTGTACTAGTATTGCTATGGTATGTTTTGTTGCTATGCTTGATCATATGTTGCTCAGTTAATATTGTTGATGGGTTTGGACTGGAGTAACCGTTGATCAAGTGCCACCGAACCGAGCTTTACTAGTGCAACCGCACTCGCCTATATGGGCAGGCCTTTGCTTGGGCTATCGTTGTGCCTTCTACGGCTATCACCAAAGAGGGGGATTATGCACGCACGCTACCCTGGCCTGATAGGTGGTGATAATCTAAACATCCAGAGTTATTTACTCGGGGGTCCCAAAGGAGGACAAAGTTTATGGACCACGTGTTGGTCAGGGCCATGTGATGGTCAGTGTCGGAAGGACACGGGGATACCCAAGACAGTGTGTCGGTGATACCGTAGGGAGGTTACGCGGTAGGAAAGTTTCGTTGGAGAAGGCTCACTCTTGCGGAACGAGTTTCAAGGATCCTGTGGGACAAGTTCCAGGGTGCTGGGTGGAGGAAGAACTCCATAGTGTGGGTAAAGTGCACAAACTCTGCAGAGTCACAATCTATTCAAATAGCCGAGTTCTCGGTCATGGGACACAGTTCGTACTAGGTCACACTTGGATCAACATAAGTTCGGTGGATGGTTGTCTTAAGGGGATGGTCATGCGATGACCGGATTGGTTGGCTGGTAACGAAGGACACCTAACCCATTGAATGGTCATTCTATGACCGGATTGGTTGGGTGGTAACGAAGGACACGTAACCCGTTGAATGGTCGTGAGATGACCCAATGTGGAGTCGGTAAGGACTCTGAGGTAAGCTGCATGATCATGCCATGATCATGAGTGCCCATGTGTTGATTGTTATTGCACTAATCTTATTCATGATAATATGCTAGATTCATCATGTTAATATTGTTCAGATTCATCATGTTAATATTGTTTAAACTGCTATGCCATGATAACTAATATACTCTAATAACTTGTGCATGCTTGAATGCCATGGATTGCTTTGCTTGGTGTATATGTTACTTGGTTTGCTTGTTTGCGAGTACATTCAAACGTACTCACATGGCTTTCATCCCTGGCTATTCGCGTAGCCAGATTTTCAGGTTTATCTAAGGATCCGCCTTCCCTAGGAGGAGTCGAGCGTTTGCGAGCTAGGAAGAGTAACCCAGTCAGATCCCTGTGGATTGGAGCCGCTCCAAGTCCGTGATGCCATAGACAGTTTATATTCCGCTGCCCCCATCTCTGTAATGAACCATCTATGGTGGTAATATATTGATTCAAGCCACTTTGGCTTATGAATCCTTTTACAGTTGTGCCTATCTTCTTGGTACGTGTTGTAAGCGCGCACACCAGAGTGATTCCTGGGCTGGTGTGTGGGCGACACTCGTCTGTGTACAGTGGTATTCAGGCGGAGTGTCACAAACATGGAATCCATAGCATCCAGGCTGACTGTAGGTTACCCCTAGCTGGATCAGTTGTCTCTTGCTCAGTAGAAAGCCCAGATGGATTTCAACCATCTTTTCAAAGCTGGCACGGCTACTATTGATCAAAAGACAATGTCATAGGATTTCCCTCTCATCTATGCCCCGAATCTCATGGCATTCGTTTTCGGTGTGAAATTATCACACTGGGCAATGACCGTGAGCCTTTAAACCCCCTAGGTAAGCCAGATATCCTCACCCTTCTTGCTAACCGTGGTATATCTCTCCTTATGTCTAGTTTCCATTGGGAAACGCCAGTTCCATCTTTCCTAAACAACCATAGACTAGTTGACTAAGCCACCTTGGCTATGGTCATACGGTGAGTTTGATGTTCTCCCTCAGGAAGTAGTAGAAGCTTTATGCCAATTGCTACCAGAAGCATTGTGTGATTTTGCTTCTAAATCCTTAGAGAGGCGTCGAGTGCGCTAAGTTAGTGTACTTAGTGGATCTGCATCCACGTGTGGATAGCACGTAGATTTCGAGATATGTTTGCTTCATGGTGTCTGTTGTTTGATGTTTGCTCCGTCTTTGTCGGTTTTATTGTTTGGCTCTGAGTCGTCCCATCGGTAGGGAGACCGATAGCAAGCCCAATAGTGTTTCCCTATCCCGTGGAATCCGGCATGGTCATTGTATATTAACAGTTGACGTAGTCGGATATGATGCCTGCCCAACCAGTGGACCGATCACCTAGCTACCCTTGGATTGGACCCCAGCCAACCCTAGTTGTCTGCCGTGCCAGGCGTATTCTTCTATTTGTTTGAAAAAGATCTCCGCCATGCCTGTGTGCCTAGCATTGCTGCCTATAAAACCCGTCCTCCTTGCTGCAGCATTCCCTCTCAGTAAGCCAGACCACCAGAGAACCCAAGCCAGTTTCCCCCTGGAAACCATGTCCGGCATTTTCAAATCCCCCACCTTTCATAGCAAGACCTCGGCGGTCAACCATGCTGGTTTTCCCGGCCTCCTTTGGGAAATGGTTTCCCAAGCCCTTGGCTGTGTTGTTAACCCCGATTACTAGGTGTTCCAATCCGAGCATGTCCCTCGCCTTTGCCGATATTGTGCAAAGGTGCTCATCCACCTTGGTCCAGATAATATTGGACAACCCGTAGTCTTTGAGGGAAAGCCCATGCCCACTGCAGCGTTGTCCATTCAGACGCCTGCCGCAGAAGCTGTCAGTCGCCTCCGATTCAAGTTTCCACAGATCGGGGAGATGCGGGAGTTCCGCTACCTCCCGAATGTGTCAAGCTTTGGCTACGAGCTCACCGACACCACCAAGGAAGCCGACCCGGCAATAGTTCTTCTGGTCCAGTTCAGCACCGCCCAGGGACTACTTCTCGGTGGCATTATTGGGGAGTTCAAAGCCATGGATGGTGGCATAACACAAGCTGTTGGAGCCGCGTACCGCGCAGGACGCCAAGGTTCCTCTCAAGCCGTCGATCCCTTGCTGCCAAACCCAGTGCTATCCTCTCAGGTCGTGCCACCCTCTCAAGTGGTGCTACCCTCCCAGCCCATGGACGACTGCAACCTAGGCACTGTCTACGCCGACCCCACCAACCGAACTATTCTTCAGCTGTATCGGCAAGGTCTGCTCCAGCAAGATCCAGCCGCTGCCCCAGGAGTTGAGTCCCGACTAGACGAGTTACTCGACTTCGGGAAGCATCTCAGCCTGCGTCCTCCAGGAGAGCCTGAGCTAGACTAGTTCTTTAGATGTTCCCTAGCTGGTCTTCCGTCCTCGCCAGAGGATAGAACCGTAGTCCCGAGTGAGTGGTCATCGTAGAGTGCGTAGTCAGGTCGCACTTGTTTCTGTTGCTTGTGTTTCATGTGATGCTTGTATCGTCTGTTGTTGTAATGCTCTATGTATGTCGTGTTTATTTGTGCCTTTTTTGCATCTGTCCCCTGTTAAGAAGAAATGTTTAACAGAGCTGACGCTGGTTTCCAAGATGTTTGAAATCAGTACAACACTTACACCCTTAACATTGGACTCGTTCTAAGTCTCTAATAAATGCAAGCTGGTCCAGGTATATGTAAGCCCCGAGTACATATACCCACTGGCATTAAAACGGCTTAGTGTGTTTTTATCTGATGTGTTCCCTTGCATTTGCGTGTATGCTGGTTTGAGTTTGTTTTTGGCGCGTTTCACGCACACGACCACACAAGTTTATTCCTCATGGGTACGATCACCCCAGTACCCGGATGGAATGCAAGGAAACATCTCCCGCCTATCTGCGCCTGCCCCGTCTTGCCAGACCTTTGACCCGGGATTCAGAGGCGGTTTTCCCAGCCCCTGAACCCAGTCCCAGAGCCAGTCGCAATCTCGGATAAACTTTGAGAATTTTATTGCGGCAAAATCCTTGCAACCCTCCCAGTACAATTGCAGACCCGGATCCTACCCCGATGCCCGTCCAGCCTGGTTTTCACTCGATGAGGAGCAACCAGAGGCGAGACCCTCACATTGCCAGAACCCCTCCGACCACCTCCAAGCCTCCGAGACAGTGGTGCCGACGTCACCACTTTGCGTGACATCCGGCTGCCAGCTGCCTCGCCTCGCCGCATCCCCGCTCATTCTGCCGCCCCGAAGCGACGGTGGAACAAGCCTAGAGGACCACCAGCCGCCGCGCCATCGTCGTCCTGCTCCCAAGCTGCCGCATCCGTGCCCTCCTTCTCGCGAGCTCGCTCCTGCCAGGTGACCACCCACAGCAATAGCGACGAGCCGACCAGCGCAGCTAGTAGCCCAGCGAGCAGGCACAATAGCATCTCCAGGAACACGGCCTCGCCAGGAGACCGTGGCTCCAGCTCCTCCAAGATGAAGAGGTAGTAGAGCGGCATGGCGTGTGCTAGTCGTAGCCGCATCGTCGTGTCTTATAGCCCCGAGCCTGGTGTACGGTGAACGAGGTCCAGGAGCCTCACCGCTCGACCACCGTAGTCCCCGAAGCGAATCCGCGAGCAGTGCCGCCATTGGTACTGGCCCGTGATGCGAGAGCACTCGCCGCGTCGACCTGTGCACGCCGCGCACTCCTGCCGTAGGGTCCCGAGTGCCCTATGGGCTAGGTGCTTGTAGCCCCAGCTCCTCTCGGAGCAGCACCACCGCAGGAGAAGCGGAGGTAGCCGGAGGAAGAAGAAGAAGAGGCTGACAATGGGCCCTGGTCCCACATGCCAGCAGGAGATTCACTGTTCATCGGGGAGACATTAGCATTTTTGGAAAAGTGAATCTGTAGCTTTTATAAAAATGGTGGCCCCTAGCAGTGGAGCCGATCCCTTGATATCCGTATCTCGATCATGATGCACCCGTGCATCATTTTCCCCAGCCCGGAAATTTTCGAGGAGTAGGTGTGATTTTTAGCTAACCCTAGGAATCTCGAAGACGAGATTCTTTTAAGGGGGAAGGTTTGTAACACCCAGAAAAACGGGTTATCGATTTTTGCGCTGTTATTCCTTTCTAGCTTTTTCTCCCGATCATTTTCCCCAGGATACTGGTTGATAACCAGATAAATCCAGAAAATCCTTGACCTTGCAACCCTTTTCTCTGCCCCTTTGCAAGGCAAGATCCCTCCCCAGACCCTCGAGCCAGGATATGCAAGGATATTGCCGAGTCTGGTGCAATGTTCTTCATATCAGCTTAATTTCATTTGTTCCAATCGATGGAATTAAATCCTGGAAAATACCTAGACATCTGTAAAGGTTGTGTAAACTTGTGGAGATGATCTTGGTTATCCTCTTGACCTCTCCCAAAGATATTGGCTATGATTGAATAAAGGAAATTGTGATTTTCTTTATAAAGCCGATAATCCCTTTTTAGCCCATTTGCAAAGGAGCTACTATTTTGGTTGCTCCTTTGGTGCTCAAATGAATTGTGGAACTCCTAGTATCCAACCCATGGCCATTTCTATCAAAACATGGGGTTCCATAGTTCAAAGTTTGAGCATAGCTTCCATTTACAAATTTAGGGCAAAATAGCACTTTCCAAAGGAAGTGTTATTTATCTTTTCCCATTGCTTCCCAAACTTTTTGTGCCATTTTCCCCTACCCATGTCATGGTGTTGTACCAAATTTTTTGCCGTGGTGGTGTTCTTCGCTCCTCGTGGCGCTCAGGCTCCCTGTGGTGTTCCGGTTGCTCCTCGCCGCCATCGAACACTGCTGCGGAGTACATTTAAGATGCTAAATACAACTAGTGTAATGCTACAACTAACAAAAACTAAATGAATTGATCAACAAATCAATAGGAACTTCACTGAACCACAACGAAATAAACACTTATCAGTGCATTCCTAATCAACTGATACGATTATGCAGGTGTAGAGGTAACTCAAGCAGAGGATATGATTATGCAGGACTATTCTCTACTGTTCTCACAAAGCGCAGAGGAGTGGTAATGCAAACATTTCAGAGTAGTATTGACAGTTTAAGAGTATTTCAGTTGCACTTGATGGTCTGATGACATTGAAGATTACATGGAAATACTGCACTAAGATACTCAGAAATATTGGTCCTGAGTTAAAATGAGTAGTAACATAATAGCCACAACAATTTCTGACCATAAACGTTAAGCCATTCTCTTTCAAATGTGGAACGAATTTGGTGAATCGTTTCAGGCTATACAATTGAGCAAACCAAGATAGTACTCCAAATAATGAATAATACCCGTGAACAACAAAGAGGACAATACTTTGAAAAATGCTAGGCCATAACTTCTCAATGTCGAAGCTTCAAACCGCAAGAGATTCATGTCACTAACTGCAACGAGGAATTTCCTCATGTTCTTGAAGTACTGTATCGCGTATTGTATCCAAGAGATTACAAACAATGGGGTTGACGCGGTTGAGGACCTTGCAGAGGAGGGCGCGGTTGAGGTTCAGGTCGAGGCAGATCGCTCAGGCGTCACACGAGGCCACCATCTGAGGTTTCACCGCCTTGCCGCAGATGGGGCACTCGTGCACCCTCGTCCCGGGCGGTTGAGGAGGCGGGGCCAGTGTTCGGCGGCCGAGGCAGAGCGACGTGTCGTCGTCGATGCTGCCGAGCGTGTGCTGCTTCAACCTGGGGCGCTTGTGGCGGGCGCGGTGTCCCCCCACCGCCTGGAACGTCGTAGTGGTGGAAGCCGCCGCCGAGGCCGACGGCGCCTACGGCGTCCTCATCGTCCTCGAAGGAGATGACGATGGCCGGGTTGGAGTCGAGCCGGTGGTCGCGGTTATGGTACGGGAGGCGCACGCGGCAGAAGGTGAGCGGGTTGGCTACGTAGTAGAAGCCTGTGGCGCAGCCGCGGAGGCAGACGAGGCCGCGCGACGAGGCACGGATCCAGCTCGACGACGGCGTGGATCCGTAAGGCCAGCTATGGCCGTGGCGGATCTGGCCGCGGACTGACCTCATCGGCTCGATCTGGCGCCATGGGAGAGAGGGGGAGGTGATAGAGCCAACCTCATCGATTTGGATCAGGGAGAGGGAGAGAGAGAGAGGCGACAACGCGAGTGTTCTTGGGAAGGAAGCGGACCGAGCGAGAAGAGGGTGTGCCACGCACTAGGGTTTTGGTCGGGTTGTGTGCGTTTAGGAGAAGTGAGTGAGAGACGTTGGATCCACAGGATGCGGACGGCTCAGATTGGCTATAGTGTGGTGATCCGTGGGAAGGATGGTTCTATGTTCTGATTGGTTGGGAATATGTGTGATTTAAAATAACATCTAAGTGATAAAAATAAGAGGATTTTGTGAAGAAACTATACATAATAGTTGTTCAAATGTGCCCATATGTTCTACAGGTGTGCACCTTGCGATGACAAACAATGTTGCCTAATGAAGTTTTTATTTTCTTTGCACGAAAAGTTTATTTTTTATTTTTTTAGTCCCCAAAATGAGTTTTTTTGTGAAGGACCTACCATATATTTGTTGCAAAATTGCACCAAATCAATTTAAAAAAATATTAGGTCATCTTTAATGTATAATTAACCAAATAGTTAGGTGTCAAAAGTTTTTATCCACCTCTCGTGAAAAAAACAAATTTCCGTTGATTCTCTTGGAAGTGGGTCAAGTTTGAACTACAACTGCCTCATAGTTTGCTCATGATTTTTCCCAAAAAATATTTTTAGGTACAAAAGTATCTATTTAATGAGAGAAACACCAAAAAAATTCCAAAATTCAACCACTAGATAAAAACTGTCATGCCCGCCGTTTTGACCGCATTTTTAAATGGGCATGAAAATTTCAAAAAAAATCAAAAAAATTAGAAAACCTTCGCATTTTTTCATTATATATGACCAAGTTACCAGCACAAGTAATAAACTCGTAATACGGTCAATATTTTAAGACAATGTTCTTAGAGATGAGCTATCATGTCTGAAGATTCATGCCTTTCAAGCCAAATGATCAATCTTATGGTCATATTCATGGCATAGTTTGTTCGAATGATATCATATTGTGCGCAAGTATGCATCGTGCGATGACAAACAATGTTTCCTAACGAAGTTTTCATTTTCTTTGCACGAAAAGTTCATTTTCCATTTTTCGAGTGCCCAAAATGAGTTTTTTGTGAAGGACCTACTATATATTTGTTGCAAAATTGCACCAAATCAATTTTCTGAAATATTAGACCATATTTAATGTACAATTGACCAAATGGTTGGGTGTCAAAAGTTTTTATCCACCTCTTGTGAAAAGGACAAATTTCCTTTGATTCAGTTGGAAGTGGGACAAGTTTGAACTACAACTGCCTCATAGTTTGCTCATGATTTTTCCAAAAATACATTTTTATGTATAAAAGTATCTATTTAACGAGAGAAACACCAAAAAAAATCCAAAATTCAACCACTAGATAGGAACGGTCATGCCCGCCGTTTTGACTGCATTTTGAAATGGGCATGAAAAATTCAAAAAAATCAAAAAATTAGAAAACCTTCGCATTTTGTCATTATATGTGACCAACTTACCAGCACAAGTAATAAAATGGTAATACGGCACATATTTTAAAACAATGTTCTTAGAGATGAGCTATCATGTGTGAAGATTCATGGCTTTTAGGCCCAATGATCAATCTTATGGCCACATTAATGGCATAGTTTGTTCAAATGATATCATATTGTGCGCAAGTATGCATCTTGCGATGACAAACAATGTTGCTTAACGAATTTTTCATTTTCTTTGCACGAAAAGTTCATTTTCCATTTTTCGAGTGCCCAAATTGAATTTTTTTGTGAAGGACCTACCATATATTTGTTGCAAAATTGGACAAAATCAATTTTCTGAAATATT
This sequence comes from Bromus sterilis, assembly GCA_950022295.1. Classification (NCBI taxonomy): domain Eukaryota; kingdom Viridiplantae; phylum Streptophyta; class Magnoliopsida; order Poales; family Poaceae; genus Bromus; species Bromus sterilis. The sequence continues at coordinate 241,073,169 of OX465598.1, read as the reverse complement.
AGACCATATTTAATGTACAATTGACCAAATGGTTGGGTGTCAAAAGTTTTTATCAACCTCTCATGAAAAAGATAAATTTCCGTTGATTCAGTTGTAAGTGGGTCAAGTTTGAACTACAACTGCCTCATAGTTTGCTCATGATTTTTCCAAAAAAAACATTTTTAGGTATAAAAGTATCTATTTAATGAGAGAAACACCAAAAAAATTCCAAAATTGAACCACTAGATAGGAACGGTCATGCCCGCCGTTTTGAGTGCATTTTGAAATGGGCATGAAAAATTCAAAAAAAATCAAAAAATTAGAAAACCTTCGCATTTTGTCATTATATGTGACCAAGTTACCAGCACAAGTAATAAACTGGTAATACGACAAATATTTTAAAACAATGTTCTTAGAGATGAGCCATCAAACCTTCGCAACAATTCCTTGCAACGTTGTTGTCAACTTGCCACAGCAGCACCACAAAACATTCATATTCACGCATCATGTATTGCTTGCATTGTAGCTTCCCACCATCGGCGAGATCCATGGATCCCATCTCCACGCAAGTTGCATTGCTGCTTCATTACCGGTGACCACACTACTCACGTGTTGCACTGCAGCTCTGTCGCGCAACCGACGAGAGGAGACGAACCACAACACCGTGCACAATGTTTTGCAGCTCCATCGTCGACAAGATTCATGTACCACGACATCACACTCATTGCACCTCTTTCGCCGGCGAAGTGCGCCATGGATGTTGATGGCCGTTGTCGTCGCTGTAGCTCATCGTCGTTGACATGGTTGTAGCTCACCGTCGTTGTCATAGAATCTCAATGACGTTGTCGCAGATCGCCATCTTCAACATCACCGCAACTCGTCGTAGTGGTCATCGTGGACATGATCGTAACTCGCCGTCATCGTTCCAGCTCACCATTGTCTTCGTCACCGCAACTCATTGTTCCATCTCACTGATGTCGTTGCAACTCATCCCAGCTCGTTGTCCCATCTACCGATGTCATTGCAACTCACCACCATCGTTGTTGTCGCAGTTCATCATCATCGATATGGTCGTAGCCCGCTGTCATCACCGCAACTCTCCATCGGCATCATCGCAACACACCATCGTCGCCATCATCGTCACAACATCTCTCCGCTGTCGTTGCAACTCAGCACTATCGCCGTCATCGTAGCTCATCATCGTCGACATGGCCGCAAGTCTTCATCAGCGTCATCGCAGCTCACCATCATCGACTCCGTCGTTGTAGCTCGTCGTTGTCGACATGGCTATAGCCCACTATCATCATCGCAGCTCGCCGCCATCATTCCATCTCACTGTTGTTGTTGCAGCTCACCGGCATCACCGTCGTCGCAGCTGATTGTCGTCGTTGCCCTCGCCGCTGATGATATGTTTGAAACTCTCCATCATCGATTGTCGCAGCTCACTGTCGTCATCGTCGGCTCAACTCGCCTTCGATGCAGCTCGTCATCATCGTCGTCGTAACTCATCGACATGGTCGCGGCTCACTGTCGTCATCGCAGCTTGCCGATCACCACTGTCGTCGCAGCTTGCTGTTGTGTTTGCAGCTGCTCGTCATCGTCGTAGCAAAAGGTAGATCGTTGGTTTTATAGTATCTCGTCAAATACAGTACGCACTATGATAATAAAATAGCAGTACCATTACGGGTGCAAATGTCTTAACTGAAAAAAAGAAACACATAGTAACATCGGCCACGATCAGCGTACCTTTTGGAAAAGCCGACGCCGAGTAAAACGGTACATTTGTTTTTCCATCAGGTGTGTGCAGATCCCCGCCTGGACACGTGGTTGGCTGAGGACGCCGCGTACACATTTGAGTTATCAGTCGGCGGAAACTAAACGTTTCCCTAATTTTGTGTTGGAGCCAACTTGTAAGGTAGGTGGTGGACCCGCAGTTAGTATGGTGGGGGGCATACCTCATGCAGGTGGTGGGTCCGAACTGTCATTGGAATAGGTGGTTCAGTTGGACTTTACGGTCAACACAGTTCATGCATGGGTTCCACCCGTCAGCGATAGATTATAATCTAGTGCTGATATGACAAATAGATGAAACTTCCAAAGTGGTCTATACATGGATATGACACATAGGCGAAACTATTGAGGTAGACATCCAAATAGCAAATACATGGGTTAAAAATAGGAAAAATAAATAGTGTTATCCTCTTATGACCATTGTGTCTAAGGAAATTATGACCTTTCAGATTAAAATGGTCGTTGTGTTCTTGGGTTTGGACCCTCCCAAACAGTTTACGACCATTTGAAATGGTCATAGATTTATGACCATTTCTTTCAGGGTCACTATGAAAAGGTCGTAAGTTAGCATATTTCTTGTAGTGGTTTCCATGGTTCCCATGCTGAGAATTGCCTCCATGATTATGATGGTTGTGTCCTCCAAACTTGTTGTGGCCTGATCCACCATATCCCGAGAATGGTGCGGGACGGGGCTATTGCTGAGTTCCAGAGTGAAACTTTCCCTGACCGTACTTCCTCTTGCGATTCTCCATTATCTGATGCTTGCCTTCAAGAATAATAGCCTTGTCCACCATATCTTGATAATTAGCAAAAGTTGCCACTGTCAGCTGAACGCCAAGTTCATCATTTAGTCCCTCTAGAAACTTCTCTTGTTTAGCGGCATCCGAGGCCACATCTCCTGGAGCATAACGGGACAGCTTGTTGAACTCCTCCACATATTCTGCCACTGAACGGTCTCCTTGGAGTAAGTTGCGGAATTCCCTCTTCTTGAGACTCATAGATCCAGCTGAAACATGAGCCGTGCGGAAAGCCTGCTGGAACTGGTCCCAAGTCACATTAGCCATGGGGTATGTGGTGGTATAGTTATCCCACCATGCGGTTGCAGGTCCATCCAGCTGGTGCGAGGCGAACCTCACTTTCTCCCCATTAGTGCATCCAGCGGTTGCCAGCTTCCTTCGCATATTACGAAGCCAATCATCAGCCACAATCGGCTCTGGGCTGCTTGAGAACAGTGGTGGGTTCAATCTCAGGAAACGGGTGAGACTATCCACCGGAGGCGGTGGTGGTGGAGGTGGTGGTGCGTTGGTTTTGTTGGTGTCCATATTCTGCATCAGAAGATGCATCAACTGGTTTTGGGTCTGAAGCAACTGCTCTAGGCCGGGGATTCCACTCCCTGGTCCACTTTTGGAAGGGTCCCTTCTTGGTGGCATCTGTTGGGTTAGAATAGATGAGATATAGAGGGAGAAAAGGGCCTAAGGGGAAAACACTACCCATATGCAAAAATGATAGCAAATTTTCAATTCAATTCACCCAAATCAAGTTTCAAACAAGCAACCTAAGATAATCCATGTCACAAAGTCGACATGGTAACTAAAAAACGATAGATTGAAACTCTACTCGAGTAGCTAAGGATACTCATCTATGATGGTGGTTTGTAACTAATTTGAGTCGGTAGAAGACTCGCTCATCTCAACATCATTTGACCCCTCATGATCCTTATCCTGGCTGACGAAATCTCCATCAGAGTGGTCGCCCTGGATGTTTTCTCCATGGTCAAGCTTCTCTTTGGCTTCTTCCAGCATGAGCTTCACCTCTTCATGCTTCTTCAGTAGCGTGTTGATTTCATCCTCGTACCCTTCACGTGTTTCCTTGAGTTCCTCCTCCAGCTCCTCTTGTCGGATGGCCAGCTTCCTGGAGGTCTTCATGCCACGGTGCATCACCTTCTCCAAGCTGCGGATGTGCTCCTCTAGGTCTTGGATATAGGATGATATAGTGTCGTCTTGAACGGTGCGCACAATCTCTCCATGCTGATCCCGACGTCCGCACACCATGAAGGTGGTTCCCTTGAGATCCTCTTTGTATTCCTCGCGGATGCGTCTGAGGGAGGTGTGTGCTGCGATGCTCTGGCCCAAACTCCAAGTTGGTGCCTCCAAGAAGAAGTCAATAGGCTTCATGTTCTTCCCGAAGGTGCGTCCTGGAATGTGGACGTTGATCCTCCCGCATCTATCTTATGGCGTCGAGGTCTTGAGGGTTCCAGTAAAACTGGGCAGGCCGATGTTCAGGTACTTGGTGATCTTCGTCAGGCGTCTCCCAAAAGGCATGGTCTCATCGGGATGGGTGAACCGGGTCATGGCAGTCGACATCTTTTTAAAAGAGAGAAGTTAGATTTGAATAGACAAGGATACGAGAACAACGAAAAGTAGAAGGTTTGCAAAATAAAATTTTGTCCTGTGGCTTTTCCATTTCTAAGGTCACGTCCTACAGTCAACATGTGCTCTGATACCATCTTGTAACGACCCGATCCCGAATAGGACCAAAGTCTCTGTGATATGTGCCAGTCCCTGGATCAACTTGCTGGCACACACAGTACTCGATGAATAACAGAATAAATCACATGTCTTTTATTACATCGGAGAGTTCAAAATAGAAAATTTTATTACAATAGCATGGCTTAAGGCCATCAAAAACTGCGGAAGCAATAGTAGTAGTAGTGGTCCATCCGACTCCACGGCAAAACGTTGAGTATAGGACAATAACCTATTCGCACTTTAATCACCGTCAGAGTAATCTGCAACAATCGTACAGCCCAAATAGGGTCAGTACTTTGAATGTACGGCAAGTCATACCAAGGAGGAGAAAATGAAGTCCTTCAATACATGCATTTGGCTGGTGGAGCTTCTACGTTTCAATTTGCATAAAGCTAAATTTTTCCCTATAGAATAAGTGTTCCTAAAAATAATTTTAGCAAGAATAAGCACAAGACAACCCATGGTAATTAATACCCAAAATGATTAATTAAAGATGATGAGATTTCTCAAAATTACCATAACTAGACGCTCAAATTGTCCAATACCGGGGACTCGGCTAATCGATTAGATTTATACGCTCTGCAGAGGTTGTGCACTTTTTCCCACAAGACTCGACCACCTCCTTTGGTATTTGCCACACTACACGTTGTATGGAAACAGGAAGGTCGAGACATGGTCTTTTAGAAGAGTTTCCCTTACTCTGGCGGTGCCCATCCCACCTACCAACACTACGTTCGTAGCACCACCTAGCAAGAGTCACTACTACTAATTAACCAAGCCAGAGCCCATAATAGCTTGTGGCTGCACACGTAAGCTTCTAGAAATGAGATTATGACAAAATCTCTTTAAGCCTGGGTGGCTTTCCGCAGTGATCACTGGCCATCTCCAGGTCACTTAGGCATCTCCACTGGTTCCTCCAGGGTGCCTCCAACCAATCCACCCAGATAGTTCATTGAGTTTAACTTGGTCCTGATTTACTACAAATTCACTCACCTCATCGTGAATTCACTCCCCAATCCATGTCTACAATAGCAAAGCACTACAATTTCCTACACGATGGTGACAAGTTAAACCTACCACAATTGAACTACTGGGTTTGCGTGAAAGTAAACTTCTACTTATGCATTCTAAGAAAAGGGGTACTACATGCAATAAAACATAGGTAAAGTGGAAGATGATCAAAGGTAAACTTTCCTGGCTGCTGGTGATCAACCTCTAAGGACTGGAAGTACTCTGCTTCGCACTCGGGACAATCTATCGCAAACAAACAAGTGCATCAAATCAAAACATAATACAAAAGAAAACGAAAACAATGTTTCGATAAACTTTGAAAAGAAAGAATGAAAAAGGTTTTGTAAAACATAACAAAAAAAATTTAAAACTTGTTGATGAAATTCCTAAGTGATAGTGATAATTTAGGGTTTCGATTTGCAAAAAGAATCGGTCAAAACCGAGCAACGGTTATAAAGTTATGGCCAAACGAAGTTTGAATTTAAATATGTCCAAACTAATATTTTTAAAATTTCAAAATTTTGAAAATAGGTGTCCACGGGATAGAGGGATGAAAAACTTAAACGTGGGATTTGGTTTCGTTTAAAACTAATAAACGAGTAAAAAGATATAGTTAAAATAAGACTAGGGGCTAAATTGCTAAAATAGAAAATTAAATAATTAGATATAAGTCCCTGGCTATCGTGCGAACAGGGGGTCTAAAATTCTAATCTAGTGAACGTTCTCTAAATAAAAAAAGTTTTGTTTTTTTTTTACAAAACTTTTTTTTTCTAAGCCATCTTCTTCTTCACAGAGAAGAAACACACGTACATGAAGTATTGGCCGGCGGCGGCGGCTCTGGCGGGGATTGGCGACGAGGAAGATGTCAGAGAGGGGAGGCAGGGCGTTGGGAGGCGCGGGGTGGTGGCGGCGGTCTCCAACGACGTCGGGGAGGGCTGGGGCGAGGCGGTGCTCCGGCGAACTCCGGCGGGCGCGTGACTCTGGGGAGAGCTCTACAGAGCACGAAAAAGAGCAAAACATTGTCTAAGAGATGCGCAACGTAAAGGGCGACCAATTTCTAGAGTTTGGGGTCTAGAGATGGCTTACCGGCGACGTGATCGACGCTGAGGCGGATCTCGACCGGCGAACTTCGGCGGGAAAATACGCGGGCTACGGTGCGGCTTTTGGCTAGATTTTTGGGGCTTTGGACGAATGGGAGGAGAGGCACGCTGGGGTGGTTTGTATAGGAGGAGGGGGTGTCCAGATGCGTGCTCCCGGCGACGAAATTCGGCAAGTGCGGAAACTCCGGCGAGGTTTTTAATGACGGCTTAATGGGGGCCATAAAGGTGTCGGGGCGGAGAGGGGAGGTGCGGGATACGCGGGGAGGCGGGGAAGGAAGGAAGGCGCCCCGTGGCTGGCGTGGCCGGGCGTGGCGCGGTTGCGCCCGTGCCGCTGCTGCTGCTGCGTGCGTTACTCACGCAGGAGGAAGACGGGGCGCGGCTGTGGGCCTGGGCGGCTGGGGCGGCCTGCTGGGCTGGCCTGGTGGCCGAATTTTTTTTTAATAATGCACCGGTAGAAAACTACTTAGTAAATTTTTAAAATTTTAGAAATATATAAGGAAAATATTGTTAACTTTTCCTGGACAAAATAAAATACTACAAAAAATCTATTTCGAAATAAGTTCAATAAAACTCTAATAAAAACCTCAACAAAAAATATATAAAGCCTAGGATAAAAATTCCTAGCTCAATGCAATTTTGTAAAATGTGAAAATTTATTTATAAAGTCATTTTGGACAATTAATAAATTCCAAAAGGAATTTTAGGATTTATTAAATTCCAGAAATGCTTTAATAAAATAAAATAAAAATTCTCCAATATTTTCCTAACCCTTTTTATGTTGAAGAAGTCATGTTATCTTCTCTCTTGATTTTTATTGGGTTAAAATAAATTGGAAAGAAAATCCAAAAGATCCAATATGCAATGGGAAGAAAATGATATGCACAAATGATTCTATTAACATCCAAATTTTACAAAAACTGGGATGTTACAAGAATATTGAAACCCAAACTGCTAACCTGAATTGGAGAGGGAAGCTTTTCCTCTAAACAAGATTCCCAAGAGATCAAAGATCCAACAGATCGATAAACCCTAACAAAATCAATCGAAAAACACTAATAACCACGGATCCAATCTAGAGAGGAACGAACAGAGAGGAAGATTGGATCGGGGCTTCGACATACCCTAACTTGGCGACGTCGAGCGGCTACGGCGGCGAGGAGCGGCGGAGATGCTCGTCGGCGGCGGGAAGTCCACGGAGGAGTCCTTCCGGTAGTGAAGCGGCGAGGACGAGTAGAACGGCGCCGCGCGAGAGGGATTAGGGTTCCTGAGAGATTTGGGAACGAAGGTGTAAGTGCATCAAGTGCCCTCCCCTTGAGGTTTTGGAGTTTGATGACAAAACGGTTAAGGGACTTATATGTTTGTGAGTATACACAGGAGAACAGTCCCGGATGAGGTGTTTAACCACCAATGTCGGCCCCCCAAAATGTTGAGGAACATTGGAGAAATCGGTGTGTTTCCTGAAGAATGAAGTTGTGCGAAATCCTGAGGAAGTAGGATCCTGAAGCGTTCGGTTGAAGTTGAAGCTGAAGACGATCCTGAGGAAGTTCGCGCTGAATACGAAGTTGAAGCGTAGTCTTCGCTAAGACTTTTTATACTTCTTGAGTAATGAAGTTGCGCGAAATCCTGAGGAAGTAGGATCCTGAAGCGTTCGGTTGAAGCTGAAGCTGAAGACGATCCTGAGGAAGTTCGCGCTGAAGACGAAGTTGAAGCGTAGTCTTCGCTAAGAATTTGTATACTTCTTGAGTAATGAAGTTGCGCGAAATCCTGAGGAAGTAGGATCCTGAAGCGTTCAGTTGAAGCTGAAGCTGAAGACGATCCTGAGGAAGTTCGCGCTGAAGACGAAGTTGAAGCGTAGTCTTCGCTAAGACTTTTTATACTTCTTGAGTAATGAAGTTGCACGAAATCCTGAGGAAGTAGGATCCTGAAGCGTTCGGTTGAACCTGAAGCTGAAGACGATCCTGAGGAAGTTCGCGCTAAAGACGAAGTTGAAGCGTAGTCTTCTCTAAGACTTTTTATACTTCTTGAGTCATAGGAAAACACCGCACTGTTGGAGGGGTTGAAGAAAACGAGTTCCGAAGGTCTGAGGAAGTGCTCAGTTAGGAATCCTGAAGAAAAACCCTGAGGAAATCTCCTGCGGTAGAAGTTCAGTTCCTCGGGTGTCTGAGACGTTGTTCTTCAGGACACTGAGGAATTTGTCTTCGGTTGAGGAGTCTGGAGGCTGCGAGTGCAGTTCTCCTGAAGAGAGTGAGATCTCCTGCAGTAGAAGTTAATCCTCATGTGTCTGAGACGATGTTCTTCAGGACACTGAGGTAACTAACTTCGGTTGAGGAGTCTGGAGAGAGAATACTTTGACCGTGCCACGTGTTACGTGGTGAGAGGCTAGAACTGGTCTAGCAACGGTCATTTACGAGGGCATGAGAGTAATTGCATGCATGGGCATTTGTGTCCTTTCACCTCGGATTGCTCCGCGGCTATAAATAGCCACCCCCAGCCCCATTTGTGGGTTGTCTGCTCCGAGAGAAAAACTGACACTTGTCATTTGAGAGCAACCCACCTCTGAGGAGACTGAAGAACCTATGTGAGGAAAACCACCAGCCTGAGTAGTTGAGCATTTCTGAGGAAGTCGGTTCGAGTGATCCGAAGCTTTTCACTCTTGAAGACTGTGATCTTCCAGCCGGTGTAGAAGTCTTCAGTCTGAGGAAGTCAAGATGCAATTGTGACTTCCTGGAGTGACTGAGTCTGTAAAGGTTTCGGGAGTCTACCTTGAAGACTCACCTGAGTTATTGGACGGAGTCTGTGGACTTTAGTTCAAGGAGAACAAGGTGAAGACTATGTCTTCTGAGTTGAATCTCAGCCTCTCCAACCAGACGTAGAGTTGTCACAGCAACTTGAACTGGTCTACCAAACCATTGTCTTCAATCTCTGGTGATATCTCTTCAATCTCTTAAGCCTCAGTATTATGTCTTCAGTATCTATGTTGACTGCTTGTGCTTCAGCTCTCCCTCTGCTATTAGTCTTCATACTATGAATCTGAAGCACCTCTGCTTATCTGAATTGATTTATTTCTGTTGTATTATGATGAGCTGCCCTAATGATTACATTCTGTGAAGTTTTATTTCTTCATGATTTTGGTTACTTCTTCAGCTTCATGATTGCTTCAGTCCTGAAGAAAATCAAAATCCGGTAGCAAAATTGAAAATCTCCCATTCACCCCCCCTCTGGTCGATATATTGCACTTTCAATTGGTATCAGAGCAAGGTACTCCCTTGTTCTGTGTGATTCGGTTTAACCACCTGGAGTTTTAGTTATGTCGACCTCAGGTACAATGAGCGTTGTCTCAAACTGCACCATCTTCGACGGAACAGACTATCCATACTGGAAGAACAAGATGAGGATGCATCTTGAAGCCATTGACAAGGATCTGTGGGACATTGTTGATCAAGGCATTCCTGAAGCAAATCTGATGACTGCTCCCGAAGTTGTCAAGAAAAACTGGCAGCTTGATGCAAAAGCTCGAAGCATCATTGGTGGTCATCTCAATAAGGCTCAGTTCAACCGTATCAGCGGTCTGGATACTGCAAAGAAGATATGGACAAGACTGTCTAAAGTTAATGAAGGAGTCTCAGCTCAACGAGACTCACGAGTTGATACACTCCGCAGTCTCTTCAATCGGTTCAAGAGGCTGGATAATGAGCACGTGCAACAAACCTTTGACAGACTCACTGATATATCCAATGAACTTCAAGCTCTTGGTGCTGTTGATATCACAGATCATGAAGTTGTGAAGAAACTGCTGAGGTCACTGGATGACTCATTTGAGTTCCTATCACTGATGATTCAAGAAGGGCCTGACTTCAAGACTCTGGATCCAGCAGACATTCTCGAGCGCCTCAATGCTCATGAACTGAAGCTCTCTGAAAAACGAGACTTATACAGCCCCACGCCTAAGGTCCGCGCGCTAAAAGCTAGAGCACGAAGAGTGTCCTCTGATGAAGAGTCTGAGGCTGATATTGATAATCCTGAGACTCTCAGCCGTGAACTTGCTCTCCTTACCAGAAAGTTTCAAAGGTTCACGAAGAAGAATCGCTTCGGAAATTCCTCAAGATCGTCCTCAAGAAAAAGCAAAGATGATGATTTTGTCGAAGCTAGAAAGAGAGTTTGCCACAAGTGCAAGAAACCTGGGGATTACATCGCTGAGTGTCCTTTATGGGAAAAGGAAGCTAAACTGAAGAAGAAGAAGAAAGGGAAAGATGAAAGTTCTGATGAAAAGACAAAGAAGAAATCCTCAAGATCCTCAAGGTCTACTGGATACAGGAATAGCAGTTCCCGTAAGGCTCGCGCTTATCTCAGGAAAGAATTGGACTCGGAAGAATCTGGTTCCAACCCTGATGCCGAGGAAGAAGAATCTGAAGAATCTGAGGGTGTGGCCGGTTTGGCTCTTGCCACGACACTTGTCTCAAAGTCAATCTTCAGCACTGAAGAATTTGGTCCATCACATGCTGATGATGAAGCTGAAGACACAACTCCTTCCTTCTGCTTCATGGCCAAGTCCTCCAAGGTATCTTCTTACTCATCATCAGATCAACCCTCTGATGAAGAACCTGATGAAAACTATGCTAAACTTGCTAAACTTGCATCTAAACAACAACGTGCACTTGAAAAGACTCAGATCTCATTAAACAAAAGTGATGATATGTTGGTTGAGGAAATGACGAAGACTCAAAAGTTGACTGATGAATCAAAAATTCTTCAGTCAAAGTTTGATGACTTGTTCAATCGGCATGAGGCACTCCTTACTGATCATGAAAAGCTGTCTCATGAGTTCCTCATGAGGAAACAAGAACTTGAACGTGTAAGGATGTCTCATGACGATCTGAAGAAAGAAAATGATTCACTCCTCTCCCAACAGATCATCATGCCACAAGAAGGATTCAATCCTCCCTGTTTAAGATGCATTGAACGTGATCAAATCATATCTGTGTCTAGTTCCTCAATGTCTTCAGACTCTGTTATTTCTATTACTTCTGTGGTATCGAACCCCTCATCTGAGGATACCATAAACATTACTGAAGAAAATGCTAGGTTGAAGAGTCTACTGGAAACAGGCATGTTCAAGAGTCTGAAAGGACATCAGACTCTCTGTGACATTCTCAAGAAATAGATCCTCATCAGAAACGCGAGGAAAGAAGGCATCGCATTCACTCGGAGACTCAACCCTGATGGGTCTTACTGGAAACCTGAACAATATCCTGAGACCATTTGGGTTCGAGCAATGATGCCTCCTCCTGATCCCTATACCTTATCTGGTTATGATGTTGTTTCCTCAGACGTGATGACTGAGTCATTTGACTCAAACTATAAACTGTTTAAGAATGGTAATGGTGAGGTATTTGCCAGATACATCGGAACTAACTGCAGGAACGGTCCTCCAGTCAAGCAGATCTGGGTGCCAAAGGACCTCATCACTAACCTTCCTGTGAATGCAGATGCAAATGAGCTGAGGATATCATCTGAGGACGATACCTCAAAAGGAAATGATTATAATCATATATCTGCTAACCATTTTGTTCACAGGGAAGCTCCTCATAAGAATGCTTACTCATTTGTTTATCCTGATGCTGCCATCTCATACCCCATTAGGTCTCATCATCCTCATCAATCCTCATGTGCCTCAAGACCACCCATAAAGATGTGGGTGGTTAAGAACTAATCATTCTTGCAGGGATTACATGCCTTATGTTGCTTGTTTCAATGATAATATAGACTCTTGCCTGTTATGACTTGAACTGGATTACATGCCTTGATTGCTTTACTTAACAAGTTTTTATATGGTTGGTAGCATGTCACCACAGAAATTATGCTTGTTATCATTTACCTACTCGAGGATGAGCAGGAATTAAGCTTGGGATGTTGATACGTCCAAAACGTATCTATACTTTCTTCTTGCTCCATGCTTCTTTTGTGTGATATTGCTATGATATTGATGCACTTCCATACACTTTTGATCATATTTGGACTAACCTATTTGTAAGTGCATCAAGTGCCCTCCCCTTGAGGTTTTGGAGTTTGATGACAAAACGGTTAAGGGACTGATGTGTTTGTGAGTATACACAGGAGAACAGTCCCTGATGAGGTGTTTAACCACCAATGCCGACCCCCCCCCCCCAAAATGTTGAGGAACATTGGAGAAATCGGTGTGTTTCCTGAAGAATGAAGTTGCGCGAAATCCTGAGGAAGTAGGATCCTGAAGCGTTCGGTTGAAGCTGAAGCTGAAGACGATCCTGAGGAAGTTCGCGCTGAAGACGAAGTTGAAGCGTAGTCTTCGCTAAGACTTTTTATACTTCTTGAGTCATAGGAAAACACCACACTGTTGGAGGGGTTGAAGAAAATGAGTTCCGAAGGTCTGAGGAAGTGCTCAGTTAGGAATCCTGAAGAAAAACCCTGAGGAAATCTCCTGCAGTAGAAGTTCAGTTCCTCGGGTGTCTGAGACCTTGTTCTTCAGGACACTGAGGAATCTGTCTTCGGTTGAGGAGTCTGGTGACTGCGAGTGCAGTTCTCCTGAAGAGAGAGAAATCTCCTGCAGTAGAAGTTCAGTCCTCATGTGTCTGAGACGTTGTTCTTCAGGACACTAAGGTAACTAACTTCGGTTGAGGAGTCTGGAGAGAGAATACTTTGACCGTGCCACGTGTTGCGTGGTGAGAGGCTAGAACTTGTCTAGCAACGGTCATTTCCGAGGGCATGAGAGTAATTGCATGCATGGGCATTTATGTCCTTTCGCCTCGGGTTGCTCCGCGGCTATAAATAGCCACCCCCAGCCCCATTTGTGGGTTGGCTGCTCCGACGGAAAAACTGACACTTGTCATCTGAGAGCAACCCACCTCTGAGGAAACTGAAGAACCTATGTGAGTAAAAACCACCAGCCTGAGTAGTTGAGCATTTCTGAGGAAGTCGGTTCGAGTGATCCGAAGATTTTTACTCTTGAAGACTGTGATCTTCCAGCCGGTGTAGAAGTCTTCAGTCTGAGGAAGTCAAGATGCAATTGTGACTTCCCGGAGTGACTGAGTCTGTGAAGGTTTCGGGAGTCTACCTTGAAGACTCACCTGAGTTATTGGACGGAGTCTGAAGACTTTAGTTCAAGGAGAACAAGGTGAAGACTATGTCTTCTGAGTTGAATCTCAGCCTCTCCAACCAGACGTAGAGTTGTCACAGCAACTTGAACTGGTCTACCAAACCAATGTCTTCAATCTCTGGTGCTATCTCTTCAACCTCTTAAGCTTCAGTATTTGATATGATATGCTTCAGCTCTCCCTCTGCTCTTTGTCTTCATACTATGCATCTGAAGCACTTCTGCTTATCTGAATTGATTTATTTCTGTTGCATTATGATGAGCTGCCCTAATGATTACATTCTGTGAAGTTTTATTTCTTCGTGATTTTGGTTACTTCTTCAGCTTCATGATTTTCTTCAGCTTCATGATTGCTTCAGTCCTGAAGAAAACCAAAATCTCGTAGTAAAATTGAAAACCTCCCATCACCCCCCCTCTGGTCGATATATTGCACTTTCAATTGGTATCAGAGCTAGGTACTCCCTTGTTCTGTGTGATTCGGTTTAACCACCTGGAGTTTTAGTTATGTCGACCTCAGGTACAATGAGCGTTGCCTCAAACTGCCCCATCTTCGACGGGACAGACTATCCATATTGGAAGAACAAGATGAGGATGCATCTTGAAGCCATTGACAAGGATCTGTGGGATATTGTTGATCAAGGCTTTCCTGAAGCAAATCTGATGACTGCTCCTGAAGTTGTCAAAAGGAACTGGCAGCTTGATGCAAAAGCTCGAAGCATCATTGGTGGTCATCTCAACAAGGCTCAGTTCAACCGTATCAGTGGTCTGGATACTGCAAAGAAGATATGGACAAGACTGTCTAAATTCAATGAAGGAGTCTTTGCTCAATGAGACTCTCGGGTTGATACACTCCGCAGTCTCTTCAACAGGTTCAAGAGGCTGGACAATGAGCACGTGCAACAAACCTTTGATAGACTCACTGACATATCCAATGAACTTCAAGCACTGGGTGCCGCTGATATCACAGATCATGAAGTTGTGAAGAAACTACTGAGGTCACTGGATGACTCATTTGAGTTCCTATCACTGATGATTCAAGAAAGGCCTGACTTCAAGACTCTGGATCCAGCGGACATTCTCGAGCGCCTCAATGCTCATGAACTGAAGCTCTCTGAAAAACGAGATTTATACAGCTCCACGCCTAAGGTCCGCGCGCTAAAAGGTAGAGCACGAAGAGTGTCCTCTGATGAAGAGTCTGAGGCTGATACTGATGATCCTGAAACCCTCAGCCGTGAACTTGCTCTCCTCACCAGAAAGTTTCAAAGATTCACGAAGAAGAATCGCTTCGGAAATTCCTCAAGATCGTCCTCAAGAAAAAGCAAAGATGATGACTCTGTCGAAGCAAGAAAGAGAGTCTGCCACAAGTGCAAGAAACTTGGGCATTACATCGCTGAGTGTCCTCTATGGGAAAAGGAAGCTAGACTGAAGAAGAAGATGAAAGGGAAAGATGACAGTTCTGATGAAACGACTAAGAAGAAATCCTCAAGATCCTCAAAGCCTGCTGGATACAGGAATAGCAGTTCACGTAAGGCTCGCGCATATCTCGGAAAAGAATTGGACTCGGAAGAATCTGGTTCCAACCCTGATGATAAGGAAGAAGAATCTGAAGAATCTGAGGGTGTGGCTGGTCTGGCTCTGGCCATGACGCTTGTATCAAAGTCAATCTTCAGCACTGAGGAATCTGGTCTATCACATGTTGATGATGAAGCTGAAGACACAACCCCTTCCTTCTGCTTCATGGCCAAGTCCTCCAAGGTATCTTCTGACTCATCATCAGATGATCCCTCTGATGAAGAACCTGATGAAAACTATGCTAAACTTTCTAAACTTGCATCTAAGCAACAACGTGCACTTGAAAAGATTCAGATCTCACTAAACAAGAGTGATGATATGTTGGTTGAGGAAATGACGAAGACTCAAAAGTTGACTGATGAATCAAAAATTCTTCAGTCAAAGTTTGATGACTTGTTCAATCGTCATGAGGCACTCCTTACCGATCATGAAAAGCTAGCTCATGAGTTCCTCATGAGGAAACAAGAACTTGAACGCGTAAGGATGTCTCATGACGATCTGAGGAAAGAAAATGATTCACTCCTCTCCCAACAGATCATCATGCCACAAGAAGGATTTAATCCTCCCTATTTAAAATGCATTGAACGTGATCGTATCATCTCTGTGCCTAGTTCCTCAATGTCTTCAGACTCTGTTATTTCTATTGCTTCTGTGGTATCTAACCCCTCATCTAAGGATACCATAGACATTGCTGAAGAAAATGCTAGGTTGAAGAGTCTACTGGAAACCGGCATGTTCAAGAGTCTGAAAGGACATCAGACCCTTTGTGACATCCTCAAGAAACAGATCCTCAACAGGAACCCGAGGAAAGAAGGTGTCGCATTCACTCGGAAACTCAACCCTGATGGGTCTTACTGGAAACCTGAACAATATCCAGAGACCACTTGGGTTCGGGCAAAGACGCCTCCTCCTGATCCCGATACTTTATCTGGTTATGATACTGTTTCTTCAGTTGTGATGAATGAGTCTTTTGACTCAAACTATAAACTGTTTAAGAATGGTAATGGTGAGGTATTCGCCAGATACATCGGAACTAACTGCAGGAACGGTCCTCCAGTCAAGCAGATCTGGGTTCAGAAGGACCTCATCACTAACCTTCTTGTGAATGCAGATGCAAATGAGTTGAGGATGTCCTCAGTGGACAATTCTTCAAAAAGTCATGAATATGAGCATGTTTCATCTAATCACTTTGTTCACAGGGAAGCTCAGAACAAGAATGTTTACTCCTATGATTATCCTGATACCTCACCCGTGAGGCAATACTCTCCTCGTCGTTCCTCAAATGCTTCAAAACCACCCGTGCGAATGTGGGTGGTTAAGAAGAACTAATCTCTTCTATAGGAACGCGTCCTGAGGCAAACTAACCATATTGCAGATCCTATGCCCAGGACGAAAATTATGTGTCAGCTGAAGAATATCGTTATACTGAAATCCTGAGACTTAAAATCCTGAGGAATACAGTCCTGAAGAATTCACGAATTCTTCAAACTGATGCTGGCTCATAACTTGTAGTGTGAGATACTAACTCTTCTGTAGGAAAATTCTTCGGGGAGAACTGAATGGATTATGGATAGTGGATGCACGAATCATATGACTGGTGACATAAATCTTCTCATGGAATCTTCTCTGATTCCTTCATCGAAGAAAACAAATGCATTCGCTAACCATCATAATCACAAGCTATATCAAATGGATGTGAAAAGTGCATTCCTCAATGGTAATGTCGAGGAAGAAGTATATGTTGCTCAACCTCCAGGTTTTGAAGACGCAAAGAAGCCTGATATGGTGTACAGATTGAAGAAAGCTCTGTATGGACTGAAGCAAGCCCCATGGGCTTGGTATGACACATTGCGTGACTTCCTCATCAGCAAGGGCTTCAAATTCGTCAGCAACGCAATGGCACCTTCATCTCTCAAGAGAAGTACCTCGAGGAATGCCTCAGAAAACTCGAGATGCAAGACTGCAAAGGTATCAAGACCCCGATGCCTACAAACGGACGCCTCGGTCCTGATGAAAATGGCAAGGACTACGATCAGAAGGTATACCGCTCCATGATTGGTTCTCTGCTATACTTATGTGCTTCAAGACCTGACTCCTGAAGCACAACACACGATGCGTCGTACTCCTAAAATCATGAGGAACTACCTTGCTAAGTGTGAAGAAATTAACGTGGAATTGACTCAAGATCCATACGACAATTGTATGGTATCAAGTGTCTCATTCTCTATAAGGTGGGTAGCGCCACCGCCCAAACACCTCAGGATTTGGTGTTCCTCAACTTGCTCAGGATTTGATTCAGCTTCCTCAAGATTCAAAGTTTTCATTTCTGATAATTACCGAGTTTTGTCCTCAACAGCGTTCACCTATAGTTATTAATCTTCAGTTTTTTTTTGCTTCTTCATCTAGGTGAACGTGATCGGACCCGTCCCTCTGTGCTCACTTATCTAATCTGTCTATCTCATATGCGTTCATCCGGAAATCTTGTATTCCTCAGGCTGAGACCATTAGTCATCATCATCAGCCTGAGACCAGTTGTCTTCATCCTCAGCCTTTGTCCTCAAGTTCCTCAAATCACGGATTTACTGTTACAACTGTCTTCAATTTGTTGCGATTTTACCGCACGTCGTGATTATCCACCATCAAGATATCCACGGAGGATCCCAACAATCAGGGGCAATCTAGTCCACAAATTTCGCAACCCTTCAGTTTTTACCCCTCTATAAATAGCCCTCTACCCCCTCCTCCGGTCATTTACCCCCCAACGCCTCCCTCACTCTCGCGCCGCCGCCCTTGAGCTCCTCAAGCTCGAGCGCTACTGTCGCCGGAGTTCTCCGTCACCGGGGACGAAGACTCATTGTTCCTCAGCATTCGCCTCAAGTCTGGTATGCTTATTCCTCAGTGGTTTATTCCTCAGCATCTTATTCCTCAGTACTGTTGTGTCCTCAACCCAGTTAATCCTCCACTGTACTGCTAGCTTTCTGAAACCTATACCTATGCCTCATTCCTTTGTTTTCCTCAGCCTATTCCTCATGAACGCATATAACCGTACCACACTTCCCTCGCAACTTAATTCTGTCACAGGTACATGTCTGCTGAGGAATCGTATGGTTCTCATAGTCTCACTTCATTTGCAGCTCAGCTCGAACGTACAATTCCTCAGTCTCCTCAGCTGAAGAAAATGCCTCCTCGGCGCAAGCACACTGATACTGCTAAAGACTTACCTCCTGAGCTCTATGAGAAACTGAAGACTCCATAACGTGAAACTGCTGATGATCGTAAGAAAAGGGTCCAGAAGATCACAAGAGAATGGGCCAAGCGTTGGGTGGCCTATCAATGGCTTAATCCTCAACATGAGGAAATGTTTGCCGTTAATCCGCCACTGAAGACATTGGGTATCAAGGCTCGACCTCCACCTGCACCAGGCGTCATTCCTGATCCCACAACAATGCGCACTCCTGAAGACTTTCCTGCGGCATATGAGCAGTACCTCAAGCGCTCTCGCAGCCGTGTCAAGAATCTTGTCCGTGACATGACTGCTTCAATCCAGATTCCGCCTCAAGATCAGTCTCAACCCAGACAACAACCTCCGCCTCAGCACCGCAAAAAGGCTCCTGGCATGAAACCTCAAGTTGTTGGCTCCTCATGTCAACGCACAGATGGTGCTGCCCCCTCCTCAAGGATACGCACTGATGAATCTGGTGCTCCTGAGGCCTCAATCACAATGCCTCAGCCTCAGCTGAAGACCAAAACTGTTCTTCAACGCGGCCCTCGCCCCTCACCAAAGAAAACTGCTATGTGTGGTGCCATTCATCATACTCCTCAATCTTCTGATGATGAAGATGAATTTGAGGATTTGGCCAGCTTCGTCGCCACTGAAGCTGATAAGATTGAATACGTGCGTGCTGTGGCCAGACGCAAAGCTGAAGCAATGGGTTCAGAAATCCCGCTTCTCCTTGATCCCAAGAAGATCTTGGAGTACATTGAAATTTGGTCTGTTAAGCCTGACACTCCACTTGATGATTTGGACATCCCGAAAGACATCAAATTCTATGTTCAACAATTCCTTATAAAAGAGATTCATCAACGAGATCTTCAGAAACATTTGAAGGCCAAACTGAAGAAAGTCCTCAGTGACTTCAAAAAGAAACCTATCACTAATGTTACTCCTCAGGAGTTTATAGAGCATCAATGTGAAGTTCAACGCCTCAACATTGAGTTCGCTGCAAACCGTACTTATATTGGCAAATCCAAAGAACGGATCTCTCAACAGGTGGCAAAGTTGATGAAGCTTCGATAGCCTGCTTCCTCAGTACCCACTGATGCCACTGCTAAAAGCCTCAAGCGCCTGCTTGAAGCCCAACCCTCTACTCCACCTGCTGCGAAGAAGCCTACTGTTGAAGAACCCATTGATGCTACACCACTTTCCTCAGCTCCTCCGACTAAACAGGCCGGTGATACCACCGTTCATATTACTGCTGCCTCAACTCCACCTCAAAATCCTCAGCGCAGCTTAATCGTCTTCACTCCACCCCCTGCTGCAACACCCATTGTTCCAACGTCACCGTCCCCACCGCCACCAACTATCACTGAAGTTGAAGACATGGACGTCGACATTATGGATGATGGAACTCCTCGTGTCCATGATGATGACTATGGGCTGACACACTCACCCACTCATACCGTCTTCTCACCTGAGCCTCACTCCGACACCGTAACCGAGGTGCTTCCTGACACTTCTCTGCAGTCTGAAGACTCTGTTGGTGCATCATCCTCAGCGTCTGATGTTGATGACCCCGAAGCCTCCAGTGCTCCAACAAATTCTGCTGCTAATACTGATGCTGCAGAAAACACCACCACTGATACTGATGCAGCTGACACTACAACTGCTGATCCTCAGCCAGACCCACCTGCTGCTGAAACTGAAGCTGAAGCCGACCAAAGCACAACTGCCCCTCCTGAAGCAGAAACCAGTACAAATGCTGAAGCTACAAAGGATGGCTCTGAAGATAAACAGGCCACATCGCCTCGTCTCCCCAAGGACATCAACACATCTGTGCCTGATGCATCTGCAGCGACTCCGCCTCAGCCTCAAGCTACTCTCCAGATTGAAGTGCCTCAAGCGCCTTCCCCACCTCAAGGCCCAGTTCAAGCTCGGTCCTTGTGTCCGAAGCAGAAGCGACCATTCTTCCGTGACCTTGAAGCTGATGATACTCCAAGCTTTGATGCTACTGATTTCTTCAACGCCATGAGTTTCTTTCAAGAGGGGATTCAAAATCCATATCACTCTGCTCCGCCTCGAAAGCTGCTGAGGTTCTGGACTGCCACTCAGAAGAACTATTATGCTTCAGTGCTCTACAAGCAAAACAAATTGTTTCCTCACAAGCACATTCCTCTGATGGATATGGAAGCCCTTCCCTGCTTCAACTATGTGCTTCAGGATCTGCATCATGCCAAGCTGCTTCAGTTCTTCTCTGAATGCATACACTGGAATGAAGAGCTTGTGCTTCAGTTTTATGCCACGTTGTATGTTTCAGGAAATCCTTTGGATATCAACACCTGGGTCCTCGAGTGGATGACTGAGCATCATCACTACACCATCACTGTTCCTGAAGCAAATTGATATTCTTGAGTTGCCTCAGTGCACTTCTCCTGCTGCTTGCTCCTATGGGTCTCAAATTCTTCGAGATGACCTGATGAACATGCTAATGAAACCTCAGGCCCCTGAAGCCCCAGCTCGCACAAAGTTTCCAGTCTCTGAGCTTTTGTATCTGCCAAGTACGTTGTATCGGATTCTGGCCAAGACCTTCTGCCCCATTAAAGGCTATGAATCCACTGCTGAAGAAGGCATTGGCATCATGAAGAACATACTCCACAACCTTTGCATGTCTGGGCCGATCAACGTCCCTGACTTCTTCTTCAGAACTATGGTTGATGCTGCACAGAATCCTCATATCCTGAAGCCATATGCGCCTTGGATCATGAAGCTCATCCGAGCCGTGACTGGAATTGATTTCCAACCTGATCCCCCGAATCACAGGACCTATATGCCGCCTGTCGAAGTGCTTCAACATACTATTGCTTCAAATAACAAAGGCAAAGGCATCTTCTATGAAGAAGTTCTCCCGACCAATTCCCTCGGTGGAAACATTCGTCATCCTCAGTCTCGCACAACTGATGAAACCAGAACTCATGCCTCAACTGAGGATACAACTCAGGCTCGAGTGATGACTGACCGAGAGCTTCTGATTAGTCTTCATCAGAAAGTTGATCGTAATCATGATTGGGTGAAGCGTCAGTTTACTGAAATCCTCAGCTACATGGCTCACAGGCATTCTTCTGTGAAGAAAGTGCATCAGTATGCTCATCATACATATCAACATCTTGATGCCCTGATGAGAGAAGTAATCACCCCTGAAGACCTTGCCAAGTTGGAGCTTCAACAGCCTCCGATTCCTGCAATCAGACCCCCAAGGCAATTCAGACGCTGCACAACTCCTCCTCCGGCAATGGATTCTTATTCTTGAAACCAGGAGATGACTGCTGAAGAAGTTGAAGACACTGCTGGCTGCCCTCACACTGCAACGGATTGCCTCAGGCGTGACTCACCTCAGCCTTGAAGCAACTTCAAGGGGCGTTAGCTTCAGTTTTTCCCTTTTTGATCATTTTATGACAAAGGGGGAGAAATCTGTTAGTCTTCAAGCGGGTTTTAGTTATGGGGTTCTTCAGTTACAACTCTCGTTCTTCAGATTTTTTTTAACGAGTTGTAAACTGTAATTTTGGTGTTTGCCTGATACTATTCCTCACTTACCACATGCTATTTCCTCAAGTTTATCATATATGCATGTGATTATCTCTGCAAACACCTCTCTCAGTGCGTTGTTTAATTTCCTCAAACACTTCATAACATGCACTGCTTCAGAAATGCCTGGATATAGGGGGAGCTCCTCATATTCCTCAAAATTCTTTAGATATTAAACATTCTTCAACTTATATGCATATCCTCAGGGGGAGCTTCATTATATCCAGCTTAATGATAAAAATGTTCTTCAAAGTTTTTATTCTTCAAACTCATAATTTTATCCCTGTTGAAGCTTAACCTGATTGTCATCAAATCACCAAAAAGGGGGAGATTGTAAGTGCATCAAGTGCCCTCCCCTTGAGGTTTTGGAGTTTGATGACAAAACGGTTAAGGGACTGATGTGTTTGTGAGTATACACAGGAGAACAGTCCCGGATGAGGTGTTTAACCACCAATGTCGACCCCCCAAAATGTTGAGGAACATTGGAGAAATCGGTGTGTTTCCTGAGGAAGTAGGATCCTGAAGCGTTCGGTTGAAGCTGAAGCTGAAGACGATCCTGAGGAAGTTCGCGCTGAATACGAAGTTGAAGCGTGGTCTTCGCTAAGACTTTTTATACTTCTTGAGTAATGAAGTTTCGCGAAATCCTGAGGAAGTAGGATCCTGAAGCGTTCGGTTGAAGCTGAAGCTGAAGACGATCCTGAGGAAGTTCGCGCTGAAGACGAAGTTGAAGCGTAGTCTTCGCTAAGACTTTTTATACTTCTTGAGTAATGAAGTTGAGCGAAATCCTGAGGAAGTAGGATCCTGAAGCGTTCGGTTGAAGCTAAAGCTGAAGACGATCCTGAGGAAGTTCGCGCTGAAGACGAAGTTGAAGCGTAGTCTTCGCTAAGACTTTTTATACTTCTTGAGTAATGAAGTTGCACGAAATCCTGAGGAAGTAGGATCCTGAAGCGTTCGGTTGAACCTGAAGCTGAAGACGATCCTGAGGAAGTTTGCGCTAAAGACGAAGTTGAAGCGTAGTCTTCGATAAGACTTTTTATACTTCTTGAGTCATAGGAAAACACCGCACTGTTGGAGGGGTTGAAGAAAACGAGTTCCGAAGGTCTGAGGAAGTGCTCAGTTAGGAATCCTGAAGAAAAACCCTGAGGAAATCAACTGCAGTAGAAGTTCAGTTCCTCGGGTGTCTGAGACCTTGTTCTTCAGGACACTGAGGAATCTGTCTTCGATTGAGAAGTCTGGAGACTGCGAGTGCAGTTCTCCTGAAGAGAGAGAAATCTCGTGCAGTAGAAGTTCCGTCCTCATGTGTCTGAGACGTTGTTCTTCAGGACACTGAGGTAACTAACTTCGGTTGAGGAGTCTGGAGAGAGAATACTTTGACCGTGCCACGTGTTGCGTGGTGAGAGGCCAGAACTTGTCTAGCAACGGTCATTTCCGAGGGCATGAGAGTAATTGCATGCATGGGCATTTATGTCCTTTCGCCTCGGGTTGCTCCGCGGCTATAAATAGCCACCCCCAGCCCCATTTGTGGGTTGGCTGCTCCGACAGAAAAACTGACACTTGTCATCTCAGAGCAACCCACCTCTGAGGAAACTGAAGAACCTATGTGAGGAAAAACCACCAGCCTGAGTAGTTGAGCATTTCTGAGGAAGTCGGTTCGAGTGATCCGAAGCTTTTTACTCTTGAAGACTGTGATCTTCCAGCCAGTGTAGAAGTCTTCAGTCTGAGGAAGTGAAGATGCAATTGTGACTTCCCGGAGTGACTGAGTCTGTGAAGGTTTCGGGAGTCTACCTTGAAGACTCACCTGAGGTATTGGACGGAGTCTGAGGACTTTAGTTCAAGGAGAACAAGGTGAAGACTATGTCTTCTGAGTTGAATCTCAGCCTCTCCAACCAGACGTAGAGTTGTCACAGCAACTTGAACTGGTCTACCAAACCAATGTCTTCAATCTCTGGTGCTATCTCTTCAACCTCTTAAGCTTCAGTATTTGATATGATATGCTTCAGCTCTCCCTCTGCTCTTTGTCTTCATACTATGCATCTGAAGCACTTCTGCTTATCTGAATTGATTTATTTCTGTTGCATTATGATGAGCTGCCCTAATGATTACATTCTGTGAAGTTTTATTTCTTCATGATTTTGGTTACTTCTTCAGCTTCATGATTTTCTTCAGCTTCATGATTGCTTCAGTCCTGAAGAAAACCAAAATCTGGTAGTAAAATTTAAAACCTCCCATTCACCCCCCCCCTCTGGTCGATATATTGCACTTTCAGAAGGTAGATTTGGTGTCGCTGGGTGAGGGGTATATATATAGGGATGGCCTGACAGGGGGTGTCAGGTCAGATCGGACGGCTTCCAGCGACCGACCCTCTGGATTCTACGACGAGGATTTTGTGGCGTTTCGCGAGAAAATCTCAACGACCCGGATTTGATGGGATCTCAACGACTGAAGAAAAAAGTATTGGTCTAGAGTAGAACTTCGATAAGGTTGGAAGCATATGATTCGGAACTTAATGATGTTCGAAGCATAATACTTTCCGTTTCAAATGTGCTCAACCATTTATGACAGATAGAATAAGAGAGAAAAAGAACAGAAGAGGAAGGGTCCGAAACTTATCACCTCGAAGAAAAACCAACAACAAAGCTAAAGGTGATAAGCATAGAGGACTAAATCCAATCAAAATAAAAGATAGAAATCGAATCAAAAACCAGTATCGAAACCATAAACAAACAACAAAGTAAATTCATATATACATGGAGGTAAAGGTTCGGTCTTACATTACATTTCGTGAGTCCAAAATATTGAGCTCACACCTTAACACACAGAACCTATTCTCATCCAATGGTTTCGTGAAAATATCAGCCAGTTGATCTTCAGTTCTGACATGACTAATCACAATATCTTCACGCTGAACATGATCACGAAGAAAATGATGGTGAATATCAATATGCTTCGTGCGAGAGTGCTGCACAGGATTGTGAGCAATTTTGATTGCACTCTCATTATCACATAAAAGATGAATTTTCTTCACATGAATACCATAATCTTTCAGCGTCTGCTTCAGCCATAGGATCTGAGTGCAGCATGACCCAGCAGCAATGTATTCGGCTTCAGCAGTAGATATGGATACACAGTTTTGCTTCTTGGAAGCCCAACACACAAGTGATCTTTCGAGGAAATGACAAGTGTCTGAAGTAGATTTCCTATCAACACGATCACCAGCCCAGTCTGAATTAGAATATCCAATAATATCAAACTGAGCTACCTTGGGATACCACAAACCCAAGGTTGATGTGTGAGCAAGATATCGAAGAATTTGCTTTACTGTTGTATGATGTGATTCCTTAGGATTTTCTTGAAAATGAGCACAAATGCATACTGAAAGCATAATGTCAGGTCTAGATGCACATAAATATAAGAGAGAGCCAATCATAGACCGATATTTCTTTTGATCGAAGGCTTTGTCCTTCTCATCTGCATCTAGGAAGCCATTGGTAGGCATTGGAGTCTTAATTGTTTTGCAATCAGTGAGACCAAAATTCTTCAGGCAATCCTTGAGATATTTTTTCTTGAGAAATAAAGGTGTCATTCTTCTGTTGACGGATTTGAAGTCCAAGGAAGAACTTCAATTCACCCATCATGGACATCTCATATTTCTTCGACATCATTTTGGAAAATTCTTCGCTGATTTCAGTGTTAGTACATCCAAAAATAATATCATCTACATATATTTGACATACAAACAAATCACCATTATAAGAACGAGTGAAAAGAGTTGGGTCAGTTGTTCCTGGTTTGAATCCTTACTTCAGAAGGAAGTCCTTCAGGGTGTCATACCAAGCACGAGGTGCTTGCTTCAGCCCATAGAGAGGTTTGTGCAACCTGTACACCATGTTAGGATTATTCGAGTCTTCAAAACCTGGAGGCTGCATAACATACACTTCTTCTTCGATTTCTCCGTTAAGAAAAGAACTTTTCACATCCATTTGATAAAGTAGGATACCATTGAAATTTGCAAAAGCAAGCATAACACGAATGGATTCGAGACGAGCAACTGGAGCATAAGTTTCGCCGAAATCGATACCTTCGATTTGGGTGTACCCTTGTGCTACCAGTCGTGCTTTGTTTCTTACCACAATATCATCTTCATCTTGCTTGTTGCGCAAGATCCACTTCGTACCAATGATGTTGTGCTTCGTGGGATCAGGCCTCTCAACTAAGGACCAGACTTTGTTTCGCTCGAACTGGTTAAGTTCCTCGAGCATAGCAGTTAACCAATCTGGGTCCTTCATGGCTTCATCAAACTTTGAAGGTTCTAGCATGGAGAAAAATGAAAAATTTCCACAGAAGTTAGCCAAACGAGTACGAGAGCGAGTTGTGGGACGACCTGGTTGTTGAATTTCTTCAAGGATCGAATCAACATCAACTCTTCTTCGCACTCGAGTCAGTGCATTTTCAATGACTTGTGGCTCTGGTTCTACTTCAGGATCATCATTTCCTTCGGGACCAACATTTCCTTCAGGATCTGCATTTCCTTCAGGATCTGCATTTTCTTTGTTCACAAGTTCTTCTTCATCTTGTACATCGTTAGCTTCAGGATGTTGATCTCCAGCGCCCCGGGCTATGTGTGGGAACATTGGATCATCATCATCTTGATTTGCTTGACGTGAATTTGCTTCGACAGGACGAATCTCTCCAATAGCCATGGACCTGATCACTTCATCAAGAGGAGGTTCATCTAGATCATGAGGCAAATGCTCCTTTTGAGAGCCATTAGTTTCATCAAACCTCACATTTACAGTTTCCATAACCTTCCCAAAATGGAAGTTATACACTCTGTAAGTGTGAGAGTTTGAGCCATAACCTAGTAGAAAACCTTCATGTGCCTTAGGGGCAAATTTGGAGCTATGATTCATATCTATAATAAAGCAAGGAGCACCAAATACCCTAAGATATGAAACATTGGCCTTGTTACCAGTGATAAGCTCATGTGAAGTCTTCTTCAGAAATTTGTGAAGGTAAACCTTGTTGATGATATGACATGCAGTATTAATTGCTTCGGACCATAACCTGATAGGAGTCTTGTATTAAGCAAGCATAGTTCTGGCCGTTTCAATAAGAGTTATATTATTCCTTTCAACTACACCATTCTGTTGAGGTGTATAAGCAGCAGAGAATTCATGAGTAAAGCCATGATCATCAAGAAATTCTTCAATATGAGTGTTTTTTAATTCAGTTCCATTATCACTTCGGATATGCTTCAGAGATAATTCATATTCCGTTTGAGCTCTCTTAGCGAATGACTTGAAAAATTCAACAACTTTTCTCTTGTCATCCAGAAAGAAAACCCAAGTATAACGAGAAAAATCATCAAATATGACGAGACCATAGTTATTTCCTCCCAGACTTGCATAATTTTGAGGACCAAAAAGATCCATGTGAATCAATTCAAGGGGACGAGTAGTGGTCATGATAGTCTTCGATGAATGATGTTTCTTCTTAATTTTGCCAGCTTCACAAGCACTGCAGAGATGATCCTTATCGAATTTTACTTCGTTAAGGCCAATAACATGCTTCTTCTTCACTAGATTTTGAAGATTTCTCATCCCTGCATAGTCATAACCACCCAGATGAAGCTTTTGCCATTAAGCATGTGGATACAGCAGGGCCCGAAGAAAAATCAACAATATATAAATCTCATTTTCGGTAACCCTCGAAGACAAACGTATAGTCATCCTGTGAAAAGACAACACAGCGCGAAGCAGAAATAGAACAAGCGTACCCATATCGCATAACATAGAAATAGACATAAGATTATAACCAAGAGATTGAACTAGCATAACCTTGTCAATGTGCTTATCTTTCGATATGGCAACCTTACCCAAACCTAAAACTTTACCCTTGTTGTTATCACCGAAGGTAGTGTACTTCTGAGAAGATTGAGATAGTTTTTCTTTGGTGAATAACTCCTTGTCTCCGGTCATTTGATTTGTGCAACCACTATCCATGACCCATTTGGATCCACCGGAGACATAGCCCTGCAGAAGAATTACTTCTTCTTAACCACCCACAAACGAGCAGGTGACTGAGAAGAGGTGGAAGCACTTGTTGAAGCAATATCAAATCGAACAGGGTTATATTGCCTAGGGGGGCCATCAAGTACTCCATAAATGTAAGTCCTCTGTGAGGGGTTAGGATATGAATGAGCATATGCAATCTTATCATTATTATCACGGTGACGATAAGTATAACGACCAGTGCGATAGTATTCCTTTTGAGGAACATTTGATTCGGGCACCAGTGAGTCATTTCTCTCCTCGAGAGAATAGAAGTGTTTTGGTGGTACCGAATACTTTCCCTGCATAGAATGGTTAGCAGGCAATTTCTCAACGAGTGACTTGCGCACCCAGATTTGTCTCTTATAGAAACCATTCTTTGGAGGGGCACCAATGTATTCGGACGAAACCATTCCTTCCTGGTTCTTGACAAGCTTGTAGTAAGAATCAAGTGATTCATCAAGCCTTATCAATTTTGCAGTTATAACCTGAAAGATTAGCAATATCTATAGGCTTATCCTTCGCTAGAACCCATACAATTTTTGGTTACTGCTCAGGTTCCCAGTAAGTGCCATCTGGGTCTAGCTTCCTTTCAAAACCAACACCTTCATTCCTAGGATTCCTGTGAAGGAGTGCCTTCTTCAGGATATCACACAGGTGCTGGTGTCCCTAGACACTTTTGAACAAACCTGTTTCAAACAAATCTTTCAACCTGAGGAGTTCCTCGGTAACAGCAGAGTTTTCCTCATCTAAGGCATTAGTATCATCAATAATAATAGCAGCTTTTCCTTTGGAATCAGTTTTGCTTCGCTCCAAGCAAGTAAAGCAAGGTGAATCAGATTTATGATTTGCTTTGGAACCTTGTTGAGCCATGAGAGATAGATTGATGTTTTCCAACTCTTCATTAGCCTCTTTCAGTTTTTCGAGAGTCATTTTCCTCTGAAGAAATTCATAGGTAAGCTTCTCATAATCAACTAAAAGAAGATCATGCTGAGAGGATAATTCTTCAAACTTCTCCTTCAGAGCAGCATGCTCATTATTTAAAGTTTGACCTTTCTCTATCTCATCGATCAACAGGGTCTCTGATTTCTTAATGGTTTTTCTTAGCGAATCAAGTTCATCTTGTTGGATTGAAGCAATTTTAGCCAGTTTAGCATAGCTTATCTTAGAGTCACTTTCATATGAAGAACAATCAGAAGTATCATAGGTAACTTTGGATGAAGATACCTTTTATTTGGCCATGAAGCAGTACACAGGAGTTTCATCTTCACTGCTGTGGTTGGTGAAGAATGAGATCGAAACACCGGCCGAAGCAAATGCCAATCCAACAACACCATCAGACTCGGATCCAGATGGAGATCTTGAGCCTAATTCAGCTTCGGATCCAGAGGCTTCTTCTTCAGAGTTCATCTCCTTTCCCAGATAGGCCTTGGCACGATGAGAATTTCTTCGACGAGAAAAGTGTGTCTTTGAAGAAGAACTCTCACGCTTCTTGTGATACTTCTTTCTCTTGTCATCATCAGAATCTTTCTTCTTTTCTCTTCTTGAACTGGAATCATGTCTCTTGGACTCATAGTTTTTGGAGGATCTATGAGACTTGCTTGAGGAATCTCTGAGCGAATGCTTTGATTTGTTTTCAGTTTCCCACAATGGGCAGTCAGCAATGTAGTGGCATGGTTTCTTGCACTTGTAGCAGCAGTTGTCTTTAGATGGAGAACTTCTTGAGGATGAACGGTGAGATGAGTAACTTGAGTTACTTGACGAGTAGTTCTTCTTCGGTGAAGAAAAACCTTTTCTCCGAAAGCGGTTGAACCGTCTCATGATCAAAGCCAAATCCTTCCCAATGCTTGCAGGATCATCATATTCGACACCGGAAGAAGAACTAACTTCAGGCAAAGAGTGATGTGAAGCTTTTGATTTTAGAGCATGTGATCTTCTTCGAGAGCCGTTTATATCTCGTTTCTCATCTTCTTCCATTTCAAAAGTAGTGAGTCTCTCAAGGATATCAGCGGAAACAAGATTTCTGAAATCAGTCTTTTCCTTGATTATCAGCACAATGTGATCAAAAGAATCATCCAACGAGCGAAGTAAAGTTCTCACTACCGAGTGAGGAGTGATATCATCAGCACCGAGGGAAATCAGCTCATTTGAGAGAGCGGTGAGTCTGCTATAAATGGAGTTGACTTTCTCACCCTCATTTCTCATGAATCGATAGGATTTGCTTCGGAGAGTGTCAATTCTAGCATCTTTCTAAGTGGATATTCCTTCTCCAATATTTTACAGATAGTCCCAGACACCTTTGGCAGATGGGATATTATTCACTTCATGATACTTCTCTGGATTCAAATGGTTGGTGATGAATACCCAGACTTCAGAATCAAGATCCATCAGTTTTGCTTCAGCAGGAGTGATGACCTTCTCATCCTTGATTGTGACTCCTTTCAGGACAACTTGCCAGGCAGCTGAATTGATATCCATGATATTTCTCTTCATTTTGTCCTTCCAATAAGGATAGTCCTTCCCATTGAAAATAGGAATAGGTTCGCCGGAGCGAATAGCTGCGAAAGACATACTTGAAAGCACTCCAGAAGGTTAA
The DNA here is from genome assembly GCA_950022295.1 of Bromus sterilis. Lineage (NCBI taxonomy): Eukaryota > Viridiplantae > Streptophyta > Magnoliopsida > Poales > Poaceae > Bromus > Bromus sterilis. Next base: position 241,042,617 of record OX465598.1, on the reverse strand, counting down.
TCCAAAACACACAGAGTGTAGAGAGTGACTAGTTCTGATACCAATTGAAAGTCCAAGTATGTGATTAGAGGGGGAGGGGGTGAATGATCACTTCAAATTTTCGAGTGAAGCTTTGAAGTGAAGCATAAACATAGCAGAGAAGGATAACAGAAACAAGTAATAGGGAAGCAAAACTACCAGGGAAGCTAAATGCAGCGAATCAAAACAGATTGAAGAACAACTGGGAAGCCAATGTAATGCGGAATGTAAGTGCTTGAAGTAAAACGAACTGGTGACTCGACGATGTTTGTTCGACCAGTTCACGCTCTGCAAAGTGCTACGTCTGGTTGGAGGGACTGGTGATTAAACACCTCGAGCAAAACTCTCTCCGTTCGTTGCTCCACTTCACCAATCTCCATGAGCTTGGTCAGTTTTGACTCGAGGTAGATTATGAAGGAAAACTCTGAACCCTTTGACAAACTTGATCTTCGAGGCGACAATTACTCTTCGCTCTCTGAAGTCGACACTCTAACCGTCTAGGAGAATTGCAGTTCTCCAAGATAAAAAAAAGGCTAGAAAGCTTTCACCTAAGTCATCTCGAATCTACTCAGATCAATGGGACATAGGCTTCAGTGTTCTGGGTTTTGGGTTTTGCTTCGGTGGCGTTCTTGGGATGCTCTCTTCAGTCTCTCTCAGGAATATTCTCAGAGCAACCACACGCAAATGGAGGAGGGGGCGGCGTATTTATAGTTGGCGATCTTGAGGTGCGAAATGACAGATTTGAACCGAAGTGAAAGCTTGACACGTGTCCACAACCCGGATTTGTCATTACGGCGCAACTTTACTTGCGGAACAAGTAAAGCTGACTCACGGACTTAGTTCTGCTTCGGACGCCAAAGAACGAAGTCTTTGCTACCGAAACTTAACTCAGTGCACATGAGATTTCTTCACTCTGGCTTCTCACTTGGTTTAGATTTGATCTGAGCATTTCCTCAATAGCTTTGGTGTCCACAAACTAAAACCCCTCTTGATAGTACGGTTTGTCCTATGACTCATAGAACAGAAAAAGAACTACACAAAAACAACTAAGTCTTGCGCCGTCTTCTTCATTTCCTTCGATGAGTCAAGCTTCAGGACACCTTCATTTTTGGGGGTCATCCTCCGTGATTAAACTTCGTTCAAGGGGTAATTATTCGGCAGCTTGAAAACCTTCCTTGAAGCTTTATCATCTAGCTTGTCCTTCAGGAACCTAATCAACTGTTTATACTAGAAAACATTGTTAGTTCCTCTACTGTCTTGTCCAACAATATCCAAAACACATGGGGGCAAAACTTTGCTCTTACACTTTTTCTCTTTATAAGAGGCTATGTTTAGAAAAACTAATCCATACAGATATCTCTCTTCAGATGGATGACAAGTCAACAAGCGTCCCGAATGGTATTTGTGAGGATGTTCCCGTTGAAGTTGCTAATTGCTTGATCCTTACAGATTTTTTTGTGCTTGACATGCCCGAAGATGGGAGCATGTCCATTATTCTTGGTAGACCTTTTCTTAACATCGCAGGTGCTATTATTGATTGCAATAAAGGAAAGGTCACCTTCAATGTTGATGATAAAGAACACACGGTGTATTTTCCAAAGAAGATCGACAAAAGGCATGGCCTTAACTTTATAGAAAATATCGAGACAGTGAATATTGGAGAATGGGATTGTCCGCTACACGTGCACCACAAATACAAAACCATTATGGTGGGTACAATGTCCATTAAAGTGAAGGTGCAATGATCACTTCATGAGAGGTGAAACTTTTTTCTCTATATATCGCCGGTTTTTTGGTAAGACTTGATCAACCTTGCTAGCTAACATGTTTTATATAGGTAAAAAGTGGAGCTTGTTATGTTTTCATTTTCTTTAGCTTTTGTTCTCCTTGTTGTACCAAGTTTTTATGTTTTTGAAGCTTCACAATTCTAATCACTGCTTCAAGTTTTCAGAAAGTTTCGCAGCTTTTTGAACTCCAAAAAATTTTCAGCAGTGAAGTTTTCAGAAAAATTCCAGAAAAATAAAAATCAAAATTTGCACATCGAGAGTGACCCAGGGGCACCTAGGGCTAACCAGGGGGCCAGGCCAGCTGGCGCGGCCAACCCCCTGGCCTCGCCCACAGGGCGCCTGGGGCCCACAAGCCCCATCTCCAGGTATGCCTTCTTCCTCCTCCTTCCTCTCTCTCCAAAAACACGAGTTATGTACTTCTTCTTGCGTTCTTGCTGTTCTTGGAGGCGATTTTCGATCTCTCTCCACAGCCCATCGTTTGAGCTGAGATTTTGAGCAAATACTCCCTGGTATGCAACTCCTCCACCCCTCCAATTAGATTTTTGATTGGTGGCTTCAATTGTGAGTATTTAGTAGTTATTGGTGTTGTTCATATGAGCTTGCATGCATGTGTAGAAATTTACTTTCCAAGTTTTGATGCAAGTTTATGCCGTAGGTAAGTGAGTAGAGTAGTTTATCTCAACTCATCTTGTTTAAATCCTTGTTTTTGTGAATTGTCAAAAATTTCATAAATGAGTTTGCTAGGAAAAGCAAAGGGTTGGCTTGGGAAGAAGAAGCCCGAGCGCTCCGACCGAGTTACTAGAGCTGCAGCTTCACCCTCAACTACTAGGGTGAGCTACAACGAAGATCATGTGCCCCTAGAGTTGTTGGAAAACACGAGTCCCGCATGCGCAATGATGTATCCGTGCGATGATTTTCTTGAAGCTGCAGGAATCAAGGAGGAATTTTATAGCCTTTGCGCCAATGCAGGTTTGACACGGCTAGCATTATGTCGTGTGGTACAGTATAAGAAACTCACCTCCTGTTTTATTAATAGTTTCGATTATAATCATGACGCTGGAACTATTGAGTTTAAAATTTACAATAATCTTATGACCATGTCTTTGGCAAGATTTTGTGATATAATAGGTGTGTCGAACGTTGGTCAGACAGCGAGGATGAACACTCAGCCCTCCGAGTTGAGGACTCTCTTCGACTCTCTTTGTAGCCAGGAGATGAGGGATAGCTGACGTACAAAGATTTCGAGCATCTTATTCCCCCACCTCATGTATTTTGCGTATTTTATTGCTAGAGGGGTGTTGGCTCGTGACAACACGAGCAACGGTTCTGCACCAGATTTCGCTATCTATGCGGACGCCCTCTCTGATAGGAGTGATTATAATGTGGGTTCCTTAATTGCTCGTCGCCTTGCTATGAATGGTAACAAGATTGATTTATTTTGTGGCGTTTACGCCACACTTATCCTTGAGTATTTTAATGGCACCCCGCATCCCGATGATGTTCATTTTTCTTACTCAAGTCTTGATCTTGCTGCTATGAAGAGGCATAAGTTTGTTACCACGACTTCCGAGTTTGGTAACCTTGTTTATATTTTGAGGTTTGAAAAGGCTATTACTCGAGAGCTCCATCTACCTGCACCACTTTTGTTTGATCATACCCGCAGAAACGAATGGTCCTTCAACGATGTCCAGTTTGATGAGTTCATGGCCCAGTATTAGTTGCATAACCCCACAGAGGGGGTTGTTCCCGACGAGGAGGAGCATGGTGATTTCCCACCTTTCCAGGGGGAGACCGTCACCCGGTTTGGTGAGGGGTCTTCCTCTGCTTGGAGCGCAGGGCCTTCCTCATGCATGGGAGGACCCGAGGACTTTGGTGTACGCACTGGAGGGCTCGTACGACTCTTGGACTTACCCGTACCACCCCGGAGCAGGAGGCTCCTCGGGGCAGTAGCTGTTACCAACTTAGGCCAAAAGCCTAAGCTTGGGGGAGTACATGCCCTTCTCCCTTTTCCATTGTATTATCCATTTTATTTTGTTCGCTTTGATCTTTTCAAAGTTTTTGCCCGTTCTTCTTTGTGCTTTTAAGTTGAAAAAAAAACAAAAATATTTCTCGTTTCTTTTGCTTCCGTTAAACCTTTGAAAAACCCAAACAGATTTCCTTTCTCTCTTTAGTTTTCTTTGTTTTCAGAGTTCAGCTCGAGTCTGTGATGGCATTTGATTATATTTCCCACGTTCGGTCGTGCAAGTGACAAGGCAGTACTGACGAAGATCGACGGAACGGAAGCAACAAGGAAAATCGGTATGAACTATTCTTGTTTATACTTTTGTACATATGCTTGTACTTATGATCTAGAGACCATCTTGTAGAGACATAGTGCTATGTTTACAATGCTTTCCCAGTGTTCACGCTTTCTTTGTGGCTGATCTCAAGTAGCTAGAGTGCATAATATGTTGTTGAAATGATTTACATGCATTGCATAGTTCATGGTTTGGCATATTGAATTGGTATTTCCCTTCGGAGAATTCTTGGATTGACTTGGCACATGTTCACACATGTTTATGACTAAAATGTCTATTATTCCTTGATGATCTTTTTTATTTCAGAATAGTTATATCACTTTCATGCCCGATTCAATGTTGCTTTGTCACTCTGCATGATTATGACAATTATTGCTCTCTAGTTGGTCGCTTCCCAGTCTTTTGCTAGCCTTCGCTCGCACTAAGCGGAATTCTGCTTGTGTATCCAAACTCCTTGTCAAACCAGTTATTCCACTTGAGTCCACCATAACTTCCTATGTGGTATTTACCGGCCACCCCTAACTTAGACTTTCACGTGCCATCTCGAAATCTATTCAAAAACTTCCCTTTTGTAACCATACAAGCTAATGGTGCGGTGAGGGAAAATCAGTATCTACCATGCCAAAAATATTTTGACGGAAGTTTTAACTAGTCAAATTTATAAAAAAAGTTACACCTCCGCCATACTTAATGATGGAATGAAATGGACCAAATGCTAGTAATGATAGATGGAACGAGATCCTTCCATACTTGAGGCAAAATAGGAGGCACCATAGACCGTCAAATGATGTATGGAAAAGGGAACAACAGTGTAATCAAAAGCATTAATATGGTTGGCATGGGAGATATTGAGAGACCTTTACCGTGCACCGTTCACTGGAAAGTTGCACTTCTCAAAATAATTTTATCTCTGTTTTCAAAACCAAGAGCTCTGGCATATATTTAGTCTTTGCTTCCAACCACGGGTTTTCAACCTTGCCATCAAAAAGCCACTGTTCGAGAGTCTCCCCTTGTTTCTTCAAAGCACCAACTATTGATAGCATAATTGTCATTCTTAGTGTAACATGCATTGTCCCAAAGTACCACATTATCTTCTGCATGACTGTGATAATGCTTGTTCTGAAATTCTTAATTCTAGTCTCCTTTAAAACTCTGGAGGAGTTTCTGCATTTATGTTTTGCTTCACTTGTGGAGGCTAGCAAGATACCACTCTAGTATGTTCAAGCTATGTGCATTGTGATCTTGTCTTGATTTTTGGCAACATATTATTTACTTTTAGTTGTTTGTGATTGGTCACTTGAAAGAAGGATTGCTTCGTGCATTATCCTCATAGCATTGTTTTGATACTTGCTAAACTCTTTTCGTAGTACATGCTTATATACATCTTATGAAGAAAAAGAGTTTGTTAAAGTTTTTCTTTGTCTCGTCCAGTTCGTTGAACTGAATTGCTTGAGGACAAGCAATATGCTAAGCTTGGGGGAGCTGATACGTCTCAAACGTATCTACTTTTCCAAACACTTTTGCTATTGTTTTGCCCTCATTCTTGCATGATTTGAACTAAACTAACCCAGACTGACGTTGTTTTCGGCAGAGCTGCCTGTATGGTTTTATTGTGTGCAGGGAAAATGGATTTTTAGGTATCTCGTAAAATTCCCAGAAAAATCAGGAAAAATCCACGCACCCGAAGCTTCCACGAGCCAGAAGTGGGGCCACAGGGGGGGCACAGAGGCTCCAGGCGCGGCCCCACCCCTGGCCGCACCAGTTGGCCGTCTGGGGGCCTCCCCCCTCCTCTGGTGCCCTACCAACACCCCTATTTATTCTCGTGACGGGAAAACCCCAGAACGGAAGTCTTTTTTCCAGTTTCCGTCGCGGAGCCGCCGCCACCCTTTGTTCTTCCTCGGGAGGGCTATCTGGCCTCCGGAGAGGGGAGATCGTCGCCATCGTCATCACATCACCAATCCATCCTCCCTCCATGACTTCTCTTCACATGTCTGGGTAATTCCCTGTTGTAGGCAAAGGGGATGGTAGGGATTGGATGAGTTTGATCATGTAATAGTTCGTTAGATTGTTGGGGGCATGTTGCCTATCATCTACTTTGGTGTTTATCATCTTCGCTACAAATTGTTGCTCTTAATGCTTGTCACTTTGGGCCCAAGTGCCATGTTTTCAGATCTGAACCGCTTGTGTTTTCATGAGTATATTTATGTTCTTGATCGTATCTATGAGTTGTATGCACCTATTATGGTCCGGAACCGGCGATCCCAAAGGTGACAGCTTGGGACACCAAAGGGGATGGATTATAATTTGAGATTTCATGTATCCATTGAGTTTAATGTTTTGTTCCGGTGCTCTTTGACAGGAGCACCTTAATCTCCATAAGTTCCTTTTGGCCCCGTTCGTAGCGGGATGGTAGGGCAAAAGATGTTGTACAAGTTCTTATTGCAAGCACGCACAACTACCTACGGGATACATGCCTAATTTTTGATATTTGGCTAGATGATCATTTCTTTTCTGTGTGCCTTGCCCTGTGTTAGAATCTATTACATGTTCACTCTTATCCAAGCAACGCCCAACCATCCATCTCCCTAGCCTATAGTGTTTTTAATCCTGCAGGTTACTAGTTGTTGATTTTGTTGTTTTACTTTTTCTATCGCCAATACCACTATCATATCCTCGTTGCTATTAATATTTCGTTGCAAGCAAGTGTATTTCAGGTGCGGTTGTGTCGAATCAATAAATTGGGTTAACTTACCCGCGAAGACTATCTTGATCCCCTACAGTTGAGGGTCATCAGTTGCTGGCCGAGCAATCTTGGTGGAGCAACGGAGAGTCTTGCGATGAACTTGAGTTCTTCGAGTGGGTTGGATCTTGCTCGAGTCCTCGAGTTGCGTCTTGCTGATGAAGGGACCGCCGAGATCGTGATTCCAACCTGCGTCTTCCCCACGGACGGCGCCAATTGACGAGGATTGACCTCGGCAAATCCCATGGTTAGGAACCCTGGGTTAGATCATAGAGGAGATGTGCAGGTTTGTGATACTCGTCGGCTAACAGGAGACAGGGATTTACCCAGGTTCAGGGCCCTCGATCAGTGAAACCCCTACTTCCTGCTCGATTGTATTATGATGGAGCGATTACAGCGGAGGTCGAGGCGAGTTCGCTCAGTACCGGAGGTGTTTCTTGGATATTCGATGCACTAGACGTCCCCTCTCCCATCCTTTATATACAAGGCTCGGTCGCAAGGAGTCCATCTAGGGTTACAGAGACAGTTGCCTAATCCAGTTTTTGACTTGGACGCCAAGTCGTAGCTTCCATAGTCATCGAGGACTTCTACGTCGGTGCCTCGAGTGGGCCAGCCATGGGCCGATCGAGGCTTCCAGTGGGCCTTATGTCTTGATACGCACCAGGTACCCTCATATGTAGGAGTCGTGGGGGCACCCCCTCGTCAAGAAGTTATCTTCATCTCATCGAAGCTAATTCATCATGGTGGCTTGCAACTGCTACCATCATGTGGCACCATTCTTCCAAACATAAAACTAAATCAAGAGAAGTCAAGGACGAGGAGGATGAAGCTGGAGACCATCGATGTTGTGGGGAACAAGGCAGTCGACAAAGGGAGGCAAGAATCAATCATGAGGGATCATGAGCAGCAACCTAACGATACACACGCACGCAACATGCACAGTCCTTGCAAGCAGTTGAACCTACACCTCTTAGTCAACGGGTCGGGGTCGAACTTGAAGGGGCATGTTCTGTCCTCCCCACAACATGGTATGTACCCTTTTTATTTTATCCCTAGGTTCTACCCTCCAACCTTCCTCGACATTGCACCTTTTTCTTTTAGTTTACCAATGTACTGTAGATGTTTCATGATTTTTTAACTTGACAATGCTTAACAGTAGGGAAATTTCTAGGTATATTTAACATCATGTTGATTCAGTTGATGATATTGTTAACTTGGCAAAGCTTCAAAGTAACAGACAACAAATTGACTTCGAAAGAGTGTTTTACACGAGACCGTTCATGAGATGCACACTAAAAAGCTTAATGGAGTCATTTTCAAAATTGACTTCGAAAAGGCTTATGATAAAGTGAAGTGGTCGTTCCTCCAACAAACTCTGAGAATGAAAGGTTTCTTAGAGGAATGGTGTGCTTTGATCCATAGTTGTGTTTCGGGAGGAAGTGTTGCCATGAACATCAATGATGAAATCGGCTGCTTCTTCCAAACCAAAAAGGGATTAAGGCAATGTGATCCTTTATCGCCCATATTGTTTAATATTGTGGCTGATATGTTAGCGATCATGATTGAACGCGCCAAGCTAGACGGTCAAATTGAGGGAGTAGTCCCACACCTAGTGGATGGGGGTCTATCTATCCTTCAATATGCGGACGACACAATTCTTTTTATGGAACACGATCTAGATAAAGCATCGAATCTGAAATTAATATTATCAGCATTCGCGCAGTTATCCGGATTGAAGATTAATTTTCATAAAAGTGAATTGTTCTGTTTTGGCGAGGCCCAGGATGCAGCAGCTCAATATGCCGAGATATTCGGATGCGAGCAAGGTCAATTTCCTATTAAGTACTTGGGGATACCCATACATTATAGGAGGCTGACTAATGCGGAATGGAAGCACGTCGAAGAACGTTTGCAAAACAGACTAGCTAGCTGGAAAGGGAAGTTGTTATCCATGGGTGGAAGATTGGTACTCGTAAATTCAGTTTTAACCAACATGGTACTGTATATGATATCATTCTTCCAAATACCTAAAGTGGTTTTACATAGATTGGATTATTTCCGAGCGAGATTCTTTTGGGAAGGGGATAACGAGAAGAAGAAATATCGACTGACCAGGTGGAATGTCGTTTGCCGTCCGAAGGACCTAGGGGGTTGGGTATTCATGACCTTCGGGTCAAGAAATTCTGCTCTCCTAGGTAAATGGCTATATAAGCTATTGACTTCGGATGGTGTATGGCAAACGCTCCTTAAGCGAAAATACATTGGCACAAAAGCGTTATCTCAGGTTGTATGGAAGCCTTCACACTTTTGGGCTGGTCGCATGGCGACAAAGAAATACTTTTATTGCTTTGGGGTTTTCAAGATTAAGGATGGGTCGGAAATAAGATTTTGGTAGGAGCAATGGCTAGGAAATGCCACACTCCGAGATCAATATCCGGCCCTATATACAATTGTGCAACATAAGGGAGATACGCTGGCCACGTTCATGCAAGAATCACCCCCTAATGTGACCTTCAGGAGAGACTTAATCGGTCCCAGACTAGCGTCTTGGAACGCCCTGTTAGAACGGCTAGCGGTAGTGCAGCTTTCACAAGGTCATGATGAGTTTCGATGGAATCTCAATAGGAATGGAAAATTCTCTGTGGATTCTATGTATAGGGCGCTTGTCCAACCTGAAATACCAGTCGATAATAATTATAAAATATGGAAAATGAAGATACCTCTAAAGATTAAAGTCTTTGCATGGTATCTTCGAAAAGGTGTCATTCTAACGAAAGATAATCTTGTCGTGCAACTGGCGAGGGAGTAAGAAATATGTTTCATGTGCTCATGACGAGACAATAAAACACCTATTCTTCACCTGTAAGATTGCACGTTCTATATGGTTAGCTATCCAAATGGCTTCAAACGTATATCAACCCACATCCGTTGCTAATATCTTTGGCAATTGGCTTAACGGGATAGTCAATAAGCTTAAAACCATTCTTAGGGTAGGAGCGCTAGCCGTAATATGGTCGCTCTGGCTAAGTAGAAATGACAAGATCGATATTAACTTTACTTGTTTGCAGGTTCTTTATCGCAGCACGGGTATTCTCCGTTCGTGGTCCATCTTACAACGGGTGGAATATCGAGGCCTTTTTATGGAGGCGTGTGCACGACTGGAAGCGGTGGCGAGGGATATTTTTATCCAACATGGGTGGCCGCGTGATCTACGCATAGAGCTACCTTGAGTGGCGATAGTTCATTTGTAACTTGTCGCATGCTCTTTTCTTCTTTTTTCATTTGGTGACTTTGCGGTTGTGTGCATCTTAGCTATACAGAGGTCGGATGTACTTACTTAAATCTTTTGAGTAATAAAGCCCTTTATCTAAAAACAGACAACAAATTCTCAGGTATAGTTAACAACCGTTTGATCGTTCAATTGTGATAGATACCGGCAAGTTCCTGAGCTACAAAGAAATCACTTAGTCGAAGCGGTCTTAATTACGTAAATCGTGACACATGTAAAACAAGAGATTGCACTTTTATAGACCTCAAGTTACAATGTTGCGCCATTTAATTGTTAACATCGTGGTTCTGATTATAAGTTTTTTACCAATATCTTTTTCTCCCGCTAGCATTCTATCAACAGTGTGAGTTCTAATTATGTACTCCCTCTGTTCCAAAATAACTGTCTCAACTTTGTACTAGCTCTAGTACAAAATTGTACTAAGGTCACGACAGTTATTTTGGAACGGAGGGAGTACATCTTAATCATTTGGTGCATTATGGTTTGATGTGTCCTGAACTCTCAACCACTAAATATTTCCATAACATTAACAATGTCCTTGATTATTATGATCATTTATCATCAAGAGCATTCCCCATTTATTATTTGAAAGTTTAGGTGTGTTTCTCTTTCATGGTGGTGTTTCCTTTTTATATTACTGAAGCTTGGTTGTGAATGATGTTATATCGTGCAGAAAGATAAATTGACTCAAAGCTATACAAATGCCGATACACAGGACGTGTGTGCACTTGTTTTTTTTTATGAATCAAATTATTCATCCTGTGTTTTCCATCTGAGTGGCAGCTCTAGTATGAGAAATGTTTGGTAACTCCAGCCAAAACAGAATGCAAGTAACATGTTAGTTTTCACTAAATACATATTTCAATATGTATGAACCTTGACTTTGGCTGTGTAATATCGGCAGCACTATTTTCTTCAAATAACCATATCTATATCAAGAGAAAGTCGTTTGCAAGTGTAGTCTTACCGCTTCATAAAATGCATCTCCCAATTTTGTAAGTGTAGTTTATCAACTCATACGGTGCATCTCCCAGTTTTTATGTGCAACGTAGTTGTCACAATTTTGGACATACCTATTTCTGAGAGTAACATCCATATTATCAATAGTGATGAAAATGTGGTCTATTGATTGACCTATAGCCCTAAATTGATTAAGATCACTTCTACGTGTATGTATGAGTGCTAAAGAGGGTGGTGGTGATCACAATGCTACATACTCCTCCATACCGAAATATACTCCTCCGTACGGAAGTGTACTACAACTAGTACACTCCAAAGATTTATATTTCGGTATAGGGGGAGTATGTTTGAGGATTATATATGCATGCATAAACTAGATCCTCTAGATGATTATGTGGAGAATACTACTACCTGCATATTTTCCTCGGCAAAATGGAACTTCCTAAATATGAGGATTGTCTATTGATGGGAGTTCAAAAATTCAAATGTATAAATGTTATTGTAGTTTGGTTAGACATACACTGTCTAGATTTTGTACTAACTTGAAACACTTATTTTGGTACGGATGGAGCAGCTTATAAATTTTACATATATTATGCACATTTAAAACATGTTTTTATTGACTAAAGTGCATAAGTGTAAAATTTCAGTTTATATCGCGGGTTAGTTTTTGCAATTTTACTTATGTATTCACGAAACACAAGTAAATTACACCTAGGGATTACTCCCTCTTTTTTGCGTGAACAAATCATTGTTTCCATTGTCTCTTTCTTGCATTCGTATTTTAAACATCAGATATTTCTTACTTTCTTCCTTTTTGCACGTTATTAAATACACTTATTTGATGTATTGATTTTTTTGTTACTATTACCCATTGGTGTCTATTAGATTCGGATGACATTTAGCTTTCTCCTCACTCTTTTTTACTTATTATCATGTTTACATGTGTTGCTTTTTTAGTGCATATGTATGTTTTTCTTGGTGCAATATACATCTTATCAAGGAAAAAGTGTTGTACTGATTTCTTCTTGCTAATAATAATTGGTTGGACACTAGATTTAGCTGAACAAGACATGTTGCGATGTAATGAGATGTTGGTACTCAATGAAGCTCTAATGGAGTTGCCTATCACTATAAAGGAAAAATGGCTACTATTTTTTTTTTTTGCTTTTATGGAATTCTAGAATATTTTTTATTTTGTGGTGATATATATTCATTCATTTGTAATAGTTGTTGGGGAACAAGGCAGAAAACAATAAAAATTTCCTACCTACGAGTTTCGAACCTCAGACCTATGCTATGCTGATGCAAATAACGGATGGAGATAGGTCACATACCATTATTTAGTCCGTTAAGCGGGAAACGTTCTCACGTGAACGTGGTTGACGTAGTCGTACCCTGCAATCGCTGATGTCGCGAATATCCAAGATGACTCCAGAGGCCACCCGGTCCTTGTAGACCGATGATGGGATTACGCCCCCGTCGGAACGTTGTCGGTGAAGACGTCGCGATGCAGCCTCGACGATGAAGGAGCACCACAAGTGTAGCGCCTCACGGGATTACACACATACGGTGTACCCGACGTTCCCTCCGGGCTCCGAACCAGAAGAGCAGCGGAAAGAAGATGGATTCAGATCCCGATTCCAGCAGCACGACGGCATGCGTATGATGAAGAAATCCCAACGAAGTGCAGACTCCAAACAAGGGGAGTCCGCTCGAGGAAGGAGAAAGGAGAAAGGAAGAGATAAATGTTACTCCCTCCGATCCATAATAAGTGTCGCTCATTTTGTACTAAGCTAGTACAAACTTTATACTAGATGAGCAACACTTATTATGGATCGGAGGGAGTATGAAGAAAAAAGGGCACCCTACCTTTCCTTATACAGGCCAAGAAGGGGTGCCATCCTCCCTTCCCATGTGGGACTAAACCCAAGGGGAGAGGAGGGGGTGCGCCATAAGGGGGGTGGGGCCTCCCTTGGCGCCATGGACCAAGGGGGAGGCTCCCTCCTCCTTTAATGGGCCTCTTTAGGCCCATGTGCATTTTCTTCCATTTTTAATTATTTTTAATTATATTTTAATATTTAATTCAGTTAATTAAATAATAAAAAATATTTAAATAATATTTTGAACCTTTCAAAATATCCAGAACTCCTTCCGGCACTTCCCGAAACAATTCTGGTGTTCTCTTTTATTTCACTGATGATCCTGAATCTATCATTATTGCGTCTAATACCTTTAAGTGTGACACCCTACGGTTCGGGAAACAACAGAAATGATCAGACACTCTCTGACCAATGACCATCATGTGGGACCTGGTTACAATCCTTGATGTGCCCCTGCGCTTCCATCGAATTAACTTCATCGTTGAACCGTTAACATTGAGTCATGTTCCCTTTGTCCTACAGTACTTTATTTGTCGGAGGTTTGATCGTCGTATCCAATATGCCTAGTTCATCCTCGTTACCGATAAACATGTTTACTCGTTCCCGTGATATTACAACCCCGTAACCTAGTCACATGATTGCAATCTTTATGATGTAGTATCACCGAGTGGGCCCAGAGTACCTACCCGTCACTCGGATGGACAAATCCCGGTTTGATCTATTTGCATACTCATTAACATATCTACTTCAGAATACCTAAAATACATTTGATTGGTCACCATATTTTAGTGAGGCGTTGGATGTAAATTAAAGCATCCTAATAGGTAGTAATTACGTATGATCAGGATCATACGGTCTAACGATCTGGTTAATACGTTATAGTTATCGCAATGTTGAATTATATGAATTGATCACATTGCAACACTTCTGATGGGTGTGTGTTCATCATATCATTCTCCCAATGACATGACTCCATTGTCAACAGATTGTTCACATCTCATGATCAGAAAATCTTGATCATCTATGCCCAATGAACTAGTATACTAGAGTTAACTAGGGACTAGTTATTTTATACCACACGTCACGTGTATTAAATGTTTCCGCTTAACAGTTATAGCACACTATAAACTAATGGAATATGGTAATAAACATATTTTATTTGTCTCTAGGACACATTCTCAACAATAGCACGTTAGCAAATTTTAACTTATAATCTTCATGGTAACATAGCTATGCAATTTCAAAATTTGTCATTCAAATGGGATTTGGTATTGAAACCTCAAAGAAATCTCAAGAGTTAATTCAATGAACAACCAAACAGGTAAATTCGTATCGTGCCATTTAGTTTCCTCACTAGCTCAAAATTCCAAACCAATTCAATACAAATCTCTTTGATGGAGACATTTAAACAAAGCAAAGCCACTATCTCCACGATCCGCACCGAGTTCATTTGCCTGCATAAATGAAGTATATATTTTTAGGGGACCCTGCATAAATGAAGTAACACCTTGCCATTTTCCACCACTTTTTTAGTACTCGCTCCGACATCTAGATACATTCATTTTAAAACAATTTTTTTATACAAGAAACCATTTTAAAACAATTTTTTTAGGCAAACCATTTTAAAACAAGTAATGTGGAACGGAAGGAGTATAAGAAATTGCACTAAATGGGCCACATATTTTCCTTTGCGAAAAGTGGGCCACACTTGTTGCCCAAATCAAAAAATAACTTAGCTTCCAAAAGGCCCGGCCCAAAACCTTCTTAGTGCCACATGAAATGTACACAGCCCACGTCACCCCTTCCTCCCGTTTGCCGCCGGCGACGTCTCACCGAGCACGGCGGCGGCCGAGTCGACGTTGGTGAGGAGGTACTCGTAGATCTTCTTCCTGAGCCTCTCTATAGTCTGCTCGGGCACGCCGTTGGATGCATTGGCGTGGTCCGCGGCGGCGGCCTCCTCGCCAACCGCGTCGTGGGGCGGAGGCGTCGGTTCCACCGGAGGCGGCTTCCCGATCTCGCTGAGCCAGTCGTTGACGCGCTTCATCTGCGGGAGCATCCTCGCTGCACGGTCGCGGTCCCATGGCGCAGCTGCCGCCACGTCGGCGTCCAGGAACAGCTCCACGAACTCCAGGAACCACCGCCTTGCCTCCTCACCGAGCCGCCTCGCGAGCTCGCCCCTCTCCTCCGTGCCGCCTCCCCTCTCCCACTCTGGCGGAGGGGCGGCCGTTGCCGCCGCCGCCGCCGCCACGACATGGACAAGCCTACTCTTCCCCTTCGCGGGCGACAGCCGTGACTTCGCTGGTGGCGATGCCTTCATTACCGCCGCCGGCTTCACCGACTCGTCGACGAGCACGACGGCTAGCGGGGAGGACGTATTTGCGGGGGCCGG
Organism: Bromus sterilis; assembly: GCA_950022295.1. Classification (NCBI taxonomy): domain Eukaryota; kingdom Viridiplantae; phylum Streptophyta; class Magnoliopsida; order Poales; family Poaceae; genus Bromus; species Bromus sterilis. The sequence continues at coordinate 241,027,254 of OX465598.1, read as the reverse complement.
CTTGAGGTTGTAGAGAGAGAAGGCGGAGAGGTCAGTGGCGAGGCCGGCGCCCACCCAGGAGGCTGCGCGGCGGCGGCGCTCCGCTGCAACGGCAAGGGACTCCTCGTCGATGCTCACGGCTTCGGCAGCCGTTGACTGGTCTGGTGAGGTCGCCGTAGTGGTCGCTACCTTGGCAAGCGAGTCAGCAACGACAGTGGCACGCGACATGGCTGAGTGCAAAGCGAGGAACTGCTCCACAGCTAGCTGCGGGTTCTGCTCCTCTGCCGTCGAGCTCACTTCTGCGTACGAGCTGCTCGGATCAACAAACACATTGGATCAGTGAAGGTAATTAAGTTCTTACTGCCCTAAAAATATATAACTTCTTACTACTTCAGTATTACATAGTACTCCGGTTCACATTCTGAATGAATTGCAGTGGTAGTGTCACTGTGAAATTCCTATGTTAGCAATGCAGCCTAGCTCTTAAACAGTTAATTAGTACTATTTCTAGAGGACACATTGCAGCGGCAAGTAAGTACAAGTAGGATGTACTTTTAGTTCGGTAGTCTGAAGAAAATCAACACACATTGTGTGAAGATGAACACTGGCTCAGCCTAGCTTTGTGCGACAAGAACATGTGGTGTGAGCTCCAAACATGTGCAGAAATAATCACAAGTCCGTGTATGGGTCAAAAGGAGAGGGAGCCAGCCAAGATGGCTGATGGCATCATTGCCACATCTAAGCCAGCTAGTGCTATAAGACATTTGGAACGTGTGAATTATTTTCGGAACCATGTGAGACGTACATCAACAGGTGTGGAGGATCAACTGTCAAGGCTGTCAACGATTAGAAGCCATGTGAAATTTGGACGCTATCTATTAAACTGTTTCATGTTGCATGCTCAGCTCAGTACATAGTAGAGTGGGTTATAATTGCATATGGTGATTGTACATTGTACTGGAAGAATTCATTTTAGGCAAGTATTGTTGGGTAGGACTTTCTAACATCTTGTCGACATAGACTCAATAAGAGCTAACATAGGTGCCAGCCTATAAACTAAACTGGCATTTGACAATAACAAGTACTCGATTTGTGCTGTCAGAGAAAGGAGGAAAATAACAGCTAGAAAAGATGGACTATCGAAGGTTATTAAATATTGGATTCTTGAAGGTAATTGACTTCAATTTGCCATGAATTGCTGTTAATTATGGATGTCTTTAACTAAAAATAATTCTGCAGTGAGAGGATAAAAAATACCTTAAACATCGAAGTAAACTCTCTGCAGCAGAAGCTTCTTGCATGGCTTCAACTGCAGCCATCTGTGCCGCATCCCTGTATTTTAGAAGCTCCTGTAACAGAATATAATAAAATCATGAATAACAAGTACATAATATAAAGCATTTAACCACCACATGCCAAACTGTTATGTTATCATCCCCTCCTTGACAAAAAATGGTAAATTGCTAGCAGGAAATTCCATATTTGTATCATTCCATGCTTAATTGAAATTAAGACATTTACAGCAAGAGCAGGACATATAGGGCCTCATCTTGTAAACAGAAAAAAAGTTATATATTTGTACATTCACACATCAGTTGAAAAATGTCGAGTGTGGATTTATTTATTCAGTGTACAACCATAAAAAGCATCATGCTAAAGGTTCCAGAAAGTAAAAAATACTAGAGTATTAACAGTTAGTGGTCATTTCAATGAGCTATCCATACCTTTCCTAATTTAGCAAGTGATGGAGGAAGTGCAGTCCATGAAGTGGTTGCATCCGTCAATTTTTTGTTATTCGCAGCAATCTTCACTAAATTTGTAATATTGGGGTTGCTTAAAACCCCAGATGTCCTTCTTATAGGAGAAATATGCTTATTCAGCATTCGGTCAGAATCATCTGACGTAGCACTTGCTGTGCTCTTCCTGGGAGGAGTCTGAATCTTAGTATCATCCTTGGGTGAGGGCTTCTCATCTGCTGGTGGTGGGGGTCTTCGTCTCGGAGTCTAGTAAAAAAAACTAATAATGCTTAGTTATTCTGAATAATGTATGGAGCTAGCCACTAAAATGAATAATGGGAAGTTCAAGTATTCGTCTGATCTACACAATCCTCAAAATTGCAACCAAGATGTTCAGAAGAAAATCTTCTACTATATCCTATATCAGTGAACGCTAGGCACAGATTGAACATGACACTCATATTTACCAATTTAAGCGATAAGCATAGTCAGCATACCGATGTGCTTCTATTCTCAGACTTCCTGTCAGCTTTGGCTCCCTTTGAATCTGAATTGTCTTTGACCTTTGCATCTGCCTTCCCTTCCCAGCTTCTTCTTAATGCCTTTGGTCCCGATTCAATACTTAACAGAGTGTTGCTAAGGGAGTTGCCCGCAGAGGACTTTCTCCCTGCTGTAGTAACCTTCAACACAGAAGCAGCCTTTTCTAACAAGGATAACCTAGATGGTGATGACTTCTCTACTCCTTTCACTTTTGCTCTCTGCTTCATGTCATTTGAGAGTCTTTCAAATGATGCAGGTAGAGAATGTACGCTGGTAGGTGATGAAGGTGTCGACCTAGGATTGTTTGACTTAACCTTTGAGGTAACCACTTCCTTCTTGTCGAAAAGGCTGGCCAACGCTTGTTTCGAAAGCGACGAATTCGACTTGGTCAGCTGTGGTTTCTTGCTTTCTGTCCCGTTGTTTTTCACAGAAGCATTTAGTTTCTCTAACTTGCTCTGCTCTTTCTCTAGTGACAAGGCCCCTGCATCCTTCAAACCATTCGCGGGTGGTTGTGCCTTTTTTTCGCCAATAAACTTGGAGGAACTAGTCATCACAAGGTCTTCCGGTGTGCCTACACACGCATGCCGGCCTGGAACTGGCCTGACTCCCCTCAAGATGGGTACCGGGGTGGCGGCCTCCAAACGGTCCACATGGATGAACTGGCCCAACTGAATTGTGTCGCTCAATATGAGATCATGCTGGTCCTCCGGTAGGGAAACGTAAGTCGCGTGCGATGAATCAGACACCTTGAGGTAGAAGCCCTGGTTGGTGAAGAGATCGCTCCCAGCAAGCGCGGGAACAATGCTGACCACCTGAAGAAGGGAGGACCGGTGCTCACCAGCGACTTTGACGTCGCTGTTCATGTGCTGAAGGAGCTTGAGGAGGACCCCAGGTACAAGCGAAGCCATTGCCGTAGCTCCCAAAGCACATCAGCTGCACATTATTCAGCACAATTCATAAACCGCGGCCATTGTATTATTATTTAAGAAAACATGGGTGACTTGAGAGAAGTGGAACTGAAAAGGGAAAAAACGATGGCGATGAGTCACTGGCAGACAACCTGGGCTGGGGCTGGGCTAATCCTAATTAGCAAAAAGGGAGTAGGATCTCCAACTACCAAATGCAATAAAGGTTCCAGCTTTGTAGATAGGTTGATCCAAACAAACAAGTGTGTACTGCAAATCCTTTATAGGCTCACAGTGGACGCATCAGTACCGAGTGACCCTTTTCTAGGCTCACAATGAAGATCGCAAGTACTGTACCTGTCACCAAATACCACCCCATAGAAAACATACACAGCACAGTGAAGTAGAGTAGAAAATCGTGCAGATGAGTGTACAGTACCTACCCACCCAACATTTACTACTAGTTGAAAGGAAGTAAAGCAACACATAAATGCTAGCAAGTGTTGCTGCAAGGGGGTAAGGGCTAGGGAGAGTAGGGACTGTGTTGTTTTAAGGAAGGGGTTGGGTTTGATTGAGCCAGTGCGAAGATAAACAGGAGTAGAGACGAGCAGATCCAACAGAGTCAAAGCGGCACTATCCTATTCCTACTTATCCCATCCCAGAACTGCATTGCATATATATAAACAGAGGTAAAAAGGAGAGAGTGAAGCGAATCTTGAGCAGAACAAGTCGTTATGTTGAGCACATGCCAAATGTTGTCCAGAATCAATGAAATAAAGAGAGCAAGCCGCGTAAACAAATCTTGAGGGGAGGATGAAGATGAAATGAAGGACAGGAAGAAGATCATCATACATGAATAAATCCTGGTTTGGAGAAGGAGGACTGGATGAGTGAAGCCTGGTGAATCCCGTGAGCCACGGATGGGATGACCTCCTTTCCTCCCTTGCTCTTCCCGTCAAGTGAATGAAGAGGAAGAGGGGAGGATGGGTGTATGCGCTCGCGGCGGCAGAGAAGACGCTCGGGCTGTCACAGCCAAGAATCCCGCCCGTTGGCCCTCGCGTCGCGGCGGTGCCAAGACAGGAAATGCAGCTTCTGTCTGCCTCTCTCTCTCTCTCTCTCTCTCTCTCTCTCTCTTTAAAATGAGATTGAAGATGGTTTGTGAGGAGAAGGGGGAGGGGAGAGAAGGTGGTGGTGACTTCTTCCAACACGCGGGCAGCCAGCAGCCAGCAGCAGCAGCAGGCACGGAGAAAGAGAGGGGAAGGCAGTCCTGTGGCGTGGAAAAGCGTTCTATTGTGTAGGATTGGGACCGGGGAGTCAGAGGGTGAGGCGTCGCTTTCCATGGAGAGCAAAGCGGAGTTCCCAGGGCGGCAAGCCATGCATGGGTAAAAAACTTTTTTTACAACGGCACACAGCTCACTCACTTCTCATGAGAAGTATTGTTTACAAACTCTAAAAAATGTGCCAAGTTGTAAATTACTGTAGTATGAGCAGCGTGACATTACAACCAAGGCGCTCAAGCATACTCCCTTCGTTCAAAAATGCTTGTCGAAAAAATGATGTATCTAGATGTATTTTAGTTTAAAATATATTTATTTTTACCTATTTATTCAACAAGTATTTTCGAACGAAGAGAGTACAACATTGCCCAAGCATGGATGTGACATTCAATACGTCTCTAAGGAGCTTCATTTGTTTTCGCTTCCCACACTAATATTTTGTTAGGACTTGATTTTTAAAGCTATTTCTTTTGGCAATGTAAGAGGGTTTTTTTTGTGTGCTCTTTCTTGACTTTTCGGAGGAAATCAGAGCCCAACTTAATTGGATTCATTGCCCACACTTCGCACTAGTTTGACTTTTTGAAGTACTACACCGCATTGACTTTGCCTGTGAGTGCGCCGAGCTGCTCTTCCTTATCCAATTGACAGGAAAAACTCCATTATTTTTAACGGATCGGGAATATATATATGTAGATTCTGTAGAGCTGCATAATCCAACAAGTGATACAGAAGAGAGTTGCCCCCAATCCCATGCATATGCCATTCTGGTCAGCGTTGGGAATAATAATGCAGTCGCTGCCTCGATCATAGCAGTACTAACTGATGGGGATCTCGTAACCATTGTATAATATGCATACGCATATGCACTGCCGGTTGGTAAACCAATTGCCAGAGTATTTTTGTGCATATATGTGCGCGCATCTTCCAAAACTACAACTAAATTTCATATATGCACATATGTTTAATAACAGTTCAAACTTAATGAACTCGCGCCGAAAAAGGGGATTAGACCCGTGTTGTCTCCAATAGATAATTCGGACGGGCAACCTAGCTGCCGCCGCCATCACCTCGTCCGTCCCCTTGTCTCGCCATCACTAGAGAAGTCATCGACGAAGTCCACGTCGGCTTCGAGGAAAATGGCGGCATGCCATGTTATCTCGTCGGCGCCGCGCGTCCTTGCACCTTTAATCCTCGTCAAGGTTCATCGTGGTTGTTCCCTATGATGACCCTCAACTGTAGGGGATCGAGATAGTCTTCGCGGGTAAGATAACTCAATTTATTGATTCGACACAAGAGATTCAAAGAATATTTATAAGCTTTAATAGTTGAGTTGTCAATTCAACCGCATTTGAAATATACTTACTTGCAACAAAATATTAATAGCAACGGTGATATGATAGCGGCAACAGCGCAAGTAAAACAACGAAAGTAAACAACTAGTAACCAATAGGATTAAAACACTGTAGGCTAGGGAGATGGATGGTTGGGCGATGCTTCGATGAGAGTGAACATGTAATAGATTTTAACACGGGGAAAGACACACAGAAAAGCAAGGATCATCTAGGCAAATATCAAACATTAGGCATGTATCCCGTAGGTAGTTGTGCGTGCTTGAAATAAGAATTTGCACAACATCTTTTGTCCTACCATCCCGCTATGAACGGGGCCAAAAGGAACTTATGGAAATTAAGGTGCTCCTGTCAAAGAGCACTGAAACAAAACATTAACAATCAATGGATACATGAAATCCTCAAATTATAATCCATCCCCTTTGGTGTCCCAAGCTGTCACCTTTGAGATCGCCGGTTCCGGACGATAATAGGTGCATACAACTCATAAATAGGATCAAGAACATAAATATAATCATGTAACAAGTGGTTCAGATCTGAAAACATGGCACTCGGGCCCAAAATGACCAAGCATTAAGAGCAACAAGTTGTAGCAAAGATGATAAACACCAAAGTAGATGATAGGCAACATGCCCCCAACAATCTGACGAACTATTACATGATCTAACTCATTCAATCCCTACCATCCCCTTTGCCTATGGCAGGGAATTACTCACACATGAGGGGAGAAGTCATGGAGGGAGAATGGAGTGGTGATGATGATGACGATGGCGATGATCTCCCATCACCGAAGGCCAAAACAACCTCCAGATTAGCCCTCCCGAAGAAGAACAGAGGGTGACGGCGGCTCCGCGATGGAAACCGGGTAAACGACTTATGTTTTGGGGTTTCCTTGTCACGAGAATAAATAGGAGCGTCGGTAGGGCACCAGAGGGGGGAAGGGCCACCCAGGCGGCCTCCTGACGCGGCCAGGAGTGGGACCGCGCCAACAGGGCGCCTAGGCTCCCCCTGGCTGCCCTCTGGCCCCACTTCGGGCTCCGGGCTCCTTCGGATGCATGGATTTTCTGTGATTTTTCCTGGAATTTCTGAGACACCTAAAAAATCCATTTTTAATGCACATAAGAAAACCATACGGTCAGCTCTACTGAAAACAATGTCAGTCCGGGTTAGTTTCGTTCAAATCATGCAAGAATGAGGTCAAAACAATAGCAAACGTGTTTGGAAAAGTAGATACGTTTGATACGTATCACCCTACGGTTCTCCGGTGCTCTTTTTCAATGTGGTGCGACCCAGCTTCTATTATGTCGGGGTTCTCGTGCTGCTATGCGATGGTGCGGGCACATGATCTGATCGGGTCGTGCTGGATGGGGTGCAGACGGGTGCTCCAAACAACGACTGCTAGTGGGAGTCAGGCCTGGTTGCTCCCTTTCTGGCTGGTGGCCGCATTCGATCAAATTGACGAACGTCTAGATCAAGTGTATAATTTGGGGAAAAATCTCCCTCAGATCTGACCGTGGTGACACCAATCTGTGATCATTGTTCCAAGGTTGCGAGATGCAGTCGGAAGGCTCCAGTGTAGTTTTTAGCAGCTTTCACTTCGACCAGTTTGCCTTCGATGGTGAGATACAATCTATGGACGATGGCTTGACACAAAGGATATGGTGGTGTAACTGTGCCTTTTAAACCATGATGGAGGAAGTAGATACCATATCATGTTAAATGCTATGCTACTATATGTCATGCATGTCAATAAATAAGATTATCTATAATACTAATTTATGATACTATGCACTATAAAGATAGTATCATACAATAATATCGTATGCATGATACTGTTACTATGGCCCTGTTTGGATCCATGGGTTAGAGTTAGAGTTGGTTAGATTGTACCAAACTAACCCCAAAACATCCAAACAGGAGGGTTAGAGTTGGTTAGATGCATCTAACCCATCCAAAAAATCTAACCCACCCAAGAGGTGCTTATTTGGGTTAGAGTTGGATGGAGCCCACAAAAAGTTACTTTTTCCACTATCTTCACCATACAAAATTCTGAATAAAGTAGTCAAATGATTGGAATAGTGCATTTATTGCCAATCTAACTCCACTATCCAAACACCTCTTTGGTTAGAGTTAGTTTTGGGTTAGACTAGAGTTAGAATCTAACTCTAACCTCTAACCGAGTTAGAGTATCCAAACAGGGCCTATATGATACTGCCTAATATGAGTAGGCTAACCAGCCTAACTGATTAATTTATACCCTACTAGTACCAATTTTTTTTTTATTTATGGTACTACGTACTAGCTTACTTGAAAAGTGAACAAACTCCACTTTTCCCCTCGTAATTGCAAATTAGAACATGTTGTGATACTGAACTCTCCTCCTCCAAGAAACAAAAAGGTCAAATGAAGATGGCCTCGATTTAATTAGCTCCACACCGTTCCAGTTGTACTATTGCACTCCTTTTTCGTTCATAGGACTCAATCAAAGAGTTTCTTCAATTAATATAGATAGTGAGTGGTAGAATAATTTTTTGAGTTTAAAAATGATTTCATAATACATTTGTTTTCTTAAAAAACATTTTTTGTGGTAATCAATGAATTGTGTCTATATATGCATTAATTACAACGTATGAAATTATGGTCACTAAATACTTCGCAAGTTGTCAATAGATCTATGTGTGAAAAATGGTTTCTGTCAACATTATTTTAATAGAATCACAACAAAGTTCATAAGTTGAATAGTTGATCATGTACAATAGGCCCGTGCATGATACACTTTGGTGCAAATTCCTATCATTTCATCGTCAAAATATAGACCACCTATCGCCAAAATAAATAAGCGCAGCAACGCGCATCATTAATGATCTATTATTTTTTTATAGGTCGTTATACAGTTTTAGACATAAACACACAATAGCATAAGAGGTAAAAGTATTGTGAGTCCACAAACTTGCACGGTGTGTGAATGTTTAGTTCAGCAACTTGCAAAATGTTACTCCGGCACACATAAACTTGTCTTCTGGGTGCAAAAAAATCCAAAGCCAATACTAAGTTGACATTTGGCACTGCACATTTTACAGAAAACACCCTATAGTCTTTAAAATTAAAATGAACTAGAAGGGGCTCATATGTCAGTACCCAGAGAAATAAATTAGCAAAAACACGCGCATGAGAGTCGAACCCGCGACTTCAGCAACGTGGTATATGCTTCCTAAGCACAGGACCAAGTGGACTTAGTTGATAGATGGGGCGATAAAGTCTATATGTACAAGTATACTATAGAATATGTACGGTATAAAAGTGAAGATCAGGTCAATGCTTCCATTAGCTTTTCCTACTTAGTTTTTTATATATTTATTTAGTGACACACTATATATTTGTAAGTACTTTAGTTTATATAATCAACAAAACAATATTTTCACACAGTCTAGTATAATCAACAGAAAAACATGTAAGTAACTAATTGAAGAAAATAAATTGATTGAGTGAAATGTATTTACCATTGTGGAAGTACACATGTGTGCTATTTTTTAATTAATAAGAAAATGTTTGTATGTTTTAAATACATATATTCATGCGATGACGTATGTATGTGTCAATTTGTCGTTGATGTTCAATTCATTGACTATATAGAAATTAAGTACATATAATAATGTATAATTTGTCCTTAAATAAATATCACTTGCATCGAGTGTACATACACACTGACAGTCAAGCTCAGTTCGAGGTTGTAACACTCTCAGTTGTTGTAACAGTAATCATCATCACTGATGATCATCACTGTTGACTATCACTGTTTGTTAATCACTGTTATCCCCTGTCCTTAATCAAACTTTGCTTCTGCTCTTTTCAAACCATGCTGGTTGGTAATCAAAACACAAAGCCCAATGCATTTTGCTCATCATGAAACCAAACCCTAGTTGAAAACTACCTCAAATGGAAATTAAAACAAAAGTGCTCAAATAAAGTTGTTCCAAAAATAATGGAACTATTTTTATAAATTGCCTAAAATCATTATAATCATGTGGAACAACTTTGGTAATTTTTGTAGTTACAAAAAATTCCAAACAATTCAAACAGTAGGTTAAAACCCTTACTTGGGCATTTAATATTTAAAATAAATATCTAATGAATTTATTTTGCTACAAAAACTTTTGTGGCACTGACATATACTGTTATACTAATATTGGGACACCTAACACATTTTACAAAAATGCCTAAGCTGGAAAATTAATTACCAAAAGAGAAATCAGAAAAGAAAAGACAAAGGAAAATGAAAAAAAAAACTAAAACCCGCCTAGGGCGCAGGCCCACCCGGGCCCAGCCCCCCCTCCTCTTCCCCACCTACCCCCTCCCCTGTTCCACTGTCGCTGTGGACAGGGCGCCATGGCCGTGGCCATGCCGGCCCCTCCCCCTCACCTGCTCCCCCTCCTCCCTCACCTGCTCCCTCGGGGATAAGGCCGAGCCCCCCCTGGCGCTCCTCCCCTGCTCATTTTCCCCTTCCTCCCTCTATTCTGCCCTCCCGGAGCTCGCCGCGGCGGAACTGTCGCCGTTGCCGTGCGTCGACGCGGCCGGAGGCCACCACGGGGCGCGCCAGCTTGTCCAGGAGCTGCGCCGCGCTCGTCCTCACCACCCCCAGCCGCCAGCTCGAGCCGAAGACCCCCTTGGACGCCGAATCGGGCCGCGCCCCTCCCCACGGCCGCCAGGACCGCCGCCGCAATTCGCTAGCTCCGGCCTCCCCGAGCTCCTTCCGCCTGCACCAGATCGTTCCTCGGTGAGCGCAGCGTCGATTCCCCCTTCCCCCGCACTTGTTAGTCGCCGAAGTCCCTCCTCCCGCCGTGCTCCGTTGTCGGACTCGCCATGGCCGAACACGCGCTCACCGCGCCTCTGCCTCGCGCCCGGCGCGCTCTGTCCGCCCTGGAGATGCCGCTCGTGCGCGCCCGCTCGCTGTGCGCTGCATCTCCTCACACCCCCGCCCCGTGCTTCGGTGTGCTCCGCCCCGGCCGCCGTCGTGCTCGCCATGGCCGAGGAACCCACGGTCGCGCCCACCCCCTACACCGCGCCCCCTGGACAACCCACAACTCCCCTCGCCACGCTACCCCCACCGCAGCCGCGCACCCCCCACCCTCGCCGGAACGGCCAGCACCGCCGTGCCCCTGGCCATTGACGCCGGCGTGCACGAGCATGGACATGGCCTTTGTGCCACTGACCCGTGGGTCCCAGCCCTGCTAATTAGCCCCTAATAAATCATTAGCAAAATTAACCCCCCCACTATCTATGACATGCGGGTCCCCTGTTAGTTTAGATTAAGAAAAAGGATATCTTAAAACATTAGTCACTGACATGCGGGCCCCAGTTGTAAGTGAATAAAAAAAAATATTCATTTATTAAATATGAGAGAATGACATGTGGGTCCAGAGGCATTTCTGATTTTATTAAATGTTTTATAAATAATAGAGGCTGACATGTGGGTCCCACATGTCAGCACTGTTCTGGATAATGTTCTGGATAATGTTTTGGATAATGTTTAAATAAATAATAAAAGAAAATCCAGAAAATCATTTAAATTGATTTAAACTTAGAAATTCAATAACTTTTAAACCGTAACTCGGATTCAAAAACTTTATACATGAAAATTGATCAGAAAAATATAACGAATACGAATACGCTATTCGTATGTCTACCACACCCCTCTAACACAACGAACATCGAACATTCCCCCTCCGGACCGGTTGTCCGATAAATGGTCCGGTACTGTTAGAGTGCCCGGATGAATTTATTCCGAACACGAAAGTTGTCCGGAATGGTTCAAATAGCACGGATACACCCCCCTTATGTTGTTCCGGTAACTATGACACCTCCGGATTGATCCTTCCCCTCCGGACACCCTGTCCGATAATCACCCGGAGCCGGTAGTTCATCCTCAGATGAATTTCCGTTCCGAGCAACGTGCATTACACTGCGTTAGAACACCGTTAACATTTCATTTATCATGTCATGCATCTGTTTGTATATGCTTGCTGTGTATTTACTATTTCTCCCCCCCTTTAAATCTCCGATAGACCCCGCTGCTGCCGTCGACTACACCGCTGCTGAGTACGACTACGTCGTCGACGACCCTACTACTACCGTCGAGCTTGCAGGCAAGCAGAGCCATTCTCTTCCCCAGATACCGCCTATCTTTCCGTACATTTCTTGCACTAGGCATTGTTACTGCTGCTGCTACGATTACAATCCTATTCAATTGCATAGCCTGTTTTTGTCGCCCCTTGATGTACCTTCCTTTAATCCTATGCTGCCTATTATTACTTATGCATTATTCCGCAGTGAACCCTGCGCATTGTTAGCTAGGATTAGATAGAGGGTCTTGATCACTCAGGGGAGTGAACGCGGATATTAATATTATAGCTGCACAGGTACGGTACAATGCAGACACCGCCTCAGGCCCTATCTGGGTTATGCCTAGTCACCTCAAGTGTGAGCTATTAAGGAGTAATCTTTGTACTCCACTCGAGGCTGACTTTGTCTTACCGCCATAGGGTCTTGACAACGGTTGTCCTAAAGGTAAGAAGTCGGGCGACCCAACGGTGCCCGCGAGAGGTATTGCGACGGGACGACAGGGAGGGCACGACCAGTGTACCGGTGTGCTTGGCCCCTGATCGTTGGCCGCGAGAGTTACCAAACCACGGAAGTCGAGCTCCTCCAGGAGCACACGCGAGAGAAGGTAAGGAGACGGTTCACCTTGTTGGTAACCGCAGTGACTTGGTGGGACGACAGGGCAGGCACCGATGTACTGGTGGTCCTGGCTGCTGTCGTTGTCCGCGGGTCGGTTAAGTCGAGGCAACGATAACGGTTGTCACGCAGGTTAATTAAAATGCTAAATGGTTCAGTGAATGTCTTGAGTTGGCTATATGCCATGTACGCACTACCTACCCGTGGGAACTACGAGTTATGGGCTCCTCTGCTTCTTAGTGTCGTCCGAGGACTCTTCAGACGTCAGCAGTACCGCGGGCTGATTGCCGGGAAGTGGTGTTGTCTTATTTGCCGCGGCGTGTGATTTGTATTTGCTTTGATTTAACTTCACCGGCCAGCCACGCACCGTGCAGGAGTACGTTTGGGTTGGGGTCCAAGGCCCGGCGTACTTAGGATTTAGACCGGCGGATGACCTCTCTGTTGAGTTTGAAAGATGGGCTATGAAGTGTCGGATAGCCTCGGTGGAGCTTTCCCTAACAAGGTTCCCGCCACCCTGGAGATCCGTGCGTGTAGCGTAACACAAGTGCACCCCTGCAGGGAAGATTGATCTATCGATAGCCGTGTCCACGGTAACATGACGCTTTATGCTGAAGCTGGATCTTACCACTAGAAACTATTATTAAACTGTATGGTTCCGAGTTCTTTTCCTCGCGGGGATGTCGAGGAGGTGATCTCGGAGGCATTGTTAATTATTATAACTTATTATTATTCAATGTTGCAGCAACTTCTGCTTCATTGTTACTTTACTGCTTTATATCAACTGTTGGCTGATTCCTACCTCATGCTGCAAGACACCGTCGGAAGATGCTAGTCTTCGATAGGCCTAGCTTCTTACCCTTGCTCTGAACTTCTGACTTCAGTCCACTATATACAGCCTCTTCATTCCGTTGATATCGTGCATAATGCTTAGTAGCGGACGTAAGACTCGCGGGTATACTAGATACTCACCTGCTTTATTTCCTTTACTGTTTTGCCTGATCGGCCGCTGCAGCCGACGTTGGAGCCCAGGAGCAGGAGTACCCCGGAGGCGCCTACTACGATGTCGAGTTCCCCGTTGACCAGGAGTAGTACTGTGGATCCCAGGCAGGAGGCCTCGCCTTTTCGTTCTGTATCTCTGATGTGATTTGTGCTAGCCTTCTTAAGGCAAAACTTGACTAACTATGTCTGTACTCAGATATTATGGTTTGTATGACTTATATATTCGGGTCCGCGTGACCCTCTCTATTGTAATATATTTGTTTATCCTTTCGTGTTTAGTGTTGTGCTGTGATATTATCATCGTGGCACCCTAATCTCAGTCGGGTACCCTGTGTGTATGATTACTGTACACGGTCTGATTTTGGGGGCGTCACAAGTTGGTATCAGAGCCGACTGCCTGTAGGAAGCCACCCCACCATTACCTGGTCGAAGTTGAGTCTAGACTTTGAAAAACTATTTTGCTAACTTAATATTTGGCTTACGGGCCCACATCGATGTCACTACGTGTGATATCTATGGTATTAGGATCCTTTTCTCCTTACCTATGCTCTGGGAATCTGCTCTCTTATCCTTGCTGGTAAGTTTTACAAAATCTGACATTAGGATCGCGTTCTCTTGATTCCATCCGGCGTTTTTATGGTGCATCCCCCATTGATCGAGTCGTGTTGCAGGAGTCGTACGCCAGATCCCAGACCGCGGATCCCATTCTCATTCTGGGCAGGCCGCGCGTTCTCTGGCATCAACTGCTGTGGCCAACAGTTTTCTTGCGGCGTGATTGACATAGTGGAATCTATGTCGCGTCGTGTAATCCTAACCACGGTCTGTGCGCCGCCTAGAGAGTCTTTTTCCTTAATTTCTACGACGTTACGCTGCCCGATTTTCGATTGACTCTGTGTGCAAATGTGTATGTCTTATGTGACTACTCCTGCATATATCTACGCCTTCTTTTCGTTGTCGTTTAATTCAGGCTTAATTTCGGTATCTCGTTAAATTTTCATCGCTGAAATACCCCTGTTAAATTCTAGCAGGATGGCTGGTCGTGGTCGTGGTCGTGGTCGTGCTGCCAACGACCCACCTCCGCCGCCGGATTATATGGCCGCGATGATGCAGCAGTTCGAGATGAATCGTCAGTTCATGCAGAATATCATGGCTCAGTTTCCCCAGCCGAATCAGAATGGGCACCACCATCAGCATGCCACCGTGACTCTGCACGACTTCACCCGCCTCAACCCCACTATGTTCCGCAACACTGTTCAGCCGCTGGATGCTGATGACTGGCTTCGCGACATCACTCACGAGCTGGAGTCTGCTAATGTCGATCCAGCCGACTATGTGAACTTTGCGTCTTACCATCTGAAGGGCGCCGCTGCTCAGTGGTGGAACACCCACAAGCGTTCACTGCCAGTCGGAGAAGTCATCACTTGGGATGAATTTCAGTCCGCCTTCCGCGCCCGCTATATTCCTCAGGGGATCATGGATCGTAAGGCGGAAGAATTCCGCAACCTCACTCAGGGCGACATGACTGTTGAAGCCTATCAGCGCGAGTTCCTTAACCTCTCTCGCTATGCGGAAGAAGAGATCGCCACTGATGCTCGCAGGCAGCAGAAGTTCCGCCGTGGCCTCAACCCAGAACTCAGGCTAGCTCTTGCCGTTCATGATTTCGCCAACTTCGCCACCATGGTGAACAAGGCTATCACCGTCGAGACTGCCCAGATGGAGCACAAGCACTCTCTGAAGCGTTATCGTGACGTTGGCTCATCTTCGGGCGCAACGCAGAAGCGTCGTATCTGGCTCCCTACCAGTGTGACCCACGCAGCTGTTCCTGCTCCAAGGCCGTCATATGCTGCACCCCGTCTGCCTCCGCCACCGCAGATGCCAAGAGCTCTGCCTGCACCCCCCAATGCACCACCCCTTCGTCCTCAGGATGGATTATGCTTCATGTGCCGCCAACCTGGGCATTATTCCAGGGAGTGTCCCCAGAAACAGAAGCAACTGGTAGTTCACCCCGCCGGCCGCGGAAATGGTCGTGGCAACAACAGGACCCCCAACTATAATACTGGGTCTGCTGCTTATGCTCGTGGACATGCTAACAACGTCAATGTTGAAGAAGCTCAGCAACAACCCGCTACCGTGATGGGTACCCTTCTCGTTAATTCCGTACCTGCTGCTGTTTTATTTGATACAGGAGCATCACATTCATTCATGTCGGAAGCATTTGCATTATCTCATAACTTCGCCTTGGAAAAGATGAACCCCCTCTATTGTAATATATTTGTTTATCCTTTTGTGTTTAGTGTTGTGTTGTGATATTATCATCGTGGCACCCTAATCTCAGTCGGGGTCTGATTTTGGGGGCGTCACAGAGGTTTAGTGACATGGGTTGTTGCTTGGTTTATTACTTACTAATAATCAAGCGAGAAATGTCTTAATTTGAGCACACACCTAATTTACTAGCTTGTTGATGCATGATAACCTATAACGTTGATAGTTAACTAAGTAAATAATACTTAGAAGAAAAAATGGATTGAGTGAGATACATTTGTATTCTTTTAATTTCATTTGCAAGGTTGAATACTTTTAATCAGACATGTAATGTACCGAAGTCTAACACGCATGATCACCTATAGGATAAAAATTTGCGCATTTTTTTATTTGGAATAAATTGCAAGTTTTAAAAGTTTATAGATGACTACCCATCAAGATTCAAATGCTTTTACGTTCATTCTACGCTACATTTTATTTTAGAAATATCCAACCCTGCAAATAGAAATTTTTGCGCGGTTTTCAAATAGAATTAAAAATATTCAAATTCAAATAAAAATATTATTTTTTTGAAAATCCTCAAATAGTCCAAGGTGCGTGAAATTTATGCGTGCAACGCTTGATACGTCTTAATATTTTCGAAAAAAAGAAACATCTTTAACCTAAAAAAAATAAAAAAATGCGATGTCACTTATTGTGAGTGAACTTAATTTCTGTATCTCAAGCACTATAGAATATAAATCTTTTAGTTTTATAAGTAGATGTGTGAACATGTTGTCCTTGGTGGTTAGCTTCATGCTCTTTGAACTAGAGGTCCTGGTATCGATCCACCACGAGCGCAAATATGTTTTTGTTGTAATTTTCTTCTTGTGGACCTGCACACTAACTCTGATGAATATAAGTTTTTTTTTGTAAAATGTGCAGTGCCAAATGTTAGCTTAGTATTGGCTTTCATTTTTTTGCACCCAAAAAGCAAGTTTATAAATAATGGAGTAGTGTTTTGCAAGTTGCTGAACCAAACCATCACGTACCACATAAGTTTGTGGACTCTCCCAACGCTTTTAACTCATAGCATAAACTGAATTAACTACAACGACATATAAAACAAAACGGAAGGAAGGAGTAGTAAACTTGGGAGTCAGGTGACATCTGCTTACTGTCAACTGACCGAAGCCGATGCATGCAGGTGCATCCAGTCCAGATCATCACAGTGACACAGGTGAGCATGTGGTTTGTCTCGGTCGGTCTGGCTCACTCCCTTATTCCTCATCTGAATAAAAACCAAATTATTCTTGGAAGTATTTCCCTGTAATAAATCCTATCTAGTACCATACCACTCCGTTTCTTTTTCTTCAAACAACGGTGTGTGTTTCATACGCACTAGTGCAGGAGGCGCACCTTAGCGCGCGCCCGCAAACAGTTAGCTGTTGATTTGCAGCGGTAAAGAATTTTTTTGTTATGTTCACTGTACAACACATACAATATCAAACAACACAAGATCACACCAAGAAAAATATCACAATAAAAAAGTACACAAAACAAAAGTCTGCAATTGAAACTTGACACTTTGAATCTGAACCTATGAAGTGTGGTAACATCCCATTGACACATCTCATCTCCATTCTAATGTTGGATGCACAAGTATGTATGTTTATTCACGTGGCATTACGGTGTTTCTCAAAAGCAAATAGACAGCCTAACGGACAGTATATCTATTTCTCGTGCGAGCCGCCCGGTATGGGCGTTCGACATCACTCGCTGTATCGGTGAATAACATGAAGAAAACAGATCCTACGCTGCTCTCGCGGTTGTGTGTGCGATTAAAATACCGACCGAAATGCAACATGATAGCAGGCATGCACTCAAGCAACCAAGTAATTGAAGGTTATACTTGGTTTATTGATTCTATACAAGGAGCTGAAAATCAGTCATAGTATAATTTAAGTTAATTAAGTAGCTCATTTGAGCTAAGCATAAACAAAAACAATACATGCACATTGCCCAGGAGCGCACCGTAGCTTTGAGCCGCGCGAGGGAGAGACCAAGGCTGCCGCTGCTCCGAGGTGCATCGAGTGCGGATGCTCGTTCCAGCTCTTTCCCTGTGGGGCTCCCAAGACCCGAGAACATGGCGCGCTGACGCCCTCCATCTGGCATGCATACCTGCATACCAGAAGTCAGCACTCACCAGAGCCCGCCGTCGCTCCGAGCCGCGAGAGGCCGAGACCGAGCGGCAGCTGCTTCGTGGCGCATCAAGCTGCTCTCTCCAGCTCCGAACCCGAGCGACGCGACAATACCCTAGCCCCTGGGACTGGCAACAACCTGACAACCACACGAAGCTTCCATGTTGCCCATGTGTCGCCGCGTTTGTAGTCGGCGGCCACCAGGAGCGAGTGCGTTGGAGATGAGAACAACGCCTCGGTAGCCAACTCGAACTGGATGTGCCACAGGGCGATGCCGAGATCAATCACAATGGCCACACACCTCGCTTGCGTTTGCGTAGGCCACTGACGGGCACGAGATGAAGGCGGCGGCGCACCTTCTCGCCTGGGGGACAAACCTTCAATCCCCGCCATAGAAACTCGAGGATGATGAGCCACCTTGACCTCGGGCACCTCCACTGGTTCTCCCTGGTCTAGTTGCAAGGGAGAGAAGGAGGGAGGACGGCGAAGAACGTCGCGGGAGAAGGCATGTGATAGAGGGGACGAGGATGAAGAGCAGGTGGAGGTCGGCTACCGTGCTGCCCGTGCCCTCGGTGTAACTCAGCGCACGTCGCACACAGTGCGCCGCCGTGATGACAACCACATGGTGATGCTGAGATCAGCCACAGTGTGAGAGGGACAGGAGCGTGGCACGGACAAGAACAGAAGCCCGGCGGGCTGCCAACCGAGTTTTGCCGGGTTTCCATAAGGCTATCGCGGGCCTCATGCAGAGCTACGATCCACCATACAGTTGGTGTGACGCTCCCAAAATCAATCCGTGTACAGTAATTATACACGCAGGGTACACGGCTGAGATTAGGGTGCCACGGTGAGAATATCACAGCACAACACTAAACACAAAAGGATAAACCAATATGTTACAATAAAGAGGGAGTCACGCGGACCCGAATACATAAGTTATACAAGCCATAATATCTGAGTACAGACATAGTTAATCAAGTTTTGCCTTAAGAAGGCTAGCACAAATAAGATCAGAGATACAGATCGAAAAGACAAGGCCTCCTGTCTGGGAGCCTCCGAAACTACTCCTGGTCCTGGTTAGCGGGGGTCTCGACGTAGTAGTATCCGCCTCCGGGGTACTCCTGCTCCTGGGCTCCAACGTCGACTGCAGCGGCCGATCAGGCAAAACAGTAAAGGAAAATAAAGCAGGTGAGTATCTAGTATACCCGCGAGTCTTACGTCCGCTACTAAGCATTATGCATTTGTATCAACGGAAAAGGGAGGCTGTATATATAGTGGACTGCAAGATAGAAATCAGAATAAGGGTAAGAAGCTAGGCCTATCGAAGAGTAGCATCTTCTGACGATGTCTTGCAGCATGAGAAGAGAATCAGCCAACAGTTCATATAAAGCAATAAAGTAACAATGAAGCAAAAGTTGCTGCAACATTGAATAATATAAGTTGTAATGATTAATAATAATAATGCCTCCGAGTTCCCCTCCTCGACTTCCCTGCGAGGAAGAAAACCCGGAACCATACAATTTAATAGTAGTAGTTCGTAGTGGTAAGATCCAGCTTCAGCATAAAGCGTCCTGTTACCGTGGACACGGCTATTCGAATAGATTAAACTCCCTGCAGGGGTGCACTAATGTCCAGCCTGCACGCTCGGATCTCCAGGGTGGCGTCAACCTTGTTAGGGAACGCCCCACCGAGGCTATCCGACACGACGCAGCCCATCCTAGGCTCAACAGAGAGGCCATCCGCCGGACTATATCCTATGCGCCAAGGGGTCTAGGTCCCTCACCCTTGCACGCTCCTGCACGGTGCGAGTCTGGCCGGTGAAGAAAAAGCAAATCCAAACACACCTGCTGCAGCAAAAGAAAAGACCACTTCCCGGCGATCAGGCCGCAGTACTGCTGACGTCTGAAGAGCTTTCGGACGAACTACGACGCGGAGGGCCCACACCGTAATCCCACGTGTAGGTAGTGCGTACAGACCAACGAGCCTCTCAAGTCATCCGCCGAACCATTTAGCATTTTAATTAACCTGCGTGACAACCGTTATCGTTGCCTCGACTTAACCGACCCGCGGTCAACGACAGCAGTCAGGACCACCAGTACATCGGTGCCTGCCCTGTCGTCCCACCAAGTCACTGCGGTTACCAACAAGGTGAACCGTCTCCTTACCTTGTCTCGCGTGTGCTCTTGGTAGAGCTCGACTTTCGTGGTTTGGTAACTCTCGCGAGATACGAGCAGGGGCCAAGCACGCCAGTAACGTCGGTCGTACCCTCCCTGTCGTTCCCGACAATATACCTCTCGCGGGCACCGTTGGGTCGCCCGACTTCTTACCTTAAGGACAACCGCTGTCCAGGACCCTATGGCGGCAAGACAAAGTCAGCCTCGAGTGGAGTACAAGGATTACTCCTGGATAGCTCACACTTGAGGTGACTAGGCATAACCCAGATAGGGGCCTTTGGCGGTGTCTGCTTTGTACCGTACCTGTGCAGTTGTATATATTGTATCCGTGTTCACCCCCTGAGTGATCACGGCCCACTATCTAGTCCTAGCTAACAATGCGTAGGGTTCACTGCTGAATATATGCATAATTATAACAGGCAGCATAGGATAAGAAAGGTACATCAAGGGGCGACAAAATCAGGCTATGCAATTGAATAGGATTGTAATCGTAGCAGCAACAGTAGCGATGCCTAGTGCAAGAAAGTACGGAAAGGTAGGCGATATCTGGGGAAGAGAATGGCTCTGCTTGCCTGGAAGCTCGCGGGTAGGGGCAGGGTCGTCGACGAAGTAGTCGTACCCGGCAGCGGTGTAGTCGGCGGTAGCAGCGGGGTCTACCGAAGATTAAGGGGGGAGGAAACAGTAAATACACAGCAAGCATAAACAAACAGATGAATAGCATGGCGTATGTAATGTTAACGGTGTTCTAATGCAGTGCGATGTAACAGGCTCAGAGCGGGAATTCATCCGGGGATGAACTACCGGCTCCGGGTGATTACCGGACAAGGTGTCCGGAGGGGGAAGGTATCATGCCGAAGGTGTCGTGGATACCGGACAAACATAAAGGGGGTGTATCTGTGTTAGTTGAACCATTCCGGACAACTTTCGTGTTCGGAATAAATTCATCCGGGTACTTTTATCGGTACCGGGAATTATCGACAGACAGCCCGGAGGAGGGAATGTCGATGACCGGTGTGTTAGGGGGGTGGGGTAGACATATGGATAGCGTATCCGTATTCGTTATATTTTTCTGATCAATTTTGATGTATAAAGTTTTTCGATCCGAGTTACGGTTTAAAAGATATTCATTTCTGAAGTTTAAATCATTTTTAAAAGAATTTCTGAATTATTGTTATTATTAAAACAGAACATTATCCAGAACGGTTTGACTGGTCAAACCTGACCAGTGGGACCCACTGGTCAGCCTCACAGTGATAATAAAAACAATTAATCAATTTAAATAGGGCCAGGGCCCACATGTCATACACTGACTAATATCAATTATTCAAAATATTAAATTAACAAGGGGGTGGGGTCCAGGTGTCATTGACACAGAAGATTAATTAGGCAAATAAATTAATTAGAAAGGCATGGGCCCATATGTCATAGGCTGGGGGTTTATTTCCAGTGTTATTTAACAGAGTGATTACTGGCTATTAAGTGGGGGTGGACCCACTCGTCAATGGGTCAGGGGGGTACGCTAACAGGGGAAGTTAACCCCGGCGATGGTGGCCACCGGACAAGCTCCGGCGAACCCGTACGGCGGCGAGAACCAGGGGCATTCCGGCGACCAAAAACACGGCGGAGGGGCGGAATTGGGCGAGGGCGACATCGCGCTTCTACCGGGGCCAACATCACCGGCTAGGGCGGCCTGTGCTCGCCGGGACCATGCCCGCGGCGGCGACTGGAGCGCCGTCCAGTGGGGACGGCGACGCAGTGCACGGGACGCGACTCCGGGTGAGGGGAAACGTAGCCCAGCTCACCGTGGAGCACGAAGAGGAGGCAGTGGGCTCGAGGACGCGAAGACAGCGACGAATTTGTCGCCGGAAGCGGGCGACTGCAGCGGAGGGGAACGCCTCGATTTGCAGCGTACGGTGTCCGTGAGCTCGTGTTTGTCGGCGAGGGGGACGTAGTCGAGAGCGGGGGTTCCTCCTGGCGTGCTCGCCCGACCTGGAGAGGCGGGTGGCCGCGCCGGTGACCATGTTGTTCCCACGGCGGCGCTCGGATGTGCCGCGGGGGAAGGAGAGGGAGGCGCGAGGGAGGAAAGGTGAGGGGGCTAGGGTTTCGGGGCAAAAGGGGGCGCGTTGGGGACTTAAGCTCGACAGTGGCCACCGGATGGCCGCCACAGCGATGGGGGCAGGCGTGGCCGGCGTGGATGTCTCCACGGGGTGGGGTGAGCAGTAAGAGGAGGAAGAAGGAGAGGGATTTGGCGGGTTGGGCCGGGAGGAGGTGGCTCGGCCCAGTGGGAGGGGAGAGGAGAGGGGTGGGGTGGGCTCCTTTGCCTTTTATCCCTTTCTGTAATTTCTTTTCAACTTTTGTTCTTTTCTATTTATATTAGTTGCTTTGGCCTTTTTGTAAAATATGTAGTAGGTTCTTAAATTAGTGTAACACCATATATTACTGCCACAAAAAAGATTGGGCAATAATAAAAGTCATTTAATATTTGATTTAAATATTAAATGATTTAAATAGGGTTTTTGGCCACTATTTTGATTTGTTTAAAATTTTCCATAGCACAATAAATACCCAAACCCATATGGATTTGGTCCACTGAATATTTGTGATTTTATAAAAGTAGTTCCACAATTTTTGGAAAAGATTTATTGTCACCATATTTTTAATATTCATCAAAAGGCATTTTAGGGTTTGTTTGAATTTTATTTCAAATGGCTGGGACTTTAGTTGGCCAATGATGATCAAGGTCCATGGTTCATATTTGCTTGCAACAATATCAAAGGAGAATTTGAATTTGAACTGAACCAGTTGATCAAACAAAAATTTTGAACCGTACAGATGAACAGTAACAATGATTACTGTTCACTGACAGTGAGGGTGTTACAGTTGGCAACCAACCCCTTAAATCTAGCGGAGAAAAAGAAAGGAGCAGACGTGGATAGCGCCGGCGTCTGAAGCCTCGCGCAGAACTTCTCTTGGAGGACTAGCTGAAAATACGCGCCTTGGCGCGCCCCTATCTTGCTCCTATCTTGCTAATGGATGGATAGAATCCTAAATACTTCCTCCGTCACGGTTTAGAAGGCACAGTTAAACTTACGTGCGTTCTCATAATAGACAAGGTTTAAGGCGCGCAGGCAATTACTCTTATTAATTAGTACTACTATTTCACTCATATATGCACGCATCCTCTCAATTCTTTGATGCATGCATGATGTGAATGTATTTATTAATGCTACATCCGCTACATCTTACAACCAATCGGTGACTATCTTGGTCCCGAGATTTTCCAAGCGTGCCTTCTAAACCGTGACGGAGGGAGTACATGTCTAAATAATAAATATAGAGTAATTGATCTGGCATCCAACTTGCTAGCAGTCTATGTACCAAACTCACCGTTGTCGAACTTGTCACCGTCGCTGCAACAGGAGGAGCAGCAGCACGCTCCAATTCCAGGGGACGACGATGTACAAACAATGGCGCGCTACCTCTGCTCGAGGACTGCCTCAGGCAGTGCGTTAGACTGTCCCGAGGACGCCAATACAGCTTCAAGACAGAGAAAAGTATGATGCCAAAGCCCCGCCTCGGCCTGGAGTAGGTGGAGGCCCTCCGTCCTTCTCAATTCTCATGTGTGCGGAACCATCGCATTCACTCCAACCTCCTGACGTCCTCGCCGTCGGACCAAGCACCACCCCGGGAGGGGGCTCTGGCTGTAACCTCGTCGTTCTCCGTCTCGTCTGGGAGGCGCAGCAGGCCTAGTGACGGTTACGTTTTGAGGCGGCGTGGAGCGGCTGTGGGGGCACGTAGGGAGGTGTCGGGGCAGTAAACGGAGCTGCGGGAGACGACGAGGAACGTAGCAGCATTGGTGCTGGGTGGCCGCGCTCGCTCATGCGTCCATGGTGACGTAGGCCAGGTACCCTCGCAGCTAGGGTTATCCACATAGTCGCGTGCGAGTTTAAACCGAAAGTCAGTGTTGGGGTAACGAAGGAGAGAGATAAGAATGGTCTACAGCAAGGGAGAGCGGCAATGGAGACAACCGATGGCGGACGGGATCGAAGGCCGCCGCTGGGTCTCAGATCAGGGAAGAGACGCGTCGGGGGAAGGGGATGCGTGTGACGGAAACGGGCCGTGCGGGCCTTGAACCGAGTTTTTCAGGGTTTCCATGAGGCTTTGAGGGCCTGCGTGGGAGGGTAGGATCCACCATTCGTTTTCAATAAAAGTCAGCTGATCCGATGGTGAAACAAAATTGCAGGGACGTGGATAGGCTAGGAAGGCTTTAACCTGCGGAACTTCTCTTGGAGGATGTGGCAGCTGCATGCACAGGATGTCGGCGCCAACATGGGTAGATCACAAGAGCCTCAAGACCGGCCGACCCCATCTCACGGCTTGACAAATCAGCATCGCCGTGCTGGATGACAATCGGGACCGTTGGAATCACTGCTAAATTCCTACTACGTACAACCACAAGAGCTGCATGGATCTATGTACGGGATCTTACGAAATTCCTGCATCCCGCTACACTGCTGGGCACACTCGTCACTGGTTAGATCCCGCTACATTGCTGTACAACTCACATGTGTTTGTGGTTGTGGGGGCATATGGTTTCTTCCCGGTGAGCACACCATAGTTGTAAACATATGAATCATGCAGAGTTACACGGAGACACACGCGTTCGCCTAGGTTCCACGCAGCCTCCGCCGCCGCCGCCAGCTTCCTCACACGCGGCCGCTTCCTCCCACCTCCCGCGGGCGTTACTGCTGATCCGTCTCGTCTCTGTGGCCTTAGGGCCATGGTAACGCGATAAATCTCGATTGTTGTCGGTGGGAGGGCATCGTTTTTAGATGTTTCCTTTAAAAATTTTTAGGGTTTGTGTCTTGTTCAGAAAGATGAGATGGTGGCGGATTTCTAAAGATGAAATAAAGGTCTTCCCGCCTATCCCCCATCCCGGTGGTGTGTTTAGCATCATCGATGTGCGTGTGGATGTGTGTCTTCGGCAGATTTATCCTTGGTGGATTTGCTCGAAGCTCGTCATAGTTCGTCTGCGTTTGTGTGTCTTCAGTTTTGATCCTTCCGATCTACGCTACTCTTCAACGGCGGCGGTTGCTGTTCTGGTGCGTTGGTCCTACGGGGCCTTAGCACGACGACTTCCCGACTGTCTACTACAACAAGTTTTGCCCAACTCTGGCGAGGGAGGGGCGATGACGGCGGCGCGCCTTCGGCTCGCTTCAGTGCTTGTAGTCGTCGCTAGGTGGTCTATGAGTCTAAATGTAATTTTTATTATTTTTAGTATTCATTGTACTACCATGTTTGAAGATGAATAGATCGAAAGTTTTCTTCGCAAAAAAAATGAATCATGCATATTGCAGATAGAGTAGCCTAGTCTTTTGCTTCTCATGATGTATGACTGCATGATAACAGTTCCTGCTGCTGCCTTTAATTTTTCTGTCTGAAAATGAAATGCAGAGGTGCAGATGTACTTGTACTGCAACATTTTCTCTTTTTTTTTCAAGAACACGCACAATTCGTGCGCATCAAATTTATTAAGGATGAGGGGGAGTAGCCGGGTTAAAGGAGGGTACTCGTCATCAATACCGAGCAGAGCTCGATCCACCGAAGGAGAAAAATCGAAGGGGTTTAACTTTGTGAAAGCGTCCCACCAGATCGCGATGCCTTCCAGAGAAGGAATTCCACCCTAATTGTTAGACTGTGTAAACTAGGACACGTTCGACTGTCCTTAGGCACACGCTGGACGTGCGGGTCGTACCCAACGGTTGCGGCACTGGTCTGATAGTAGCACACGATCCCACGTCTGGCTCCCCTATAATCCGTATATAATCAAGCCGTGAGCTAATACAGTATGTGTTGAGCCCTACTCTTCCTTCTCCTTCGTCCTCTCTTCCGCTTACATGGTATCAAATTCTCCCGACTTGATCAACCCCTTTGCTCCAGTCGTCGATCCCCCCTCTGCCTCCATGGATGAGAACCCTGCTCTCTCCCCTCGCTCTTCCCACGGTGACGCCACGGACGACGTGCAACCCCCTCTCCAGCTTGCTGGTCAGGCCGCCCCGTCTGTGCCCTCGCCCATCCTCCAGACGGTGGACATTCGTCGTCACGTTCCTGTCACGCTCGACCTGCTGGCTGGCTACTACTCCTAGTGGCGCCGCCACTTCGACACCGGCATCAGCATGTTCGGCCTATGCGACCACGTCAACTCCTCTGTCGTCCCGCACTTCTACGACCCCGCCTGGGTGATGGCCGACCACACCGTCGTCCACTGGCTCTACACCACCATCTTGCCGGAGCTCCTGGACGCGATGATGCAACCCGAGGACACGACGCTCACTGTTTGTACCAACTCTCATGCGTTGTCTACCTCGACGCCGAGTACCGCGTCGTCATGCAAGGTGACATGACCATCATGCAGTACCGCACCAAGCTCAAGACCTATGCAAATACGTTGCGCGACCTCGACCATTCCGTGACGGAGTCTCACCAGGTCTTCCATCTGCTCCCCGGGCTTGGTCGTCAGTACCACGGTGCGATTCAGCACATCACCTCCCGCACGCCTCCCCCACCTTCCTAGAGGCGTGCTCTCCATTCTTCTCCTTGAGGAACACCGTGCGGAGCAGTCCACCCGTCTACAGGGTGTGCACGCTCTTGTTGCGCACCGCAGTACCAGTGCGCCCCCTTGCTCCTCCACCAACGGCCCCTGACAACCACGACGTCGGCCGGGGGAATAGCTCCGGGCACACCGCTCCCTTCAACGGCGTTGCTCATCTTGCACCTCCTGCGCCACGCGTGCATGGACCGCCGACGCCCGCACCCGATGAGAACTCATGAACCAGCATGGTCCAGGCTTGTCCCATGCCCTGGCGCACTCCCGGGTCCGGTGTGCTCGGCCCGAGCCCTGGCACGCTGTGACGCCCCCAAAATCAGACCGTGTACAGTAATCATACACACAGGGTACATGACTGAGATTAGGGTGCCACGATGATAATATCACAGCACAACACTAAACACTAAAGGATAAACAAATATATTACAATAGAGGGGGTCACGCGGACCCGAATATATAAGTCATACAAACCATAATATCTGAGTACAGACATAGTTAGTCAAGTTTTTCCTTAAGAAGGCTAGCACAAATCACATCAGAGATACAGAACGAAAAGGCGAGGCCTCCTGCCTGGGATCCACAGTACTACTCCTGGTCAACGGGGAACTCGACATCGTAGTAGGCGCCTCTGGGGTACTCCTGCTCCTGGGCTCCAACGTCGGCTGCAGCGGCCGATCAGGCAAAACAGTAAAGGAAATAAAGCAGGTGAGTATCTAGTATACCCGCGAGTCTTACGTCCGCTACTAAGCATTATGCATGATATCAACGGAATGAAGAGGCTGTATATAGTGGACTGAAGACAGAAGTTCAGAGCAAGGGTAAGAAGCTAGGCCTAACGAAGACTAGCATCTTCCGACGATGTCTTGCAGCATGAGGTAAGAATCAGCCAACAGTTGATATAAAGCAGTAAAGTAACAATGAAGCAGAAGTTGCTGCAACATTGAATAATAATAAGTTGTAATAATTAACAATGCCTCCGAATTCACCTCCTCGACATCCCCGCGAGGAAGGGAACCCGGAACCATACAGTTTAATAATAATTTCTAGTGGTAGGATCCAGCTTCAGCATAAAGCGTCCTGTTACCGTGCACACGGCTATCGATAGATCAATCTTCCCTGCAGGGGTGCACTTGTGTTACGCTACACGCACGGATCTCCAGGGTGGCGGGAACCTTGTTAGGGAACGCTCCACCGAGGCTATCCGACACTTCATAGCCCATCTTTCAAACTCAACAGAGAGGTCATCCGCCGGTCTAAATCCTAAGTACCCCGGGCCTTGGACCCCAACCCAAACGTACTCCTGCACGGTGCGTGGCTGGCCGGTGAAGTTAAGTCAAAGCAAATACAAATCACACGCCGCGGCAAATAAGACAACACCACTTCCCGGCAATCAGCCCGCGGTACCGCTGACGTCTGAAGAGTCCTCGGACGACACTAAGAAGCAGAGGAGCCCATAACTCGTAGTTCCCACGGGTAGGTAGTGCGTACATGGCATATAGCCAACTCAAGACATTCACTGAACCATTTAGCATTTTAATTAACCTGCGAGACAACCGTTATCGTTGCCTCGACTTAACCGACCCGCGGTCAACGACAGCAGCCAGGACCACCAGTACATCGGTGCCTGCCCCGTCGTCCCACCAAGTCACTGCGGTTACCAACAAGGTGAACCGTCTCCTTACCTTGTCTCGCGTGTGCTCCCGAAGGAGCTCGTCTTTCGGGGTTTGGTAACTCTCGCGGCCAACGATCAGGGGCCAAGCACACCGGTACACTGGTCGTGCCCTCCCTGTCGTCCCGTCGCAATACCTCTCGCGGGCACCGTTGGGTCGCCCGACTTCTTACCTTTAGGACAACCGTTGTCAAGACCCTATGGCGGTAAGACAAAGTCAGCCTCGAGTGGAGTACAAAGATTACTCCTTGATAGCTCACACTTGAGGTGACTAGGCATAACCCAGATAGGGGCCTTAGACGGTGTCTGCATTGTACCGTACCTGTGCCGTTATAATCTTTGTATCCGCGTTCACTCCCCTGAGTGATCACGACCCTCTATCTAATCCTATCTAACAATGCGCAGGGCTCACTGCTGAATAATGCATAATAATAATAGGCAGCATAGGATAAAGGGGGGCACATCAAGGGGCGACAAAATCAGGCTATGCAATTGAATAGGATTGTAATCGTAGCAGCAGCAGTAACAATGCCTAGTGCAAGAAATGTACGGAAAGATAGGCGGTATCTGGGGAAGAGAATGGCTCTGCTTGCCTGCAAGCTCGACGGTAGTAGTAGGGTCGTCGACGACGTAGTCGTACTCAGCAGCGGTGTAGTCGACGGCAGCAGCGGGGTCTACCGAAGATTAAGGGGGGGGGGAAGCAGTAAATACACAGCAATGATATACAAACATATGCATGACATGATAGATGAAATGTTATCGGTGTTCTAACGTAGTGCAATGCAATATGCTCGGAGCGGAAATTCATCTGAGGATGAACTACCGGCTCCGGGTGATTACTGGACAGGGTGTCCGGAGGGGGAAAGATCAAGCCGGAGGTGTCGTGGTTATTGGAACAACATAAGGGGGGTGTATCCGTGCTAGTTGAACCATTCCGGACAACTTTCGTGTTCGAAATAAATTCATCCGGGCACTCTAACAGTACCGGACAATTTATCGGACAGACGGTCCGGAGGGGGAATGTTCGATGTTCGTGGTGTTAGAGGGGTGTGGTAGACATACGGATAGCGTATTCGTATTCGTTATATTTTTCTGATCAATTTTCATGTATAAAGTTTTTGAATCCGAGTTACGGTTTAAAATTTATTGAATTTCTAAGTTTAAATCAATTTAAATGATTTTCTGGATTTTCTTTTATTATTTATTTAAACATAATCCAAAACATTATCCACAACATTATCCAGAACAGTGCTGACATGTGGGACCCACATGTCAGCCTCTGTTATTTATAAAACACTTAATTAAATTAGAAAATACCACTGGACCCACATGTCAGTGACTCAATTTTAATTATCTGATTAATCTAAATCATTTAGTTTAATTATTCCAGGGGGACCCACCTGTCAGTGACTAGGGTTGTCCAGTCAGCATAGTTGACTGGCCAACCCAGTCAACTGGTCCACGGGGACCCACTGACAGCGACCCAGGGGGTTGCCCCAGGGGTGCCACGTCAGGGGGCACCGGCGGCTAGCCGCCGGCGTGCCCAGCACGGCGGAGGGCACGGGAGGGCGACGAAATTGGGTTAGGGGGCACCGTTCGCCTCGGGGCTTGGTGCATTCGAACCGGAAGACGACGGCGGGTGCACTGGTGGTGGTGGTGTGGTCGGGGGGTCACCGGAATGACGCCGGCGACGACGAAGGCGGGGACCCGTACGATGGCGACGTCGAGGACGGCGAATCCGCGCACGGGGTGAGGCGTGGCTATGCGCGTTCGGTAGCTGGCGTCCAGGGGAATGAAATGACGCGAGTAGGGCGTCAAATGCAAGCTCTACGCCGCGGTTGGGCGCTCGCCGGCGGCGAGGTTGCTCTGCCCTAATGGCGCGCACGGCTATGGGACCCGGGAACCTCAACGGCGACATGGGGATGGTGAAGGAGCTCACCAGAAACGTAACGGTGCAGAGAGCGGCCTCGGTGGCGTCGGGGTGGCGCCGGATTTCCTCCGCGACGCCGCGGCGGCCGGAGTTGGGGGAGATGACCGTGTGCTCGCCGTAACGGCTCCGAGCTCGATTCCTTGCGCTCGGCGATGAAGGCGACGACAAGACACACGCTGGACAAGGTGGTGAGGCGGCTCGAGGTCAGCGGCCGCGGTGGTGCGCGGTCATGGCGACGGCGGGCTCGGGGGAATTTTCCCAGACGATGGCGAGAGGAGGAGGAGAGGAATGGGGTGGGGGAGTTGTCCAGGGTGTCGGCCGGGGTGGTCTTAGCGTGTCCATGGCGGGAGGGAGCAGGTGAGGGAGGGGAGGGCTCCAGGGGCGCCCGTGGCCACGGCGGCGCCACGGCGTCGAGCAGGTGGCCGACAGGACGGGGGCAGGTGGGAGGTGGAAGACGGGCCGGGGTGGGCTGGGCCAAGGTGGGCCTCGCACTGGGCGGGGTTTAGTCTTTGTTTCATTTGTTTTCTTTTCTGTTTGCTCACATTCTTTTCTGTAATTGATTTATTAGCTCTAGCATTTTTGTAAAATATTATTGGTGATTGTAAATTAGGTTTATATATTACTGAGGTGCCACAAAAAGTTTTGCAGCAAAATAAATCCATTAGGTATTTCTTTTAAATATTAAATGCCCAAAGTAGGGGTTCTAGCCTACTGTTTGAATTGTTTGGAATTTTCTGCAACTCCAAAAATTACCAAAGTTGTTCCAACATGATTATAATGATTTTAGGCAATTTACAAAATAGTTTCATGATTTTTGGAACAACTTTATTTGAGCACTTTTGTTTTAATTTTTATTCAAAGTAGTTCCAACTAGGGTTTGATTTCATGATGAGCTAGATGCATTGGGCTTTGGGGATTTGATCCCCAACCAGCATGGTTTGAAAAGAGCAGAAGCAAAGTTTGATTAAGGACAGGGGATAACAGTGATTAACAAACAGTGATAGTCAACAGTGATGATGATTACTGTTACACGCATCTGAGGGTGTTACAAATCTCCCCCACTACAAGAATTCTCGTCCCGAGAATTTAAGTGGTAGCGAGGAAAAGATCGGGGTATTCATCGCGAAGGCAATCTTCGCGTTCCCAAGTGGCTTCATCTTTAGAATGATTCGACCACTGAACCTTGAGGAACTTGACGGTCTTGTTGCGGGTTCGACGCTCAGACTGATCGAGAATGCGGCTCGGATGTTCTCGATAAGTCAAGTCTTGTTGCAGCTCGATCATATCATGCTCCACTTCGCGGATAGGATCCTTGAAGCAGCGACGGAGTTGCGACACGTGGAAGACGGACTTGGGAGAGGTTCGGCGGCAATTCCAACCGGTATGCCACGGGTCCACTCCTGGAAAGGATACGGAACGGGCCAATGTAGCGAGGAGCCAACTTGCCCTTGATACCGAAGCGATGAGTGCCCCTCATGGGAGTGACACGAAGGTAAGCGTATTCACCAGGTTGATACTCCATTTCACGGTGTTTGCGGTCATAGTTGCTCTTCTGGCGGGACTGAGCGGCCTTCAAATGTTCACAGATGACGTGAACTTGGTCTTCAGCTTGCTGAATAATATCCGGGCCAATGAGTGCACGTTCCCCAGTTTCTGACCAACTCAGAGGGGTCCGACACTTACGTCCATAGTGAACTTCATAGGGTGCCATCTTCAGACTAGCGTGATAGCTATTGTTGTACGAGAATTCAGCAAATGGAAGAGATTCCTCCCATTTCTTGCCGAAGGAGATGACACAAGCTCGAAGCATATCTTCAAGTACTTGATTGACGCGTTCGACTTGGCCCTGTGACTGGGGGTGATAAGCGGTGCTGAGATGCAGAGTAGTCCCCAGAGCTTCTTGGAAACTCCACCAATATCTTGAGGTGAAAAGGCTGCCACGATCTGAACTAATCTCCAACGGAATACCGTGGAGCGACACGATCTGGGCGATATATAATTCCGCTAACTGAGCCGCCGTGATCTTCTCCTTGACTGGTATAAAGTGAGCAACCTTGGAGAAACGGTCGATGACGACAAAGATAGCATCGTTACCTTTCTGTGATCGGGGAAAACCGGTGACGAAGTCCATCTGAACCTTGTCCCACTTCCATACAGGGATTTCAGGTGGTTGTAGAGTTCCAGAGGGTTTTTGATGTTCCCCCTTGACGCGACGACAAACGTCACATTCAGAAACATATCGGGCAATGTCTTGCTTCATGTTAGGCCACCAGAATCGTTGACGGATGTCTTGGTACATCTTGGTGCTTCCAGGATGAATGGACAATGGGGTATCGTGAGCCGCTTTCATGACCTTCGGAGTCATATCCAGGTTCTCATGCCTTCCCTTGCTGTGAGTAACCACTAATCGGTTCTGGTAGAACGCCGCACCATTACTATCAAGGGTGAAGGGTGAGGGTCTCCCCTTGGCGATATCGCGCTTAATCTTGTGTACGAAATCATCATAGAACTGTATACACTTGACGGATTTGACGAGATCCGGTTCAATGACCAGGTTATTTGCACAACCTTGAGGAACAATCTGGAGGTTCAACTTTTGAAAGTCTTCATACAGAAGGGGTTGCTGCACCTGAACCTCCAGTTCAGAACAATAAGCTTTGCGGCTCAAGGCATCGGCCATCACATTAGCCTTGCCAGGGGTGTAATGAATATCCATGTTAAAATCGGCTATTGTCTCGAGCCATCTTTGTTGGCGGAGATTCAGGTCGGGCTGAGTAAACAAGTACTTCAGGCTTTGGTGGTCGGTGTAGATCTCGCAACGATTACCAACGAGGTAATGTCGCCACAGCTTCAATGCATAAATTACTGCTGCCAATTCGAGATCGTGTGTTGGATATTTGTCTTCGTGAGCACGCAACTGACGAGAGCCATAAGCAATCACTTTGCGCTCTTGCAATAGGACACAGCCTAATCCTTGACGAGACGCGTCGCAATATATCACGAAGTCCTTCTGAGTATCAGGGGGAGCGAGCACCGGGGGAGAAGTTAGCTTGTCCTTGAGGGCTTGAAAACTTTCTTGACATTTATCTGTCCACTCAAACTTGACGCCTTTGTGAAGCAGATTAGTCAGCGGCCTGGCTATCTTGGAAAAATTCTCGACGAAACGGCGGCAATAGCTAGCGAGCCCGAGAAAACTGCGGACTTGCTTGACGGTCTTGGGAGGAGTCCAGTCAAGGATAGCCTGGATACGTTCTGGGGTGACGGCAATGCCATCCTTGGAAATCACATGCCCAAGGTAGGTTACTTCGGGAAGCCAGAATTCACACTTAGAATACTTAGCGTAGAGTTTGTGTTCTCGAAGCTTCTCCAGTATAAGACGAAGATGTTCAGCATGTTCTTCTTCATTCTTGGAATATATCAATATATCATCCAGATAAACCACGACGAACTGGTCGAGGTACTCCATGAAAATATAATTCATCAATCTGGAGAAGGTGGCTGGAGCATTTGTTAAGCCAAAGGACATGACAGTGTACTCGTATGAACCATAGCGAGTAATGAAGGCAGTCTTCGGAATGTCCTCATCACGGACTCGGATTTGGTGATAACCCAACCTCAAGTCGAGTTTAGAAAACACCTTGGATCCGACAAGTTGATCATACAGATCGTTGATCCGGGGAAGTGGGTATTTATTCTGGATGGTGGCTTGGTTAATGGGCCGATAATCTTGGACCAATCGGTTTGTCCCATCGCTCTTCTTGACAAAGAGTGAAGGTGCTCCCCAAGCTGAGGAACTGGGGCGAATGAATCCTTTCTGAAGTGCCTTGTCGATTTCCGCCTTAAGTTCAAGGAGTTCATGTGGCGGCATCTTGTAAGGACGCTTGGCAATAGGAACAGTGCCCGGCTTCAAGTCGATGACGAATTCAACTTCTCTGATCGGGGGTATTCCCGGCAGTTCTTCTGGGAAGACGTAGGGAAAGTCGCGAACGACCGGAACGTTCTCGATGCCTTCAAGGGAGGCGGCATTCAAAGCATTCATCATAAATATCTGTGTTTCAGCATTACGGGTTACTCTGGTGGTGTGGGTAACAATATCGCCGGAGGGGTGTAAAAGTCGGACAGAGCTGGTGCCACAATACAGTGCGGCATCGTGAAATTTCAACCAATCCATGCCCAGAATTAGGTCTATGGTGGAAGTCTTTAGAACGATGGGGGAAACAAGGAATTCAATCCCTTCAATTTCAATGATGGTTCCGGGCACTATCTTGGTGGTTTGACATTGGCCTATTGGGGTGCGGACAACCATCGGTGGTTTCATCTTTTCTAGCGTGAAGTTATGCGACAATGCGAATGCTTCCGACATGAATGAATGCGATGCTCCTGTATCAAATAAAACAGTAGCAGGTACGGAATTAACGAGAAGGGTACCCATCACGGTAGCGGGTTGTTGCTGAGCTTCTTCAACATTGACGTTGTTAGCATGTCCACGGGCATAAGCAGCAGACCCAGTATTATAGTTGGGGGTCCGGTTGTTGCCACGACCATTTCCACGGCCAGCGGGGTGAACTACCAGTTGCTTCTGTTTTAGGGGGCACTCCCTGGAAAATGCCCTGGTTGGCGGCACGTGAAGCATAATCCATCCTGAGGACGAAGGGGTGTAGCATTGGGTGGTGCAGGCAGAGCTCTTGGCATCTGCGGTGGAGGAGGCAGACGGGGTGCAGCATAAGACGGCCTTGGAGCAGGGACAGCTGCGTGGGTCACACTGGTAGGGAGCCAGATACGACGCTTCTGCGTTGCGCCCGAAGATGAGCCAACGTCACGATAACGCTTCAGAGAGTTCTTGTGCTCCATCTAGGCAGTCTCGACGGTGATAGCCTTGTTCACCATGGTGGCGAAGTTGGCGAAATCATGAACGGCAAGAGCGAGCTTGAGTTCAGGGTTGAGGCCACGACGGAACTTCTGCTGCCTGCGAGCATCAGTGGTGATCTCTCCTTCTGCATAGCGAGAGAGGTTGAGGAACTCGCGCTGATAGGCTTCAACAGTCATATCGCCCTGAGTGAGGTTACGGAATTCTTCCGCCTTACGATCCATGATTCCCTGAGGAATGTAGCGGGCGCGGAAGGCAGACTGAAATTCATCCCAAGTGATGACTTCTTCAACTGGCAGGGAAAGCTTGTGGGTGCTCCACCACTGAGCAGCGGCGCCTTTCAGATGATAAGACGCAAAGTTCACATAGTCGGCTGGATCGACATTAGCAGACTCCAGCTCGTGAGTGATGTCGCGAAGCCAGTCATCAGCATCCAGCGGCTGAACAGTGTTGCGGAACATAGTGGGGTTGAGGCGGGTGAAGTCGTGCAGAGTCACGGTGGCATGCTGATGGTGGTCCCCATTCTGATTCGGCTGGGGGAACTGAGCCATGATATTCTGCATGAACTGACGATTCATCTCGAACTGCTGCATCATTGCGGCCATGTAATCCGGCGGCGGAGGTGGGTCGTTGGCAGCACGACCACGACCACGACCACCACGACCAGCCATCCTGCTTGAATTAACAGGGGTATTTCAACGATGAACAACTTAACGAAAATACCGAAAACGAGTAAGAGGTAAAGCGACAACAAAGAGGAGGCGCGGATATATAGGAGTAGTCATATAAGACATACACATCCACACATAGAATCAACCGAAAATCGGGCAACGTAACGTCGTAGAAATTAAGGAAAAAGGACTCTCTAGGCGGCGCGCAGACCGCGGTAAGGACTACACGACGCGACATAGATTCCACTATGTCAATCACGCCTCAAGAAAACTGTTGGCCACAGGAGTTGATGCCAGAGAACGCGCGGCCTGCCCAGAATGAGAATGGGATCCGCGGTCTGGGATCTGGCGTACGACGCCTGCGACACGACTCAATCAATGGGGGGAAGCACCAAAAACGCCGGCTGGAATCAAGAGAACGTGATCCTAATGTCAGATTTTGTAAAACTTACCAGGAAGGATAAGAGAGCAGATTCCCAAAGCATAGGTAAGAAGAAAAGGATCCTAATACCATAGATATCACACGTAGTGACATCGATGTGGGCCCGTAAGCCAAATATTAAGTTAGCAAAATAGTTTTTCAAAGTCTAGACTCAACATCGACTAGCTAGTGGTGGGGTGGCTTCCTACAGGCAGTCGGCTCTGATACCAACTTGTGACGCCCCCAAA
Organism: Bromus sterilis; assembly: GCA_950022295.1. Classification (NCBI taxonomy): domain Eukaryota; kingdom Viridiplantae; phylum Streptophyta; class Magnoliopsida; order Poales; family Poaceae; genus Bromus; species Bromus sterilis. The sequence continues at coordinate 240,990,708 of OX465598.1, read as the reverse complement.
ATCAGACCGTGTACAGTAATCATACACACAGGGTACACGACTGAGATTAGGGTGCCACGATGATAATATCACAGCAAAACACTAAACACTAAAGGATAAACAAATATATTACAATAGAGGGGGTCACGCGGACCCGAATATATAAGTCATACAAACCATAATATCTGAGTACAGACATAGTTAGTCAAGTTTTGCCTTAAGAAGGCTAGCACAAATCACATCAGAGATACAGAACGAAAAGGCGAGGCCTCCTGCCTGGGATCCACAGTACTATTCCTGGTCAACGGGGAACTCGACATCGTAGTAGGCGCCTCCGGGGTACTCCTGCTCCTGGGCTCCAACGTCGGCTGCAGCGGCCGATCAGGCAAAACAGTAAAGGAAATAAAGCAGGTGAGTATCTAGTATACCCGCGAGTCTTACGTCCGCTACTAAGCATTATGCATGATATCAACGGAATGAAGAGGCTGTATATAGTGGACTGAAGACAGAAGTTCAGAGCAAGGGTAAGAAGCTAGGCCTAACGAAGACTAGCATCTTCCGACGATGTCTTGCAGCATGAGGTAAGAATCAGCCAACAGTTGATATAAAGCAGTAAAGTAACAATGAAGCAGAAGTTGTTGCAACATTGAATAATAATAAGTTGTAATAATTAACAATGCCTCCGAATTCACCTCCTCGACATCCCCGCGAGGAAGGGAACCCGGAACCATACAGTTTAATAATAGTTTCTAGTGGTAGGATCTAGCTTTAGCATAAAGCGTCCTGTTACCGTGGACACGGCTATCGATAGATCAATCTTCCCTGCAGGGGTGCACTTGTGTTACGCTACACGCACGGATCTCCAGGGTGGCGGGAACCTTGTTAGGGAACGCTCCACCGAGGCTATCCGACACTTCATAGCCCATCTTTCAAACTCAACAGAGAGGTCATCCGCCGGTCTAAATCCTAAGTACCCCGGGCCTTGGACCCCAACCCAAACGTACTCCTGCACGGTGCGTGGCTGGCCGGTGAAGTTAAGTCAAAGCAAATACAAATCACACGCCGCGGCAAATAAGACAACACCACTTCCCGGCAATCAGCCCGCGGTACCGCTGACGTCTGAAGAGTCCTCGGACGACACTAAGAAGCAGAGGAGCCCATAACTCGTAGTTCCCACGGGTAGGTAGTGCGTACATGGCATATAGCCAACTCAAGACATTCACTGAACCATTTAGCATTTTAATTAACCTGCGAGACAACCGTTATCGTTGCCTCGACTTAACCGACCCGCGGTCAACGACAGCAGCCAGGACCACCAGTACATCGGTGCCTGCCCCGTCGTCCCACCAAGTCACTGCGGTTACCAACAAGGTGAACCGTCTCCTTACCTTGTCTCGCGTGTGCTCCCGAAGGAGCTCGTCTTTCGGGGTTTGGTAACTCTCGCGGCCAACGATCAGGGGCCAAGCACACCGGTACACTGGTCGTGCCCTCCCTGTCGTCCCGTCGCAATACCTCTCGCGGGCACCGTTGGGTCGCCCGACTTCTTACCTTTAGGACAACCGTTGTCAAGACCCTATGGCGGTAAGACAAAGTCAGCCTCGAGTGGAGTACAAAGATTACTCCTTGATAGCTCACACTTGAGGTGACTAGGCATAACCCAGATAGGGGCCTTAGACGGTGTCTGCATTGTACCGTACCTGTGCCGTTATAATCTTTGTATCCGCGTTCACTCCCCTGAGTGATCACGACCCTCTATCTAATCCTATCTAACAATGCGCAGGGCTCACTGCTGAATAATGCATAATAATAATAATAGGCAGCATAGGATAAAGGGGGGCACATCAAGGGGCGACAAAATCAGGCTATGCAATTGAATAGGATTGTAATCGTAGCAGCAGCAGTAACAATGCCTAGTGCAAGAAATGTACGGAAAGATAGGCGGTATCTGGGGAAGAGAATGGCTCTGCTTGCCTGCAAGCTCGACGGTAGTAGTAGGGTCGTCGACGACGTAGTCGTACTCAGCAGCGGTGTAGTCGACGGCAGCAGCGGGGCTACCGAAGATTAAGGGGGGGGGGGAAGCAGTAAATACACAGCAATGATATACAAACATATGCATGACATGATAGATGAAATGTTATCGGTGTTCTAACGTAGTGCAATGCAATATGCTCGGAGCGGAAATTCATCTGAGGATGAACTACCGGCTCCGGGTGATTACCGGACAGGGTGTACGGAGGGGGAAAGATCAAGCCGGAGGTGTCGTGGTTATTGGAACAACATAAGGGGGGTGTATCCGTGCTAGTTGAACCATTCCGGACAACTTTCGTGTTCGAAATAAATTCATCCGGGCACTCTAACAGTACCGGACAATTTATCGGACAGACGGTCCGGAGGGGGAATGTTCGATGTTCGTGGTGTTAGAGGGGTGTGGTAGACATACGGATAGCGTATTCGTATTCATTATATTTTTCTGATCAATTTTCATGTATAAAGTTTTTGAATCCGAGTTACGGTTTAAAAGTTATTGAATTTCTAAGTTTAAATCAATTTAAATGATTTTCTGGATTTTCTTTTATTATTTATTTAAACATAATCCAAAACATTATCCACAACATTATCCAGAACAGTGCTGACATGTGGGACCCACATGTCAGCCTCTGTTATTTATAAAACACTTAATTAAATTAGAAAATACCACTGGACCCACATGTCAGTGACTCAATTTTAATTATCTGATTAATCTAAATCATTTAGTTTAATTATTCCAGGGGGACCCACCTGTCAGTGACTAGGGTTGTCCAGTCAGCATAGTTGACTGGCCAACCCAGTCAACTGGTCCACGGGGACCCACTGGCAGCGACCCAGGGGGTTGCCCCAGGGGTGCCACGTCAGGGGGCACCGGCGGCTAGCCGCCGGCGTGCCCAGCACGGCGGAGGGCACGGGAGGGCGACGAAATTGGGTTAGGGGGCACCGTTTGCCTCGGGGCTTGGTGCATTCGAACCGGAAGACGACGGCGGGTGCACTGGTGGTGGTGGTGTGGTCGGGGGGTCACCGGAATGACGCCGGCGATGACGAAGGCGGGGACCCGTACGATGGCGACGTCGAGGACGGCGAATCCGCGCACGGGGTGAGGCGTGGCTATGCGCGTTCGGTAGCTGGCGTCCAGGGGAATGAAATGACGCGAGTAGGGCGTCAAATGCAAGCTCTACGCCGCGGTTGGGCGCTCGCCGGCGGCGAGGTTGCTCTGCCCTAATGGCGCGCACGGCTATGGGCGATTAGGCACGCTCGTCAAGAAACACAATACCCGGAACTCGGGGCCTAGGTGACTCAAATGGAACAAAACACCTGGCGGGAACAGCCTGGTCTCCCATCATTTGTCAAGTATATAATTAACATGATGATAATAATAAATATCAACCAACTTCTTTAAATAACATGATATCCCAAACCATAGCAGAGGGTAAGAAGCAAGTTTTCCTACTCATACTAAGCAATGGCTGAGCAGCGATAACTTAGCAACACAATGTTTTTCTGGGATGTGGGGATCATGGCTGTTTGGTTTTTGATTGTGGCATAAGCAAGTGGATAGGATCAACCAAATGTTCTAGAAGTACAGTTAGGCAGGTAGGCAGAAAGGTATCAAGTAATGGTATAAATCTTCCCCTTGCCTGGGTAATTGGTTGACGGAGCAGACGTAGCAGGGTCCTCGGGCTCGGTGTCGAAAACCTCCACGTAAGTCTCCTCGGCAGTCTCAGGTGCTAACGTAAAGTACCGGGAAGGAAAAAGGCACACAAGTAAGCAGCGAGAACTAATGCACATTCATGGATGGGATGATCAAGTTTAATAGGCATGATGTGACCCTATCTAGTCAAATTAAATGAAGGTGGTGACGACACGTCAACAACTTCATATGCAATTATTTACATTTTTATGGCCTTGGCCTTAGCCTTAATTTTTGGTGTTAGTAACATGGCAACATGGCATGATCAACAACAACAAGAAAACAAAATAAAGAATGCATCGCGAAAATTATCTAATGATTTCGGAGACGGAAGGTGTCGACGAAAGTTGACACCGGAAGGTTTCAGAGATGCAAAGGTGCGAAAGGACGTGACAGTAATTGCAAAACTTTGAGGTAGAACTATTTGCTCTCGAGTGACAACATGACAGGGATGCATGACTGGAAGAGATCAACGAGAATGGAAAGACTCGACATGCCAAGGTTTTGAGGATGAAAAGGTCAACGGTAGCACATGGGAAAACTCAACACTTTCCATTTTGCACTTGCCCAAAACACAAAACGGACAGCGCCACCTTAATCCTCACATTTTTCTGCCCCAAAAACATGCATAACATGTGGGCACTTGGGTTAGCATGCAATGACACAAGTGCAGATTTGAGATAAAACCAAACAAAAATAAAAGAAAAGGAGGGGTTTTGCATGGGAAAAGAAAGAAAGAGTGGAGGACCCTCTCTGGGCTTTGCTCGGCTAGATCTGGCCCAATGGCCGAACCAGCCAGCGCCCTGGACTCAGCCCGAGGCCTCTCTCCACTGGCAGGTGGGGCCTGGACGTCAGCCGCCCAGCCAAAACAAAAGGGGCTAAACTCCACTGCCCCAGGGAGGATTCGAACCCAGGTCCTCTCGGTCTGAGCACAGAGCCCACACCAGCTGGGCTACTGATCGACCTCGACGGAAAGCACCACTGAAGAAAGATGAAGCAGCTACGGGCCTACTGAACCTGAAACCAGGCGCACCAGACGAAAGTGAACTAATGTTCAGACATCCCGACGACGGCAGCTTTGGCGTCGGGGACCTCGCGAACACGGCACCGGCGACACAACAGAGGACCTTCCCGTGAAGCTGGAGCATCCACGTCTCCATTTTGCTAGCGACCCTCGCCGGAGACCTAAAGGGCCAGCCTCCCACTCGCCGGGAAAATCACGGCGGGGAAGCACAGCCTGCTAACATACAGACGGCGGCGAAAACCAAAGAGCACGGCGTGCGGGTTAAAAACGGCTGCTTGACGGCCAAAGGCGTGGCCGGGGTGTCCAATGAGCACGAGCACATCCTCGAGAGCAAACTACGGCCATGAATGCACGGCTGTGACTGCCGCAGTGGTCGGAAACAGGGCGACACGGGGACGAGCGTGGGCACACGTGTACAGGGAGATGGGCAAGGCGCGTCTCACCTAGAGGGTCTCGACGAGGAGGAAAACGTGCCGAAGGGGAGGAAGAAGGCGAGGTCGTCGCCGGAGACAAAGACGGCCGAGGCGGGTGTCGACGTCGAGGGTGCGTTCTGCTTCGCCTAGCTCAATCCTACGAGGAGGAAAACGACCAGGTTTAGCACGGGTCGCAGTGTGCAGTCGCGGGTTTGGAAATGAGGCGAGGTCGGCGGCGAATCGAAGCTTCTCACCGGAGTCATGGCGGAACAGGGGAAAGGGGCGTCGGACCTGGAGGCGGCGGCGAGCGGAAGGGAGGGGGGAAATGGAACTAGGGTTCCTGGAGGGAGCCCTAGGCATGCTTATAAAGGAGGGGGCGCCTCCCGCTGGCTCCGGGGCTCCACCGCCCGCCGTGGCGCCATCTGTGAGAGGGAAGGGGGGGGGGGGGAAGAGAGCTCCACGTTGGAAAGGTGGGGAAGAAGAGCTCGTACCAGTTTGCTGTGGCTGGGCCGAGAGGAAAACAGGCCCAGGTGGGCTAGGCTGAGTCCCGAAAGGAAAACAGAAAATAAAAAAAAAAGAAAACCCCCCTCCGGACCCTTTTCCATTTAAATAAACAGAAAAGGACTTTGGGGTTTTCCCGAATTAATTACAAGGGCTAAAAATACATAAAAATATGTAAAATTATCCTTGTAATATTAGCCAATTTACAAAATTGGTTTGGACATTTTTTCAACAACTAAAAAGTGGAGCTGTTTTGAAATTCAAATCCACTTTGAACTACATCCACTGTTTTGGTGATGACAAAAATGATTTGACCATTTGAAAACTATTGGCCTTGCAAAGGAAAAGGATGGGTCAAGATTGGGATCTAGGGGGGTTGACATGCAAACAGAACAATTGCATGAACATGGCACTTGAAACAACTTGGGAGCAATTTGAATCGCACCAAATGGGCTCCAATCCCAATGCAATTTAAAATCACCACATGAAATGTCATGGACAACCACCACGGTTAGTTACAAAGCCAACAGACAAAGTAAAGTTACATGATGTTTTATAATTATTGCAAATGGGCTGTTACAGCACTCCCCCACCAACACTGGATCTCGTCCCGAGATCTAAGCATGAAAAAGCTCGGGATACTCTAAACGGAGATGATCTTCACGCTCCCACGTTGCTTCCTTCTCCGAATGATGTGCCCACTGACTCTTTATGAACTTGACGGTCTTGTTGCGAGTCTTGCGCTCGGACGTGTAAAGAACACGGACTGGATGCTCTGAGTAGGAAAGGTCCACACTCAACTGGATCTCGCCCAAGTCAACAGCCTGCTCTGGATGCTTGAAGAACTGCTTTAGCTGGGACACATGGAACACGTCATGCACCATGGATAGACTCTCTGGAAGCTCGATCCGAAAGGCAAGAGGTCCTCTAGTCTCAAGGATGCAGAAAGGTCCGACAAATCATGGAGCGAGCTTTCCTTTGATGCCAAAGTGGTGAGTTCCCCTCAATGGAGACACTCTCAGGTACGCCCAATCACCAACCTAAAATGCTACACCACGGTGCCTCTTGTCATAATAGGCCTTCTGCCTAGACTAGGCTGCCTTTAGGTGCTCTCGGACAACCTTCACTCTGTCCTGTGCCTCCTGGATCACATCTGGACTGAACAACTGCCTCTCACCTGTCTCGGACCAGTTCAAAGGTGTCCTGCACTTCCGGCCATACAAGACTTCAAACGGCGCTGCCTGCAGACTTGCCTGATAGCTGTTGTTGTAAGAGAACTCAGCATACGGCAAGCACTCTTCCCACTTCATGCCAAAGGAGATGACACATGCTCGAAGCATGTGTCTTCTAGGATTTGGTTCACGTGCTCGACTTGCCCACTCGTCTGAGGGTGATAAGCGGTACTGAACAACACTGTCGTACCAATATCCTTTTGAAAGGCCTGCCAGAACTTAGAGGTGAAAAGGCTGCCTCTATCGGAACTGATCTTCTTGGGAATGCCATGCAAAGATACAACTCTTGCGGTGTACAAATCCGCCAACTGAGCTGCTGAAATGGAGTCCTTCATTGGAAAGAAGTGGGCAACTTTGGAAAGATTGTCAATGACAACAAAGATGTCATTGTTCTTCTTCTGCGACAAGGGGAAACCTGTGATGAAATCCATCTCTATGTGATCCCATTTCCACTCCGGAATCTCAAGTGGCTGAAGCAACCCTGCAGGCTTCTGGTGCTGTGCCTTCACTCTCCTGCACAAATCACACTAAGACACGTAACGGGCAACATCCCGCTTCATACGAGTCCACCAAAAGCTTTGTTTGAGATCTTGATACATCTTTGTACTGCCAGGGTGAATAGACAACTTGGAATCATGGGCTTCCTTCATGATGACCTCTCTGAGATCTCCCTCTTTGGGAACAACAACTCGCTCTTCGACCTACACGGTGCCGTCATTATGCACTGAAAAGCAACCGTACTTTGGGACTGAGGCGGCAATACCCTTCTTGATCTTTTGTATCATTGAGCTTCTAGACTGAGCTTCACGAATCTTCTCATGGATAGTGGGCTCTACCACAATGTAGGCAAGGTAGCCTGCTGGAACTAGCTCGAGTTGAGCCTTCGAAAGGACTCACACAAGTCAGGGTGGATCTTCTGCACCTGGATATTATTGCAATCGCCCTTGCGGCTCAGCGCATCAGCTATGACGTTCGCCTTCCCAGGCGTGTACTGAATATCAACTGTGTACCCAGTAATGGTTTCAAGCCATCTTCTTTGCCTCAAGTTCAGATTTGGCTGAGTGAACAAGTACTTCAGACTCTTGTGGTCGGTGAACACATCCACCTTCCTCCCTAAGAGGAGGTGTCGCCAAGTGATCAAAGCGTGCACAACTGCTGCAAGCTCCAAGTCATGCGTGGGGTAATTCCTCTCACTCGTCTTCAACTGCCGTGAGGTATAAGCCACAATATTCTTGCCTTGCATCAAAACTCTGCCTAGGCCTTGCAAGGAAGCATCACAAAACACCTGAAAAGGCTGTGATTCATCTGGCGGTGTGAGAATTTGAGCTGTGGTCAACTTCTCTTTCAACTCCTCGAAAGCTAACTGGCAAGCTGGTGACCAAGTGCATCGTTTTCCTTTGCACAACAATTCAGTCATTGGCTTCGCTATTTTGGAGAAATTCTGCACAAACCTCCTGCAATAACTGGCGAGGCCGAGAGAACTCCTTAGCTGCTTCACATTCTTCGGTGGAGCCCACCCTTGAATAGTGTGGACTCGCTCTGGATCAACCGCAATTCCTTCAGCGGAAATAACATGGCCCAGAAAATTGACCTTGTCCAGCCAAAACTCACACTTGGAGAACTTGGCGTAGTACCTATGCTCTCTCTACTTCTGCAGCACGAGGCGTAAATGTTCCTCATGTTCAGCCTCTGACTTGGAATAGACAAGAATGTCTTCGAGTTAGAGGATCACAAACACATCAAGCCATTCTTGGAACAAATAGTTCATAGCTCTCAAGAATGTCGAAGGGGCATTTGAGAACCCAAAAGTCATGACTGTAAACTCATATAGCCCATAACGTGTGCTGAACGCGGTCTTGGGAATGTCCTCTTCACGAACACGAATTTGGTGATACCCCATCCTCAAGTCAATCTTGGAAAACACCTTAGCCCCATTCAACTGTTCGAACAGATCATTGATGCGGGGTAGAGGGTATTTATTCTTGATGGTCTTCTTGTTGATACCGCTATAGTCCTGGACCAAGCGGCTAGTCCCATCCTTCTTCTGGACAAACAAAGCTGGTGCACCCCAAGGGGAAGTGCTCGCGCAGATAAAACCGCCTGCCTCCAACTCTGTCAACTACTTGTTGAGCTCAATCAACTCCTTCGAACACATCTTGTACGGATGCCGAGAAATCGGCTGGGTACTAGGCTCTAGCTCAATAACGAACTCAATAGCTCGAACTGGGGGAATTCCTGGCAACTCTTCTGGAAAGACGTCTGGAAACTCACAGACAACTTTGACTTCCTCGATCAAAGGTGAAACTCCTGCGTTCAAGGCGTACAACTGTGCTGCTCCTGCCGCTGAGCCACAAGTGCACAAGACTTCTGCGCCTGAATCGTGTGTCAACTTCATGGATCTGGTCGGACAATCGATATTGGCCTTGTTTTGCACAAGCCAATCCATGCCCAAAATGACATCAATGTCGGAACGCGGAAGCAAGATTAAAGAAGCTGGAAACATGCAGCCCTGGATACCAACCCTCACAAACGGAGCACGAATTGGAGAGAAAAACTTGGAACCAGGAGAGACGATAGACAACGGGGTTGGCAAATCCTCCAAGGTGAGGACCTGCTGATGAGCGAATCTCTGCGATACAAAGGAATGGGAAGCTCCGGAATCGAACAACACAGTCGAGGGAACAGAATTAACAAGCAACCTACCAAGAACGATCTCTGAAGTCTTCTGCGCATCTGTGAGCATCACGTTGTTTACTCGAACTGCACGTGGCAGTGCCTTCACCATCGCAGTGCTCGGAGTAGAGAGAGGTGGAGGCGGTGGAAGACGGGCAAAGCGTGGGTCAGTGCACTTGTCTGAGTAGTGCCCCGGACCTCCACACTTGTAGCAGATCACGCCTGACCTGGGCTGGGACTGCGGCCTGGGTGGCCTCGCGTGTGGTGGTGTAGAGCGAGGCCCCTGCTGAACTGGGACGGGAGGGCGGGCAAAAGTGCGGACAACTGCCCCCCTCTATTGGAACTGCTGCCTCTGGGGTGGTGCCTCTGTGACCCAAGTCTTTGCCTTCTTGTGGACCATCACTGCGGAACTGTGCTCTCTTTGGCGCTTCTTGTCTGCATCCCACTCTGCTCTGGCTGACTCCTGGCGGATAGCCTGATCCACGAACTGCGAGAACTGCGTGGGGTTGCACTGGGTGAGTGCGTACTTGATCTCTGTGCTGAGACCCCCACAGACCCTGGCAATCCGCTTGCCCTCTGTGCTGACCTCCTCCGGAGCGTACCTGGCGAGCCTGACGAAGTCCAGGTTGTACTCCTGAACTGACCTGTCACCCTGTCTCAGAGCCAAGAACTCCTCTCACTTCCTGTCCATTAGGCCACTCGGAATATGCGCTGCTCTGAAGTCTGCGGCGAAATCTGCCCACGTGATGACAACATCTCCCTTGTTGGCCTTGTAGGTATCATACCAGCTGGCTGCTGCACCCTGAAGCTGGAAGGAGGCAAAGGTGACGTAGTCGACTAGTCTGACGGTGTTTGCATTGAAGTGTTTCTTGATCTCTGCGATCCAATCATCCGCTTCCAGCGGGTCTCGAGCCTCAGAGAACCTGGGGGGGGGGGGGGTCGATAGCAAGGAACTGCTGCAGAGTGGTGTACTGTGGTCGATCACTCCTCTGGGCAGTTTGGTTCTGCAGCATCTGTAAGATCGCAGCTGTGCCCTGAGCCACTGCGGTCACAACCTCCTGAAGGAGAGGGTTCTCTGGCGGCGGCATGTTTTCTCTTGGCATCCTGTATACAGGAACACTTATGAGAACATGGTTGAAACATTGAAGTAACCAGAAGATAAAGCAATATTGACAACAAAACTTCCTCACGAGGTATGAGAAAGCCGAAGGCTGAAATTCCACCAAGGTTAACCCGGAAGTCGAAAGCTAGGTGCTACTGGAATCCCCAAACCGAGATCATCTGAATCCAAGATAATAATCTTCTAGCGAGCACACAACAATATATACGAGTGGTTGAAGACCTGAACGTTGAGACATCTGCCCTGAGCGGCCAGCTGAAGCGGTCTCCTATAGGGGGAGGAACCACATCCGGAGGATGCCAACCATCCCTGTATAGGAGTTTCACCTGAGGTACGCCGTAAGCGAGGTGGAGTTGTCAACCCCAAGTGGCGGCTCAGTGTTCTCAACGTACGCCAACCCTTCTCGTCGCTAGCAAAAAATTATAGAGGAATCAGAGCCTCATGTAAACGAGAACCTAGATTTGTTTTGAAAGGGGATAAGTTGCAGAGAGAAAACATCGTTTCACTTCCTCACGGAAAAAGGGGTGGGAGGGTGGGGTAAGAAGAAAAAGAAAGAGTTCCTACTCTCCGATTTTTCCTTAATAACTACAAAATAGTTTCTAGACTCAACTTCGGCCAGTAAGGGGTCCTACAGTCAGTCCTGCTCTGATACCAAGTTGTAAGGCCCCCGATGCGGTGCTAACTCGAGTTAGTCGCTTTCGCGTCCCTCTCAAGTTAGTAGCGCATAAAAGGCCACCGACTCACGACACTCACACTCGTGTCGCTGTCGGATTCTCGACAACAGATATAAGAACAAAGAACTTTATACTAAGACATAAATATATAGAGTCCAGGGCATACATCGCCGCTGGAATTTAATACATCATCTCAGAGGTCCGTGGACCCATCAGTACATCATGCAACAAGCGGAAGACAATCACGACCGAGTATGGTCAAAACCCAAATTTCCCTAGAGAGGGCTGCACATAAATAGTTCACCCACAGATCGTCGAAGCCCAACTATAGGATCTACTGAACGAAGGCATCCTCATCGTCGTCCTCCGGGGGCACCTCCATGAAGTATCGTCCAGTGCTCGGGTCTAGGTAGTAGTCAACTGCAGCGGCCGATTAGGCAAAACAGTAAAAGCACAAAAGGAAAACAGGGGTGAGATTATATCATTACATGATAACTAACTCCCTATGGTAAAGGTTGCAGCTGCACTATCATGTATGGTGGCTATCGTTCTATTAGAGTAGAGGTAAGATCCAAGAATACATGTGACATCGTGTCATAAGTCCACTATTCACTTACTTACGTCAAACATAACACAACCTGGATCTCCTCTCGGTCCCCCTGGACGAAGAAAAGCAACCAAGGCACTCACACGGTAGGCAAGTTTTTAAGTTATGATTCAAATTTGATGTTATCCTATGAACAAGGAGTAGGTCTCAAGTCATCCATAACCGCGGACACGGCTTTTCGAAAAGATTTAAACCTGCAGGGGTGTACCAACTGCCCATCATAGGCTTCGCATGTACGCCCGGTTTCCGCTTGGCGGGTGAAGGCGCCTGAAACTCCGGAACGTCAGAGTCCCTCTAACTAACAACGCACAACTCCGGGTGGCCCCCGGTGAGTCGACACCCAACTCAAAAGTCGGCCGCGCTCTTGAATCGGCCTCTACCGTCTGGACGAGGCCGAGGGGAACTGCCCTCGCCCGGGCAGGCTCTCTAGCTTCCAGGTGTGGACCAACGGGATATACCATCCCCCTGGCCCTCTTTGTTCGAAATCCACTGGAGCGCTAACCAGTTACACACACGTTTTCAAAAGGTAAATCAGCTTGGGCCACCACTAGAACTGTTTGGAGCTAGGTAGGTAAGACAAGGGGACCCCATAGAATCCCACACACGATTAGGCACGCTTGTCAAGAAAAACAATACCCGGAACTCGGGGCCTAGGTGATTCAAATGGAACAAAACACCTGGCGAGAACAGCCTGCTCTCCTATCATTCGTCAAGTATATAATTAACATCGTGATAATAATAAATATCAACCAACTTCTTTAAATAACATGATATCACGAACCATAGCACAGGGTAATAAGCAAGTTTTCCTACTCATACTAAGCAATGGCTGAGCAGCGGTAACTTAGCAACACAATGTTTTGCTGGGATGTGGGGGTCATGGTTGTTTGGTTTTTGATTGTGGCATAAGCAAGTGGATAGGATCAACCAAATGTTCTAGAAGTACAGTTAGGCAGGTAGGAAGAAAGGTATCAAGTAATGGTATAAATCTTCCCCTTGCCTGGGTAATCGGTCGACGGAGCAGACGTAGCAGGGTCCTCGGGCTCGGTGTCGGAAACCTCCATGTAAGTCTCCTCGGTAGTATAAGGTGCTAACGTAAAGTACCGGCAAGGAAAAAGGCACACAAGTAAGCAGCGATAACTAATGCACATTCATGGATGGGATGATCAAGTTTAATAGGCATGATGTGACCCTATCTAGTCAAATTGAATGAAGGTGGTGACGACACGTCAACAACTTCATATGCAATTATTTACATTTTTATGGCATTGGACTTAGCCTTAATTTTTGGTGTAAGTAACATGGCAACATGGCATGATCAACAACAACAAGAAAACAAAGTAAAGAATGCATCGCAAAAATTATCTAACGATTCCGGAGACGGAAGGTGTCGACGAAAGTTGACACCGGAAGGTTTCAGAGATGCAAAGGTGCGAAAGGATGTGACAGTAAATTCAAAACTTTGAGGTAGAACTATCTGCTCTCGTGTGACAACATGACAGGGATGCATGACTGGAAGAGATCAACGAGAATGGAAAGACTCGACATGCCAAGGTTTTGAGGATGAAAAGGTCAACGGTGGCACATGGGAAAACTCAACACTTTCCATTTTGCACTTGCCCAAAACACAAAACGGACAGCGCCACCTTAATCCTCACATTTTTATGCCCCAAAAACATGCATAACATGTGGGCACTTGGGTTAGCATGCAATGACACAAGTGCAGATTTGAGATAAAACCAAACAAAAATAAAAGAAAAGGAGGGGTTTTGCAAAGGAAAAATAAAGAAATAGTGGAGGACCCTCTCTGGGCTGTCCTCGGCTAGATCTGGCCCAATGGCCGAACCAACCAGCGCCCTGGCCTCAGCCCGAGGCCTCTCTCTACTGGCAGGTGGGCCTGGACGTCAGCCGCCCAGCCAAAACAAAAGGGGCTAAACTCCACTGCCCCAGGGAGGATTCGAACCCAGGTCCTCTCGGTCTGAGCACAGAGCCCACACCAGCTGGGCTACTGATCGACCTCGACGGAAAGCACCACTGAAGAAATATGAAGCAGCTACGGGCCTACTGAACCTGAAAACAGGCGCACCCGACGAAACTGAACTAAGGTTCAGACATCCCGGCGATGGAAGCTTGTGGCGTCCGGGACCTCGCGAACACGGCACCGACGACACAACAGAGGACCTTCCCGTGAAGCTGGAGCATCCACGTCTCCATTTTTCTAGCGACCCTCGCCGGAGACCTAAAGGGGCAGCCTCCCACTCACCGGGAAAATCACGGCGGGGAAGCACAGCCTGCTAACATACAGACGGCGGCGAAAACCAAAGAGCACGGCGTGCGGGTTAAAAACGGCTCCTTGTCGGCCAAAGGCGTGGCCGGGGTGTCCACAGAGCATGATCATGTCCTCGAGAGCAAACTACGGCCATGGATGCACGGCTGTGACTGCCGCCGTGGTCAGAAACAGGGCGACACGGGGACGAGCGTGGGCACACGTGTACAGGGAGATGGGAAAGGCGCGGCTCACCTAGAGGGTCTCGACGAGTAGGAAAGCGTGAGCAGGTCTGTATGCGACGTGAGTGTCGCCGGAAGTTCGTCGCGCCGATGTGCTTCAGTTCTGTCAGGGTGCAGACCCGATGCTCGCCGCCGTCTTCAGGTGAGCCTAGCCTCGTCTTTGCTAGACCATGGTCAGCTCCAAGGGCATCCACGTGAATGTGGTGGTGCCCTCTCCAATTCGCGCTGTGTGGGCAGGCCGGAGGCTCCCCGACGCCGACGTGAGGGTCGCCGGGATTCTTTTGTCTCCGGTGCTGTCAGGTGTTCATAGTTCAGTTAAGCAGGGGGAAAACCTTACCTTTGCTGGTGCTCGATTCGTTTCAAAAAATGATTCGTAGCGCAGTGGTAGGGGCCGTGGAGAAGTGAAGCGTGGCATGGGTTCGAGTCCTAGCCGACGCGCCCCCTTTTTTCATTTTTGTTTTGCTGGCTGACACCCAGGCCCCATAGGTCAGTGGGCTAGGCCACTAGGTGTGCTGGACAGAGCTGGTGACTAGGCATGGCTGTGGTCTGAGCCCACCGGCTAATCTGGAGCTGGGCCAGATTGCCCGAAACTAGCCCAGCAAGGGGTTTCCCCCTTTTTCTTTATCATTATTTTTCTGTCTGAATTTGAATTTGATTTCAAATTCAAATTTTCCCCTTGGTTTGCATGTTTAAGTGACCCCTGAACAATTTGGGGCATCCCATATATCTTTTTGGGGTAGGAGAAGCTACTGATCATCATGGAGAGGTCAGATCAGGGGTTTGAGAAACTTATAAATGAATATGTTGGTCATCCTCAATTTGTTGCTTATTTCTATCTTTTCTTTTCTTTTTCTTTTTCCGTGTGAACTCATTTGTGGTCCCACCACAAGTGTTTAGTCAATGGAAAGTCAACGAGAGTGCATGGGGCCCAGGTGTGTTTGAAAACACATGTGGCAAGGTGTAGAAGTTTTCCATGCAGAATCTTTTCCTTTCTTTCTCTTTTCATCCTTGATACTTCTCCGGGTGTTAACCCTTGTCGACACTTTTCAGTCTACGGAATTGATAGTTTATTTTCACGATGCACTTATCTTTGTTAACTTGTTATTGTTGTTCATGCCATGTCATGTTACCATGTTACTTACACCAAAATTAAGGCTATGACCAAAGCCATAAAATATAAATAATTGCATATGAATTTGTTGATGTGTCGTCAACACCTTCATTCAAATTTGACTAGATAGGGTCACATCATGCCAGTTAAACTTGATCATCCCATCCATGCTTGATAATTTTGATCTCGATGTTTACTCGTGTGCTTTCCTTGCCGGTACCTTACGTTAGCACCTGAGACTGCCGAGGAGACTTTCGTGGAGCTATCCGACACCGAGCCTGAGGACCCTGCTACGTCTGCTCCGTCGACTTCTTACCCAGGAAAGGGGGTTTATATATCATTCTTTATAGCTTTCAGCTCGCTTGTCTAGCTGTATCTAGAACGGTGCTTTGATCCTACCACCATATACTTTTGCCTCTCAATTAAACCCAAACAGCCATGCCCCCACATCCTAGAAAAACCTTGTTTGGCTATGTACTTTGCTTGCTTAACCATTGCTTAGTATGTGTAGGCCCTTTACCTGCTGCTTATACCCATTGCTGCTTGGTGGTTTATCATGCTATTATCAGAAAATGGTTGATATTTATTATTATGATGTTAACTTATATTTGACGAAAGATGGGAGACCGGGCTGTTCCCGCCAGGTGTTTTGTTCCATCTGAATAACCTAGGTCCCGAGTTCCGGGTATTGTGTTTCTTGATGAGCGTGCCTAATCGTGTGTGGGATTCTATGGGGTCCACTTGTCTTACCTACCTAGCTTCAAACAGTTCTAGAGGTGGCCCAAGCTGATTTACTATTTGCAAACGTGTGTATGCTTGGTTGGTACCCCAGAAGTTTTACAACCAACCCGGACCAGCGAGGACGTGGTTCCTTTGTTGGTCCAAGATTGACCGGCGAGGGCCCGGGACCTCACGTGAGGTGTCTCGGTAACCCAAACCCTGTTGAGACGGAAGAGGCCGATCCGAGAGCTAGACCGGTTTTTGGATTGGATGTCGAATCCCTGGGGGCCACCCGGAATTGCGCGTTGTTAGTTAGAGGGACTCTAACGTTCCGGAGTTTCAGGCGTTTACCCAGCCAAGTGGAAACCGGGCGTACATGCGAAGCCTATGATGGGCAGTTGGTACACCCCTGCAGGGTTAAATCTTTTCGAAAATCCGTGTCTGCGGTTATGGATGACTTGAGACCTACTCCTTGTTCATAGAATAACATCAATTTTAATCATGCTTTAAAGGTTGCCAATGTGTGAGTTGCCTTGATTGCTCTTCTTCGCCCGGGGCGAAAAAAGAGGGGACAAGGTTGTGTTATGTTTTGCATAAGTAGGTGGATAGAGACCTATTGATGCGATCATCAACGAGTGCTTGGATCTTCCCTTACTCTATTAGATCGTTAGCCACTCATATATGATAGTGCGGCTGCAACCTCAACCACTACTTTTCCTTACCGTGAGAAGTTAGTTATACCGCATTGATATATTCTCACCTCTTGCTTTTCTTTTCTTCTTTTATATTTTTCCTGATCGGCCGCTGCAGTTGATTACTACCTCGACCCGTGCACCAGACTCTACTTCGTGGAGGTGCCACCGGAGGAGGACGATGAGGAGGACTTCTCCTAGTAGGCCTATAGTTGGGTTCCGACGTTCTGTGGGTGGACTTGTTTAAGTGCAGCCCTCTCTAGGGCCATTTGGATCTTGACCTTACCCGGTCGTGTATGTCTTCTGCATGATGTTATGATGTACTGTTGGATCTTATGATCTCTGAGATGATGTAATAAATACCCGTTGAGAGTGTATGCCCTGGACTTATATATTTATGTCTTAGTTGTTCATGCTTCATCTACCCGTTGTCGAGAATCCGATAGTGATACGAGTGCGAGTATCGTGCGTCGGTGGCCACTTATGCGCTTCTATCTCAGGTTGGACGCGAACGCGACTAACTCGAGATAGTACCGCATCGGGGGCCTTACAACCTACTACTACAAACTAGTACTATTAAACTGTTGGTTCCGGTTTCTCTTCCTCGCAGGGAAGTCGAGGAGGGGATCTCGGAGGCATTGATAATTATTAATAATTACAACTTACTATTATACAATGATGCAGCAACTTCTGCTGCATTGTTATTACATTCATGCTATTGAACTGTTGGCTATTCTCTCCTCATGCTGCAAGACTCGTCGGAAGATGCTAGTCTTAGATAGGCCTAGCTTCTCTTCCTTATTCTGGATTTCTGACTTTCAGTCCACTATATACAGCCTCCCCTTTCCATTTGATACAAATGCATAAATGCTTAGTAGCGGACGTAAGACTCGCGGGTATGCTAGATACTCACCCTTGATTTATTTCCCCCTTTTTTGTTTTTCCTGATCGGCCGCTGCAGTCGACGTTGGAGCCTTGGAGTCTAGGAGCAGGAGATCCCCGATGCCGACCATCGCAACGTGAAGATCCCCGATGCCTTCTACGACGTCGAGTTCCCCCGTTAACCAGGAGTAGTTTGGAGGTTCCCAGGCAGGAGGGCTCGCCTTTTCGATCGTTGTTGTTATTTGTGCTAGCCTTCTTAAGGCAACCTTGTATTCCTTGTGTCCGTACTCAGATACTATTGCTTCCGCTAACTTTGTGCTCTCGAGCTATTGTATTCGAGCCCTCATGGCCCCTGGCTTGTATTAAATAGCTTGTATTATTTTATTTGTAGAGTTGTGTTGTGATATCTCACCTTGAGTCCCTGATCTCGATCGTTTACCTTGTGTGTATAATTATTGTACACGAATCGATTTTGGGGGCTTCACAATTAGCATGTCACCATAGAAATTATCTGTGTTATCATTTACCTACTTGAGGACGAGCAGGAACTAATGATGACCCTCAACTGTAGGGGATCGTTTGTAGCGTTTTCGATAAATCAGAGTGTCGAACCCAACGAGGAGCAGAAGGTATTGGTAAGTGACTTTGGTAAAGAAATAGCTGCAGGAACTGAAAGATAACTTTTTAGGGGTTTCAGGTATAAGCAACAAAAAGGTAAAAGCGAGCAAAGTAAAAGGCATTGAGGAGTAATAAGTGGCCCAATTCTTTTGAGCAAAGGAGAGGCCTAGCAACTGAACTTATAGAGGTTAAAGCGTCCTTGAGGACACACGGGAGAAATATTCATGTTCTTTCGCCATATTCCGTATCGGTACTATGTGCTGTGTTGATAAGTGTTGAGTGGGTGGATCTATGCTAGTACACCCTCTAGACTAAGATAAGTGCACTCTTATGATTAAACACCTTGCAAGAATCCGCAAATACAAGATAGTAATTAAGGAAAAAGCCTAACCATATCAATACGATCGATGATCCATTGTTCCCTTGTGCAAAAGCGTGCGAACTTGGGTTTAGGTTTCTGTTACTCCGGCAACCCACCATAAGAATTCTTTATACACAATGCATTCCCATATGTCCTTAATAAGGCGAAGTGTTGAGTGTTCGACTCACACAACACCACTAGGAAAATAACAACACAAATTAAATATCAAACAACACATATTACTTCAACATCATATGACTACTAACAACTAGACTTCTCCCATGTCCTCAAGAACTCAAGTAACTACTCACAAGACTTAAAAGAGATCATGATCAGTGGGGATAAATAGATGATAAACAATCTGGACACAATGATATTTCTCCAACAAAACTCAATAGTATTAATCACACGGTAGTAATCAACACCGGTAGAGTAGAGAGGATAGATAGTACGGATTACAACACAAGTTGAACTTGTGAGGTGAGATTGGATGAAGGTGAAGATGGTGCTGATGTTGGGGATGATGTTGATGATGTTCTCGATGATGCCCGTGATGACGATGGCGATGATCTCCCCTTCCGGGAGGTGTTCTCCCCGGTAGAATCTGCCAGCCGAAGATGTCTTTTCTCCTATGTTTGTTTCCGCCACGGAGCGGCGGCGGAACTCGTGAAAAATCTTCCTTTTTAGGGTTTTTGGACGACGTGTGATATATAGGCCAAAGGGGGGAGCCGGGAGTGGCCCAAGGGGTCCAGGCGCCCTCCCCGCGAGGCCAGGGTGGGGGCCGCGCCAGGTGGCCGCCTGGGCACCCTGTGGCCACCCTCTGGCCCCTCTTTTGCGTGTCTTCGTCATCCATCTGGAAAATACTCTCCACCGATTTTCAGGTAATTTGGAGGTCTTCTCCTTCAGCAACCCAGCATCCACTTTTTACCGTTGAATCCTGCGTCTGCTGCTTTGGCATCGGAAAGTATCAAACTGTGTAAATTAAGCCAAAACAACATAAGAATAGCATCATATCATGAAATATATCAATGGATAAGAAAGAATTACTATATAAAATAGTGATGCATTTTGGACGTATCAACTTCCCCAAGATCTGACCTCGCTTGTCCCCAAGCGAATACTGAGCTCGGTAAACCTGTCCACAAGTTTAGAGAGTGAAGTGTCGATAAATAGGATGCGGACAAGAAGCATCAAGGTTTCTTCATCAAACACAAGCATCGTCAACATAAACCTCAACTCATAAGGCCCTTATGAGAAAGTAATAACACTTATAATCAAAAGTAGGGCTGAGAAAACTCATCGAATTATGGCAAACATATCCTTGGTCAAAGGACAAGTAATTAATTTTACTTTTGCTCTTTCACTTTTTAATGAAACAATTTGAAGATTTTGAAAGAACATGTTATTAGTCATGAAGTGCAAATGCTAAGACAAAGGAAGATGTTTGCTTGGAAAAAGCTTTTGCGAACAACTTACTTATAAAAAGATAATGTCAACAATGATGTGGCATGGCAAAACTTAATGCAGTATGAATGAATCCTCATCAACATCAAGTGTCTGTTATCTTTTGGGAAAAAAGGAAGTGGAACAACTAACTCAACACAAAAGTAAAGGAAAGGCCTTGTTAAAGGAAAGAAGGGAAAACTCATGTGCTATCTTTAAATCAAACATAATGAAAATAAATCTTGGGATGTGCATAGTTTGTCAATGAAGGCTAATAGATAGCTCAATTACTTCTCAAGATGGACAAGTTTCGAGGAACAGCTCCCAAGTGGGGACGATCACATCCCCTTAATCTCCTTTGTTTATCACTGCCAAAGTTTCTGATTTCTCATAGAACAAGCGTGAAGGAGGTCTTTTGTTGTTGTATTATCTTTCGAGCTGGGTGCACTCATGCCAGTTCCTCCTCGTATTATGGGTTTGCAGATTTGACATGCAATCCCGGGGTAAAACTTGTCCAAATTAAAAAGATCATGAATTAGCTACTACTTCCTCATGAGATAAACAAGAGGCACAAAACAGAAGATTTTGAACATTTAAGGATAACACATAAATTCTATACTTAAAGGAGTGGTAGGGGAATACCACGAATAGGAAGGTATGGTGGACTCATATGGAAGATATTGGTTTCAGGGTATGGATGCAGAACCAGGAATCTGCTAGGAAAAGAGTTTGGCTAGCAAAGGCTTTGAGAGAACAAACAATTGATGCTAATTTAGATGCAAAACATATTGTAACGACCCGGTCCCAAAAGGAACCAAGTCTACTGTGCTTCTGTGCTATCCCTGGATCAGTATGCTAGCACACACAGTACTCGATGAAATACTATGAATCACATGTCAAAAAGTAACGTAAATACATGGTATTTATTACCTTATAGCCTTTGGGCTAGAATACACCGCGGAAACAAACAATACATAAGTGGAGTCCCATCAACACCAACGGCAAAGTTGAGTGTAGACATCGTAACCCTACATCGCATCACTTACTCGTCGTATACAATCCTGCAACACCGAAGGTTACAACCCAAAATGGGTCAGTACTTTGAATGTACGGCAAGTTACTCCCAAAAAAATATATAACAGACCTATCTTCTACATGCAATTTTGGCTGGTGGAAAAGCTCTAAGAGTTTCAGTTTGCATAAAGCTGATTTTGTCCTACTCAAAGATTATCATAACAGTACTACAAAGCTCATAATATGATTGAATTGGTTTCTCCCAAGTCAATCTATTCCCAAAGTCGATTAAACCCGATTGATTAATTAAATATGATGAGATCCATCAACATTCCCACTTCTAGATGCTCAAAGTTGTCCGTAACCGGGGACACGGCTAATCATGATCAGTTTGTACACTCTACAGAGGTTTGTGCACTTTTCCCCACAAGACTCGACCACCTCCTTTTTAGTTCGTCACACTGCATGTTGTATGAGAACCGGAAGGTCGAGACATGGTCTTTTAGAAGAGTTTCCCTCACTCTGGCTGTGCCCATCCCACCTACTCATAACTACGTTCGTAGCACCACCTAGTAAGAGTCACTACAACTAATCAACCAAGCCAGAGCCCATAATAGCTTGTAGCTGCACACGTAAGCTTCTAGTTATGAAAAACATGATTGATCCCTTTAAGCCTGGGTGGCATTCCGCAGTGATTACTGGCCATCTCCAAGTCACTCAGGCAAATCCACTGGTTCCTCCAGGGTGCCCCCAACCATTCCACCCAGGTGGTTCATTAAGATTATCTTGGTCCTGTTTACTACTTAGTCACTCATACCTCATAATGGATCACTTCCCAATCCACGTCTACTTAGCAAAGCAGTATAATTCTACACGGTGGCGACAATGATATAAGGTTCAGACCTACCTCAATGAACTACTGGGTGTAATAGCATAGCATAATATATAATCCTATCAATGCATAATATTTAAGTTGGACTACAATGCATATAAAAAATATAGGTAATAATGGAGCATGATCAAAAGAGTAACTTGCCTGGATCCTGACGATGAAATATTCTACTCGTAGTCATCTCTCCATCTCGTTACAATATATCTAACGGTAAAAGAGAAACACTTCAACACACAACTCAACCCAAAGTGAAGATCCAAATAAGATACAATTACAACATAAATATTTAGTTATTACTATTAATAAACTAATTACTATGGCATGGATAGGTTGAGATAGGATCAAGTTGGATTGGATGGAAATATGATGGCAATCATATATCCGAGGATTGTAAAATCAATTGGATATGTTGGATGTTGATTATAAAATCAATTGGTTGGAGAGCATGTCAAACTCAGTTGGTTTGTCCATATGAATATTTGAATAGGAAATCAATTCTTGGATTGGATTCAAAAAGATCTGATAGAAATCGTGATGATCTTGTTGAGAAGATTGAATTTTTGTAGCCAAATTTATATAAAAAAGAGATATAACTAAATAGTGTATTTATATGATGGAAAGAATGTGACAATTGTCCAAACAGAAAGATTTGATTTTAAGGATCAAATTTGATGAAGAAAATATTCCAAATAAATTATAGAATAAGATGTATATCAAATATACTCAAATTATAGAAATAAATTTGAGTGAAATTTCAAATTATCAAAAGTGGAATATTACTGGAAAATAATAAACTACATTTTCCAAGGGATCCGGGGATATAAAATTTGTCGAAATCCGACTTACGGGCTAGAAGATATGAATTTTTGAAGTTTATATATTTTTGCTAAAATGAATTACGGGATTAATAAAAAGGATGCAAAATGGCATGTTCTGATAGGTCCGCACCTTTTCAATTTTTTACAAAAAATAATGATGAACAAAGGGGAGAAAAACTTACCAGAGATCTCGCCGGAATTTTGGAAAAAAGGTCTCCGGCGTGAACGAATAGCCGAACGGGGTAGAGGATGATTTGGGCTACTCGATGGACAAGGTTATAGCTCCATGTTCTCCTTCGGATAGCCGAGAAGTTCCACCGGAGTAGAGAAGAACGCATGAAGAGCACAATGACTCGGACGGCGTGCTCCGGCCTTGCAATCGAGAGGAAAAATATGTCACAACGGTGCGCATCGGCAATGGGAAGAAACTAGAGGAAGAAATATGGACTAGGTACCTTTCATGGCGAAAAAAATCTTCACCGGAAGTGTGGATGCATCTTTACTCCGACGAGAAATTGCGCACGAAGGATAGGGCATTGAAGAGGGACTTTATGCGTGAGGATGTGTGGTTCAAAGGGGTCCTAGGGGCGGTATTTATAGGGTCATGGGAGGTCCATAGAAGGAGAGTGGGTGAGGTTTTGGAATGGAGTTAATGGCATTCATGGTGAAATAATGAACATTAAAAGCGAGGTTTTGGAAATAGATTTAATGGCATTTATGGAGAAATAATGGGCATTAAAAGCGAGGTTTTGGAAATGAATTTAATGTCATTCATGGAGAAAATGATGGACAATTAAAAGCATTAAAACGCGTGTTTGTTTCCATGAATGGATTCCTCATGAACTTGTCCACAATTTTTATGTAGGTTCTGAAGTGAATCAGTCAAAAGAGTATATGGGAGGAAAGGAGGAAGAGCTTCAGTTGCCATGGCCATTTTCTTCTGTGTTCACGTACACATGAACGAACGAGAGGAAGAAGACAGCTCGCTCGGGCTATGGGCCTTAGTGGAAATTTGCCCAAGATAAATAAAAAGGAAAGAGAGATAGGGGAAATTTTTTTAGATAGATGACCTCAGTCCAATTGACTTAGGAATCCTATTTTTATTATCTGGATTAAACACTCTCAAATAAAATTGTATAGGCCAAATAAAACATAGAGAGTCTAGGAAAACTATATTTCCCTCTCAGAATACATTTTAGAAATAGATTTTTATAAAAAAAACTCATTAACGACATTACTAAAAAAATTAAATACTGTTTTTGGAGAAGTCATATTATCTCCTCTCATTTTGTTTATTAAATTATTGGAAATATTTAAATATCTCTTAAACGTCAATATCCAATAAACTCCAAAATAAGAATTCGAGAATGAGTATGGGACCACAATAAATTTAAGAAAGTCGTTTTATTCTCACTCGAGAATATTGAATTGTGGTTCGTACCAAATTTCAAAAGGACAAAAGAAAATCATTCTTTGAAATTTTGAATAAAGTTCACAACCAAAATTTTCATTATTGGATAAATGATTATCCAATTTTATTAAATGGTTTGTAAAGGTTTAAACAAAAACTCAAGGGAAAAGTTTTTCATTTACCCCAATATCAAAACAATTCAATCAATATTATATTATTTATTAACATTCCAAAATTTTGAAAATTTTGGGATGTTACACATATAAATCATAAACATTAAGGTAAGCATAACACATCAAGTTGTCTTCCTTGTCAACATAATACTTCAAGCATAATAACATAAAGGTTTTCGCTATGTCGCTACTTGAGAAAACATGCATGTTGTCAAGACCAAAGCTATGTTTGCCAAAATTAAATAAAAATTTCAAAGCCATACCTGATACAAGGTCAATACTCCCCATAAGAATCATCATATAAGGTCGATTGCATGAAGAGAATACCGAGTGCATCAAAGGAACCAATAGACTTCTCATTAATATTCCATCATAGACGACTCCACACTCACGGATACAAACTCTCCACAGGAGGCGTGATATACCTCAATGCAAAACACCTATTTCATATAATAATTTCCCTAGACATGATACGACTCTACTTGACTCTAAAAGACTAAGATAAAGATAAAGATACCGGGCACTCCCCCAAGCTTGGAACAAACTGAGGGGGTGCCATTAGCTGAGAAGATTTACTCCTCATTCCTGTTGTTGTTGATTCTTCAGATCCCTGATGACACGGCGAAGGGTTCGATTTTCTAATTCCAAAAGTTCCACTTCTACTTTCAGTACACGGAAATCCTCACAGAGTTGATTGGTGATACGGTAGGCTTCGGAGATAGTGGAGATTGTACATTGATCTTCAAGTGAAGTGCGAGGACCCGAAAGGTTAAGAGAAAGATCGTATTGAGGTTAGACAAATCCCACCATTATGGGATTGCTTGGACCTCCTTGTTGTTGGGAAGTTATAATTTTGACTTCCTCTCTCACAGAGCGCTCCATCTCCGCTTGTCTTGCGGTGATTTCTTCTTCTGTAGCCCAATCAACGTGCTTCCCTTGGTTTAGATCCTGCTGAACTTGGCGTAGACGTCGCCCCAAGAAGTCTTATCCGCTTGAGACACAAGAAGACATCTCTAATAATCATCCTTGCCCTGACAGAAACAGCTCGAGAAGTAAACACACAAAATCGCGAGATACGGTGCCGGGACTATCCGGACAAATATATAGCAAAAAATTCCGCAACAATAGGAAGGTAACGAGCCAAAGTGGAGTCGAAGACGGGCTCCGGGGTGCCCAGGCGGCCACCCGGCGCGGCCAGGAGGTAGGTCGCGCCAGGGGGGCCCCAGGGCCCCCTGGAGATCCTCTCTGGCTCCAATTATGCTCTGAATTTTCTATATTTTGCAAAAACTCGTAACCTAGAACTTTTATGACGGTTTCGTGATGTTTCCTTACCGTAATACATACCTTTTCTTATTCTGCTTCTGCTGGTGTCTGAAATGGGGCTGCAACATATTCTTCATGAGTTGTTGTGTGTATTACATTTACATCAACGTTGACGGGATCTCCCGCCATGTAATGCTTAAGTCTTTGCCCATTCACAACTTGAGGTTTGGTGCCATCAAAATTGTTAATCTTGATTGCACCTAACCGGTAGACTTCTTCGATATGAAATGGCCCTTCCCATCTGGAAAATAATTTACCTGGAGAAAACCTGAAAGGGGATCTAAAAAATAAAATTTATCACCAACATTAAATTCACGTTTCAGAATCATTCTATCATGCCACTTCTTTACCTTTTCCTTGAACATTTTAGCACTCTCGTAAGCTTCACTTCTCCACTCATCTAGAGAAGTCAAGTTCATGAGGCGCTTTTCACCGGCTAACTTTGGGTCAACATTAACCTCTCTAACAGCCCAGAAAGCTTTATGTTCTAATTCTAATGGAAAATGGCAAGCCTTGCCATAGACCATCTTATACGGGGACATGCCCATGGGGTTTTTGTAAGCAGTTCTATACGCCCACAGAGCATCTCCTAACTTCTTTGACCAGTCCTTCCTAGAACTTTTAACTGTCTTTTGCAAGATCAACTTAATCTCTCTATTGGTGAGCTCAACTTTCCCACTAGTTTGAGGATGGTATGGTGAAGCAATTCTATGATTAACATCGTACTTGGCTAAAGCTTTTCTAAAAGCTCCGTGTGTGAAGTGTGATCCTCCATCAGTCACAAGATACCTAGGTACACCAAACCTAGGGAAAATTACAACTTTGAGCATTTTCAAAGATGTTTTGTGATCAACACTCTAAGTGGAGATTTCTTCAACCCACTTGGTCACATAATCAACAACTACTAAAATGTGAGTGTACTTGTGTGAAGGAGGAAAAGGACCCATAAAATCAAAACCCCAGCAATCAAAAGGATCAATCACTAGTGAGTAATTCATAGGCATCTCATTCCTTCTACTAATATTACAACCTCTCTGACACTTATCACAAGATAAAACATAATTTCTAGCATATTTAGATAGAGTAGGCCAATAAAAACCTTATTGGAGAACCTTATGTGCGGTCCTCTCACCGGCGTGATGTCCTCCATAGGGACTTTCGTGACATTGCTTGAGAATGTCCTTCTGCTCATGTTCCGGTATGCATATTCTCACGATCCCGTCTAGACCTTCTTTGAAAAGATGAGGGTCATCCCAAAATTAGTGCCTCAAATCATGGAAGAAATTCTTCCTTTTCTGAAATGTTAAACCTTGAGTCAAATACTTTGCAACAATAAAATTAGCATAATCTGCAAACCAAGGATCGGAAAGAGGTTGTACTTTTACAACGGCAAGTTGTTCGTCTGGAAAACTATCGTTGACTGGGATGGGGTCATGCGGTATATATTCCAACCTTGAAAGATTGTCCGCCACCGGATTGTCTGCTCCTTTCCTATCAACAATCTGTAAATCAAATTCTTGAAGAAGGAGTACCCACCTAATGATTCTCGGTTTGGCATACTTCTTCGCCATAAGGTACTTAACAGCAGCATGGTCAGTATGAATAATAACTTTTGAATAAACAATATAAGGCCTAAATTTATCACAAGCAAATACTACTGCTAAGAATTCCTTCTCAGTAGTAGCATAATTCTTTTGAGCAATATCAAGGGTTTTGCTAGCATAATGTATAACATTCAATTTCTTATCAACCCTTTGTCCTAAAACAGCTCCAACAGCAAAATCATTAGCATCACACACAATTTCAAAGGGAAAATTCCAGTCAGGTGGTTGTACTATAGGAGCGGTTATCAAAGCTTTCTTAAGAACTTCGAAAGCTTCCTTACAATCTTCATCAAGTACAAAAGGAACATCCTTCTGGAGAATATTAGTGAGGGGTCTCGAAGTCTTAGAAAAGTTTTTGATAAATCTTCTATAGAAACCAGCATGACCGAGAAAACTACGAATACCTTTAATGTCCCTTGGATAGGGCATCCTTTCAATAGCTTCAATCTTCGCCTTTTCCACTTCTATTCCCCTCTCGGAAATCTTGTGACCAAGCACGATCCCTTCATTAACTATGAAGTGGCATTTTCCCCAATTTAGAACTAAGTTTGTATCCTCGCATATCTGAAAAACTTTATTAAGATTGTGGAGACAGTGGTCAAAGGAAGTTCCATAGACGAACAAATCGTCCATGAAGACTTCTACAATCTCCTCACAGAAACCATAAAAAATAGCACACATACATCTCTGAAAAGTAGCAGGTGCATTGAATAAACCAAAAGGCATACCCCTGTAAGCATAAGTACCGTAGGGACACGTGAAAGTGGTCTTCTCTTGATCGGCAGTGTTGACATGAATTTGAGAGAAGCCAGAGTACCCATCAAGATAGCAAAAGTGGGTGTTTTTAGACAACCTCTCTAGCATCTGATCAATAAAGGGCAGCGGGTAGTGGTCCTTCCTAGTTGCCTTGTTCAACTTCCTGTAATCAATACACATTCTATATCCAATAACAACTCTTTGAGGTATTAGTTCATTTTTATCATTAGGAGCAATAGTCATACCTCCTTTCTTAGGAACACAATGAACTGTACTTACCCACCTACTATCAGCTATAGGATAGATGATACCTGCGGCTAGAAGCTTAAGAATCTCCATCCTAACCATGTCTTTCATCTTTGGGTTCAGCCGTCGTTGATGATCAACAACTGGCTTAGCATCTGGTTCGAGATTGATAGTGTGTTGGAAAATCGATGGACTAATACCCTTAAGGTCATCAAGGGTATAGCCCAAGGCACCACGGTGTCTGCGAAGTGTCTCCAATAACCACACTTCTTCAAATCCTGAAAGTTTAGCATTGATAATAACATGATATATTTTCTTTTCATCTAAATAGGCATACTTGAGCGTATCGGGCAGTGGTTTAAGGTCAAACACCGGGTCTTCTTTTGGTTGTGCTAGGATCCCCAAAGGCTCAACTAGAAGGTTGTACTTCAGGATAGCAGCTTGTCTTGCAAATACTTCGTCTAACTCATTTCTTTCCTGCATATGCATATCATTATCGTGGTCTTCCATATATTGCTGCAAATGATCATTAGGAGGAATAGCAATAGAAGCAATATTTTCAATAATTTTATCATCACTAGGTAAATCAGTACCATGAGGCTGCTTAGAAAATTTAGACAAGTTAAATTCATATGGCTCACCATTGAATTCAATAGAAGCTTTACCTTTTTTGCAATCTATAATAGCACCCCAAGTGCTGAGGAAAGGTCTTCCAAAGATAATAGGGCAAAAACTATCTTGCACTGAACCAAGTACGAGAAATTCGGTAGGATACTTTACCTTTCCACATAGGACTTCAACATCTCTCACAATTCCAATGGGAGAGATAGTTTGTTTGTTTGCTAGATAAATAGTAGTATCGATCTCTTCAAGTTCACAGGGTGAAATCTCACCCATGATCTCCTGATAGAGTGAATAAGGAATAGCGCTAGCACTGGACCCCAGATCGCAAAGCCTGTAATAGTTGTGATCTCCTATTTTGACAGATACAACTGGTGTACCTGAAATTGGGTTCTTATTCTTGGCTGTGACAATGTTAGTTGAAACAACGCAAAAATTTATCTTGGAATCTGAAACATCATTAGTAACTAAATATTTAACCATCACAACTTGAGGATCGACCTTGATCAGGTCCTCAGGTTCGCCAGTTCTTCTCCCACTTTAATTTATTATGCTTGTCACCAAATAGTGCTCCCTTATCCTTGTAGGGAAAGGTTTTTTTCATAGAAGACTGCAGGCAGAATAGGGTTAGCAACATGAATATCAACAGGTAACTCTTTAAAGGTTTTATGATACTGATCCTTGGCCTCCTTAGAAGAGTCAATGTGAGAGGCAAAGTTCTTAAAAAAATCAATCATAAGCTGGGAATCAAGACCAATCTTAGAACAAAAGGTATTAAAATAATCAGTTTTCACATAGCTCTCAATGTTATCATGCCCATAATTTATAGGGGGTTCAATACATGTATCGATTTCCCAGTCTTCAGTATTCTTCTGGATCCTCTCGATGAGATCCCACCTTTCTTCGACGCTTCTTGTTTGGAATACCCTGCTAGAGGAGGCATCCAACATCTCCTTATCCTGACGAGAAAGCCTGGCATAAAAAATTGTACTCCCTCCGATCCATATTAATTGACACACACTAGTACAATTCTAGTACAAAGTTATACTAAGTGTGCGTCAACTAATTTGGATCGGAGGGAGTAATTATAATATCTTTGGGGAGTTCATGGATAGGACATTTGAACATTAGGGATTTAAGTCTCCCCCAATCTTGAGCGATGCTCTCTCCGTCACGAGACCAAAAGTTATAGATGTAATTCCTGTCTCGGTGAATTTCATGAAGAGGGTAAAACTTTATATAAAAGAGAGACATAAGCTCTTCCCAATTAAGTAGATGTGAGTTATCGAGGAGCTTATACCAATCTGAAGGTTTGTCTGTAAGTGATATGGAGAATAATTTCTTCATGATGAACTCCAGTGACACACCTGCAAGCTTAAATAATGAACATAGTTGTGATAAATATACCAAGTGTTCACCTGGATGTCTATCTCCTGCATAACGATTAGCTAAGACATAATTGATAATACCAGCTGATATTTTATAAGGCACAATTTCAGTAGGGGTAGGAGTGACCACCACAGTTGTGGGGCGTTTCCCCATCAAAAATGATCCAACATTAGAGGTGTCCATAGGACAAAGAGAAGCAACAGAAAAAAAATAGAAATATAAAAACTTCCGTACCAGCTTCACTTACTAATAGCGCTACGCTCCCCGGCAACGGCGCCAGAAAACAGTACTTGATGACCCTCAATTGTAGGCGATCGTTTGTAGCATTTTCTATAAATAAGAGTGTCGAACCCAACGAGGAGCAGAAGGCATTGGTAAGTGACGTTGGTAAAGAAATAGCTGAAGGAACTGAAAGATAACTTTTTAGGGGTTTTCGGTATAAGCAACAAAAAGGTAAAAGCGAGAAAAGTAAAAGGCACTGAGGAGTAACAAGTGGCCCAATCCTTTCGAGCAAAGGAGAGGCCTAGCAACTGAACTTATAGAGGCTAAAGCGTTCTTGAGAACACACGGGAGAAATAGTCACGTGCTTTAGCCATATTACATATCGGTACTATGTGCTGTGTTGATAAGTGTTGCGTGGGTGGATCTATGCTAGTACACCCTCTAGACTAAGATAATTGCACTCTTATGATTAAAAACCTTGCAAGCATCCACAAATACAAGATAGTAATTAAGGCAAAAGCCTAACCATAGCAATACGATCGATGATCCATTGTTCCCTTGTGCAAAAGCGTGCGAACTGGGGTTTAGGTTTCTGTCACTCCGACAACCCACCATAAGCATTCATTATACACATTGCATTCCCTTAGATCCTTAATAAGGAGAAGTGTTGAGTGTTCGACTCACACAACACCACTAGGAAAATAACAACACAACTTAAATATCAAACAACACATATTACTTCAAAATCATATGACTACTAACAACTAGACTTCTCCCATGTCCTCAAGAACTAAAGTAACTACTCACAAGACATAAAGAGATCATGATCAATGGGGATAAATAGATGATAAACAATCTGGACACAATGATATTTCTCCAACAAAACTCAATAGTATTCATCACACAGTAGTAATCAACACCGGTAGAGTAGAGAGGATAGATAGTATGGATTACAACACAAGTTGAACTTGTGAGGTGAGATTGGATGAAGGTGAAGATGGTGCTGATGTTGGGGATGATGTTGATGATGATCTCGATGATGCCCGTGACGATGGTGATGACGATGGCGATGATCTCCCCTTCCGGGAGGTGTTCTCCCCGGCGAAATCTGCCCGCCGGAGATGTCTTTTCTCCTCTGTTGGTTTCCGCCATAGAGCGGCGACAGAACTCGCGAAAACTCTCCCTTTTTAGGGTTTTTGGACGACGTGTCATATATAGGCTAAAGAAGGGAGACGGGAGTGGCCCAAGGGGTCCAGGCGACCTCCACGCGCGGCCAGGGTGGGGGCCGCGCCAGGTGGCCGCCTGGGCACCCTGTGGCCCCTCTTTATCATGTCTCCGTCATCCTTCTGGAAAATACTCTCCGTCGATTTTCAGGTAATTTGGAGGTCTTCTCCTTCAGCAACTCAGCGTCCATATTTTACCGCTGAATCCTGCATCTGCTGCTTCGGCATCAAAAAGTTGCAAACTGTGTAAATTAAGCCAAGACAACATAAGAATAGCATCGTATCATGAAATATATCAATGAATAAGAAAAAGTTACTATGTAAAATAGTGATGCATTTTGGACGTATCAATTAAGCTTGGGGATGTTGATACGTCCCAAACGTATCTATAATTTCTTCTTGTTCCATGATGTTTTAGGTGACATTGCTATGTGTTTTTCTACACTTTTATATCTTTTTACACGTATTTGGACTAACCTACTAACTCAGTGCACCCAGTGCCAGTTTATGTCTGCTGACGTCTGTAAATTGCTGGTTTTTACCCATATTTACAGAGCCCCAAAAATTCCAGAAAAATCATATAAAAAATCAGCGTATAGGAAGCTTCCAGATGCCCGAAGGAGAGCCGGGGGGAGCCAGGCCCCACCCAGGAGGCCAGGTGGCGCAGCCTCCCTCCTGGATGCGCCACCAGCGCGCCTGGGAGGTGGGGCCACCCCTTGGTGCCCCCTTCGGCCTATATTTACTTCTCGTCCCGAAAACCCTCAGAGAGACCCCCCCCCCCCCGCACGCGAATTTCCTCTTTGTTCCTCCGCCGCCGCACTTCCTAGGTTGGGAGCACCAGAAGACCTCTTCCCGGCACCCTGCCGGAGGGAGGATTGACCTCTAGGAGCTTCTCCACCACCATGGACGCTTCCCAGATGTGACGTGAGTATTCCTTCTTGGACCATGGGTCCATGACCAGTAGCTATGTGATGTCTTCTGTCCAATCTTGTTCTTCAATTCTTAGCCCTTGTGAGCTGCCCTACATGATCAAGTCATCTATGTAATTTTCTTGTTGTTTCTATGTTGTGTTTGCTGGGATCCAATGGGTTATGAGATTATGTTCAGATTGTGATGAGTTATATATTTGGTTTACCTTTTATGTTTTGTTCTTGAGTAATTCTTACATGTTCTCCGTTACTTTTTATTGCTTTGGCCAAATAGTAGATAGTAACTCCAAGAGGGAGCATTTATGCATGATTGTGGGTTCATGCCCCCCGATGTCTAGCTTGAGTGACAAAAACATGAGACTAGGGGATGTGATGTTGCCACCAGGGAGAAAATAGCGGTGCTTGTAACCGCGGTTGCAAGGATTGTTTACCTTACGCAAAGTTTGTTAATGCATTTGTCTTTTGCTTTTGAGTTTACACTTTAGGTGGGGCTCGCAACTTAATACCAGCGAGATGTTTTGGATAGATATCTCAAGGTGGATGATTAGTGAGTAGATGCAGATGGATTTCAGTCTACTTGTCTTGGCGTACTGCCCATACTTTCGAGCCTCTAGCTTTCTAGTAGCATAATTAGCATTGCGGTGCGTTTATAATTCTGTCAATTACCCATCTGTAATTTTTTTTACCCAGCTTAGCTATTTTATCGTCTTTTTGAGAGAGACATCACTAGTGAACATCATGGGACCCCGGTCCATATTTCCACCACTGTTTACACCTCCACTATTTACTGCTTTATTTCTTTCCGTTGCAATTATCACCACTATCCTTATCCTCTTGTGTTTGATCCTTTGCAAACAACAAGGACGGAGCGATTGGCAACCCATCTGTACTCGTTGGGAGCAAAGTTACTTGTTGTGTGTGCAGGTCCAAGTCAAGTGCGTAATTATCTTCAAATGACGCCTTGCTCGTTTGACCACCTACTTGTCGATCCTTGGAGCCCTGCTGGATTCGATAAACCTTATAGTCCTCGTGTAAGGGAAATTAGCCGCTATCTACATCTGCACCTTCCACTTGGGGTAACCAACGAGGGGCACTACTTCGGTGCCATCACCTACATGAACAAAGATCACCTTTTGAGGAGTTGATCCCTTGCTAAGGGTGACATCCTTTGTCACATTCATAGTTGGATCAAAACCAAGTCCTTCCTTAGCAAAAGACTCCTTATGATGACTTAGTACATCATTTAGATTTTTCTCTCCTTAGGCACAAGTTATGAGACCCTTATTTAGTTGAGCATGAAGATCTAAGTTCTCCTCAATAAGAGATGCTTGATCAAGAGTAGAGTTAGTAGCACAAGCATCAACATGTACAATAGTAGGAGGAGACATCTTGGTAAGGGTTTTTATGTGAGAAAACTTGTGAGCCTCAAGATTCTTCTTAAGGGTGGTGAGTTCATCATCTCTTGTCTTGAGAGACATGGTGAGTACCTCAACATCCTTAGAAAGAGAGGTGTTTAACTCGACAAGTTTTCCCATATCATTAGCAAGTTCCTTAAAAATATCATTAGCCTTTTTCAAGGAGGCAACATGTTTGTCATTTAAATCATTTGTTGTTTGTACAACTTTGCACAAATTATAATTGCGAGCCTCCTCAAATTCAACCTTCCGCTCAAGGAGAACATAGTTCTCCTTTTCATTGGTGAGGAGGATTTCAAGTTCCTTAATGACTATCAATTGCTTACCCACCACATCCATAAGCAATTGAAACATTTTGAGCTTATTTCCTTTGAGAGAGCTCATCATTTTGTTCACTTTAGCAAACAACAGAATCTTCACATGTAACATTTGCATCATCTCCTTCCGCATCAGTAAATTCATCATTAGGTGTTTCAGAAGAGAACATGAAGGACTCATCAATATGAGTTACCTTGATCTTGGACAAGGTTGAGTGAGTATCGTCATCAACTAACTTGTCCATGAGACAGTTGTGTGCATTGCCGGTGTAGTCACTCATGTAGTTGTAGTTGAGAACTTCACCTTCCTTGTTGAGGAGCTTCAAGGTCTTTTGTGTATCTTGAGAAACTCCAGCCACACCACCAACATCCTCGGGATCGGACCCTTCTAGAGCCAACAATGATTTCTTCTTGAACTTGTTGTTGAGAGGATTCAGGAGCTTCTTGGCAACTTCCTTCTGAGGAAATCGAGGCTTGTCCTCTCTCTTCTCATACGGACAATCCTCCGCAAAGTGTCCCGGTCTCTCACAGTTGTAGCACGTTCTTGTCTTCTTCTTTTGGAATCTTCCCTTGAAGTATCCTTTGGAGAACCTCTTTACAACGAGAACCATATCTTCATATGATGGAGTGTCATCGGAGTTATCATCATCTTCATACTCATAATCTTCCTCATCTTCATCAAAATCCTCTAGCCTGGCCTTGAGAGCAAGGTTTGAGGATAGACCACCATATGTGGCAAGTAGTCTCTTTGAATCCTTTAGGTGTTCTTCATATTAAAATAAGGCAACAATCACATCATCCGATTTCATCTTGAAGAAGTCGGGCATACACCTCAATTCGCACACCATTTGATGTGAGTATACCATGAGAGCATTCAACATCTTGTCCACAAGGTAACGGTTGGTGATTTGATATCCATCCAAGGATTTCTTACAAGTGAAGGATTGGACATGTGCGGAGAGAACTTTGAGACGCATATGGAGTTGTTGGGGCGTCTCAACTTTCTTCATGTGGAGGTTATGCAAGGCATTCTTGGCGGTCTCATATCTTGTCATTTGTAGAGATCTGGTGCGGGACTTGGAGATTAGAAGAGTATCCCAAAGTTCCTTGGCATTGGTGATATGGAGAAATGGTGCTCGAGTCACTTCATCCATTACTCTTTTCAAGAACCCAGTGGAGGCAAGGTTGAGGTGTTTGTCAAACACTTCACTAAGTGTAAGGATGTTTGGATCAACCGGATAGTAACCTTTCCAGGAGTCAATAAGTTAATCTGCCATAAGGCTTTTCCAATCCAATAAGTTAGTACTCTCGTTTAGTACCGGCGGATTGCCATTGAAATTATACTTATGTTCCACAAGCTTGGGGGTAGGATAGTCCCATTGGTAGGGACCACCTCTTTGCAAAGGGAGTTCGGAACCGGGGTACAAAAAGGTCGCTTGTGGGGACCTTGGGGCCGCACCACTTGACGTTTGTGACTCCGATGCCGTAACAACAAGGTAGTGCAATTAAAAGTGGAAAGAGTTGGGATAACCGAATGACGCGTAGACAACGATGTATCCCGATGTTTACTTCCTTGGAGGGAAGCTACTCACCGTTTGGAGAGAGTGGGTGAAACCACGAAGGCTCACTCTATTCCCCTTGAGATGTCACCACGAAGGCGATTCCCAACCACTACCGGTTGACCTTAAAGGTGGTCACCAAACCCTCACAAACTCAACGGGGGTAATCACATGTCGGGACCCGGGGTTAGCGTATGCAAGTCCCGTTACAACACAATCATATGGAGAGCCGAGAGCCGTACCCACTTTTCTAATCAGACAAGGCCAAGCACAGAACGCTCTCGGAAAGCATCGAACTTGAGGGGCATCCCATCCAGGCCGGATGATCAATTGAGATGGGTCCTCATCGTCCGCACACAAGTTTAAATGATATGGGTGGTGAACTCCCATATTCATAGACAAGTCGCCTCAACCATACTCTCGATTGTATTATAACACTTACATAGACTTACTCCAGCCCGACCACTTAGTCGAGGTCTAGGGCGGGCTCGATCAGACATCAAAGTGTGCACGTGACGGAGTGACGAGCAATCGTATCGCGATTCCCCAAGCTGCGCACATCTAAGGGCCACTTGGTGTATAAAAGACCGCCAGCCAGATCACAGCTAAGGTCTCGAAAACCCATACTAAGACATGCATGATATAATCATACATGCATCACACATGTCTAGTATGAACAGCATGTATCATTGCAATTCTCTACGAAGTTTACATCTTTATTGATAACTCTTACAAAGTGTACACAAATATCACAAGGCTGTGATCCAACATTACATCAAACATGCGGAAGCAAAGTAGGTCTGAGTACAAACAAGTTTAACAAATGGCTTAGAGAAGCCTTATTTATAAACAAGCCCTTCCACGAGGGACCAGTCGTCTAACTGGGACTACACTAGCTTGATCAGTCGTCGAGCTCCAGGAAGAATCCACCTTTGGGGTCAGTGGGTTCATCTAAAACATAGAATAAGCAAACGTGAGTACAAAGTCGTACTCAGCAAAACTTACGTAGGAGCTATACTACTCATGCACATGTATCAAGGCAAAGGGAGGTGGGGTTCATAAGCAGAAGTGCCATCTTTGACTTGGCTAGTCCTGAACTACGAGTACCAGACTTGAGGTAAGAAGCATACACGAGTCCACTACATCTCCAACCAATTACACCACTATGTTGCCTTCCTCGACTTCCCACGAGAAAGCACGCCATAGCACTCACGCTTATCTTGGAAAGTTTTATGAGTATCCAGTTCAAGTTGTATAATAATCAAGCACAACTTTCCAAGTAGTCCCTTACCGCGGACGCGGCTATTCGAATAGTTTATTAACCCTGCAGGGGTGTACTGCTACACACATGAAACTATCAGTTACCGCCAGGATCTCGTCACGCTTCAAGCGGGTGTCGGCGAGGATAATTTCCACAACTTTTACCTCACAGCTAACTCAGGTTCAATGAAGACGCCTATCTGGGATGGTTTCCACATTTGTAACCCGACCGGTTTACCGAAGTGGTCCCAGAAGATGTGTGCGTGGTGCATAAGCCGGTCTCGGTTGAGCCGTTCTCTCACTTTGCAGCCAGGCCACAAACCTACCAGAACTCTGAACTACTGCGACTCATTGAACTGAGGAGGGGTGAGTTAGCAGGTTGAGCGGGGGTCCATGTGCCCAACATGTGGTAGTACTCTTCGTCTTGGGTCACCACACAAGAACTCGGGCTTAGGGCGGTGTTCAACGAGACAACCCATTGTGTACTCCAACACAACCAATCATCGTTCACCTTGTATTAGGGTAGATTCACCAACACATTTCCACCAACATCAACATGATTGCTACCATCCCGACTCACATAACAGTATCAACATTGTATCATTCTAAGCATGCAATAAGAAGTAACAGTTGCAGGGGCCACATGATATCAATAAACTCCTACATTTGCTAGGATTGTGGTTTGCTTACTACTGTGACAAATGATAAGTCATGCAAAGGAATGGTTTCATCTATGCGGTAGAAACGCAGCACGGTAATGATCCTAAACAATGCATAAGCGAGACTGAGAGGGAAGTGGGATGTTATGGACATTATCAATGGGCATTTGCTTGCCTTGATGACGAGGGTCGTACACGGTATCTTCAACGGAGGGGGTGACCTCGGGTTCCGGCTCCACCTCTATTCGACAAACAACACAAACATCGAAACAATAATAAGACAATGCTCAAACACATGAGTTGAAGGTTGAAACTTGATGTATGTGTCACTGATGTGTGAGTTATTCCATTTAAAAGGAATATATTGCAAATGAATTGCAAATTCAAACTCCAATTTGAATTTCAACAGAATGCATATGCAATGTTGCCACTGTTCACCCAATTTTATTTGGTCAAACATGAAAACAGATTGCATATTCAGAATCCTTGCATTTTTCTGATAATTTTACATATATTATGTGTTTAATTTGGAGTTAAAATGAATTAGTTATGAATTTCCAAAGTTTAAGCTATTTTCTGGCTTTTCTGGAATTCTTTTAATTAGAAAAGCTTTTATTGCGGCAGCACTGCATCAGTATGACGATCGGGGGGTTTTGACCCCGGTCAAACTGACCAGTGGGCCAGGGCTGTCAGCCTCTCTGTCTAATTTCCCTGTTAGATTAATCTAACAGAGAGGATTAGAGGGGGTTGGGCCCACCTGTAAGTGACTGCTGGGGGGGATTAGTGGTTAAACTAATCCACCACGTCAGCCTCGCCGGCGGCTAGTCGCCGGTGACCAAAACCGCGGCGGCGCTGCTCGGGTTCGTGAATCCGACCTCCATTTGGTGTGCCGTGACCACCAAAAGGCGGCCCATGCACGTACGCTTCACCCAGCACCCACGGGGAGGCTCGGGAGGGGCCGGAGCCTCGTCGGCGACGTGCTCGGGCGGCGGCCGTGGCTAGGGGTTGAGGTAGTCGATGCCACAATGCACGAAAAAGGGCGTGGCCTAGCGCGTTCTGGAGCGGCGGGGATGGGGAAGATGGTGCGTGCGCTATTTGGGACGGAGGGGTACTCGAGCGGTGCCGTCGTCGTCCATGGCGACGAAGCTCGTCGGCTTACATGGCGGATCCGGATAGAGGACGAAATCGAGGGGGCAAAGATAGGGGTTTTGATCCCGCGCTCACCAGGAACTCAGCAGAGCAGGCGGCGAGGCAAACGGCGGAATGATGGCGACGAATTCGACGGTGAGGTCTTGCGGGTCCGGTGACGGTGTGATCGCGATTCCGGAGGCTACGGTGGCTCCGGGCTCTTGATCTGCTACATGGCGACGGAGTCGAAGGCGGGGAATCTGCTGGAAAAGCTTTCAAGAGCTCTAGCTCGCTGTGGCCGCGTCTTCTACGGCGGGGTGCTCCGGTGAAGCTTCGGGCGGTGGAATGGATAGGTGCGGCTAAGAGGCATCTTCAGGCGCTTCTAGGAGGGTCGGGGAGGGGCCAGGCAGGCAGGCTGGTGCTCTCCGGCGTCGGCATGCCCTCCATCGAGGTTCTTGTCGACGACAAGGGGGGTTGCGGGCTGGGCCAGGCTGGTGGGCCGCGGGGCGATAAGTTGGGCCAAAAGCCAGGTTAGTTTTCCTTTTTCCTTTTTTGTCTGTTTTCCTTTTCTGTAATTTGTTTTGTCTTAGCTAAATTAAATAGCTACACATTTTATAAAATGCTGAAACTTTTTATATGGCCTCACAATATAATAGGCTAGCCACTTGTAAAGTTTGAACATTTTTAAAATTCAAATTATTTGAACTTTAATTCAAATAGGGGTTTAAATTTAAATCAATGCTCCTTTTTGAATATTTGAAAATCCATGAGCATGGGGTTGGTCCCACATCACTTGATATGTGATCACACTCATTTATGAGACTTTTCAAAAATGCAAAAGGAATTTTTGGAGAAACTTTTATCCTGGCCATTTGAATTAATTTCATCTGGGGGGGGGGGGTTTCTTCTCCCATTTCAATTTCTTTTTGAAAAAAATTCCATGATGCAAAGTGAGACTTGATCCTAACACATACCTAACAGAGGGTTCTCACATCACAATGGTCGATTCCTCTCCGAAGAACTCCTACCCACCTAGGAGTCTCAAACCTCCAAGAGTAACAATATCAATGGGGAATGCTCAAGACTTGCTCAAAACACGATTTGCTTTGGTTGAAAGACGGGGAAGGGCCAGATCTATCACTGGTTGAAATATCCGACAAGAACTCTCAAGAATCTCTCCGGGGTCTGAGATTTGCTGAAGGAGAGATTGAGAATGAGCACTTGTCAACCCTCACAAGTGGCTGTGAGGGGTATTTATAGTCCAAGGGCCGAAGTGGTCGTTGAAGCGTTAAGTTGTGCAAATGTCGGACGTCCGATAAATGCCGGACGTACGAACTCCAACTGTCGGACGGCCAAAATATGCTGGACGTCCGAAATGCTCTTGACAAACATAGTGAAGGATGGCAGGTAGTAGCCGGTGAACCAGGTACCAGATGTCCGGTGGGGTTCAGACGTCCGACATGTGGGACGTCCGAAGGCCGTCGGACTTCCGTCCAATTTGGGAGGCCTACTGACCTTTTGAGCATAATGTGTGTCACGAAGTGTCGGACGTCTGTTGGGTTTCGGACATTCAAAATGTCGAAAGTCTGAAACACGTCGGAAGTCCGGCCAAATTCGCAGGTCTACTGACCTTGCCGAATAAACTCTATGAGCGGGATGTCAGATGTCTGAAACATGACGAACGTTCGAAATCATGAAGTGTCGAACGCCCGAAACATGTCGGACGTCCAAAAGTGAGGACATAGTTAATTTTGTAGATTTAATCTGTGATGTGTTAAAGAGATTTGAACAAATCTTAAACACAACCCCACTGATCCCCACTTAATAATGCATGATCCCTATACTCAAGAATAACCAGAAAAGCTTACGCTTCAACTTCGTTGGTTCCATATCTTGAGATATTGATAATATCAATGGTCCATGATCCACCACCACAACGATCCGAGGACTAATACCTGAGATATACTTGACAAACATTATTAGTCCCCTATATGTATATTGTCATCAACATCAAAATATGATTAAGGGCATGATTGCACTTTCATGGGTGCACTGAGTCAGTAGGTTAGTACAAATATGTGTAAAAAGGTATAAAAGTGTAGCAAAACACATAGCAATGTCACCCAAATGAGCAGTGAACAAGTAGAAATTATAGATACGTTTGGGACGTATCAACATCCCCAAGCTTAATTCCTGCTCGTCCTCGAGTAGATAAACGATAACACAGATAATTTCTGTGGTGAGATGCTAACACACGTATAAGAACTTCAAAGTAAAGCAAGTACGATATGCAATTCAAGTCAAGACAATAACAAGCAACAGTCTATATCTAATATTGAAACTAGCAAATTAAGAACATAAAGGTGCAAGAGCTCTCGCTGTCGGTGACTCGGATGTCTCCAAATGGTGTTTGCGTTCAAGAAGTGGGAGATGGGTTTAGAGCATAAAAATACTATATAGTTTAATTGAGAAATCAATCTACTAATACTTCACACTTGGTCTCCTTTAGAATCTTATTTTGACTCATCCCCAGACCACTAGTCAGGCAGAAGTCAAACTGATCCTCTCCCTTTCGACTTTGAGCACTCATGCAACGGATGAGAGAAATCAAGATATGTTGGCACTTATGATGGCAAAGAAAAAATGATGGGGAAGGAAGACAAAGAGGTGTGAAAGGCTCACATCAATGAGAACAGTCATAGGCGAGAGAAAGCCAAATGATAGATACGATGTGAGGAGTAGGGATTGCCATGCTACGAATGCATATATGAGCTAAGGTAACCTCTCCAATGTAACTAGTGGGGGTGCATCCAACTTGCTTGCTCATGAAGACTTAGAGCTCTTTTGAGGAGGCTCATCCTTGGAATATGCAAGCCAAGTTCTATAGTGTAAGGATCCCCACATAGTTATGCATCACTGTTATGAAAATCTCTATGGAGTACAAATATGACTATGAAGTACGAGTGTGGATCTTTGAAAATGAATAGTAGTGTTGCCTCCTTCTCTCTCTTTTTTCTTTTTTTCTTTTTTTGTAGTTTTGTGTCCTCATTGGCTCTTTCTATTTATCTCTCATTTGTCCTCTTTGGGATCTTTTAATTTGTCCTCTTTTGGGATCTTTTATTTTGTCCTCTTTGGGATATTTTCCTCACTTAAGGGCAACATGTCGTGGATATAATCCTCACAATAGATATAGGGGTGTGATTGGAGCTATATGAATCTGTACGCAGAGAAGTTGACGCAAGGGGAATTATACCTTAGTCCTGTCCCAGGCTGACTGGGGTGTTCTTTCTGAAAGTTTGAGAATGATGTGCGCGTAACCCTCCTCAAGGTGAGGGCGGAGGCTTATATAGAGTGTGTCTCTGCCCCTTCATTACCCTGGTAAATGGGTCATAACTACAGGCATACACGCCTATACTTATTACAAGAAACTAACTACCCACTACTACTAATTGAGAAGGAGTAATGCCTCTGGCTTCAATGCTCCGTGCCTGTTTCTCTTCCTTCCATCTTCCGAGTAGTGAACAGCTCATCGATTCCCTCTTCCGAGTAGTGGATTACTCTGATCCAATCCGCTCTCCGAGTAACTGATTACTCGGAAACTATCTCCTCTTCCGAGTAGCTGATTACTCGGAGACCATCTCTTCTTCCGAGTAACTGATTACTCGGAGACGTTGTGACCTATGTCCCTGTATTTTGTCAAACTCTTTATGATTCAGTGATTTTATTTATTTTCTTGGGCGTTATTGGGAGATCACGATGCTAAGGGTACCCCTTGATTCCTGACGCTTAAGGGTATACCTTTGGTATGACTACGACAGTAGCCCCCAAGTGCTTTCGGGCACTCGTGATTGAGATAGTCGATGTTATCAAGATTCATGGGGTATGTGAAGATTAAACTCAACAAGAGGCCCGGAAGGACTTCATTGATATTTGAAATTTTCCCTCAAATCTGGGTCGGGCAAGTTAATGGAAAAATCTGGCGACACTCAAGCGTCTCTCGGAAGAGGTGGACTGAGGCCCCGGAGGGCGTGTCTCAGATTAAAAGGCCTTAAACTCCATATGAACCAGATTAGTAAAGTTTGATATTCTAAAGCATCACAAAATGAGCTTTAGATCATACCACATGGGATATCAATTCTTTACCCCCTGCGCCTCATCCTACTAGTAATCTGTCAATCTACGTTAGAGACGGATTACTAGTGAATTAATTACTCGGAACTTTTCTCGAGTAATTAATGAATACAAGATTTTCCGTTTGTTGTGCGTTCCAGAATGCAGTTTATTTCTAACTCGTTACTTAGCTTCAGGCAGTATCCCATCCTATAACTTCTTTGAGTTTTGAGTATTGTCTGCTTTCTTTGACGCTCCGAGTGACAACTTACTCGGTTGTTTTGACAATTACTTTCTCGGAGTGGTAGCTTACTTGGAAAAGATTTCCGAGTGATGTCTTACTCGGTTTGTGATGTTCTTGTCCGAGTAATGATTTACTCGGCCGAGGTGTAAGAAGAGAGGTTTCCGAATAACT
Organism: Bromus sterilis; assembly: GCA_950022295.1. Classification (NCBI taxonomy): domain Eukaryota; kingdom Viridiplantae; phylum Streptophyta; class Magnoliopsida; order Poales; family Poaceae; genus Bromus; species Bromus sterilis. The sequence continues at coordinate 240,946,945 of OX465598.1, read as the reverse complement.
TCTCTCCTTAACATGGAGCTAATTTCTTTCCGAGTAAGCAAAGAAATCTCGGGCTTCACATTAAATCTGTTACGTCTGAAGGGAGAGAAATCTTTCGTGTCAGACAATCTTCTTTTTAGAGGAAGTGGGATGTTCTATGAGATCTATCGCCTCGATTTCTGCGTTGGTCAGTTATTATATTAATAACTGTGCGCTATTAATGGGGCTGGATTTTGGGGAACCGCAACGGCCCTCATTATGAAGTGCTAGATTTATGCGTGTCACGCGGGCCCCCCTTGCTATATAAGTCCCATCCGCCATAGCGAAAACACATCTGGATTCACATCTGCTCTCGCCCTGGCTGTTCTTCCTCCTCCTCTCTCATATTCGCATCCTCGCCGTCGGTGGAGCTTCCTATCTCTTCCTCGCCGGCCACTTACGCTTCTTCCGCAGCTCCGCTTCTCCGGCCGCGGCAGCTTGCTGGAGCCATGTCTGCTGGCGAATGGCTTCCCTCCATCGTCACGGCGAAGGTGCTCCAATCCTACCAGGACTCTGGTATGCTCCCTCGCCATGGTTGTCGCATTCCATCTCCTCGGGAAGAAGAACCCCTTCCTCAGGAGGATGAGCGGGTATTTCTCCTTTCCCACGTGGACCGAGTATTTTCTCTCCCCCCTCATCCTTTTTTGTTGGATTTTCTCGCCTTTACTGGTTCTCAATTCCACCATCTCATGCCCAATGCTATCATCTTGATATCTAGCTTTGTTACGCTGTGCGAGGGATTCATAGGGATAGAACCTCACTGGCACCTTTCTCGCACCATCTACACCATTAAACCCAAAAAAGTGAAGAAGTCCGGTGAGGGCGGTGGTATGGAGATAAATCACTTGTGCGGTGGATTGTTTCTTTCCAAGAAGCACGAGAGTCAGTATTTTCCTTCTAGTATACCCGATTCTGTGAAGAATTGGCAAAATAGTTGTTTTTACTACAAAGTGGGAACACAACCTGTTATTCTGACGCTGCCGCCTTACTTGGACGTGAGACTGACCCATTCCCAGAGTTGGAATCCCTGACTAACAAATGCTGAGAAAGAGCAAGCGCTTCCCTTGATGCGAGAGATTGTAAGTCTGAGGAAGAATGGCCTTGATGCCATGGATCTGATTGTCACCTTCGTGACTCGGAGGGTGCAACCTCTCCAAGCCCGAGCTCGGGGAATGTGAGCCTATACTCGGCTGACTGATGACACTCGGTATAACAACACCGAGATGTTACAAGAAGAGTTTGAGAAGAAGACGAGGGTCATTACCAGTGTGAATCATGATGCACAGATGTTGGGCCGAGTGAGGCCTCTTGACAGTGAACATCCTCCTACTTTGGTAAGCTTTTTTTATTTTGCATCCTTCCCTTTGTAAGTATTTTGTGTGTTTGATCCTGATCAGAGCTTTTGTCCCTTTGTAGATGGATATTGCTTCATTTCATTCCCCTATTCCTTTGGCTCCCCAACATCCCGCTGAAGAAGATGAGGACAGCAATACTGGTGCGGGAGCCGGAACTGAAATCGGAGAGGAGATGGAATCCGAGGTGGCTCCTTCTCAAGTGTCGTATGAGTTACGATCAAAGAGTAATCAAGATCGTGACTCGACGCGGGAAGGTCATGCTCGGAGTCGCAAACGTTCTCTTCCTCCGATTAATGGAGAGAGCAGCAACAAACTTCCCGCGCTGGGCTCGAGCCATGCAAAAGTTGCCCCTTTGAAGCCCAAGAAAAGTCTTACCACTCTTGGAGGTAGAAAGATTAACCCTTCGGGGGATGCTGCTGATGCTGGGAAAACAAAAAGTGATGAACCTGGCTCTGCCAAAGCTGTTGTAGCTCCCCCGGGCGTGCTTTGAGGACTGCTCACAAGTAATGTTGCTAATTTTTCCTTAAACTAGTATTTTATCCCACTTTCAATCTTCTCACCCGCCTTGTTTTTCAGTATACGTCCGAGTGGTTCCGAGTCGCTTCCTGGAGCTGAGGATCAAAATGCGGAGACTTATGAGGATATCAGTACTTGTGGGGTAACTGATTTTTCTGTAATGGAAACATTCTTGATCATACTTTGACCAGTGGTAAGGATTCTTCTTCACTCTCAATACCATAGCTTCATGTTTCTTGATCGTGTCCTTTGATCTTTTCTTTTAGTGGACATGGATGTTGACGTCGGTGGAGATCCAAATAAGTCAATGGATGACCAGGCTACTTCGGAAGCAACGGCTACTGAATTGGCTGTTCCAAACAAGGATGTTCTTCCCGAGCCAAGTCGTCCTACTACTGATAGTTCATCTACTCCTCCTATTTCACCCAAGGTTCCTGTTGAAAAAACTGTTCAAAAGGATGCTCCTACACTTTCTCAATAGAGTGCTCCGGCTTCTTCCTCTCCAATCCCAGTTGTTGTTCCGATTGAGAATGCCATAGTTAGTGGATTGAAGGATTCCTTGCTAAAGGCTTCTCAATTTGAGTCGCGCTTACGCGAGTTGGCCTCCGAAGCAGAGTCAATGAAGGCGAACATGCACGTAAGTACTTATGTAAGTTGTCCACCCACTGGACTTTTCTGTCTGAGTTGCTTCTAGTTTTTTTAATTTTAAACTTCCAGAGGGAGCACTTCCTAGTGCACCCAGTGGGTGTAGCCCCAAGGCTCCGAGTAACTTCTTGAAGTTATTCGGAGTCTATTGATAGGAGTTATTACTGTATAAACTTCCAGTGGGAGCACTTCTTAGTGCACCCAGTGGGTGTATCCCCCAAGGCTTCGAGTAACTTCTTGAAGTTATTTAGAGTCTTTTGTTAGGAAACTTTGATTTTTAAACTTCCAGTGGGAGCACTTCTCAGTGCACCCACTGGGTGTAGCCCCCAAGGCTTCGAGTAACTTCTTGAAGTTATTCGGAGTCTTTTGTTAGGAGATTCTTAATTTTTAAACTTCCAGTGGGAGCACTTCTAAGTGCACCCACTGGGCGTAGCCCCCAAGGCTCCGAGTAACTTCTTGAAGTTATTCAGAGTCTTTTGTTAGGAGACTTTGATTTTTAAACTTCTAGTGGGAGCACTTCTAAGTGCACCCACTGGGTGTAGCCCCCAAGGCTCCGAGTAACTTCTTGAAGTTATTATGAGCCTTTTGTTAGGAGACTTTGTTAATTCTGGTTCTTCTCCTATATTAGGAGGCTTGCAAGCTGGGTTCTTCCTTTGTGGACTTGCAAGAGGAGAATGCAGCCACGAAGAAAGCATATGAGATGTTGCTATATTTTACAAGAATATAGAAGATCTCACACTTTACAATAAGTACTCAACATAAAGAAAACTGAAAACTATCATGATGTATGCAAATGTATGCCTCTGCCAGTGTAGCAGGATATGCAATTATACTAGCGCGTCATGTAGCAATGATAACGGCAAGACCCAACCAGCATGCGGCTCCTTGATCAAGCAAAAGCATGTATGACATGAAGATCAAGTCATGAGATGATGGACGTTGCATGGCGATGTATCTCAGAAAGGCTATGGAAATTCCTTGATAGGTAGGTATGGTGGTTGTTTTGAGGAAGATATAAGGAGGTTTATGATGACAGAGCATATCATGCGAAGGGTTTGGATGCACCGACGAAGTTTGCACAAACTCTCAAGATGAGAAAGGGAAATGCACGGTACGGAAGAGGCTAGCAAAATATGGAAGGTGGAAGTGCCAACAATCGAATACTCGCATTAGTCCGAAGAACTCATGCACTTATTATCGATAACTCTCTATCTAATCAGGAGGTTCACAAAGAGACAAGTACCCCAATGATGAGTGTATGGGGGTTTGGTTATCCTTGCGCATCCTCGACCCTTGGTACGTGAGGGTACTCTATGTATTCCAAACCCTCCAGAGGTTAGCGATCCATCTAGTAGCTAGAGTTCTCAACTAATTTTTTGTAGTTTTCGAAAATAAACACGGATTGCCCAAAATACGACATCTATCACTAATAGGCTCAAGCTCTTGGCACCAAAAGTCCAAACATTACTCAAATCAATACCTTAAAACTATTGCTAGTTACTACTACACTTATAATAGCAACCTTAATTACCTACTCATGCAAGACACACAACTCAGTGCAACAGACCAACTCTGTAAACAAGATAAGCATGATAACTCAAGAGAGTTCCAAAGGAAACAATCTAAATAAAATCTCTTAAAAATATAAGCATGAAAACTAAGAGCTAAGAATGACAACAACTATGAAAAGATAAAGAACACACAAAAAGAATAAGCATGCAACCTATGTTGTGTTCTAGGGTGAAGTGGAGTGTGTTTCTCTCCCAAAAAATGAAGTCTAGGGTTCAACTTGTTATGAACAACAAGCAAAACTAAAACATACTAAAAAGTAAAGAGCGAGACGCTCCAAGCATAACACATAACACATGAAGAGATAAAAATATAGCATGCAAAAGGACGAACTGATGATTGTTGATGGCGAAGGGGATGCACGGGGCATCCCCAAGCTTAGACGCTTGAGTCTCCTTGGTTATTTATTGGGGGTGCATGGGGGAATCCTCAAGCTTGAGCGTTTGACACTCTCGGATCTTCTTTCATCATCTTACTTTGCTTACTTGAAAACTCCCTTCATACGAAACTCATCATAAGCTGATTAGAGTGGTTAGTACCCATAAATAAATATTTTTTCTCCACTAGAAATAAATATTTTCATGAAGAGCTACTGTTCTCAAGATTTCCAACAAGTTTTTGAAAAGAAAAAGCAAGCTTCAGATTTGCAAAACGGAGAAAACGCAAAACGTGGCAGAATATGTGAAAAACAGACCAGCAGGTAGTAAATGATTGTTTCGGGGTACTTATGCAACTCAAATAAAAAAACTCAGAACATACCACTAGTGCAAAGAGGGGCTAACACGACACTCTTTTCCTAGTCCCTTTTCTGAAACTGTTTGCGATGCTATCAACACAAACGGTATAAACAAAAATTTGTGGGCCCAAAATTGGCCCGTCTGGGAAACGTATGCCATCATCCACCATTATAAAAATTATTTCTTGGGCGATGTACGACTGACAGTTGGTCCTAAAAATCGTCTGTTATACGTGGAGTGAAAACCCTTCTTCTCAATCTTTCATTGTTACTGAAATGTGTGGGATGTAAACTTTCAGGCACGATTCTGAAAATCCTTCCATTGGTACTGATTTTGAAAACCCACGGTTGCAAGCAATGGATCGCTAGCCCGTCGTCGCAATCATTGATTGTTACTGAAATGTGTGGGATGCAAACTTTCAGGCACGATTCTGAAAATCCTTCCGTTGGTACTAGCTAACTTGAACGGACGGGTGACTGATACATCCCAAACGTATCTATAATTTCTGCTTGTTCCTGCATGTTTTGGGTGACATTGCTATGCTTTTGATGCACTTTTATACACTTTTGATCATATTTGGACTAACCTATTAACTTAGTGCACCACAATGCCAGTTTCTATTTTCTGTTGTTTTTGTATTTCAGGGTTTCCCATTACTTAAAGTGCCCAAACAATTCTGGGAAAATATATAAAAAATCAGCAAGACGGACCCCCCTTCGGCCTATATTTACCCCGTCTTCCGAAAGCCTCGACGACAGAACCCTTTTTCGTGATCTCCCCTCTGTTCCGCCGCCGTCGCGCTTCCAAGATCGGGGCTGCCAGGAGATTTTTCCAATGAACCGGAATCTGAACCGGGATTTTACCGATGATCCGAAACTCAATGAAAGAGCCGGAATTTTTCCAATGAACCGGAATCTGATCCGGGATTTTACCGATGACTCAATGAAAGAGACGGAATTTTACCAATGAACCGGAATCTGATCCGGGATTTTACCAATGACTCAATGAAAGACTCGGAATTTTCCGTATGCGGACGGTCTTTTTTTTCCATGGACATATAATTTGGTGACTCAGAATTTTTCCATAGACTCATCTCTTTGGTCAGTCGGAATTTTTCCGTGGACTCATCTCTTTTGGTGAGTCGGAATTTTTTCTATAGACTCATCTTTTTTGGGGAGTCGGGATTTTTTCCGTAGACTCATATCTTTTGGTGAGTCAGAATTTTTTCCGTAGACTCATCTCCTTTGGTGAGTCAGATTTTTTTCCGTAGACTCATCTCTTTTGGTGAGTCGGAATTTGTCCGTGGACTCTTCAACACAGACTTTCTTTCTATCCTGCAGGCTGCGCGTGAGGGTCAATGTTGAAGTCGAGTTTCGAGGCACGCACTCGAATTTTTTATTGTTTTCTCGATGAGCTTGATGTAGATCTTGATGTAGATGTTGAAGAAACCGAGGTTGCAATGCACCCAGGTCGGATCGAGTCCTGTCAGAGTCGGCAGATCGTTGATTTGTTGATTTAGATTCGTTCGTGTCAGTTCTTTTTCGTTCGACCGATCACGAATTTCTTGATCCCTATAAGGACTTCCTCTAAGATGAAAACACCCTTGTGCGTAGGCCCCACGGTGGGCGCCAACTGTCGTGGGAAAGTCACAGCAGATGTCCTCTTGAGAGAACTTGATTACGGGGCCTTTTCTGCGAGTACGAGGAAGAAGAACATCACAGAGAAAGAGAAACGCGATTTTATACAGCTTCAGGCCCCAAGAAACATCGTCCGATAAAGACCCTACATGCTGTTTGTGGCTAGGTCTTATTCCTTTGCTCACGGGGAGTCGCCGGCGTGTCACCGGCTCTCTTACAGTTGTGTCTAGTTGCTCCGATTTTAGATCATCCAGGATTAATCTCTAATCTAGAGTCTTCTTTGGTCTCCGCAGGATGCCTACTTTGGTCTCTGCAGAAAGCCTATTCTCGCGGAAGCCTACTCTGGCGAAAGCCTACTTTGGAGAACTTGGCCTCTATGGGCGCCCTACCCCTCCTTATATAGGTGGAAGGGGGAGGCTTACATGTAGAGTCCTATCCTGATACAGACTAGTCTCATCTTGTATTGTAAGTTGGATATCAATACGAGTCCTACTCTAAGTCTTGTAATCTTCCAAATTAAGTGGACTCCCGTAGAGGAGTCTCCGTCAGGCCGACTCATGTAAAGGAGTCTCTGTCAGAACCCCAACTAGGGTAAGTTCTAGGGTTGTTTGATCCCATTGCATCATGGTGAAAAATTCAAAAGAAATTCAAAATAGGGAAAAGAAAAGCCCTGAGAAATTAAATCAAATGGCCAGATAAAAATCTTTTTCCAAAAATCATTTGAACATTTGTAAAATTCCTAGAATTGTTGCTGATCATTGCAAAACTGGTTTGGGATCATCCCCATGCCCATGGAATTTTCTAAAATTCAAAATGTGCCTTGGAAATTAAAGTTGACCCCTATTTGAATTGAAATTCAAAATTTTTGAATTTCAAAGATGCCCAAAAGTCATAAGTGGCTTGCTACTGGCCACCTAAGATTTATAAAAATATTTGGGCATTTAATAAAAATGCTCTGCTATTTATTTGGAGCAAAACAGATCAAAGAAAAATAGAAAACAACAAACAGAAACAAAAATAGAAAGGAAAGAAAACCCAGCCCACCCCCCTATGGCCTCGGGCCCAACTAGTCTTCCCCGGCCCAGCCCAGCCGCACCCGTGTCGTCTTCGTCCCCGCGCACCGAAGCAGGTCGCTGGCGGCCTGAGAGCGCGCCGTCGCCACCTCGACGTCCAGATACGTCTAGAGGCCTTCCCCTTTCTCCTCTACGCACCACGCGACACGCCACATAGCCCCCTTCTTTTCCCCTCTCTCCCTGGTCTCCCCACTGCTTCCGAGCTCGCGTTTTTCGCCGCCGCAGAGAGCACGCCGGAGCGGCCCCAAGCAGACCACGCGGCCACCGGCCTCCATCCTCCTCGCCGTGATGTCCAGAAGGTCAAGCACCACCATCTTCGTCGGATCCCCCGGCTAATCGAGCCTGAACGGCTCCAACCGCGACGCCAGGGTCATCGTCTTCCCGCCGGCCGCCATGGAGATCCTCTCCAAATTCTTCGCCGTCGAAGCTTCTCTGACCCCTCCGTGTTCATCTGCAGAACCAGGGTGAGGCTAGCCTCCTTTTCCTCCTTTTCTTGCTCAAAATGGTGGCTCGACTCACCGTCTTCACCTACGCCCGAGCTCGGCCGCCGCCATTGTTGTCGTTGCCATGGCCTGGGGCCTCTCCTTGATGCCCAGATGGCATGAACGGATGCGCGAGGCTGCGAGCTACGCGCCGTGCTCTCCATCTTCCCTCCCATGCACGATTTCGCGATTCCAGCGATGCTCCGGTGGGCTGCAGTGGCGTCGCCGGCGAGCCCTAGCCATTAGGGCTAATGACCCTCCTAACCCTCCCCCTAACAGTGGCTGCCAGGTGGGCCCCTGGCCCCCCTAACCCCCTTTTAGTTTTAAACAGAGAGGGATTAGCCCTCTCCCACTAACCAGTGGGACCCAGTCGTCAGAGCCCCCCTGACGTAACTGTGACGCAGGGATGACGCAATAAATCGTTTATTGCTTTAAAAGAATTACAGAAAAGGCTGAAAATTGAATAAACTTCTAAAATTCATAGAAAATTCATATGAACTCCAAATTTAACATATAATATATGAAAAATGATCAGCAGAAAATGCTCTATCCAAATATCCAACTTTCAACCATGTTTGGGTTGATTTTAAATTGGGACCAGTAGCTTTTGCTATTTTGTTTAATCGGAATTAATTCAAATTAAATTCAAATGCTATTCTAATTTGAACCATTGCAGTGCAAACCATTACACTTGTACATCAGAGGCATATCATACACATGTCAAGATGGTTTACAAAGATCAAACAATAGCACATGCAACTTGGCTAATTTGAACAACATTTGGAGTTTGAATTTGAATTAACTTTTCAAATCAACTTCAATTAACATGTTGCAACATTGAACTTAGAGCACATCAGTAGCATGCCATGCTACATTATGCATCTTGATTGTGCATTGCAATGTAATGTTTATATTGTTGTTGTTCCGGTGTTTGCTTTGTTTGCTCGATAAAAGTGGAACCGGAACCAGAGGCCACCCCCTTCGTTGAAGACACCGTACCGAACCTCGTCAACAAGGCAAGCAAACCCCATTTATCATGTCTATAAAATCCCACTTCCCTCTCAGTCTCGCTTATGCATTGATTAGGATGATCACCTTGTTATCGATTCTAACGCATAGTTGAGCCCATATCCGATGCATGACCTATCATCTTGTCACAGTAGTAAGCAAACCACAATCCTAGCTGACATAGGAGTTGATTGATATCATGTGGCCCCTGCAACTGTCACTTCTTATTGCATGCTTAGAGTTTACAATGAGGTTACTTTGATCTGTGAGTCGGAATGGTTGTGTTCATGTTACTGATGAAGGTGAAACTGTGTCGGTGAATCCACCCTAATACAAGGTGAACGATGAAAGGTTGTGTAGGAGTACATAGTGGGTTGTCTCGTTGAACACCGCCTTAAGCACCGAGTTCTTGTATGGTAATCCAAGACAAAGAGTACAACTACACATTGGGCTCACTGACCCCTCTCGGCCTAGTACCTTGATCCGTGTTGACGTCCAGGAGTCACATTAGTTCGGGCTTTCCATTTGGCATATGCATAGAAAAAGAATGGATGAAAGGTTGCATCATATAGATATGTGGGTGGATCTGTGAGGCAGTGAAACCATCTGTCAGAGGTGGTGTCTCAGTTGCCTACATTGTATGAGTCCGTATCGTTGATCCGGCCGGACTCTCGAGCGGTAACAAACTCAGATAGTCGACTCCTGGAATAGACCGGTTGTGAGCGAAGTGTCGTGGTGAACATCCTCCCTGTTACCTCTAGAACGGTGGCGAGCAAAAGGCGGTAACCGATTGTCATGTGTGTGTAGTTTACACCCCTGCAGGGTTAACAAAACTATTCGAATAGCCGCGTCCGCGGTCATGGACTACTTGGAACCTGTACCTGATTATTAGACAACTTGAATGGATACTCTAAAACTCGCAAGATAAGCCTGAGTGCTATGGCGTGCTTCCTCGTGGGGAAGTCGAGGAAGTATCCATACTGGTGTATTGGTTGGAGACTTAGTGGTGGACTCGTGTACGCTTCTTACCTCAAGACCGGTACTTGTAGTTCAGGACTAGCCAAGTCAAAGCTGGAACTTCTGCATGTTGAACCCCACCTCCTTTACCCTGAAACTTGAGCATGAGTAGTGTAGTTCTGATGTAAGTCTTGCTGAGTACGACTTTGTACTCACGTTTGCTTATTCTATGTTTTAGATGAGAAACCGGACCCCGATGGAGTCACCTTCGTAAGCTCGACGTTGACCATTGTAGTATAGTTCCAGACAGCAGTCTGGTCCCTCGTGGATGGGCATGTATGTTGAAAAAGGCTTCTCTAAGCCATTTGTTAATCTTGTCTGTACTCAGACCTAATTTGCTTCCGTTGTTTGATGTAATGATGGATCATAGTCATATGATCTTTGTATGCTCTATGTGTAAGTCAATAAAGCAGTACATTGTAGAGTTATGTGATGATACCTGTTGTTCATACTAGACATGTGTGCTGCGTGTATGATTATAACATGCATGTCTTAGTATGGGTTTTCGATAACTTAGTTGTGTTCTTGCCGGCGGTCTTTTATACACCAAGTGGCCCTTAGATGTGCTCATCTTGGGGCATCGCGATGCGATTGCTCGTGACTCTGTCACGTGGCACACTTTGTTGTATGATTGAGCCCGCCCGAGATCCCGACTAAGTGATCGAGCTAGAGTCTGTTTATGTATGTGCTATAATTAAATCGATAATATGGTTGAGGCGACTTGTCTATGAGTATGGGATTTCACCACCCATAATCATTTAGACTTGTGAACGGGCGATGAGGACCCATCTCAGTTGATCATCCGGCCTGGATGGGATGCCCCTCACGTACGAAGCTTTCCGAGAGTGTTCTGTGCTTTTCCTTGTCTGCTTAGACAAGTGGGTACGGCTCTCGGCTCTCCATATGATTGAGTTGTGACTGGAATTACATACGCATATTGCGGGCCCCGACAGTCTCCGTCAGGCCGACTCATGGAGAGGAGTCTCCCTCAGGCCGACTCATGCAGAGGAGTGTCCGTCAGGCCGACTCATGGAGAGGAGTCTTCATCAGGCCGACTCATGGAGAGGAGTTCATGTGTGCACTGTAACAATCCGGGTCTTCTCTTCAGGAGATGTCTTCTAGCTGAGTCTTCCTTTTGTGTGCTGCCTTCTGGCCGGGTCTTAGCTGTGAGTAATCCCCCCGACGAGTAGTCCACCTTGGACCATGGGTCCATGATCAGTAGCTATGTGATGTCTTCTCTCCATCTTTGTTCTTCAATGTTTAGACCTTGTGAGATGCCCTACATGATCAAGGCACATATGTAATTTTCCAGCAGTTGTTATGTTGAGTTTTCTGGGATCTGATGGATCATGAGATTATGTTTAGATTGTGATGAGTAATATATTTGGTTCTTCTCCTTTTATATTTATGTTCTTGAGTAATTCTTGCATGTTCTCTGTTGCTTTTTATTACTTTGTCCAAGTGATGGATCATGACTCCAAGAGGGAGCGTTATGCATGATTGTGGGTTCATGCCCCCCAATGATTAGCTTGATTGACAGAAACATGAGTCTAGGGGATGTGTTGTTTCCACCAGGGGGAAAACAACGGTGCTTGTACTTGCAGGTGCAAGGATAGTTTACTTTACACAAAGTTCTTTCAATGCAGTTGTCTGTTGCTTTGGGTTTACACTTTGGGTTGGGCTCGCAACTTAATATCAGCGAGATGTTCTGGATAGATATCTGAAGGTGGATGATTAGTGAGTAGATGCATATGGATTTCGTTCTACTTGTCTTGGCGTACTGCCCATGCTTTTGAGCCTCTTCCTTTCTTTTGTAGCATAGTTAGCATTGCGGTGCGTTTTTAATCCTGTCAATTGTCCAGCTGTAGTTTGTTCACCTTGCATAGCTGTTTATCGCCTTTTGGGAGAGATACATCACTAGTGAAATTCATGGGACCCCGGTCCATTTTTCCAGCACTGTTTACACCTCCACTTTATTTTACTGCCATTACTTTACTTTGCATTTATCATTATCACTACCATTATATCTTGCGTTTGATCTTTTGTAAACGACAAGGCCAGAGGGATTGACAACCCCTCTGTACTCGTTGGGAGCAAATTTATTTGTTGATGTGTGCAGGTCCACGTCAACTCTCGTGCTAGCAAGTAATTTCTAGCGCCGTTGTCTCCTACTTGTCGTCGTCGAAGACCTACTGGAGACAAACCTTGGTATCTTCACCGAGGGAAATTACCGCTATGCTACATCTCAACCTTCCACTTGGGTTAGCCAACGAGGAGCACTACTTCAGTTCCAATAGTGACCAAGCTTTAATTAGCCCCGCCGACCCCTCGTCCAGTCCCCCCCCCTCTGGCGCCGCTTCTGAAGTCTCACACGTACAGCTTGACACGCCGCCACTGATTGGGCCCCTTCATGGACGTGTGGAATCGTTGTTTGGACCGTCGGATGGATGATGGACGGCCTCGGATCCGTCTGCCTCCTCGCATCCTTATTCAATTACCCTCGGCTGGGGCGGTGATGGCACTGAAGTAGTGCTCCTCGTTGGCTACCCCAAGTGGAAGGTTGAGATGCAGCGTAACGTAATTTCCCTCACCAAAGATACCAAGGTTTTTCTCTGGTAGGACTCCAACGACGGCAAGTAGGTTACAACAGCGCTAGAAATTACTAGCACGAGAGTTGACGTGGACCTGCACACATATACAAATAACTTTGCTCCCAATGAGTACAGAGAGGTTATCAATGTCTCCGGCCTTGCTGTTTACAAAGGGTCAAACACAAGAGATAAAAGGTAATGATAACTTCAACTAGAAAGTAAAATAGGAAGTAAATTGAGGGTGTAAACAGTGGTGGAAATATGGAACGGGGTCCCATGAAGTTCACTAGTGATGTCTCTCTCCCAAAATACGATAAACAACTATGCAAGGTGAACAAATTACAGCTGGACAATTGACAGGATTAAAAACGCACCGCAATGCTAACTATGCTACAAAAGAAAGGAATAGGCTCAAAAGCATGGGCAGTAAGCCAAGATAAGTAGACCGAAATCCATCTGCATCTACTACTAATCATCCACCTTGAGATATCTATCCAGAACATCTCGCTTGTATTAAGTTGCGAGCCCCACCCAAAGTGTAAACCCAAAGCAACAGACAACTGCATTAAAAGAACTTTGCGTAAAGTAAAGAATCCTTGCAACCGTGGTTACAAGCACCGTTGTTTTCCCCCTTGTGGCAACAACACATCCCCTAGACTCATGTTTCTGTCACTCAAGCTAGTCATCAGGGGGCATGAACCCACAATCATGCATAACGCTCCCTCTTGGAGTTACTACCTACTACTTGGCCAAAGCAATAAACATCAAAGGAGAACATGCAAGAATTACTCAAGAACAAAAATATAAAAGTAGAAGAACCAAATATATTAATGATCATTCATAACGTATGTTGATAGTGCCGTCGCTGAAAAACTTCAAGGGTTGGACCAACCGGGATCAAAACATATGAAAGTGTAGTAGTTACATCCTTAGTATATGTAAGGGATGCATTTATGTAAGTGAAGCACACATGTGCTGTGTAAATTAAAATTAGTGCATGCTTTTATTGCAGACAGTTCATCATATGTGATCGTTTGGACCGTCTCAAAACCATGGAGGATATCTCGTAACACTAGCGCACAATTATAGCCGTTGGATGTAATCGTAGTGTTGAACGATAGTCGTTGGATCTTACCGCGATCCGCGAGAAGCTGGTTATGCGACCTGATTGGTCCGTCTCAAGACCCTGGAGGATATCTCGTAACCCTAGCGCACAACTATGGCCGTTGGATGTAACAGTAGCGTTGAACGGTACTCGTTGGATCTTATAGCGATCCGCGATAAGCTGGTTATGCGACCTGATTGGTTGGATACTAATTCAAGTATATTACAAACATGTTATATTGCATAAACGTTTGTGATCGTCTGACATGTACTTGCAACCCCCCACCAAAATTTTCTCGTATCATCTCATTTAGGTAAACAATAATGCCCGTTTGGGATAATCCTATACTTTTCCCGTCCGTCCTACTTCATGAAGACATTACGTTATTTCTTAATCCTTTAAACCCCAAACTTTTTATGTGTTCAACACTAATCATTCACACTAAGATCCTGAAATTTCAAACGTTTCTGACTTCATTTGGCAATTTAAATGCATTAAATGATTTATTTTTGATCAAAATGACCCTACATTGAAAATCAATTCATACGGCCTCTAAAAATGATGAAACTTGGCTTGGTCTCGTTATTTTACATACATGGTAGCTAGTAAAAATTTGAGAGGATTATCATCAAAATTAGATACACTTTGTGTACAAACTAGACCATTCCTTTCCAAGTACCGGGGATTCAATCGGAATCAACTAAATTACAAAGACATCACATTATTTCTAAATCCTTTAAACCCTAAACTTTTTATGCGTTCAACACTAATCATTCATACTAAGATCCTGAAATTTCAAACGTTTCTGACTTCATTTGGCAATTTAAACTTCATTAAATGATTTATTTTTGGTCAAAAGGGCCCTACATTGAAAATCAATTCAAACGGTTGATGTCTATGCACGCTTCTATTCTTGTAGACTATGTTGGGCCTCCAAGCGCAGAGTTTTGTAGGACAGCAGCAATTCCCATCAAGTGGATGACCTAAGGTTTATCGAACTCAGGGAAGTAGAGGTTGAAGATGGTCTCTCTCAAGCAACCCTGCAATTAAGATACAAGAAGTCTCTTGTGTCCCCAACACACCTAATACAACTAGGAGTTGTATAAGTGCACTAGTTCGGCGAAGAGATGGTAAAATATGAGTGATAGGTGTGGCAAAGAAAGGTAATAAAAATCTGTAATAAAAATTACATCAAGCAAACAAGTAGTAAACGTGAGCACAAACGGTATTGCAAAGGTGTAAACGAGGCCTAGGCTTCATACTTTCACTAGTGGAAACTCCCAACAACATTATCATAATCTAATCACATGATATTTCCACTAAACATGCATTGGGGACGTACTCGGAGGTCATTCCTTTGTGGTCAAGAGAGGACGAGAATTATGTAGGGCTGCAAAAGCACACCTCAGAGTTCGTAGTTCTCAATCTATGGATTTCCCAATGTCACCGCGGCCATCCAAAGAGAGTACCACAATCACCACAACATATCTCAAGGATAGTCAAAGACAAGCACCAAGAGACTCTCAATCTTCAATGAACACACAAAAGAGGAAATCACTCATGAAAATATTCTTCTAACCCATGTCCAATAGACCGCTGTCACCATGGTCTCGGGGATTATACTAGATAAGATCAAGTGAGTACATCAATCCAATGCATAGAAGAAGGGGAAACATCATGGGATCATCCTAGAATAACATAGCCTATGATCACAATGAAGATCACATCATGGGAGAGAGAGAAAAACACATAGCTACTGGTACAAACCTCAGCCCCGAGAGGAACTACTCCCGCATCATGGTGGGAGGAAGCAACGTCGATGGAGATGAATCCGGGGGCACTTCCCCGTACCGGCAGGGTGCCGACACGAGAATTCTGGTCCCCGGCCCGAAGCTTGTTGGCAATGGCGGCGCAGATCGGAAATGCTTCCTGAGAAAAGGGGTCTGGAATCAGGGTTTTCGCGACGGGAGTATAAATAAGAGCCAAAGGGGGGCACCGGGGGAGGTCCCATTCGCCCAGGCAGCTACCCGGCGCGAGTAGACCCCTCGCCACGCCAGGAGGGCCCCTGGGGGCTGTGGGCCACCCCAGGGCCCCATCCTCCGACTGGAGGACTCTTCTAGAACGCTGATTTTTATATATTTTTCCCGGAATTCTGAGCACTTTTAATAATGGAAAAACCTGAAATACAAAAACAGTAGAAAACAGAAACTGGCACTAGGGTGCACTGAGTTAATAGGTTAGTCCAAATATTATAAAAAGTGTATGAAAGTGTATCTAAAACATAGCAATATCACACAAAACATGCATGGAGCAAGCATAAATTATAGATACATTAGGGACGTATCAACATCCCCAAGCTTAATTCCTGCTCGTCCTTGAGTAGGTAAATGATAACAAGCATAATTTTTGTGGTGACATGCTAACAACCATATAAGAACTTTGAAAGTAAAGCAATCGAGGTATGTAATTCAATTCAAGTCATAACAGGCAAGAGTCTATATTAGCATTGAAACAAGCAACATAAAAACATAAAGGTGCAAGAGCTCTCGTTGTCCGTGACTCGAATCTCTCCAGATGGTGTTTGCGTGCAAGAAGGGGGATATGGGAATAAGAGAGAAAAAAATAATTTTTTGAGAACTCAATCTACTAAAGTTTCACACTTAGTCTTCTTTGGAATCTTATCTTGACTCGTCCCCAGACCACTATCCAGGTACAAGTCAATTTGATCCACTCCTTTTTGATATTTCGAGCACTCCTGCAATGGATGAGCGTAAGCACGAGAGTTGAAACTTAGGATGGCAAAGAGAGAAATATGGTGGAGGAGGAAGACAAAAAGGTGAGAAAGGCTCACATCAATGAGGACAAACATAGGCGAGGAGGCCAAATGATAGATATGATGTGAGGAGTAGGGATTGCCATGCAACGGATACACATATGAGCTAAGAAAAGATCTCCAATGGAACTAGTGGGGGTGCATCTAACTTGCTCGCTCATGAAGACCTAGAGCTCGTTTGAGGAGGCTCATCCTTGGAATATGCAAGCCAAGTATCCCATTAGACACTATCTCCCTCGTCGTTCCTCATATGCTTGAAGGCCACCTATTCGAATGTGGGTGGTGAAGAAGAACTAATCATCTTTGCAGGGACACGTCCTGAGGCAATCATAACTTTTTGCAGATCTAATGCCCAGGACGATATTGGTTGAGCCGGTTGAAGAAAGTTAAAACTCTCTGATTCTGAGGAATCAATCCTAAGGGAAATCCTAAGGAATTAATTAAGAGGAATCTTAAATTCTTCAAACTGATACTGGCTCATAACCAGTTGTATGAGATACTAATTCTTCTGCAGGAAAAGACATCTAGGAAGACCGAATGGGTAATGGATAGTGGATGTACTAATCACATGACTGGTGATAGAAGCCTTCTCATGGAATCATCTCTGAGTCCCTCATCGAAGAAAACCATCACCTTCGTCGATAAAGGTAAAAGTAAGGTATTGGGTCTCGCCAGAGTTGCTATCTCTCGAGACCAACACATTGACAAAGTCATGCTGGTTGAATCCGTCAGATACAACCTGATGTCTGTGTCCATGCTATGTGATCTTGACCTCATTGTTCTCTTTGAAAAATATGGTTGTCTTTTTCAAATGGTTAGCGATTAATCCATCGTCTTTCGAGGAGTTAGGAAATGTGACCTGTATATTGTAGATTTTTTTGAAGGTCCTCATGTCGCTACTTGCCTCATGGCTCGAGCCACAAAGTGCTGCCTATGGCATAGAAGACTCGGGCACACTAGAATGAGGAATCTGCAAAAACTGGTTCTGAAGAAACATGTCCTCGGGATTGAGAAAATCAGATTCACCAAGGACCGGCTCTGTGGAGCCTGTGAAGCTGGAAAGATCACCAAGGCCAAGCATCCTGCGAAGACCATCATAATGAAGACAATACCTCTGGAACTGCTTCATATGGAATTATTCGGTCCTCCAAAGTACTCAAGCTTTGGAGGTAGTATGTATGGTCTTGTTATTTTTGATGACTTATCACGATATACTTGGGTGCATTTTATTCTCTATAAGTCAGAAACCCCAGCTATCTTCAATCTCTTTGCCCAGAGAGTCATGAACAACTACAACTTGAAGATAAATCACATTCGAAGAGACAATGGCACCGAGTTCAAGAACATCGGCGTGGAGGAATTACTCGATGAGATGGGCATCACTCATGAGTTCACGGCACCTTACACTCCTCAGCAAAATGGTGTTGTTGATAGAAAGAACATGAACCTCATCGAGATGGCTTGAACGATGCTTTCTGAGTACAACACTCCACTCAAATAGTGGGCTGAAGCAATCAACGCTGCTTGCCACATCGTCAATCGGGTGTATCTTCATAAGTTCTTCAAGAAAACCTCATATGAGCTGATGGTCGGTAAGAAAACCAATGTAAGTTACTTCAAAGTATTTGGTGCACCATGTTGGATTCGTGATCCTCATCATCAATCTAAGTTTGCACCAAAAGCATGTGAGGGTTTCATGCTCGGCTATGTTATCGATTCGCACACCTACAGAGTCTTCAACCTCAATCATCACTAAGTGGTTGAAACTGTAGATGTGCGGTTCGATGAATCTGACAACTCGCAAAGAGAGCACCTTCCACCTGTGCTAGATGAAGCATCACCTGATGAACTGACCAAGAAGATGGGTGCCGGTGATATCCTGCCCATGGACCATCCTGAAGAAACACACATACCTCGTGCTCCTGAAGAACATCCAAATCTTGAAGCAAATGATCCTGATGATGATCCTGACCCTAATGCTCCTGACACTCTTGATGCACCTGAAGCTGATGCTAATGAGTCTGATGAAAGTGATGATGATTCACCTCAAGATCATCGACCTCGTCTTCCTCGTTTGGCGAATGAAGTTCAGATCGAACAAATCCTTGCCGATGTCAACATACCAGGTCCACTCACTCATGCCAGAGCAAATCGAATAGCTAACTTTTGTGTGAATTTTTCGTTTGTGTCCATTTCAGAGTCCACCAAAGTTCTAAGGCATTCCAAGAAGAGGAATGGATTCAGGCAATGCAAGACGAACTTCTTTAGTTCAAACTGAATGATGTCTGGGAATTGGTCAAAAGGCCTAATCCTCGAGTTCACAATGTCATCGGGACAAAGTGATCTACCGCAACAAACTTGATGAAGATGGCCAAGTCATCAGGAACAAAGCTCGTCTTGTAGCACAAGGCTACACTCAGGTTGAGGGTATCGACTTCGGTGAAACCTTTGCTCCTGTTGCTAGACTTGAGTGCATTCGCATAATGCTTGTCTTTGCTAACCATCATAATATCAAGCTATATCAAATGGATGTGAAAAGTGCATTCCTCAATGGTAATATCGAGGAAGAAGTATATGTTGCTCAACCTCCAGGTTTTGAAAACTCAAAGAATCCTGACATGGTGTACAAACTGAAGAAAGCTCTATATAGAATGAAGCAAGCCCCTCGGGCTTGGTATGATACACTGAGAGACTTCCTCATCAGCAAATGCTTCAAATTTGGTTCCCTCGATCCAACTCTTTTCACCAAACACTATGATGATGCACTATTCATATGTGAAATTTATGTCGATGATATCATATTTGGATGCACTAACAATAAATACAGTGAAGAATTTGCCTTCTTGATGAGTGAACAGTATCAGATGTCCATGATGGGTGAACTGAAGTTCTTCTTAGGGCTTCAAATTCGTCAGCAACGCAACGGCATCTTCATCTCACAAGAGAAGTACCTCAAGGAGTTCCTGAGGAAATTCGGGATGCAAGACTGCAAAGGCATCAAGACACCGATGACTACAAATGGATAACTCGGCCGTGATGAAAATTGCAAGGACTACGATCAGAAGGTATACCGCTCCATGATAGGTTCTCTGCTATATTTATGTGCATCTAGGCCTGATATAATGTTGAGCGTTTGCATGTGTGCCCAATTCCAAGCGGCACCAAGGGAATCGCATCACCAAGCGGTGAAACGAATTCTTCGATATTTGGCTCACACCCCTACGCTAGTCTTGTGGTATCCAAAAGGCACACAGCTCGATCTTGTTGGGTACTCAGACTCGGATTATGCTGGAGATCGTGTGGATAGGAAGTCTACCTCAGGAACATTTCACTTCCTCAGACGCTGATTGGTGTGCTGGTCACCAAAGAAGCAGAATTGTGTCTCACTCTCCACTGCTGAAGCTGAATACATCGCCGCTGGTGCAAGATGCTCACAACTCCTCTTGATGAAGCAAACTCTCAAGGACTACGGCATCAACCTGAGGAAAGTACCTCTGCTATGTGACAACGAGAGTTCCATGAAGATCTCTCGAAACCCAGTACAACACTCGAGGACGAAGCACATCGAGATACAGTATCACTTTCTTCGGGATCATGTGTTGAAGGAAGACATCATCATCAGCCACGCGAAGACTGAAGACCAACTAGCTGATATATTCACTAAGCCTTTGGATGAGAAGTGATTTAGCACTCTGAGTTGTGAGCTAAATATCTTAGATTCCTCAAATGTCCAGTGAATGGACACACAACCTAACGCTTAAACACTATTGAACAATCCTGATGAACAACACATGATGCGTCATACTCCTCAAATCATGAGGAACTACCTTGCTAAGTGTGAAGAAATTAACGTGGAATTGACTCATGATCCATATGACAATTGTATGGTATCAAATGTCTCATTCCCTATAAGGTGGGCAGTGCCACCGCCCAAATTCCTCAGGAATTGATTGTCTTCAGTTTCCTCATTTGTGTCTTCATCATGATACTCACTTTTAGTCCTCAACAGCATTCACCTATAGTTTTTGATCTTCAATATTTCTCTTATCTAGGTGAATGTGATCGGACCCGTCTCCTCTATTCTCACTTATCCAATCCGTCCATCTGATTGTATGCGTTCACTTGATATTCCTCAGTTTCATAATGCTGAGGCAACCATTGATCCACTTCAAATTTCTCAGTCTGAGGCATCTGTTGAAGCCTTATCCACACGTCTGTTTTGATATTACCGTTCATAGTGATTATTCGATTTACTCAACCCACCGCTCAGCTTCGAAATCTGAACCGCCAGGGGCAATCTCGTCCACAAAAATCGCTCCGTTAGGTTCTTACCCCCCCTCTATAAATAGCCACCCCCGCGGTCATTTTCGCCACTTGCCTCATTTCCCTCTCGCGTCTCCGCTCCTGAGCTCTCTCCGATCTCGCACTACCATCGCCGGAGCTCACCATCGCCGAATACAATCATCGCATATTGCCTCAGTTTGCTCGCCTAAATTATGGTATGATCATTGTCTCAACTTTTCATTGCCTCAATACTGCTTCCACTTCCTCAAACATCATTCATCAGCAGTAACTTCTTCTCACTGAGACTTTGATTAAAAAAATATTGTTACCTCAACACATTCCTCATGAACACATATAACCGTACCCCACTTCCCTCACAACTTAATTTTGTCACAGGCACATGTCTGCTGAGGAATCCTATGGTTCTCATAGTCTCACTTCATTTGCAGCTCAGCTTGAGCTTACTCTTCCTCAGTCCCCTCAGCTGAAGAAGATGGGTTCTCGTCGTCGCACTGGTACTGCTCGTGATCTTCCTCAGGAATTATATGATGCCCTGAAGACTCCAGAGCGAGAAACTGCTGGCGAACGCAAGAAGCGCATTCAAAAAATCACAAGGGCATGGGCTAAATGTTGGGCAGCTTATGAATGGCTCAATCCTCAGCATGAAGAGATGTTTGTTGTAAACGCTCCACTGAAGACTTTGGGTATCAAATCTCGTCCTCCACCAGCTCCCGGTGTGACTCCTGGTCCCACAAGCCTGAGGACTCGCGATGAATTTCCTGATGCATATCAGCAATACCTCGAGAGAACTGGCCATCTGGCAAAATCACTGGCTCGTGATCTGGCAGCCTCAGTCAAAATTCCTCCTCAACCGGCTGCCAAGTCTCAGAAGAAGAAACCCGGCACTAAGAAATCTGCTCCAGCTGCCTCAAGTGCTGCTGCCGCTATACCAAGTTCCTCATGTCAGCGGATGTCTGGACCTGCACCTGCCTCAAGGATTCGCACTGATGAATCAGGTAATGCTCCTGAATCATCCACCACTATGCCTTAGCCTCAGCTCAAGACCAAAACTATTCTCCACAGAGGCATCAGGTCCTTTCCCAAGCGAACTGCTATGCGTGGCTCCATCCATGTTGTTCTTCTATTTGATGAAGACGATGAGTTTGAAGATGAAGAAGGTTTTGTTGCCACTGAGGAGCAACAAATTGAATACTTGTGTGCCGCTGCTCGCCGCAAATCTGAGGCAACTGGCTCTGAGGTACCACTCCTCCTTGATCCCAAGAAGATCTTGGAGTTCATTGATATCTGGCTTGTCAAGCCTGATACTGAACTTGATGATCTGGACATACCCGAAGGCATCAAGTTTTACCTGCAACAGTTCCTGATTAATGAGATTCATCATCAAGACCTCAAGAAGCGGTTGGAGAGGCAACTGAATAAACTTCATCACTCTTTGAAGAAGAAACTATCCACTGCCACCCCTGATGAACTACAGAAGTATCAAGTGATACGCGAGAGATGATAATTGCTTCTCGCCCTTCGTTGGTTACCCCAAGTGGAAGGTGAGATGCAACGTAGAGGGAAGTTTCCCTCGGTGAAGATACCGAGGTTGAGATCGACCAGTAGGACTCCGAAGATGATAAGTAGGTGGTGAAGTGAAAAATGGCGCCATTCACAACTCAGGGTTTCTTACTTCACCTGGACCTACACACAGACACTAATAGCTTTGCTCCCAACAAATTTCAGAGAGGTTGTCAATGTCTCTGGTCTTGTTGTTTACAAAGGATCAAAACACAAGGGATAATGATAATGATGATAGCGACTGAAAGTAAATACTGAAAAGTCAATAAGCGTGTAAACAATGATGAGAATATGGAACGGGGTCCCGTGATGTTCACTAGTGATGTCTCTCTCCCAAAAGATGATAAAACTGCTATGCGAGGTAAAAAAATTACAGATGGGCAATTGACAGGATTATAAACACACCGCAATGCTAACTATGCTACAAAGAAAGGAAGAGGATCATAAGCATGGGAAGTACGCCAAAATAAGTAGAACGAAATCCAACTGCATCTACAACTAATCATCCACCTTGAGATATATATCCAGAACATCTCGCTGGTATTAAGTTGCGAGCCCCACCCAAAGTGTAAACCCAAAGCAACAGACAACTGCATTAAAAGAACTTTGCGTCAAGTAAACAATCCTTGCAACCACGGTTACAAGCACCGTTGTTTTCCCGCTTGTGGCAACAACACATCCCCTAGACTCATGTTTCTGTCACTCAAGCGTGTCATTAGGGGGCATGAACCCACAATCGAGCATAACGTTCCCTCTTGGAGTTACTACCTACTACTTGGCCAAAGCAATAAACAGCAACATAGAACATGCAATAATTACTTAGGAACAAAAATATAAGAGATAAGAACCAAATATATTACTCTATCATAATCTGAACATAATCTCATAATCCATCAGATCCCATCAAACTCAGCATAGCAAAACCAGAAAGATTACATATGTGCCTCGATCATGTAGGGAAGCTCACGAGGTCTAAAACATGAAGAACAAAGAGGGGAGGAGAACAACACATAGCTACTGACCACGGACCCATGTTCCAAAGGAAACTACTCACGACACAACCGGGAAGCGTCCATGGTGGAGGGGAAGCTCCCGGAGGTCGATCCTCCCTCCGGCAGGGTGCCGGGAAGGGTCCTACTGGCGAAGGGGGTAGCCAGGGGGGCCACCAGGGGTCCAGGCGCCCCCCTGGCGCGACCAAGCCCTAGGCCGCGCCAGCTAGGCGCCTGGGGCCCTGGTGCGTCCCACCTAGTCCCCCTTCGGGACTCCGGAAGGTTCCTTCATGCTGATTTTTTATCTGATTTTCCTAAATTTTTTGAGCACTTTTAATATGGGGAAAACTGAAATAGAAAAACAACAGAAAATAGAAACTGGCATTGGGGTGCACTGAGTTAATAGGTTAGTCCAAATATTATCAAAAGTGTATGAAAGTGTACCTAGATCATAGCAATATCACACAAAACATGCATGGAGCAAGCAGAAATTATCAATACGTTTGGGACGTATCATAAAGCTGTGGTGCAAAAGCTCACTGAGGAGTATAACATGAAATGTGCCTACATTGGCAGATCCAAAGAGCGCCTCTCGAAGCATGTTGACCACATGTTCAAGGAGCATAATCAGCCTGGGGTTGTTCACTCTGTTGCCTCAGTACACCCAGTTGGCCAACCTGATGCCTCACCTACAAGGCAGCTTGCGTCTTCTAAGACCTTGAAGCGCAAGCCTGATGCATCTGCTAAAACCCCACCGGCTGCGAAGAAGCCTGCACCGGCCACAATGATTGAGGAGCCAATTGATGCTGCTCCAATCTCCTCAGCTCCTCCTGTCTCTCGTAATCCTAAGGCCTCTGCTCCACAAACCGCTGAAACAAGTCCAATTGCCACTTCTGAACACAGATTAGTTGTCTTCACTCGACCGTCGAAGAAGATTGTTTTAAGTGCCTCAAACCCAGTGCTTCCAGCTCCTCAAACGCCACCTCCTTTCGTCATCACTGAAGCAATGGATGAGGATGTCGACGTTGGTGACCAGGGGACACCTCGTATTATGGATGAGGCATATGAGCTGGAGCATCCCAACTCCCCCACCCACATCGTGTTCTCCATTGAACCTCACTCCCCCACAGTTACTGAAGTCCTCCTAGAAACAACACCAAATTCTGAGGATTCTATGGATGAAGCCACCGCCCACTCTCACCCTGCTGATGCTGAACCTGAAGCAGAAAGTGCTCTGTTGACTCCTGATACTGAGGCAGAGCATGATGGCTTCTCGCCCCTCGTTGGTTACCCCAAGTGGAAGGTTTGAGATGCAGTGCAGCAGCAAGTTTCCCTCGGTGAAGATACCAAGGTTATCGAACCAGTAGGACTCAGGAGATACAAGTAGGTGGCAACGTCGCCAGAAATTGCTTCCTAACTAGGGTGTTGTCGTGGACTTGCACACAACAACAAATAACTTTGCTCCCAACGAGTAAAGAGGAGTTGTCAATTCCTCCGGCCTTGTCGTTTTCAAAGGATCAACGCAAGAGATAAAAGGTGCAAAGGAAAGTAAAAGCTGAAAGTAAATTGAGGGTGTGAACAATAATATGAAGATGGACCGGGGTCCCGTGATTTTCACTAGTGATGTCTCTCTCCCAAAAGACGATAAAAGTGCTAGCGAGGTAAACAAATCACAATTGGGAAATTGACAGGATTATGAAGGCACCGCAATGCTAACTATGCTGCA
Organism: Bromus sterilis; assembly: GCA_950022295.1. Taxonomy (NCBI): domain Eukaryota; kingdom Viridiplantae; phylum Streptophyta; class Magnoliopsida; order Poales; family Poaceae; genus Bromus; species Bromus sterilis. Next base: position 240,921,779 of record OX465598.1, on the reverse strand, counting down.
AAGAAAGGAAGGGCTCAAAAGCAATGGGCAGTACGCCAAGGTAAGTAGACCGAAATCCATCTGCATCTACTACAAATCATTCACCTTGAGATATCTATCCATAACATCTCGCTGGTATTAAGTTGCGAATCCCACCCAAAGTGTAAACTCAAAGCAAAAGACATCTGCATTAAAAGAACTTTGCGTAAAGTAAACAATCCTTGCACCCACAGGTACAATCACCGTTGTTTTATCCCTGGTGGAAACATCACATCCCCTAGTCTCATGTTTCTTTCACTCAAGCTAGACATCAGGGGGCTGAACCCACAATCGAGCATAACGCTCTCTCTTGGAGTTGCAAATAAAATACTTGGCCAAAGAAAATACCGCAACGGAGAACATGCAACAATTTACTCAAGAACAAAATATAAAAGAGAAGAACCAAATATATTACTCATCACAATCTAAACATAATCTCATAATCCATCAAATCCCAACAAACTCAGCATAGCAACAGCAGAAATTACATAGATGCCTCGATCATGTGAAGCAGCTCACGAGGACTCGAAAGTGGAAGCACAAAAGGGGGAGAGAGTCATCACATAGCTACTGGTCACGGACCCATGGTCCAAGGGGGACTACTCATGGTACATCTGGGAGGCGTCCATGGCTATGGATGGTCTCCCGGAGGGGGTTCCTCCTTCCGGTAGGGTGCCGCGGAAGCTTCTCCATGCAGCCCCGATCTTGAAATGGCTACGGCGGCGGTACAGAGAGGAGTTCGCGAAAAAGAGATTGATATTGGGGGTTTCCACCCCGAGGGGTAAATATAGGCGAAGGGGGCATCGAGGGGACCCACGAGGCAGACAGGAGGGTCCCTGGCGCGGCCCAGGGTGGGGCCACGCCAACTTCCCTCCTGGCTGCCTGGTGGTGGCCCCCCTTCCCTCTCTTGGTGATTCAGGAAGCTTCTGTTGCGCTGATTTTTTATATATTTTTCCCGGAATTTTTGGAGCACTTTTAATTGCCGGAAAACCTGAAATACAAAAACAGCAGAAAACAGAAACTGGCAACTGGGTGCACTGAGTTAATAGGTTAGTCCAAATAGGTTCAAAAGTGTATGAATTTCAAGCAAAACATGGCAAAGTCACACAAAACATGCATGGAGCAAGCAGAAATTATAGATACGTTTGGGACGTATCAACATCCCCAAGCTTAATTCCTGCTCGTCCTCGAGTAGGTAAATGATAACAAGCATAATTTCTGTGGTGACATGCCACACAAACAAGTATGGACTTTTAAGTAAAGAAATCAAAGCATGCAATTCAAGTCTTAACAAGCAAGAGTCTATATTAGCATTGACACAAGCAACAAAAGAACAAAGGGTGCAAGAGATCTTTCGATATTTTGACTCAAATGTCTCCAAATGGTTTTTGCGTGCAAGCAAGGGACTGGGAAGAAAGAGAAAAAAGGTTGTTGAGAACAACTATCTACTAAAGTTTCACACTTGGTCTCCTTTGGAACCTTATCTGGACTCGTCCCCAGACCACTAGCCAGGTACAAGTCAAACTGATCCACTCCCTTTCGATATTTTGAGCACTCATGCAATGGACAAGCGTGAGCAAGAAAGTTTACACTTAAAAGGCGAAACAGGAAGAAGGTGGAGGAGGAAGACAAAAAGGTGTGAAAGGCTCACATCAATGAGGACAATCATAGGCGAGAGAAGGCCATATGATAGATATGATGTGAGGAGTAGGGATTTCCAAACAACGGATGCACATGTGAGCTAAAAGCTCTCCAAGGGAACTAGTGGGGGTGCATCTAACTTGCTTGCTCAAGAAGACCTAGAGCTCGTTTGAGGAGGCTCATCATTGGAATATACAAGCCAAGTTCTATAGTGTGAAGGGTCCCCACATAGCTATATGCATGATGACGATCTCTATGGAGTACAAGGGATAGAAGATGAAGTACTAGTGTGGATCTCTCAAAAGGAATAGTAGTATGCCCCCTTCTCTCTTTTTATTTTTCTCTTTTTCTCTTTTATTTTTATTTTTTTGGTGGCCTCAATGGCTCTTTCTATTTAATCATTTGTCCTCTTTGGGATCTTTTGATTTTGTCCTCTTTGGGATCTTTTCCTCACTTTAGAGGCAATACTCTATATTTTACAAGAATATAGGAGATCTTTCACACTTTACAAAGGTACTCACATAAAGAAAATGTAACTATCATGATGAAAATGTATGCCTCTGCCAGGGTAGTAGGATATGCAATGATACTAGCGCGTCATGTAGCAATGATTAGGGCAAGGCCCAACTAGCATGCGGCTCATCGATCAAGCAAGTGGCATGTATGACACGAAGATCAAGTCATGAGAAGGTGGATGTTGCATGGCAATGTATCTCGGAAAGGCTATGGAAATGCCTTGTAGGTAGGTATGGTGGCTGTTTTGAGGAAAGACATAAGGAGGCTTATGATGACAGAGCGTATCATGCCAAGGGTTTGGATGCACCGGTGAAGTATGCGCCAACTCTCGAGGTGAGAAAGGGAAATGCACGGTACCGAAGAGGCTAGAAAAAGTATAGGTGGGTGGAAGTGTCAACTTTCGAATACTCACATTAGTCCGAAGAACTCATGCACTTATTATCGGTAACTCTCAATCTAATCAGGAGGTTCACAAAGAGACAGGTACCCCGAGGAGGAGTGTATGGGGGTTTGGTTATCCTTGCGCATCCTCGACTCATGGTACGTGAGTGTACTCTAATATTCGAACCCTCCAGAGGTTAGTGATCCATCTAGTAGCTAGAGTTATCAACAGGGGTTTTTTGGTTTTCGAAAAACACACAGATCGCCCAAAATACGACATCTATCGCTAATAGGAAAGAGCTCTTGACACCATAAGTTCAAACATTACTCTAGTCAATACCTCAACACTATTGCAAGTTACTACTACAAAGAGAACAACAACTTTAACTACCTACTTTCAGTCAAGACACAGAACTCAGTGCAACAGGCAAACTCTCTAATAAGATAAAACATGCAACCGATAGAAAGTTCAACCTTAAGACAAAAGAAAAGCTTTAGAAAAACTAAAGCACTACAACCAAACAGAACAGCAGCTAAGAAAAGAAAAAGAACAGCTCACAGCTAAAAGAATAAGCATGCAAATCCTATGAGGAGTTCTAGTTCAAGCGGAGCGTGTATCTCTCCCACACAAAAGAGTAAGTAAGCTGGGATCTAACTTGTTACTACAGCAAACAAAGCAAAAGCAAAACCTAGAAGAGTAAAGAGCGAGACGCTCCAAGCATAGGACATAACGCATGAAGTGATAAAAATATAGTGCAACGAGGGACGAACCGATAATTGTTGATGAAGAAGGGGATGCACCTTCCATCACGCACTTGAAAACTCCCTTCATACATAACTCATTGTAGGCTGATTAGAGAGGTTAGTACCCTAATAAAATAATTTTCCTCTACTGCTAATAAAGATAACCTTGAACATCTACTGTTTCTCAAGATTTCCAACAAGTTTTTGCAAATAAAAAGCAAGCTTAAGGTTTGCAAAACGAAGAAAAGGAAAAACAGGACAGAATCTGTGAAAAACAGACCAGGAGGTAAAAACGAATTTTTTAGGGGTACTTCTGCAACTCAAATAAAAAAACTCAGAATATACGAAAGTTTCATAATTGTACAGAGCATGCTGTGTAAACAATTCAGCTCAAAAAGATGAACTGGGATTTTTCTCTGATTTTTCTAGTCACGAGGACAGAATCTGTTTTCTGGACAGCATGTCACAACTTTCACTTCCCTTGTCGTATGAGGCTATAAAAGGCACAAAGCTTGAAAAGTAAAGATACAATGATGTTGATACAGTAGTAACAATCATCAAGACCACTAAGAACAGAACAAAAGAAAAAATAAAAACCTAAATTCGTTGCGGGCTGCCTCCCGAAAGCGCTTCTTTAGAGCCATTAGCTAGGCTTAAAGTAGAAGATCAAAGTTCTCCAAAATCATCGGAAGGTTCACCAAGGATTTAAAAAGGGTTTTCAATAAGCTCATATTTGTTCTTCCGATGGAAGAGGTACGTACCTTTTTCATTACCACACAAACGTATTTGTCCTTTACCTATATCAATGAAGCTTTCCATGGCTCGGAGGAAGTCCCTTCCGAGCACTATATTTCCTTTGTTGGCCTTCATGATAGCAAAGTCAATCTCTACACTCCTTTTAAGAAACATGACCTGGACATCTTTTAATCTTCCCTGGATCTTATAAATATCACCATTAGAATGTTCATGGAAAGATGGAAATTTGTCCATGCTTGCGAGGTACAAAGAATCATAAATAAAGCTTGGCATTATAGAAACTGTAGATCCAATGTCACAAAAAGCAAGGAAGTTTTGATTAGAGATAACAACCCTAACAAAAGGCTCCCAGTCCTTTTCTATTTCCAAAATCTCCTCTCTAGGGGGATTTAACTTCTCTACTTCTTTTAAGTCTAGAGTATCAAGTCTCTTCTCAATAGTAGCAATTCTATCTACAACAGTGTTAAGACCATCATAAACAAAATAACCAGATAAAACATGTATAATTTCAAGAGCTCTAGCTTCACCACACTCTAAAAAGTCTCCTTAAGCTATAATATCAAGAGAGTGCTTACACCACTTAAAAAGGCCAAAGTAAAAATTTCTAAGCACAATTCTTATAGGTAACCAAGGAATATTTGCCTTATGTGCTTCAGAAATTCTGTCCCATGCCTTCTTCATATTCTCCCCGTTCCTTTGATGGAAATCCAAGACTTCGGATTCCCTCATAGTACCAACTCCTAACATACTTAACCACACAAGAAGTGTAACAGGTATTTTTGGTATTTTTTATTAGGGAAACAAAAGTAAAAACTGAAAGGTAAACTAACAAGACTAAAAAGCAAAGGTAAAAGATAGTGTGCAACTCCCCTATCTTGTACACTTGAGTCCCCGGCAACGGCGCCAGAAATTTGCTTGATGGCTTCTCTCCCCTCGTTGGTTACCCCAAGTGGAAGGTTTGAGATGCAGTGCAGCAGCAAGTTTCCCTCGGTGAAGATACCAAGGTTATCGAACCAGTAGAACTCAGGAGATACAAGTAGGTGGCAACGTCGCCAGAAATTGCTTCCTGACTAGGGTGTTGTCGTGGACCTGCACACAGCAACAAATAACTTTGCTCCCAACGAGTACGGAGGAGTTGTCAATTCCTCCGGCTTTGTCATTTTCAAAGGATCAACGCAAGAGATAAAAGGTGCAAAGGAAAGTAAAAGCTGAAAGTAAATTGAGGGTGTGAACAATAATGTGAAGATGGACTGGGGTCCCGTGATTTTCACTAGTGATGTCTCTCTCCCAAAAGACGATAAAAGTTCTAGCGAGGTAAACAAATCACAGTTGGGCAATTGACAGGATTATGAAGGCACCGCAATGCTAACTATGCTGCAAAGAAAGGAAGGGCTCAAAAGCAATGGGCAGTACGCCAAGGTAAGTAGACCGGAATCCATCTGCATCTACTACGAATCATCCACCTTGAGATATCTATCCAGAACATCTCGCTGGTATTAAGTTGCGAATCCCACCCAAAGTGTAAACTCAAAGCAACAGACAACTGCATTAAAAGAACTTTGCGTAAAGTAAACAATCCTTGCACCCGCAGGTACAAGCACCGTTGTTTTATCCCTGGTGGCAACAGCACATCCCCTAGTCTCATGTTTCTATCACTCAAGCTAGACATCAAGGCGCTGAACCCACAACCGAGCATAACGCTCTCTCTTGGATTTGCAAATAAAATACTTGGCCAAAGCAAATACCGCAACGGAGAACATGCAAGAATTTACTCAAAACAAAATATAAAAGAGAAGAACCAAATATATTACTCATCACAATCTGAACATAATCTCATAATCCATCAGATCCCAACAAACTCAGCATATCAACAGCAGAAATCACATAGATGCCTCGATCATGTGAAGAAGCTCACGAGGACTCGAAAGTGGAAGCACAAAAGGGGGAGAGATTCATCACATAGCTACTGGTCACGGACACATGGTCCAAGGGGGACTACTCACGGTACATCTGGGGGGCGTCCATGGCTATGGATGATCTCCCGAAGGGGGTTCCTCCTTCCGGCATGGTGCCGGGGCAGCTTCTCCAGGCAGCCCTGATCTTGAAACGGCAGCGGCGGCGGTACAGAGGGGAGTTCGCGAAAAAGAGATCGATATTAGGGGTTTCCACCCCGAGGGGTAAATATAGGCGAAGGGGAGCATCGAGGGGACCCACGAGGCAGTCAGGAGGGTCCCTGGCGCGGCCCAGGGTGGGGCCGCGCCACCTGCACTCCTGGCTGCCTGGTGGTGGCCCCCCTTCCCTCTATTGGTGATTCCGGAAGCTTCTGTTGCGCTGATTTTTTATATATTTTTCTCGGAATTTTTGGAGCGGTTTTAATGGCCGGAAAACCTGAAATACAAAAACAGCAGAAAACAGAAACTGGCAACTGGGTGCACTGAGTTAATAGGTTAGTCCAAATAGGTTCCAAAGTGTATGAAAGTTCAAGAAAAACATGGCAAAGTCACACAAAACATGCATGGCGCAAGTAGAAATTATAGATACGTTTGGGACGTATCAGAGCACAACACTAATGCTGATACTGATGCTTCCAAGGAAAGTTCTGCCGACAAGCAGGCCACTTCTCCCTCAGCCCCAACTACGGCGCCGAAACCTGGGTCTGATGCCTCAGAGGAAGCAGATGTTGCTCCACCTATGCCTCAAGCACCCCCAGTGTCCCCAGTTCCTCACGTTGAAGCTTCTACAAGGTCACTGTCTCCTCGGAAAAGGGAGCCATACTACCGAAACATCTCTGCTAATGACCGCCCAAAATTCAACGTTGATGCTTTCTACGCCAGCATGGGCTACTTTCAAGAAGGGATTCAAAATCCCTATCTCACTGCCCCGCCCTGTAATTTGCTGAGGTTCTGGACTGCTATGTAGAAGAACTATTATGCTTTAGTCCTGTATAAGCAAAACAAGGTGTTTCCTCATAAACACATTCCTCATGCTGATATGGAGGCAATCCCGTGCTTCAATAATGCGCTTCAGGACTTACATCATGGCAAGCTCCTTCAGTTCTGCTCCGAGCAAATCCATTGGAATGAAGAACCGGTGCTTCAATTCTACGCCACCATGTATGTCTCTGGAAATCCTCAAGACATCAGCACATGGGTCCTCGAATGGATGACTGAGCATCAGCATTACTCAGCCACTGTGCCTGAGATCATTGAGATTCTTCAGCTGCCTGTGCACAATCCCTCAGTTCCCAGCACATATGGCGCCCAAGCTCTTCGGGATGATCTGATGAACATGATCATGAAGCCTCAAGAACCTGATGCAGCCCCTCGCACGAAATTTCTAGTCACTGCACTTCAGTTTCTGCCCAGAACTCTCTACCACATTCTGGGAAAGACGCTTTGTCCAATCAAAGGCTATGAGTCCACTGCTGAAGATGTTGTTGGCTGAGGACACTGGAACCAATGCCTCAACTGAGGAGACAACACATCCTCAGATGATGAAATTCCGCGAAGTCCTCATCATCCTTCATAAGAAAGTCAACAAGAATCACGACTGGACCAAGTGTCAGATCGGTGAAATCCGGACATATATGGCTCAGATGCACACATCTCAGAAGAAGGCGCATCAGTATGCTCATCATACCTATTAGCGAGTCGATGCCATACTTGAGGCAGTCATCACGCCTGAGGAAATCGAGCAGATCGCCCTCAGGTCCCTGCCGCTCAATGAGATTCGGCCACCTCGACAATTTCGACGCTGCCCTACTCCAACACTGGCGATGGACTCATATTCTTCCAATCAAGTCATCACGCCTGAAGAAGCTGAAGACACTGCTGCCTGCCCCACACTAGAACGACTGGCATCAAGCATGACTCGCCTCAGCCTTGAAGCTTTCGGATCGGGCGTTAGTCTCAGTTTCTCTCCTTTTTGTTCATTTAATGACAAAAGGGGAGAAAATTTGAGTTAGTCTTCAAGCGGGTTATTGTTTTGGGTTCCCTAAGTTACAACTCTCGTTCTTCAGGTTATTTTTGTAATGAGTTGTAAACTTTAAACTTCTTTGGTTACCTGATACTTATTCCTCACGATTAACCTATATGCATGATGCTTATTCCTCGCAACCACTTTACTCAGTGCAATATTAATTCCTCAAAATTTCTATTTTATGCACTGTTTTAGATAATCCTGGATATAAGGGGAGCTCCTCATATGTTTACAAAATATTTACTAAGTACTAAGTCTTTAAAATATGCATATCCTCAGGGGAGCATCTCTATATCCACACAGTATGAAATGTTTTCTTCAAGCTCAATTCCTCAAAATTACTTATTTAATCCCGTTGAAGCTTTAACCTGACTGTCATCAAATTACCAAAAAGGGAGAGATTTTAAGTGCATCTAGTGCCCCCTTTGAGGTTTTGGAGTATTTGATGACAAAATGGTTAAGGGACTGATGTGTTTGCGAGTATACACAGGAGAATAGTCCCTGAAGAAGTGGTTAACCACTGTTGTCAACCCCCCCCCCCTAATTGTTTAGGAACATTGAAGAAACCGGTGATTTTCTTGAAGAATGCCGAGGCGTGAAATCCTGAAGAATCTGGATCCTGAGGAATCCGGCTGATGCTGAGTAAGTTACGCGCCATCCTGAGGCAACTTGCGCTAAAGCAAAAGTTGAAGCGTAGACTTCGTTAAGACTTTTTATACTTCTTGAGTCATAGGAAAACACCGCACTGTTGGAGGGGTTGAGGAAAATGAGTTTATGTATTTCTGAGGAAGTGCTCAAATAGAAATCCCAAAGAAAACCCGGAGAAATCTCCTGCAACAGAAGTTTCAGTCCCTCGGGTGTCTGAGACGTAGTTCTTCAGGACACTTAGGAATTTGTCTTGGATTGCGGATTCAGGAAACTGCCAGTGCAATTTTCCCGAGGAAAGAGAGAGAGATCATTCCGACCATGCCACGTGTCGCATGGTGAGTTGCTGGAACCTGTCCAGCCAACGGTCCGAAGGGTGGGCACGATGGTCATTTCGTGCATGGGCATTTATGTCCTTTCACCTGGGGTTGCTTCGCGGCTATAAATAGCCGCCCCTAGCCCCATTGGAGGGTTGGCTGTTCCGAGAGAAAAACTGACACTTGTCATCCGAGAGAAACCCACCTCCGAGGAACCTGAAGAACCTAAGTGAGGAAAACCACCAGCCTGAGTAGTTGAGCATTTCTGAGGAAGTCAGTTCGAGTGATCCTAAGCTTTTTAGTCTTGAAGACTGTGATCTTACAGCCGGTGTAGGAGTCATCGTTCTGAGGAAGTCAAGATGCAATTATGACTTCTCTGAGTGAACGGAGTCTATGAAGGTTTCGGGAGTCTACCTTGAAGACTCACCTGAGTGATTGGACAGAGTCTGAGGACTTTAGTTCAAGGAGAACAAGGTGAAGACTATGTCTTCTAAGTTTGATCTCAGCCTCTCTAACCAGATGTAGAGTTGTCACATCAACTTGAACTGGTCTACCAAATCGGTGTCATCTGTGTCCTGGTGCTATTTCCTCAAACCTTACTCTTATGTTTCTGCACTAATGACTTGTCCTGATGCCTTCCTCTCTGAGTTCCGTCTGTCATGTTTCCTCATGTTTTGCATCTGATACACTTCTGCACCTCTACTAGATTTTATTTCACTTGCAATATGATGCCATGTGTTCATGTTTACATTCTGTAATGTTTCTGTGCTCCATCATTTTGTGAGTTTCCTCAATTTCGAATTTCCTCAATCCTGAGGAAATTGAAATTTATGAAGAAAATTTAGAAATCTCCCATTCACCCCCCTCTGGTTGATATACTGTGCTTTCAAGGGTCTTTAGCCATTCTTTGAAAAAAAGTGATAACTTCAGAAAGACTACAATTATCAAAATCAAGATCACTACTGTTAATTAAAGTGGTGGTGATATCATCTAAGCTCATTCTCTTGGTAGTCTCTAAATTCATGGGATCTTCTTGTCCTATAGTTGAGGTGTTAGCATCACCATTAATAGCTCCATTGGGACTAGGGATGTGATGGGTGCTAAAAGTTTTCAGATCCTCAACAACTTGTATAGTATAAATAGTATTGTGTGTAGGAAGGCTCTTAATCCTATCTTCTTCTTCTTTTTCTCTAGCCCATCTATCCTTAAGTTTGGATAGCATTCTAATGTTCTCATTAATTTGCACTTGAATAGCATTCATGGGTGTAGTTTTCCTTTCCTCAATGGGAGAAGTTCTAACTTTAAGCATCTCTACATCATGAGCTATGTTGTCTACCTTCAAAGAGAGACTAACTAATTTTTATTGTTTCTCTTCTACACTCTTATTGAAGGCTTTTTGAGAAGTACTAAAGTCCTTAAGCATGCTCTCTAATTCAGAAGTGGAGTTTTTGGTGCTAGGATAAGTGTTTTTGTTCCCATAGTTGTTGGATCGGAACGGTATAGGATTGTTGCTACCAAAATTACTCCTATAAGCATTATTATTAAAGTTGTTCCTAGAAATAAAATGAATATCAACTTTCTCTCTTTCTTGAGAAACCAAAGAATTTAAAGGAACATCATGAGGATCAATAGGAGCTTCCTTAGTAAGTAAAGACATGATCAAGTCAACGTTTTCATTTAAAGAGGAGATCTCCTCAACAGAGTTTACCTTCCTACCTGTTGGAGATCTTTCGGTGTGCCATAAAGAATAATTTATCATCATCTCGTCCAATAGCTTTGTGGCAGCACCAAGTGTAGTTGACATGAAGGTTCTCTCGCGGCCGAGTCCAACAGATTCCGTGAGGTAAAGTTTAATCCTGCATAGAAAGTCTGGATAACCATCCAAGTAGTCAAACCATGTGTAGGGCAATTCTTGACAAGAGACTTCATACGTTCCCAAGCTTGGGAAACGTGTTCATTATCCAATTGTCTAAAATTCATAATGTTACTTCTCAATTGGATAATTTTAGCAGGCGGGTAGTACTTTCCAATAAAAGCATCCTTGCACTTATCCCAAGAATCTATGCTATTCGTACACAAGGATCGAAGCCACTCGTTATCTCTTCCTCTAAAGGAGAAAGGAAAAAAGCTTAAGTTTAACAATGTCACCATCTACTTATTTTTACTTTTGCATATCACAAAGCTCAACAAAATTATTTAAGTGCAAAGAAGCATCATCTCCAGCACCGGAGAATTGTTCTTTCATAACAAGAATTAGTAAAGAAGGTTTGATTTCATAAGAAGGCGCTGAAGTGGCAGGTGGAGCAATATGAGTGCTAATAAAGTCATTTTTGTTGTGACTAGTGAAGTCACACAACTTGGTGTTTTCAGTGGAATTCATAGTAACAGCAGCAAGCAAGAGTGATGACCCTCAACTGTAGGGGATCGAGATAGTCTTCGTGGGTAAGATAGCCCAATTTATTTATTCGACACAAGGGGAGCCAAAGAATATTTATAAGCCTTGACAGTTAAGTTGTCAATTCAACCGTACCTGAAATATACTTTCTTGCAACAAAATATAAATAGCAACGGTGATATGATAGTGATAGTTGCAACAACGAAAGTGAAACAGCAAAGGTAACTACTAGAAACCAGCAGGATTAAACACTGTAGGCTAGGAGATGGATGGTTGGGCGCTGCTTTGATAAGAGTGAACATGCAATAGATTTTAACACGGGGCAAGGCACACAGAAAAGAAAGGATCATCTAGGCAAATATCAAACATTAGGCATGTATCCCGTAGGTGGTTGTGCGTGCTTGCAATAAGAACATGCACACCATCTTTTGTCCTACCATCCCGCTATGAACGGGGCCAAAAGGAACTTATGGAGATTAAGGTGCTCCTGTCAAAGAGCACCGGAACAAAGAATTAACACTCAATGGATACATGAAATCCTCAAATTATAGTCCATCCCCTTTGGTGTCCCAAGCTGTCACCTTTGGGATCGCCAGTTCTGGAACATAAATACGATCAACAACATAAATAAACTCATGAAACCACAAGTGGTTCAGATCTGAAAACATGGCACTCGGGCCCAAAGTGATAAGCATTAAGAGCAACAAGTTGTAGCAAAGATCATAAACACCAAAGTAGATGATAGGAAACATGCCCCCCACAATCTGACTAACTATTACATGATCTAACTCATCTAATACCTACCATCCTCTTTTCCTACAACAGGGAATTACTCACATATGAGAAGAGAAGTCATGGAGGGATGATGGATTGGTGATGGTGATCATGATGGTGATGATCTCCCCTCACCGGAGGCCAAAACAGCCTCCAGATTAGCCCTCCCGGAGAAGAACAAAGGGTGGCAGCGGCTCCGCGACGGAAACTAGGAAAACGACTTCTGTTCTGGGGTTTTCTTGCCATGGGAATAAATAGGGGCTTCAGTAGGGCACCATAGGGACGACCAGGAGTGGGGCCGCGCCAGGAAGGCGTCTGTGGCCCCCCTGGCTGCCCCCTGGCCCCACTTTTGGCATAATGTCCCTTAGGGTGCGTGGATTTTCTGTGAATTTTCCTGGAATTTTCTGAGACACCTAAAAATCCATTTTCCTGCACAAAAGAAAACCATATAGGAAGCTCTGCTGAAAACAACGTCAGTCCGGGTTATTTTAGTTCAAATCATGCAAGAAGGAGGTCAAAACAATAGCAAAAGTGTATGGAAAAGTAGATACGTTTGAGACGTATCAACTCCCTCAGGCTTAGCATATTGCTTGTCCTCAAGCAATTCAGTTCAACGATCTGGACGCGACAAAGAAAACTTTGACAAACTCTTTTGCTTCATAAGATGTGTATAAGCATGTACTACAAAAAGAGTTTAGCGAGTATAGAAACAATGCTATGAGTACAATGCACGAAGCAATCCTTCTTTCAAGTGATCAATCACAAACAACCAAAAGTAAATAAAATGTTGCTGAAAATCAAGACAAGGTCACAATGCACATAGCTTGAACATACTAGAGTGGTATCTCGCTAGTCTTCATGAGTAAATAAAAACATAAATGCATAAACTCCTCCTGAGTTTTAAAGGAGACTAGAACTAAGAATTTCAGAACAAGCAATATCACAATCATGCAGAAGACAATGTGGTACTTTGGGACAATGCATGTTACACTAAGAATGACAATTATGCTCTCAATAGTTGGTGCTTTGAAGAAATAAGCGAGACTCTCGAACCGTGGATTTTTTATGGCAAGGTTGAAAACCCGTGGTTGGAAGCAAAGACTAAACATGTACCAGAGCTCTCGGTTTTGAAAACAGAGATAAAATTCTTTTTGGGAAGTGCAACTTTCCAGTCAACGGTAGACAGTAAAGGTCTCTCAATATCTCCCATACTAACCACATTTTGTTTTTTTGCTTTTTGGTTACACTTTTGTACCCTTATCCACCTATCATTTGACGGTCTATGGTACCTTTTATTTTGCCTCAAGTATGGAAGGAAGTTTTCTCGTTCCATCCATCATTAGCAGCATTTGGTCCATTTCATTCCGTCATCAAGTATGGGGGAGATGTAACTCTTTTTTATATAAATTTGACTAGTTAAAACTTTGTCAAAGAGCCAAAATATTTTTGTCATGGAAGATACTGATTTTCCCTCACTTCCCCATGAGCTTGTACGGTTATAAAAGGGAAGCTTTTGAATAAATTTTGAGATGACACAAGAAAGTCTAAGTTAGGGATGGCAGGTAAATACCATATATAGGAAGGTATGGTGGACTCAAGTGGAATAACTGGTTTGAAAAGGAGTTTCGATGCCCAAGCAGAATTCCGCTTAATGCAAGTGAAGGCTAGCAAAAGATTGGGAAGCGACCAACTAGAGAGAAATAATTGTCATAACCATGCAGAGCGACAAAGCAACATTAAATCGGGCATGAAAGTGATATAACTATTCTGAAATAAAAAGATCATCAAGGCATGATAGACTTTTTAGTCATAAACATGTGTGAACATGTGCCAAGTCAATCCAAGAATTTTCCGAAGGGAAATACCACTTCAATATGCCAAACCATGAACAATGCAATGCATGCAAATCATTTCAACAACACATTATACACTCTAGCTATTTGAGATCAGCCACAAAGAAAGCAGGAACCACTGGGAAAGCATTGTAAACATAGCACTATGTCGCTACAAGTTGGTCTCTAGATCATAAGTACATGCATATGTACAAAAATAGAAACAAAAAGAGTTCATACCGGTTTTCCTTGTTGCTTCCCTTCGTCGATCTTCATCATTACTGCCTTGTCACTTGCACGATTGATCGTGGGAAATATAATCAAATGCCATCACGGAATCGAGCTGAACTCTGAAAAAAAATCAAACAAAAGAGAAAAAGGAAAAAAAATTGGGTTTTTTCAAAGGTTTATCGATAGAAAAATAAAGGAGAAATCTTTTTGTTGTTTTCTCAAATTAAAAACCAAAGAAGAATAGACAAAAACTTCGAAAAGATCAAAGCGAACAAAATAAAACAGATAATAAAATGGAAAAGGGAGAAGGGCACGTACTCCCCCAAGCTTAGGTTTTTTCCCTAAGTTGGTAACAGCTACTGCGGTCCCCAGGAGCCCCCTGCTCCGGGGTGGTACGGGTGAGTCCAAGGGTCGTACGGGGCTTCAGGTGCATACACCGAAGTCCTCGGATCCTCCCACGAGGAAGGCTCTGCGCCCCAAGCAGAGGAAGAACCTTCACCCCACTTGGTGAAGGTCTCCTCCTGGAAAGGTGGGAACTCACCATGCTCCTCCTCATCGGGCACAACCCCCTGTTGGGAATGTGCCCTAGAGGCAAATAAAATATGTTTTATCGAGTATATTCCATTAGTTCATAATACGTTTGATACTATGCTATAACTGCATTAAGTAGAAACATTAATACAGGTGTGGTATACAAACAACCAGGTCCCTAGTAAACCCTAGTATACTAGTCCATTGGGCGATTGATAATCAAGGTTTCCTGATCATGAGACAATGGCGTCTGTTGACAATGGAGTCGTATAATTGGATAATGATATGATGGACATACACCCACCAGAAGTGTTGTGATGTGATCAAGTCACATAGTTCGACATTGCGATAACTATAACGTAGTGACCAGATCCTTTGACCGTAATGATCATACGTAATTGTCATCTATGAGGAGACTTTGATTTGTATCCCACCGCCTGACTGAAATATGCTGGCCATAACGGTGCACTTTGGGTATTCTAAAATAGATGGTTGATGAGTATGAAAATAGATCAAAGTGGGATTTGTCCATCCGTGTGACGGATATGTACTCTGGGCCCACTCGGTGATGTTACATCATAAAGTTTGCAAACGTGTGACTAGGTCACGAAGTTGTAATATCACGGGAACGAGTAAATTTTTTTGTTGAGAACGAGGACGAACTAGGTATATTGGATACCGATGATCAAACCTCGGACAAGCAAAGTACCATAGGACAAAGGGAACAGGCACACGGTTAACGGATCCAACAGCGATTGAAGTTCATTCGATGGAAGCGCAGCGGCTATCAAGGATTGTAACCAGGTCCAATTGATTAGTCATTGATCAATGAGAATTGTCTCAATAATGTCTGCTGTTTCCCGGACCGTAGGGTGTTACACTTAAGGGTACTCGGCGCAGTAAGGATTGATTCGGGATCACCGGAGAGATTGGAGAGAACACCGGAATTGTTCCGGTGATGACCGGAATTGTTCCGATGAAGGCCGGAAGATGTTCCGGGTATTTTGAAAGGTTCAAAATATATTTAATCATGTTTAATTAATGTTTAATTATTTAATTATCTGAATTAAATATTAAAATATATTTAAATATAATTAAAAATGAATTAAAAGGCATATGGGCCTCATAGGGCCCATTAGGGGGAGAGGGAGTCCTCCCCCATGGGCCATGGCGCCATAGAGGGGCCCACCCCTTTATTCATGGCGCACCCCCTCCCCTTGGGATTAGTCCCACCCTGGAAGTGGAGGGGGGTGGCACCCCTCCTTGGCCTATATAAGGAGGGGTAGAGGTTCCCTTTTAATCATCATATTTTGAGATAAGTTCTCATCTCTCTCTCCCTCCTTTCTTGTAACATCCCAAAATTCTCCGAATTTTGGAATGTTAATAAATTAAATAGATAATAATTGTTTGCTTGATGTGTTTGATTTTCTCTGGGATTTAAAACTTTTGGAGTTTACTGAATATTAAAATGAGAGGGAATAAAAGGACTTTCCCTAATATTCATAATCGATGTTTTTGGAATTTATTATTTAAAAACAAAACCAACAAAATAAAATGAGAGAAGGTAATATGACTCCTTCAACTTATTAAAAGTTCGGAAAAGGTTTTAAATCTTTATTGGAATTCGTTTTGATTATTCAAAATATTTTTCAACTGAAGGAAAATTCAATTGAGAGGATATAAAATGACTTATCCCCTTTTTAAATAAAGTTGGAAATATTTAGAATATCATTTTAAAAGTTTTTAAAATTTATTTTTGAGTGTTATAAATAACTCTAAAATTAATTTAGAGATTTTATAATGCCAAGAGAGTTTTTATTTCACTGAAATGATTTATTAAGTATTTTAGAAGAGTTGAAAAAGTATTTCAAAGGGAGATTTTATTTTACCAAATTATTTATTGGGTTAACAATTTTAAAATTTATATTTTACTATTTAGAAATGGTTTGTCAATGTTTTTGACCAAATAAAAATATTTTAAAAGGTTTATTGGATTTTATTTGAATTATGAAAAATGTTTTATATTTAAATAAAGTATTTAGAAAAGGTTTTTATTTTTATTTTCCTTTTTGGAAAATATTTTCTTTTTATAATTTTCTTTGTATTATTTGATTAATTTAGAATTTTATTTCGTATTTTTCGGAGTTACGGTTATTTTTATTTTATTGTTTGAAGTTACGGTTTTAATTAAAAAGAAAAATCCGGGCTGCCGGCCCATTAACCTTTTTTCGCACGCGAGCGTAATTGGAGCCCAACACGGACCCATTGTTTTTTTTTTCAGTCGGCCTATAAATAAATTTCCGAAAAATCCTTTTTCCTTTTCTTTTTTTTCGTTTTGGAAAACCCTAGAAAAAAAAAAAGAAATCTCCGCCGCCTCGGCCCGTCGGCCCCGCCACCGCGCCGTCAGCCCGCCGCCGGGCCGCGTCACCGCCGCCGGCCCTCTCTTCGCGCGCCACCGCCGGGAGGACGCCGCCGTCGCACGGCAGAGCGGGCCGCTCGCCGGGGGCCGCCGCCCCCTCGCCTCGTCGCGAGCCGCCGAGCCGCCTGCTCGCCGGAGCAGACCGGCCGCCACCGCCGCCGAGCCGGCCGAGCCGGCCGTCCGCGCCACGGCTGCGCCCCACGCGCCGGGCCGCCGCCGCCCCCTGTGCCGCGCCGCACGCCGGAGCCACGCCCCTGCCTCCCCTCCACCGCGCCCCACGTCGCCGGAACGGTCGAGTTCGCCGGAAAAACGGACCTCACCGGAGCAAACTCCGGTCAGATCTGACCGGGGACCCGATTGCTTTTTGCAAAAAACTTTATTCGCAAACAGGGCCCTGTTGGCAGAAAACCCCCTCTACTCGCGCCGGCGATATCTTCTACACCGTAAGTCGGATCGCGGTGAATCTTTTTGCTACGCACTCGTATTGTTCTGTACTTTTGCATGGTATAAAGTTTTGCACACTTTGCAAAATTTTGAATTTGAGTTTATTTCAAATTCAAATTCAAATTCCGGTGGCCGTATCTTTTGTATCATTGATCCGAATCGAGTGATTCTTTTTGCGTTGGATCACTCGTGTGATGTACTTTCTGTTTACATCATGTGTGCACAAAAATTCACAAGTTTATTGATCTGTTTTAATTCAAATTCAATTCTATGTTGCAATTGCTATGACCTGCGTTGTAGTATTCCGTTTCACGTGATTCTTTTTGCATATTGAATCATATGAGACATCCTATCGGCAATATTCACATATCATTTATATTGCTATGATCTTCACTTTGATTTCATAATGCCTTGATCATACTTTTGTATCGACAACTCTTTATCCGTTGACTCTCTCGAGTTCATGTTCCTCCGATCACCTTCGAGCACATCCACACCTTTGCACTTCAAAACCTTTTGTTTTGTTGCTAAAACCTTTTTGATTGTTTTGTTGATCTTATGTGTTGTACTTGTGGTGTGATTGCTTATTGAGTTCTTTCGTTGACGATAGATTGCTCGGAGTGTGACGAGTAGAGTTGACTGGAACGTGAGAGCGAAGATCTTCATCGAATGTATAAGGCAAGTGATACTTTGACCATACTCATACCTATATTTTCTATATGCATTATGTAGGAATATCACTCTATTGCATGATAGGTAGTTTACTTTACTGTTGCTGCAAAACCAGTTAAGATAGCCATATGTTTTGACTTGTCTACCGTAGATCAACCTAGCCGTGTTGTTACTTTATTGCTATGCTTTGTAGACGTGGTTTGGGTTGCGCAATTCATGGAGTGCATGTGAGCTGTTTAATAACTTGTGTAGCAACTGTTTAATAAATAGAAATCACTTCTGGACGGGCAGGGAGTGCTTCCTGGGGGCTCGTTCCTTTTCTAAGGTCGAGACCAGGTTGTACCCCTAATGGTTTGTTTGGTGGCCGAGGAAAACGTCATGGTGAGCCCGCTGACGTGGTGGGCGCCGTCCAGGCTCAAAAAGATCAGACTTACTTGGTGACTAGAAGCTTACATGTACAGCCGCTGGCCATATGGGCTCTGGCTTAGTTGAGTACGATGTAGGAAGCCTCTCCCGTGCAATGCTAGCATATGTAGATATGATAGGTGGTACCGGCTTGCCGTTGGGTGTGGGTGACCTCTTCTGAAAGAATTCGTCTCAATCTTCGGGTTGAGTCCAGCGGGGAAAGTGTACTAACCTCTGCAGAGTATAAACTAATCATGATTAGCCGTGTCCCCGGTTATGGACATCTTTGAGCTGCTAGACAGTACTGTTAATGGAGGATCTTGACAGATGAATCACCTTAATAATTTGAGTGGCAAGATTAATAAAGGGTGTGGTGGATTGAGACTAGTGTGCCCAGTTCAATCTTTAGTAGTAAGTTCAACCTAAAATTTTGACTAGTTTAGTTCAGGAGAAAATTGGCTTTCTGCAAAACTAAACCATAAGCCTTTCCTTTGACTTACCTTGCATGTAGTTGTAGGTCCTTTATATAAACTTTTTCGTGTCACTTGCCGTACAAATCAGATGTACTGACCCGTTGTCGGGCTGTAACCTTCGGTGTTGCAGGTTTTTCAGACGATCAGTAAGGTGCGTTTAGGGGTTGCGAGTCTACACTCAGCATGTTCGCATGTGGCTGTTGATGGGACTCCACGTTATTTGCTTTTGCTTCCGCTATATTTATATTGAGTAAGCTAGCCTTGAGCTATGCAACTTGTTATTTATTTACTCTGGATCATACGTTGTAATAATGATGCACTTGTACTTTGATATACATCTATGATACTGTGTGTGCCAGCGAGTTCGATCCAGGGACTGGCACTTGAACACAGAGACTTCAATTCGGTGTGAATTGGGTCGTTACATTTCTCCTTCCTCGAGTGGATTCCCCTTGTTTGGAGTCTACACTTGGTTGGGGATTTCTCCACTATACGCACGCCATCGTGTTGCTGGAATCGGGATCCGAATCCATCTTCTTTCCGCTGCTCTACTGGTTCGGAGCCCGGAGGGACGTCGGGTATACGATATGTGTATAATCCCGCTAGGCACTACACTTGTGGTGCTACTTCGTCGTCGTGGCCGTATCGCGAGGTCTTCATCAGCAACGTTCCGACGAGGACGTAATCCCGTCATCGGTCCACAAGGATCGGGTGGCTACAGGAGTCATCGTGGATCTGCGCGGCATCGGGGATTGCCGGTATGACTACACCAACCACGTTCATGCGGGAACGTTTCCCGCTTAACGGACTACATACTGGTATGTGATCTATTTCTGTCCGTTACTTGCATCGCCATAGCATAGGTCTTGGGTATGGGTCTCGTAGGTTATGAAAAATTTGTGTTTTCTGCCCCGAACTCCAAAAGTGGTATCAAGAGCAAGGCTATGCGTAGATGTATTGTACGGATAGAACACATCTAGTATGTGGGCATCAATTCTCCAATTGTTACCCTCTCACGTGTACTCATTTAGCGTTGCGGCAATGTTTGATGAAGCGGCCCCCGACCGACCTTACGCGTTTACGCGAGACTGGTTCCACGCTTGACATATGGCTTGTACCATATAAAGTGGCTGGGGGGTGTCTGTCTCTCTGCATTAGCGATGCGAAGATGTTTGCAACGGAGGGCCCCGACAGGGGTGTAATAGAGACAATTGCGGGATTGGTGTTGTGGCTTGTTCTCGCAGGATAGAAAGCGGTTCTTTTCTCGAAACCCCTAGCAGCCACGTAAAACTTGCAAAAGATAAAGTAGAAAGGCGTTTTCAACTTTAATTTGCATGTCTGGGGGAATCATAGCATGTATGATTTATACTATTGCATCCTATTTTGCTAATATGTTAGATATACGATGGTAGCATAATAGGATGATCCCTCACTAATCCAACAAAGTGTCCTTCCTTAGTGAAGCACCATCTGGAAAGTTCTTCATTATGGACGCATCACGTGTCACACGGGTGTCAAACATTTTTACGTTCACAAGAGATGGCTGGAGCAAGCCTAGCATGTCCAGAAACATGGCCTTGCATACGCGGCATATACTCACTAAGGTTATTGTGGCGAGCCTGGCATGTGCAACCATGGCCTCGGGACACAAGAGACCGAAAGGTCGAGCATGAGTCACATGGATGATGTGATTGGCATGATGGCCTACCTTGAACAACATACTGATGGTCGTGTCACACGGGGGAGGTATGTTCTTCAAGGATCGTGTAATCACTTAGAATAAAATATGAGGGATGTTTGTCTGAGTGGGAGTTCCATAATTGTTTTTGAAACACGAACTCCATATTATGAACTTAATCTTCATGTCTTAGAAAATATCATTGTAGATAACGTCATACCAATGTTTAGAACTATGGCTCTTTTAGTATGATAGAACTTAAGGTAAATGGGTCTTACTTCATTGATGTGTACCAACACCATTAGAGACATACTCATTAGTAATGAATTGCTAAACATAATACGAAGAGCTGCTAGGAGATACACCTGATAACTCCGTATTCAAGGAAGATGATGATGAGTATCGTACTCACCGTCACTTATGAATGACTGTCCAATACACCATAATTCATTCTATGGAATCTGAATTGTGAATGCATGTTGACCAACACGTATGACGTGCTAGGTGAACTTGAAAGCACTTGGTCACAAATCAGAGTAATGGAATATGAGTATATGGACGGGGTTTCTTTCAACTATGGTGGAAGGAACAACCTGCTGAGAAAGTCACTTGGAAAATGTATAAGATACATGGAACACCTTGTGTATAACTTGGACTACTGAATGACTGGTTACTTTGCGATAACTAGGGAGTTGCATCCGCTTCCTCCCAGTTACAAAGACCATGTCTGGACTATATCATGAAGGAGAATCGTTCACCTGTCATGAGGTCATGGTTAAAGTTGAGAACTTTAAGAGGAGAACCAATGCAGGAATGGTCATTGACGGAGAAGGTATATTTGATATACGAGTTATAAATGTCTTTCCCACGAAACACTAATTGCGGTTGATTAAGTATTCGATGCTTGAACTTACTGCTTGAGATTGGCTTGGAAGGGATGAGGTGACAATGTGTGCTGACGGCAATCAAGATAGTTGATGGTCGACAACACTCTCCCTCTACATCTATCAATTGATTAATATATGAATAAATTTTATGATCGTTTGAATGAGGACTTTATTAGTGTGTCTTGCATCTCGCGAAGACAATTATTCATATTAGTGAGAAACAAGTCAGTTGTTCTCATTTTATGAATGATATCTCTTATGGTCACATTACGATTATGAATGAGTTATTCTTATACTGATGATAGTTGTTTGATCATTTATAAGAAATATTGTAATTCCAAGAAATATCCAGGCTTAATAATGACACTACAGTTTAAGTCATGAATGGTATGATGATGTCTTAAGATACTTGATCTCTTGACACATACAAACCATGCCTTTTAGGTGAGATGAATAAAACCTTGCATTCTGGTCAAGAGAATGTGTACTGATTGTTAAGTATCATAGATTGTGATGTATCGTATGTCAGTATGTGGTGAATTTCATTATTTCATGAACTTCGAATGTGGACTTAGATGAATATTTGTATTCACTAATGAAACATGAGTCTGAAATAATTTGATATGATCAAAAGGGATTTCAGAGTAAAGATGGATATTAAATTAACAAGAAAGACAAGTCTCTACGATTTGATCAAAGTGACAAATGTTTTGAGTTAGTCTTGGGCATAAAGACTTGTGTGAAAGTTGTTCCACAAATTGCAATGTCTTGAGACACTTCAATATGATTGACGTGCCTGAACATTGTGATCATATTCTATCGAAAGTGTATGGTCTAAGTTATCTCTTACCAAGTTACGTTTAGAGTTATTAATTTAATATGAAAACACTCACTTCAGCATAGGGAACCATCTGAGTTCGTGGAAACCAACACTATATATGTCATGGTGTGTTGTGGTTTCTAGGAAGCTTGATTTATGTAAGATAAATTATCTTTGTAGTGTATCCTTAGACAACTATGGATGCATCTTCCAAAACTAGAACCAAAAGGAGCAAAACTTGTATTGCTATGTTTGGTGTTCGTCAAGAATTGTTCTTGATAAATGTGGTAATGGAAGTAAAGTGAAAGTTCAACCAAGGTAATTGACCTTGCCTCCAAATGTCAGAGTAGTGCAACGGAATATGTTATGGAAGCAAAGCTCTACAATAAGAGGAGAAACTAATGATAATGATCATGATCTTCTGATGAGAGCTTTTACTGAGAAAGGTAGGATTCAAGAATATATATTTGCCCCTGGTGCAAAATGATATTCATGATTCACTTGTCATGTTAATGGAACAAGACATTCCTACGAACTACAAAGAAGCGATGGTGGACCTAAGTACGAGATATGACTACGAGTCATGAAATCCTATGTTGAGTTACATTTAAGATTGCTTGAATCTTATCGAGTAAGGAGGTTACTTGATATTCACAATAACTTCAGAGTTATGAGGAATAAATGTGAACATCAAAGGACGTCAAGATTGGTTTGTCACAAAGATTGTTTCTGACAAATTCAATGGGTTGACTACAATGTGTAGCAATGCTTGAGTCAAAGGGATATTCACTACGATTTATCCAGGATTGTTATCAATACCGTGACTTCCTCAAATCCTGTATTTTAAGAAGTGTTGTAATTGGTACAACAAGAAGGTTTTGGAAAAACATATGGATACTAGTGTCTCGTAAACTGAATTCTCATTTTGATGGATGATCAAAGGAATTTGGACTTAACCAAAATATCAAGGAAACATGCATTTGCATGAAACTGAGTGGGAGCTGAATAGTTTCCTGAAACTTAATATGTAGACGACATATTTTGAGTGGGAGCTATGGGAGTATTATCCTAGACTTATATGTAAATGACATATTTGAGTAGGAGCCATGTGGTTAGTATCCTGAACTTAATATGTGTCTGACATATCTAAGTGGGAGCCATGTGGATGTTATCCTTGTCTTATATGTGGCCTACATATTTGAGTGGCAGCAATATGAGTGTTATCCTATAACTTAATATGTGCATGACATATTTGAGTGGGAGCATGATAACATTGTCATATATGGATAACATATTATGAATGGTGCAGTTGGTGTTAATGATTATTTGAATCTTTCATAAATGAAGATGAATAAGTATTAAGCATTGAAGATCTATTAAGATAGATATGTGTTTAATAACATTGAGTCGTAATACTTTCCTGGATAAGATTCTGAAGGAGTTCAGAATGGGACAAGTCAAGAAGTGGTCTTTACTTGTATATCCAAGAGAAGTGTTGAGTTAATCTCAGTACAAGAACAATGGTTAATGGTTAATGAAAGAAATGGATGTGTTGGATCCTCTATGCCTTTGTCATAGGTTCTTTCATATAAAACCAGAGTTATGTACTCGACGTAATGTGACCCAAGTTCTTAGTAGTAAGAACATGTTGTGATATGATTTATGAGTAAATCATTGAACAAAGAGTTAAGTTTATCCTTCAGTGTCTGAAGAGAACTGAGGATACATCTCAAATTTGTAAAGGATAGTGGACTTGACCATAAATGTTATGCTATTTCAAGTTTTGACACTAACCTAGAAAATTGAGATATCACACTAATAAATTCCTAAGTTGAAAGAAACATGGTTAGACATCAAAGTTGCATACAATGCACTAAGGATTGAATCTACATTGATGTGCCTGCTTTAGAAGTAGCAGAAGTTATATTATGGCTTAAGAAGTTCGACTTCTGATTGAGTGAGTTTCATGTGTGCATGACTATGGGAAAGTCCGCATGACCCACCGGATGTCATTGCAGTGACACAGCAAAAGAAGTCTCACTTCACCGCCAAATATATATACTCATCATTATAGTGGATAATGAAGGAATGTCAAATTAGGTGACATTATGATTTGCAAAAGGACATACGGTTCTGAATGGTACCCAGACCGTTGATACAACCTCTTCCACGGGCAAGCATGATCAATAAGGAGTTATGATCCAGAGAAAATGCAACTAGATTATTTGTACTCTAGTGCAAGTGGGAGACTGTTGGGAATGTGCCCTAGAGGCAAATAAAATATGTTTTATCGAGCATATTCCATTAGTTCATAATACGTTTGATACTATGCTATAACTGTATTAAGAGGAAACATTAATACAGGTGTGGTATACAAACAACCAGGTCCCTAGTAAACCCTAGTATACTAGTCCATTGGGCGATTGATGATCAAGGTTTCCTGATCATGAGACAATGGCGTCTGTTTACAATGGAGTCGTATCATTGGATAATTATATGATGGACATACACCCACCAGAAGTGTTGCGATGTGATCAAGTCACATAGTTCGACATTGCGATAACTATAACGTAGTGACCAGATCCTTTGACCATAATGATCATACGTAATTGTCATCTATGAGGAGACTTTGATTTGTATCCCACCGCCTGACTGAAATATGTTGGCCATAACGGTGCACTTTGGGTATTCCGAAATAGATGGTTGATGAGTATGCAAATAGATCAAAGCGGGATTTGTCCATCCGTGTGACGGATAGGTACTCTGGGCCCACTCGGTGATGTTACATCATAAAGTTTGAAAACGTGTGACTAGGTCACGGAGTTGTAATATCACGGGAACGAGTAAACTTGTTTGTTGAGAACGAGGATGAACTAGGTATATTGGATACCGATGATCAAACCTCGGACAAGCAAAGTACCATAGGACAAAGGGAACAGGCACACGGTTAACGGATCCAACAGCGATTGAAGTTCATTCGATGGAAGCGCAGGGGCTATCAAGGATTGTAACCAGGTCCAATTGATTAGTCATTGATCAATGAGAATTGTCTGAATCATGTCTGCTGTTTCCCGGACCGTAGGGTGTTACACTTAAGGGTACTCGACGCAGTAAGGATTGATTCGGGATCACCGGAGAAATTGGAGAGAACACCGGAATTGTTCCGGTGATGACCGGAATTGTTCCGATGAAGGCCGGAAGTTGTTCCGGGTATTTTGAAAGGTTCAAAATATATTTAATAATATTTAAATAATGTTTAATTATTTAATTATCTGAATTAAATATTAAAATATATTTAAATATAATTAAAAATGAATTAAAAGGCATATGGGCCTCATAGGGCCCATTAGGGGGAGAGGGAGTCCTCCCCCATGGGCCATGGCGCCATAGAGGGGCCCACCCCCTTTATTCATGGTGCACCCCCCTCCCCTTGGGATTAGTCCCGCCCCGGAAGTGGAGGGGGGGTGGCACCCCTCCTTGGCCTATATAAGGAGGGGTAGAGGTGCCCTTTTAATCATCATATTTTTGAGATAAGTTCTCATCTCTCTCTCCCTCCTTTCTCCTTCCTCGAGTGGACTCCCCTTGTTTGGAGTCTACACTTGGTTGGGGATTTCTCCACTATACGCACGCCGTCGTGCTGCTAGAATCGGGATCCGAATCCATCTTCTTTCCGCTGCTCTACTGGTTCGGAGCCCGGAGGGACGTCGGGTATACTGTATGTGTATAATCCCGCGAGGCACTACACTTGTGGTGCTACTTCGTCGTCGTGGCCGTATCGCGAGGTCTTCATCAGCAACGTTCCGATGGGGACGTAATCCCGTCATCGGCCCACAAGGATCGGGTGGCTACAGGAGTCATCGTGGATCTGCGCGGCATCGGGGATTGCCGGTACGACTACACCAACCACGTTCATGCGGGAACGTTTCCCGCTTAACGGACTACATACTGGTATGTGATCTATTTCTGTCCGTTACTTGCATCGGCATAGCATAGGTCTTGGGTATGGGTCTCGTAGGTTATGCAAAAATTTGAGTTTTCTGCCCCGAACTCCAACACCGCCGCCATGGGGTTATGAAACTGCTGCTAGACCATGTGCTCATCAAAATGGGTAACGTTGAAGGACCATCCTCTCCTGCGAGTATAATCAAACCAAAGAGGTGCAGGTAGACGAATCTCCCGAGTAGTGGTCAGTACAAACCTAAGAATATAATTGAGGTTACCAAACTCGGAAGTCATGGTAACAAACTCATGCCTCTTCATAGCAGCAAGATCAAAGCTTAAATAAGTAAAAATCTTATCATCAGGGTGTGGGGTGCCATTAAGAGACTCAAGAATAAGTGTGGCGTAAACGCCACCATAGAGATCTCCCTTGTTGCCATTAGCAAGAAGGCGGCGAGCAATTAAGGCACCCACATTATACTTACTCTCCCCTGAGAGGGCGTTTGCAAAGATAGAAAAATCTGGTGCAGAACTATTGCTCGTGTTGTCACGAGCTAACTCCCCTCTAGCAATAAAATACGCGAAATACCTGAGGTGTGGGAATAAGATGCTGGAAATCTTCGAACGTTGAATATCCCTCGTCTCCTGGATGCAAAGAGAGTTGAATAGAGTTCTCAACTCGGAGGGCTGAGTGTTCATCCTTGCCGTATGTCCAACGTTTGGCACACCTATTAGTTCAAAAAATCTTGCCAAAGACATGCTCAAAAGACCATTGTAAATTTTAAACTCAATAATACCAGCATCATGATTATATCTGAAACTATTAAAAAAATAGGAGGTGAGTTTTTGATACTGAGCAACATGGCATGTTGCTAGCCATGTCAAACCTGCAACGCCATAAAATTCCTCCTTACTTCTTGCAGCTTCGAGGAAGGCGTCGCACGGATATGTCATTGTGCATGCCAGACTTGCGTCTTCCAGCAGCTCTAGGGCCACATGATCTTCATTGTAGCTCACCCTAGCAGCTGAGGGTGAAGCAGCATCTCTAGTAACTCGATCGGTGCGCTCGGGCTTCTTCTTCCCAAGCCACCCCTTTGATTTTCCTAGCAAACTCATTTCTGAATTTTTTTGATAATTCACAAAAACAAGGATTTAAGCAAAGTGAGTTGAGACAAACTACTCTACTCACTTACCTAAGTAATAAACTTGCATAAAAACTTGGAAAATAATTTTCTACACATGCATGCAAGCTCATATGAACAGCACCAAAAACTACTAAATACTCACAAATGAAGCCACCAATCAAAAATCTAATTGGAGGGGTGGAGGAGTCACATACCAGGGAGTATTAGCTCAAAATCTCAGCTCAAATGATGGATTGTAGAGATACATCGAAAATCGCCTCCAAGAACAGCAAGTGCAAGTGCGGAACTCATGTTTTTGGAGAGAGAGGGAGAAAAGGGAGGAAGAAGTACCTGGAAAGGGGGTCTGTGGGCCCCAAGCGCCCTGTGGGCGCGACCAGGGGGCAGGCCGCGCTAGCTAGGCACCTGGGCCACTGGTGCCCCCCCCTAGTCAGCCCTAGGTGCCCCTGGGTCACCTTTGATGTGTAAACCTTGATTTTTATTTTTGTGTAATTTTTCTGACAACTTCACTATTGAAAAAATTTCGATGTTCAAAAAGCTGTGAAACTTTCTGAAAACTTGAAACAGTGGTGATAAATGTGAAGCTTCATAAAAATATAAACTTGGTACAACAAAGAGAACAAAAGCTAAAGTAAATTAAAACATAACAAGCTCCACTTTCTACCTATATAAAACATGCTAGTTAGCAAGTTTGATCAAGTCTTACCAACAAAATGGCGATATATAGAGTAGAAAGTCTCACCTCTTATGAAGTGATCATTGTAAATTTACTTTAATGGACATTGTCCCTACTAGGATGGTTTTGTATTCGTGGTGCATGTGTAGAGGACAATCCCATTCTCCAATCTTCACAGTCTCGATATTCTCTACAGAGTTAAGGCGATGCCTTTTGTCGATCTTCTTCGGAAAATACACCGTGTGTTCTTTATCATCCACGTTAAAGGTAACCTTTCCTTTATTGCAATCAATGATAGCACCTGCGGTGTTAAGAAAAGGTCTACCAAGAATAATGGACATGCTCTCATCCTCGGGCATGTCAAGCACAACAAAATCAGTAACTATTAAGCAATCGGAAACTTCAACAGGAACACCGCATCGGGACAGTTGTTGACTTACCGATGATGTCTACACATGCTTCTATTCTTGTAGACTATGTTGGGCCTCCAAGCGCAGATGTTTGTAGGACAGCAGCAATTTCCCTCAAGTGGATGACCTAAGGTTCATCAAACTCAGGGAAGTAGAGGTTGAAGATGGTCTCTCTCAAGCAACCCTGCAATTAAGATACAAGAAGTCTCTTCTGTCCCCAACACACCTAATACAACTAGGAGTTGTATAGGTGCACTAGTTCCGCGAAGAGATGGTAAAATA
Organism: Bromus sterilis; assembly: GCA_950022295.1. Lineage (NCBI taxonomy): Eukaryota > Viridiplantae > Streptophyta > Magnoliopsida > Poales > Poaceae > Bromus > Bromus sterilis. Next base: position 240,892,773 of record OX465598.1, on the reverse strand, counting down.
CGAGTGATAGGTGTGGCAAAGCAAGGTAATATAAATCTGTAATAAAAAGTGCAGCAAGCAAACATGTGACAAAAGTGAGCACAAACGGTGTAACAATGGTGGAAACAATGCCTACGCTTCATACTTTCACTAGTGGCAACTCCCAACAACATTAACATATTCTAATCACATGATATTTCCCATAAAACATGCAATGGAGACGCACTCGGAGGTCATTCCTTTGTGGTCAAGAAAGGACGAGAATTATGTAGGGCTACAAAAGCACACCTCAAAGTTCGTAGTTCTCAATCTATGGATTTCCCAATGTCACCGCGGCCATCCAAAGAGAGTACCACAATCACCACAACATATCTCAAGGATAGTCAAATACAAGCACCAAGAGACTCTAAATCTTCAATCAACACACAAAAGAGGAAATCACTCATGAAAATATTATTCTAATCCATGTCCAATAGACCGCTGTCACCTTGGTCTCGGGGATTATACTAGATAAAGACAAGTGAGTACATCAATCCAATACATAGAGGAAGGGGAAAGATCATGGGATCACCCTAGATTAACATAGCCTATGATCACAACGAAGATCACATCATGGGAGAGAGAATTGACCACATAGCTACTGGTAGGAACCTCATCCCCGATGAGGGACTACTCCCGCATCATGGAGGGAGGAAGCAACGTCGATGGAGATGAATCCGGGGGCATTTCCCCGTCCCGGCAGGGTGCCGACAGAAGAATTCTGGTCCCCCGAAGCTTGTCGGCGATGGCGGCGGAGATAGGAATTGCTTCTGGAGAAAAGGGGTCTGGAATCAGGATTTTAGCGACGCGAGTATAAATAAGGGCCAAAGGGGGCACTAGGGGATGTCCCAGTCGCACAGGCGGCCTCCCCGCGCGGCCCCACCCTAGGCCGCGTAGGGTGGTCGCCTCGGTGACTAGTGGACCCCCTCCGGCTCTCCCTTGGTGATTCCGGAAGGTTCCTTCGCGCTGATTTTTTATATATTTTCTGGGAATTTATTGGGAACTTTAAGTAATGGGAAAACCTGAAATACAAAAACAGCAGAAAACAGAATATGGCACTAGGGTGCACTGAGTTAATAGGTTAGTCCAAATATGATCAAAAGTGTATGAAAGTGTATCTAGATCATAGCAATATCACAAAAAACATGCATGGAGCAAGCAGAAATTATAGATACGTTTGGGACGTATCAACATCCCCAAGCTTAATTCCTGCTCGTCCTCGAGTAGGTAAATGATAACAAGCATAATTTCCATGGTGACATGCTAGCAACCATATAATAACTTTGAAAGTAAAGCAATCAAGGTATATGATTCCATTCAAGTTATAAGAGGCAAGAGTCTATATTAGCATTGAAACAAGAAACAAAAGAACATTAGGTGCAAGAGCTCTTAGCTGTCCGTGACTTGAATGTCTCCAAATGGTGTTTGCGTGCAAGAAAGGGGATATGGGGATACGAGAGAATTTTTTTTTGTTGAGAACTCAATTTACTAAAGTTTCACACTTTGTCTTCTTTGGAATCTTATCTTGACTCGTCCCTAGACCACTAGCCAGGTACAAGTCAATTTGATCCACTACTTTTCGATATTTTGAGTACTCATGAAATGGATGAGCGTAAGCACAAGAGTTGGCACTTAGGATGGAAAAGAGAGATATATGGTGGAGGAGGAAGACAAAAAGGGTGTGAAAGGCTCACATCAATGAGGACAATCATAGGAGAGAAGGCCAAATGATAGATATGATGTGAGGAGTAGGCATTTCCACGCAACGGATGCACATATGAGCTAAAAAGCTCTCCAATGGAACTAGTGGGGTGCATACAACTTGCTCACTCATGAAGACCTAGAGCTCGTTTGAGGAGGCTCATCCTTGGAATATGCAAGCCAAGTTCTATAGTGTGAAGGTCCCCACATAACTATATGCATAAATGATCATCTCTATGGAGTAAAAGGATAAGAGAGAGTACTAGTGTGGATCTCTCAAAAGGAATAGTAGTGTTGCCCCTTTCTCTCTTTTTATTTCTTTTTCTCTTTTTTCTATTTTTTGTATTTTTCTGTGGCCTCAATGGCTCTTTCTATATTACTCTCGTTTGTCCTCTTTGGGATCTTTTATTTTGTTCACTTTGGGATCTTTTCCTCACTTAAGGGCAACACTATAATTTACAAGAGGGTATAGAAGATCTTTCACACTTTACAAGGCACTCAAACATAAAGAAGATATAGCTATCATGATGTATGCAAATGTATGCCTCTGCCAGTGTAGTAGAACATGTATGACATGAAGATCAAGTCATGAAGAGATGGAAGTTGCATGGCAATATATCTCGGAAAGGCTATGGAAATGCCTTGATAAGTAGGTAAGGTGGCTGTTTTGAGGAAAGATATAGGGAAGTTTATGATAACAGAGCGTATCATGCCAAGGGTTTGGATGCACCAGCGAAGGTGGACGCCAACTCTCGGAAATGTCAACTTTCAATACTTATATTAGTCCGAAGAACTCATGCACTTATTATCGGTAACTCTCAATCTAATAAGGTGGTTCACAAAGAGACAAGTACCCCGAGAAGGAGTATATGGGGGTTTGGTTATCCTTGCGCATCCTAGACTCATGGTACGTGAGTGTACTCTAATATCCGATCCCTCCAAAGATTAGTGATCGATCTAGTAGCTAGAGTTCTCAACTAGTTTTGTAGGTTTTGAAAATAACACGGATTGCCCAAAATACGACACCTATCACTAATAGGCTATAGCTCTTGACACCAAAAGTTGAAATATTACTCACAACAATACCTCAAAATTATTTCAAGTTACTACTAAAATTAAATAGCAACCTCAATGCAACAAACTCTCTTAACAAGATAAACATGAAAACTAAAGAGAGTTCCAGCAACAAACTAAACAAAATCCAAGGCTCTTGCTAAAGACAAACTAACACTAAAACTAAACATGGCAGTAGCTACGAAAAGATAAAGAACACACAACAGTAAAAAGATAGGCATGAAGAATCCTATGATATGTTCTAGATTTTGAAAGTGGAGCGTGTTTCTCTCCCTCAAAAAGTAAGATGGGGTCTAACTTGTTATGAACAGCAAGCAAAGCTAAAGAAAAGCAAAAATAAAAGCTAAGAGCGAGACGCTCCAAGCATAGCACATAACGCATGAAGTGATAAAAATATAGTGAGACGAAGGATGAACTGATGATTGTTGATGGAGAATGAGATGGACGGGGGCATACCCAAGCTTAGACGCTTGAGTATCCTTGAATATTTATTGGGGATGCATGGGGGCATCCCCAAGCTTGAGCGCTTGACACTCCCGAATCTTCTTTCATCATCTTCCATCGCACACTTGAAAACACCCTTCATACATAACTCATAATAAGCTGATTAGAGAGGTTAGTACCCTTAATAAAATAATTTTTCCCACTGGATATAAAAATAATCTTGAAGATATACTGTTTCTCAAGATTTCCAAAAGGTTTTTGCAAAGAAAAATCAAGCTTAAGGTTTGCAAAATTAAGGAGAGACAAAACGTGGCAGAATCTGTGAAAAACAGAACATAAGGTAGTAAAGAATTTTTTAGGGGTACTTATGCAACTCAAATCAAAAAACTCAGAACATAAGAAAGTTCCGTGATTGTATAGAGCACTCTGTGTAAAAAATTCAGCTCAAAAAGATGAACTTCTGATTTTTTCCGATTTTTTCCGTCAAGTAGATAGAATCTGTTTTCTGGACAGCATGTCACAATTTTTGCTTCCCTTGTCATATGTGGCTATAACTTGGCACAAAGCTTGAAAATAAAGATACAATGATGTTCCTACAGTAGTAAGAATCATCAAGACCACTAAAAACTGAAAGTAAAAACTCAAAGTAAAGATAACAAGGGTTATCTCTCTAGAGCTCTTTCTTTATAGCCATAAAGATATGCTTAAGATTTTAATGATGCTCTCGTAGGAATAAGTGTTGAAGAACAAAAAAGAGCATCAAGCAGAAAATAACAAACACATTTAAGTCTAACATGCTTCGTATGCAAAGGGATCTTGTAGAGAAATAACTCATTGAAGCATAAAGATATTAGCATAAGAAGGCAAAATAAGTGCAACTTCAAAAGCTTCAACATAAAGAGAGGGAACTTGATATTATTGAAATATCTATAAGCATATGTTCCCTTCTCATAATAATTTTCAGTGGGATCACAAATAAAATAAAAAATATAAGTATCACATAAAAAATTCTTATCATGATCCACAAGCATAGAAAATTGATTACTCTCCACATAAGCAAAATCCTTCTCATTAGTAATAGTGGGAGCAAACTCAAGAAAATAGCTATCACATGAATCATTCTTATCATGATACACTTGCAAACATTTATTCTTTATGGCATAAGTGTCATCACAATAATCATCATAGATAGGAGGAAAGTGTCATCAAAATAAATTTCCCCATCAAAACTTGGGGGGGGGGTTAAAAGATCTTCTTCATAAAATGTAGCATCCCCAAGCTTATTGCTTTGCATATCATCAGCACCAAAATTATTCAAAGAAGACATACTAATAACATTTCTACTGACATGAGTGTTGTGAAAATAATAAATCTCCATAGGCTTTTTGATTTTCTCTTCAAACACTTCATGTCCCAACTCAAGGTAGAGCTCATAAAGCTCTCTCATAATATTTTTGTTGTTTTCCATAAGCCTAACTAGTGAAAATAAAAACAAGAAACGAAAAGATTTAATTGCGAGATCTAAAGATATACCTTCAAACCTTACCTCTCTGGCAACGGCGACAGAAATAGCTTGATGTCTACACACACTTCTATTCTTGTATACTATGTTGGGCCTTGATGACCCTCAATTGTAGGGGATCGATTGTAGTGTTCTCGCGGGTAAGTTGACCCAATTTATTGATTCGACACAAGGGGACACAAAGAGTATTTATAAGCTTTGACAGTTGAGTTGTCAATTTAACTGCGCCTGAAATACGCTTTCTTGCAACAAAGTATTAATAGCATCTGGGATATGATAGTGATAATGATAACGACAAAAGTAGCAACTAGTGACCAACAGGATTAAAACACTGTAGGCTAGGGAGATGGATGGTTGGGCGTTGCATGAATAAGAATGAACATGTAATAGATTCTAACACGGGGCAAGGCACACAGAAAAGTAATGATCATCTAGGCAAATATCAAACATTAGGTATGTATCCCTTAGGTAGTTGTGCGTGCTTGCAATAAGAAATTGCACAACATCTTTTGTCCTACCATCCCCCTATGAACGGGGCCAAAAGTAACTTATGGAGATTAAGGTGCTCTTGTCAAAGAGCAACGGAACAAAGCAATAAACTCAATGGATACATGGAATCCTCAAATTATGGACCATCCCCTTTGGTGTCCCAAGCTGTCAGCTTTGGGATCGCCGGTTCCGGACCATAATAGGTGCATACAACTCATAGATAGGATCTTGAACATGATAAACTCATGAAAACATAAGTGGTTCAGATCTGAAAACATGGCACTCGGGCCCAATGTGACAAGCATTAAGAGCAACAAGTTGTAGTAAAGATGATAAACACCAAACTAGATGATAGGCAACATGCCCCCAACAATCTGACGAACTATTACATGATCAATCTCATCCAATCCCTACCATCCCATTTGCCTACATTAGGGAATTACTCACACATATGAAGGGAAGTCATGGAGGGAGGATGGAGTGGTGATGGTGATGACGATGGCGACGATCTCCCCTCTCCGGAGGCCAAATCAGCCTCCAGATTAGCCCTCCCGAGGAAGAACAGAGGTTGGCGGCGGCTCCGCGACGGGTTCTGGAAAAGCGACTTCTGTTTTGGAGTTTCCCCTTCACGGGAATAAATAGGAGAAGAAGTAGGGCACAAGGGGAGGGGGGAGTCGCCCAGCCGGCCTTCCGGCGCGTCCCCACCCCTGGTCGCGCCCATAGGGCGCCTGGGGCCCTCCTGGCTTCCCTCTGGCCCATCTTCTGGCTCCGGGATCCTTCGGGTGCGTGGATTTTTTGGTATTTTTCTAGGAATTTTCTGAGATGTCCAAAAATCCATTTTCCTGGGCACAATAAAACCATACAGGCAGCTCTGCTGAAAACAGCGTCAGTCCGGGTTAGTTTATCTCAAATCATGCAAGAATGAGGGCAAAACAATAGCAAAAGTGTTTGGAAAAGTAGATATGTTTAATACGTGTCAACTCCCCCAAGCTTAGCCTATTGCTTGTCCTCAAGCAATTCAGTTGAACGAACTGGACGTGACAAAGAAAACTTTGACAAACTCTTTTGCTTCATAAGATGTATATAAGCTGGTACTACGAAAAGAGTTTAGCAAGTATCAAAACAATGCTATGAGGACGATTCATGAAGTAATCCTTCTTTCAAGTAACCAATCACAAACAACCTAAAGGAAATAATATGTAGCTGAAAATCAAAACAAGATCACAATGCACATAGACTGAACATATCTGTGTGGTATCTCGCTAGCCTCCATGAGGGAAGAAAAACATAAATGCAGAAACTCCTCCGGAGTTTTAAAGGAGACTAGAACTAAGAATTTCAGACTAGCAATATACTAAGCATGCATGAGACAATGTAATACTTTGGGACAATGCATGTTACACTAAGAATGACAATTATGCTTTCAATAGTTGGTGCTTTGAAGAAAGAAGGTGAGTCTCTCGAACCATGGATTTTTTATGGCAAGATTGAATACTCGTGAAAGGAAGCAAATACTAAGCATGTGCCAGAGCTCTTGGTTTTGAAATCAGAGATAAAATTCTTTTGAGAAGTGCAACTTTCCAGTCAACGGTGAACGGTAAAGGTCTCTCAATATCTCCCATGCCAACCATATTAATGCCTTTTGCTTACACAAGTTCCCTTATCCATAAATCCTTTGATGGTCTATGGAACCTTTATTTTGGCTCAAGTATGGAAGGAGGGTATCGTTCCATCTATCATAAGCAGCATTTGGTCCATTTCATTCCATCATCAAGTATGGGGGAGGTTTAACTCTCATATTTTTTTTCATATTGACTATTTAAAACTTCCGTGAAAATATTTTTGGCATGGTAGATACTGATTTTCCCTCACCGCACTATGAGCTTGTACGGTTACAAAAGGGAGGCTTTTGAATAAATTTTGAGATGGCACAAGAAAGTCTAAGTTAGGAGTGGACGGTAAATACCACATATAGGTAGGTATGGTGGACTCAAGTGGAATAACTGGTTTGAAAAGGAGTTTGGATACACAAGCAGAATTCCACTTAGTGCGAGTGAAGGCTAGCAAAAGACTAGGAAGCGACCAACTAGAGAGCAATAATTGTCATAATCATGCAGAGCAACAAAGCAACATTGAATCGGGCATGAAAGTGATATGACTATTATGAAATAAAAAGGTCATCAAGGCATGATAGACTTCATAGTCATAAACATGTGTGAACATGTGCCAAGTCAATCCAAGAATTCTCCGAAGGGAAATACCACTTCAATATGCCAAAGCATGAGCAATGCAATGCATGTAAATCATTCCAACAACATATTATGCACCCTTGCTATTTGAGATCAGCCACAAAGAAAGCATGAACACTGGGAAAGCATTGTAAACATAGCACTATGTCGCTACAAGATGGTCTCTAGATCATAAGTACATGCATATGTACAAAAGTTGAAACAAAAAGAGTTCATACCGGTTTTCCTTGTTGCTTCCCTTCCGTCGATCTTCGTCATTACTGCCTTGTCACTTGCACGACCGAACGTAGGAAATAAATAATAAAATGCCATCACGGACTCGAGATGAACTCTGAAAACAAAGCAAACTAAAAAGAGAAAGGAAATCTTTTTTGGGTTTTTTAAAGGTTAAACGAAAACAAAAGAAAAGAGAAATCTTTTTGTTGTTTTTGCAAAATAAAAGAACAAAGAAGAACGGGAAAAAACTTCGAAAAAGATCAAAGAAAATAAAATAAAAACGGATAATACAATGGAAAAGTGAGAAGGGCACGTACTCCCCGAAGCTTAGGCTTTTGGCCTAAGTTGGTAGCAGCTACTGCCCCCAGGAGCCTCCTGCTCGGGGGTAGTGGTAAGTCCAGGAGTCATATGAGCCCTCCGGTGCGTACACCGAAGTCCTCGGATCTTACCATGAGGAAGGTCATGCGCTCCAAGCGGAAGAAGACCCCTCTCCATGCTCGGTGAAGGTCTCTCCCTTGAAAGGTGGGAACTCACCATGCTCCTCCACGTCGGGCACAACCCCCTCCATGGGGTTATGCGGCTGGTAATGAGACATGAACTCATCGAACTGGATATAGTTGAAAGACCATCCGTTCCCGCGAGTGTTATCAAACAAAAGTGGTGCAGGTAGACGGATCTCACGAGTAATGGTCTTTTCAAACCTCAAAATATAATCAAGGTTACCAAATTGGGAAACAAACTTATGCCTCTTCATAGCAGCAAGGTCGAGACTTGCGTATTAAAAGGGAACATCATCAGGATGCGGGGTGCGCTCAAGAGACTCAAGGATAAGTGTGGCGTAAACGCCACCATATAAGTCGCCCTTGTTAATGTTCGTAACAAGGCGCCGAGCAATTAAGGCACCCACATTATAATCATTCTTATCAGAGAGGGCGTTCGCATAAATAGCGAAATTTGGTGCAGAACCACTACTCGTGTTGTCACGAGCAAACACCCCTCTAGCAATATAATACGCGAAATACCTGAGGTGGGGTAACAAAATGCTGGAAATCATCGTGCGCTGAATGTCGGTCTCCTCCTGGTAACAAAGGGAGTTGAAGAGGGTCCTCAACTCGGAAGGCTAAGAGGTCATCTTTGTCGTCTGACCAACGTTCGGCACACCTATTATATCACAAAACTGTGCCAAAGACATAGCTATGAGATCATTATAAAGTTTGAACTCAACGGTTCCAACATCATGGTTATAACGAAAACTGCTAACAAAGCGGGAGGTAAGATTCGTGTATTGTACCACACGGCAAAATGCTAGCCGTGTCAAACCTGCATTGGCACAAAGGCCATAAAATTCCTCCTTAATTCCCGCATCTGTAAGAAAATCATCGCACGGATACATCATTGCGCATGCTGGACTTGTGTCTTCCAACAACTCCAGGGGCACATGATCTTCATTATAGCTCACCCTAACTGCTGAGGGTGAAGCTGCAGCTCTAGTGACTCGATCGGAGCGCTCGGGCTTCTTCTTCCCAAGCCACCCCTTTGCTTTCCCTAGAAAACTCATTTCTGAAATTTTTGACCATTCGCAAAAACAAGGATTTAAACAAAGTGAGTTGAGGCAAACTACTCTACTCACTTACCTAAGGCATAAACTTGCATCAAAACTTGTAAAATAAATTTCTACACATGCATGCAAGCTCATCTAAACAGCACCAAGAACTACTAAATACTCACAAATGAAGCCACCAATCAAAAATATATTTGGAGGGGTGGAGCAGTTGCATACCAGGGAGTATTTGTCCAAAATCTCAGCTCAAATTATGGGTTGTAGAGAGAGATCAAAATTCTGGATGGAGGAGAGCAAGAACGCAAGTTCCAGGTGCAGAACTCGTGTTTTTGGAGAGAGAGAGAAGGGAGGAGGAAAAAGACTTACGTACAGGTGGGACCTGTGGGCCCCAGGCACCCTTTGGGCGCGGCCAGGGGCTGGCCGTGCCAGCTGGACGCCTGGGCCACTGGTGGCCCCCCTGGTCAGCCCCAAGTGCCTCTGGGTCACTCCCGGCATGGAAATTTTTAATATAATTTTTCTGGAAACTTCACTATTGAAAATTTTCCGGAGTTCAAAAGGCTGCGAAACTTTCTGAAAACTTGAAGCAGTGATTAGAATTTTGAAACTTCAAAAACATATAAACTTGGTACAACAAGGAGAATAAAAGATAAGGCAAATGAAAACATAACAAGCTCCACTTTTTTCCTATATAAAACATGCTCACTAGCAAGGTTGATCAAGTCTTACCAACGAACCGGAGATATATAGAACAAAAAGCCTCACCTCGTATGAAGTGATCATTGCACCTTCACTTTAATGGACATTGTCCCCACCATAATGGTTTTGTATTTGTGGTGCACGTGTAGAGGACAATCCCATTCTCCAATATTCACGCTCTCGATATTCTCTATTGAGTTAAGGCCATGCCTTTTGTTGATCTTCTTTGGAAAATACACCGTGTGTTCTTTATCGTCTACGTTGAAGGTGATCTTTCCTTTATTTCAATCAATAATGGCACCTGCGGTGTTTAGAAAAGTTCTACCAAGAATAATGGACAGGCTCCCATCCTTGGGCATATCAAGCACAACAAAATCAGTAAGAATTAAACAATTATCAACTTCAACTGGAACATCCTCACAAATACCTACCGGGACGGCTGTTGATTTGTCAACCATCTGAAGGGAGATATCTGTAGGGATTAGCTTATCTAAACATAACCTTTTGTAAAGAGAAAAAGGCATAACACTCACCCCTGCTCCGAGATCACATAAAGCAGTCTTGGCATAATTATTTTTTATAGAGCAAGGAATGGTGGGTATACCTGGGTCACCAAGCTTCTCAGAAATCTTGCCGCTGAAAGAGTAATTAGCAAGCAAAGTAGATATTGCCTCATTAGGAACTTTTATTTTATTAGTAACAATACTTTTCACGTATTTGGAATAAGGAGGTAACTTGATAGCATCAGTCAAAGGAATTTGAAGAAAAAGAGGTTTCATCCATTCACAAAATTTATTATAATGCTCTTCTTCTTTCGATTTGAGAGACTTACCTGGAAAGGGCATGGGTTTTTGTACCCACAGTTCTCTTTCCTTCCCTTGTCTTCTTGCTATGAAGTCTTATCTTGTGTACGTCTTGCGTGTATCGGGTGCTTCTTCCTCTCGCACATCGGGAGGATCATTCTTCTCCTTATCATTTTCTTCGGGCTCAGCACCGTCTTCAGTTTCAGCATCAGAGGTAGATATGATGTTGGGATCTACAGCAGGTTCTTCACTTGTAATAGGATCATTGGAGTTGTCAGCTTCCTTGTGTTTCTTCTTCTTCTTTTTCTTCTTAGGAGAGCTAACAATCTCGTCTTCTTCTTCCACTTGAGAATCTTGCTCGATCCTCTTTGGATGCCCCTCATGATAGAGTGGGTCCTGGGTGTGTGTTCCACCCCTGGTCTTGATGCCATAAGCTTGTATGTCCTGTTCAGCATTGTTAGCAAGAAAATATTTTTGCACATTAGAAATTTGTTCAAGCTAAGTTTGAACCATATCATGCAACTGACTTTGTATCCTCCTATTAAAATTTTCTTGCTTAATAATAAAATTATCAAGCTCATCTAAGCATTGGTCGGGAGGTTTACCTTTAGGGATGTAACTTTCAGTAAAGTCTAATAGAGAGTGTACCTCTACCAAGGTAGGGTGAGTGGTAGGCTCACACAACTTCTCGATAGGCGGTAGATTCTTCACGTCTTCGACTTTGATGCCTTTCTCCTTAATAGACTTCTTTGCTTCTTGCATATCTTCAGGGCTCAGAAAAAGCATGTCCCTCTTCTTTGGTGGTGGAGGTGGTTCAGGGACGGACCAATCTTCATGGTTCTTGGCAATCTTGCCCATTAATTCTTCAGCATCGGCCGGTGTTCTTTCCCTGAAAACACAATCAGCACAACTATCCAGGTAGGACCTGTATTCATCGGTTAGACCAACATAAAATATATCAAGCAATTCATTCTTTGGGACCTCATGTCCCGGTCTAGCCGTAATTAAATCTCAATACCTCCCCCAAGAATTAGGGAGGTGTTGATCTTGCAACTTGTTAAAGTTATAGATTCTTTGCAAAGCAGCATGTTGCATATGAGCAGGAAAAATATTTATCAACAAAAATTTGAACTAAGTCCTGAGGACTCTCAATGGAACCATAGGGTAGGGCATCGTACCATAATTTAGCGTATCCCTATAAAGGAAAGGGAAAAAAGCTTGGCCACGTAGAAGTTTCATATCTTCTCATCAGTAGTAAATAGGTCACTTAACTCAGCAAGTTTGGTCAAGTGTGCTATAGCATCATCATTCTCTCTTCCACAAAAAGGATCAGCCTGGACTGTAGATATAAGTGAAAGATCAATAGAGAATTCATAATCAGGATCATTGATGCATATAGGAGTTGTGCCAAATTTAGGATCAGGAATATTCTTGTTCTTCATGGAGTGCTTCTTGAGAAACTCCTTAACAGCTCCAGGGTCAGAGTCGGCACACTCCCTGAGTTCCCTGCAAAGATCATTATCGAGAATAACATAATCATCATCAAGGAGTCTCTCCTTGAGTTCAAAGGTTTTGCAAGTAGGAATATAGGTAGCAGGTATCTCAGTCTCGGGCTCTGCTGCAGCCTTAGCAGTCTCAGTTTCAATATAGTGACCAAGAAAAATATCATCATCAAGAGTGGTGGAAGCATCATCAAAAGTATCGGACATAGTAATAGACTCAGTAGAAGTAGCATGTGGTGGTAGTGGTGAAGCAAAATTACTAATAACGGAAGGTGAACCAAGCGTAGCACTCGTACTCAGAACGGTACCTTTTCTTGTAGTGGATGGTAGGATCGGAACCTTGGGGTCTCCTTTCTTACCCATAGCAGATGAAGTGTGGCAGGTAGGATACTTCAAGTAGACTTGTAAATATTGCTCTGGTCCCTGGCAACGGCGCCAGAAAATAGTACTTGATGACCCTCAACTGTAGGGGATCGATTGAATTGTGCTCGCGTTAAGTTAACCCAATTTATTGATTCGACACAAGGGGACACAAAGAGTATTTATAAGCTTTGATAGTTGAATTTTCAATTCAACCGCACCTGAAATATGATTGCTTGCAACAAAGTATTAATAGCAACTGGGATATGATAGTGACAATGATAACGGAAAAAGTAGCAACTAGTGACCAGCAGGATTAAAACACTGTAGGCTAGGGAGATGGATGGTTGGGCGCTGCATGAATAATAATGAACATTTAATAGATTCTAACACGGGGAAAGGCACACAGAAAAGTAATGATCATCTAGGCAAATATCAAACATTAGGCATGTATCCCGTAGGTAGTTGTACGTGCTTGCAATAAGAACTTGCACAACATCTTTTGTCCTACCATCCCGCTATGAACGGGGCCAAAAGGAACTTAAGGACATTAAGGTGCTCCTGTCAAAGAGCACAGGAACAAAGCAATAAACTCAATGGATACAAGGAATACTCAAATTATGGACCATCCCCTTTGGTGTCCCAAGCTGTCACCTTTGGGATCGCCGGTTCCGTACCATAATAGGTGCATACAACTCATAGATAGGATCTTGAACATAGATAAACTCATGAAAACATAAGTGGTTCAGATATGAAAACATGGCTCTCGGGCCCAAAGTGACAAGAATTAAGAGCAACAAGATGTAGAGAAGATGATAAACACCAAATTAGATGATAGGCAACATGCCCCCAACAATCTGACGAACTATTACATGATCAATCTCATCCAATCCCTACCATCCCCTTTGCCTACAGCAGGGAATTACTCACACATGTGAAGGGAAGTCATGGAGGGAGGATGGAGTGGTGATGGTGATGAAGATGGCGATGATCTCCCCTCTCCAGAGGCCAAATCAGCCTCCAGATTAGCCCTCCCGAGGAAGAACAGACGTTGGCGGCGGCTCCGCGACGGGTTCTGGAAAAGCGACTTCTGTTTTGGAGTTTCCCCGTCACGGGAATAAATAGGAGAAGAAGTAGGGCACCAGGGGAGGGGGGAGTTTCCTAGGCGGCTTCCCGGCGCGGCCCCACCCCTGGCCGCGCCATCAGGGCGCCTGGGCCCCCCCTGGCTGCCCTCTGGCCCATCTTCATCCTCCAGGCTCCTTCGGGTGTGTGGATTTTTTTGGTATTTTTCTGGGAATTTTCTGAGATGTCCAAAAATCCATTTTCCGGCGCACAACAAAACCATACAGGCAGCTCTGTTGAAAACAGTGTCAGTCCGGTTAGTTTAGCTGAAATCATGCAAGAATGAGGGTAAAACAATAGCAAAATTGTTTGGAAAAGTAGATACTTTTGAGACGTATCAGGCCTCCAAGCGCAGAGGTTTGTAGGACAACAGCAATTTCCCTCAAGTGGATGACCTAAGGTTTATCGAACTCAGGGAAGTAGAGGTTGAAGATGGTCTCTCTCAAGCAACCCTGCAATTAAGATACAATAAGTCTCTTGTGTCCCCAACACACCTAATACAACTAGGAGTTGTATAGGTGCACTAGTTCTGCGAAGAGATGGTAAAATACGAGTGATAGGTGTGGCAAAGCAAGGTAATATAAATCTGTAATAAAAAGTGCAGCAAGCAAACATGTGACAAAAGTGAGCACAAACAGTGTAAAAATGGTGGAAACAAGGCCTACGCTTCATACTTTCACTAGTGGCAACTCCCAACAACATTAACATAGTCTAATCACATGATATTTCTCATAAAACATGCAATGGAGACGCACTCGGAGGTCATTCCTTTGTGGTCAAGAGAGGACGAGAATCATGTAGGGATACAAAAGCACACCTCAAAGTTCGTAGTTCTCAATCTATGGATTTCCCAATGTCACCGCGGCCATCCACAGAGAGTACCACAATCACCACAACATATCTCAAGGATAGTCAAAGACAAGCACCAAGAGACTCTCAATCTTCAATCAACACACAAAAGGGGAAATCACTCATGAAAAATATTCTTCTAATCCATGTCCAATAGACCGCTGTCACCTTGGTCTCTGGGATTATACTAGATAAAGACAAGTGAGTACATCAATCCAATACATAGAGGAAGGGGAAATATCATGGGATCACCCTAGATTAACATAGCCTATGATCACAATGGGGATCACATCATGGGAGAGAGAATTGACCACATAGCTACTGGTAGAAACCTCATCCACGATGAGGGACTACTCCCGCATCATGGAGGGAGTAAGCAACGTTGATGGAGATGAATCCGGGGGCACTTCCCCGTCCCGGCAGGGTGCCGACATAGGAATTCTGGTCCCCCGAAGCTTGTCGGCGATGGCGGCGGAGATCAGAATTGCTTCTGGAGAAAACGGGTCTGGAATCAGGGTTTTCGCGACGCAAGTATAAATAAGAGCCAAAGGGGGGCACCAAGGAGGTCCCAGTCGCCCAGGCGGCCTCCCCGTGCGGCCCCACCCTAGGCCGCGCCAGGTGGTCGCCTCGGTTACTGGTGGCCCCCCTCCGGCTCTCCCTTGTTGATTCCAGAAGGTTCCGTCACGCTGATTTTTTATATATTTTTCCCAGAATTTATTGGGCACTTTAAGTAATGGGAAAACCTGAAATACAAAAACAGCAGAAAACAGGAACTGACAACTGGGTGCACTGAGTTAATAGGTTAGTCCAAATATGATCAAAAGTGTATGAAAGTGTATCTAGATCATAGCAATATCACACAAAGCATGCATGGAGCAAGCAAAAATTATAGATACGTTTGGGACGTATCAATCTACCATCTGAAGGGAGATATCTAGAGGGATTAGTTTATCTAAACATAGCCTCTTATAAAGGGAAAAAGGCATGGCACTCACTCCTGCTCCAAGATCACATAAAGTAGTTTTGACATATTTATTCTTTATGGAGCAAGGAATGGTGGGTATACCTGGATCGCCAAGCTTCTCAGGAATATTTCCACTGAATGAGTAGTTAGCAAGCATAGTAGATATTGTCTCATTATGGACTTTTCTTTTATTAGTAACAATATCTTTCATATATTTTGAATAAGGAGGTAACTTGATAGCATCAGTCAAAGGAATTTGAAGAAAAAGAGGTTTCATCCATTCACAAAATGTATTATAGTGCTCTTATTCTTTGGTTTTGAGAGACTTACTTGGAAAGGGCATGGGTTTCTGTACCCATGGTTCTCTCCCTTCCCATGTCTTCTTGCGATAAATTCTTCCCTTATGTATTTCTTGCGTTTATCGAGTGCTTCTTCTTCTCGCACCTCGGGAGGATCATTCTTCTCCTTATCTTTTTCGGGCTCAGCGCCGTCTTCAGTCTCAGCATCAGAGGTAGATATACTATTTGGATCAGCAACAGACTCTTCATGTACTATAGGATCATTTGAACTGTCAGCTTCCTTATTTTTCTTCTTCTTCTTTTCCTTTTTCAGAGAGCTAACAAATTCTTCTTCCTGCATTTGAGAATCTTTCTCGATCCTCTTCGGATGCCCCTCCGGATAGAGAGGGTCTTGGGTGTGTGTCCCACCCCGAGTTTTTATACCATAAGCTTGTATATCCTGTTTGGCAATATTAGCAAGCAAATCTTTTTGCACATTAGAAATTTTTTCAAGATGAGTTTGAACCATATGAAAATGCTTAACAAGACATTTAACATCATTAACTGTTCTACCTAGAACATCAAGCAAACTTTTGATAGCAATGGAATTATCATGCAACTGACTTCGTAGCCTCTCATTAAAGTGATTTTGCTTCATAATAAAAATATCAAGCTCATCTAAACATTGGTCAGGAGACTTACCTTTAGGTATGTCACTTTCATTGAAATCTATAAAAGAGTGTACCTCTACCAAGGGAGGGTGAGTAGTAGGCTCACACAACTTCTCAATAGGAGGTTGGTTCTTCACGTCTTCACCTTTAATGCCTTTCTCTTTTATAGACTTCTTTTCTTCTTGCATATCTTTGGGGCTCAGGACAAGCATGCCCCTCTTCTTTGGTGGTGGAGATGGTTCAAGGACGGACCAATCTTCATGGTTCTTAGCAATCTTTCCCATTAGTTCTTCCGCATCGTCCGGCGTTCTTTCCCTGAAAACACAGCCAGGACAACTATCCAAATAGGATCTAGATTCATCGGTTAGACCAGCATAAAATATATCAAGTAATTCATTCTTAGGGGCTCCATTTCCCGGTCTATCCTTAATTAAACTGCAATACCTCCCCCAAGCTTTAGGGAGGTGCTCATCCTGCAACTGTTTAAAGTTATAAGTTCTTTGTAAAGAAGCATGTTGCATATTGATACGTCCCAAACGTATCTATAATTTCTGCTTGCTCCATGCATGTTTTGTGTGATATTGCTACGTATTAGATACACTTTCATACACTTTTGATCATATTTGGACTAACCATTAACTCAATGCACTCCCGTGCTAGTTCCTGTTTTCTGCTGTTTTTCTATTTCAGGTTTCCCCCATATTAAAAATGCTCCAAAAATTCCTGAAAAATACAATAAAAAATCAGCGCTTCGGAAGCTTCAGGAATCCCGAGGGAGGGCAGAAGGGACCCACCAGGGGCCGAGGCGCCCTCCCGGCGCGGCCAGGAGTGGGGCCACGCCTGGGGGCCGCCTAGACCCCTGGTGGACCCCTGTCTGCCCCCTTTGCTTATTTATTCTCCATCCTCTGAAACCCTCGAGGAGAGAACCAATTTTTGCGATCTCGCCTCTTTTCCGCCGCCACGCTGCCAAGATCAGGAGCGCCAGAAGACCCCTTCCCGGCACCCTGCCAGAGGGAGGATTGACCTCCAGGAGGTTCTCCACCACCATGGACGCTTCCCAGATGATCCATGAGTAGTCCACCTTGGAACATGGGTCCATGATCAGTAGCTATGTGATGTTCTCCTCCCCTCTTTGTTCTTCATGGATTAGACCTTGTGAGCTGCCCTACATGATCAAGGAACATATGTAATTCTTTCTGCTGAGTTTGCAAGGATCTGATGGATTATGAGACTATGTTCAGATTGTGATTGAGCAATATATTTGGTTCTTATCTTTTATATTTTTGTTCTTCAGTAATTCTTGCATGTTCTCTGTTGTTGTTTATTGCTTTGGCCAAGTAGTAGGTAGTGACTCCAAGAGGGAGGAGCGCTATGCTTGATTGTGGATTCATGCCCCCTGATCATTAGCTTGAGTGACAGAAACATGAGTCTAGGGGATGTGATGTTGCCACAAGGGGGAAAACAACGGTGCTTGTAACCGCAGGTGCAAAGATTGTTTACTTTACGCAAAGTTATTTTAATGCAGTTGTCTGTTGCTTTGGGTTTACACTTTGGGTGGGGCTCGCAACTTAATACCAGCTAGATGTTCTGGATAGATATCTCAAGGTGGATGATTAGTAGTAGATGCAGATGTATTTCGGTCTACTTATTTTGGCGTACCGCCCTTGCTTTCGCGCCTCTTCCTCTCTTTGTAGCATGGTTAGCATTGGTTTGCGCCCGTAATCCTGTCAATTGCCCAGCTGTCGTCGCATAGTAACAACAGATGCCATAGGGATGGCTAAAGAGAGGGGAAGACTCGAGGAAGAACTATGTCGATGGTGCCGAAATCGGGTTGGGCACAAGCACAGTGAAGGACACCATGATGTACCCAGGTTCGGGGCTCTCCGGAGAGATAAAACCCCTACTCCTGCTTGTCTGCTCGATATAAATGATCTCACGAACTACAATCAATGCTCCTGGAGCTGTTTCAGAGGAACAAGAGACCTGACGTGGGCATGGTTCTCTCCTGCTTCTCTGTATGAACTACGGTGGGAAGTAAATGCAATGCGGTCGTCCCTCTCGTAGGAGGGGTACCGCGGGCTCTTATAGTGTGAGATCCGGGTACTATGGTCATTTCATTCGGCGACTGGCCCTAGCTGTCATCCTCTCGTCGGCTGGGGTCCACCGACTGCAAATCCCTGGTGATCCGGACATGTCAAGCGGCTGCCCATGTTGTAGCTCGTAGGTTATGATGAGTGAACAATGGAGCTATGATCTCTGGTCTTGTCGTCCTGTCTGCGGATTCAGCGAAAAGGATGAAAACTCTCCTCTGACAGATCGGCGAAGTGACTTGGCTTGCTACCACCCGGATCTCTCGGGATGATGCATTTATGACCTTGTACCAGAAGCTCCGACCTGATCCAAGGTCAACTCTCGAACTGATGAAGTGTGAGCCGATTGCGCCTGGGCCGACTACTAGCATTCGGCATGGTTGATTGCTTGTGGGAAATCGGCCATGCGACTGCCTAGCTCGGCCCAACTGCAGCCCAGTCGGCCCCATCCTTGTCTTGAAAGATTGCTTTTGTCTGGGTGACCCTACCCGGGTATCATTTCCCCGACACTAGCCCCTAAATCTGTAAAGGTCCCATGGTTGCTTGACTGCGCAGCCTTTGCAGTTTTTCCTTTCTTTTCTCCGCGCGTTGATTGTTCTGGCCTCATTGGGTTCCTTTTTACGACCTGAATTATCAGCTCAGAGATCACGGCCGGCCGACCAGATCTGTGCTGCTTCGAAATCTTCACTCCGATCTGAACCACGAACTTGCTGAATGCTCTGTGCTTTTTTGAAAAAACTTCTTCTCGCAAAACTCTGTCGAGCTGAGATCGGGCGCGGCCGATTGTTCTCCAACCGTTACTTTGACCGATATTTTGACCGACCCACGTCGCACGTCGTTTCCGATTCCTCCGGACGCAGTTAATGCCTCGGGCCACATGACCCACGCGCGATAGGACGTTACTACACACGCCTCTCCTTCTGCGCCAGGATCCTCTGTGCCAAAAACCGCTAATTCTCCTCTTGATACACGCGGCCACACCGGGCTACACGGTCCGCACATGCGATCCCACTCACCCCCTCCACCCATATAAGTCACGGGGAGGGGGAACTCCTCGGAATCGCCACCACTTTCTTCTTATTCCTCGCCCCTGCTCTCCTCCTCGCGCCGCTGCGATCTTGCTGCTCCGGCGACTATCGTCCTGCGCGCTCGTGCCACCACCGCACTGCGCAAGGTCTCTGCTTCCTGCTTGCGCGCTCCACCGCCGCCGCGCATCTTCTTGCTAGGCCTTGCCGCCGCTGTGCCCCTCTCCTTCTTTTCGGTTCATCTCGCCGCCACCCTGGAGGACGCCATGGCCTCCGCCGCTGACGAGAAATCTGCCGCCAGCCGTGGCCGGTGGAAGGGCTCCATGGTCAATGACGACGAGATCCGCCAGCTTATTCACTCGCGCAAGATGCCGGCCAGCATGCAATGGCATGCTCCCAACGAGGAGATTGTACCGAAGCCGCGCGCCGGCGAGCGCGTGGTATTTGTTGCGCACTTCGAGCACGGCTTCGGGCTGCCGGTGAGCACCTTCTTGCGGGAATTCCTCGCCTTCCAAAAACTTCAACCACATCATCTCTCCGCCAACTTCATTATGGCGATGTCGGTCTTCGTTACTCTCTGCGAGGGTTACCTCGGCGTTCGGCCGAGCATCGGGCTTTGGAAGCGCCTCTTCCACATCCGAGGTCACATGGCTCAGACCGGCAACCTTCTGCCGAATCCAGAGGTGGAACCGATTCATGAGAGTGCCATGACCGACTGCGGTGGTTGCATCCTCTACTCTAGCAAACAGGGATACGAGTCTCTTGCCATCATCAAGTCTTGTAAGGACTGGAAAACAACTTTCTTCTACGTCTGATCTCCCGACAAAGGCCCCGACCTCACCAACCTGCCTGAGTTCCAGCTCGCCCCGCCGACTGAAAAATATCAATGGTTGACCAAGCTCGGAGTCGGCGACTGTGATATTGACTCCCAAGTGGCTCGAATAGCCCAACTGGAGAAGGAAGGCCTGAAGGCATATGACCTTGTGGCCACATGGCTCCAGATCCGAGTGCTCCCTCTTCAGCGCTGAGTGCATTGAATCTGTGACATGGAGACCTGGAGGGATCCCACTCGGATCTGCACTCAAAAGATGAGCCATAACGAGTTGCGCCTCCAAGTAAAGGCACTCACTAGTACCCCGACGCCGGACCCCTTCAAGTTCGGCCTGAAATGCCTCCACCGCAGGCGCAAACCTCTGAAGGTATGCTCCGACTGCTTTACATTTTGTCCGATTACTCGTCTACCCACTCGATCTCCTGATATCTTTTGCTTTTTTCCTCTTAGCACTTTATCACGTCCGACGTGATGCAAGACGGGCAGGTGGCTGGCTCCTTCGCCCCTGATCGCACTGAGGAGGACCCGACGGACCTCGAGTACGATGGCTCCCTCGCCTCCGATTCAAACGCCGACGACGGACCTGCCGACGCCAGTGTGGCAGATCAAGGGGGTACGCGCGATCCCTCTTTCGAACGCTTTCTGGATGAATGGAGCGATGATGACAGCACCTAAAAGTTTTGAGGTTCCGGTGCAGATTCACATCCCGAACCCAAGAAGGCGCCGCTCAAACGCTCCCGAGATGATGGCTCAACCTCTGGCACCACAACCGGCAAAGGTGTAGCGGCTGCAGCAACTTCTCCGAAGGGAAAGGTCCCTCAGACTGGGAGCACTCGGGCGGCGACTGGGAAGGCTCCCGGTGTCAAGCCCAAGGTCGGCCCCGTTCTGACGGAAATCCCTCTGGACATTCCGCTGCTGCGCTTCCAAATGCCCCGGGGAGCTCCGACGACCGTTGCGTAACCATCTGCTCCTCCGACTTGGCCTTTACATGTTTCTGCCCTCTGAGTTGCTTATCTCTTTCTTCTTCCCAGGTCTCATGTCGAGTTGGATGACATCGACCGCGAGATTCCCGCATTCACCAGCCCGATTGCCTCTGCCACCTCCGTCCATGCCGAGGTCTCCCAAAAACGGTCGTCAGTTGCTCCTCACTCGTCGAAGGATGCCGAGCGGAAGGCCAAGAGAGCCCATGCCGACCTCGCCAAGCCTCCGAGCAAGACTCTTCCCAAGGTCTCTGTGTCCCCCAAGGACATCGTCGATCTGGAGGCCACCGGCGGCGAGGGGCCACAACCGGATCCTCCGGCTGCTCCATTCCCACCTCGGTCCTCCGATCCGATCCATCACGCCGTCTCTACGACTACCCCGCCGATCGTGACAGTGCCTCTTCCTCCTTCTACCGAGCAGACTGCAAGCGTTACCACTCCTCTGGTGACTTCTGCACCACCTTCTTCCGTTGCCATCTCCAAGGATTTGATTCCTCGGCCGACGTCGGCGAAGACATCGTCCGCTGCTCCTGAATCGCAGCTGCACTCGGTGGAGCACTTCCGAGTGGAATACTCTCGCACCAGGCCCGCTGGCTCTGAGCCCGATTCCTTGTACCTCTATCCTATGGCCTCTCATGACCCCATGAATTTGGCCTCCAATCGAGTGAAGGAATTCTCCACCTGCCTCTTCCAAGAGCTCAAACTCATCGATCGCAATCACACTGTAAATGTCTTTCTCTAGTGGGGGCGCGCAAGCGCACCCACTTGGTGTAGTCCCCGAGATTCGGGCCAATTTCTTGCAATCAGCTCGGATCTTCTTTTGATTCTTATTTTCTCGTGCTGTCCTCAGATCGGTGAATCTGCCCTCAGATGGGTGCGCGCAAGCGCACCCACTGGGTGTAGTCCCCGAGATTCGGGCCGATTGCTTGTAATCAGCTCGGATCTTCCCTTGACTTATGTTATTTTCTATGACTAACACTTTCCTTTTAATCAGGCTATCTCCGAGGGAAAACGCAAGGTCTTCGAGAACTTACTTGAAGCTTATTCTGCGAGTCTGCGACTTCTCGCCTCTGCTCAGCTCCAAGTGAATCAGCAGACGACCAAGGTTCCCGAGCTGACAGGTAACCTCACTGACCAGATCATGATTGGTTTAGTTCTCTGATTCTAACTTTTCCTTTACACACAATTATGCAGATGCTGTTGCGTCCATGCCGACTATTACTGCCCTTCAGACCGAGATAACCGAGATGGTGGATCAGCTCGACCGTCAGGGCCCTGAACTTGCTATCGCTCGACAGGAGCTTGAGCGATGGCGCCTTGTGGAGGCTGACTTATCTCGGTCTGCCGAGCAGCTGTGGGGAGAGATCACCACTCTGAAATCCAGTCATAAGACTGAGCTAGAGTAGGTGGTCTCGACCCAAATTGTAGTCGGAGAGGCATTGCGCGCAGAGCGCGACGCTGCACTGACTGCCATGGGCATTCTGCAAGCAGAGAGAGATGACGTTGTGGCCAAGCTGGAGGCCATGACACTGCGCCACAACGATGAGCTGACTAAAGCCCGACGCGAGGCCAAAGTTAATCTCACGGGAATGCGTGAGCTGGATTCCCTTCTTTCTGGTGAGCTTTCCTGTTCGCCTTTATTTTCTTGACGATTTCTTTTCTTCTCTTTTGAATCTTATCAAGTCCATCTTATGACACAGAGCATTGGCCCGCCTCCGAGCCCGCCGCCGAGCACGCAGTTGCAGAAGAAAGGCGAGTCCGAGCTGAAGAGGGCTGGCCTGTGAGGACTGACGATGAGGGATGGAGTCCCCGGGAATTTATCCTTGCCACTGAAGCTCGCATTCCCGTGATTCACGGCAGCGTCTTCGCATTCAAACTGGGCGTCCAGAAACTTGCCGAGCTGCTTTGGAGACCTGCCGAGCTGAAACACGCATTCGCACGCATGCGCCAGGGTGAGGGATCTTCTGCTGGTGCTTATGATGAATCCGATGAGGAAGAGGAGGATTCGGAGCAAGGAGACACTCCGAATGCAACCAACGAACAAGTGCTGCTTCTTCTCAAGGCTGCTCCTCGTCGGGTCTAGGCTTTGCTTGATTCGGCAGCTCGGACTGGTGCGCAGACGGTGCTCCAAACTGTGCTGAGCTGGTATCCCAAGCTGAGCTTAGCTCGCCTTTACACCATGCGTTACGGGGCATCGGAGCTTTTTCAGAGTACTTATTCCCAGGTGAATCGTCTTGCGACGACAATGGCCGGTTGGTTCCCCCACAGCGATTATACTGCAATATTTGATAATGCTGGGATGCCGATTCCTCCATTGTCGATAGCCGCCCTGGCCGACGACAGCCCCTCCACTGACAGCCGCGCCAGAGGATGTCAGGGCAGTCAGCCACCTCGTTCCTCAAGCAGCCATCTGTATCATGACGTCCTGTCCATCAGCATCTCTTCTCACACTTCACCAAGATCTACCTCTGGAAAGACTGGCGCCAAGACAGCTGACGCTGATTCCTCCAAGGCAAAGGAAGATTCGGCTGCACCGGAGCAATCAGAGGCTGCTGCTACGAAAGAGGCTACGACTGCGCGGAGCAAACAGTTCCAACCACTACGCAGGCGTCGTCAACTGCTCCGACTTCCTCAACCGCACCACCGACAGCTCCGACTGCTTCAACCACGCCGCCGACAGCTCCAGCCTCTTCTGCTCCCGACGCATGACAGCTTTACTGTATTTCTTTGTTGCTGCATACTTTCGTCAGACTTGCTGAATTTCCAAGGACGCCCACTCGGGGTGGTTTGATGTAATGAACCTATTCGGCCTTAGGCCTTTTATTTTATGCCGTATGTTTGCTTGTTTCATGAACTTCTTATGCGATCCTCTTTGTGCTTTTTGCTTTTTCTCTGTTGTCCTTTACCGCTTTACCCTTGGGGGTATGATTCCCTGCCCGTCGACAGCCGACGTGCGGTCTGTGGTCAGATCGAAGGATTGTACTCCGCTCTGGGTTTGGTAAATGGCCCCGAGCTACTCGAGCGCTAGCACGAAGGATTATTACATAGAATAAACGACCGATTGCTTCTTGCCAGTTGCTCGGCGCACCGGTCGAGGACGTAATCGGTGAACGGCATTGTCGGCCGTAGTTCTCTTTTTTAGAGTGTTTTGAGTTCACGAGATAGAACCGCAGGTCCGACTAGCCTTTGCTTTCGTCGATGCCACAGCCAACTTGTGGTTGGTTCTCGCGTCCAGCGTTAGCTCGGTTCTGAACCTGCAGTCCTCGCGTTTCCTCACTTTGTACTTTGTGACCGTGTGGTCGGTCAGTCCCCGAGTGAGTTTTTCACACATCTCGGGGATGACAAAGCATTGCCGAATGAGGCTTTCTCGAAAACGAAAGAACCATATAAAGACAATCGAATGTTACCCTTTATATGCATGACAGCTGTACTGATTGATTGCGAAATAGCACGAATACATTTGTACGAGTCAACTTTAAAATGGGCATAAGAGCTCAGCGTTCTAGGGATGCTGCGTTTCAACTCCTGAAGTATCCTTGTGTTGAGTGCCTTGGGTGCAATCAATGAGGTAGTATGCGTTGTTCTTGAGCGCTCGGCTGATGACGAAAGGACCTTCTCAAGGTGAGGAAAATTTGTGCTGACCGTCCGGCTTCTGGATTCGGCGGAGCACCAAATCGCCCTCACGAAAAGCGAGGGGGCGAGTCTTCTTGTTGTGGTAGTGCCGCAGCTTCTGTTGGTAAATTTCCGACCTGGATAGGGCCAATAGGAAGGCTTCTTCTTTTAGATCAACGCTGTCTTCTCGAGCTTCCTTGGCTTCTGCTTCAGTATATAAGGCGTGCCGAGGTGAATCAAACTCGATATCGGCTGGGATGACTGCTTTTGAGCCATACACGAGGAAGTATGGAGTGAATCCAGTTGACCGGTTTGGCGTGGTTCTCAAGCTCCACAAGACTACTGGAAGTTCTTCAACCCATGCTCCGGGTGCTCTTTCAAGCGGCTCAACCAATCGGGGTTTGATGCCCGCCAGGATGAGGCTGTTTGCTCTTTATGCTTGGCCATTTGACTGGGGGTGAGCCACGGATGCCACATCGAGCCGAATTTTGTACTCGGATGCATACTGAGCCAATGCTCCCTTTGCAAAATTTGTGTCGTTGTCTGTGATGATACTATTGGGGACTCTGTATCTGCTTGCGATGTCGGCGATGAACCTGACTGTCGTCGGACCATCCAGCTTCTTGATCGGACGTGCCTCAATCCACTTGGTGAATTTATCGACTGCAAATAGTAGGTGGGTCAGACCACCCCTGGCTCGCTTGAACGGCCCAACCATGTCCAGTCCCCATACCGCAAACGGCCATGTTATTGGGATTGTTTTGAGTGCTGACGCCGGAAGGTGACTCTTAGCTCTGAATCGCTGACAACCATTGCAATGCTTCACCAGATGCTCCGCAGCTGCTCGCGCAGTTTGCCAATAAAGACCATGGCGGAAAGCCTCGCTTATGATTGTTGTTGTTGGTGCATGGTGACCGCATTCACCTTGATGAATGTACCTAAGCAGCTCCAATCCCATATCCTCTTCTACACATCGTTGGAAAACTCCAGTTGCGCTTCTGTGCATCAGCTCGTTGTTGATGATGGTGTATGCACCAGATCGGCACTGGATTTTCCTAGCCTCTACTTCATCTGGGGGAATGGTTCCGTCGACCAGAAAATCTCTGATCGGCTATGCCCAGGCTGGAGCGGTGACAAACACCATGACCATTTCCTGCGGTAGTGCGACTGCTTCTTCCAGCTCGGTCTCTTGTGCTTGTTTCATCTCAGACTCAACCTCCGAGCTAACGACTGCAATGCCTGGCTTGCAATCAGAAGCCCCTGGTGCTACTTGCTCTGCTGAAGCTGAGGCCCCAGGATCTACTGGTTCTTCTCTTGGAATCAGCGCTTCTGAATCGCAATCGGCAGCCCCTGGTATCATTGGCTCCGCTGAGGCCATGACACTTGGTGCTGTCGCGGATGCTTTTGCCTTGGATTTCTTCTTTTTGCTGCAATCGGCTGTCTCTGGACCGCAATCGGTAGCCCCTGGTGCTGCTGGCTCTGCTGAGATCGCAGCCCCTGGTTTCTTTTTCAGAGTTGGGATCTTTGCCGGCAGGACCAATTTTTCTTTCCTCAAAGCCTCTAGGTCAGTTTCTTATATGAAAATGGATTCAGACTCTGGCGAAGGTGTGATGGCCGGATTGTTGATGTGCTCCAATGATATCCCTGGTGGAATAGTTTGCCTGGTTGAGCCGAGCTTGGAGAGTGCATCTGCTGCTTCGTTGTTTGCTCTGGGCACATGATGAAATTCACAGCCTTCAAAATACCCGCTGAGCTGCTGCACTGAGAACCGATAGCTTGCCATGTTTGCATCCTTTGCGTCCCAATTGCCTGTGTACTGCTGTACCACCAGGTCAGAGTCGCCAAAGCACTCTAAGTTCCGAATGCCGATCTCCTTGGCCAGCTTGATGCCATGCACAAGGGCCTCATATTCGGCAACATTGTTTGACACTGCGAAGTGGATTTGCAACACATAGTGCAATCAATCTCCTTTTGGTGATGTGAGGACAATGCCAGCCCCTAGGCCATTCTTCATCTTGGGCCCATCAAAGTGCATCTTCCAGTGGTCCGATCCTGGAGCGGGTGGCGCATATTGAGTTTCAGCCCAGTCCACCAGGAAATCGGCCAGTGCTTGGGATTTGATTCCTGTCCTTGGCTCGTATTGGATACCATGAGAGGCGATCTCAATTGCCCATTTTGCTATTCTGCCGGTTGCATCTCTGCTGCCTATGATGTTAGCTAGTGGAGCCGAGCTACCACTGTAACCGGATGAGCATGGAAATAGGGCTTCAGTCTCTTGGCCGCCATGTAGACTCCATAACACATTTTCTGGTAATGAGGTTTTGCTTGGATGTTGAGAGCACCTCGCTGATGTAATATACTGGCCGCTGAATCGGTTGCGCTTTGTCCTTCTCAGGACGCTCTACCACCATCACTACACTGATCACCAGATTGGTCGCCGCGATGTATAACATAATCGGCTCCTTCTCAATCGGAGTGGCCAGAATCGGCGTGGTGGAGAGCATGCGCTTCAGTTCTTTGAATGCTTCATTTGCTTGCGGAGTCCAAGTGAACTTCTCTGTCTTCTTCATTAGTTGATATAATGGGATTACTTTTTATCCTAGAAGACTGAGAAATCGACTGACTGATGCCAAGCACCCGGTGAACTTCTGTACTTGCTTCAGATTCTTGGGCTGGTCCATCCGTTCGATTGCGTCCATCTTCTCGGGATTGCATTCGATTCCTCTTTCGGAAGCGAGAAATCCCAAGAGTTTGCCGGCTGGAACGCCGAATACACACTTCGCTGGATTCAGCTTGATCTGGTAGGTCCGCAGATTGGTGAATGTATCCTTGAGGTCGTCCAGGAGTGTGACTCCTTTGACCGTTTTCACTATCAGATCATCTACATACACATGCAAGTTTCTGCCGAGCTGAGAATGCGTGCATCGCTGGATGGTGCGCTGATAGGTAGCACCTCCATTCTCCAGACCGAAAGGCATGGTGATATAGCAGTAAGCCCCAAAGGGGGTTATAAATTCAGTTTTTATTTGATCTTCCACAGTAAGTTTGATCTGGTGATAGACAGCAGTGGCATCCAGAAACGACAAAAGCTCGCAGCCGGCCGTAGAGTCAATGACTTGATCTATACGGGGCAGAGCAAACGGATCCTTGGGGCATGCCTTGTTCACGCAAGTGTAATCGATACACATGAGCCAGGTCTTATTCTTCTTCATCACGAGGACTGGGTTCGCCAACCACTCGGGGCAGAACACCTCCATGATGAAGCCTGCAGCTTGAAGCTTGGCGACCTCTTCGCAGATTTCTCTTCTCTTGTCTTCAGAGAAACGTCGAAGGGGTTGCTTGACCGGTTTCAAACCTGGCCGAATGTGGAGCTTGTGCTCGGCGAGTTCCCTCGGCACTCCAGGCATGTCTCGTGGAGACCATGCAAAGATGTCCCGGTTCTCACGGAGGAACTCGACGAGTTCGCTTTCCTATTTGTTGCTAATTCCTGCTCCGACCACAACAAACTTGGTTGGGTCGGAGGGATCTAGAGCAACCTTCTTGTTGTCTTTGGCTGACTTAAAAGAGGTCTCTTCATCTGCTCTCTTGGCTGGGCCGACTCAGAGGGTAACCTTGCTTTGAGCCTGAGCCATTGCTACCACCTTGTCGAGCTGGCACTTTTCTTCGGCGACCACCAAGGAATCGGCCAAATTTTCACCAGCCGATGAGCACTCGAGGGACTTCCTGAAGTCCCCGGTGACGGTGATGATGTCATTTGGCCCTGGGAGCTTCATCTTCAGGTAAGGATCATATGCGTTGAACATAAACTTGGCGATTGTAGTCAATCCCAAGAGGGCATGGTATGGGCTGCTGAGGTCGGCAACCTCGAACCAGATCGTCTCTCTCCTGAAGTTCTCCTCAGTGCCCAATGTCACATCCAGCCGAATGTGACCCATGGGGGAGCACGATAGACTAGGGACAATCCCATGGAAAGTCGTCCGACTGCGCTCCAGATCCCTCTCCGTGAGACCCAACTTGACCATCGTGTCTCTGTACAGAATGTTGATTGTGCTCCCTGGGTCAATGAGCACTCGGGAAAACAGACATGAAAACTTGGGAGCTGCAAACAGGGCATCCACCACGAGCGGATAGGTGCCAGGATTTGGCATGATACTTGGGTGATCCTCCCTGCCCCAGGTAATCTTGCAATCCGACCAGTGCGTGTACTGGGGAATCGGCGGCATGGTGGCATTGACCTCCTGAGCTCAGGCTCTCCGACTGCCCTTGTCAATTGATTCACTAGTAAAGATCATGTATGCGGCGTCTTGCCGTGGAAACTGGTTCTGCGCGTGAGGTGGTGCTCTGTTTTGGGGTGGTGGTGGGGGTGGAGGTGGTAATGCTTCTACCTTCGCAATGCGTTGACAAAGTCACACTGCCGAGTGGTATGTGCCGCTGGCTTGCCCGGACTGCTGTTCATTTTGCACAGCTGATCCAACATATCTTCGAAAGTGTACTTGGGCTTCACTGGACACTGCGGCTTTGCATTCCGCTTCATCTTCCGACTGCCTCTTGCAGCCCCTTTTTCCTCTTGGTCCTAGACAGCGGCCACCTGCCGACTGCCATACTGAACATCTGGTTGCTCATCCTTCCCCTTTCCACTGTTCTGCTGGTTGTTGTTGTTGTTGTTGTTCCGATTGTTTTCTCTGCGCTCTCGCCGACTGAGCCCTTGGTTTCCTGCTTCTGTCAGCTACGCAGCCCTTTGCGTCTGAACGACACCGCCAACGCCAAGCTGAATGGGCGCATGCATCGTGGAATCGGAGACAGCAAATGCGTTGGCGACCTTCATGAGCTAGGCCAACGATGAAAAATCTCTACGGAGAAACTTGTGATTTAGCATTGATGCCGCCAAGCATCCATCTGTGAAATATTGGATGTCCTGTATCTCATGGACTCCTTCACACGAGTTCTTCAACTTGATCCACCGACCTAAATACTCTCGTAGTGGCTTTTCCTTGCCTTGCACGCAGAGGGCGAGCTGCCGAAGAAGATGTGGCCGATCATATATGCCGGTGAAGTTGCGAATGAAAGCTTCTGAGAAATCCTCCCAACAATTGATGTTGTTGCTGGGAAAACTATTAAGCCAAGTCTGAGCTGACGCCTGCAGCATCAGAGGAGCATAGCGTACAACTACACGCCGACTGCCGCCGGCGATGCCGACTGCGGTCATGTAATCTGTCGGCCAGTCCACTGGCTTAACGGAGCCGTTGTACTTGGGGGTGTCTCTGGGAAAGGTGAATCCTTTGGGGAACTGCTCGGTCCGAATGCGGTGTTCGAAACACGCTGGGCCGGCTGCTCCCTCCTCCTCTTGCTGCGCATCTCTTTCCAGCAGCTCAATACGATGCCTGGCATCATTCTCGCCGATCTGACGAGCACCGAGCCGATTTCTGATTGCTGGTCTTGCTTCTGGTTGACGAGGTGGGTCATTGCGCCTGCTGCTAACAGACGGCTCCTCTGCTCTTCTGTTCATGATCGGGGGACCCCGATTGCTCCTGACCCTGCTTTCGCGCCGAGATTGACCCTGTTGCCTATTTTTCCGCGACGCATTCGGGCGCTGGCTCACTTCTGCAACCGGCCTCGCGGTCCTTCTCGATGCTTCAGGTCCTGCAACTAGGTCTTCCAACGCCACTTGCTGGTGCTTTGCAGTTGCCAATAGCTCACACATTCGGCGAGTCTGCTGACGCGCTCCTCTCCTTCAAAGTCCTCCAGCTCAATCGCAATCTGTTCGGCCGCTCGCAGGTTCTTGTCTGGTGTGTCGTATGTTGGTCACTGAACAAATACTGATGCTTCCGGCTGCTCGGCTCCCGACAGCTCTCTGCCGACTGCTCGGCCTCTACCCCTGAGATCCTCTAAGACCGTTGGTGCAATCGGCCGCCGCTGACTGCCGTGTGCTGCATTGTACTCTCGGGTGATGGCTCCAAGTCTTCGCTCTTCCGCAAGCACATGCTCAACCCTACGAGCAAGAGCAAGTCGGGCCTTCTCCAAATCTGTGTGAACCTGGTCGGGGTCACAATTCCTGTTCACGGGTGTGTATAACACATCCCACAACGCACTGGTGCCGACTCTTTCCGCAGCGTCCGCTGCCTCCTTGGCTTTCCTTGGAGTGCTCGACGCACCTTGCTTGCTTGTTGCAGTTGTCCCGGCCATCATGACGGCTGCATGAACACGTGACTCCACTCCGTCGGGAGCTGCCGTGCAGCCCCTGGTCGGGAGTGGATCCGTGGCACTCGAGAAGACATGCACCTCCCTAGGATATGCCTCGGGGAAGCTGCTGATGAAGAGGCGATGGCAGCCGATTTGCAGCGAAACGCCGGGCGGCAGAGGTGCGCCGACCCCAAACCGTGCAGTATAGTCCACCACAAAGTCCACTGTCCCATGCCAAAAGATCAGGCCAGAGGCGTGGCTCATGCTCGATGACGAGGAAGATCCCGTCCGGATCAGAACTCCAGTCGACGCCTCGGTCTGCCCCAAGGTGGGCGCCAACTGTCGTCGCATAGTAACAACAGATGCCATAGGGATGGATAAAGAGAGAGGAAGACTCGAGGGAGAACTATGTCGATGTTGCCGGAATCGGGTTGGGCACAAGCACGGTGAAGGACACCACGATGTACCCAGGTTCGGGGCTCTCCGGAGAGATAACACCCCTACTCCTGCTTGTCTGCTCGATATAAATGATCTCACGAACTACAATCAATGCTCCTGGAGCTGTTTCAGAGGAAGAAGAGACTTCCCGTGGGCATGGTTCTCTCCTGCTTCTCTGTATGAACTACGGTGGTAAGTAAATGTAATGGGGTCATCCCTCTCGCGGGAGGGGTACGCCGGGCTCTTATAGTGTGAACTCGGGGTACTACGGCCATTTCATTCGGCAACTGGCCCCAGCTGTCATCCTCTCGTCGGCTAGGGTGCACCGACTGCAAATCCCTGGTGATCCGGACCTGTCAAGTGGCTGCCCATGCTGTAGCTCGTAGGTTATGATGAGTTAACATTGTAGCAATGATCTATGGTCTTGTCGCCCTGTCCGCGGATTCAGCGGAAAGTATGACAACTCTCCTCTGACAGATCGGCGAAGTGACTTGGCTTGCTGCCACCCGGATCTCTCGGGATCATGCATTTATGACCTTGTACCAGGAGCTCCGACCTGATCCAAGGTCAACTCTTGAACTGATGAAGGGTGAGCCGATTGCGCCTGGGCCGAATGCTAGCATTCGACATGGTCGATTGCTTGTGGGCAATCGGCCATGCGACTGCCTAGCTCGGCCCAGCTGCAACCCAATCGGCCCCAGCCTTGTCTTGAAAGATTGCTTTCGTCTGGGTGACCCTACCCGAGTATCATTCCCCCGACACTAGCTGTGATTTGTTTACCTCGCATAGCAGTTTTATCGTCTTTTGGGAGAGAGACATCACTAGTGAACATCATGGGACCCCGGTCCATATTTCCACCACTGTTACACAGTCAATTTACTTCCTACTTTTACTTTCCAGTTGCAATTATCACTACCTATTATCTATTGCGTTGATCCTTTGTAAACAGCAAGGCCGGAGAGATTGACAATCTCTCTGTACTCGTGGAGAAAAGTTATTTGTTCTGTGTGCAGGTCCAGGTAAAGTGAGCAATCTTAGATTGTGAAAGGCTCCATTGTTCACTTTACCACCTACTTCTCAACCTTGGAGTCCTACTGGCCGATCTCAACCTTGGTATCTTTGCCAAGGGAAATCTTGCTGCTACACTACATCCAACCTTCCACTTGGGGTAACCAACGAGGAGTTAGCATCACATATGAGCAGGAAAGTACTTAGAAATAAAAGATTGAGCTAAGTCCTGAGGACTCTTAATGGAACCATAGGGTAGTGCATCATACCATGCTTTAGCGTCTTCCATCAAAGAGAAAGGAAAATGCTTAGCCACATAAAAGTTTTGTATCCTCTCATCAGTAGTAAACAAGCCACCTAACTCAGTGAGTTTGGTCAGGTGTGCTATAGCATCATCATTTTCTCTGCCATAAAAGGGGTCATCTTCAGCTGTAGATATAACTGAAAGATCAACAAAGAAATCATAATCAGGATCAGTGATACATATGGGAGATGTAGCAAATTCAGGATCAGGAATAATCTTGTTCTTCATGGAGTGCTTTTCAAGCAGCTTCCTAACAGCACCAGTGTCAGAGTCGGCACACTTTGTAAGTTCCCTGCACAAATCATCATCAAGAATAACATAATCATCCTCAAGGAGTCTCTCCTTGATTTTATCCAAGTATGGGTAACCAAAGGCTTTGCAAGTAGGAAAATAGGTAGCAGGAGTTTCAGTCTCAGATTGTCCTGCAACCCTAGCCATTTGAGTTTCAAGATAGCGACCAAGAAACCCAATTTCCTCAAAATTAGTAGAAGCATCATCAAAAGTATGGGACATAGAAGCAGACTCAGTGGAAGTAGCATGTGGTGGTGAAGCAAACATACTTATAACTGAAGGTGAATCAAGTGTAGCACTAGTGCTCAGAACATTACCTTTTCTTGTAGTGGATGGTAAGATCCGAACCTTGGGGTCTCCTTTCTTACCCATAGCGGATAAAGTGCAGAAGGCAGAATAATTCAAGTGGACTTGTAAATAAAGCTATGCTCCCCAGCAACGGCGCCAGAAAACAGTCCTTGATAACCCTCAACTGTAGGGGATCGAGATAGTCTTCGTGGGTAAGATAACCCAAATTATTAATTCGACACAAGGGGAGCCAAATAATATTTATAAGCCTTGACAGTTGAGTTGTCAATTCAACCGTACCTGAAATATACTTGCTTGCAACAAAATATAAATAGCAACAGTGATATGATAGTGATAGTGGCAACAACGAAAGTGAAACAGCAAAGGTAACTACTAGTAACCAGCAGGATTAAAACACTGTATGCTAGGGAGATGGATGGTTGCGCGCTGCTTGGATGAGACTGAACATGCAATAGATTTTAACACGAGGCAAGGCGCACAGAAAAGAAAGGATCATCTAGGCAAATATCAAACATTAGGCGTGTATCCCGTAGGTAGTTGTGCGTGCATGCAATAAGAACTTGCACAACATCTTTTGTCCTACCATCCCGCTATGAACGGGGCCAAAAGGAACTTATGGAGATTAAGGTGCTCCTGTCAAAAAGCACCGAAACAAAGCATTAACACTCAATGGATACATGAAATCCTCAAATTATAGTCCATCCCCTTTGGTGTCCCAAGCTGTCACCTTTGGGATCACCGGTTCCGTACTATAATAGGTGCATACAACTCATAGATAGGATCAAGAACATAAATAAACTCATGAAAACACAAGTGGTTCAGATCTAAAAACATGGCACTCGGGCCCAAAGTGACAAGCATTAAGAGCAACAAGTTGTAGCAAAGATGATAAACACCAAAGCAGATGACAGGCAACATGCTCCCAACAATCTGACGAACTATTACATGATCTAACTCATCCAATCCCTACTGTCTTCTTTGCCTACAACAGGGAATTACTCACACGTGAGAAGAGAAGTCATAGAGGGATTATGGATTGGTGATGGTGATGACGATTGCGATGATATCCCCTCACTGGAGGCCAAAACAGCCTCCAGATTAGCCCTCCCGGAGAAGAACATAGGGTGGCGGCGGCTCCGCGAAGAAAACTGGGAAAACGACTTCTGTTCTGGGGTTTTCTTGCCACGGGAATAAATAGGGGCTTCAGTAGGGCACCAGAGGGGGGAGGACCCACCCCGGCGGCCTCCCGGCGCGACTAGGAGTGGGGCCGCGCCAGCAAGGCGCCTGGGGCCCCTCTGGCTGCCCTCTGGAAAAATGGCCCTTCGGGTGCGTGGATTTTCTGGAAATTTTCCTGGAATTTTCTGAGACACCTAAAAATCCATTTTCCTGCACAAAAGAAAATCATACAGGCAGCTCTGCTGAAAACAGCGTCAGTCCGGGTTAGTTTAGTTCAAATCATGCAAGAATGAGGTCAAAACAATAGCAAAAGTGTTTGGAAAAGTAGATACGTTTGAGACGTATCAAAGAGAAAAG
Organism: Bromus sterilis; assembly: GCA_950022295.1. Taxonomy (NCBI): domain Eukaryota; kingdom Viridiplantae; phylum Streptophyta; class Magnoliopsida; order Poales; family Poaceae; genus Bromus; species Bromus sterilis. The sequence continues at coordinate 240,857,652 of OX465598.1, read as the reverse complement.
TAACTAAATTTTTTGTGGTTTTTGGTATAAGACTCTAAAGAAAAAACTAGAAAGTGATCTAACAAGACTAAAAAGTAAAGGTAATAGATAGTGTGCAACTCCCCTATCTTGAAGATTGGAGTACCCATCAACGGCACCAGAAATTTAGCTTGATGCTAGCGAGGAAGTTGTCTTCTTCTCGCCCCCTCGTTGGTTACCCCAAGTGGAAGGTTGAGATGTAGCTAGCGGAAAATTTCCCTCATTGAAGATACCAAGGTTATCGTACCAGGAGAAATCCGAATTGTGCAAGAAGGTGGCAAGAAAACAATGGCGCCGTTTACAGCCTTGAGGTTGCTTACTTGACCGGAACCTGCACACAACAACAAATAACATTGCTCCCAACGAGTACAGAGAGGTTTTCAATCTCTCCGGCCTTGTCGTTTACAAAGGATCAAACGCACGGTGGAAATAGTGTTTGTGATCGCAACTAAAAGGAAATAAAGTAGTAAAAAGTTGAGGTGTAAACAATGGTGGAAATATGGACCGGGGTCCCATTATGTTCACTAGCGATGTCTCTCTCCAAAAATACGATAAAACAGCTAAGGTGGGTGAACAAATTACAGCTAGGCAATTGAAAAAATTATAAACGCAATGCAATGCTAACTATGCCACAACAAAGTTAGAGGCTCAAAAGTATGGGCAGTACACCAAGACAAGTAGACCGTTTATTCATCAGCATATACTCACTAATAATCCACCTTGAGATATATATCCAGAACATCTCGCTGGTATTAAGTTGCGAGCCCCACCTACAGTATAAAGCCAAAGCAACAGACAACTGCATTAACAAACTTTGCGTAAGGTAAAGAATCCTTGCAACCGCGGTTACAAGAACCGTTGTTTTCTCCCTGGTGGCAACAACACGTTGATGGCTTCTCGCCCCTCGTTGGTTACCACAAGTGGAAGGTTGAGATGTTGGATAGCAGCAAATTTCCCTTGGCAAAGATACCAAGTTTTGAGTTAGTCCAGTAGGACTCCAAGGTCGACAAGTAGGTGGTTCAGCAAGTGATGCGCCGTTTGAATGATAATCACTTGCGTTACCTGGACCTTCACACACAACAAGTAACTTTGCTCCCAACGAAGTACAGAGGGATTGTCAATCCCTCCAGCCTTGTCGTTTACAAAGGGTCAAACGCAAAGGGATAATGATAGTGATAATATAGCAACTAAAAGTAAAAGCGATAAATAAAGTGGAGGTGTAAACAATGGTAGAAATATTGACCGGGGTCCCCATGACGTTCACTAGTGATGTCTCTCTCCCAAAAGAAGATAAACAGCTAAGTTGGGTGAACAAATTACAGCTGGGTAATTGACATAATTACAAATGCACCGCAATGCTAATTATGCTACTTGAAAGTAAGAGTGATCAAAAGTATGGGCAGTACGCCAAGACAAGTAGACCGAAATCCATCTGCATCTCATCCACCTTGAGATATCTATCCATAACATCTCGCTGGTATCAAGTTGTGAGCCCCACCCAAAGTGTAATCTCAAAGCAACAAACAATTGCATTAACAATCTACGCGTAAGGTAAAAAATCCTTGCAACCGCGGTTACAAGCACTGTTGTTTTCTCCCTGGTGGCAACAACACATCCCCTAGTCTCATGTTTCTGTCACTCAAGCTAGACATCGGGGGGCATGAACCCACAATCATGCATAATGATCCCTCTTGGAGTTACTATCTACTACTTGGCCAAAGCAATAAAAAGCAATGGAGAACATGCAAGAATTACTAAGAACAAAATATAAAAGGTAAACCAACTACATAACTCATCACGATCTGAACATAATCTCATAATCCATCGGATCCCAGCAAACACTACATAGCAACAGCAGAAAAATTACATAGGTGTCTTGATCATGTAGGGAAGCTCACAAGGTATAAACATTGAAGAACAAAGATGGAGAGAGCACATCACATAACTACTGATCACGGACCCATGGTCCAAGGGGAACTACTCATGGCACATTCGGGAGGCGTCCATGGTGGTGGAGAGGCTCCCGAAGGTCAATCCCCCCTCCGACAGGGTGCCAGGAAGGGGCCTTCTGGTGCTCCCGATCTTCAGAGCGAGGCGGCGGCGGAACAGAGAGGTAATTCGTGATGCGGGCTTCTCCTCGAGGGTTTCTGTGTCAAGGGGTAAAAATAGGCTGAAGGGGGGAACCAGAGGTGGGGCCCACCTCCCAGGCGACTTGGTGGCGCAGCCAGGGATGGGGTCGCACCATCTGGCCGCCTGGGAGGAGGTGGCCCCTCTCCGGCTCTCCTTCGGTGGTTCCGGAAGATTCCTCCATGCTGATTTTTATTCTGATTTTTCTGGAATTTTTCTGTCATTTTAAATTGGCAAAAAATCAGTGCAACTAAAGACATCAGCAGACAGGAACCGGCACTCGGCGCACTGAGTTAGTAGGTTAGTCCAAATATGTGTAAATGATATGAAAGTGTAGCAAAACATGTAGCAATGTCACATAAAAGTGCATGGAACAAGCAGAAATTATAGATACATTTGGGACGTATCAACATCCCCAAGCTTAATTCTTGCTCGTCCTCGAGTAGGAAAATGATAACACAGATAATTTCTGTGGTGACATGCTAACACACACATATAAGAACTTCAAAGTAAAGCAAGCAAGATGTGCAATTCAAGTCAAGATAATAACAAGCAAGAGTCTTAGTATTAATTCTAGCAAAGTATAAACATAAAGGTGCAAGATCTCTTGCTGTCCGTGACTCGAATGTCTCAAAATGGTGTTTGTGTGCAACTGATACATCTCAAACGTATCGATAATTTCTGCTCGCTCCATGCATGTTTTGTGTGATATTGCTATGATCTAGATACACTTTCATACACTTTTGATCATATTTGCACTAACCTACTAACTCAGTGCACCCCAGTGCCAATTCCTGTTTTCTGCTGTTTTTGTATTCCATGTTTCCCCCATATTAAAAATGCTCCAAAAATTTGGGAAAATCGGATAAAAATTCAGCGCAACGGAGTCTTCCAGAAGCACCCAAATGGGGCCAGAGGGCCACTACCAGGGGCCTGGCTGCGCCAGGGGGGCGCCTGGACCCCTGGTGATCCCCCTGGCTGCCCCCCTTCGCCTATTTATTCTCCGTCAATGGGAAACTCCGAAGACAGAACCATATTTCGCAAATTCTCCTCTGTTCCGCCGCCGCTACGCTTCCAAGAACAGGAGCACCGTCATGACCCTTCCCGGCACCCTGCCTAAGGGAGGATCGAGCTCCGGGAGCTTCTCCTCCACCATGGACGCTTCCCGGATGTGTCTTGAGTAGTCTACCTTCGACCATGGGTCCGTGATTAGTAGTTATGTGATGTTCTCCTCCCCTCTTTGTTCTTCATGGTTTAGACCTCGTGAGCTGCCGTACATGATCGAGGCACATATGTAATTCTTTCTGCTTTTGCTATGCTGAGTTTGATGGGATCTGATGGATTATGAGATTATGTTCAGATTATGATAGAGTAATATAATTGGTTCTTACCTTTTGTATTTTTTTTCCGAAGTAATTCTTGCATGTTCTCCGTTGCTTTTTATTGCTATGGCCAAGTGGTAGATAGTGATTCCAAGAGGGAACGCTATGCTCGATTGTGGGTACATGCCCCCTGATGACACGCTTGTGTGACAGAAACATGAGTCTAGGGGATGTGTTGTGGCCACAAGGGGGAAAACAACGGTGCTTGTAACCGCGGTTACAAGGGTTGTTTACTTTACGCAATGTTCTTTTAATGCAGTTGTCTGTTGCTTTGGGTTTACACTTTGGGTGGGGCTCGCAACTTAATACCAGCAAGATGTTCTGGATAGATATCTCAAGGTGGATGATTAGTAGTAGATGCAGATGGATTTCGGTATACTTATTTTGGCATACTTCCCATGCTTTTGAGCCTCTTCCTTTCTTTTGTACTCCCTCCGTAAAGAAATATAAGAGCGTTTAGATAACTAAAGTAGTGATCTAAACACTCTTATATTACTTTACGGAGGGAGTACCATAGTTAGCATTGCGGTGCGTTTATAATCATGTATATTACCCGTCTGTAATTTGTTTACCTCGCATAGCAGTCTTATCGTCTTTTGGGAGAGAGACATCACTAGTGAACATCACGGGACCCTGGTCCATATTCTCATCACTGTTTACACGCTCATTTACTTTCTTGCTTTTTACTTTCAGTTTCTATCATTATCATTATCCTGTGTTTTTTATCCTTTGTAAACAACAAGACCGGAGAGATTGACAACCTCTCTGAACTTCGTTGGGAGCAAAGTTAATTGTGTTGTGTGTAGGTCCGCGTCAGGTGCGCCGCTGACACCTACTTATCATCGCCGGAGTCCTACTGGTTGATACTCAACCTCGGTATCTTCACCGAGAGAAACTTGCTGCTATGCTGCATCTTACCTTCCACTTGTAGTAACCAACGAAGGGCGAGAAGAAATCCTCTCTCGCGTATCACGCGAATTTTTGGCACCGTTGCTGGGGTCTCCGATTGATAAGATAGGGGAGTTGCCCACTACCTTTTACCTTTACTTTTTAGTCTTGTTAGTTTACCTTTCTGTTTTTATCTTTGTGTCTTATATCAAAAATTACAAAAAAATCTGCCACACCTGCTGCTACTATGGGTTCCTATGAAAACACAATGTTGTGTGACTTCACCAGTCACAAAAACAAAGACTTTATCTGCACTCCTATTGCCACACCTGCCACTTCAGCTACCTCTTATGAAATTAAACCTTCTTTACTAAACCTTGTTATGGGAGATCAATTCTCGGGTGCTGGATATGATGTTGCTTTACACTTCAATAATTTTGTCGAATTATGTGATATGCAAAAGTATAAATAAGTAGAAGGTGATGTTGTTAAGCTCAAGCTTTTTCCTTTCTCTTTGAGGGACGGAGCTAAAATCTGGTTTCAATATTTGCCTAGGAATAACATAGATTCTTGGGATAAGTGCAAAGATGCTTTTATTGGGAAGTGCTACCCACCTGCTAAAATTATCCAATTGAGGAGTAACATTATGAATTTGAGGCAATTGGATAGTGAACACGTTGCCCAAGCTTGGGAACGTATGAAATCTCTTGTTAAGAAATGCCCTACACATGGTTTGACTACCTGGATGGTTATCCAGATTTTTTATGCAGGCTTGAACTTTACCTCGCGGAACGTGTTAGATTCGGCCGCGGGAGGAACCTTTATGTCAACTACACTTGGTGCTACCACAAAACTTCTCGATGAGATGATGACCAACTATTCCCAATGGCACACCGAACGCGCTCCAACAGGTAGGAAGGTAAATTCTATCGAGGAAATTACCTCCCTAAATGATAAAGTTGATTTAATTATGTCTCTACTTACCAAGAAACCCTCTATTGATCCTCATGATGTTCCTTTAAATTCTTTGGTTGCTCCGGAACAACTAGATGTGAACTTCATTGCTAGAAACAACTTTAATAATAATGCTTATAGGGCAACTTTGCTAGTTATCCTAGACCGTTTCCATCCACTTATGGGAACAACAACACCTACCCTAGCAACAAGAACCCCACTTCTGAACTAGAAAATATGCTTAGAGACTTTATCACTACCCAAAAATCCTTCAACAAGAATGTGGAAGAAAAGCTAGCTAAACTAGATAATCTTTGTTTGAAAGTAGACAACTTAGCCCTTGATGTTGAGATGTTAAAAATTAGAACCTCTCCCCTTGAGGAGAGTAAGGCCACTCCTATTAATGCTATCCAGTTACAAATCAATGAAAACATTAGGATGATGGCTAAACTTAAAGAAAGATGGGATAGAGAAAAAGAGGAAGAGGATAGAATTTAGAGCCTTCCTACACACCACACTGTTGCCACTATCCAAAAATTTTAGGACACTGAAACTATTAGCACCCAATGCACTCCTGGTCCCATAGGACCTATTAATGGTGATGCTAATACCTCAACCATAGAAGAAGAAACTACTATGAACATAGAGGGTTTCAAACAAGTGAGCTTAGATGACACTACTACCACCTTTGATAGTAGTGATATTGATTTTGAAAGTTGCACCCTCTCAGAAGTTATCATCTTATTACACAAAATGTCTAGAGACCCCCACACTAGCACACTTAATCTTGCCTTCACGGAGCATATCACAAATTCTCTTATCAAATCTAGGGAGGAGAAGCTTAGGATAGAAGCCTCCATACCTAGGAAGATAGATGATGGTTGGGACCCCATGATAAAAATTAAATTAAGTAACTTCTCTTGCTATGCTTTATGTGACGTTGAAGCTAGTACCTCTGTCATGCCCAAAAGAATGTATGATATGTTTGAATTGAAACCTTTTGATTCATGTTCTTTTGGTGTTCGCATTGTCAACTCTTCCGTAAAGAAACCTTTGGGGAAGATCGACGATGTTCTTATCATTGTCAATGACAACTGTGTTCCCGTTGATTTTATCATTATGGATATGGAGTGTGAACCTTTATGTCCAATTATTTTGGGATATTCTTTTCTCCGCACTGTTGGTGCTATCATTGACATGATAGAGGGGAATATAAAATTTCAATTCCCTCTAAAAAAGGGGATGTAACACTTCCCTAGAAAGAAAGTCAAGTTACCTTTTGAGTCTGTTACACGGGCAAGCTATTCTCTTTCTCTTGATAAAACTTAATTCTTCTTTTGCCTTATGCCTAGCTTAAAGGCGTAAAAGAAAGAGCTTGTTGGGAGGCAACCCAAGATGTTTTTACTTCATTTTTAGTGGTCTTGATGATTGTTACTACTGTAGCAACATCATTGTATCTTTATTTTCAAGCTTTGTGCCAAGTATAGCCTCATATGACAAGGGAAGTGAAAGTTGTGACATGTTGTCCAGAAAAAAGATTCTGTCCTTGTGACGGGAAAATCATAATAAATCACTAGTTCATCTTTTTGAGCTGAATTTTTACACAGCGTGCTCTATACAATCACGGAACTTTCGTATGTTCTGAGTTTTTTTATTTGAGTTGCAGAAGTGCCCCTAAAAAAATTTACTAGCTATTGTTCTGTTTTTCACAGATTCTGCCACGTTTTGTCTCTCCTAACTTTTGCAAACCTTAAGCTTTCTTTTTCTTTGCAAAAACCTTTTGGCAATCTTGAGAAACAGTAGCTCTTCAAGAATATATTTATATCCAGTGGGGAAAATTATTTATTAAGGGTACTAACCTCTCTAATCAGCTTATGATGAGTTGTGTATGAAGGGAGTTTACAAGTGTGCGTTGGAAGATGTTGAAAGAAGATTCGGGAGTGTCAAGCTCTCAAGCTTGGGTATGCCCCCATGCATCCCCAATAAATAATCAAGGAGACTCAAGCGTCTAAGCTTGGGGATGCCCCCGTGCATCCCCTTCTCCATCAACAATCATCAGTTCGTCCTTTGTCTCACTATATTTTTATCACTTCATGCGTTATGTGCTATGCTCGGAGCGTCTCGCTCTTAGGTTTTATCTTTAGTTTTCTTTAGCTTTCTTGTTGTTCATAACAAGTTAGATCCCGTATTACTTTGTGTGGGAGAGAAACACGCTCCACTTTAAGAATCTAGAACACATCATAGGATTCTTCATGCCTATCTTTTTGCTGTTGTGTGTTCTTTATCTTTTAATAGCTACTGCCATGTTTAGTTCTAGTCTTAGTTAGTCATTAGCAAGAGCCTTGGCTTTTGTTTAGTTTATTGCTGGAACTCTCTTTAGTTTTCATGTCTATCTTGTTAAGAGAGTTGGTTGTTGCACTGAGTTATGTCTTGAGAGTAGGTAATTGAGGTTGCTATTTAATTTTAGTAGTACCTTGCAATAGTTTTGAGGTATTGATGTGAGTAATGTTTGAACTTTTGGTGTCAAGAACTCTAGACTATTAGTGATAGGTGTCGTATTTTGGGAAATCCGTGTTTATTTTCTAAAACCTACAAAACTAGTTGAGAACTCTAGCTACTAGATGGACCACTACTGTTCTGAGGGGTCGGATATTAGAGTACACTCACGTACCATGAGTCGAGGATGCGCAAGGATAACCAAACCCCCATACACTCCTCAGGGTACTTGTCTCTTTGTGAACCTCCTCGGTAGATTGAGAGTTACCGATAATAAGTGCATGAGTTCTTCGGACTAATGTAAGTATTGAAAGTTGACACTTCCACCTTCCCATATTTGCTAGCCTCTCATGTGCCGTGCATTGCCTCCTTCTCAATCCGAGAGTTGGCGTCCACCTTCGCCGGTACATCCAAACCCTTGGCATGATACGCTCTGTCATCATAAACCTCCTTATATCTTTCCTCAAAACATCCACCATACCTACCTATCAAGGCATTTCCATAGCCTTTCTGAGATATATTGCCATGCAACTTCCACCTCTTCATGACTTGATCTTCATGTCATACATGTTCCTGCTACACTGGCCGCGGCATACATTGCATACATCATGAGAGCTACATCTTCTTTATGATTTGAGTACCTTGTAAAGTGTGAAAGATCTTCTATACCCTCTTGTAAATTAGAGTGTTTCCCTTAAGTGAGGAAAAGATCCCAAACTGGACAAAATAAAAGATCCCAAAGAGGAAAAATGAGAGTTAAATATAAAAAGCCATTGAGGCCACCACAAAATACAAAAAATAGAAACAAGAGAAAAAGAAATAAAAAGAGAGAAAGGGGCAACACTACTATCCTTTTGAAAGATCCACACTAGTACTCCATCTTATCCTTGTACTCCATAGAGATGATCATTTATGTATATAGCTATGTGGGGACCCTTCACACAATAGAACTTGAAGATTCACTAGAGGAGACCGAAGATTGACCGAAGGGGACCCACCAGGGCTCCAGAAGGGTCCCTGGTTCCCCCACCCCCCTAGGGCGTGCCAGGCACCCTCCTGTATGCCTGGTGGCCCACCTCGGTGCCACCTCTGGCCTATATGACCCCCTAGGGGTAAAAACCCTAAAAAGAGAGGAGTTTCGGAGTTTCGCCGCCGCCTCGTGGCGGAAACCTACAGAGAAGAAGAAGCCATCTCCGGCGAGCAGATTCCGCCGGGGAGATCACCACCATCATCATCATCATCATCACGGGCATCGTCGAGATCATCATCAACATCATCCCCAGCATCAGCACCATCTCCATCTCCATCCCATCTCATCTCACAATTGCAACTTGTGTTGTAATCCGTACTATCTATCCTCTCTACTCTGTTGGTGTTGATTACTACTTTGTGGTGAATGCTATTGAGTTTTGTTGGAGAAATATCATTGTGTCCAGATTGTTTTCCACCCATCTATCACCTCTGATCATGATCTCTTTTATGTCTTGTGAGTAGTTACTTTAGTTCTTGAGGACATGGGAGAAGTCTAGTTGTTATTAGTCATATGATGTTGAAGTATTATGTATTGTTTGATACTTAAGTTGTGTTGTTATTTTCCTAGTGGTGTTGTGTGAGTCGAACACCCAACACTTCGCCTTATCAAGGACCTAGGGGAATACATTGTGTACAAAGGATGCTTATGGTGGGTTGCCGGAGTGACAGAAACCTGAACCCAAGTTCGCACACTTTTGCACAAGGTAGTTATGGATCCTCGATCGTAATGCTGTGGTTAGGCTTATTCCTTAATTACTACCTTGTATTTTTGGATGCTTGCAAGGTGTGTAATCATAAGAGTACACTTATCTTAGTCTAGAAGGTGTACTAGCATTGATCCACCCACCGACACTTATCGACACACTACATACTACTTGGACGAATATGGTGAAAGTAACTTGGCTTCCTCTCCCGTGTGTCCTCAAGAACGCTTTGGCCTTTATAAGTTCAGTTCCTAGGACTATCCTTTGCTCAAAATAATCGGGCCACTTGCTACTCCTCATTTACCCTGTTTACTTTTCTTGTCTTTTACCTTTCTTTTGCTTAAACCAAAAATCCCTAAATATTTATCTTTTACTGTGTGAAGACCTTTCCTTATCTAGGGTCACTTGTCAATACCTTCTTCTCCTCGCTGGGATCGACATCCTTATTTATCGAAAAGCTACAATTGATCCCCTAGACTTGTGGGTCATCAAGAATCGTTTATTGGCGCGGTTGACAGAGGAGGCATCCCAACTAAACCTATCAACTTCCCCGCCATCAACGAGCTTTTCTGGAGCCGTTGCCTGGGAGTGTAGCGCTATTGGTAAGTGAAGCCGGTAAGGAAACCTTTACTTTGTGTTGCCGTTTTATTTTTTTTATTGCTACCCTTGGTCCTTATGGACCCCTCTACTTTTGGTTCGCTGCTGGTGAGGAGCCGCCCTACGACTGTGGTGGTCACTCCTACCCCTACTGAAATTGTGCCCTATAAAATACCAACTGGTATTATTGATTATGTCTTGGCTAATCGTTATACAGGAGAAGGACATCCGGGAGAACACCTGCTATATTTGTCACAATTATGTTCTTTATTTAAGCTAGCAGGTGTAATGATGGAGTTCGTCATGAAGAAACTATTCTCCGTATCACTTAAAGATAAAGCTTCAGATTGGTATAAGCTACTCGATAACTCTGATTTGCTTGAATGGCAAGAGCCTATGTCTCTCTCTTATGCAAAGTTTTATCCTCTTCGTGAAATTCACCAAGACAGGAACTACATCTACAACTTTTGGTCTCGCAACGGAGAGAGCATCGCTCAAGCTTGGGGGAGACTGAAGTCCCTGATGCTCAAATGCCCCAACCATGAGCTCCCCAAGGAAATTATACTTACAAATTTGTATGCCAGGCTTTCTCTTCAGGACAAGGAAATGTTGGATGCCTCCTCTAGAGGGGTATTCCAGACCAGAAGTATAGAAGAAAAATGGAATCTTATTGAAAGGATCCAGAAGAACACTGAAGACTGGGAAATTGATAAAGGTATTGAACCCGCTATAAACTATGAGCATGATTACATTGAGAGTTATGTGAAAACTGATTACTTTAATACCTTTTTCTCTAAAATTGGTCTTGATTCCCAGCTAATGATTGACTTTTGCAAGGACTTTGCTTCTCATGTTGATTCTTCTAAGAAGAAGGAGAGTCACCATCATAAACCTTTCAAAGAGTCACCTATTGAGAGTAATGTTACTGATCCTGTTTTACCTGCAGTTGTGTATGAACAACCTCCTTATCCCGCAAGGATAAAGGAGCACTCTTTTGTTACAGGTATTATAAAAAAATGGAAGGACCGGTACTGATGAACCTGAGGACCTGATCAAGGTCAAGCCTCAAGTTGCAATGGTTAAGGATCTGTTAACCAGTGATATTGAAGAATCTATTATTAGTTTTTGTGTTGTTTCCACTAACATTGTCACAGCCAAAAACAAAGGCCCAATTTCAGGTACACCAGTTGTATCTGTAAAAATAGGAGATCATAACTACTATGGGCTATGTGATTTGGGATCCAGTACCAGCGCTACTCCCTTCTCACTTTATCAAGAGATCATGCACAAGATTCAGCCGCGTGAGATCGAAGACATAGATGTCACGATTCATCTTGCAAATAAACAAACAATCTCTCCAGTTGGGATTGTGAGAGATGTTGAAGTTCTCTACGGGAAGGTAAAATATCATAATGACTTTCTTGTACTTGGTTCAGTGAAAGATAGTTTTTGCCCTATTATCTTTGGTAGGCCCTTCCTCAGCACTTGTGGAGCGATAATAGATTGCAAGAAAGGTAAAGTTTCAGTTGAATTCGACGGTGATCCGTATGAGTTTAACTTCTCTAAGTTTTCTAAGCAGCCTCGTGGTACTGATTTGTCTAGTAATGAAAAAATTATTGAAGAAATTGCTTCTATTGCTATTCCTCCTGGCGATGCTTTGCAGCAATTTATGGAAGACCACGAGAATGACATGCGCACACAGGAGAGGAATGAGCTAGAAGACATATTTTTAAGACAAACTCCTATCCTGAAGCACAACCTCCCGGTTGAACCTTTAGGAATCCTCTCGCAACCAAAAGAAGACCCGGTGTTCGATCTCAAACCACTTCCTGATACGCTCAAGTATGCTTATTTAGATGAAAATAAAATATATCCTGTTATTATCAATTCTAACCTTTCAGGATTTTAAGAAGAGCGATTATTGGAGACACTCCGCAGACACCGAGGTGCTATTGGCTATACTCTTGACGATCTCAAGGGTATCAGTCCATCCATTTGCCAACATACTATCAATCTCGAGCCCGATGCTAAACCGGTTGTTGATCATCAATGACGGTTGAACCCAAAGATGAAGGACGTGGTTGCGACGGAGGTTCTCAAACTTCTAGCCGCAGGTATCATCTATCCTATAGCTGATAGTAAGTGGGTAAGTCCAGTTCATTGTGTTCCTAAGAAAGGAGGTATGACTGTTGTTCCTAATGATAAAAATGAACTAATACCTCAGCGGACTATTATTAGATATAGAATGTGTATTGATTTCAGGAAGTTGAACAAGGCCACCAGGAAGGACCATTATCCTCTACCCTTTATTGATCAGATGCTTGAGCGGTTGTCTAAAAACACCCACTTTTCCTATCTTGATGGGTATTCTGGCTTCTCTCAGATTCATGTCAACACTGCGGATCAGGAGAAGGCCACTTTCATGTGTCCTTATGGTACTTATTCTTATAGGCGTATGCCTTTTGGTTTGTGTAATGCACCCGCTACTTTTCAGAGGTGTATGTCTGCTATTTTTCATGGTTTCTGTGAGGAGATTGTGGAGGTCTTTATGGACGACTTTTCCGTCTATGGAACCTCCTTTGACCACTATCTCCAAAATCTTAATAAAGTTTTGCAGAGATGTGAAGAAACAAATTTGGTGCTCAATTGGGAGAAGTGCCATTTCCTGGTTAACGAAGGGATAGTTATTGGTCACAAGATTTCCGAAACGGGAATTGAAGTGGACAAGGCAAAGATTGAAGCTATTGAAAGGATGCCCTATCCAAGGGGCATCAAAGGTATTCGTAGTTTTCTCGGTCATGCTGGTTTCTATAGAAGATTTATCAAGGACTTTTCTAAGACCTTGAGACCCCTGTGACGCCCCCAAAATCAAGTTGTGTACAGTAAACATACACGCAAGGTACACGATCGAGATCAGGGACTCACGGTGAGATATCACAACACAACTCTACAAATATAAATAATACAAGCTATTTAATACAAGCCAGGGGCCACGAGGGCTCGAATACAATAGCTCGAGAGCACAAAGTTAGCGAATTCAATAGTATCTGAGTACATACACAAGGATACAAGGTTGCCTTAAGAAGGCTAGCACAAAAACATCAACGATCGAAAAGGTGAGGCCTCCTGCCTGGGAACCTCAAAACTACTCCTGGTCAAAGGGGAACTCAACGTTGTAGAAGGCATCGGGGATCTTTCGCTCCTAGGCTCCAACGTTGACTGCAGCGGCCGATCAGGCAAAACAAAAAGGGGGAAATAAAGCAAGGGTGAGTATCTAGCATACCCGCGAGTCTTACGTCCGCTACTAAGCATTTATGCATATATCAAATGGAAAGGGGAGGCTATATATAGTGGACTGAAAGTCAGAAACCAGAATAAGGAAGAGAAGCTAGGCCTAACGAAGACTAGCATCTTACGACGGGTCTTGCAGCATGAGAAGAGAATAGCCAACAGTTCAATAGCAAGAATGTAATAACAATGCAGCAGAAGTTGCTGCAGCATTGTATAATAGTAAGTTGTATTATATAACAATTACATATGCCTCCGAGATCCCCTCCTCGACTTCCCTGCGAGGAAGAGAAACCGGAACCAACAGTTTAATAGTAGTAGTTTGTAGTAGTAGAGTCTGGCTTCAGCATAAAGCGTCCTGTTACCGTGGACACGGCTATCCGAATAGATTATCATCCCTGCAGGGGCTGCACTACTGTTACCCTACACGCTCGGATCTCCAGGGTGGCGTACACCTTGTTAGGGAATGCCCCACCGAGGCTATCCGATACGCCGAAGTCCATCCTTCGAGCTCAACAGAGAGGACATCCGCCGGTCTAAATCCTAAGTACAAAGGAACTTTGGACCCCTGTCCTTTGTACTCGTGCACGGTACGCGACTGGACGGTGAAGCAGACCCACTTCCCATTACCGGAGTAAGCGGTCCAATCCCGGCAATCAGCCCGAGGTAAAGCTGACGTCTGAAGAGCCCTCGAACGAGGCCACAACGCAGAGGGCCCACACCGTAATCCATCATGGAGGTAGTGCGTAAAGGGCACGACGACCCACTGAAGTCATCCACCTGACCCATTAAGAATTTTAATTATTAGCTGTCGGAACAACCGTTATCGTTGTCCTTATTTAGGTGAGCCGCGGACAACGACTGCAGCCAGGTCCACCCCCATTACCAGAACCAGTGGCCGCCTGCCCTGTCGTCCCACCAACTCGTGCGGCTACCAACAAGGTGAACCGTCTCCTTACCTTGTCTCGCGTTTGCTCTTGAAAGAGCTCGATTTTCGTACAACAGGATATCTGTCGGCCACGAATAGTACCAGGTCCGCCGCACACCGGTGGAATACACCTGACCCGTCGTTCCGCTAAGATACCCTGCGCGGGCACCGTTGGGTCACCCGACTCCTTACCTGTAAGGACACCAGTTGATTCGAGTGCCTACCATCAAGTGAAACCAGGAGGAATCACCCTCGATGGTACACTTGAGATGGCTCGACAGAGACATCGGCGGAATGAACTAAAGAGAAATATTCTCGTATCACCCCAGTGGTGCCGAGACACCAGCGGAATGAACTAAAGAGGTAAACCTCGTATCATCCCGGTGATGCTACGCTACTGAGCCGACGAGAGTGAAATACGAGTTCGTCCACGCGTAAGTCAAACTCGAAGAAAATCGACAGAGTCTCGCCATTGTAGGTTCCCTAGGGCATCTGCAATGATCCGTACCTGTTGCAGTTGTAATATATCGTTCCTGCGATCACTCCCAGAGTGATCACGGCCCGCTATTTTAAACCTAGCTAACAATGCGCAGGGTTTACTGTTGAATAATGCATAACTAATAAAGGCATCATAGGATTAAAGGAAGGTACATCAAGGGGCTACAATGACAGGCTATGCAATTGAATAAGTAAGCAACGTAGCAGCAGCAGTAACAATGCCTAGTGCAAGAAATGTACGGAAAGATAGGCGATATCTGGGGAAGGAAAATGGCTCTGCTTTCCTGGAAGGTCGACGATAGAGGTACGGTCGTCGACGAAGTAGTCGATCACAGGGGCAGTGTAGTCGGTGGCAGCAGCGGGGTCTACCGGAGAATAAAGGCGGGAGAAACAGTAAATATAAAGCAAACATATGCAAACAGATACATGACAAGACATATGAAATGTTATCGGTGCTCTAACATAGTACGATGCAATATGCTCGGAGCGGGAATTCATCTGGGGATGAACAGCCCGCTCCGGGTGATTACCGGGCAGGGTGTCCGGAGGGGGGGATCATGCCGGAGGTGTCGTGGACATCTGAAACACGTGTGGATGGTGTATCCGGGTTAGTCAATCTATTCCGAACAACTTTCGTGTTCATAATAAATTCATCCGGACAGTTCTACGGTATCGGGCAAATCATCGGACAGTGCTACCGGAGGGGGAATGTCGATGATCGTTGTGTTAGAGGGGTGTGGTTGGTATACAGATAGCATATCTGTATTCATTATATTTTTCTGATCAAGTTTGATGTATAATTTATTTTCATCGGAGTTACGGTTTAAAAGATATTGAATTTTGAAGTTTACTTCATTTAAATCAATTTAAAAGCATTTTCTGGATTATCTTTTAATATTTAAATACAAGATTATCCAGAACCTTATCCAAACCAGGGCTAACATGTGGGGCCACCCTGTCATAGGCTGAGGCCTTGGACTGGTCAAACTGACCAGGGGGTCCCACCTGTCAATGTCTCATTTTATATAATCCTTTTAATTAAATCTGAAAAGCAGTGGGGCCTACATGTCATAGAGGTCTTTTAAGTTTAACAGTTATTTTAATTAAACAAAAGCCAGGGCCCACATGAAAGCCACACAGTGGTTATTTAACTTGGCAATTTTATTTTAACTTAAACATAATGGCCTTGGGCCCACGCGTCAGAGGTAGAGGGGGTTTCAGTTGCTAACTTGACAGTGGACTAATTATCCCGGGCTGGCCCACAGGTCAGTGGGGTTAGCCCCCTTGTTAATATGTTACAAGAGTGTGCACACGGAGACGCCGGCGGCGAGGCCATGGTGGCCATCTCCGGCGAGGATGGGGGGAGGGCACAGCAAGGGCGCGGCCTTGCGCGCGCGCGCACCCTAGGGCACGTCCGAGCATGGGGTGAGCGTGGCGAGCACAGCAGCCCGCAACCGCAATGAGCCGCACGGCGACGGCGCACGGCTACGGAGGGAGGGCTCCAGGGGGTGCTATGGCGAGAAATTGGCGGAGGGGAGAGGGGAAACCGGCCTGGCAGCTCACCGCGGAGCTCAGGGAAGGCTTGGGGAGGCCGGAGGAGGCGCGCAACGGCGGCAATCGTCGCCGAGATGCCGTGGCTGCCGGC
Organism: Bromus sterilis; assembly: GCA_950022295.1. Classification (NCBI taxonomy): domain Eukaryota; kingdom Viridiplantae; phylum Streptophyta; class Magnoliopsida; order Poales; family Poaceae; genus Bromus; species Bromus sterilis. The sequence goes on along the minus strand of OX465598.1, from coordinate 240,841,095 downwards.
GGTGGAAACGTGTGCGATTCCGGCGGGGAAGGGCCTCCCGGCCCGAGCCCGAGGTCAAAGACCAACCAGCGGAGCACGCGAAGCAGGGGGCAAGACGGCGAGGCCTCCGGTCGCCTCTGGCCGCGAGTGGCCACTGGCAGCGGCGACGGCTGGGTGACGGTCACGCGAGGCAGGGGCAGAGATGGAAGGAAGGAGGCGACACGAGGGGGGGTCTGGTGGCTAGGGTTTCCAGAGGAGGGGGGGGCTCGGCGGATCTTATCCACGAGGAGCGCCGCGGGATGGGCGACAGCGGCACATCAAGCGCTGTGGACGGCCATGGCCATGGCCACACAAAGGGGATGAGCAGTGGGAGGAGGAAGAAAAAAGGGGTGATGGGTTGGGCCGGGGTGGGCCTTTCCCTGGGCGGGGAATAACATTTTTCAATTTCCTGCATTTTGTAACACCTATCTCTCTGTTGTATATTTTTAAGGCTAGAAATTGATTTTATAAAAAGGTGCAATTAGTACCGATAATATTGTTGCAATGTTTAACACTGCCACAAAAAGTTAGGGTTAAACAAATAAACTCATTTTGTCGGGACCCGGGGTTAGCGTATGCAAGCCTTGCTACAACACAATCATATGGAGAGCCGAGAACCATACCCACTTGTCTCAGCAGACAAGGCCAAGCACATAACGTTCTCGGAAAGCATCGAACGTGAGGGGCATCCCATCCAGGCCGGGTGATCAACTGAAATGGGTCCTCATCGTCCGCTCACAAGTCTAAATGATATGGGTGATGAACTCCCATACTCATAGACAAGTCGCCTCAACCATACTATCGATTATATTATAACCCTTACATAGACTTACTCCAGCCCGATCACTTAGTCGGGGTCTAGGGCGGGCTCGATCATACATCAAAATGTGCACGAGACAGAGTCTCGAACAATCGCATCGCGATGCCCCAAGCTGCGCACATCTAAGGGCCACTTGGTGTATAAAAGACCACCAGCCAGATCACAACTAAGGTCTCGAAAACCCATACTAAGACATGCATGTTATAAACATACACGCAGCACACATGCCTTGTATGAACAGCAGGTATCATTGCAATTCTCTACAAAGTATAAATCTTTATTAATAACTCTTACAGAGTGCACACAGAGATCACAATAATGTTGGATCACATGCATGTGATCCAACATTACAACAGACAAGTGGAAGCAAGTAGGTCTGAGTACAGACAAGTTTAACAAATGGCTTAGAGAAGCCTTATCTAAAAACAAGCCCTCCACGAGGAAACCAGTCGTCTGACTCGGACTACACTAGCTTGGTCTTGGTCTGAGTCTTCATTCTTCGAGTTTCGGTTATAAGCCACCATCGGGGTCGGTGGTTCATCTAAAACATAGATTAAGCAAACGTGAGTACAAAGTCATACTCAGCAAGACTTACGTAGGAACTATACTACTCATGCACATGTATCAAGGTAAAGGGAGGTGGGGTTTCACTTGCAGAGGTGCCAGCTTTGACTTGGCTAGTCCTGAACTACGAGTACCAGACTTGAGGTAAGAAGCGTACACGAGTCCACTACATCTCTTCAACCAATTACACCACTATGGTTACTTCCTCGACTTCCCCACGAGAAGCACACCATAGCACTCACGCTTATCTTGCGAGTTTTAGAAGTATCCAGTTCAAGTTGTCTAATAATCGAGCTAAGCTTTCCAAGCAGTCCTTAACCGCGGACGCGGCTATTCGAATAGTTTTGTTAACCCTGCAGGGGTGTACCGCTACACACACACACTCATCAGTTACCGCCTGGGAGTGGGACCCTTCAAGCGGGTACCGGCGAGGATGTTGCCACGACACTTCGCCCACAGCTCCGTTTTAGTCCAGAGAGTCGCCTATCTGAGGGGGATCCGTATGGAAGTCCGGCCGAGGTTCCAGTACAGCCTCAAACGATGTGTGCAGGGTCCCAAGCCGGTCTTGAAAAGTCGTTCATCCACTTCGCAGACCGTGCCACAGCCCTACCAGAACTCCGAACTACTGCGACTTCTGGGGTTCGAACGGGGTGAGGTACTAGGTCGAGAGGGGTCAGTGAGCCCAATGTGTGGTTGTACTCTTCTTCTTGGATCACCACACAATAACTCGGACTTAAGGCGGTGTTCAACGAGACAACCCACTGTGTACTCCTACACGGCCTCTCATCGTTCACCTTGTATTAGGGTAGCTTCACCAACACGTTTCACTTTCATCAACACCATGTTTATCAACATCCCGACTCACATCATAAGCAACCTCATTGTACCACTAAACATGCAATAAGCAGTAACAATTGCAGGGGTCACATGATATCAACCAACTCCTACATCTGCTAGGATTGTGGTTTGCTTACTACTGTGACAAGATGATAGGTCATGCAAAGGATATGGGTTCAACTATGCGGTAGAAACGTTATCATGGTGATCATCCTAAACAATGCATAAGTGAGACATGAGAGGGAAGTGGGATTTTATAGACATGATCAATGGGGGTTTGCTTGCCTTGCTGACGAGGTTTCGATAACGGAGTCTTCAACGAAGGGGGTGATCTCGAGCTCCGAATCCACTTCTATCAGCAACATGACAATCATAGGATCAACATAATGTACAATGCACAATCACATGAATAAGATTGTAATGGTGATGTTCATGGTACTGATGTGTTGAGCATTCCATTTAAAAGGAGTATATTGCATTTGAAATGCAAATTCAAACTCCAGTTGATTTATCGATGAAATTCAAATGCATTTGAATGCATGAAAGTTCATTTGAAAAGTTTGATCATGAAGTGATGTGGTATAGTTGAAGTAATGTTTCTGATGTGTGGATGAAACCATTAGAATTAAGGGTGTTGCAAAATCATTTGCAAAAATCATCCCAAATTTGAATTTGAAAAGGATCCATATGCATGTTTGCTACTGTTCACCCATTTTAAAATGGTCAAACATGAAAACAAATTGCATATTCTTAATCCTTGTATTTTTCTGATAATTTTAGACATATTATTTGCTATATTTGCTATATTTCCAAAGTTTAATGCATTTTCTGGAATTTTCTCTGGTTATCTTTAATTCTTTTTGATTTATTGCGTCAGCAGGGGGGGCTGACCAGTCAAACTGACTAGGGGGCCCCACCTGTCATCCACAGTGGGGTTAAACCCGGTTTAAATTAAACTTAAATTGGTTTAGAGGGGGCTGGCCCCACCTATCAGTGGCCCAAGGCCTAACTAAACAGGGGTTAGCCCCCTAATTAACGTGCCTCGCCGGCGGCTAGCCGCTGGTGGCCACGGGCACGGCGGCGCTGCACGGGGAAGGCGTTCCCGGCCATCAATCGATGCGCCACGAGCACCAGAAGACAGCCCGTGCCCGCGCACGTCGACAGGTGCTGGAGAGGGCCACCGGGAGGCGCCGGAGGTTGGACGGCGACGAGTTCGGCGGCGACGGAGCCACGGGCGTGGGCGGCGCGACGACACAGAGCGCAAGAAGACGCGGGCGATATCTCATTGCACTCCTGGAGAGCCCAGGAGCACGATGGACAGCCGGGGGTGGACGGAGGACGCACGGGGCGAGCACATGGTCAACCACGGCGGCGACGGAGCTCGGCTCCCATGGCGGTCAACGGAGGGGGCTAAACGGGGAGGCGACAAGTTGGGGGAAACGGAAAGCTGCTCACCCTGGAGCTACTGGAGTGGACGGCGAGGTCGAAGAGGGTTCCACGGCGACGAATTTGGAGAAGTCCTTTGCGGTGGCCGGCGGTGAAGACTCGAGGCCCGCGTCGTCTTCGAAGGCTCCCGGCTCGAATCAAAGGTGCAGGGTGACGAATTCGAAGGAGGGGAGGACGTTGGACATGGCGGCGGAGCTTGAAGGTCACGGTGGCCACGGGATCTCCTCGTCGGTGCTCCGGCAGGCTCTCGGGATGGCACTGGACTCGTGAGGAGGAGAGGGGGAGGAGGTCTAGAGGAGGGGGAAAAGGTGCGGGAGGGCTCTGGCGACGCAGAGGCGTGAGGAAGGAGGCCTGGGTGGCCTAGAAGGCGGCCGGCGTCGTCGTGGCACCGTGGCCTCGCTCTGCCCTCCACCGAGCAGCTTGGCTCGGCGGGGAGGAAGAAGACAAGGTGGCTCGGTGGGCTGGGCCGTGGCCAAGGCGAGTGGGCCTTGCCCAGGGCGCCAGGTAAGCCTTGTTGTTTTCTTTTCTTTTTATTTTTCTGTAAGTAGGTTGACCTAGCTAATAAAAATAGCTAGGCATTTTATAAAATGCCACAATTTTTTATATGGCCTCATAAAATAGAGATCTAGCCACTTATAAAATTTGGCACTTTTTAAAATTCAAAACATTTGAATTTTAAATCAAATAGGGGTTTATTTGATTTTCCAAGGCACTGTTTGAAAATTAGAAAATTCCATGAGCATGGGATTGCTCCCAAACCATTTTTAAAATGATCAGCACCATTTATAGGAATTTTCCAAATGTTCAAATGATTTTTGGAAAAAGATTTTTATCTGGCCATTTGATTTAATTTCTCAGGGCTTTCTTTTCCCCATTTTTGAATTGCAATTTGAAATTTTGGCATGAATGCAAGGTACCTCTGATCCTAGCACATACGTAACTTGGGGCTGTGACAACTCGCCCCCACTCAAAAGAATCTCGTTCCGAGATTCAGAAGTCTGCGGGAGGAAGGAGGGGTACTCGGCACGGAGATGGTCTTCTCTTTCCCACGTGGATTCTTTCTCTGAGTGATGAGACCACTGAACTTTCAGAAACTTGATCTTCTTTCGGCGAGTGACACGCTCTGCTGAATCAAGAACACGAACAGGGTATTCTCGATAAGAAAGGTCATCTTGGAGATCAAGCGTTTCATGGTCGACTTCGCGGATGGGGTCCTTGAAGCAACGCCTGAGTTGTGACACATGGAATACATCATGTACTCGGGAAAGGTGCGGGGGTAGTTCAAGTTGGTAGGCAACTTCTCCACATTTAGCAAGAATGCGGAAAGGTCCGATGTAACGTGGGGCCAACTTGCCTTTGATACCGAATCGTTGGGTTCCCTTCAAAGGAGTAACCCGAAGGTAAGCCTTCTCATCCAGATTGTAGCTTTCCTTTCTATGATGACGATCATAGTAGCTTTTCTGACGAGACTGAGCTGCTTTCAATTGATCACGAACAATGCGAACTTGCTCTTCTGCTTCCTTGATCATGTCCGGTCCAAAGAATTGTCTTTCACCGGTTTCTGACCAGTTAAGGGGTGTTCGACATCGTCGTCCATAAAGGAGTTCAAAAGGAGCCATGTTCAGACTAGATTGAAAACTGTTGTTATAAGCAAATTCGGCAAATGGAAGAGACTTCTCCCAACTCTTTCCGAAAGATATAACACAAGCTCTGAGCATGTCTTCCAAAACTTGGTTAACCCTTTCGACTTGACCACTAGACTGAGGATGAAAAGATGTACTAAAGGATAGATGAGTTCCCATAGCACGTTGGAAGCTTCCCCAAAATCTAGAGGTGAAAAGGCTACCACGATCAGAATTGATTTCCAAAGGAACACCATGAAGGGATACAATCCTAGAGACATACAAGTCCGCTAACTGGCTAGCAGTTATAGACTCGCGAACCGGAAGGAAGTGAGCAACTTTGGAAAGCCTATCTATGACAACGAAGATGGCATCGTTTCCTTTTTGGGTTTTTGGAAAGCCGGTGATGAAGTCCATACCGACTTTGTCCCATTTCCACTCTGTAATAGGCAAAGGTTGAAGTGTACCAGCACGTCTTTGATGTTCTGCCTTAATGCGACGACAAACATCACATTCAGCAACAAATTGAGCAATGTCTCTCTTCATCCTAGTCCACCAAAATCTCTGGCGTAGATCTCGGTACATTTTTGTGCTACCGGGATGAATTGAGAGGGGTGTGTCATGGGCTTCTTTGAGGATGAGTTGCCTTAGATCTCTATTCTTAGGTACTACCAAACGATTTCCAAAGAATACCGTTCCTTTACTATCTGTGGAGAAACATTTAGCAACTCCGCTAGCAATGTTCTCTTTGATCCGGCGTACACCTCGTGCACGTCTTTGGGCAACTATGATTTGATCCTCAAGGGTTGGTTTCGCCACCAAGTTGAAAAGATAGCCATGAGGAACAATTTCAAGGTTGAGCTTGCGAAAGTCCTCATGAAGAAGTGGTTGATACTGTTGTAACATGAGGTTGTTACAATACGACTTACGACTTAGTGCATCAGCCATGACATTGGCCTTGCCTGGGGTGTAAGAAATTCCTAAGTCATAATCTTTTATCAACTCAATACAGCGTCTTTGCCTGAGATTAAGATCTGGCTGGGTGAAAATATATTTGAGGCTTTGGTGGTCGGAATAGATTTCGCAACGGTTACCAAGGAGGTAATGTCGCCAAGTTGTTAGGGCATGAACAACGGCAGCGAGTTCAAGATCGTGGGTAGGATAGTTTTCTTCATGTGGCCCCAACTGGCGTGAAGCATAAGCTACCACATGTCGATCTTGCAGAAGTATGCATCCTAACCCTTGCCGTGATGCGTCACAATAGATCTCGAAATCCTTTTTGGTGTCTGGAGGTGCAAGTACGGGTGCAGAAGTCAATCTTCTTTTTAGCTCTTGAAAGCTTTCCTCGCACTTGGGAGTCCATAGGAATTTCTTATCTTTCTTGAGGAGTTCAGTCAGAGGCTTTGCAACTTTGGAGAAGTTCTCAACGAAGCAACGGCAATAGCTGGCTAGGCCAAGAAAACTCCTAACTTGCTTAACCGATTCAGGTGGAGTCCAGTCAAGGACGGCCTGAACTCTCTCGGGATTCACAGCAATGCCTTTTGCAGAAATCACGTGGCCTAAGTAGGTCACTTCTGGTAGCCAGAATTCACACTTGGAGAATTTAGCATACAGGCGATGCTCTCTAAGTTTCATCAATACCAGCCTTAGGTGTTCGGCATGTTCTTCTTCGTTCTTCGAGTATATAAGGATGTCATTGAGGTAAACCACGACGAACTGGTCCAAATACTCCATGAAGATCGAATTCATCATGCGTGAGAAAGTGGCGGGGGCATTGGTTAAACCAAAGGACATGACGGTGTACTCGTAAAGACCATAACGAGTAGTAAAAGCCGTTTTGGGAGTGTCCTCGTTTCGGATTTTGATTTGATGATAACCTAATCTCAAATCCATCTTGGAGAAGACAGAGGATCCTGCAAGTTGATCATAAAGATCATTGATCCTGGGCAGTGGGTACTTGTTCTTTATCGTCGCTAAATTTAGCGGGCGATAGTCTACGCACATCCTTTCTGTTCCTTCTTTCTTCGTTACGAACAGAATGGGGCAACCCCATGGCGATGAGCTAGGGCGGATGAAGCCTTTTTCCAACAAAGCTTCCAGTTGGGTTTTAAGCTCAGCTAACTCACGTGGGGCCATTTTTTATGGGCGTCTAGAAATGGGTGCGATTCCTAGGGCAAGATCCACTATGAATTCTACACACCTGTCGGGTGGCATGCCCGGCAGCTCTTCAGGAAAGACATCCGGAAAGTCATGAACCACCCGAACATCTTCAAGGTCAGGAAGGGGAAGCACATTCAAAGATTGTACTTGGTTTCTTGATCTGGGTGAGGTGTAATCTATTGTCTGGCCTGAAGGATGTGTAAGTCTAACTGACTTGGATTTACAATCAAGAAAAGCATGTTGTCTTGATAACCAATCCATACCAAGGATGACATCAATGTCTGAAGACTTGAGGGCTATGAGTGAAGCAAGGAATACTAAACCCTCAATTGCAATTTGATTACCATGGCTTACTCTATTAGTTTGCCATTTTGAACCAGGAGTTTGAATGATCATAGGGGTGAACATTTCTTCAAAGGATACATCATGTCGAAGTGCATAACTTTCCGACATGAATGAGTGAGAAGCTCCTGGATCGAAAAGAACAGAAGTGGGAACAAAATTGACTGAGAGTGTGCCAAGAATGACGTCAGAAGTACCATAAGTTTCCTCAGCTGAGATTTGGTTCACACGTCCAAGATTTTCTGAGGTGGATGGATTAGCGGTGGGAACCTTTGGAGGTGGTTTGGCACGTACAGTGGGTTTTCCTTTGGCATGGGGTGGAGCATTTTGGTTGACGGGGCACTCACGAGAGTAGTGACCAGGCTGGCCACATCTGAAACAGGCTCCAAAGATAGTGCGGGGAGCTGGGTTGTTTGGTGGAGCTGGTGGACGAGGCGGCACAAGGGATGGCCTCGGTGGGTTGTTTTGGTGGATCAAACTGTTTGGAATCCAGATCATACGCTTCTGAGGGCGTGAACTGGAAGAAGGGGCAAGCTCAAGAGCATGCTTGCGAGACTTCTCGAAAACTTCATTGCCATGCTCAGCTCTGAAGGATCTGTTGACTAAATCCTCAAAGGTGGCAAATTCGATGAGGTTGAGATCATGACGGAGGATGGGGCTAAGTCCCTTGCGGAACCTTGCCTGTTTTCTGGCATCAGTGGTGATCTCATCTTGGGAATACCGAGCAAGACGGTTGAATTCCCTCACATACTCATGAATGGACATCTCTCCTTCATTCAGATTGCAGAACTCTTCCTTCTTGCGCTCCATCAACTCATCCAGAATGTGGTACCCTCGAAAGGCAACACAGAACTCCTGCCAAGTCACTACATGACCATCTGGCTGCATTGCAACATAGTTCTCCCACCACTGAAGAGCAGCACCTTCCAAGAAGTATACCGCGAAAACAACTCGGTCATCGGGAGCAACATGTGCAGTATCAAGCTTACGCTCGATGGAACGTAGCCAATCATCAGCTTCAAGGGGCTCAGAAGAACATCGGAATACCGGTGGCTTGAGGAGGATGAAGTCCTGAATGCTGACCACCACATTACGATGGTGGGCGGTATTCTGCTCGATGAGCTCCAAAAGGCGTGTTTGATCACGTCTATTCCGTTCGGCTTCCATCATGATTTCTGCCGCAGAAGGCGATGGTAGAGGTTCAGCATCATTTCGATTCCGATCACGGTCTCGATTCCGAAGAACAGCACTACGAGTTCCACCTGACATCCTGTGTGATAAAAATCAACAATCAGAACAGGTTGTACGATGGAGGCAAGGATAAAAGGATATGATTTCAGAAGGAGAAGACTATAATGCAAAGGCAATGATTCAAAGAAACACGGAACAAATCTGGCAGCATAACGGCTACACCTGGATGGAAAACAAGACAACCTCGAGGAGATTGGACAGAACTTCTTCAAGGAACTCAAAATACGAAGACTTTGGACAATCACAACCATCCTACGGCTATAAGGAGGCAACCAACGAGATGTTCTAGTAAGACATAGATGAGCCTAGTCCTATCTTCCCGTAGAATAAGATGAGGGTGACTCAGAACTCAGATCGATAAGGGTAAGGAGAAAAAGAAGCCTTACGTTGTTCCCTTATATACCCATAGTAACTATATAACTATAGGAGGCTAGACTCGACTTCGGCCAAGGTTGATAATCCTACAGTCAGTCCTGCTCTGATACCAAGTCTGTCGGGACCCGGGGTTAGCGTATGCAAGCCTCGCTACAACACAATCATATGGAGAGCCGAGAACCGTACCCACTTGTCTCAGCAGACAAGGCCAAGCACAGAACGTTCTCGGAAAGCATCGAACGTGAGGGGCATCCCATCCAGGCCGGATGATCAACTGAAATGGGTCCTCATCGTCCTCTCACAAGTCTAAATGATATGGGTGATGAACTCCCATACTCATAGACAAGTCGCCTCAACCATACTATCGATTTTATTATAACCCTTACATAGACTTACTCCAGCCCGATCACTTAGTCGGGGTCTAGGGCGGGCTCGATCATACATCAAAATGTGCACGAGACAGAGTCTCGAACAATCGCATCGCGATGCCCCAAGCTGCGCACATCTAAGGGCCACTTGGTGTATAAAAGACCGCCAGCCAGATCACAACTAAGGTCTCGAAAACCCATACTAAGACATGCATGTTATAAACATACACGCTGCACACATGCCTTGTATGAACAGCAGGTATCATTGCAATTCTCTACAAAGTACAAATCTTTATTAATAACTCTTACAGAGTGCACACAGAGATCACAAGCATGTGATCCAACATTACAACAGACGAGCGGAAGCAAGTAGGTCTCAGTACAGACAAGTTTAACAAATGGCTTAGAGAAGCCTTATCTAAAAACAAGCCCTCCACGAGGAAACCAGTCGTCTGACTGGGACTACACTAGCTTGGTCTTGGTCTGAGTCTTCATTCTTCGAGCTTCGGTTATAAGCCACCATCGGGGTCGGTGGTTCATCTCAAACATAGATTAAGCAAACGTGAGTACAAAGTCGTACTCAGCAAGACTTACGTAGGAACTATACTACTCATGCACATGTATCAAGGTAAAGGGAGGTGGGGTTTCACTTGCAGAAGTGCCAGCTTTGACTTGGCTAGTCCTGAACTACGAGTACCAGACTTGAGGTAAGAAGCGTACACGAGTCCACTACATCTCTTCAACCAATTACACCACTATGGTTACTTCCTCGACTTCCCCACGAGAAGCACACTATAGCACTCACGCTTATCTTGCGAGTTTTAGAAGTATCCAGTTCAAGTTGTCTAATAATCGAGCTAAGCTTTCCAAGCAGTCCTTAACCGCGGACGCGGCTATTCGAATAGTTTTGTTAACCCTGCAGGGGTGTACCGCTACACACACACACTCATCAGTTACCGCCTGGGAGTGGGACCCTTCAAGCGGGTACCGGCGAGGATGTTGCCACGACACTTCGCCCATAGCTCCGTTCTAGTCCAGACAGTCGCCTATCTGAGGGGGATCCGTATGGAAGTCCGGCCGAGGTTCCAGTACAGCCTCAAACGATGTGTGCAGGGTCCCAAGCCGGTCTTGAAAATCCGTTCATCCACTTCGCAAACCGTGCCACAGCCCTACCAGAACTCCGAACTACTGCGACTTCTGGGGTTCGAACGGGGTGAGGTACTAGGTCGAGAGGGGTCAGTGAGCCCAATGTGTGGTTGTACTCTTCTTCTTGGATCACCACACAAGAACTCGGACTTAAGGCAGTGTTCAATGAGACAACCCACTGTGTACTCCTACACAGCCTCTCATCGTTCACCTTGTATTAGGGTAGCTTCACCAACACGTTTCACTTTCATCAACACCATGTTTATCAACATCCCGACTCACATCATAAGCAACCTCATTGTACCACTAAGCATGCAATAAGCAGTAACAATTGCAGGGGTCACATGATATCAACCAACTCCTACATCTGCTAGGATTGTGGTTTGCTTACTACTGTGACAAGATGATATGTCATGCAAAGGATATGGGTTCAACTATGCGGTAGAAACGTTATCATGGTGATCATCCTAAACAATGCATAAGCGAGACAATGGGGGTTTGCTTGCCTTGCTGACGAGGTTTCGATAACGGAGTCTTCAACGAAGGGGGTGATCTCGAGCTCCGAATCCACTTCTATCAGCAACATGACAATCATAGGATCAACATAATGTACAATGCACAATCACATAAATAAGATTGTAATGGTGATGTTCATGGTACTGATGTGTTGAGCATTCCATTTAGAAGGAGTATATTGCATTTGAAATGCAAATTCAAACTCCAGTTGATTTATCGATGAAATTCAAATGCATTTGAATGCATGAAAGTTCATTTGAAAAGTTTGATCATGAAGTGATGTGGTATAGTTGAAGTAATGTTTCTGATGTGTGCATGAAACCTTTGGAATTAAGGGTGTTGCAAAATCATTTACAAAAATCATCCCAAATTTGAATTTGAAAAGGATCCATATGCATGTTTGCTACTGTTCACCCATTTTAAAATGGTCAAACATGAAAACAAATTACATATTCTTAATCCTTGTATTTTTCTGATAATTTTAGACATATTATTTGCTATATTTGGAGTTAGGATGAATTAATTATGAATTTCCAAAGTTTAATGCATTTTCTGGAATTTTCTCTGGTTATTTTTTATTCTTTTTGATTTATTGCGCCAGCAGGGGGGGCTGACCAGTCAAACTGACTAGGGGGCCCCACCTTTCATCCACAGTGGGGTTAAACCCGGTTTAAATTAAACTTAAATTGGTTTAGAGGGGGCTGGCCCCACCTGTCAGTGGCCCAAGGCCTAACTAAATAGGGGTTAGCCCCCTAATTAACGTGCCTCGCCGGCGGCTAACCGCCGGTGGCCACGGGCACGGCGGCGCTGCACGGGGAAGGCGTTCCCGGCCATCAATCGATGCGCCACAAGCACCAGAAGACAGCCCGTGCCCGCGCACGTCGACAGGTGCTGGAGAGGGCCACCGGGAGGCGCCGGAGGTTGGACGGCGACGAGTTCGGCGGCGACGGAGCCACGGGCGTGGGCGGCGCGACGACACAGAGCGCAAGAAGACGCGGGCGATATCTCATTGCACTCCTGGAGAGCCCAGGAGCACGATGGACAGCCGGGGGTGGACGGAGGACGCACGGGGCGAGCACATGGTCAACCACGGCGGCGACGGAGCTCGGCTCCCATGGCGGTCAACGGAGGGGGCTAAACGGGGAGGCGACAAGTTGGGGGAAACGGAAAGCTGCTCACCCTGGAGCTACTGGAGTGGACGGCGAGGTCGAAGAGGGTTCCACGGCGACGAATTTGGAGAAGTCCTTTGCGGTGGCCGGCGGTGAAGACTCGAGGCCCGCGTCGTCTTCGAAGGCTCCCGGCTCGAATCAAAGGTGCAGGGTGACGAATTCGAAGGAGGGGAGGACGTTGGACATGGCGGCGGAGCTTGAAGGTCACGGTGGCCACGGGATCTCCTCGTCGGTGCTCCGGCAGGCTCTCGGGATGGCGCTGGACTCGTGAGGAGGAGAGGGGGAGGAGGTCCAGAGGAGGGGGAAAAGGTGCGGGAGGGCTCTGGCGACGCAGAGGCGTGAGGAAGGAGGCCTGGGTGGCCTAGAAGGCGGCCGGCGTCGTCGTGGCACCGTGGCCTCGCTCTGCCCTCCACCGAGCAGCTTGGCTCGGCGGGGAGGAAGAAGACAAGGTGGCTCGGTGGGCTGGGCCGTGGCCAAGGCGAGTGGGCCTTGCCCAGGGCGCCAGGTAAGCCTTGTTGTTTTCTTTTCTTTTTATTTTTCTGTAAGTCGGTTGACCTAGCTAATAAAAATAGCTAGGCATTTTATAAAATGCCACAATTTTTTATATGGCCTCATAAAATAGAGATCTAGCCACTTATAAAATTTGGCACTTTTTAAAATTCAAAACATTTGAATTTTAAATCAAATAGGGGTTTATTTGATTTTCCAAGGCACTGTTTGAAAATTAGAAAATTCCATGAGCATGGGATTGCTCCCAAACCATTTTTAAATGATCAGCACCATTTATAGGAATTTTCCAAATGTTCAAATGATTTTTGGAAAAAGATTTTTATCTGGCCATTTGATTTAATTTCTCAGGGCTTTCTTTTCCCCATTTTTGAATTGCAATTTGAAATTTTGGCATGAATGCAAGGTACCTCTGATCCTAGCACATACCTAACTTGGGGTTGTGACACATTTTGTATTTTATCAAAATTATAAATGATTAAAATGGATTGTTTGGCTACTATTTGAATTGTTTAAAATATTTAAATGTTATATTAAATATCCTTTACCATAGTATCTTGTTCTACCAAATTTTTGGCATTTAACAAAATAGGTTTCACAATTTTTGATTAATGTTTATTTTCCACTTTTATTTAATTCCTAGGGTCTATATAATATCCAATCATTATGGGTTTCACTATTTATAATTGACTTGGGATCTCTCAAAATGCCAAGAATAATCTGTCCAATTACTTTCAAAGGTTTTATCTCGACCTGCCTTTTGAAAAGGACTTGGAGTGGATTTATTTCCTAATGTAAAAATTTTAATGAGGGTGATTCTGATGATAAGGAATTTAACAAGGTGATCACGATTGAATTACTGTTGCCTGATTATCGGGGTGTTACAAATCTCCCCCACTACAAAGAATTCTCGTCCCGAGAATTAATAGGTAGTGGAAGGGGTAAAGCTTCGGTTTCGGATTCTAACGATTCTTCTGGTTTCTGTTGTCCTTCTCGAAGGAGTTGATCCTTCTCATTGATGTCTTCATCTCTCTGCATCGGTGCATTTCGACGAGTTGTCATCCTTCCTTCAGGGTCTTCATCGTACCTACAAATAGGTTAGGGGGGAATGGGGTACAAAGTATCTCACAAGTTAAACTCAGGGAGATACATCGAGAGATACAAAACAAGGCATGAGAAGTTCTCAAGCGGATATGCAAGCATTCGACGATGATAACGAAGGATGTAAAGGGGTCCAGAGCATCAGGCATAAGCATGCGTCTGGTATCGGACTGAATATCACAAGGTAGGTGACTCGTGAATTGCATAATTGGTCAAGCACGAAGAATAACCCTGGGAACACGAGGGTAAAGGAGAGTCAGGTTTCAATCCTGTGGAACTGTGGGTTAGAGTGGTGGCATATTACGCGATCACTATGCAAGGATTGTCAGAGAACAACTTGTCAGCTATGTCGGCAACAACATCGATACCAGGAACAGTGGACATTGAGAACCAATTTCCTGCTCGTTAATAGGAGGCGGACCAATTGGCAAAGTTCTCGTCCCGGTGGTTACCGTAATGTCATCAACAATGGCAACAAGGTGTTACTGACGAGGTTGCACACCAAGGTGTTTACACAAGCCGGGGAATTTCACTGCTTAGATAAGATACATTACAAGGAAGGTTAAACAGACCAATGGAAAGGAAAATGTGATGATACACATGTATCAGGTGTATATCTTTCCCAAGGGAAAGCAGAGCGCGATATACACAACCAAGTGGTATTGGCAGAGAGTTAAGGGAGGTTGTCGATGATAACACAAATCATCGAGGGCAAGGATGGTATTTCACATGATGAATCCAATTCGACACATGGAAGAAACCATGAAAGATTAGTCAGATAATAGTCCACCAAAGGTCGGGTGATTCGCAAAGAATCTGATGTGAGTATCGACACTCAACCAGAAGGAGAAAGAATGCAAAGGCATCGGGTGATAGAAGCATCGGAACAATTCGATGCTGAAGTATAAGGGAATTATGATTTCCAGATCGGTAGGTGGATGTAATTATCCATACAGAATTATCAGTGGCAGGGGATTGCAAGGCAATGAACACGTAGGTTCACGGGAATTTATTGAAGAGTAATCTTCAGAATCTTCAGGTGAAGCAAGCGATCATCTTGGGTGAAGGGCTCTCCGGGTAGATGCGACCACGAGATCCTAATGTCAGAGTTAGCAAAATTTCCCGAAAGGATAAGAGAATAGAATCCCAGAGTAAAGGTACGGAGAAAAGGATCATAATACCCTCCAGTTTGCGACGTGGGCCGATAAGCCACACTTCACTGTTAGTAAAGTAGTTTCTCAAAGACTAGACTCAACTTCGACCAAGGAGTTGGAATGGGGTGTCCTACAGGCAGTCGGCTTTGATACCAACTTGTGACCCCCCCAAAATCAAGTCGTGTACAGTAAACATACACGCAAGGTACACGATCGAATTACTGTTGCCTGATTCTAATGATAAGGCATTTAACAAGGTGATCACGATTGAATTACTGTTGCCTGATTATTGGGGTGTTACAACCCCTCACCAATCTTCTCCAGAAGGATATTCCTTTTGTATTTGATGAAGATTGTAAGGAAGCCTTCGAAGTTCTTAAGAAAGCCTTGATAACCGCTCCTATAGTACAACCGCCTGACTAGAATTTTCCCTTTGAAATTATGTGTGATGCTAGTGATTTTGTTGTTGGAGTTGCTTTAGGAAAAAGGGTTGATAAGAAGTTGAATGTCATACATTATGCTAGCAAAACCCTTGATAGTGCTCAAAAGAATTATGCTACTACCGAGAAGGAATTCTTGGCAGTAGTGTTTGCTTGTGATAAGTTTAGGCAGTATATTGTTGATTCTAAGGTTATTATTCATACTGACCACGCTGCCATTAAGTAACTTATGCAGAAGAAGGATGCCAAACCAATGCTCATAAGATGGGTACTCCTTCTCCAAGAATTTGATTTACAGATTGTCGATAGAAAAGGATAAGACAATCCGGTAGCGGACAACCTTTCATGGATGGAAGATATTCCGCACGATCCTATTCCAGTCAAAGACAGTTTTCCCGATGAACAGATTGCTGTTGTAAAAGTACAATCTCATTCCGACCCTTGGTTTGCAGATTATACTAATTTTATCGTTGCAAAGTTTTTGCCTCCAGGTTTTACATTTCAGCAGAGGAAGAAATTCTTCACGGATTTGAGGCATTACTTTTGGGATGACCCATATCTTTATAAAGAAGGTGCGGACGGGATCATAAGAAGGTATATACCGAAGCACGAGCAGAAGGGCATTATTCGACAATGTCACGATAGTCCCTATGGAGGACATCATGCCGATGATAGGACCGCACATAAAGTTCTACAATCAGGTTTTTATTGGCCTACTCTTTTTAAGGATGCCAGAAGGTACGTTCTATCTTGTGACAAGTGTCAGAGAGTTGGTAACATTAGTAGGAGAATTGAGATGCCTATGAATTACTCATTAGTAATCGAACCTTTCGATTGATGGGGTTTTGATTTTATGGGTCCTTTACCTCCTTCACACAAGTACATACACATCTTAGTTGCAGTTGATTATGTAACCAAGTGGGTTGAAGCAATCCCCACTTAGAGTGTTGATTACAAGACATCTTTGAAAATGCTCAAGGATGTAATTATTCCCAGGTTTGGTGTACCAAGGTACCTCATGACAGATGGAGGGTCACACTTTACGCATGGAGCTTTTAGGAAAGCTCTAGCCAAGTACGATGTCAATCATAGAATTTAATCACCGTACCACCCTCAAACTAGTGGGCAAGTTGAGCTCACCAATAGAGAGATCAAGTTGATCTTACAGAAAACAGTGAACAGTTCGAGGAAGGACTGGTCAAAAAAGTTAGGAGATGCTTTGTGGGCGTATAGAACTTCTTACAAGAACCCCATGGGCATGTCTCCGTATAAGATGGTCTATGGAAAATCTTGCCATTTGCCATTAGAGTTAGAGCACAAAGCTTTCTGGGCTGTCAGAGAGCTGAATGTTGACCCAAAGTTAGCTGGTGAAAATCGTCTCATGAACTTGACTTCTCTAGATGAGTGGAGAAGTGAAGCTTATGAAAGCGCTAAAATGTTCAAGGAAAAGGTAAAGAAGTGGCACGATGAAAGAATTCTGAAACGTGAATTTAATGTTGGTGATAAAGTTTTGTTGTTTAGATCTCGTTTCAGGTTTTCTCTAGGTAAACTACTTTCCAGATGGGAAGGACCTTTTCATATCGAAAAAGTATATCGGTCCGCTACAATGAAGATTAATAATTTTGAAGGCACCAAACCTCAAGTTGTGAATGGACAAAGACTCAAACACTACATGGCAGGTGATCCTATCAATGTGAATGTGAATATGATATACACAACAACTCATGAAGAACATGTTGCAGCCCAGTTTCAGACACCGGCAGGAGCAGAATAAGAAAAGGTATGTATTACGGTAAGGAAACATCGCGACGTCAATAAAAGTTTACTTGTCGAGGTTTTTGCAAAATTAGGAAAATTCCAAGCCCAAGTGGATCCGGAGAGGAGCTCTAGGGGTCCCAGGAGACCTCCCGGCGCACGCCCCTGCCTGGCCGCGCCAGGGACCCTCCTGGGAGCCCCGGACTCCGACTCCGACTCCACCTTGGCTTGAAACCTTCCTTCTGTTGCGGAAACTTTTTCTATATATTTGCCCGGATAGTCCCGGCACCGTATCTCTTGATTTCGCGTGTTTTCTTTCTTGGTCTGTTTCTGCCAGGACTAAAAGTTGATTAGTAGAGATGTCTTCTTGTGGCTTGAGCGAAGAGGACTTCTTGAGATGGCGTCTACGTCAAGTCCAGAAGGATCTTAATCAAGGGAAGCACGTTGATTGGGATACCGAAGAAGAAATTTCTGCAAGACAAGAAGAGATGGAGCGCTCCATGAGAGAGGAAGTCAAGACTATCACTGCCCAACAACAAGGAGGTCCAAGCAATCCCATCATGGTGGGATCTGTCCAACCTCAATATGATCTTTCTCTTAACCTTCCAGGGGCCTCCACTTCACTTGAAGATCAACGCGCGCTTTCCACCATCTCCGAGGCCTACCTCATCACCAACCAACTCTGGGAAGATTTTCGTGTACTAAAAATTCAAGTGGAAGTCTTGGATTTATAGAACCGAACCCTTCGCCGTGTCATCAGGGATCTAAAGAAACAACCACAATAGGATGAGGAGTAAATTTCCTTGGGTAATGGCACCCCCTCAGCTATTTCCAAGCTTGGGGGAGTGATCGGTATCTTTATCTTTATCTTTGTCTTTAGGAGTCAAGTAGAGTCGTATCATGTCTAGGGAAGTTACTTTATGAAATAGGTGTTGCATTGAGGTCTATCACTCCTTTTGTGGAGAGCTTTGTATCCGTGAGTGTGGAGTCGTTTATGAAGGAATATTAATGAGAAGTCTATTGGTTTCTTCGCTGCACCCGGTATTCTCTTCACGCAATCAACATTATGAGATGATTCTTATGGGGATTATTGACCTTATATCAGGTATGGATTCGAAAACTTTATTTAATCTTGGCAAGTATAGATTTGGTCATAACAACAAGCATGTTTTTCTCAAAGTAGCGACATAGCCAAAACCTTTGTGTTATTATGCTTGAAGTGTTATGTTGACAAGGAAGACAACTTGATGTGCCATGCTAGTTTTAATGTTTATACTTTCTATTGCTTGCACCTAAGTCATCATCAATTGTCTGGTCTCTCAAAGCCTTGCTATCCAAAACTCTGTACCAAGCGGAATTCTGCTTGTACCTCCATACCCTGAAACCAAGATCTTCCACTTGAGTCCACCATACCTTCCTATTTGTGGTATTCCACTATCACTCCTAAAGTATATAATTTATGTTCTATCTTTAGATGTTCAAAATCTTCTGTTTTGTGCCTCTGATTCAGCTCATGAGGAAGTGGTGGGTAACCCATGATCTTCTTAATTTGGACAAGTTTTATCTTGGGATTGCATGTTGATAAAGATCCTTGCATATAAAGTTGCATTAAGAGTTAGCATGGTAATCTTTGTTGACATTATCTTTTGATAAGTAGGTTGTTTGCAAAAGCTTATGCCTAGTAAACATCTTCCTTTCTGTTAACATATGCACTTCTTGACTAATAACATGTTCTTTCAAAAGCTTCAACTTGTTTCATTATAACTGAAAGAGCAAAAGTAAAAGTTATTAGTTGTTCCTTGACCAAGGTTATGTTTGCCATGATTTGATGAGTTTTCTTGGCCCTACTTTGTTATTATTGTTACTACTTTCTCATAAGGGCCTTATGAGTTTAGGTTGCTGTTGAGGATGCTTCAGTTTGGTGAGAAATATTGATGCTTCTTTTCTGTATTCTTTTGTCGACACTTCACTCTCTAAACTTGTGGACAGGTTTGCCGAGCTCAGTAATCGCTTGGGGACAAGCGAGGTCTAAGCTTGGGGGAGTTGATACATCCAAATTGCATCACTATTTTATATTGTAATTTAACCCTATTCATCGATATATTCCACTTTAAATATTATTCTTATGTTGTTTTGGCTTGTTTTACACAGTTTGCAACTTTCCAGTGCCGAAGCAGCAGAAGCAGAATTCAGCGGTGAAAAGTGCACATCAAGTTGCTGAATCAGATCAACTCCAAATTTGATTAAATTTGACGTGGATCATTATTTTGGAGATTCGCTAGAGGAGACCGAAGATTGACCAGAGGGGACACACCAGGGCTGCAGAAGGGTCCCTGGAGCGCCCCCCCCTAGGGCGTGCCAGGCACCCTCCTGGATGCCTGGTGGCCCACCTCGGTGCCCCTCTGCCCTATATTACCCCCCGGGGGTAAAAACCCTAAAAAGAGAGGAGTTTCGGAGTTTCGCCGCCGCCTCGTGGTGGAAACCTACAGAGAAGAAAAAGCCATCTCCGGCGGGCATATTCCGCCGGGGAGATCATCTCCCGGAAGTGGAGATCATCGCCATCGTCATCATCATCTTCACGGACATCATCGAGATCATCATCAACATCATCCCCAACATCAGCACCATCTCCATCTCCATCCCATCTCATCTCACAATTGCAACTTGTGTTGTAATCCGTACTATCTATCCTCTCTACTCTGTTGGTGTTGATTACTACTTTGTGGTGAACGCTATGGAGTTTTGTTGGAGAAATATCATTGTGTCCAGATTGTTTGCCACCCATCTATCACCTCTGATCATGATTTCTTTTATGTCTTGTGAGTAGTTACTTTAGTTCTTGAGGACATGGGATAAGTCTAGTTGTTAGTAGTCATATGATGTTGAAGTATTATGTATTGTTTGATACTTAAGTTGTGTTGTTATTTTCCTAGTGGTGTTGTGTGAGTCGAACACCCAACACTTCGCCTTATCAAGGACCTAGGGGAATACATTGTGTACAAAGGATGCTTATCATGGGTTGCCGGAGTGACCGAAACCTGAACCCCAGTTCGCACACTTTTGCACAAGGGAGTTATGGATCCTCGATCGTAATGTTGTGGTTAGGCTTATGCCTTAATTACTAACTTGTATTTGCGGATGCTTGCAAGGTGTGTAATCATAAGAGTACACTTATCTTAGTCTAGAAGTTGTACTAGCATTGATCCACCAACCGACACTTATCGACACACTACATACTACTTGGCGGAATATGGTGAAAGTAACTTGGCTACCTCTCCCGTGTGTCCTCAAGAACGCTTTAGCCTTTATAAGTTCAGTTCCCAGGCCTATCCTTTGCTCAAAGGAATCGGGCCACTTGCTA
This sequence comes from Bromus sterilis, assembly GCA_950022295.1. Lineage (NCBI taxonomy): Eukaryota > Viridiplantae > Streptophyta > Magnoliopsida > Poales > Poaceae > Bromus > Bromus sterilis. The sequence goes on along the minus strand of OX465598.1, from coordinate 240,820,143 downwards.
CTCCTCAAGTACCCTGTTTACTTTGCTTGTCTTTTACCTTTCTGTTGCTTAAAACAAAAATCCCTAAATTTTATCTTTTAGTGTGTGCAGACCTTTCCTTATCCAGGGTCACTTGTCAATACCTTCTGCCCCTCGCTGGGATCGACATCCTTATTTATCGAAAAGCTAAAATTGATCCCCTAGACTTGTCGGTCATCAAGAATCGTTTATTGGCGCGGTTGACAGGTGAGGCATCCCAAATAAACCTATCAACTTCACCTCCATCACCTGGCCGCACCAGGGGGGTGCCTGGACCCTTGGTGGCCCCCCTGGCTACCTCCTTCGTCTATTTATTCGCCGTCACGGGGAAACTCCGAAGACAGAACCCTATTTCGCAAATTCTCCTCTGTTCCGCCGCCGCTGCGCTTCCAAGATTGGGAGCACCGTCAGGACCCTTCCCGGCACCCTGCCGGAGGGAGGATCGACCTCGAGGAGCTTCTCCTCCACCATGGACGCTTCCTGGATGTGCCGTGAGTAGTCCACCTTGGACCATGGGTCCATGATCAGTAGCTATGTGATGTTCTCCTCCCCTCTTTATTCTTCATGGTTTAGACCTCGTGAGCTTCCCTACATGATCTAGGCACATATGTAATTCTTTCTGATTTTGCTATGCTGAGTTTGATGGGATGTGATGGATTATGAGATTATGTTCAGATTGTGATAGAGTAATAAAATTGGTTCTTATCTTTTGTATTTTTGTTCCGAAGTAATTCTTGCATGTTCTCCGTTGCTATTTATTGCTTTGGCCAACTGGTAGGTAGTGACTCCAAGAGGGAACGTTATGCTCGATTGTGGGTACATGCCCCTTGATGACACGCTTGAGTGATAGAAACATGAGTCTAGGGGATGTGTTGTGGCCAAAAGGGGGAAAACGACGGTGCTTGTAACCGCGGTTACAAGGATTGTTTACTTTACGCAAAGTTCTTTTAATGCAGTTGTCTTTTGCTTTGGGTTTACACTTTGGGTGGGGCTCGCAACTTAATACCAGCGAGATGTTCTGGATAGATATCTCAAGGTGGATGATTAGTAGTAGATGCAGATGGATTTCGGTCTACTTATTTTGGCGTACTGCCCATGCTTTTGAGCCTCTTCTTTTCTTTAGTAGCATAGTTAGCATTGCAGTGCGTTTATAATCCTGTCAATTGCCCGTCTGTAATTTGTTTACCTCGCATAACAGTCTTATCGTTTATAACACCTACTTATCATCGTCGGAGTCCTACTGGTTGATACTCAACCTCGGTATCTTCACCGAGGGAAACTTGCTGCTACGCTGCATCTTACCTTCCACTTGGGTTAACCAACGAAGGGCGAGAAGCAATCCTCTCTCGCGTATCAGCAACCAATGGGAGATGGGATTAAGAGAGTAAAAATATATATAGTTTAATTGAGAACTCGATATACTAAAGTTTCACACTTGGTCTCCTTCGGGATCTTATTTTGACTCATCCCCAGACCACTAGTCAGGTACAAGTCCAACTGATCCTCTCCTTTCCGACTTTGAGCACTCACGCAATGGATGAGCGCGAGCAAGATACGTTGGCACTTAGGATGGCAAAGAGAGAAACGATGGGGAAGGAAGACAAAAGGGTGTGAAAGGCTCACATCAGTGAGGACAATCATAGGTGAGAGACGACCAAATGATAGATATGATGTGAGGAGTAGGGATTTCCATGCAACGGATGCACATATGAGCTAAGGTAAGCTCTCTAGTGGAACTAGTGGGGTGCATCCAACTTGCTTGCTCATGAAAACTTAAAGCTCATTTGAGGAGGCTTGTCCTTGGAATATGCAAGCCAAGTTCTATAGTGTAAGCGTCCCCACATAGTTATGCATGAATGATAATCTCTATGGAGTACAAGTATAGCAATGGAGTACGAGTGTGGATCTTTCAAAACGAATAGTAGTGTGGCGCCCTTCTCTCTTTTTATTTCATTTTCTCTTTTTTCTATTTTTTTGTATTTTGTGGCCTCGTTGGCTCTTTCTATTTATCTCTCATTTTTCCTCTTTTGGATATTTTCCTCACTTAAGGGCAACACTCTATATTTTACAAGAGTATAGAAGATCTTCACACTTTACAAGAAGTACTCAAACATAAAGACAGAATGAAAACTATCATGATGTATGCAATTGTATGCCTCTGCCAGTGTAGCAGGATATGCAATGACACTAGCGCGTCATGTAGCAATAATAAGGGAAAATCCAAACTATCATGCGGCTCCTCGATCAAGAAAAAGCATGTATGACATGAAGATCAAGTCATGAGATGGTGGATGTTGCATGGCAATGTATCTCGGAAAGGATATGGAAATGCCTTGATAGGTAGGTATGTGTAACACCCTCACTGTCAGTGAACAGTAATCACTGTTACTATTCATCTTTACTGTTCAAAACTTTTGTTTGATCAACTTGGAACAGTTCAAATTCAAATTTCACTTTGATGTTCTTGGATGCAATGTGATCATGCATCTGGATCATCAGGAATCAAAACAAGTCCAAGCCATTTGAATTGAAATTCAAACAAACCCTAAATGCCTGTTGATGGGTATTAAAAATATTGTGACAATAAAATATTTTCCAAAAATCTTGGAACCACTTTTATAAAATCCCAAATAATCATGGGACCATGGCAATGTGGTCATGGGTATTTATTGTGCTATAAAATAAATCAAACAATTCAAACAGTAGCCAAAAACCCCATATTAATCATTTAATATTATAATAAAATATTAATTGACTTTTATAAGTGCCCAAACCTTTTGTGGCACTAGCCCAGGGTATAACAATAATTATGGGACACATAAAACATTTTACAAAATTGCCTAGGTGTATAAAATAAATACAAAGAGAAATTGCATAAAGGAAAAAGGAAATAAAAAATAAAAAGAAAACCTAAACTACGCCCACTGGCGAGACCCATCCCCTCTCCACCCCCCTGGGCCACCCAGCCCACAGCCCCACCTAGCCCAGCTAAGCCCCTGCCTCCCTTCCTCTGTTCACGAACAGGGCGTGGCGCCCATCCGCCATGGCCACGGCGATGAGCCCACCTCCGTGGCACGGATCCGGCGATGGACGGCGACCTTAAAGAGGCCCTCCCTCCCCTGTGCCCTAACCCTAGACGCCCTCAGATTCCCCCCATTCCCCTCGCGCTTGCCCCTGCCCCTCCTTCCTCCCGCACGGGCCCGAGCACCATCGTCGCCTCCGTTGCGTACTACCGCGGCCAACGGCCACCTCCGACCGAGCGAGCACGTCTAGGAGGATCCCAGGGCTCGGCTTCTTCTTCCCGCGCATCGGACACGAGCTCCCGGACGCCGTGCGTCGCGAATCGGACCGTTCCCCAACCATGTCCGTCGCCGCAATTCCGCCGATTGCCTCGCCTGCACGCCTCCCCGCGCTTCTCCGAGCGCTCCATCGAGTTCCCTGTGAGAATTCGCGCCGTTTCCCCTCTCTCCTCTCGCCTGAACGCCGTCGTAGCTCCTCCCCGTCGATGTCGTGCTCCGGCCGCCGTGGTCCGTCGCCGTCGACGTTCTGTAGGTCGCGCCCGCCCGTTTCGCTTGCGCCAGTGGACGCACGGCCTCGAGCCCATTCGATTCCAGCCCGCGGCCGGCCAAACGGTGGCCGGGGACACCGTCCCGTGGCCTCGCCGCCGGGCCAATGGCCATGGTCGCCGCCGTGTCCGGCGGGGCTAATCCCCTGTTAGAGTTAGTTCCCCTCCCCTCTCTCACTACAGATGGGCCCCGCCCCCACTAACTACAATTAGCCCTCCCCTCTAATTAACACTATTAATTAAAAGAGATAAAACCCCCCTGGATATTTTTGTTTAAATTAAATGCAATTACTAAATGAGCCTATGACATGTGGGACCCCACTGTCATATAAATAAATTTAATGATTTTATTAAACTATGAGGATGACATGTGGGTCCCCTTTAATATTCAGATAAATAAAATGAATTTTTTTAGAACTGTTTCTATGTCAAGTAGGACCCACTGGTCAGGTTTGACCAGTCAAACTGTTGTGGATAATGTTACTGTTTTATTAATAAAAATAATTCCAGAAAATCTTTTAAATGATTTAAAACTTTGAATTTGAATATCTTTTAAACCGTAAGTCAGATTCAAAAACTTTATACATGAAAGTTGATCAGAAAAATATAACGAGTACGGATACGCTATCCGTATACCAACCACACCCCCTAACACACCGATCATCGACATTCCCCCCCCCTCCGGGCTGTCTGTCGATAATTCCCGGTGCCGGTAAAAACCTGCCGGATGAATTTATTCCGAACACGAAAGTTGTCCGGAATGGTTCAACTAACACGGACACACCCCCCTTATGTTTGTCTGGTACCGACGACACCTCCGGCTTGATCCTTCCCCCTCCGGACACCCTGTCTGGTAATCACCCGGAGCCGGTAGTTCATCCCCGGATGAATTCCCGCTCCGAGCAACGTGCATTGCACTGCGTTAGAACACCGTTAACATTTCCTCTGTCATGTCATGCATATGTTTGTATTTTATTGATGTGTATTTACTGTTTCCTTCCCCCATTAATCTTCGGTAGAACCTGCTGCTACCGCCGACTACACCGCTGCCGGGTACGACTACTTCGTCGACGACCCGACCCCTACCGTCGAGCTTCCAGGCAAGCAGAGCCATTCTCTTCCCCAGATATCGCCTACCTTTCCGTACTTTCTTGCACTAGGCATTGTTACTGCTGCTGCTACGATTACAATCATATTCAATTGCATAGCCTGCTTTTTGTCGCCCCTTGATGTACCTTTCTTATCCTATGCTGCCTATTATAATTATGCATATATTCAGCAGTGAACCCTGTGCATTGTTAGCTAGGACTAGATAGCGGGCCGTGATCACTCAGGGGGGTGAACACGGATACAATATATACAACTGCACAGGTACGGTACAAAGCAGACACTGCCAAAGGCCCCTATCTGGGTTATGCCTAGTCACCTCAAGTGTGAGCTATCAAGGAGTAATCCTTGTACTCCACTCGAGGCTCACTTTGTCTTGCCGCCATAGGGTCCTGAACAGAGGTTGTCCTTAAAGGTAAGAAGTCGGGCGACCCAACGGTGCCCGCGAGCGGTATATTGTCGGGAACAATAGGGAGGGTACGACCGACGTTACTGGCGTGCTTGGCCCCTGCTCGTATCTCGCGAGAGTTACCAAACCACGCAAAAGTCCAGCTCTACCAAGAGCACACGCGAGACAAGGTAAGGAGACGGTTCACCTTGTCGGTAACCGCGCTTTTTGACGGGACGACAGGGCAGGCCCCGACGTTACCGGTGGGCCTTGCTGCTGTTCGTTGTACGTTGTGTTGTTAGTCAGACAACGATACGGTTGTCTGCGAGATAATATTAAAATTCTAAATGGTTCGGCGGATGACTTGAGAGACCCGTTGGTCTGTACGCACTACCTACACGTGGGATTACGGTGTGGGCCCTCCGCGTCGTAGTTTGTCCGAAAGCTCTTCAGACGTCAGCAGTACCACGGGCTGATAGCCGGGAAGCGGTCTTGTCTTATTTGCTGCAGCAGGTGTGTTTTGGATTTGCTTTTGCTTCACCGGCCAGTCTCGTACCGTGCAGGAGCGTGCAAGGGTGAGGGACCTAGACCCCTTGGCGCATAGGATATAGTCCGGCGGATGGCCTCTCTGCTGAGCCTAGGATGGGCTGCGTCGTGTCGGGTAGCCTCGGTGGGGCGTTCCCTAACAAGGTTCACGCCACCCTGGAGATCCGAGCGTGCAGGCTGAACAGTAGTGCACCCCTGCAGGGAGTTTAATCTATTCGAATAGTCGTGTCCACGGTAACAGGACGCTTTATGCTGAAGCTGGATCTTACCACTACAAACTATTACTATTAAACTGTATGGTTCCGGGTTTTCTTCCTCGCATGGGAGTCGAGGAGGGGAACTCAGAGGCATTGTTATTATTAATCATTACAACTTATATTATACAATGTTGCAGCAACTTCTGCTTCATTGCTACTTTATTGCTTTATATGAAGTGTTGGCTGTTTCTCTTCTCATGCTGCAAGACAACGTCGGAAGATGCTAGTCTTCGATAGGCCTAGCTTCTTACCCTTATTCTGATTTCTATCTTGCAGTCCACTATATATACAGCCTCCCCTTTCCGTTGATACAAATACATAATGCTTAGTAGAGGACGTAAGACTCGCGGGTATGCTAGATACTCGCCTTTGCTTTATTTCCCCCTTTATGTTTTGCCTGATCGGCCGCTGCAATCGACGTTGGAGCCCAGGAGCAGGAGTACCCCGGAGGCGGATACTACTACGTCGAGACCCCCGCTGACCAGGACCAGGAGTAGTTTCGGAGGTTCCCAGGCAGGAGGCCTTGCCTTTTCGATCTGTATCTGTGATGTTATTTGTGCTAGCCTTCTTAAGGCAAAACTTGACTAACTAAGTCTGCACTCAGATATTATGGTTTGTATAACTTATGTATTCGGGTCCGCATGACCCCCCTTTATTGTAACATATTGGTTTATCCTTTTGTGTTTAGTGTTGTGCTGTGATATTCTCACCGTGGCACCCTAATCTCAGCCGTGTACCCTGCGTGTATGATTACTGTACACGGATTGATTTTGGGGGCGTCACAGTATGGTGGCTGTTTTGAGGAAGATATAAGGAGGTTTATGATGACAGAGCATATAATGCCACGGGTTTGGACGCACTGGGGAAGTATGCGCCAACTCTCGAGGTGAGAAAGGGCAATGCACGGTACCGAAGAGGCTAGCAAAATATGGGAAGGTGGAAGTGCCAATAATCGAATACTCTCATTAGTCCGAAGAACTCATGCACTTATTGTCGGTAACTCTCTATCTAATCGGGAGGTTCATAAATATACGAGTACCCCGAGGAGGAGTGTATGGGGGTTTGGTTATCCTTGCGCATCCTCGACCCATGGTACGTGAGGGTACTCTATATATTCCAACCCTTCCAGAGGTTAGCGATCCATCTAGTAGTTAGAGTTCTCAACTAATTTTTGTAGTTTTTAAAAATAAGCACGGATTGCCCAAAATAATACACCTATCACTAATAGGCTCAAGATCTTGGAACCTTGATGTCCAAACATTACTCTAATCAATACCTCAAACTACATGTTACTACTACACTTGTTATAGCAACCTTAATTACCTACTCATGCAAGACACACAACTTACTGCAACAAGCCAACTCTCTAAACAAGATAAACATGAAGACTCAAGAGAGTTCCTAGAACAACCTAAACAAAATCTCTTAAAAAATATGCATGAAAACTATGAGCTAAGCGTGACAGTAGCTATGAAAAGATAAAGAACACACACAAAAAGAAAGATAAGCATGCAAGCATATGTTGTGTTCTACGGTGGAGTGGAGCATGTTTCTCTCCCAAAAAATTAAGGCTAGGATACAACTTGTTATGAACAACAATCAAAACTAGAAAAATAAAAATTAAAGAACGAGACGCTCCAAGTTTAGCACATAACATATGAAGCGATAAAATATAGCATGGAGAAGGACGAAATGATGATTTTTGATGGAGAAGAGATGCACGGGTGCATACCCAAGCTTAGATGCTTGACTCTCCCTGGATATTACTTGGGGGTGCATGGGAGCATCCCCAAGCTTGAGCGCTTGATACTCCCGAATCTTCTTTCATCATCTTCCTTCGCATACTTGAAAACTCCATTCATACGAAACTCATCATAAGCTGATTAGAGTGGTTAGTACACATGATAAAATAATATTTCTCCACTGGAAATAAAGATATTCTTGAAGATCTATTGTTTCTCAAGATTTCCAAAAAGTTTCTGCAAAGAAAAAGCAAGCTTAAGGTCTGCAAAACGAAGAAAAAGCAAAATGTGGCAGAATCTTCGAAAAACAGACCAGCAGGTAGTAAATAATTTTTTCGGGGTACTTCTGCAACTCAAATCAAAAAACTCAGAACAGACACACGAAAGCCAATTGTATGGAGCACGCTGTAAATAATATTCAAATCAAAAAGATGATCTGGTGATTTATAGCCAATTTTTTCGTCAAGGGGACGGAATCTGTTTCTGGACAGCATGTCACAACTTTTGAACTTCTTGCAATCAGAGGCTAAAACTTGGCACAAAGCTTGAAAATAAAGATACAATGATGTTGCTATAGTAGTAACAAACATCAAGACCACTAAAACCAAAAATAATAACATCTTGGGTTGCCTCCCAACAAGAGCTTTCTTTTATGCCTTTTAGCTAGGCATGATACAAAAATCAAGTTTTATCAATATCAAAAGAATAGCTTGCCCGTGTAACGAACTCATAAGGTTACTTGATTTACATTCGAGGGAAGTGTTCCATTCCCTTTTTGAGGGGGAACTGAAATCTACTGGTACCCTCTTTCATGTCAATGATAGCACCAATGGTGCGAAGAAAAGGACATCCCAAAATAATTGGACATGAGGGATCACACTCAATGTCCAAGACAAGAAAATCAACGGGAACATAATTATCATTGACAATAATAAGCACATCATCAATCCTTCCTAAAGGTTTCTTTACGGAAGAATCAACAAGACGAATACCAAAAGAACAAGTATCAAGAGGTTTCAAATTAAGCATATCATACATTCTTTTGGGCATAAAGGAGGCACTAGCTCCAACATCACATAAAGCATAGCAAGAGAAGTTATTGAATTTAATTTTGACTATGGGATCCCAACCATATTCTAGCTTCCTAGGGATGAAATTCTCAAGCTTGATATTTTCCTCCCTAGATTTGATAAGAGCAATGGTAATATGCTCGGTAAAGGCAATGTTAAGTGTGCTAGTATGGGGGTCTTTAGCCATTATTTGCAAAAATGTGATAACTTCTGAGAGACTACAATTATCAAAATCAAGATCACTACCATTAATTAAAGTGGTGGCGATGTCATCTAAGCTCATGGGTTTGGTAGTCTCTAGAGTGATAGGAAATTCTTGTTCTACGGTTGAGGTTTTAGCATCACCATTAATTGGTCCAGTGGGACTAGCGATGTGTTGGGTGCTAAAAGTTTTGAGATCCTCAACATACATAGTGGAGATAGTAGTGTGTGTAGGAAGGCTCTTAATTCTATCTTCCCCTTCTTTTTGTCTAGCCCATCTACCATTGAGTTTGGCTAGCATTCTAATATTCTCATTAATTTGGACTTGGATATCATTCATGGGTGTAGTTTTCCTCTCCTCAAGGGGAGAAGTTCTAATCTTAAGCAATTCTACCTCATGAGCTATGTTGTCAACCTTCGAAGAGAGGCTATCTAGTTTTTCTAATTTCTCTTCTACACTCTTGTTAAAGGATTTTTGAGAAGTGATAAAGTCCTTAAGCACGCTCTCTAATTCATAAGTGGAGTTTTTGGTGCTAGGATAAGTGTTGTTGTTCCCATAGTTGTTGGATAGGAACGGTCTAGGATTGCTACCAAAATTACTCCTATAAGAATTATTATTAAAGTTGTTCCTAGAGATAAAATTAACATCAACTTGCTCTTGAGCAACCAAAGAATTCAAAGGAACATCATGAGGATCAATAGGAGCTTGCTTAGTAAGTAAATTCATGATTATGTCAAGTTTTTCGTCTAGGGAGGATATCTCCTTGACAGAGTTTACCTTCCTACCTGTTGGAGCTCTTTTGGTGTGCCGTTGGGAATAGTTTGTCATCATCTCATCTAATAGTTTTGTGGCAGCACCAAGTTTTGTTGACATACAATTTCCTCCCGTGGCCGAGTCTAACAGATTCCGCGAGGTAAAGTTCAAGCCTGCATAAAAAGTCTGGATAACCATCCAAGTAGTCAAACCATGCGTAGGGAAATTCTTAACAGGAGATTTCATGCGTTCCAAAGCTTGGGCAACGTGTTCATTGTATAATTGTTTAAAATTAATAATATTGCTTCTCAATTGGATAATTTTAGCAGGTGTGTAGTACTTCCCAATAAAAGCATCCTTGCACTTATCCCAAGAATCTATTCTCTTCCTAGGCAAGTATTGAAACCAGATTTTAGCTCCTCCTCTCAAGGAGAAAGAAAAAGGCTTAAGCTTAACAATATCACCTTCTACTTCTTTATGCTTTTGCATATCACAAAGTTCAACAAAATTATTCAAGTGTAAAGAAGAATCATCTCCAGCACCAGAGAATTGTTCTTTCATAACAAGAGTAAGCAAAGCAGGTTTAATTTCATAAGAGGATGCTAAATTGACAGGTGTAGCAATAGGAGTGCAGATAAAGTCATTGTTGTTGTGACTAGTGAAGTCACACAACTTAGTGTTTTCAGTGGTACCCATAATAGTAGCAGCAAGCAAGAACAAGACAAGCAATTTTTTTGTGATTTTTGATAAAGGACACTAAGATAAAAACGATAAGGTAAATTAACAAGACTAAAAAGCAAAGATAAAAGATAGTGTGCAACTCCCCTATCTCGAAGAGTGAAGTCCCCGGCAACGGCGCAAAAAATTATCTTGATGGCTGATACGTCCCAAACGTATCTATAATTTCTGCTTGCTCCATGCATGTTTTGTGTGATATTTCTATGATCTAGATACACTTTCATAATTTTTTATCATATTTGGACTAACCTATTAACTCAGTGCACCCTAGTGCCAGTTCATGTTTTCTGCTGTTTTCTATTTCAGGTTTCCCCCATATTAAAAGTGCTCCAAAAATTCGGGAAAATCAGATAAAAAATCAGCGTAGAGGAACCTTCCGGAATCACCTGGGTGGGGCCAGAGGGCCACCACCAGGGGTCTAGGCGCCCTGGTGGCGCGCCCAAGGGTCTGGCTGCGACATGGGGGCGCCTAGACCCCTGGTGGCCCCCCTGGCTGCCCCCTTCGCCTATATATTCTCCGTGACGGGATTCTTCCGAAGACAGAACCCTTTTTCTCGATCTCGCCTCTGTTCCGCCGACTCCGCGCTTTCAAGATCGGGAGCGCCAGCATGCCTCTTCCCGGCACCCTGTCGGAGGGAGGATTGACCTCTGGGAGCTTCCCCTCCAGCATGGACGCTTCCGGGATGATCCGTGAGTGGTCTACCTTGGACCATGGGTCTGTGATCAGTAGCTATGTGATGTTCTCCTCCCCCTCTTTGTTCTTCATGGATTAGACCTTGTGAGCTTCCCTACATGATCAAGGCACATATGCAATTCTTTCTCCTGTTACTATGCTGAGTTTGCTGGGATCTGGTGGATTATGAGACTATGTACAGTTTGTGATAGAGTAATATATTTGGTTCTTATCTTTTATATTTTTCTTCCTGAGTAATTATTACATGTTCTCCGTTGTTGTTTATTGCTTTGGCCAAGTAGTAGGTAGTGACCGCAAGAGGGAACGTTATGCTCGACTGTGGGTTCATGCCCCCTGATGACACGCTTGAGTGACAGAAACATGAGTCTAGGGGATGTGATGTTGCCACAAGGAGGGAAACAACGGTGCTTGTAACCGCGGTTGCAAGGATTGTTTACTTTACGCACAGTTCTTTTAATGCAGTAGTATGTTGCTTTGGGTTTACACTTTGGGTGGGGCTCGCAACTTAATACCAGCGAGATGTTCTAGATAGATATCACAAGGTGGATGATTAGTAGTATATGCAGTTGGATTTCGGTCTACTTATTTTTGCGTACCGCTCATGCTTTTGAGCCTCTTGCTTTCTTTGTAGCATAGTTAGCATTGCGGTGCGTTATTAATCCTGTCAATTGCCCAGCTGTGATTTTTTACCTCGCATAGCACTTTTATCGTCTTTTGGAGAGAGACATCACTAGTGAACATCACAGGACCCCAGTCCATATTCTCATCACTGTTTACACGCTCATTTATTTTCTGCTTTTACTTTCCTGTAGCTATCATTATCATTATCCCTTGTGTTTGATCCTTTGTAAACAACAACACCGGAGAGATTGACAACCTCTCTGAACTTCGTTGGGAGCAAAGTTATTTGTTGTGTGTGTGCAGGTCCACGTCAACCCCTAAATTTCTAGCACCATTGTCACCTACTTTGCCGCTTTCGTAGTCCTACGGGAGACATACCATATCCTCTACATAGGGGAAATTTTTTGCTATCCTACATCTCAACTTCCACTTGGGGTAACCAACGAAGGGCGAGAAGCCGTTATCATCTCTCTCATATCAAGAAAATTTCTGGCGCCGTTGCCGGGGACTCCAATCGTCAAGATAGGGGAGTTGCACACTATCTTTTATCTTTGCTTTTTAGTCTTGTTAGTTTACCTTTCATTTCTTGCTTTTGTGTCTTTTACCAAAAACCCAAAAAATAGTATGTCTAGTTACTTGCTTGCCACCAATGCCTAACTTCTTTGAAACCAGATCCTATTGGCATGGAGGATTCACTAAGAATAAACAAGAATGGTACAAGGAACACCGCTTTTCTCAAAAGGGGATACACTTATGGAAACAAATACATCAGTTGTATGAGTATGCTAGAAACTTGTGCTCAATATAAAATATATCTTTCTTCAGGGATGAATCTTGTTGCTTTATGAGGCATAAACACCTTGCTTTCCAATGTGAGTACAATGATGATGAAACCTTAGTTTCCTATGCTAAGAGAAATTATGATTTTTATGATGCATAGAAAATAAAAGAATTTGTTACTTATAAGGGTGCCTACGAAATTACTTCTCTTCTTATCTATTTTTTGGAAAATTACGTTGAAAATTATTATATTACTGATCATCTTGAGAGAATCTTTCACCTAAAGGAAGAGACTAATGTTTTGCAGGATGATGATCTATCCTCGTTGAAAAGTGGAAGGTTATATGTGGAGTAGCGGCAAATTTCCCCTATGTAGAGGATAGGGTTTGTCTCCCGTAGGACTCCGGCAATGATACGTAGGTGCCAACGGCGCAATTGACGTGTACCTGCGCACAATACAAATAACTTTGCTTCCCAACGAGTAGAGAGAGGTTGTCAATCTCTCCGGCCTTGTTGTTCACAAAGGATCAAAAGCAAGGAATAATGATAACAGGTAGAAAGTAAAACCAGGAAAATAAAAGAGCGTGTAAAAAGTGATGAGAACATGGACCGGGGTCCCGTGATGTTCACTAGTGATGTCTCTCTCCAAAAGACGATAAAACTGCTATGTGAGGTAAACAAATCACAGCTGGGTAATTGATAGGATAAAAAATGCACCGCAATGCCAACTATGCTACAAAGAAAGGACGAAGCTCAAAAGCATGGGTGGTACGCCAAAATAAGTAGACCGAAATCCAACTTCATCTACTACTAATCATCCACCTTGAGATATCTATCCAGAACATCTCGCTGGTATTAAGTTGCGAGCCCACCTAAAGTGTAAACCCAAAGCAACAGACAACTGCATTAAAAAGCACTTTGTGTAAATTAAACAATCCTTGCAACCGCGGTTACAAGCACCGTTGTTTTCCCCCTTGTGGCAACAGCACATCCCCTAGACTCATGTTTCTGTCACTCCAGTTTGTCATCAGGGGGCATGAACCCACAATCGAGCATAACGTTCCCTCTTGGAGTAACTACCTACTACTTGGACAAAGCAATAAACAGCAACGAAGAACGTGCAAGAATTACTTAGGAACCAAAATATAAAAGATAAGAACCAAATATATTACTCAATCACAATCTGAACATAGTTTCATAATCCATCAGATCCCAGCAAATTTAGCATAGTAACAGCAGAAAATTACATATGTGCCTCGATCATGTAGGGTAGATCACGAGGTCTAATCCATGAAGAACAAAGAGGGGAGGAGAACATCACATAGCTACTGATCACGGACCCATGGTCCAAGGGAAACTACTCACGGATCATCCGGGAAGCGTCCATGGTGTAGGGGAAGCTCCCGGAGGTCAATCCTCCCTCCGGCAGGGTGCCGGGAAGAGGTCTGCTGGCGCTCCCGATCTTGGAAGCGCTGCGGCAGCGGAACAGAGGATAGATCGAGAAAAAGGGTTCTGTGTTCGGAAGAATCCTGTCACGGAGAATATATAGGCGAAGGAGGGCAGACAGGGGGGCCACCAAGGGTCCAGGAGCCCCCCTGGCGGGCCAGACCCTAGTCCACGCCTGGTGTCCGCCTGGGTCCTTGGTGGTGGCCCTCTGGCCCCTCCGAGGTGATTCCGGAAGGTTCCTTCACGCTGATTTTTTATCTGATTTTTTCCGAATTTTTGGAGCACTTTTAATATGGGGGAAATCTGAAATAGAAAAACAGCAGAAAACAGGAACTGACACTGTGGTGCACTGAGTTACTAAGTTAGTCCTAATATGATCAAAAGTGTATCTAGATCATAGCAATATCACACAAAACATGCATGGAGCAAGCAGAAATTTTAGATACGTTTGGGACGTATCAATATCCCCAAGCTTAATTCCTGCTCGTCCTCGAGTAGGTAAATGATAACAAGCATAATTTCTGTGGTGACATGCTAGCTACCAAATAAGAACTTTGAAAGTAAAGCAATCAAGGTATATGATTCAATTCAAGTCATAACAGGAAAGAGTCTATATTAGCATTGAAACAAGCAACAAAAGAACATTAGGTGCAAGAGGTCTTAGTTGTCCGCGACTCGAATGTCTCCAAATGGTGTTTGCGTGCAAGAAAGGGGATATGGGAATATGAGAGAAAAATATATTTGTTGAGAACTCAATCTACTAAAGTTTCACACTTGGTCTTCTTTGGAATCTTATCTTGACTCGTCCCCAGACCACTAGCCAGGTACAAGTCTATTTGATCCACTCCTTTTCGATATTTTGAGCACTCATGCAATGGATGAGCGTAAGCACGGGAGTTGACAATTAGGATGGCAAAGAGAGAAATATGGTGGAGGAGGAAGAAAAAAAGGGTGTGAAAGGCTCACATCAATGAGGACAATCATAGGCGAGAAGGCCAAATGATAGATATGATGTGAGGAGTAGGGATTTCCATGCAACGGATGCACATATGAGCTAAGAAAAGCTCTCCAATGGAACTAGTGGGGGTGCATCTAACTAGCTCGCTCATGAAGACCTAGAGCTCGTTTGAGAAGGCTCATCCTTGGAATATGCAAGCCAAGTTCTATAGTGTGAAGGGTCCCCACATAGCTATATACATAAATGATCATCTCTATGGAGTACAAAGATAAGAGGGAGTACTAGTTTGGATATTTCAAAAGGAACAGTAGTGTAGCCCCTTTCTCTCTTTTTATTTTCTTTTTCTCTTTTTTCTATTTTTTGTATTTTTGGTGGCCTCAATGGATCTTTCTATTTAACTCTCATTTGTCATCTTTGGGATCTTTTATTTTTTCCACTTTGGGATCTTTTCCTCACTTAAGGGCAACACTCTATTTTACAAGAAGGTATAGAAGATCTTCACACTTTACAAGGTACTCAAACATAAAGAAGATGTAGCGATCATGATGTATGAAAATGTATGCTTCTGCCAGTGTAGCAAGAACATGTATGACATGAAGATCAAGTCATGACAAGGTGGATGTTGCATGGAAATATATCTCGGAAAGGCTATGGAAATGCCTTGATAGGTAGGTATGGTGGTTGTTTTAAGGAAAGATATAGGGAGTTTTATGATTATAGAGCGTATCATGCCAAGGGTTTGGATCCACCGGCGAAGGTGGACGCCAACTCTCGGAGTGAGAAGAGGGCAATGGACGGTATGGAAGAGGCTAGCAAATATGAGGAGGTGGAAGTGTCAAATTTCAATACTTACATTAGTCCGAAGAACTCATGCACTTATTATCCGTAACTCTCAATCTAATAAGGAGGTTCACAAAGAGACAAGTACCCCGAGGAGGAGTGTATGGGGGTATGGTTATCCTTGCGCATCATCGACTCATGGTACGTGAGTGTACTCTTATATCTGATCCCTCCAAAGATTAGTGATCCATCTAGTATCTAGAGTTCTCAACTAGTTTTGTAGGTTTTTGAAAATAATCACGGATTTCCCAAAATACAACACCTCTTACTAATAGGCTAGAGCTCTTGACACCAAAAGTTCAAACATTACTCACAACAATACCTCAAAACTATTGCAAGTTACTACTACAATTGAATAGCAACCTCAATTACCTACTTCAAAACAAGACACAACTCAGTGCAACAACCAACTCTCCTAACAAGATAAACATGAAAACTAAAGAGAGTTCCAGCAACAAACTAAAAAAAATCCAAGGCTCTTGCTAAAGACAAAAACTAAAACTAAAACTAAACATAGCAGCAGCTACGAAAAGATAAAGAACACACAACAAGGAAAAGATAGGCATGAAAATCCTATGATGTGTTCTAGATTGGAGTGGAGCGTGTTTCTCTCCCACACAAAGTAAGCTGGGGTCTAACTTGTTATGAACAGCAAGAAAAGCTAAAGAAAACTAAAAAGGAAACCTAAGAGCGAGACGCTCCAAGCATAGCACATAACGCATGAAGTGATAAAAATATAGTGAGACGAAGGACGAACTGATGATTTTTGATGGAGAAGGGGATGCACGGGGGCATCCCCAAGCTTAGACGCTTGAGTCTCATTGTATAGTTATTGGGAATGCATGGGGGCATCCCCAAGCTTGAGTGTTTGACACTCCTGGATCTTCTTTCATCATCTTCCCTCGCACACTTGAAAACTCCCTTCATACATAACTCATCATAAGCTGATTAGAGAGGTTAGTACCCTTAATAAAATAATTTTAACCCACTGGATATAAAGATATTCTTCAAGAACTACAGTTTCTCAAGATTTCCAAAAGGTTTTTGCAAATAAAAAGAAAGCTTAAGGTTTGCAAAATTGAAGAGAGGCAAAACGTGGAAGAATGTGTGATAAACAGAACAACAGGTAGTAGAGAATTTCATCGGGGCACTTCTGCAACTCAAATCGAAAAACTCAGAACATACGAAAGTTTCAAAATTGTATAGAGCATGCTGTGTATAAAATTCATCTACAAAAGATGAACTGGTGATTTGTTTTGATTTTTTTCCGTCAAGCAGACATAATCTGTTTTCTGGACAGCATGTCACAACTTTTGCTTCCCTTATCATAAGAGGCTATAACTTGGCACAAAGCATGGAAATAAAGATACAATGATATTGCTACGGTAGTAACAATCATCAAGACCACTAAAAACATAAGTAAAAACATCTTGGGGTGCCTCCCAACAGGCGCTTTCTTTTACGCCTTTAAGCTAGGCATAAAGCAAAAGAAGAATCAAGTTTTATCAAGAGAGAGGGAATAACTAGCCCATGTAACGGACTCAAAAGGTAACTTGATTTTCTTTCTAGGGAAGTGTTCCATCCCCTTTTTGAGAGGGAATTGAAATTTTATATTCCCCTCTTTCATGTCAATAACAGCACCAACGGTGTGAAGAAAAGGACGTCCCAAAATAATTGGACATAAAGGTTCACACTCTATATCCATAATAGTGAAATCCACGGGAACATAATTGTCATTGACAATGATAAGGAAATCTTCGATCTTCCCCAAAGGTTTCTTTGCGGAAGAATCAATGAGACTAACACGAAAAGAACAAGTATCAAAAGGTTTCAATTCAAACATGTCATACATTCTTTTGGGCATGACGGAGGTACTAGCTCCAACGTGACATAAAGCATAGCAAGAGAAGTTATTCAATTTAATTTTAATCATAGGGTCCCAACCATAATCTAGCTTCCTATATATGGAGGCTTCTATTCTAAGCTTCTCCTCCCTAGCTTTGATGAGAGCATTAGTGATATGCTCCATGAAGGCAAGATTTAGTGTGCTAGTGTGGGGGTCTCTAGACATTTTGTGCAATAAGATAATAACTTCTGAGAGGGTACAACTATCAAAATCAATATCACTACTATCAAATGTGGTAGTAGTGTCATCTAGGCTCACTTGTTTTAAGCCCTTTATTGTCATAGGAGTTTCTTCTTCTACGGTCAAGGTATTAGAATCAACATTAATAGGTCCGATGGGACCAGGAGTGTGTTGGGTGCTAATAGTTTCGGTGTCCTCAACAATTTGGATAATAACAACTGTGTGGTGTGTAGGAAGGCTCTTAATTCTATCCTCTTCCTCTTTTTATCTAGCCCATCTTTCTTTAAGTCTAGCCATCATCCTAATATTTTCATTGATTTGTAATTGGATAGCATTAATAGGAGTGGCCTTGCTCTCCTCAAGGGGAGAGGTTCTAATTTTAAGCATCTCAACATCAAGGGCTAAGCTATCTACCTTCAAAGAGAGATTATCTAATTTATCTCATTTCTCTTCTACATTCTTGTTGAAGGCTTTATGGGTAGTGATTAAGTATATTAGCATGCTTTCTAGTTCAGAAGTGGGGTTCTTGTTACTAGGACAAGTGTTGTTGTTCCCATAGTTGGATGGAGACGGTCTAGGATTGCTAGCAAAATTACCCCTATAAGCATTATTGTTGAAGTTGTTTCTCGCAATAAAGTTCACATCTACTTGTTCCTGAACAACCAAAGAATTTAAAGGAACATCATGAGGATCAATAGATGGTAGCTTGGTAAGTAGAGACATAATAAAGTCAACTTTTTCATTTAGGGAGGTAATCTCCTCGACAGAGTTTACCTTCCTACCTGTTGGAGCACGTTCGGTGTGCCATTGGGAATAGTTGGTCATTATCTCATCGAGAAGTTTTGTGGCAGCACCAAATGTAGTTGGCATAAAGGTTCCTCCCGTGGCCGAATCTAACAGGTTCCGCGAGGTAAAGTTCAAGCCTGCATAAAAAGTCTGGATAACCATCCAAGTAGTCAAACCATGTGTAGGGCATTTCTTAACAAGAGATTTCATTCGTTCCCAAGCTTGGGAACGTGTTCATTATCCAATTTCTTAAAATTCATAATGTTACTTCTCAATTTGATAATTTTAGCAGGTGGGTAGTACTTCCCAATAAAAACATCTATGCACTTATCCCAAGAATCTATGCTATTCCTAGGCAAAGATTGAAACCAGATTTTAGCTCCTTCCCTCGAAGAGAAAGGAAAAATCTTATGCTTAACAACATCACCTTCTACTTCTTTATACTTTTGCATATCACATAACTCAACAAAATTGTTCAACGGTAAAGCAGCATCATCTCCAGCACCAGAGAATTGATCTCTCATAACAAGGTTTAGCAAAGCAAGTTTAATTTCATAAGAGGTAGCAGATAAAGTCTTTGTTGTTGTGACTAGTGAAGTCACACAACTTGGTGTTTTCAGTGGAACCAATAGCAGCAGCAAGTGTGGCAGATTTTTTTGTGATTTTTGATATAGGACACAAAGATAAAAACTGAAAAGCAAACTAACAAGACTAAAAAGCAACGGTAAAAGATAGTATGCAACTCCCCTATCTTAGCACTCGGAGTCCCCGGAAATTGTGCTAGAAATTTGGCGGTTGACGGGACCAACCTTTTGCCGCCTTGGAATCTCCGGCAACGGCACCAGAAATTTGCCTGATGATCTATCCTCGTTGGTTACCCCAAGTGGATGGTTAGATGTGGTGTAGAGGCAAATTTCCCCTATGTAGAGGATAGGGTTTGTCTCCCCTAGGACTCCGGCAATGATAAGTAGGTGCCAACAGCGCAATTGACGTGGACCTACACACAATACAAAAAACGTTTCTTCCCAACGAGTACAAAGAGCTTGTCAATCTCTCCGGCCTTGTTGTTCACAAAGGACCAAACGCAAGGGATAATGATAACAGCTAGAAAGTAAAAGCAGGAAAATAAAAGAGCATGAAAACAGTGATGAGAATATGGATCGGGGTCCTGTAATGTTCACTAGTGATGTCTCTCTCCCAAAAGACGATAAAACTGCTATGAGAGGTAAACAAATCACAGCTGGGCAATTAACAGGATTAAAAACGCATCATAATGCTAACTATACTACAAAGAAAGGACGAGGATCAAAAGCTAAGGCGGTACTCAAAAATAAGTAGACCAAAATCCAACTGCATCTACTACTAATCATCCACCTTCACATATCTATCCAGAACATCTCGCTAGTATTAAGTTGCGAGCCCCACCCAAAGTGTAAACCCAAAGCAACAAACAACTGCATTAAAAAGCAACTTGCATAAAGTAAACAATCCTTGCAACCGTGGTCACAAGCATCGTTGTTTTCCCCCTTGTGGCAACAGCACATCCCCTAGACTCATGTTTCTGTCACTCAAGCGTGTCATCAGGGGGCATGAACCCACAATCAAGAATAACGTTCCCTCTTGGAGTCACTACCTACTACTTGGCCAAAGCAATAAACAGCAACGGAGAACATGAAAGAATTACTTAGGAACAAAATTATAAAAGATAAGAACCAAATATATTACTCAATCACAATCTGAACATAGTCTCATAATCCATCAGATCCCAGCAAAATCAGCATAGCAACAACAGAAAATTACATATGTGCCTCGATCATGTAGGGAAGCTCAAGAGGTCTAAACCATGAAGAACAAAGAGGGGAGGAGAACATCACATAGCTACTGATCATGGACCCATGGTCCAAGGGAAACTACTCACGGATCATCCGGGAAGCGTCCATGGTGGAGGGGAAGCTCCCGGAGGTCAATCCTCCCTCCGACAGGGTGCCGGGAAGAGGTCTGTTGGCGCTCCCGATCTTGGAAGCGCGGCGGCGGTGGAACAGAGGCGAGATCGCGAAAAAGGGTTCTGTCTTCGGAATAATCCTATCACGGAGAATATATAGGCGAAGAAGGGCAGCCTGGGGGCCACCAGGGGTCCAGGCGCCCCCTCCCCCCGGCGCGGCTAGACCCTAGGTCGCGCCAGGTGGCTTCCTGGGTCCCTGGTGGTGGCCCTCTGGCCCCACCCAGGTGATACCGGAAGGTTCCTTCACGTTGATTTTTTATCTGATTTTCCCGAATTTTTGGAGCACTTTTAATATGGGGAAACCTGAAATAGAAAAACAGCAGAAAACGGGAACTGGCACTATGGTGCACTGAGTTAATAAGTTAGTCCAAATATGATCAAAAGTGTATGTAAGTGTATCTAGATCATAGCAATAGCACACAAATTATAGATACATTTGGGACGTATCACAGGACTCTATGGAAGAAGAAATTGCTGAACCTGAAAGCTCCTTGGATGAAAAAGAGGAGGATAGTGACGAACAAAAGGAGGAAGAATGGAGCCATCCTTGTATACCTTCTAATGAGAGTAACTCTTTGACTCTTACCTTATATGAGTGTTATGATCCTATGGATTCTTTTGAAATATCCCTTTTTGATGTAGTTGATGCCTTCTATACTTGTGGCCATGATGCCATTACGAATGATGCGTACGGAGATGAACTTGCTATAGTTCCTCATGTTAAGCTTGAAATTGTTATTATTGCACCCACACTTGATTTTCCTATTATCCTTGTGAAATCTCTGAATCATATTCCGGAGAATTTTGCTCTTACCAAAGCTCAATGTGATGGGTTGCATTTATCTTATGATCCTAAAGACCGTGTTGAAAACTATACACGTGTGCTTGTAGGTCATGAACAACATGATTTATGTGATAGTTATATTCTTGATGTTTTTCATGATACTACTGAAAATTATTTTGAGAGAGGGAAGTTTGGTTGTAGAAACTTCCATATTAGTAAAACTCCTCTCTTTATGTTGAAAGTTTTGAAGTTGTTCTTTTTCCACCTTCCTATGCATGTCACTTTGTGCTTCTTTGATATTTTTGTTTAAAAGTTTCCTAGGCATAGGAAGTGGGTTAGGCGTAAATGTGTTTCACATTTTCTTCTTGATGCTCTCATCTGCTTAAACTCTTAATCCTTTGTGAGCATCTTTTGCAATCTTCATGGCTAGCTTAAAGGCGTAAAAGAAAGCGCTAGTTGGGAGGCAACCCAAGATGTTTTTAATTCTGTTTTTAGTGATCTTGATGATTGTTACTACTATAGCAACATCATTGTATCTTTATTTTCAAGCTTTGTGCCAAGTTTAGCCTCTGATTGCAAGAAAGTTCAAAAGTTGTGACATTATGTCCAGAAAACAAATTCTGTCATTGGACGGAAAAATTAGCCTAAAATCACCAGATCATCTTTTTGATATGAATTTTCTTGAAAGCGTGCTACATACAATTTTATTTCGAGCGTATGTTCTGAGTTTTTTATTTGAGTTGCAGAAGTACCCCAAAAAAACTATTTACTACCCGATGTTCTCTTTTTCACAGATTCTGCCACGTTTTTCCTTTCCTCACTTTTGCAAACCTTAAGCTTGATTTTTCTTTGCAAAAACTTTTTGGCAATCTTGAGAAACAGTAGCTCTTCTAGAATATCTTTATTTCCAGTAGGGAAAAAATATTTTATTAAGGTTACTAACCTCTCTAATCAGCTTATGATGAGTTATGTATGAAGGGAGTTTTCAAGTGTGCGAGGGAAGATGATGAAAGAAGATCCGGGAGTATGAAACGCTCAAGCTTGGGGATGCCCCCATGCATCCCCAATAAATATTCAAGGAGACTCAAGCGTCTAAGCTTGGGGATGCCCCCGTGCATCCCCTTCTCCATCAACAATCATCAGTTCGTCCTCCGTCTCACTATATTTTTATCACTTCATGCGTTATGTCCTATGCTTGGAGCATCTCACTCTTAGGTTTCCTTTTTAGTTTTATTTAGTTTTGTTTTCTGTTCTTAGCAATTTAGAACCCAGCTTACTTTGTGTGGGAGAGAAACACGCTCCACTTCAAACTAGAACACATCATAGGATTTTCATGCCTATCTTTCTTCTGTTGTGTGTTCTTTATCTTTTCGTAGCTGCTGCCATGTTTAGCTATTAGTTTTCATTTTTGTCTTTTTCAAGAGCTTTATCTTTTGTTTAGTTTGTTGCTGGAACTCTCTTTAGTTTTCATGTTTATCTTGTTAAGAGAGTTGGTTGCTGCACTGAGTTGTGTCTTGTCTTGAAGTAGGTAATTGAGGTTTATATTCAATTGTAGTAGTAACTTGCAATAGTTTTGAGGTATTGTTGTGAGTAATGTTTGAACTTTTGGCGTCAAGAGGTCTAGCCTATTAGTGATAGATGTTGTATTAGATTGAGAGTTACCGATAATAAGTGCATCAGTTCTTCAGACTAATGTAAGTATTGAAAGTTGACACTTCCACCTCCTCATATTTGCTAGCCTCTTCTCACTCCGAGAGTTGGCGTCCACCTTCGCCAGTGCATCCAAACCCTTGGCATGATACGCTCTGTCATCATAAACCTCCCTATATCTTTCCTCAAAACAGCCACCATACCTACCTATCAAGGCATTTCCATAGCCTTTCCGAGATATATTGCCATGCAACATCCACCTTCTCATGACTTGATCTTCATGTCATACATGTTCCTGCTACACTGCAGAGGCATACATTTGCATACATCATGATAACTACATCTTCTTTATGTTGAGTACCTTGTAAAGTGTTAGGATCTTCTATACCTTCTTGTAAAATAGAGTGTTGCCCTTAAGTGAGGAAAAGATCCCAAAGTGGACAAAATTAAAAGATACCAAAGAGGACAAATGAGAGTTAAATAGAAAGAGCTATTGAGGCCACCAAAAAATACAAAAAAGAGAAAAAATAGAAATGGGCAACACTACTACTCCTTTTGAAAGATCCACACTTGTACTCCCTCTTATACCTTGTGCACCATAGATATGATCATATATGCATATAGCTATGTGGGGACCCTTCACACTATAGAACTTGGCTTGTATATTCCAATGATGAGCCTCCTCAAACGAGCTCTAGGTCTTCTTGAGCGAGCAAGTTGGATGCAGCCCACTAGTTCCATTAGAGAGCTTTTCTTAGCTCATATGTGAATCCATTGCATGGCAATCCCTACTCCTCACATCATATCTATCATTTGGCCTTCTCTCGCCTATGATTGTCCTCATTGATTTGAGCCTTTCACACCTTTTTGTCTTCATCCTCCACCATATCTCTCTCTTTGCCATCCTAAGTGTCAACTCTCGTGCTTACGCTCATCCATTGCATGATTGCTCAACATATCGAAAAGGAGTGGATCAAATTGACTTGTACCTGGCTAGTGGTCTGGGGACGAGTCAAGATAAGATTCCGAAGAAGACTAAGTGCAAAACTTTAGTAGATTGAGTTCTCAACAAATATATATTTTCTCTCATATTCTCATCCCCCTTCTTGCACGCAAAAACCATCTGGAGACATTCGATTCACGGACAGCGAGAGCTCTTGTACCTTTATGTTCTTTCGTTGCTTTTTTCAATGCTAATATAGACTCTTGCTTGTTATGACTTGAATTAAATTACATACCTTGCCTGCTTCACTTTCAAAGTTCTTATAAGGTTGCTAGCATGTCACCACAGAAATTATGCTTGTTATCATTTACCTACTCGTGGACGAGCAGGAATTAAGCTTGGGGATGTTGATACGTCCCAAACGTATCTAAAATTTATGCTTGCTCCTGATGACCCTCAACTGTAGGGGATCGATTGTAGTGTTCTCGCGGGTAAGTTAACCCAATTTATTGATTCGACACAAGGGGAACCAAAGATTATTTATAAGCTTTGACAGTTGATGGCTTCTCGCCCCTCGTTGGTTACCCCAAGTGGAAGGTTTGAGATGCAGTGCAGCAGCAAGTTTCCCTCGGTGAAGATACCAAGGTTATCGAACCATGAGGACTCAGGAGATACAAGTTGGTGGCAACGTCGCCAGAAATTGCTTCCTGACTAGGGTGTTGTCGTGGACCTGCACACAGCGACAAATAACTTTGCTCCCAATGAGTACAAAGGAGTTGTCAATTCCTCCGGCCTTGTCGTTTACAAAGGATCAACGCAAGAGATAAAAGGTGCAAAGGAAAGTAAAAGCTGAAAGTAAATTGAGGGTGTGAACAATAATGTGAAGATGGACCGGGGTCCCGTGATTTTCCCTAGTGACGTCTCTCTCCCAAAAGACTATAAAAGTGCTAGCAAGGTAAACAAATCATAGTTAGGCAATTGACAGGATTATGAAGGCACCGCAATTCTAACTATGCTGCAAAGAAAGGAAGGGCTCAAAAGCAATGGGCAGTACGCCAAGGTAAGTAGACTGAAATCCATCTGCATCTACTACGAATCATCCACCTTGAGATATCTATCCAGAATATCTCGATGGTATTAAGTTGCGAATCCCACCCAAAGTTTAAACTCAAATCAACAGACAACTGCATTAAAAGAACTTTGCGTAAAGTAAACAATCCTTGCACCCGCAGGTACAAGCACCGTTGTTTTATCCCTGGTGGCAACAGCACATCCCCTAGTCTCATGTTTCTGTCACTCAAGCTAGACATCAAGGGGCTGAACCCACAATCGAGCATAACGCTCTCTCTTGGAGTTGCAAATAAAATACTTGGCCAAAGCAAATACCGCAACGGAGAACATGCAACAATTTACTCAAGAACAAAATATAAAAGATAAGAACCAAATATATTACTCGTCACAATCTGAACATAATCTCATAATCCATCAGATCCCAACAAACTCAGCATAGCAACAGCAGAAATCACATAGATGCCTCGATCATGCGAGGCAGCTCACGAGGACTCGAAAGTGGAAGCACAAAAGGGGGAGAGATTCATCACATAGCTACTGGTCACGGACCCATGGTCCAAGGGGGACTACTCACGGTACATCCGAGAGGCATCCATGGCTATGGATGGTCTACCGGAGGGGGTTCCTCCTTCCGGCAGGGTGCCGGGGCAGCTTCTCCAGGCAGCCCCGATCTTGAAACGGCGGCGGCGGCGGTACAGAGGGGAGTTCGCGAAAAAGAGATCGATCTTAGGGGTTTCCACCCCGAGGGGTAAATATAGGCGAAGGGGGGCATCGAGGGGACCCACGAGGCAGTCAGGAGGGTCCCTGGCGCGGCCCAGGGTGGGGCCGCGCCACCTGCCCTCCTGGCTGCCTGGTGGTGGCCCCCCTTCCCTCTCTTGGTGATTCCGGAAGCTTCTGTTGCGCTGATTTTTTTTTTATATTTTTCCCAGAATTTTTGGAGCACTTTTAATGTCCGGAAAACCTGAAATACAAAAACAGCAGAAAACAGAAACTGGCAACTGGGTGCACTGAGTTAATAGGTTAGTCCAAATAGGTTCAAAAGTGTATGAAAGTTCAAGCAAAACATGGAAAAGTCACACAAAACATGCATGGAGCAAGCAGAAATTATAGATACGTTTGGGACGTATCAACATCCCCAAGCTTAATTCCTGCTCGTCCTCGAGTAGGTAAATGATAACAAGCATAATTTCTGTGGTGACATGCCACACAACCAAATAAGGACTTTTAAGTAAAGCAATCAAAGCATGCAATTCAATTCAAGTCTTAACAAGCAAGAGTCTATATTAGCATTGACACAAGCAACAAAAGAACAAAGGGTGCAAGAGCTCTTGCTGTCTGTGACTCAAATGTCTCCAAATGGTGTTTGCGTGCAAGAAAGGGACTGGGAAGAAAGAGAAAAAAGGTTGTTGAGAACAACTATCTACTAAAGTTTCACACTTGGTCTCCTTTGGATTCTTATCTGGACTCGTCCCCAGACCACTAGCCAGGTACAAATCAAACTGATCCACTCCCTTTCGATATTTTGAGCACTCATGCAATGGATGAGCGTGAGCAAGAAAGTTGACACCTGAAAGGCGAAACAGAAAGAAGGTGGAGGAGGAAGACAAAAAGGTGTGAAAGGCTCACATCAATGAGGACAGTCATATGCGAGAGAAGGTCATATGATAGATATGATGTGAGGAGTAGGGATTTCCATACAACTGATGCACATGTGAGCTAAAAGCTCTCCAAGGTAACTAGTGGGGGTGCATCTAACTTGCTTGCTCAAGAAGACCTAGAGCTCGTTTGAGGAGGCTCGTCATTGGAATATACAAGCCAAGTTCTATAGTGTGAAGGGTCCCCACATAGCTATATGCATGATGATTATCTCTATGGACTACAAGGGATAGAAGATGAAGTACTAGTGTGGATCTCTCAAAAGGAATAGTAGTATGCCCCCTTCTCTCTTTTTATTTTTCTCTTTTCTCTTTTTCTCTTTTTTTATTTTTTGGTGGCCTCAATGGCTCTTTCTATTTAACTCTCATTTGTCCTCTTTGGGATCTTTTGATTTTGTCCTCTTTGGGATCTTTTCCTCACTTTAGGGGAAATACTCTATATTTTACAAGAATATAGGAGATATTTCACACTTTACAAAGGTACTCATATAAAGAAAATGTAACTATCATGATGCAAATGTATGCCTCTGCCAGGGTAGCAGGATATGCAATGATACTAGCGCGTCATGTAGCAAAGATTAGGGCAAGGCCCAACTAGCATGCGGCTCATCGATCAAGCAAGTGACATGTATGACATGAAGATCAAGTCATGAGAAGGTGGATGTTGCATGGCAATGTATCTCGGAAAGGCTATGGAAATGCCTTGTAGGTAGGTATGGTGGCTGTTTTGAGGAAATATATAAGGAGGCTTATGATGACAGAACGTATCATGCCAAGGGTTTGGATGCACCGGCGAAGTATGCGCCAACTATCGAGGTGAGAAAGGGCAATGCACGGTACTGAAGAGGCTAGAAAAAGTATAGGTGGGTGGAAGTGTCAACTTTCGAATACTCACATTAGTCCGAAGAACTCATGCACTTATTATCGGTAACTCTCAATCTAATCAGGAGGTTCACAAAGAGACAGGTACCCCAAGGAGGAGTGTATGGGGGTTTGGTTATCCTTGCGCATCCTTGACTCATGGTACGTGAGTGTACTCTAATATTCGAACCCTCCAGAGGTTAGTGATCCATCTAGTAGCTAGAGTTCTCAACAGGGGTTTTTTGATTTTCGAAAAACAAACGGATTGCCCAAAATACGACATCTATCACTAATAGGCAAGAGCTCTTGACACCATAAGTTCAAACATTACTCTAGTCAATACCTCAAAACTATGGATAGTTACTACTACAAAGAGAACAACAACATTAACTACCTACTTTCAGTCAAGACACAGAACTCAGTGCAACAGGCAAACTCTCTAACAAGATAAAACATGCAACCTATAGAAAGTTCAACCTAAGACAAAAGAAAAGCTCTAGAAAAACTAAAGCACTACAACTAAACAGAACAACAGCTAAGAAAAGAAAAAGAACAGCTCACAGCTAAAAGAATAAGCATGCAAATCCTATGAGGAGTTCTAATTCTAGCGGAGCGTGTATCTCTCCCACACAAAATATTAAGTAATCTGGGATCTAACTTGTTACTACAGCAAACAAAGCAAAAGAAAAACCTAGAAAAGTAAAGAGCGAGACGCTCCAAGCATAGCACATAACGCATGAAGTGATAAAAATATAGTGCAACGAGGGCGAACTGATAATTGTTGATGAAGAAGGGGATGCACCGAGGGCATCCCCAAGCTTAGACTCTTGAGTCTTCTTGAATATTTATTGGGGGTGCACATGGGAATCACCAAGCTTGAGCGTTTGACACTCCTGAATCTTCTTTCATCACCTTCCATCGCGCACTTGAAAAATCCCTTCATACATAACTCATTGTAGGCTGATTAGAGAGGTTAGTACCCTAATAAAATAATTTTCCTCTACTGCAAATAAAGATAACCTTGAAGAGCTACTGTTTCTCAAGATTGCCAACAAGTTTTCACAAAGAAAAAGCAAGCTTAAGGTTTGCAAAACGAAGAAAAGGCAAAACAGGACAGAATCTGTGAAAAACAGACCAGCAGGTAAAAACGAATTTTTTAGGGGTACTTCTGCAACTCAAATCAAAAAACTCAGAACATACGAAAGTTCGTAATTGTATAGAGCACGCTGTGTAAAAAATTCAGCTCAAAAAGATGAATTGGGATTTTTCTCTGATTTTTCTAGTCACGAGGACAGAATCTGTTTTCTGGACAGCATGTCACAACTTTCACTTCTCTTGTCGTATGAGGCTATAAAAGGCACAAAGCTTGAAAATTAAAGATACAATGATGTTGCTACAGTAGTAACAATCATCAAGACCACTAAGAACAGAACAAAAGCAAAAATAAAAACCTAAATTCGTTGTGGGCTGCCTCCCGAAAGCGCTTCTTTAGAGCCATTAGCTAGGCTTAAAGTAGAAGATCAAAGCTCTCCAAAATCATCGGAAGGTTCACCAAGGATTTCAAAAGGGTTTTCAATAAGCTCATCTTTGTTCTTCCGAGGGAAGAGGTACGTACCTTTTGCCTTACCACGCAAACGTATTTGTCCTTTACCTATATCAATGAATCCTTCCATGGCTCGGAGGAAGTCCCTTCCGAGCACTATATTTCCTTTGTTGGCCTTCATGACAGAAAAGTCAATCTCTACACTCCTTTTAAGAAACATGACCTGGACATCTTTTAATCTTCCTTGGATCTCAGAAATATCACCATTAGAATGTTCATGGAAAGATGGAAATTTTTCCATGCTTGCGAGGTACAAAGAATCATAAATAAAGCTTGGCATTACAGAAACTGTAGATCCAATGTCACAAAAAGCAAGGAAGTTTTGATTAGAGATAAAAACCCTAACAAAAGGCTACCAGTCATTTTCTATTTCCAAAATCTCCTCTCTAGGGGGATTTAACTTCTCTACTTCTTTTAATTCTAGAGTATCAAGTCTCTTCTCAATAGTAGCAATTGTAGGGGAACGCGGCAGAAAACAAAAAATTTCCGCACTACGAACAGCCCAGGACCACTATGGAGACTGCATACAAGGTTTTGATCTGATCGTTACCGACTCGTAGCGCAGCGGAAGTAGAGTCGATGTAGATCGTCGGTGCAGATCCCCATAGCTAGGATTTACAACCTCCCAACCGCGAGAATGTATTCCCTCGTCTGCTCCTCGGACAGCGCTCAGGGAGGCGGTCGGACAGTCCCTCGGACGATGTCACGGACAGCCCTTCGGGAGGCCCCTCGAAACTTGATCGGTAACTCGGACAGCCCTTCGGGAGGACCCTTGAAACTCAAACGATAATTTGGACAGCCCTTCGGGAGGACCCTCGAACAGCCCCTCGGGCAAAAGATCGAAACTACGACCTCTCTACGGGGTTGCACACATACGGTGTCAGCTATCCGGCAGGGCTTCGCCGTCCAGAACTAGTTCCTGCCGGAACCCAGACAGCCTTTCGGCTCTACGAAACTATTTCGCGGGGAGGGAGAGAGAATGCCAGATCATGCATGGCTTGTGTATTGAACTCAAGGGAGAGCTTGGATCAAGCATATGGGGCTGCCCTCACACCTCTATTTATAGGAAACCCAAGGGGGCTTTCTTGGCTCCCAAGACCTTCTAGAAGGCTTTCCAAAAATATCCCAAGTAGTACTTTTTACTATTCATGACACCACTTTTTCGCGTCCGAAAAATCCAAAAATATTTCTGTGGGTCTTAGAATAATTCCAATACCCACTAAAATGATTTTGGGCGCGTTCCGAAACAATTCCGGATTAGTGATTTTCATCTGCGAAAAGCAACCTAAGCATTTCCGGCAGCTCCGGAACATTTCCGGCAGCTCCGAAATATTTCCGAAAAAATATATTTTATTCTTTTCTCCAGAAAAAATCCATAAGTTACCAGAACAATTCTGGCACCCTCCAAAAGTACCAGGTGCTTACCGAAACCTTTTCGGCTTAGTGGTTCACTCCGAAACAACTTTTCGGTTTTACCGAAACTATTCCGGTGTTCTCTCTCCGGAACTTTTCCGTTTTCTCCGAAACCTTTCCGGTGACTTTCTCTTAGACTCCCTGTCTAGTATTCAGCAGATAGATGACCCTTAAGCATGTGACCCGATAGGTTCGGTGAAGTATAGACATGACCCGGAACACTTTCCGATCAATGATCAACATCGGAGCCGTGGACACCCATATTGACCCCTATACCCACACGAATAAATATTCGAGTGAACCTCCAGTTGCCGTGTGCTATTCCTGTTGCTTCGCGATATGTTACAAATACCCGAGGTGAGACTTATCGGCATCCCCTTGGATCAACACTTGTCCACTATGCCAGTTACCTCGTTACTGGTATTGTTCTTTTTTCTCGTTCCCGCATTCCGGCATCCCTGTGATCAAATCACACTGTGTCTGGCCAGACGATGGTGGATACCGTAACACCGAGAGGGCCCGAAGAATATCTCTCCATCGACGGAGGAGCAAATCCCAATCTTGAGCTACCTAGTTCCTTGTCATACTTTTCCGTGAACCCGTAAGCCGCCGTAATAGCCACCCTTTTACAGATGACGTTTAACAAACCCCAAAGTTCACGAAGCAAGTACGAAGGAACTCGATACTCTCATGGTCTAAGAAATTATGCAAACGCCCAACTTTCTCTGTGTTATAATCCATTAACTGGTGACGAAAGTATCTCATAGCATAACATCAATCTGGGTCGTTTCAACACAAATGTTCATCTAACATTGTGCCCTCAAAATTGCCGGCATAGTCATGCCCATGATCAGGAAAACATAACCATCATGCAAAACTTGAGCTAGTCTTAGAGGCGAGACTAGGAATATATATTTTATTTGTTTATTATTCCACACGTGCATATGAGTCTTCCTCCGAGCCTCGTGGTTATTGCAGAATCGAGAACCATTGCAGTTATAGCATGGAATATAAACATAATTAGGAACATGGGGATAAATAATAACATTTATTATTGCCTCTAGGGCATATCTCCTACAGACTCCCACTTGCACTAGAGTCAATAATCTAGTCAATGCTAATGCACTTTACACCTACGGCATACTGGTGTAAAATATGCTTCACATGTGGTATAGCCTGATGTCCAACGGATCTGACAACTTCAACTCCGTGTGTATCTTTGCATATCCTCGCGTTTTCACGCTTTCACAAAATTCATATTTTGTGTGGACTTGGCTTTGTATATATGTGAATCACTGGTCAAACCTTGATTCCTCAGACTGAGCTATGGAGCAACTATCTTCAATAGTGTTCCATTGACCAAAGCCATATTGGAACCATACTAAGTTCATGAATGAACTATATGATTCAACATTTTCTTTGTTGCTTCTAAAGCAGCAACATACATAGCCATTTGTTATAGAATTTCGCCACAGTAACCTGTTATGAACAATTCCAACTTACTGTGCCACCATATTGTGTATTTCACACAAAAAAACTTTAACTCAAATAGAAAATCGCATGGAGCATTGATGAAGACCGTATCGATGTAATTACTTACAACAAGTACTTCATAATCTCTTCTTGCGAGAAAACATGTCATGAGTGCTACTTTAGTACTCAATGACATTTTTCACTGTTGTCCCACGATCAGTTCTTTGATCACTTTAGTATCTATACTCGCAACAACTTTGGAGTATTGGACATATCTGGTTGTTTTACATACCATGGAATAAATGATTAATCCCAACATGAAGGTGTGTGGAATCTCCATCATGTAATTTGCTCATCAGTGTTTTGGGACACTGAGTCTTGCAAAAACTCTTTCCATGTGACTTTGGCAAGAATCACTCCTTGTCGTTTTTAATGCTAAATTGTTTTGGCATCTTGTCAGCATGTATTTTGGCTTAGCCCTATTAGGCAATTCTATCTCTTAGATAATTATGCCTAATATCAAGGCTACTTAGCCCAAGCACTTCATCAAAAAACTATTTTCAATGAAGTCCTAATTCATGTCAAGAAATTTATATTATTTCCAATTAACAATGTGTCAAGCACACACAAGGTTTTTAGAAATATTATTATGCTCCCACTTACTTTCTTGCAATCACAAGCATCTTCGTCATCCATTGATGAAATCAAACTCTTTTGACTATTTCATCAAAAACGAAGATTCCAACTCCATTATGCTCTCTTTTGTCCATCGCAGGAACTCTGAAGTTTGCATACTTACTAGCATCCTCTGGACTGACAAAATACCTTGGACTGTATCTCCAAGGCAGTATTTCCATCTCATGGAAATCCTTTTGGCATCCATGTTTCATATCTCATGAATGAAATACGTATTAATTGCTAGTTTATCCCGAACCGACTTTAAGCATCGCTACGGAGAGACAATCTCGCCGTAGTTAATTCCTTGAAATTGTTATAAGCAACAAGTCGAGCTTTATGGATAAAACATTTTTATCCGTATCAGTTTATAGTTCCATTAATATTCGTTAGACTCTAAGTCTTCCGAATGGTCCATCAAGATACAATCTTGAATTACGTATATGGAAACTATCTCGGATTTGTATTGGCATTTAGCCAATTCCGGAGTCAGGGCCCATCATCGCTTCCTTGATTATCGTAGGTATGCTGTTGTCTAACAACAATATCTCGTTTGCGCACCTGAGAGGTTTGCACGAGTTTTGCCTACGTGGCTCAGTTGCAAGTTTGACCGAAGTCCATACATCTCATGTAGAGGCTTCCGTATCAGTTGCAGTAGGAAACTCTGGAATCACTTCCAAGGTTCCTTTCCTTTGATCTGATGACGAAGATACTGTTATCTCGTAGAGTTGCACTGTCCTCCCACTCACCTTTTTGCAAGAACCATTCTCTTTAAAAGCATACCGTTCTTTGTGGCAAAACCTTTTGCCTCGGTATAGTGGTGGAGGAATTCCCAATAATTTGGGATAACCTACAAAGTAGCACTTGTCTGATTTGGAATAGGTTTGTAAACAGTTTACACAATCCCCATATTCCAAATGTTAAGAAAAGATAAAACATGGTTGGGCGTACCATACCATGGCGTCATTTCAACAGACCTGATGGCGCTCCTTTCAGTGTAAAAGCCGCAGTCTCTAAAGCATTACATTAAAAGGGATAATGGCAAATTGATTTATGTCATCTTTGATCTTACCATGTCATAAATGGTTTGATTACATCTTCAAGGACATTCCACTTGCAGTGGTGTTCCGGGAGGTGCAAGTTATGAAAACTCTTTTCACAACTCATCAGACATTGGCTAAACTTGTAACTCAAAAATTCCTTTCTGCAATCGAATTGTAGAAACATAATTTTCTTGTCACAATAACTTTCACTTCATTTTTGAAAACCTTTCGAATGATTTCAAAAGATCCAGACTTACGTCTCATCAAGTAAATATCCATATATCTACTTGAGTCTTTTCTGAAGATAGATAAATCCACTACTAACAACATTTATCGGACTACACACATCAAATGTATGATCACCAATAAGTTTGTTGTTCGTTCCTCATGGCCTATGAACGGTATTTCAGTCACTTAACTTTTCGGACGAAAGTTGCAAGTGTGAGATGATTCATAATCAAATGACTTCAAAATCCATCATTATGGAATTTCTCCATGCGGGTTTCTCCAATGTGACCAAATGCAGTGCCACACATATGTGGTATTCTTTTAGTCTTTCGACATTTAGCATCATTGTTATGGATGTATCATATTACCATCAATATTCGTAACATACATCCCATCCCCGATGGAAGCATGGCCCTTTATGTTATTCATAATACTGAACAACAATTGTTCTTTTATGAACAACCTTCTTGCAACATACTTTATGCAATGGGCTAGAGTGTATAAAACTCTAAAACGAATTATGAAAATAAATACAGATGGTGATACACCGATGGAAGGTATAGTAACTTTTACTATGTTCCCAGCGCGTATCTAAACCTCATTCCTAGCAAGTCTTTTAGGCCGTAGTGGTTCTTGCATCGAGTTGCAACAGAATGCAATCGAGCGGGTATTCCTGTGATCAACTTTTAATCATAATACCCAAGAATTATGGACTAACTGTTTAATCACAATTCCCAAGAACTATTTATTTTTGACCAGCCTTCCATACATCAATAACTTTCATGACTTTTATACATGAGCTGGACATTCCAGTCTTCTTTCTTTTTGCCCTTATACTTTTAACAGTTTAACTTTCAACATATTTCTCCTACTCTCAGAAGAAGCACCCAACTTTAAGAGTGGCGTTAGCCCCGGACTTCCTAGGCGTGTGAGTCATACTAACACCCTTTGGACATTTCCTTTCTCTTTAAGTTGTTTGTTTTATTCACCTTCATCATATGACAGGCGTTCTTCTGGATCCCTCTCTTATCAGTCAAATGCCCAGTAAATACTTTGCAAACAAATATTGCTTTGGATATCTCATATCTTTTAGCCTTTGTCTGTATCTGAAAACAATTTGCAGTTCCATGAATATTACATAACTATCCCAAACTTGTGAAGTTCGGGTCTTATGGAAGCAAACGTATTGTACTTGACCACAATGGAATTCTAGCTTTTGGATCGAAGGACGAGAGTCACATCATCCATAGCATTAGCGGGAGGACACCGAAAGCATGCGATAGGACAAAATCCTTCTCGGCACTCTTGAGGACAATCCTCGCATTACGTTACCAACCATAAAGTTTTAACCAGATATTTAAGAGCTTATTCAATTTTAATAGGGAAGGTGGAAACGCGAGCCATTATTCTACAACTATTAGCAAATTATACTTAGACAGTGTTCATAATTAATTGCACTCAGAATTAAACAAGTTAATTCTAAAATGCGCTCCCACTCAAATCAATATCTCTCAAAATTGATTATGAGTGATTCAAGATCCAAATATCAATACAACGCCATAGAATCATCATCTCATGACGAGGATTTTGATTTGGTAGGCCAACTTGCCGATCACATCTCTATGTGACTCTTGTTCATCTTTCGATGCGTGTGTTCCGAGCTCAGGACGATCCTGCCATGAACGTCAAGACAACCAAGTGATCTTGCTGCGAGGTCTGACCTCACCCGCCTTACATTTCTCCAATCGTTCGGACACATGCATCCATGGCGCACCCCGAAAGGATAGATGTTGTGACGGTGCTACATTTGGGAGAACACTAACTACTTGATATTTTAAGTGAGAGATCACCCTAATAAAAAGCGACAACCGCGCAATCAAGAAGGGTGCAACTTAAGGGATAAACATCTCAGGTAATTCATAATTGCATGATATGGTATAGCCCCTTCTGACGGAGAAGTCAAGTATTTCTTCGTCTTCGGCATTTGCGTCGGAGTTCACCTTCGCGAAGTTTGCCACCACCTTGTCGATGCACCAAATAATATTGCTATCTCTATAGCTAATAAAATAAGTGCATTACATAAGGTTGACTCGCAGGTCATTAAAGTGACAATCATATGGCTCCAGCCATCATGCCGAATCATGACATGCAGGTCATGTTAATAAATTTACATTATATAGTCATCTCATACATAATCAAATTAATATGAGCTTTGCTATACCACATCACATGCACATCCTGCAAAACCAAGTTAGACGCCTCTAATCGGTTTATACAAAATTTTATTTTACGTGGCTTCTAAGGTTTTGACTTAAACCGCAGCTACCAACGTTTATCATCAAGCATGATTATTCAAGTCGCTAGATTAACTTTGCGGGGTGTATGAAACACGAGATAATAAAATCTCAAGCCCTATACTGAACTTCTTCATACGCGTGATCCCCGTGCAGATCATATCTGCATTGCCCTTTAGTCTGCAGAATTTCTTCTTTCTCTAACTACGGTGGAATTCAACGAACTGTTAGCACTTCTTTGATCAATCAGGATCGCAGATTTCCAGAACTTTGAAACTCCACCATACTGTTATTGAGATCAGAAATACACAAATTCCAGGGAAGCAACAAGAACATCGGGTAACAGATTTCATCTGCCACCCGCATAAATAATTTTCAGCAATAGATCTGATCTACTCCAAAATTATATTATGCAATACCCATACATCTCTATGTATTCTAGATCGCAACATGCATCTACG
Source organism: Bromus sterilis (assembly GCA_950022295.1). Classification (NCBI taxonomy): domain Eukaryota; kingdom Viridiplantae; phylum Streptophyta; class Magnoliopsida; order Poales; family Poaceae; genus Bromus; species Bromus sterilis. The sequence continues at coordinate 240,783,391 of OX465598.1, read as the reverse complement.
CATAGCACGGCTCTGATACCACTGTAGGGGAACGCGGCAGAAAACAAAAAATTTCCGCACTACGAACAACCCAGGACCACTATGGAGACTGCATACAAGGTTTTGATCTGATCGTTACCGACTCGTAGCGCAGCGGAAGTAGAGTCGATGTAGATCGTCGGTGCAGATCCCCGCAGCTAGGATTTACAACCTCCCAACCGCGAGAATGTATTCCCTCGTCTGCTCCTCGGACAGCGCTCAGGGAGGCGGTCGGACAGTCCCTCGGACGATGTCACGGACAGCCCTTCGGGAGGCCCCTCAAAACTCGATCGGTAACTCGGACAGCCCTTCGGGAGGACCCTTGAAACTCGAACGATAATTTGGACAGCCCTTCGGGAGGACCCTCGAACAGCCCCTCGGGCAAAAGATCGAAACTACGACCTCTCTACGGGGTTGCACACATACGGTGTCAGCTATCCGGCAGGGCTTCTCCGTCCAGAACTAGTTCCTGCCGGAACCCAGACAGCCTTTCGGCTCTACGAAACTATTTCGCGGGGAGGGAGAGAGAATGCCAGATCATGCATGGCTTGTTTATTGAACTCAAGGGAGAGCTTGGATCAAGCATATGGGGCTTCCCTCACACCTCTATTTATAGGAAACCCAAGGGGGCTTTCTTGGCTCCCAAGTCCTTCTAGAAGGCTTTCCAAAAATATCCCAAGTAGTACTTTTTACTATTCATGACACCACTTTTTCGCGTCCGAAAAATCCAAAAATATTTCTGTGGGTCTTAGAATAATTCCAATACCCACTAAAATGATTTTGGGCGCGTTCCGAAACAATTCCGGATTAGTGATTTTCATCTGCGAAAAGCAATCTAAGCATTTCCGGCAGCTCCGGAACATTTCCGGCAGCTCCGAAATATTTCCGAAAAAATATATTTTATTCTTTTCTCCAGAAAAATTCCATAAGTTACCAGAACAATTCTGGCACCCTCCAAAAGTACCAGGTGCTTACCGAAACCTTTTCGGCTTAGTGGTTCACTCCGAAACAACTTTTCGGTTTTACCAAAACTATTCCGGTGTTCTCTCTCCGGAACTTTTCCGTTTTCTCCGAAACCTTTCCGGTGACTTTATCTTAGACTCCCTGTCTAGTATTCAGCAGATAGATGACCCTTAAGCGTGTGACCCTATAGGTTCGGTGAAGTATAGACATGACCCGGAACACTTTCCGATCAATGATCAACATCGGAGCCGTGGACACCCATATTGACCCCTATACCCACACGAATAAATATTCGAGTGAACCTCCAGTTGCCGTGTGCTATTCCTGTGCTTCGCGATATGTTACAAATATCCGAGGTGAGACTTATCAGCATCCCCGTGGATCAACACTTGTCCACTATGCCAGTTACCTCGTTACTGGTATTGTTCTCTTTTCTCGTTCCCGCGTTCCGGCATCCCTGTGATCAAATCACACTGTGTCTGGCCAGACGATGGTGGATACCGTAACACCGAGAGGGCCTGAAGAATATCTCTCCATCGACGGAGGAGCAAATCCCAATCTTGAGCTACCTAGTTCCTTGTCATACTTTTCCGTGAACCCGTAAGCCGCCGTAATAGCCACCCTTTTACAGATGACGTTTAACAAACCCCAAAGTTCACGAAGCAAGTACGAAGGAACTCGATACTCTCATGGTCTAAGAAATTATGCAAACGCCCAACTTTCTCTGTGTTATAATCCATTAACTGGTGACGAAAGTATCTCATAGCATAACATCAATCTGGGTCGTTTCAACACAAATGTTCATCTAACATTGTGCCCTCAAAATTGCCGGCATAGTCATGCCCATGATCAGGAAAACAGAACCATCATGCAAAACTTGAGCTAGTCTTAGAGGCGAGACTAGGAATATATATTTTATTTTTTTATTATTCCACACGTGCATATGAGTCTTCCTCCGAGCCTCGTGGTTATTGCAGACTCGAGAACCATTGCAGTTATAGCATGGAATATAAACATAATTACGAACATGGGGATAAATAATAACATTTATTATTGCCTCTAGGGCATATCTCCTCCAGCAATTCTGTCTACAACGGTGTTAAGACCATCATAAACAAAATAACCAGGTAAACCATGTATAATTTCAAGAGCTCTAGCTTCATCACACTCTAAAAAGTCTCCTTCAGCCATAAGATCAAGAGAGTGCTTACACCACTTAAAAAGGCCAAAGTAAAAATTTCTAAGCACAATTCTTATAGGTAACCAAGGAATATTTGCCTTATGTGCTTCAGAAATTCTGTCCCATGCATTCTTCATATTCTCCCCGTTCCTTTGATGGAAATCCAAGACTTCGGATTCCGTCATAGTACCAACTCCTAACATACTTAACCACACAAGAAGGGTAACAGGTATTTTTGGTATTTTTTATTAGGGACACAAAAGTAAAAACTGGAAGGTAAACTAACAAGACTAAAAAGCAAAGGTAAAAGATAGCGTGCAACTCCCCTATCTTGTAGACTTGAGTCCCCGGCAACGGCGCCAGAAATTTTCTTGATGGATTCTCGCCCCTCTTTGGTTACCCCAAGTGGAAGGTTTGAGATGCAGTGCAGCAGCAAGTTTTCCTCGGTGAAGATACCAAGGTTATCGAACCAGTAGGACTCGGGAGATACAAGTTGGTGGCAACGTCGCCAGAAATTGCTTCCTGACTAGGGTGTTGTCGTGGAACTGCACATAGCAACAAATAACTTTGCTCCCAACGAGTACAGAGGAGTTGTCAATTCCTCTGGCCTTGTCGTTTACAAAGGATCAACACAAGAGATAAAAGGTGCAAAGGAAAGTAAAAGTTGAAAGTAAATTGAGGTTGTGAACAATAATGTGAACATGGACCGGGGTCCCGTGATTTTCATTAGTGATGTCTCTCTCCCAAAAGACGATAAAAGTGCTAGCGAGGTAAACAAATCACAGTTAGGCAACTGACAGGATTATGAAGGCACCGCAATGCTAACTATGCTACAAAGAAAGGAAGGGCTCAAAAGCAATGGGCAGTATGCCAAGGTAAGTAGACCGAAATCCATCTGCATCTACTACGAATCATCCACCTTGAGATATCTATCCAGAACATTTTGCTGGTATTAAGTTGTGAATCCCACCCAAAGTGTAAACTCAAAGCAACAGACAACTGCATTAAAAGAACTTTGCGTAAAGTAAACAATCCTTGCACCCGCAGGTACAAGCACCTTTGTTTTATCCCTAGTGGCAACAGCACATCCCCTAGTCTCATGTTTCTGCCACTCAAGCTAGACATCAAGGGGCTGAACCCACAATCGAGCATAACGCTCTCTCTTGGAGTTGCAAATAAAATACTTGGCCATAGAAAATACCGCAACGGAGAACATGAAAGAATTTAATCAAGAACAAAATATAAAAGAGAAGAACCAAATATATTACTCATCACAATCTGAACATAATCTCATAATCCATCAGATCCCAACAAACTCAGCATAGCAACAGCAGAAATTACATAGATGCCTCGATCATGTGAGGCAGCTCACGAGGACTCGAAAGTGGAAGCACAAAAGGGGGAGAGATTCATCACATAGCTACTGGTCACGGACCCATGGTCCAAGGGGGACTACTCACGGTACATCCGGGAGGCGTCCATGGCTATGGATGGTCTCCCGGAGGGGGTTCCTCCTTCCGGCAGGGTGCCGGGGCAGCTTCTCCAGGCAACCCCGATCTTGAAACGGCGGCGGCGGCAGTACAGAGGGGAGTTGGTGAAAAAGAGATCGATCTTAGGGGTTTCCACCCCGAGGGGTAAATATAGGCGAAGGGGGGCATCGAGGGGACCCACGAGGCAGTCAGGAGGGTCCCTGGCGCGGCCCAGGGTGGGGCCGCGCCACCTGCCCTCCTAGCTGCCTGGTGGTGGCCCCCCTTCCCTCTCTTGGTGATTCCGAAAGCTTCTGTTGCGCTGATTTTTTTTTCTATATTTTTCCCGGAATTTTTTGAGCACTTTTAATGGCCGGAAAACTTGAAATACAAAAACAGCAGAAAACAGAAACTGGCAACTGGGTGCACTGAGTTAATAGGTTAGTCCAAATAGGTTCAAAAGTGTATGAAAGTTCAAGAAAAACATGGCAAAGTCACACAAAACATGCATGGAGCAAGCAGAAATTATAGATACGTTTGGGACGTATCAACAGTTGAGTTGTCAATTCAACCGCACCTGAAATATGCTTGCTGTAAGTCCAAGTATGTGATCAGAGGGGGAGGGGGTGAATGATCACTTCAAATTTTTGCATGAAACTATGAAGTGAAGCATAACTAGGCAGCAAAAGAGATTCAACAGAAAGGTAAACACTGAAGCAGAATAGGATTGAAGCATAACATAGCGAATCAAAAGCATCGAATCAATTGCATTGAAGCAAATCACTGAAGAAATTGATAAATTGAATGTAAGTGCGGAAAGTAAAATGAACTCTTGACTCGGCGATGTTTGTTCGACCAGTTCACACTCTGCAAAGTGCTACGTATGGTTGGAGGGACTTGTGATTGAACACAGGAGCTAACCTCTCTCCGTCCGTATCGCCACTGCACCAATCTCCTTGAGCTTGGTCAGTTCTTCACTCGTGGTTGATTATTGAGGAAATCACCGAAACCTTTGACAAACTGGACTTCGAGGCGACAATAACTCTTCGCTCTCTGAAGAACAACTCTCTAACCGTCTAGGAGAATTGCAGTTCTCCAAGATAAAAAGGCTAGCAAACTTCTTCCTAAGTCATAATGAATCAACTCAGATCAATAGGACTTATGCTTCGGTGAATGGGTTTTTTGGTTTGCTTCGGTGGGGTTTGCTCTTTCTCTTCACTGTCAGGAAATATTCTTGGAGCAGCCACCGGCCAATGAGGGCGGGGGTGGCGTATTTATAGGTGGCAATCCCTAGGTGCGAAATGACTTAAATGACCCGATGCGACAGCTTGACACCTGTCCGCAACGGTCATATTTCCAATCAAAGCGCAACTTTACTTGCGGTCCAAGTAAAGATGACTCACGGACTTGGTTCTGCTTCAGGAGCCAAAAGAACTAATTCTTCGCTGGTGAAGCATTACCTAGTGCACATGAGATTTCTTAACTCTGGCTTCTCACTGGTTTGGATTCGATCTGATTCTTTTCACCAAAACCTTCGGAGTACATTTACTAACCCCCTCTTGATAGTACGGTTTTTTCCTACGACTCAAAGAAGTGAAAAAGAACTACGCAAAAACTACTAAGTCTTGCGCCATCTTGGTCATCTCCTTCGATGAGATGTGCTTCAGGATTCCTTATCTTTTTAGGGGTCGACATCCGTGATGAGCTTCACTCCAGAGGATATGCTTCAGTAAGTATGTAAATCTTCGTTGAAGCTTTAGGGGTCGTCGTTCTGCTGGAGTCGGGATCCGTAGCCTTCTTTCTTCCGCTGCTCTCCTGGTTCGGGGCTCGGGAGGAACATCGATTGTACCGTATGTGTATAATCTCTTCGAGGCACTACACATGTGGTGGTACTTCGTCGCTGGAGGTTTACCGGGAGTCATCCTCGGGGGTGGTGGTCTTCTACACGACAGGGAGGTCGTAGTTCCGAGTCTACGCCAGCCACGTTTGCAAGAACGTTTCCCTCTTTCGGTCTTCAAAGGTATGAACACCGATTCCCTCCGTTACTTTACATCGCCATAGCATAGATCTTGGGTTCGGGTACTGTAGGTATGAAAATTTTGTGTTTTCTGACCGGTATCCCAACACAAATCAGCCTCCAGATTAGCCCTCCCGAAGAAGAATAGAGGTTGGCGGCGGGTCCGCGACGGGTTCTGGAAAATCGACTTATGTTTCGTAGTTTCCCCGTCACGGGAATAAATAGGAGTCGAAGTAGGGCACCAGGGGAGTGGGGAGTCTCCCAAGAGGCCTGTGGGCGCGGCCCCACCCCTGGCCGCGCCAGCAGGGCGCCTGGGGCCCCCAGGATGCCCTCTGGCCCCCTTCTGGCTCCGGGCTCCTTCGGGTGCGTGGATTTTTTGGTATTTTTCTAGGATTTTTCTGAGATGTCCAAAAATCCATTTTCCTGCGCACAATAAAACCATACAGGCAGCTCTGCTGAAAACAGCGTCAGTCCAGGTTAGTTTAGTTCAAATCATGCAAGAATGAGGGCAAAACAATAGCAAAAGTGTTTGGAAAAGTAGATACGTTTGAGATGTATCAACTCCCCCAAGATTAGCCTATTGCTAGTCCTCAAGCAATTCAGTTCAACGAACTGGACGCGACAAAGAAAACTTTGACAAACTCTTTTGCTTCATAAGATGTATATAAGCCGGTACTACGAAAAGAGTTGAGCAAGTATCAAAACAATGCTACAAGGACAATGCACGAAGAAATCCTTCTTTCAATTGACCAATCACAAACAACCTAAAGTAAATAATATGCTGCCGAGAATCAAGACAAGATCACAATGCACATAGCCTGAACATATCAGAGTGGTATCTCGATAGCCTCCATGAGTGAAGCAAAACATAAATGCAGAAACTCCTCCGGAGTTTTAAAGGAGACTAGAACTAGGGATTTTAGACTAGCAATATAACAAGCATGCACAAGACAATGTAATACTTTGGGACAATGCATGTTACACTAAGAATAACAATTATGCTCTAAATAGTTGGTGCTCTGAAGAAAGAAGGTTAGACTCTCGAACCGTAGATTTTTTATGGCAAGATTGAAAACCCGTGAAAGGAAGCAAAGATTAAACATGTGCCAGAGCTCTTAGTTTTGAAAACAGAGACAAAATTCTTTTGAGAAGTGCAACTTTCCAGTCAACGGTGAACGGTAAAGGTCTCTCAATATCTCCCATGCCAACCCTATCAATGCCTTGTTCTTACACTTGTTCCCTTATCCATAAATCATTTGATGGTCTATGGAACCTTTTATTTTTTTCTCAAGTATGGAAGGAGGGTATCGTTCCATCTATCATTAGTAGCATTTGGTCCATTTCATTCCATCATCAAGTATGGGGGAGGTGTAACTCTCATTTTTTTATTGACTAGTTAAAACTTCCGTCAAAATATTTTTGGCATGGTAGATACTGATTTTCCCTCACCTCACCATGAGCTTGTACGGTTACAAAAGGGAAGCTTTTGAATAAATGTCGAGATGGCACAAGAAAGTCTAAGTTACGAGTGGCCGATAAATACCACATATAGGAAGGTATGGTGGACTCAAGTGGAATAACTGTTTTTAAAAGGAGTTTGGATACACAAGCAAAATTCCGCTTAGTGTGAGTGAAGGCTAGCAAAAGACTGGGAAGCAACCAACTAGAAAGGAATAATTGTCATAATCATGCAGAGCGACAAAGCAACATTGAATCGGGCATGAAAGTGATATGACTATTCTGAAGAAAAAAAGGTCATCAAGGCATGATAGACATTATAGTCATGAACATGTGTGAACATGTGCCAAGTCAATCCAAGAATTCTCTGTAGGTAAATACCACTTCAATATGCCAAACCATGAATAACGCAATGCATGTAAATCATTCCAACAACATATTATGCACCCTAGCTATTTGAGATCAGACACAAGGAAAGCATGAACACCGGGAAAGCATTGTAAACATAGCACTATGTCGCTACAAGTTGGTCGCTAGATCATAAGTACAGGCATATATACAAAAGTTCCCTTTCGTCGATCTTTGTCATTACTGCCTTGTCACTTGCACGACCGAACGTGGGAAATATATAATCAAATGCCATCACGGACTCGAGCTGAACTCTAAAAACAAAGCAAACTAAAGAGAGAAAGGAAATCTATTTGGGTTTTTAAAGGTTTAACGAAAGAAAAAGAAAAGAGAAATCTTTTTGTTGTTTTTGCAAAATAAAAGAACAAACAAGAACGGGTAAAAACTTCGAAAAAAGATCAAAGCAAACAAAAATAAAAACGGATAATACAATGGAATAGGGAGAAGGGCACGTACTCCCCCAAGCTTAGGCTTTTGGCCTAAGTTGGTAGCAGCTACTGCCCCCAGGAGCCTCCTGCTCTGGGGTAATGGTAAGTCCAGGAGTCGTATGAGCCCTCCGGTGCATACACCGAAGTCCTCGGGTCCTCCCATGAGGAAGGGCCTGCGCTCCAAGCAAAAGAAGACCCCTCACCATGCTCGGTGAAGGTCTCCCCCTGGAAAGGTGGGAACTCACCATGCTCCTCCTCGTCGGGCACAACCCCCTCCATGGGGTTATGCAGCTGGTAGTGAGCCATGAACTCATCGAACTGAATATCGTTGAAGGACCATCCGTTCCTGCGAGTGTTATCAAACAAAAGTGGTGCAGGTAGACGGATCTCACGAGTAATGGTCATTTAAACCTCAAAATATAAAAAAGGTTACCAAACTGGGAAGTCATGGTAACAAACTTATGCCTCTTCATAGCAGCAAGATCGAGACTTGCGTAAGAAAAGGGAACATCATCAGGATGCGGGGTGCGCTCAAGAGAGTCAAGGATAAATGTGGTGTAAACACCACCATATAAATCGCCCGTGTTACTGTTCATAACAAGGCGCCGAGCAATTAAGGCACCCACATTATAATCATTCTTATCAGAGAGGGCGTTCGCATAAATAGCGAAATCTAGTGCAGAACCATTTCTCGTGTTGTCACGAGCCAACAACCCTCTAGCAACAAAATACGCAAAATACCTGAGGTGGGGAAACAAAATGTTGGAAACCTTCGTACGCCGAATGTCGGTCTCCTCCTGGCAACAAAGGGAGTTGAAGAGGGTCCTCAACTCGGAAGGCTGAGTGGTCATCTTTGTCGTCTGACCAGCGTTCGGCACGCCTATTATATCACAAAATTGTGCCAAAGACATAGTTATGAGATCATTATAAAGTTTGAACTCGACGGTTCCAGCATCATGGTTATAACGAAAACTGTTAACAAAGCAGGAGGTGAGCTTCTTGTATTGTACCACACGGCATAGTGCTACCGTGTCAAACCTGCATTGGCACAAAGCCCATAGAATTCCTCCTTAATTCCTGCAGCTGGAAGAAAATCATCACACGGATACATCATTGCGCATGCTGGACTTGTGTCTTCCAACAACTCCAAGGGCACATGATCTTCATTGTAGCTCACTGATGTCACGAGAGTTGCTCGCCCCTCGTTAGTTACCCAAAGTGGAAGGTTTGAGATGTAGACAGCAACAAATTTCCCTCGATGAAGATACCAAGGTTTGTCTCCAGTAGGACTCCAACAACGACAGGAAGGTGACAACGGCGCTAGTAATTAGGCGGTTGACGTGGACCTGCACACACACAACAGATAAATTTGCTCCCAACGAGTTCAGTGAGGTTGTCAATCCCTCCGGCCTTGTTGTTTACAAAGGATAAAACGGACAGGATAATAATGATAGTGATAGCAACAGAAAATTAAATAAATCAGAAAATAAATAGTGGGTGTAAATAGTATTGGAAATATGGACCGTGATCTCATGATGTTCACTAGTGATGTCTCTCTCCAAAAAGACGATAAAATAGCCATGCGAGGTAAACAAATTACATCTGGGAAATTGACAGGATTATGTGCGCAAACCAATGCTAACTATGCTATAAAGAAAGAAAGAGGCTCAAAAGCTTGGGCGGTACGCCAAGACAAGTAGACCGAAATCCATCTGCATCTACCTACTAATCATCCACCTTGAGATATCAATCCAGAACATCTCGCTGGTATTAAGTTGCGAATCCCACCCAAAGTGTAAACTCAAAGCAACAAACAAGTGCATTAAAGAACTTTGCGTAAAGTAAACAATCCTTGCACCCGCAAGTACAAGCACCATAGTTTTCTCCCTTGTGGCAACAACACATCCCCTAGACTCATGTTTCTGTCACTCAAGCTAGTCATCAGGGGGCATGAACCCACAATCATGCATAACGCTCCCTCTTGGAGTCACTACCTACTACTTGGCCAAAGCAATAAACAGCAACAGAGAACATGCAAGAATTACTCAAGAACATAAATATAAAAGAGGAGAATCAAATATATTACTCAAACACAATCTGAACATAGTCTCATAATCCATCAGATCTCAGCAAACTCAGCATAGCAACAGCAGAAAGATTACATATGTGCCTCGCTCATGTTGGGCAGCTCATGAGGTCTAAACCATGAAGAACAAAGAGGGGAGGAGAACATCACATAGCTACTGATCATGGACCCATGGTCCAAGGGGGACTACTCACGGTTCATCCGGGAAGCGTCCATGGTGGTGGACAAGCTCCCGGAGGTGGTTCCTCCCTCCGGCAGGGTGCCGGGAAGAGGTCTCGTGCTGCTCCCGATCTTGGAAGCGCGGCGGCGGCGGAACAGAGGAGAGATCACGAAAAAGGGTTCCGTCCTCGGGGTTTTCGCGTCACGGAGAATATATGGGCGAAGGGGGGCAGCCAGGGGGCACCAGGGGTCCAGGCGGTGATGAGGACATGGCTACCATAGTTACACCCATAACCCCTCCTAAAATACCTACTGGACCAATTACTAGAGATTGTACACACCAATTTAATTATCAGGTACTTTCGTTTCTTGGTAATGTTTCTAATGTTCATGTGAATATGATGTTGCCTAACGTCGATATATTTTTGTTGCTGACAAATGAAGGACCTAGCATGGACAAGAAGGATGAGCATTTTAGCATGTTCAAGCATGAAGATGATGAGGACATCACTATCATGGATATGACCATTAATTCCTCTATATTTGATCAAGAAATGAATTCAATACAAAGGGGCATGATTGTGTGCTGTACAAGAAGTTATTTCACGTCACTTTTGGCCCAAGAGAAGATAGAGACCAAGTTTTTCAACTTCATGGACTCAGATTCGGACTACAGAGATATGCCCAACTTCAAACAGCCGCCGTTTCTACATACGAACTCCAAATTGGGTGATTCTTTTTGCTGGTGATAGCTTATCTCGTGTAGTTTCTAACCCAATTGGTTTCACCTTCAAATTCCTTCTGAGCGTGGAGATATTGCGAAAACGGTGCGACCCAGAAGAAGAATCCGAGTCAAAGTCTAACTCAATAGGTGTTGCATCACCTCCACATGGGCCCAAGTGCCTTGTACGACCTAGGTTTAGTTTTTGGACTCCTTGGGACGTCCTTCCACCCCCTTGGCCTCCACCCTTTAGTCCTATACTAGGAAAATTGCCCGTGCGTTGCAACGGGAGAAAATATATATTACACGTCTTCCTTGATTCGTTTTCTTTTTCACACATCCAGGTCAATTTCCTCATTCATCAAATAATTAAAATAAAAACCTAGCATCCCTTCTGTGTCGCGATTATATTGATTTCTATCCTTTCTCTCTAATCGTCCTTCAATTCTGTAAATGCATGGACCTCAACACATTACTACCTCCGTCACAGTTTACTGGGTACGTGCGTATCCCTAGGTCGTCGATTTAACCAACATAACACAAGGTGTATGTTATAAAAATTATATCATTTGAAAGTAGAACATCTGAAGTTTATGATGATATATTTTTTATCACATATATCTTATTTTATGTTGGTTAAATCGGCGATCTAGGGATACGCAAGCGCCCTATAAACTGTGACGGAGGTAGTATTAATTAGTAATTAAACTAATAATTTAAAAACTATTATCCAAAATATTCTCACAATATGCAGAAGTCAAGAATCTTATGAAAAAATAAATATCTGATTAGTTGGAACTTATATTTTGATCCAAAAAAACTAAGCATGATAAATCATGTTTAACAAAAAATAAGAAAACTTTGATCGTGAGATCTACCTAAATGGTTAAAAAATAATCATCAACATACTCTAAATATTCAATAAAAGAATATTGAAATATCGATGGCTATGTTGTAGTCTGGTAGGCGATTGCCACCCCACACCCCCAATTTTGCAGAAAACTGAAGAAAAATTTAATTTGAGGGCTTGTGAAGAAACAACTAACATTTTACGTCTTGAAACTTTGTATTTTACGTTTCGCCTCCCATCTTTTTTTTGTCTAGCTCAACAACTGCTTTTTTTAGGCAAGCTCAACAACTGCTTAAAACACCTAGCAGACCAACATATCCTCATTTTGTTTTTTTAAGTAGAAACTACCTCTAAGCTTATCCTCATTTATTGGCCCATGTATGGTAACCATAGAGGTTCAACAGAGTTTGGGGAAGTGAACATTTTAAAATGCATGAATGATTCTAGAAAATAGAAAACCTCTTTCAAAAGTCACAAAAACATTTTAGATGACACAAAAATTAAATTTGTGAACACTTTATAAAATTCATCGATTTTTTTTAAGACCATGAATATTTTTTAAAAATATGAATATATTTCTAACCATGTGAACACTTTATTGAATTTCATAAACTCTTTTTTAAGAAAAAGGCGTTCATTTTTTAAATTATATGAACATTATTGTAATACATGAACACTTTTTTCCAGGGAAGTAAACACTTTTTAAAAATGGACACAAACATTTTAAAATGCATGAGCAATTCTAAAAACATAGATAACATCTTCCAAAAGTCACAAACACATTTTAGATGACACAAAATATTCATTTTGTGAACACTTTCCATGAGTTAACTTCATTTAAAATTTGGATTAGATAACAAAAAAACGTTGGATAATTTCGAGTTAAGCTCAAACACAACGGAGCTTAAGATGTCTTTCTTTTAATTAATTTTCTCTTTGCAATCTGGCGTTCAATTCCTTATTTAAATTTTCGTTCCTTCCCGTATTCCTTAATTCCTTCTTTAAATTTCTTTCCTTCCAGAGGCCCAATGAATTTATTCTAATTTATTTTCTTTCCTTCTTGAGGCAGAATGGAATTTATTCCTTTTTAATTTTTCCAATTTATTCCTTTTTAAATTTTCTTTCCTTCTTCAGGCAAGACATAATTATTCCTTCTTTAATTTTCTCTCCTTCTTGAGGCACAACGCAATTTATTCCTTATTACTTCCTTTTTGAGAGACGACATTGGAGTTTGAACCGACTCCTGTTTATTATTGAGGCTGCTGGCGAATTTTAAACTACACATGTTTATAAATTGGTGAGATGAGATGAGAAAAGGCGAGGTGGGACCAAGTTATTTCGATGACTTTCCTTCTGGGACGTAATAAACATGTTCGATCCCGCATCGAAGAGGTTAATAGTAAGGCGCGGCCAGGTGGTGAAGCATGGGCCGAGGCCCAAGCACGCGATCTAAATCGTTATCTTTATTCAGAAATCAGTGGACTCCATGTTGTTGATTTACTTGAAAGGACACAATTTTGTTACATAATACGACCTAGTTGGGCTGCCTATGTCCTTCGGCTGTGTGCTGTAGGTCTTGGGTTCGAAACCCATTGAAGACAATTTAATTTTTGACACGCTGGCCGAATTGTGGCGGGACGAAAAAAAGGGGAGAAACGTATCTTCCTTTATTATTAGGTATAGATAAGTAGATCAACCCCTAGGGTTTTCTTTGGATTTCTTTTAGTTAAAAAGACTGCTTAGCTAATTGCCGCATCTTCGTGTACTCAGTTTGTGTCCAACGACCAGATCAAGACCGCGTTTGGAATCTCAACTTTATTCATACTTCATCTACATATTCTCAATATTCAGATTGCTTTATCATAGTTCTTGCTTGTTCTTCGATTGCTTGCAGGCACTAGACCTTCGTGGTCAGGTTGATCATGCTCCGGCGTGGTCAATAACCTCTAGAGATTGGTTTAGCGATTGCTAAGGCGCGACGTTGTTGCACGTTCGTAGTCGGATCGTCAAAGTCGTCTCCACCAAATCAAAAGTTATCTCTCATCGAAAGATCGGGACACCCCGCCTCTATCAGGTGGCCCCCTGGTGCGGACCCACCCTAGGGCGCGCCGGGAGGGCGCCTGGGGCCCTGGTGGGTCCCCTCTGGCCCCTCCTTGGTGATTCCCGAAGCTTCCGAAGCGCTGATTTTTTATTGGATTTTTCCCGAATTTTGGAGCACTTTTAATATGGGGGAAAACTGAAATAGAAAAGCAGCAGAAAACAGGAACTGGCACTGGGGTGCACTGAGTTAATAGGTTAGTCCAAATATGATCGAAAGTGTATGGAAGTGCATCAATATCATAGCAATATTACACAAAAGAAGCATGAAGCAAGCAGAAATTATAGATACATTTTGGACGTATCAACATCCCCAAGCTTAATTCCTGCTCGTCCTCGAGTAGGTAAATGATAACAAGCATAATTTTTGTGGTGATATGCTACCAACCATATAAGAACTTTTTAAGTAAAGCAATCAAGGCAGGTAATCCATTTCAAGTCATAACAGGCAAGAGTCTATATTAGCATTGAAACAAGCAACATAAGAACATAAAGGTGCAAGAGCTCTCGTCCGTGACTCGAATGTCTCCAAATGGTGTTTGCGTGCAAGAAAGGGGATAGGGATAAACGATAAAAAGGTATTTTTGTGTTGAGAACTCAATCTACTAAAGTTTCACACATGGTCTTCCTTGGAATCTTATCTTGACTCATCCCCAGACCACTAGACAGGTACAAGTCAAAATGATCCACTCCTTTTCGATATTTTGAGCACTCATGCAATGGATGAGCGTAAGCAAGAAAGTTGACACTTAGGATGGCAAAGAGAGAATAATGGTGGAGGAGGAAGACAAAAAGGTGTGAAAGGCTCACATCAATGAGGACAATCATAGGCGAGAGAAAGCCAAATGGTAGATATGATGTGAGGAGTAGGGATTGCCATGCAACGGATGCACATATGAGCTAAGGTAAGCTCTCCAATGGGACTAGTGGGGTGCATCCAACTTTCTTGCTCAAGAAGACCTAGAGCTCATTTGAGGAGGCTCATCATTGGAATGTACAAGCCAAGTTCTATAGTGTGAAGGTCCCACATAGCTATATGCATGAATGATAATCTCTATGGAGTACAAGATATAAGAGGGAGTACGAGTGTGGATCTCTGAAAAGGAATAGTAGTGTGCCCCCTTCTCTCTTTTTATTTCTTTTTCTCTTTTTATATTTTTTTGTATTTTTTGGTGGCCTCAATGGCTCTTTATATTTAACTCTCATTTGTCCTCTTTGGGATCTTTTGATTTTGTCCTCTTTGGGATCTTTTCCTCACTTTAGGGGCAACACTCTATATATTAAAAAAAGTATAGAAGATCTTTCACACTTTACAAGGTACTCAAATCATAAAGAAAACAAAACTATCATGAAGTATGAAAATGTATGCCTCTGCCAGTGTAACAGGATATGCAATGATTAGGGAAAGGCCCAACTAGCATGCAGCTCATCGATCAAGCTAGTAGCATGTATGACATGAAGATCAAGTCATGAGAAGGTGGATGTTGCATGGCAATGTATCTCGGAAAGGCAATGGAAATGCCTTGATAGGTAGGTATGGTGGTTGTTTTGAGGAAGGATATAAGGAGGTTAATGATGACAGAGCGTATCATGCCAAGGGTTTGGATGTACCGGCAAAGGTGGACGCCAACTCTCAGAGTGAGAAGAAAGCAATGCACGGCACAGGAGAGGCTAGAAAAATATGGGAAGGTGGAAGTTTCAACTTTCGAATACTCACATTAGTCCGAAGAACTCATCCACTTATTATCGGTAACTCTCAATCTAATAAGGAGGTTCACAAAGAGACAAGTACCCCGAGGAGGAGTGTATGGGGGTTTGATTATCCTTGCCCATACTCGACTCATGGTACGTGAGTGTACTCTAATATTCGATCCCTCCAAAGAGTAGTGATCCATCTAGTAGCTAAAGTTCTCAACTAAATTTGTAAGTTTTGAAAATAAACACGGATTGCCCAAAATACGACATCTATCAGTAATAGGCTAAATCCCTTGACACCAAAAGTCCAAATCATTAATCAAAGCAATACCTCAAAACTATTGCAAGTTACTACTACAATTGAATAGCAACCTCAATTACCTACTTCAAGTCAAGACACAAAACTCAATGCAACAGGCAAACTCTCTAAACAAGATAAACATGAAAACTCAAGAGATTTCCAGCAACAAACTAAACAAAAGCTCTTAAAAAGGTAAGCATGAAAACTAAGAGCTAAACATGACAGCAGCTATGAAAAAGATAAAGAACACACACAGCAAAGATAAGCATGAAAAATCCTATGATGTGTTCTAGATTTTGAAAGTGGAGCGTGTTTCTCTCCCACACAAATAAAGTTGGGTTCTAACTTGTTATGAACATCAAGCAAAGCTAAAGAAAACTAAAAAGGAAATAAAGAGCGAGACGCTCCAAGCATAGCACATAACGCATGAAATGATAAAAATATAGTGGAACGAAAGACGAACTGATAATTGCTCATGAAGAAGGGGATGCATGGGGGCATCCCCAAGCTTAGACGCTTGAGTCTCCTTGAATATTTCTTGGGGGTGCATGGGGGCATCCCCAAGCTTGAGCGTTTGATACTCCTGAATCTTCTTTTATCATCTTCCCTCGCACACTTGAAAACTCCCTTCATACATAACTCATCATAATCTGATTAGCAAGGTTAGTACCCATAATAAAATAATTTTTTCTCTACTGGAAATAAGGATATTTTTGAAGAGATACTGTTTCTCAAGATTGCTAAAAAAAATTTGCAAATAAAAATCAAGCTTAAGGTTTGCAAAATGAAGAAAAGGAAAAACATGACAGAATCTGTGAAAAACAGACCAGCAGGTAGTAAAGAATTTTTTAGGGATACTTCTGAAAATCAAATAAAAAAACTCAGAACATACGAAAGTTCCGCGATTTTATAGATCACGCTGTGTAAAAATTTCAGCTCAAAAAGATGAACTGGGATTTTTCTGTGATTTTTCCAGTCACGAGGACAGAATCTGTTTTTTGGACAGCATTTCACAACTTTCACTTTCCTTGTCATATGAGGCTATAAATGGCACAAAGCTTGAAAAGTAAAGATACCATGATGTTGCTACAGTATTAACAATGATCAAGACCACTAAAAACAGAAGAAAAACAAAAAGTAAAACCTAAGCGGGCTGCCTCCCGAAAGCGCTTCTTTAAAGCCATTAGCTAGGCTTGATGCAATAGATCAAGTCTTTTCAAGAAAATAACTAGCCCATGTGACGGACTAAAAGGAAACTTAATCTTTTTCCTAGGGAAGTGTTCCATCCCTTTCTTGAGAGGGAATTGGAATTTGATAATCCCTTCTTTCATGTCAATAACAGCACCCACAGTGCGAAGAAAAGGACGTCCCAAAATAATTGGACAAGAAGGTTCACATTCAATGTCCATAATAGTAAAATCAACGGGAACATAATTGTCATTGACAATGATAAGAACATCATCGATCTTCCCCAAAGGTTTCTTTACGGAAGAATCAACAAGACGAACACCAAAAGAACAAGGATCAAAAGGTTTCAATTCAAATATATCATACATTCTTTTGGGCATAACAGAGGTACTAGCTCCAATATTACATAAAGCATAGCAAGAGAAGTTATTCAACTTAATTTTAATCATAGGATCCCAACCATCTTCTATCTTTCTAGGTATGGAGGCTTTTAACCTAAGCTTCTCCTCCCTAGCTTTAATTAGGGAGGATTAAGTGTGCTAGTGTGGGGGTCTCTAGACATCTTGTGATGGAAACGAATAACTTCAGAAAGGGTGCAATTATCAAAATCAAGGTCACTACTATCAAGTAAAGTGGTAGTGGTGTCCTTTAGTCTCACTTTTTTGGTAGCTTCTATAGTCATAGGAGTTTCTTCTTCTACGGTTGAGGTCATAGCATCACCATTAATAGGTCCTATGGGACTAGGGGTGCATTGGGTGCTAAGAGTTTGGATATCCTCAACAACTTGGATAGTAGCAATGGTATGGTGTGTAGGAAGGCTCTTAATTCTATCTTCTTCCTCCTTTTCTCTAGCCCATCTCTCTTTAAGTCTAGCCAGCATCCTAATGTTTTCATTAATTTGCACTTGGATAGCGTTCATAGGAGTGACCTTCCTCTCCTCAAGAGGAGAAGTTCTAATTTTAAGCAATTCTACTTCATGGGCTAAATTGTCTACCTTCGACGAGAGATTATCCAATTTGTCTAGTTTTTCCTCTACACTCTTGTTGAAGGATTTTTGGGTAGTGATGAAGTCTTTAAGCATACTTTCTAATTCAGAAGTGGAGTTCTTGGTGCTAGGATAAGTGTTGTTGTTCCCATAGTTGGAGGGGAACGGTCTAGGATTGCTACCAAAATTACTACTACAAGCATTGTTATTGAAGTTGTTTCTAGAGATAAAGTTCACATCAAAGAATTTAAAGGAACGTCATGAGGATCAATAGTAGATTGCTTCGTAAGTAGAGACATAATCAAGTCAACTTCTTCATTTAGGGAGGAGATCTCCTCGACAGAGTTTACCTTCCTACCTGTTGGAGCTCTTTCGGTGTGCCATTGGGAATAGTTGGTCATCATCTCATCGAGTAGTTTTGTGGCAGCACCAAGCGTTGTTGACATAAAGGTTCCTCCCGCGGCCGAATCTAGCAAGTTCCGCGAGGTAAAGTTCAAGCATGCATAAAAAGTTTGGATAACCATCCAAGTGGTCAAACCATGAGTGGGGCAATTCTTAACAAGAGATTTCATGCGTTCCCAAGCTTGAGAAACGTGTTCATTATCCAATTGCTTAAAATTCATAATATTACTCCTTAATTGGATAATCTTAGCTGGGGGTAGTACTTCCCAATAAAAGCATCCTTGCACTTATCCCAAGAATCTATGCTATTCCTAGGCAAGGATTGAAACCAGATTTTATCTCCTCCTCTCAAGGAGAAAGGAATAAGCTTAAGCTTAACAATATCACCATCCACTTCTTCGTACTTTTGCATATCACAGAGCTCAACAAAATTATTTAAGTGCAAAGCAGCATCATCTCCAGCACCGGAGAGTTGATCTTTCATAACAAGGTTCAACAAAGCAGGTTTAATTTCATAAGAAGGTGCTGAAGTGGCAGGTGGAGCAATAGGAGTGCAAATAAAGTCACTGTTGTTATGACTAGTGAAGTCACACAACTTGGTGCTCTCGGAAGAACCCATAGTAGCAGCAAGCAAGGTAACTATTTTTTTTTATTTTTGATAAAGGACACTAAAGCAAAAACTGAAAGGTAAACTAACAAGACTAAAAAGCAAAGATAAAAGGTAGTGTGCAACTCCCCTATCTTGAAGAGTGGAGTCCCCGGCAACAGCACCAGAAATTTCTTTGATGTCACGAGAGTTGCTCGCCCCTCGTTGGTTACCCAAAGTGGAAGGTTTGAGATGTAGACAACAGAAAATTTCCCTCGGTGAAGATACCAAGGTTTTTCTCCAGTGGGACTCCAACAACGACAGGAAGGTGACAATGGCGACAGTAATTAGGCGGTTGACGTGGACCTGCACACACACAATAGATAACTTTGCTCCCAATGAGTTCAGAGAGGTTGTCAATCCCTCCGGCCTTGTTGTTTACAAAGGATAAAACGTACGGGATAATAATGATAGTGATAGCAATGGAAAAGTAAATAAAGCAGAAAATAAATAGTGGGTGTAAATAGTATTGGAAATATGGACCGGGATCTCATGATGTTCACTAGTGATGTCTCTCTCCCAAAAGACGATAAAATAGCCAAGCGAGGTAAACAAATTACAGCTGGGCAATTGACAGGATTATGTGCGCAAACCAATGCTAACTATGCTATAAAGAAAGGAAGAGGCTCAAAAGCTTGGGCGGTACGCCAAGACAAGTAGACCAAAATCCATCTGCATCTACCTACTAATCATCCACCTTGAGATATCTATCCAGAACATATCGCTGGTATTAAGTTGCGAATCCCACCCAAAGTGTAAACTCAAAGCAACAGACAACTTCATTAAAGAACTTTACGTAAAGTAAACAATCCTTGCACATGCAAGTACAAGCACCATTGTTTTCTCCCTTGTGGCAACAGCACATCCCCTAGACTCATGTTTCTGTCACTCAAGCTAGTCATCAGGGGGCATGAACCCACAATCATGCATAACGCTCCCTCT
Source organism: Bromus sterilis (assembly GCA_950022295.1). NCBI lineage: Eukaryota > Viridiplantae > Streptophyta > Magnoliopsida > Poales > Poaceae > Bromus > Bromus sterilis. Next base: position 240,763,381 of record OX465598.1, on the reverse strand, counting down.
TGGAGTCACTACCTACTACTTGGCCAAAGCAATAAACAGCAACGGAGAACATGCAAGAATTACTCAAGAACATAAATATAAAAGAGGAGAATCAAATATATTACTCAAACACAATCTGAACATAGTCTCATAATCCATAATATCCTAGCAAACTCAGCATAGCAACAGCAGAAAGATTACATATGTGCCTCGATCATGTAGGGCAGCTCATGAGGTCTAAACCATGAAGAACAAAGAGGGGAGGAGAACATCACATAGCTACTGATCATGGAGCCATGGTCCAAGGGGGGCTACTCACGGTTCATCCGGGAAGCGTCCATGGTGGTGGAGAAGCTCCCGGAGGTGGTTCCTCCCTCCGGCTGGGTGCCAGGAAGAGGTCTCCTGGTGCTCCCGATCTTGGAAGTGCGGCGGCGGCGGAACAAAGGATAGATCGCGAAAAAGGGTTCTGTCCTCGGGGGTTTCGCGTCACAGAGAATATATGGGCGAAGGGGGCAGCCAGGGGGGCCACCAGGGGTCCAGGCGGCCCCCTGGCGCGGCCCCACCCTAGGGCGCGCCGGGAGGGCGCCTGGGGCCCTGGTGGGTCCCCTCTGGCCCCTCCTTGGTGATTCCGGAATCTTCCGAAGCGCTGATTTTTTTATTGGATTTTCCCGAATTTTTGGAGCACTTTTAATATGGGGGAAACTGAAATAGAAAAACAGCAGAAAACAGGAACTGGCACTGGGGTGCACTGAGTTAATAGGTTAGTCCAAATATGATCAAAAGTGCATGGAAGTGCATCAATATCATAGCAATATCACACAAAAGAAGCATGGAGCAAGCAGAAATTATATATATGTTTTGGATGTTTCACTCACCCTAACAGCTGAGGGTGAAGCTGTAGCTCTAGTAACTCGATCGGAGCGCTCGAGCTTCTTCTTCTTCCCAAGCCACCCCTTTGCTTTTCTTACCAAACTCATTTCTGAAATTTTTGGCAATTCACAGAAACAAGGATTTAAACAAAGTGAATTGAGGCAAACTACTCTACTCACTTACCTAAGGCAAAAACTTGCATCAAAACTTGGAAAATAAATTTCTACACATGCATGCAAGCTCATATAAATAGCACCAAGAAACTAAATACTCACAAATGAAGCCACCAATCAAAAATCTTATTGGAGGGGTGGAGGAGTTGCATACCAGGGCGTATTTTCCCAAAATCTGAGCTCACATGATGGGTCATATAGAGAGATCAAAATTCTGGACAAAGAGAAGCAAGAACGCAAGTTCCAGGTGCAGAACTCGTGTTTTGGGGGAGAAAAGGAGAGAGAGGAAGAAGACTCACCTGAAGATGCGGCATGTGGACCCCAGGCGCCCTGTGGGCGCGGCCAGGGGGCTGGCCGCGCAAGCTGGCCACCTGGGCCACTGGTGGCCCCCCTGGTCAGCCCCAGGTGCCTATGGGTCACTCACGGCATGGAAAGTTTTATTATAATTTTTCTGGAATTTTTCTGAAAACTTCACTGTTGAAATATTTACGGAGTCCAAAAAGTTGTGAAACTTTTAGAAAACTTGAAGCAGTGATTAGAATTGTGAATCTTAAAAAACATATAAACTTGGTACAGCAAAGAGAATAAAAGCTAAAGCAAATGAAAACATAACAAGCTCCACTTTTTACCTATATAAAACATGCTAGTTAGCAAGGTTGATCAAGCCTTACCAACGAACCGGCGATATATAGAACAAAAAGTCTCACCTCTTATGAAGTGATCATTCACCTTTAATTTAATGGACATTGTCCCCACCATGATGGTTTTGTATTTGTGGTGCATGTGTAATGGACAATCCCATTCTCCAATCTTCATGGTCTCAATATTCTCTATTGAGTTAAGGCCATGCCTTTTGTCGATCTTCTTTGGAAAATACACCGTGTGTTCTTTATCGTCTACGTTGAAGGTGACCTTTCCTTTATTGCAATCAATAATGGCACCCGCGGTGTTAATAAAAGGTCTACCAAGAATAATGGACATGCTCCCATCCTCGGGCATGTCAAGCACAACAAAATCAGTAAGAATTAAACAATTAGCAACTTCAATCGGAACATCCTCACAAATACCTATCGGGACGGCTGTTGATTTGTCAGCCATCTAAAGAGAGATATCTGTAGGGATTAGCTTATCTAAACATAGCCTTTTGTAAAGAGAAAAAGGCATAACCCTCACCCCTGCTCTGAGATCACATGAGGCAGTCTTGACATAATTATTATTTTATGGAAAAAGGAATGGTGGGTATACCTGGATCACCAAGCTTCTCGGGAATCTTGCCACTGAAAGAGCAGTTAGCAAGCATAGTAGATATTGCCTCATTAGGAACTTTTCTTTTGTTAGTGACAATATCTTTCATACATTTGGAATAAGGAGGTAACTTGATAGCATCAGTCAAAGGAATTTGCAGAAAAAGAGGTTTCATCCATTCACAAAATTTATTATAATGCTCTTCTTCTTTAGATTTGAGAGACTTACCTAGAAAGGTCATGGTTTTTGTACCCATGGTTCTCTTTCCTTCCCATGTCTTTTTGCAATGAAGTCTTCTCTTGTGTACTTCTTGCGTTTATCCGGTGCTTCTTCTTCTCGCACCTCGGGAGGATCATTCTTCTCCTTATCATTTTCTTCGGCTTCAGCACCGTCTTCAGTTTCAGCATCGGAGGTAGATATGCTGTTAGGACCAACAGCAGGTTCTTCACTTGTAATAGGATCATTGGAGTTGTCAGCTTCCTTGCGTTTCTTCTTCTTCTTTTTCTTTTTTGGAGAGCTAACAATATCGTCTTCTACTTGCACTTGAGAATCTTGCTCGGTCCTCTTCGGATGCCCCTCAGGATAGAGTGGGTCCTTGGTGTGTGTTCCACCCCTGGTCTTGATGCCATAAGCTTGTATGTCCTGTTTGGCATTGTTAGCAAACAAATCTTTTTGCACATTAGAAATTTGTTCAATCTGAGTTTGAACCATATGAAAATGCTTAAGAAGACATTTAACATCATTAACTGTTCTTTCTAGAACACCAAGTAAACTTTTGATAGTAAGAGAATTATCATGTAACTGACTTTGTATCCTCCTATTAAAATTGTCTTGCTTAATAATAAAATTATCAAGCTCATCTAAGCATTGGTCGGGAGGCTTACCTTTAGGGATATCACTTTCGGTAAAGTCTAATAGAGAGTGTACCTCTGCCAAGGGAGGGTGAGTAGTAGGTTCACACAACTTCTCGATAGGCGGTAGATTCTTCACGTCTTCGGCTTTAATGCCTTTCTCATTTATAGACTTTTTTACTTCTTGCATATCTTCGGGGCTCAAAACAAGCATGCCCCTCTTCTTTGGTGGTGGAGGTGGTTCAGGTACGGACCAATCTTCCTGGTTCTTGGCAATCTTGCCCATTAATTCTTCAGCATCGGCCGGTTTTCTTTCCCTGAAAACACAACCAGCACAACTATCCAGATAGGACCTGGATTCATCGGTTAGGCCAGCATAAAATATATCAAGTAATTCATTCTTTGGGACTTCATGTCCTGGTCTAGCCTTAATTAAGTCACAATACCTCCCACAAACTTTAGGGAGGTGCTCATCCTGCAACTGTTTAAAGTTATACATTCTTTGCAAAGCAGCATGTTGCATATGAGCAGGAAAATTTTTATCAACAAATAATTGAACTAAGTCCTGAGGACTCTCAATGGAACCATAGGGTAGTGCATTGTACCATGATTTAGTGTTTCCCTTCAAAGAAAAAGGAAAAGCTTGGCCACATAGAAATTTCGTATCTTCTCATCAGTAGTAAATAGGTCACCTATTTCAGCGAGTTTGGTCAGGTGTGCTATAGCATCATCATTTTCTCTGCCATAAAAAGGGTCAGCCTCGACTGTAGATATAATTGAAAGATCAACAGAGAAATCATAATCAGGATTAGTGATGCATATAGGAGATGTGGCAAATTTAGGATCAGGAATATTCTTGTTCTTCATGGAGTGCTTTTCGAGCAGCTCCTTAATAGCATCAGGGTCAGAGTCGGTACACTCTCTGAGTTCCCTGCAAAGAACATCATCAAGAGTAATATAATCATCATCAAGGATCATCTCCATGAGTTCATCTAAGTTTGGGTAACCAAAGGTTTTGCAAGTAGGAATATAGGTGACAGGAGTCTTGGCCTCTGCTTCTGTTGTAGCCTTGGCAGACTGAGTTTCAATATAGTGACCAAGAAAACTAGTATCATCAAGAGTAGTGGAAGCATCATCAAAAGTATCGGACATAGTGATAGACTCAGTAGAAGTAGCATGTGGTGGTAGTGGTGAAGCAAACTTACTTATAACGGAAGGTGAATCAAGCATAGCACTGGTACTCAGAACGATACCTTTTCTTGTAGTGGATGGTAGGATCGCAACCTTGAGGCCTCCTTTCTTACCCATAGCGGATGAAGTGTGGAAGGCAGGATACTTCAAGTAGACTTTTAAATATTGCTATGCTCCCCGACAACGGCGCCAGAAAACAATACTTGATGACCCTCAACTGTAGGGGATCGATTGTAGTGTTCTCGCGGGTAAGTTAACCCAATTTATTGATTCGACACAAGGGGAGCCAAAGAGTATTTATAAGCTTTTACAGTTGAGTTGTCAATTCAACCGCACCTGAAATATACTTGCTTGCAACAAAGTATTAATAGAAACTATGGTATGATAGTGGTAGCGATGGTGGTAACAGCAAAAGTAAATCAGCAGAAATAAACTAGTTGTAACCAACAGGATTAAAATTACTGTAGGCTAGGGAGATGGATGGTTGGGCGCTGCATGAATAAGAATGAACATGTAATAGATTCTAACACGGGGCAAGGTACACAGAAAAGCAATGATCATCTATGAAAATATCAAACATTAGGCATGTATCCCATAGGTAGTTGTGGGTGCTTGCAATAAGAACTTGCACAACACCTTTTGTCCTACCATTCCGCTACGAACGGGGCCAAAGGGAACTTATGGAGATTAAGGTGCTCCTGTAAAAGAGCACCGGAACAAAGCAATGAACTCAATGGATACATGGAATCCTCAAATTAAGGATCATCCCCTTTGGTGTCCCAAGCTGCCACCTTTGGACCATAATAGGTGCATACAAGTCATAGATAGAATCTCAATCATAAATATACTCATGAAAACATAAGTGGTTCAGATCTGAAAACATGGCACTCGGTCCCAAAGTGATAAGCATTAAGAGCAACAAGTTGTAGCAAAGATGATAAACACCATAGTAGATGATAGGCAACATGCCCCTGACAATCCGACGAACTATTACATGATCAAACTCATCCAATCCCTACAATCCCCTTTGCCTACTCAGAACGGTACCTTTCTTGTAGTGGATGGTAGGATCGGAACCTTGGGGTCTCCTTTCTTACCCATAGCGGATGAAGTGTGGCAGGCAGGATACTTCAAGTAGACTTGTAAATATTGCTATGGTCCCCGGCAACAGCTCCAGAACAGTACTTGATGACCCTCAAATGTAGGGGATCGATTGTAGTGTTCTCGCGGGTAAGTTAACCCAATTTATTGATTCGACACAAGGGGAACCAAAGAGTATTTCTAAGCTTTGACAGTTGAGTTGTCAATTCAACCGCACCTGAAATATGCTTGCTTGCAACAAAATATTAATAGCAACTGTGATATGATAGCAATAGTTATGATAGCGAAAGTAAAACAGCGAAAAGTAACAACTAGTGACCAGCAGGATTAAAGCACTGTAGTCTAGGGAGATGGATGGTCGGGCGCTGCATGAATAAGAATGAACATGTAACAGATTCTAACACGGGCAAGGCACACAGAAAATCAATGATCATCTACGCAAATATCAAACATTAGGCATGTATCCCGTAGGTAGTTGTGTGTGCTTGCAATAAGAACTTGCACAACATCTTTTTTCCTACCATCCCGCTACGAACGGGGCCAAAAGGAACTTATGGATATTAAGGTGCTCTTGTCAAAGAGCACCGGAACAAAGCAATAAACTCAATGGATACATGGAATCATCAAATTATGGACTATCCCCTTTGGTGTCCCAAGCTGTCACCTTTGGGATCGCCGGTTCCGGACCATAATAGGTGCATACAACTCATAGATAGGATCTTGAACATAAATAAACTCATGAAAACATAAGTGGTTCAGATCTGAAAACATGGCACTCAGGCCCAAAGTGAAAAGCATTAAGATCAACAAGTTGTAGAAAAGATGATAAACACCAAAGTAGATGATAGGCAACATGCCCCCAACAATCTGACGGACTATTACATGATCAATGTCATCCAATCCCTGCCATCCCCTTTGCCTACAGCAGGGAATTACTCACACATGTGAAGAGAAGTCATGGAGGAAGGATGGAGTGGTGATGGTGATGACGATGGCGATGATATCCCCTCTCCAGAGGCCAAATCAGCCTCCAGATTAGCCCTCCCGAAGAATAACAGAGGTTGGCGGCGGCTCCGCGACGGGTTCTGGAAAAAGCGACTTCTGTTTCGGAGTTTCCCTGTCACAGGAATAAATAGGAGTCGAAGTAGGGCACCAGGGGAGGGGGAGTCGCCCAGGTGGCCTGTGGGCGCGACCCCACCCCTGGCCGCGCCAGCAGGGCTCCTGGGGGCCCCCTGGCTGCCCTCTGCCCCCCCCCCCCTCCTGGCTCCGGGCTCCTTCGGGTGCTTGGATTTTTTGGTATTTTTCTGGGAATTTTCTGAGATGTCCAAAAATCCATTTTCCTGCGCACAATAAAACCATACAGGCAGCTCTGCTGAAATCAACGTCAGTCCGGGTTAGTTTAGTTCAAATCATGGAAGAATGAGGGCAAAACAATAGCAAACGTGTTTGGAAAAGTAGATACGTTTGAGATGTATCAGCTCAATGCATGTTTTGTGTGATATTGCTATGATCTAGATACACTTTCATACACTCTTGATCATATTTGGACTAACCTATTAACACAGTGCACCCCAGTGCCAGTTCCTGTTTTCTGCTGTTTTTCTATTTCAGGTTTCCCCCATATTAAAAGTGCTCCAAAAATTCGGGAAAAACAGATAAAAATGAGCACAGAGGAACCTTCCGGAATCACCTGGGTGGGGCAAGAGGGCCACCACCAGGGTCTAGGCGCCCTGGTGGCGCGCCCTAGGGCCTAGTCGCGCCAAGGGGGACGCCTAGACCCTTGGTAGCCCCCCTGGCTACCTCACTTCGCCTATATATTCTCCATGCCGGCATTCTTCCAAAGACAGAACCCTTTTTCGCGATGTCGCCTCTATTCCGCCGCCGCCGCGCTTCCAAGATCGGGAGCGCGAGCAGACCTATTCCTCGCACCCTGCCGGAGGAGGATTGACCTCCGGGACCTTCCCCTCCACCATGGACGCTTCCCGGATGATCCGTGAGTAGTCTACCTTGGACCATGGGTCTGTGATCAGTAGCTATGTGATGTTCTCCTCCCCTCTTTGTTCTTCATGGATTAGACCTTGTGAGCTGCCCTACATGATCAAGGCACATATGTAATTCTTTCTGCTGTTGCTATGCTGAGTTTGCTGGGATCTGATGGATTATGAGACTATGTTCAGTTTGTGATAGAGTAATATATTTGGTTCTTATCTTTTATATTTTTTTTCATAAGTAATTCTTGCATGTTCTCCGTTGCTGTTTATTGCTTTGGCCAAGTAGTAGGTAGTGACCCCAAGAAGGAACGTTATGCTCGATTGTGGGTTCATGCCCCCTGATGACACACTTGAGTGATAGAAACATGAGTCTAGGGGATGTGTTGTTGCCATAAGGGGAAAACAACGGTGCTTGTAACCGCGGTTGCAAGGATTGTTTACTTTACGCAAAGTTCTTTTAATGCACTTGTCTGTTGCTTTGAGTTTACACTTTGGGTGGGGCTCGCAACTTAATACCAGCAAGATGTTTTGGATAGATATCTCAAGGTGGATTATTAGTAGTAGATGCATTTGGATTTCGGTTTACTTATTTTGGCGTACCGCCCATGCTTTTGAGCCTCTTCCTTTCTTTGTAGCATAGTTAACATTGTGGTGCGTTTTTAATCCTGTCAATTGTCTGGCTGTGATTTGTTTACCTCGCATAGCACTTTTATCGTCTTTTGGGAGAGAGACATCACTAGGGAACATCACGGGACCCCGGTCCATATGCTCATCACTTTTTACATGCTCATTTATTTTCTTCTTTTACTTTCCATTGGCTATCATTATCATTATCCCTTGTGTTTCATCCTTTGTAAACAACAAGACCGGAGAGATCGACAACCTCTCTGAACTTTGTTGGGAGCAAAGTTATTTGTTGTGTGTGTGCAGGTCCACGTCAACCGCTAAATTTCTAGCGCCATTGGCACCTACTTTGCTACTTTCGGAGTCCTACGGGAGACATACCCTATCCTCTACATAGGGGAAATTTGCTGATATCCTACATTTCACCTTCCACTTGGGGTAACCAACGAAGGGCGAGAAGCCATTATCATCTCTCGCACATCAATGTCTTCTCGCCCCTCGTTGGTTACACCAAGTGGAAGGTTGAGATGTAGGATAGCAGCAAATTTCCCTTGGCAAAGATACCAATGTTTGAGTGAGTCCAATAGGACTCCAAGGTCGACAAGTAGGTGGTTCGGCAAGTGATGCGCCGTTTGAATGATAATCACTTGCGTTACCTGGACCTGCACACACAACAAGTAACTTTTCTCCCAACGAAGTGTTGGGGTTCGGGGCAGAAAACACAAATTTTTTATAACCTATGAGACCCATACCCAAGACCTATGCTATGCTGATGCAAGTAACGGACAGAAATAGATCACATACCAGGATGTAGTCCGTTAAGCGGGAAACGTTCCCGCATGAACGTGGTTGGTGTAGTCGTACCGGCAATCCCCGATGGCGTGCAGATCCACGATGACTCCTTCAGCCACCCGATCCTTGTGGACCGATGACGGGATTACGTCCCCGTCGGAACGTTGCTAATGAAGACCTCGCGATACGACCACGACGATGAAGTAGCACCACAAGTGTAGTGCCTCGCGGGATTATACACATACAGTATACCCGACGTCCCTCCGGGCTCCGAACCAGTAGAGCAGCGGAAAGAAGATGGATTCGGATCCCGATTCCAGCAGCACGACGGCGTGCGTATAGTGGAGAAATCCCCAACCAAGTGTAGACTCCAAACAAGGGGAGTCCACTCGAGGAAGGAGAAAGAGGGAGAGAGAGATGAGAACTTATCTCAAAAATATGATGAATAAAAGGGCACCTCTACCCCTCCTTATATAGGCCAAGGAGGGGTGCCACCCCCCCCCCCCTCCACTTCCGGGGTGGGACTAATCCCAAGGGGGGGGGTGGCGCACCTATTAAGGGGGGTGGGCCCCCTCATGGCGCCATGGCCCATGGGGGAGGAGTCCCTCTCCCCCTAATGGGCCCTATGAGGCCCATATGCCTTTTAATTCATTTTTAATTATATTTAAATACATTTTAATATTTAATTCAGATAATTAAATAATAAAACATATATTAAACATTATTAAATATATTTTGAACCTTTCAAAATACCCGGAACAACTTCCGGCCTTCATCGGAACAATTCCGGTGTTCTCTCCAATCTCTCCGGTGATCCCGAATCAATCCTTACTGCGTCGAGTACCCTTAAGTGTAACACCCTACGGTCCGGGAAACAACAGACATGATCGAGACAATTCTCATTGATCAATGACTAATCAATTGGACCTGGTTACAATCCTTGATAGCCCCTGCGCTTCCATCGAATGAACTTCAATCGCTGTTGGATCCGTTAACCGTGTGCCTGTTCCCTTTGTCCTATGGTACTTTGCTTGTCCGAGGTTTGATCATCGGTATCCAATATACCTAGTTCGTTCTCGTTCTCAACAAACAAGTTTACTCGTTCCCGTGATATTACAACTCCGTGACCTAGTCACACGTTTGCAAACTTTATGATGTAACATCACCTAGTGGGCCCAGAGTACCTATCCGTCACACGGATGGACAAATCCCGCTTTGATCTATTTGCATACTCATCAACTATCTATTTCGGAATACCCAAAGTGCACCATTATGGCCAGCATATTTCAGTCAGGCGGTGGGATACAAATCAAAGTCTCCTCATAGATGACAATTACGTATGATCATTACGGTCAAAGGATCTGGTCACTACGTTATAGTTATCGCAATGTCGAACTATGTGACTTGATCACATCGCAACACTTTTGGTGGGTGTATGTCCATCATATCATTATCCAATGATACGACTCCATTGTCAACAGACGCCATTGTCTCATGATCAGGAAACCTTGATCATCAATCACCCAATGGACTAGTATACTAGGGTTGACTAGGGACCTGGTTGTCTGTATACCACACCTGTATTAATGTTTCCGCTTAATACAGTTATAGCATAGTATCAAACGTATTATGAACTAATGGAATATGCTCGATAAAACATATTTTATTTGCCTCTAGGGCACATTCCCAACACGAAGTACATAGGGGTTGTCAATCCCTTCGGCCTTGTCGTTTACAAAGGGTCAAACGCAAAGGGATAATGATAGTGATAATGATAGCAACTAAAAGTAAAAGCGATAAATAAAGTGGAGGTGTAAACACTTGTGTAAATATGGACCGGGGTCCCATGACGTTCACTAGTGATGTCTCTCTCCCAAAAGATGATAAACAACTAAGTTGGTGAACAAATTAGAGTTGGGCAATTGACAGAATTATAAACGCACCGCAATGCTAATTATGCTACTTGTAAGAACAAAGTTAAGCCCCCATGAGTTTTGGATATTGTTGGACAAAACAATAGAGGAACTAACAAGTTTTCTAGTGTAAAACAGATGGTTAGGTTCCTGAAGTTATAGGTTGGTGATAAAGCTTCAACGAAGATTTACATATTTACTGAAGCATATCCCCAGGATTGAAGCTCATTACGGATGTCGACCCCTAAAAAGATAAGGAATCCTGAAGCACGTCTCATCGAAGGAGATGACCAAGATGGCGCAAGACTTATAGTTTTTGCGTAGTTCTTTTTCACTTCTTTGAGTCGTAGGAAAAACCGTACTATCAAGAGGGTTTAGTAAATGTACTTCGAAGGTTTTGGTGAAAATACTCAGATCAAATCCAAACCTGTAAGAAGCCAGAGTTGAGAAATCTCATGTGCACTAGGTAATGCTTCACCAGCGAAGACTTCGTTCTTTCGGCTCCTGAAGCAGAACCAAGTTCGCGAGTCAGCTTTACTTGGACCGCAAGTAAAGTTGCGCTTTGATTGGAAATATGACCGTTGCGGACAGGTGTCAAGCTGTCGCATCGGGTCATTTAAGACATTTCGCACCTAGGGATTGCCACCTATAAATACGCCACCCCCGCCCTCATTGGCCGGTGGCTGCTCAAGAATATTTCCTGACAGTGAAGAGAAAGAGCAACCCCACCAAAGCAAACCAAAAACCCATCCACCGAAGCATAAGTCCTATTGATGTGAGTTGATTCATTATGACTTAGTAAGAAGTTTGCTATCCTTTTTATCTTGGAGAACTGCAATTCTGCTAGACGGTTAGAGTGTTGTTTTTCAGAGATCGAAGAGTTATTGTCGCCTCGAAGTCCTGTTTGTCAAAGGTTTCGGTGATTTCCTCAATAATCAACCACGAGTGAAGAACTGACCAAGCTCAAGGAGATTGGTGCAGTGGAGATACGGACGGAGAGACGTTAGCTCCTGTGTTCAATCACAAGTCCCTCCAACCAGACGTAGCACTTTGCAGAGTGTGAACTGGTCGAACAAACATCGCCGAGTCAAGAGTTCGTTTTACTTTCCGCACTTACATTTAGTTTTACTATTGCTTCAGTGTTTTGATTCAATGCAATTGATTCGATGCTTTTGATTCGCTATGTTATGCTTCAATCCCGTTTTGCTTCAATGTTTACCTTTCTGTTGAATCTCTTCTGCTGCTAAATTATGCTTCACTTCATAGTTTCATGCAAAAATTTGAAGTGATCATTCACCCCCTCCCCCTCTGTTCACATACTTGGACTTACAATTGGTATCAGAGCTAGTCACTCTTTGTTTGGATTAACCTCCTGGAGTGTTTTGCAAGTATGTCTTTCGCAGTCATTCGCTCCAACGAACCCATACCCGTGTTCAATGGAAAGGATTATCCATACTGGAAGGACAAAATGAAGAGAAATATCATGGCTATCAACTCGACTGCCTGGCCAGTTGTCTTATATGGAGTTACAGTTGCACTGGACGCTCCCACGACGGCCTAGCGCGTGAAATGACCTCGCCACAGCCACGCCGGCCATGGACTGCCCGGGGACACGACGGCGGCACGGGAACTCGCGGAGACGGGGACTTCGCACTACCACGGTTACGGGAACGGGAAGCTCATCGAGGTGATTCTGAAGAAGAGCTCGAACGCGATGAAGAGGATGGAGCCGCTGTAATCGACGTCGGGGACGGAGACGGGACTCGACGGGGAAGACGACGGTGGCGAGTCGAGGCACAGCTCCTAGCTCCGGCCTGCGGGAAAAAACGGGACGCAGGGGTGGTCAGGGACGCGTACGCGTGCGCACGGTCAACGACATGGCGAGGCGGCGGCCAAATCGGCGGCTTACCGGCGAAACAGAAGAGGGAAAATCCTCCCATGGCGGCGGCGGCGGAGAGAACGAGGAGGGGGGAAGGAGCTAGGGTTCGGGAGAAGGAGAGGGGGGCCAGCCTTTAAGGGGGGCGAGGAGGAGAGGCTGCGGAGGGGCTCCACGCCGAGCTCCTCTCCGTCCTGCTCTGACGAAGGGAAAAAGGAGGGGGAAAAGGTGGGGAAGAAGACGCTGGCAAGCGGGCCCGGGCGGTCAGGAAGAGAAAAAAAAATTAAGGGCGCGGGGCTCCTCTTGCTGGGCCGAAACGGCCAGGCCCCGAATGGGTTGGGCTTCTCTGGATGCAGCGGAGGAAAAGAAAGAAAAAACCCCTCTGCATTTTTCAAAATGCAGCAGACAAAGAAAAGAAAAGAGGAGGTAAAGGAGATTATAAAAAATATAACACAATATTTTAAATATCTCTAGCAACAAGCTTGATCACCCAAAATTGGTTGGGCAATTTTTGGACACAGAGAAAAATCACCACAATCCAAACAGTGCCCTTTTCCATAGAAAAATGTGCATTTGGGATTCTTTGGAAAGAAACACAAGGTTAACAATTCCATGAACTCAAGAATCTCACACCTTGCATTATTTTGGATTTTTCAAAATTGGTTTGACCAATTTTGGCAACCACAAAAATGTGGCTCCTTTTAAAAATTCAAACCATTTGAACTAGGGGGCACTGTTTGAAAGTTGTAAAAAAAAGATTTGAAAAGACAAGAATCCTTGGCAAGACAAAAGAATTGGCTAGGCCAAAGATGAGGTTGAGGGGAGGTGACATGCAATCAGAACAATTTGAAGATCATGTCACTTGAACTACATTGATCACCTTTGATCACAAAGCAAAAGGACTCCAATCCCAATGTAATTCCAAATCATCACATGCAAAGTCATGAACATCCACCATGAGGAGTTAAAAGTTGAACAGACAAGGTATAAAACATGGTGTATCATAAGGGCATTACATGTGGGCTGTTACATATTTCCCAATAAAAGCATCCTTGTACTTATCCCAAGAATCTATGCTATTCCTAGGCAAGGATTGAAACCAGATTTTATCTCCTTCCCTCAAAGAGAAAGGGAAAAGCTTAAGATTAACAATATCAACTTCTACTTCTTTATACTTTTGCATATCACAGAGCTCAACAAAATTATTGAAGTTTAAAGCAGCATCATCTCCAACACCGGAGAATTGATCTCTCATAACAAGGTTCAGCAAGGCAAGTTTAATTTCATAAGAGGTAGCTAAAGTAGCAGGTGTAGCAATAGGAGTGCAGATAAAATCATTGTGGTTGTGACTAGTGAAGTCACACAACTTGGTGTTTTCAGTGGAACCCATAGTAGCAGCAAGTGTGGCAAACATTTTTTTGTGATTTTTTGATAATGGACACGAAGATAAAAACTGAAAGGTAAACTAACAAGACTAAAAATCAAAGGTAAAAGATAGCGTGCAACTCCCGTATTTTGAAGATTTGAGTCCCCGGCAACGGCGCCAGAAATTGCTTGATGCTAGCGAGGAAATACTTCTCGCCCTTTGTTGGTTACCCCAAGTGGAAGGTTGAGATGTAGCGTAGCGGTAGATTTCCCTTGGCAAAGATACCAAGGTTTAGAGTCATCCCAGGAGGACTCCAAGGTCGACAAGTAGGTGGTAAAGTGAACAATGGCGCCGTTCACAACCTCAGGTTGCTTACTTTACCTGGACTTCACACAAATACAAATAACTTTGCTCCCAACGAAGTTCAAAGAGGTTGTCAATCTCTTCGGTCTTGCTATTTACAAAGGATCAACGCAACAGATAGTAGGAGTGATAATTGCAACTAGAAAGTAAAAGAAGGAAGTAAATTGAGTGTGTAAGAGTGGTGGAAATATGGACCGGGGTCCCATGATGTTCAATAGTGATGTCTCTCTCCCAAAAGAAGATAAAACTGCTATGCGAGGTAACAAATCACAGCTGGGCAATTGACAGGATTACATGCGCAAACCAATCCTAACGATGCTACAAAAAAAGGAAGAGGCTCAAAAGCATGGGAGGTACGCCAAAATAAGTAGACCGAAATCCATCTGCATCTACTACTAATCATCCACCTTGAGATATCTATCCAGAAAATCTCGCTGGTATTAATTTGCGAGCCCCACCCAAAGTGTAAACCCAAAGCAACAGACAACTGCATTAAAAGAACTTTGCGTAAAGTAAACAATCTTTGCAACCGCGGTTACAAGCATCATTGATTTTCCCCTTGTGGCAACAATACATCCCCTATAATCATGTTGTTGTCACTGAAGCTAGTCATCAGGGGGCATGAACCCACAAGCAAGCATAACGCTCCCTCTTGGAGTCACTACCTACTACTTGGCCAAAGCAATAAACAGCAACGGAGAACATGCAAAAATTACTCGAGAAAAAATATATAAAAGATAAGAACCAAATATATTACTCAATCACAATCTGAACATAGTCTCATAACCCATCAGATCCCAGCAAACTCAGCATAGCAACAGCAGAAAGAATTACATATGTGCCTTGATCATGTAGGGCAGCTCACAAGGTCTAATCCATGGAGAACAAAGAGGGGAGAAGAACATCACATAGCTAATGATCATGGACCCATGGTCCAAGGTGGACTACTCACATATTATCCGGGAAGCATCCATGGTGGTGGAGAAGCTCCCGGAGGTCAATCCTCCCTCCGGCAGGGTGCCGGGAAGAGGTCTGCTGGTGCTCCCGATCTTAGAAGCGCGGCGGCGGCAAAACAAAGGCGAGATCGCGAAAAGGGGTTCTCTTCTCAGGGTTTCCGCGATGGGAGATAAATATAGGCGAAGGGGGGGAAGCCGGGGGGCCACCAGGGGTCCAGGCGGCGCCCTGGCGCGGCCCCACTCCTAGCCGAGCCGGGAGGACGCCTCGGGCCCTGGTGGGTCCCCTCTGGCCCCTCCTCGGTGATTCCAGAATCTTCCGAAGCGCTGATTATTTTTTCTCGGAATTTTTGTAGCATTTTTAATACAGGGGAAACCTGAAATAGAAAAGCACCAAAAACAGGAACTGGCACTGAGGTTGTAAGAGCAAGTTTTGCCCCCGAAGGTTTTGGACATTGTTGGACAAAGCAGAAGTGGAACTAATATCGTTTTCGAGTATAAGCAGATACTTAGGTTCCGAAACAATGGAGTTTGCAAGGAGAAGGTCGAAGAACAACTCACTGCAGCGAAGCTGCAGTCATCTACCGAAACCTTTGAAGGAAGACGACCCTTAAAAATGTCATCGAAGAAGAAGACTCTCTCGAGTAAAAGCACAACAAGGACAAAGCTGAAGTTGGTCGAAGACTTAGTCTTTTTACTAGTTTCTCTTTATTTTCTTGAGTCGTAGGAAAAACCGTACTATCAAGAGGGGTTTGCTAGTTGAGATCTTAGTCGAAGTGAAATTGCTCTGCTCAACCTAAACCCACGAAAGCCTACCGAGAGAAATCTTACTGAGTTGAGTGAATAGCTCGAAGGAAAAGTCATCGCACTTCATACCTTCGAGAGAGAACTCGCTCGGTAAGTCAGCTTACTTGTTCCTCAAGTAAAGTTGTGTAGTGATTGGAATCCGACCGTTGTGGACACGCGTCAAGCAGTCGCATCGGGTCACCTCAGTCATATTACCCATTGGGATCGCCAACTATAAATACCCCGCACCTACCCGCCATTTCGGGTTGGTTGCTCCACTGAAGATTCTAAGACAGAAGTACTGTGAGCATCCCAAGAGAGATCCATCGAGAGAAAACCAAAACCCAAGTCTGAACTGAGTTGAGCAATTCACAGAGACTTAGGTTGAGATTAGCCGATCTTTTTATCTTGGAGAACTGCAAGTCTCCTAGACGGTTAGGCGTCGCCTGTCAAGCAGTTGAAGAGAAATTGTCGCTGCTGAAGGAAGTTTGTAAAGGTCTCGGAGATATCCTGAATCATCTACCACGAGTGAAAACTGGACAAACTCGAGGAGTTTGTTGCAGTGGAGAATAGGACAGAGAGAGTTTTGCTCCAGGTGTTCAATCACTAGTCCCTCCAACCAGACGTAGCACTTTGCAGAGTGTGAACTGGTTTACCAAACATCGTCGTGTCAGGCTCGTTTTCCTTCTCACATTTACATTAAGTATTTACTCGTTGCCTGTTTGCCTTCGATGTTTACCTTCGCTCCCAATCCTTTCGAGCTATGTATATCTTTCGATACTGTAATTCCTTCGAGATGTCTTTAGTTCTTCGCAGATTGCATGAATTCCTTCTAAGTTCCATTGAATTTTTAGAAGTGATCATTCACCCCCTCCCCCTCGGATCATTCTTGAGCTTTCAATTGGTATCAGAGCTAGGCACTCCCTACGCTCTGCGTATTTTGGTCTAACCACCTGGAGTGTTGTCAAGAATGTCGTTTGTAGTTGTTCGCTCGGGGAACCGATTCCTATTTACAATGGGAAGGACTATCCCTATTGGAAGGACAAAATGAAGGGGAACGTCATGGCCATCAACTCTACCGCTTGGGAAGTTGTCAAGAATGGTGTAAATGTCAAAGACAAAAGTGCCATCACTCCTGAAGAGGCTAAGAAGATGGCCCTCGATGCTGAAGTCTGGGTATTCATTAAAAATCATCTGATTCCAGAGAAATATCATGAAGTCAAGAATATTTCTTCAGCCAAAGGTGTCTGGGACTATCTCGAGAAGATTGGTGAAGGTGTCTCTACTCAGAAAGATGCTCGTATCGACACCCTTTGGAGCAAATTCTATCGTTTCAAGAGGCACGAGGGAGAAAAAGTTAACTCCATATACAGAAGACTCACTGCGTTGTCAAATGAACTGATTCCCTCGGTGCCGAAGACATTACCAATCGGATTATTGTCAGAACTTTGCTCCGTTCCCTTGATGATTCCTTCGATCACAATGTGCTGATGATTAAGGAAAGGACTGATTTCAAGGATCTTGTTGCCGCTGACATTCTCGAAAGACTCAACACTTTCGAGATGGAAGAAGATGAAAAACGAGATGTTAATGGGACTCGAAGAAAATCTCACGCACTCAAGGCCAAAGTTTCACATCACTCCTCCCCTGAAGCTAGTTCTGAATCTGGTTGTGCCTCAGATGGCCCCGAGAATATTGGAAAAGATCTGGCACTGATAATGAAAAGATTCAACCGCTGAACTCCTCTTCACTGAAGAAAAACTACTCTTCAAGACATTCGAGCAATTCATCACAGCATCGATCATCATCCAAAAACTCTTCAGCGAAAGATAATTGTTGCTACAAGTGCAAGAAGCCAGGTCACTTCATTGCTGATTGTCCTCTCTGGGAAATTGAACATAGATCAAAGCATTCTCACAGCAACTCTTCGAGCAAGTCACACAGATCGAGCAAAAACTATGAGTCGAAGAGATATGATTCAAAGTCCAGAAAAGACAAGAAAGATGGTTCTGATGATGACAAGAAGAAGAAGTACCACAAGAATCGAGAGAGTTCTTCCTCAAAATCACATTCCTCTCGACGAAAGAATTCTCACCGTGCCAAAGCCTATGTGGGTAAGGAGATGAACTCTGAAGATGAAGCATCCGGTTCTAAAGCTGAATCAAACTCAAGATCTGGTTCTGCTTCTGCTTCTGAATCTGATGGTGTTGCTGGTCTAGCATTTGCTTCGAACAAGACTTCAAGTTCATTCTTCACTAACCAAAGCAGTGAAGATGAATCTCCAGCTTACTGCTTCATGGCCAAGGCTAAGGTATCCTCTTCTAAGAATTACTACGATACTTCTGATGGATCTGCTTATGAAAGTAAATCTAGGATAAGCTATGCCAAACTTGCCAAAATTGCTTCTATCCAACAAGATGAACTAGATTCACTAAGTGAAACTATTCAAAAATCTGAGACTCTGTTGATCGATGAGATTGAGAAAGGTCAAACTTTGACAAATGAGCATGCTGCTCTGAAGGAAAAGTATGATGAACTTTCCTCTCGGCATGATCTTCTCTCAGTGGACTACGAGAAGCTAACCTATGAATTCCTTCAAAGGAAAATGGCTCTCGAGAAACTGAGAGAGGCTCATGAAGAGTTGGAGAGTATCAATCTCACGCTCATTGCTCAACAGGGCTCAGGAGCTAAAATTGAATCTGCTTCACCTTGCTTAACTTGTTTGGAACGAAGTAAAATTGAGTCTATTTCTGAGAAATCGAAAGGAAAGCAACCTATTGTTATTGATGATGCTAACCCCTCGAACGAGGAAACCAGTACCGAGTAACTCCTCAGGTTGAGAAATTTATTTGAAACAGGCATGTTCAAAAGTGTGCAGGGACACCAGTACCTATGTGATATCCTAAGGAAGGCTCTACTTCATAGGAATCCTCAAAACGAAGGAGTTGGTTTCGTAAGGAAAATCAACCCTGATGGCACCTACTGGGAACCCGAGCAGTATCCTAAAACTGGCTGGGTTCTTGCGAAAGAAAAGCCCATTGATATTGCTAACCTTTCAGGTTTCAGTTGCAAAATTTACAAGGCTATTGTTGATGAATCACTTGATTCTGACTACAAGCTTGTCAAAGATCAGGAAGGAAAGGTGTCGGATGAATTCGTTGGTACTCCTCCGAATAATGGTTTTTATAAGCGACAGATTTGGGTTCGCAAATCTCTAGTAGAAAAATTGCCCCCTAACCATTCTATGCAGGGAAAATCCCCGGTACCACTGAATCACTACTATTCTCTCGAGGATAGAAATGAACCCTTGGTGCCTGCTTCAAATGTTCCCCAGAAGGAATACTATCGAGTCGATAGAAATGTTTATCGTCATCGTGACAATAATACCAAAACTACTATTTCCTACTAGTACTCTAACCCCTCGTCGAGGAATTATATTTATGGTGTGCTTGATGGTCCCGATCGACAATATAACCATGTTCGCTATAATATCGCTGCCTCATCTAGCACTTCCATGCTTTCTAAGTCACCTTCTCGTTTGTGGGTAGTTAAGAAGAACTAATTCTTCTACGGGGCTATGTCTCCGGTGGATCCAAATAGGTCATGGATAGTGGTTCTACAAATCATATGACCGGAGACAAAGATTTGTTCACCGAAGACAAACTTACTGAATCTTCACAGAGATATATTACCTTCGGTGACAACAACAAAGGAAAAGTACTTGGTTTGGGTAAGGTCGCTATATCGAAGGATAAGTGTAAGGCCCGATATGCGGTACTGTTCCAGATCTAGATGTTTCCATCCAGATCCGGGGACGAAGCACATATCGGTCCCACCGCGACATATGACGAAGTCATACGCCCCGGATTTCCAACATGATATCACAACATTACAGATACAAGGATACAACATCTCATACCTTCGGCATACAACTGCCTCAAATACAATACAACAGCGGAAGGTATATGTCTGGGTACAGACTACAAGCAAATGCCTATTGGCAAAGAGAAAAATATCGATCCCATAACCACACGGGTCCAGGCCCTCCGCCGGGATCCGCCTAACTAGTCGTCGTCGAGTCTCCACGTGAAACATCGGTCACCATACCTGTTGTCGATCAAGAACCCTGAAAAGAGTTTGGGGTAGTATCATGAGTACAGAAGTACTCAGCATCCAACTGTAGTGGCCATCTGACCCAGCAAGGACTTCATCACTCGTCATTCTAGGACAACTAGTAGTTTACGGTAAGGAAGGGGTAAGTGGTGAGGTTGCTGCCGCACTAGCATTTATGAAGTGGCTAACGATCTAGAGAGTAAGGTAAGAAGCCAAGAATTCGATGAGGAATCGCCTCCAACAAGTCTTGCTATCAACTACTTACGCAAACATAACACCTATCATATCCTTGTCCTCCTCTTCGCATCCCGACGAAGAAGAAGCAGTCAAGGCACACACACATTGACGGGTTCCGAAGGTGTATTGGATCGCAAGCTCGCATCGTCTCCGAAGGTACCCGCGGAAGCACACAAGACGATAAACACTGGAAAACAATCAACGAGCAGGCACTCTATTACTACGGGGCAACACAAGATCAAGAAGACATCACACGACACGGAAACACGATACGGATCTATCGTCGAGAACGGTTGCTAACAGTTTAAGTGGGGTATCGGTCACACACGACGAATACCGCACGTTTACGGTGGTTCAAGTTGCTTAGCTACAGGTGATCAACCAACGGTTATTAACATGGCAACTCAAGCAAGCATGGCATAGCACACAAACATGGCAAGAGGTGAAGCAGAAAGGAAACTATCTATGCTAGTCAATTTAAGTGAGGCACAACCTAAACATGGCATACACTAAGTGCCGCACGACAATTAAAGGATTTGGTACTGTTCTGCCCTAAACCATATTTTAGGTTGGTTAACAGCAGAAAACAATAGCATAAAACAAAGTACACGAAAAACTAATCAAGTTACATATAAAGAACACCCCAAACGGAGTTACGGTTAAAAAGATATAAGCAAAACAAGTTACGGGCACAATCTGCCAACATCACGAAGCACACTTTAGAGCAATGCATAAACAGGATAATCAATGCAAACATGCTCACGAATGATATGTAACTAAAGTAGACATGACAGGGAAGGCATGGCAAAAAGAATCATGCAAATAGGCATCATAGATCAAAAGATATTAAGCAAACAACATGGCATCGTGACGTTACAGACTTAGAGAAAAACAGAGGTGGCTGTCAAAAACAGCGGGATAGCAACTTTGGAGCTCAATAACTATATTACCAGCAAGCATATCATGACCATGCAATACATGTAATGAAAGTAGACATGATGCTTAACAATATGCAATTGGAATCACTCAATTCCGATAAACGGTTGCGAAGCAATCGTCACCCGAAGTTGCAACAAAATAACAGTTTTCAGCACAGCAGCACATTAACATCAGGATCACCACTTTGGAGCAAGATTTAATATATCTAGAGCACCCAAATTGTACAAGTTAAAGAATTTAAATGAAGTACACATAGTGCTTAACACATAGGAAAAAGAATCAATGCAATAGGCCTCATGGATTAGTCACAATCATCATGCAAACTTGCAATAAAATAATAACAGCAGCACTTAACAGGAAATAATAGCAATTAACAGCGTGATGCCCACTTCAACACTGATTTGCACCATAAATATTGCCTCAAATCAAAATGCTCACAAAAGACGGATTGAAGTACACGCAATTCTAAGCAACTTTCATTTTGGGCGCAACGTGATCCGAGCTACGGTTTACTCGCAAACTACGGCGCAAAAATGAATACAGCAAGCAGTTCACAGGACTTAGCAGAAATAATAAAAGGAAAAAAAACAGAAGCAAAAAAAAGGTTCGGGCCTCACCCTAGCTGGGCTCGGCCCAACTACGGCGGTGGGAGGCGAGGCCGGCTCGAGCCGCTTGGCTGGCTGGGCCGCAGTGGGGATCTGGCCCACCAAGGGCACAGCGAACGGGCGAGCGGGGAGGCAGGGCCTCGTGCCCCTCCCGAACAGGGTTGACGGCGCCGCCGCGGTTGCAGGTGGCCTCCGGCGAGGAAGGAAGGCGCGACTCCGGCCGGGTCGGGCGTTGGGCGGCTAGGAGGTGCGGATCCGGTCGGCTCCTTGCCGGATCCAGGCAGCGGCGGCCGTTTGCGGGCAGCGGCGGCGCTCGGGCTTGAGCTCGCCGGCTGCTGGAGCCAGGACGGGCGGCGGCCTGTACGGGAGAAGAGAGGGGGTGAGCGCCGAGAGGAGGAGGAAAGGGAGAGGCGCGGCGCGGAGGACCTCACCGGGGCGCGGCGAGCTCGCTAGCCGGAGTTGGCCGGGCGGCCACGGGAGGAGTTGGGCGGCGACCTGTGGTGCCCACGGGCGGAGAGAGAGAGAGAGGGGAGAGATGGCTGGAGGTTGAGCGCGATCTGGGCCGTTGGATCGGCCGATCCGACGGTCCAGATCCGCTGGGCTAGGGTTTGGGCGAAAATAGGGGTAAATTGCGAAAATTTGGGCAGATCTGAGGGGGGTGGCTGCAAATTTGGACTAGGGAAACCCTAGATAGAGGTGGGAGTGTGGTGGTCTTTATATAGCCCAGGTGGCTGGCAGTTTGCAAAAACATCTCTGGTTTTTCTCTCGCGCGCGCGGTGTTTACGTTTCTGGCCGTCGGGGGTCCGCAGGACCTCCGATTCGGGTAAAACTTCGACCTGCGCGATCAACGCGTCGAGCCGGAGGCGTTCACCTCGCGCTGGAACCGTTCTGAGAACACTTTCCGGCGCACTATAAAATATCCCGTTTAATTATTAAACGGGGTTTTTCGTTCCGTTGGCTGCGGCTGGTCTCGTGCGGTTTTCGCGACGATGATCGGGTGAAACCCGGTGTCGCAAAGGTCGAGTGTCGGGGTGGAAAGGGTCGGTCTCCGTCCGATACGAGATAAGAGGGGAAAAATAATCGCCGATCGATAAATCGGGGATGCAAACACCGCAAACAAATCAGATAATCAAACAATTCACACCGAAAACAAAAATTTTAATTTTTGTGAAATCTGGGCTGTTACAATAAGCATATTGACAAGGTCATGCTTGTTCAATCACTAGGATATAATCTTATGTCTATCTCAAAACTTTGTGATATGGGTATGCTTGTACTGTTTTCTGCTTCTCGTTGTGTTGTCTTTTCACAGGATGATTATTCCTTCGTGTTCGAAGGATATCGCAAAGGTGATCTTTATATTGTTGATTTCTCTTCGAGACCTGCAGTGTCCACATGTTTAATGGACAAAGCCACTTCTGGTTGGTTATGGCACCGAAGACTTGGTCATGCAGGAATGAAAAATCTTCAAACTCTAATCTCGAAGAAGAACATCGTTGGAATTGATAATGTGAAATTCGATAAAGATCGTCTATGAAGTGCCTGTGAAGCAGGAAAGATTGCCAAGAAACATCATTCAGCAAAAACTATAATGACTACTACTCGTCCTCTTGAATTGCTTCATATGGATTTATTCGGTCCTCAAAATTATGCTAGTCTTGGAGGTAACAAGTATGGTCTGGTTATTGTTGATGATTTCTCTCGATATACTTGGGTTTTCTTTCTAGATGACAAGAGCAAGGTTGTTGAAATTTTCAAAACTTTCGCAAAGAGAGCTCAGACTGAATATGAATTATCTCTCAAGCATATCAGAAGTGATAATGGTACAGAATTCAAAAACACTCATATCGAAGAATTTCTTGATGAATATGGCTTCACTCATGAATTCTCGGCTGCTTATACACCGCAACAGAATGGTGTGGTCGAGAGAAAGAATCGAACACTTATTGAAATGGCCAGAACAATGCTTGCTGAATATAAAACTCCCATCAGGTTCTGGGCCGAAGCAATTAATACTGCATGTCATATCATCAACAAGGTTTATCTGCACAAATTTCTGAAGAAAACTTCACATGAACTTATCACTGGTAAAAAGCCAAATGTTTCATATCTCATGGTTTTTGGTGCTCCATGTTATATCAGAGATATGAATCACAGCTCCAAGTTTGCCCCAAAGGCTCACGAAGGTTTTCTCCTAGGTTATGGTTCGAATTCTCACACTTACAGAGTTTACAACTCTCATCTTGGAAAAGTTGTAGAAACTATAAATGTTCGATTTGATGAGACTAACGGCTCTCAAAAGGAGCAATTACCTCTTAACCTTGATGAACCACCTTTGGATGAAGTTATCGGGTACATGGCTATTGGAGATATTCGGCCAATCGAAGGAAATGCACATCAAGCCAACAAGGATGATGATGGTCCAATGTTCCCACACATAGACCGGGGCGCTGCAGATCAACATCCTTAAGCTAATGATGTACAGGTCGAAGGAGAACGCATAAACGAAGAAAATTCTCAACCCGAAGGAGAAGCTGAACCCGAAGGAAATGATCCCGAAGGACAAGCCGATCCCGAAGGTCAAGCTGATCTCGAAGAACAACCGGATCCGCAAGCTGTTGAAGAAGCTTTACCTCGTGTTCAAAGAAGAGTGGACGTCGACTCAATACTTGAAGAGATTCGTTTACCAGGTCGCCCCACCACTCGTTCTCGTACTCGTTTAGCTAACTTCTGTGGAAATTTTTCGTTTGTATCCATGCTAGAACCATAGAATTTCGATGAAGCCATGAAGGACTCAGACTGGATGACTGCAATGCTCGAAGAACTTAACCAATTCGAGAGAAATAAAGTCTGGTCTCTTGTTGATAGACCTGATCCCAAGAAGCATAATATCATTGGTACAAAGTGGATTTTTTGCAACAAGCAAGATGAAGATGGAATTGTTATAAGGAATAAAGCTCGACTAGTTGCACAAGGCTACACCCAAATCGAAGGTATTGATTTTGGTGAGACTTATGCTCCTGTTGCTCGACTTGAATCCATTCGTGTCATGCTTGCTTTTGCCAATTACAATGGTATATTGCTATATCAAATGGATGTCAAAAGTGCATTTCTTAACGGTGAAATCGAAGAAGAAGTATATGTTATGCAGCCACCAGGTTTTGAAGACCCGAAGAATCCTGATAAGGTGTACAGGTTGCACAAGGCCCTATATGGGTTAAAGCAAGCACCTCGAGCTTGGTATGAAACACTGAAGGATTTTCTTCTGAAGAAGGTCTTCAAACCAGGAACAACTGATCCGACTCTATTTACTCGTGCATACAAAAATGGTCTTTTTGTGTGTCAAATTTATGTCAATGATATTATATTTGGTTGTACTAACCCTGATATCAGTGAAGAATTTGCTCGTACGATGTCGAAGAAATATGAAATGTCTATGATGGGTGAATTGAAGTTCTTTTTTGGGCTTCAAATCCGTCAACAGAAGAATGGGACTTTCATCTCTCAAGAGAAGTATCTCAGAGATTGCCTGAAGAAGTTTGATCTTGTCAGTTGCAAAACTATCAAGACTCCAATGCCTAGGAATGTTCATCTAGATGCAGATGAGAAGGCAAACCTTTCGATCAGAAGAAATATCGCTTGATGATCGGTTCGCTTCTTTACCTCTGTGCATCTAGACCTGACATTATGCTATCAGTTTGTATGTGTGATCGTTTTCAGGAAAACCCGAAAGAATCACATCATATTGTTGTCAAGCGAATTCTTCGATATCTGGCTCATACACCAACTTTGGGATTATGGTATCCTAAGGGTGCCCAGTTTGATCTCGTTGGATATTCAGATTCTGACTGGGCTGGTGATCGAGTCGACAGGAAATCTACCTCAGGCACATGTCATTTTCTAGGTAGATCTCTTGTCTGTTGGGCTTCAAAGAAACAGAATTGTGTATCTATTTCTACGGCTGAAGCCGAGTATATTGCTGTCGGTTCATGCTGCACTCAAATTCTGTGCCTCAAACAAACGCTGAAAGATTATGGTATTCTTGTGAAGAAAATTCCATTGCTATGTGATAACGAGAGTGCTATCAAAATTGCCCATAATCCAGTGCAACACTCTCGAACGAAGCATTTTGATATTCGTCATCATTTTCTTCGAGATCACGTTCAGCGAGAAGATGCTGTTATCAATCATGTTCGCACTGAAGATCAACTGGCTGATATCTTTACGAAGCCCCTGGATGAGAAAAGGTTTTGTGCACTAAGGTGTGAGTTAAACATATTGGACTCACGCAATGTGCAGTAAGATCATAATTGTCGATACTATGTATTATGTGTTTTCTTTCTATGTTGTTTACTTACGTTAGTTTTCTATTGTGTTTTCTTTTTCGTTTGTTTTTGTTCGTTTGGTGCTGTCCTATACACTTATCACTCCAAGTTTTGTTATCATTGTTTTTCCCTCGGATTGATTAAGTATCAGACCCTGTTTTCCCTCTATTCTATCCCTACCCCATCTTTTCTTTTCTCTCGTGAACATGTATATTTGTACTCGATTAAGATTTCCTTCGAATGTCATTGATTCCGAAGGAAAATCTATCGAACGTTTATCTACCTTTATACTCGATGTTCGATGAGTTTGGTTTCGGACGTGGAGCAACTGTCTTTCGGTTCATTGGGTTTTTCCCGCGATTACCGCCACAAAATCCGTACGTTGAATGCGGAGAGACGCGGAATCTGCGCCGTTGGATCAGATCTGACAGTTATGTCAGACCCCTCCCCTATAAATACTGATCCACCCCACGGCACAGGACACGCAATTCCCTCGACTTCATCTCTCCGCTCCCGAAGCTCTCCCTCGCGCGCCGCCGTGTTGCTCGTCGCCGTCGACTCTCTCGCTGCTTTGCTGCCGGAAGTAAGTCGCCGGAGACCTTCCCGTCGATGAGGAACTTCATCCGCGTCGCCGTAGCAGCCTCACATTGCCAAGTTAGGGTATGTGAGGCTCTGGACGCGATTCCAATCTTATCTGTTCATCGTGTCCAGATTTGTTCTTGATTTTCCGTTATTTGTTTTAGGTCTGTTTGATCCGTTCGGATCATTGAACTTTGGGAAATCGGTTTGTAGGATTCTCTGTCGATTTCCAATCTGTTCTAGGTAAGAAATCCCTCGGATTCTCTCACTTAGGCATATCCCACAGATGCCTATCGATATATTTAGGCTTGTGCAATTATTTCATATAAGTTCTTCGTTAGATTAACACTCGATGGAAATATAGCCTAGCACTTCCATGAAAAACTTGCTTCAAGACAAATTCCTCGATATGCTTACTACGTTCAAAATGCTTTTCCTCGAAATCAGCTCGTACTTGTTCACAACTTTCCTATATTCCCTCGTATCTATCTGTTTCGCAGGAAAATGTCTGGGAACGAAGGAAATGTCAGAGCACCCAAGCGTGTGGGAGGTCGTACAAGAATCACCAACAACTCTGAAGGTTTATCAGAAGAATTGATCATCGAGAAGAAGTTGAGAACGCCTGAAGGCTCTGAAGATGAACGTACAAGAGAAAACAGACTGCAAGAAATTTGAAGGCTTCAAGCACTTCGTTGGTATGAGTACAAGTCAATTATTCCTCGCTGGGAGAGGCTGTTTGCTTTGAAAAAACCTTGGTCTGATGTCAAGTCATTAAGGCCCAAGTGGACGAAAGATAATCGACCACCTCCTCCAGAAGATGCTCACCCATCCTCTCTCAAAACAACTGCTGATTTTAAAGAGTTGGTTGAGGCTAGAGCTGCCCGAGCAGAAAAGCGAAAGGAAGCCAAAG
Organism: Bromus sterilis; assembly: GCA_950022295.1. Classification (NCBI taxonomy): domain Eukaryota; kingdom Viridiplantae; phylum Streptophyta; class Magnoliopsida; order Poales; family Poaceae; genus Bromus; species Bromus sterilis. The sequence continues at coordinate 240,735,599 of OX465598.1, read as the reverse complement.
CAAGAAAGGAGGCTTCTGCTGCTGAGGGTGCCGAGGAAGTTGGCCCAAGTGCTAAACCGAAGGCTGGCAAGAAATCTGCCAAGCGAAAGAAAAAGGAAGTCATTGTCTCTCCACCAGAGGCAAGCTCTGAAAAAGAAGCCAATTCCGATGATCAAGACCCTGGCACAGAGGCTGACATCGAGGATATTGCTCTAAAGAAAAGATCGAGCAATAAAGGCATCAGGATCCAGGAGCTAGCTGCTAAGGCTCCACGAGCAACAATTGACATGACCAACTTGGTCACAGATCCGCCTATTTCCTCTGCTCCCCCAGTTCAAACACGCAGACAAATACCTTCTGTCAGATCGAAGGGAAAGAAAGCCCAAGTGGCTGAAGATGACGAGACTTTGATCCAGCGAAAGGAAAGGCTGGCCAAGCAACAAGCTCTCGAAGCCCAAGACTTGCAAAAGGCAAAGCTGTTCAACTTTCACAGTCAGCCCGAGCATAAAAAGGCCCAGGTTGCTAAACAGTTGGGCATTTTGCATCTGGTTAGCGACAAGTATAAACGCTAGATTGAAGAAGGAACTATTCCTAGTGCTCCGAAGGAAAGGGTCGTGGCCCCTAGCGCCACCGAGAAAGTGGTGAGTCCCACAGTCACGAAGGAAAAGGATGCAGCCGCTAGTGCTGCGAAGAAAAATGCTGAGGCCCCTAGTGCCTCGAAGGATAAAGTTGCGGTCCCTAGTGCCGTAACAAAACCCATTGTTGATGCCAAGGCCACCAAGGAAGCCGAGAAGAAATCCAAAGAGGCTAGGCAGAAGGCTCAGACTGCTCCAGTTCTTCAAGTTGCTCCTGTTCCTTCCCCTGCTGCTCCAGTCGTGTCCGGCCCTCGTGCCGATGAAGAAAGCTCCAACGAAGGAGATTCTGCCGCAAATGCTCTTTGGGATGCTGCTCAAATTTCTCATATCCTCTGGAAGATGGCTACCACACCGAGCAAAGTCACTACCGAGGATGATGTCCCTCCTGAGATCCAAGAACAAGTTGCTCGATACATGATCCGCTGGGAAGGATATCTCACCCAGGATTGCAAGGACAAAGAGAAAGAGAAGTTCTACTCCAAGCAGCTCCGAGAAGAAACTGAGGAACTTGAGTCCCGCCAGTTATTCAAATCCAAAATTGCAACCCTTGAAGCATCCAGAAGGGCACAGAAGGAAAACATAACTGCTGTCAATGAAAAGGTTCGACAAATTTTCTCTGCTATGTGCAAGGAGCACAATGAAGTCATGTCCAAGAGACAATCTCGAAAGTGAAAGTCTGCTGCCCCAACCTCTGCGCGTGGGACGCCAGAGATCGAGAAAAATGCCAAGAAGCAAAAGTCAACCAAGCTCGTTGCTGCAACAGCACAACAGGAAACTGCACCACCCCCCGCCAAGAAACCCACTCCTCCCCGTAAGAAAACTCCACCCCCTTGCCAAGCCACCCCTCCACCTCGACAACAAACTCCACCACCCAACCCACCATCACCACCTCATGTCATTCCATCGACACCCCAGCCATCGAGACCGAAGCTCAAGCTGAGACCGAGCAACCTGCTCAGGTCGAGCAAGAACGTCAAGCCCCCATTTCCTCTGCTCAGAAGGATTATTCCTCTGCCCAGACTCTGCATGAAGGAGAAGAAGCCGATGTTGATATCACAACAGTTTCTTCTCGTCAAGATGCTGCCGAAGGAAATAGTTCTGGCGATGCCAGTTCGAGTGGAAGTTCTTCCTCCTCTTCATCAAACTCTTCGGACGAAGAAATGCTAGATGTCTTTGCCCAGCTGAACAAAGATATGGAGGCCATGGAGACTGAAGAGGCCGCCCAAAATGCCCCTGCCGACGAAGGAGTTGCCATCGAAGCACAGGCCGAGGAAATTTCTCCTGCAGCCATCCCAGCTCAGGATATTGTCAATGTTCCATCTTCAATTCCTCGCCCTGCTGAGCCAGTATATCAAATGCCTGATAATGCTGCTGATGTCTTTCCGGTCGATGAGCTGCTTCATTCTGCTCATCCGAGAGAAATGTTGCCATTGTTCCGCCCTGATGTTCCTCGAGGAGGCCCTATCTTCAAAAGGCGTGAACACAAGCCATTTTTCTTCGGGACCAATCCCTACGAGAAGCCCAGAAATGCATATTCTCTTCGGTTTTGGACCCAAGAGCAAGCCATCTACTACACCCGTGTGTTGTACAACAAGGCGAGAGTTTTCCAGCGTCAGTATCTTGATATGCCTTCGGTGTACGCACTTCATGTTTCGAGAATGTTGCCGAAACAATTGATGGTCTGCATGCTCATAAAATGTTTGCTCTCGATTGTGGCTACAATCCCGAGCTCATTAAGCAGTTTTATGCCACACTGTACGTCACTGGTGATCCTGAGAATTCCAAGACGTGGAAATTTGATTACATGATTCAAGGCCAAGTATTTCACACGACTGTCGATCAATTTCTGGCCATCATAAATTTACCTCGGTTCGAAGGATTACCGCACAAGATTCATGACTTACCTGCTCCAACTCCTGGTGAATTTTCCTCGTTGATGAATCCAGATGTCGTAGGATATCACTACCCAGCTGAGCCGAAGACGAGGCACTTAGTTTTTGAAGCAAAGGCATGATTCTATATTCTTTCAAAGACCTTGATGCCAATGCTCGATGTGCACGATGATTTTCCCATTCCTCATGATGTGCAACTTGCTCTATTGAAGTTAGTCCACGGTCATCCCTTCGATTTCGAAGACTACTTCATTCGCACGTTGGTGTCTTGTGCTGATGATCACAATTCCCACAAGCCATATGCACCTTGGTTAATGGCTATCTGCAATTACTCTCGGGACGTTCCATTCCCCGTATCAATATTCCCGAAGATTTTCACTCCACCTGTTAGGGAAGTATTGCAGATTGTTACTCGACCCAACGATCAATTTGCAGAGCACACTGGCATGCGCGCCCAAATGACTGAGCGCAATATTCGCTCGAAGTTTATCAAGCCAGTGCACCACATGGAGGTTTCTCTTCGGTCCCAGCAAATGCTTCAACATCATATTGACCAAGATTTCATTCAGAAGCAGTCAATGATGGATGAGATAAACCATTTGTGCAACATTGTCATGAACAACAATCAGATGCTGCGTGAATGTCTTCGCCGCGATTGGAAAGGGCTGCGGAAATTCAATTCCCTCGGTCAAATTCAACGATGCGGTTTCGAAGAATATCCTCCCCATCTTAACAGGAACTGGACCAATGATAATCGAGTAGATCGCCCGGATTTCAATATTCCTCTGCTGCCGAAGAACAGGGACGTGCTCAGTGTTGATGATTTCTATCACATCACCGTGAACACCATTTCTTCCGACTCCGAGAAAGATGAAGCGCCTCAACACCAAGCGAGAGTTTACTCTCCTCTTCCTCGAAGCCCCAGGACCCCGCCGGAATCGCAGTTGGAATCTTCTAGAGATCAGCACTCCTTCCGCACAAAGATTACTCCTCCAGGCGCTCGCCCCATTCGTCGTGCCCCAACGCTCGCCGAATCTTCTCGACGTCGCCAGCGCCGCCCAAGCGAGTAGGGATTTCTTTCGACCCTATTCTCTCGAATTTTTGTACGCTGTGACAAAAAGGGGGAGATGTAGTGGCATCGAAGAAATTAGTTTGCCTACGGGGTTAAGGGCTTTGCTTTTTCGTTCGTTGAACCTTTAATCTTTGAGGTTTCTGAGTAGTTTCAACAAACTTTCGATTCATATTCGATCTGGTTGTAACTAAATCTAAGTAGGTCTGTGAACTTCTACTTTTCATCATAAGATATCTATCTGCTGCTTGCGATACTTAACCTTTTGCAGGAAGCTATCTTTCGTATAAGTTCACAGGTCATTCGAGGAGATTGCATATTTCTTATTGGATATTATCTGGAATGCAATTTCACTCGCTAGGATTATTGATGTTTTTCCTCGACTATACTTGTCAAATATGCACTTCAAAGGAAACTCTTATGTTCCGTGCATACCTCAAGGGGGAGTATTTTCATCGTAGCACTGGTTTATCATCGAAAACTCAAAACTTTCAATTTATTTATCGATGCATGTTTTGTCAACAATCGTCCAAAAGGGGGGAGATTGTAAGAGCAAGTTTTGCCCCCGAAGGTTTTGGACATTGTTGGACAAAGCAGAAGTGGAACTAATATCGATTTCGAGTATAAACAGATACTTAGGTTCCGAAAGAATGGAGTTTTCAAGGAGAAGATCGAAGGACAACTCACTGCAGCGAAGCTGCAGTCATATACCGAAACCTTTGAAGGAAGACGACCCCTAAAAATGTCATCGAAGAAGAAGACTCTCTCGAGTAAAAGCGCAACGAGGAGAAAGCTGAAGCTGGTCGAAGACTTAGTCTTTTTACTAGTTTCTCTTTATTTTCTTGAGTCGTAGGAAAAACCATACTATCAAGAGGAGTTTGCTAGTTGAGATCTTAGTCGAAGTGAATTTGCTCTGCTCAACCTAAACCCACGAAAGCCTACCGAGAGAAATCTTACTGAGTCGAGTGAATAGCTCGAAGGCAAAGTCATCGCACTTCGTGCCTTCGAGAGAGAACTCGCTCGGTAAGCCAGCTTACTTGTTCCTCAAGTAAAGTTGCGCAGTGATTGGAATCCGACCGTTGTGGACACGCGTCAAGCAGTCGCATCGGGTCACATCAGTCATTTTACCCATTGGGATCGCCAACTATAAATACCCCGCACCTACCCGCCATTTCGGTTGGCTGCTCCACTGAAGATTCTAAGACAGAAGTACTATGAGCATCCCAAGAGAGATCCATCGAGAGAAAACCAAAACACAAGTCTGAACTGAGTTGAGAAATTCACAGAGACTTAGGTTGAGATTAGCCGATCTTTTTATCTTGGAGAACTTCAAGTCTCCTAGACGGTTAGGCGTCGCCTGTCAAGCAGTTGAAGAGAAATTGTCGCTGCTGAAGGAAGTTTGTAAAGGTCTCGGAGATGTCCTGAATCATCTACCACGAGTGAAAACTGGACAAACTCGAGGAGTTTGTTGCAGTGGAGAATAGGACGGAGAGTATTTTGCTCCAGGTGTTCAATCACCAGTCCCTCCAACTAGACGTAGCACTTTTCAGAGTGTGAACTGGTTTACCAAACATCGTCGTGTCAGGCTCGTTTTCCTTCTCACATTTACATTAAGTATTTACTCGTTGCATGTTTACCTTCGATGTTACCTTCGCTCCCAATCCTTTCGAGCTATGTATATCTTTCGAAACTGTAATTCCTTCGAGATGTCTTTAGTTCTTCGCAGATTGCATGAATTCATTCTAAGTTCCATTGAATTTTTAGAAGTGATCATTCACCCCCTCCCCCTCTGATCATTCTTGAGATTTCAGAGGTGCACTGAGTTAACAGGTTAGTCCAAATATGATCAAAAGTGTATGAAAGTGTATCTAAAACATAGCAATATCACACAAAACATGCATGGAGCATGTATAAATTATAGATACGTTTGGGACGTATCAGGCAGCTCACGATGGCTAAGAATTGAAGCACAAGATTGGAGAGAAGACATCACATAGCTACTTGTCATGGACCCATGGTCCAAGGGAGACTACTCGGGACACATCCGGGAAGCGCTCATGGTGGTGGAGAAGCTCCCGGAGATCAATCCTCCCTCCGGAAGGGTGCCGAGATGAAGTCTTCTGGCGGTCCCGATCTCGGGATCGCGGCAGCGGCGGTACAGTGGTGAAATTCGCGATGCGGGGTCTCCTTTTAGGTTTTCTTCATCGGGAAGTAAATATAGGACGAAGGGGGGCACCGGGGGAGGTGTCCTCCTCCCAGGTGTCCTGTGGGCGCGGAGTGGGGTGGCCCCCCTCCTGTTGTCATTCGGGCTTCTGGAAGTTTCCATTACGCTGATTTTATATATTTTTCTTGGAATTTTTTGGGCATTGTAAATATGGGTATAAACCTGCAATTCACAGACATCAGCAGACAAAAACCGGCACTGGGTGCACTGAGTTAGTAGATTAGTCCAAATATGTGTAAAAATGTATGAAAGTGTAGCAAAACACATAACAATGTCACCCAAATGAGCATGGAACAAGCAAAAATTATAGATACGTTTGGGACGTATCACTAACCTTGCCTTATGCCTTGGAGGTTCATTGGGAGATAAACCTTCCTTCCTTTTGATGATCCATTTTTAGTGAACGGCCTTCTATTATTTAGGACAACGCACAATATCCCATGTGTCATTTTTATCAAGTGACTAATTCTCTTCTTGCATAGCAGAAATCCACTTATCGCGGTCACCCGAAACAACAAACTTAGTGTACGTGGATGGCTCATGATTATTCTCCACCGGTTCTACACAACTAAAATCATAATGAACAATGTCACACTCCTCATTGAGGCATTTGGGTGCGGCAGTGTTCCTCTTTGGTCTGTCAGCTGCAATATTGAATTTGCTACAAAATAGGGGGTGAGTGTTGCACATCAATATCATCATGAACATCATTATCATGTGAAACATCGTTATCAACAATTTCATTTTCGTCCTTATCAAGTGATGGCGTGGAAGTGGTAATGGCTTCTCGCCCTTCGTTGGTTACCCCAAGTAGAAGGTGAGATGTAGGATAGCAGCAAATTTCCCCTATGTAGAGGATAGGGTTTGTCTCCCGTAGGACTCTGGCAATGATAAGTAGGTGGCAAGAAAACAATGGCACCGTTTACGACAAATATTGCTTCCTTGACCTGGACCTGCACACAATATAATTAACTTTGCTCCCAACGAAGTTCAGAGAGGTTGTCAATCTCTCCGGTCTTGTTGTTTACAAAGGGTCAAACACACAAGGGATAATGATAATGGTAATGGTAGCAACTGAAAGTAAATACTGAAAAGAAAATAGGCTTGTAAACAATGATGAGAATATGGACCGGGGTCCCATGATGTTCACTAGTGATTTCTATCTCCCAAAGACGATAAAACTGCTATGCGAGGTAAACAAATTACAGATGGGCAATTGACAGGATTATAAACGCACCGCAATGCTAACAATGTTACAAAAGAAAGGAAGAGGCTCATAAGCATGGGCAGTACGCCAAAATAAGAAGACCGAAATCCATCGACATGAACTACTAATCATCCACCTTGAGATATCTATCCAGAACATCTCGCTGGTATTAAGTTGTGAGTCCCACCCAAAGTGTAAACCCAAAGCAACAGACAACTGCATTAAAAGAACTTTGCATAAAGTAAACAATCCTTGCAACCGTGGTTACAAGCACCGTTGTTTTCCCCCTTGTGGCCACAGCACATCTCCTAGACTCATGTTTCTGTCACTCAAGCGTGTCATCAGGGGGCATGTACCCACAATCGAGCATAATGTTCCCTCTTGGAGTTACTATCCACCACTTGGCCAAAGCAATAAACAACAACGGAGAACATGCAAGAATTACTTAGGAACAAAAATATACGAGATCAAAACCAAATATATTACTCTATCACGATCTGAACATAATCTCATAATCCATCGGATCCCATCAAACTCAAAATAGCAATAGCAGAAGAATTACATATGTGACTCGATCATGTAGGGCAGCTCACGAGGTCTAAACCATGAAGAACAAAGAAGGGAGGAGAACATCACATAGCTACTGATCACGAACCCATGGTCCAAGGTAGACTACTCAAAGCACATCCGCGAAGCGTCCATGGTGGAGGAGAAGCTCCCGGAGGCCGATCCTCCCTCCGGCAGGGTGCCGGGAAGGGACCTGATGGTGCTCCCGATCTTGGAAGCGCAGCGGCGGCGAAACAGAGGCGAGATTGCGAAATAGGGTTCTGTCTTCGGAGTTTCCCCGTCACGAGGAATAAATAGGCGAAGGGGGGCAGCCAGGGGGGCCACCAGGGGTCCAGGCGCCCCCTGGCGCGGCCAGGCCCCATGCCGCGCCAGGTGGCCGCCTGGGCCCCTAGTGGTGGCCCTCTGGCCCCATTTGGGTGCTTCTGGAAGACTCCGTTACGCTGATTTTTTTTTCCGATTTTCCTGAATTTTTGGAGCACTTTTAATATTGGGAAACCTCGAATAGAAAAACAGCAGAAAACAGAAACTGGCACTAGGGTGCACTGAGTTAGTAGGTTAGTCCAAATATGATCAAAAGTATATGAAAGTGTATCTAGATCATAGCAATATCACACAAAACATGCATGGAGCGAGCAGAAATTATCGATACATTTGAGACGTATCAACATCCCCAAGCTTAATTCCTTCTCGTCCTCGAGTAGGTAAATGATAACAGGCATAATTTCTGTGGTGACATGCTAGCAACCATATAAGAACTTTGAAAAGTAAAGTAATCATAGTATGTAATTCAATTCAAGTCATAACATGCAAGAGTCTATATTAGCATTGAAACAAGCAATGAAAGAACATTAGGTGCAAGAGCTCTCGCTATCCGTGACTCGAATGTCTCCAGATGGTGTTTGCGTGCAAGAAGGGAGATAGGGAATACGAGAAAAAAAGGTATTTTTGTGTTGAGAACTCAATCTACTAAAGTTTCACACTTGGTCTTCTTTGGAATCTTATCTTGACTCGTCCCTAGACCACTAGCCAGGTACAAGTCAATTTGATCCACTCCTTTTCGATATCTTGAGCACTCATGTAATGGATGAGCGTAAGCACGAGAGTTGACACTTAGGATGGCAAAGAGAGAAATATGGTGGAGGAGGGAGACAAAAAGTATCAGAAAGGCTCACATCAATGAGGACAATCATAGGCGAGAAGCCGAAATGATAGATATGATGTGAGGAGTTGGGATTGTCATGCAATGGATGCACATATGAGCTGAAAAGCTCTCCAATGGAACTAGTGGGGGTGCATCTAACTTGCTCGCTCAGGAAGACCTAGAGCTCTTTTGAGGAGACTCATCCTTGGAATATGCAAGACAAGTTCTATAGTGTGAAGGTCCCCACATAGCTATATACATGATCATCTCTATGGAGTACAAGGATAAGAGGGAGTACTAGTGTGGATCTTTCAAAAGGATAGTAGTGTTGCCCCTTTTATCTTTTTATTTATTTTTCTCTTTTTTCTATTTTTTTGTATTATTTTGGTGGCCTCAATGGCTCTTTCTATTTAACTCTCATTTGTCCTCTTTGGGGTCTTTTTTTTTGTCCACTTTGGGATCTTTTCCTCACTTAAGGGCAACACTCTAATTTACAAGAGGATATAGAAGATCTTTCACACTTTACAAGGTACTCAAATCATAAAGAAGATGTAGCTATCATGATGTATGCAATGTATGTCGCTGCCAGTGTAGCAGGAACATGTATGACATGAAGATCAAGTCATGAAGAGGTGGATGTTGCATGGAAATATATCTCGGAAAGGCTATGGAAATGCCTTGATAGGTAGGTATGGTGGCTGTTTTGAGGAAATATATAAGGAGGTTTATGATGACAGAGCGTATCATGCCAAGGGTTTGGATGTACCGGCGAAGGCGGACACCAACTCTCGGAGTGAGAAGGAGGCAATGCACGGCACAGGAGAGGCTAGCAAATATGAGGAGGTGGAAGTGTCAACTTTCAATACTTACATTAGTCCGAAGAACTCATGCACTTATTATCGGTAACTTTCAATCTAATGAGGAGGTTCACAAAGAGACAAGTACCCCGAGGAGGAGTGTATGGGGGTTTGGTTATCCTTGCGCATCCTCGACTCATGGTACGTGAGTGTACTCTAATATCCGACCCCTCAGAAGAGTAGTGATCCATCTAGTAGCTAGAGTTCTCAACTAGTTTTGTAGGTTTTGAAAATAACACACGGATTGCCCAAAATATGACACCTATCACTAATAGGCTAGAACTCTTGACATCAAAACTTCAAACATTACTCACATCAATACCTCAAAACTATTGCAAGTTACTACTGAAATTAAATAGAAACCTCAATTACCTGCTTCTCAAAAACAAGACATAACTCAGTGCAACAACCAACCCTCTTAACAAGATAAACGTGAAAACTAAAGAGAGTTCCAGCGAAAAACTAAACAAAATCCAAGGCTCTTGCTAAGACAAACTAAGACTAAAACTAGACAGGGCAGTAGCTATGAAAAGATAAAGAACACACAACAACAAAAAGATAGGCATGAAGAATCCTATGATGTGTTCTAGATTTTGAAAGTGGAGCGTTTTTCTCTCCCACACAAAGTAAGACGGGATCTAACTTGTTATGAACAGCAAGCAAAGCTAAATAAAACTAAAAATAAAACCTAAGAGCGAGACGCTCCAAGCATAGCACATAACGCATGAAGTGATGAAAACATAGTGAGACGAAGGACGAACTGATGATTGTTGATGGAGAAGGGGATGCTCGGGGGCATCCCCAAGCTTAGACACTTGAGTCTCCTTGAATATTTGTTGGGGACGCATGGGGGCATCCCCAAACTTGAGCTCTTGACACTCCCGGATCTTCTCTCATCATCTTCCATCGCACGCTTGAAAACTCCCTTCATACACAACTCATCATAAGCTGATTAGAGAGGTTAGTACCCTTAATAAATAAATTTTCCCCACTGGATATAAAGATATTCTTGAAGAGCTACTGTTTATCAAGATTGCCAAAAGTTTTTTGCAAAGAAAAATCAAGCTTAAGGTTTGCAAAAGTTAGGACAGACAAAACGTGGCAGAATTTGTGAAAAACAGAACAACAGGTAGTAAAGAATTTTTTAAGGGTACTTCTGCAACTCGAATCAAAAAACTCAGAACATAAGAAAGTTTCGTGATTTTATATATCACTCTGTGTAAAAACTTCAGCTCAAACATATGAACTGGTGATTTATTCTGATTTTTCCCATCACGAGGACAAAATCTGTTTTCTGGACAGCATCTCACAACATTCACTTCCCTTGTCATATGAGGCTATACTTGGCACAAAGCTTGAAAATAAAGATACAATGATGTTTCTACAGTAGTAAAAATCATCAAGACCACTAAAAACAGAAGTAAAAACATCTTGGGTTGTCTCCCAACAAGCGCTTTGTTTTACGCCTTTAAGCTAGGCATAAGGCAAAAGATCAAGTTGTATCAATCGAACCATCGTCAAGATCATCAAAAATCTCTTCAATTGTACAACTAGTCTTAAGAGGTCTTTAAAATAAATGCCTAATGAAGATGCTTCTAGGGATAAAACCAAAAGGCAAAAAATCAATGGGATATTCATTTATAAATTTATCAAAGAGAGGTATTTCTTCCAAAGTTTTCACTGTTTCAACTTCCTTGGCCATGGGTGGATTCTTTTTGGGTAGGGGAACCTTAGAGACATAGTTAGGTTCCTTTCTGGCCGGAGGTGTTACCTTTTTTGGTTTGATTGAGGAGAAAGTAGTTCCTAGATTATTAATGATTTCCTCAATCTTATCGATCCTAGAAGGGTCCATATCATGGAATTTGATGGTCTCCAAAGTTTTAATAATTTTATGCATGGAGCTATCAAGCCTATTCAAATTCCCTTGGATCTTGCGATCCAGCTCATTTATTCTAGTTATACTTGGTATTTCTAACTCTATCTTTTCAAGTTTTTTCATAATGTGGGATAGACTTATATCTTCTTGTATGCTAGCAACGGGGAGGTTTCCAACAAGGTTTTAAATAACATTAAGAGACTCCCAGATTGGGGCTTCTAGGAAATTCCCACTGATAGCAGTATCTAATATGAACCTATTCCAAGGAGTAATCCCAACATAAAAATTTCTAAGCAGGATAGTAGTGGGTTGCTTCTTGGTGGCTCTTTTTTGAGAATCATTAATTCTATACCAAGCATCTTTTAAACTTTCACCACCTTTTTGTTTAAAGGTGAGAACATCTGTCTCAACAAAGGAAAAAGGACCAGACATAATGGCAGCTACTAGCAAGATAAATAATTTTTTTTGTGATTTTTGATATAGGACACAAAGATAAAAACAGAAAGGTAAACAAACAAGACTAAAAAGTAGAGGTAAAGGATAGTGGGCAACTCCCCTATCTTATCACTCGGAGTCCCCGGCAATGGCGCCAGAAATTTGCTTGATGGCGTGGAAGTGGTAATGGCTTCTCGCCCTTCGTTGGTTACCCCAAGTGGAAGGTGAGATGTAGGATAGCAGCAAATTTCCCCTATGTAGAGGATAGGGTTTGTCTCCCGTAGGACTCTGGCAATGATAAGTAGGTGGCAAGAAAACAATGGCACCGTTTACGACAAATATTGCTTCCTTGACCTGGACCTGCACACAATATAATTAACTTTGCTCCCAACGAAGTTCAGAGAGGTTGTCAATCTCTCCGGTCTTGTTGTTTACAAAGGGTCAAACACACAAGGGATAATGATAATGGTAATGGTAGCAACTGAAAGTAAATACTGAAAAGAAAATAGGCTTGTAAACAATGATGAGAATATGGACCGGGGTCCCGTGATGTTCACTAGTGATGTCTATCTCCCAAAGACGATTAAACTGCTACGCGAGGTAAACAAATTACAGATGGGCAATTGACAGGATTATAAACGCACCACAATGCTAACAATGTTACAAAAGAAAGGAAGAGGCTCATAAGCATGGGCAGTACGCCAAAATAAGAAGACCGAAATCCATCGACATGAACTACTAATCATCCACCTTGAGATATCTATCCAGAACATCTCGCTAGTATTAAGTTGCGAGTCCCACCCAAAGTGTAAACCCAAAGCAACAAACAACTGCATTAAAAGAACTTTGCATAAAGTAAACAATCCTTGCAACCGCGGTTACAAGCACCGTTGTTTTCCCCCTTGTGGCCACAACACATCCCCTAGACTCATGTTTCTGTCACTCAAGCGTGTCATTAGGGGGCATGTACCCACAATCGAGCATAATGTTCCCTCTTGGAGTTACTATCCACCACTTGGCCAAAGCAATAAACAACAACGGAGAACATGCAAGAATTACTTAGGAACAAAAATATACGCGATCAAAACCAAATATATTACTCTATCACTATCTGAACATAATCTCATAATCCATTGGATCCCATCAAACTCAACATAGCAATAGCAGAAGAATTACATATGTGCCTCGATCATGTAGGGAAGCTCACGAGGTCTAAACCATGAAGAAAAAAGAGGGGAGGAGAACATCACATAGCTACTGATCACGGACCCATGGTCCAAGGTAGACTACTCAAGGCACATCCGCGAAGCGTCCATGGTGGAGGAGAAGCTCCCGGAGGCCGATCCTCCCTCCGGCTGGGTGCCGGGAAGGGACCTGATGGTGCTCCCGATCTTGGAAGCGCAGCGGCGGCGGAATAGAGGCGAGATTGCGAAATAGGGTTATGTCTTCGGAGTTTCCCCGTCACGAGGAATAAATAGGCGAAGGGGGGCAGCCAGGGGTCCAGGCGCCCCCCCTAGCGCGGCCAGGCCCATGGCTGCGCCAGGTGGCCGCCTGGGCCCCTGGTGGTGGCCCTCTGGCCCCACTTGGGTGCTTCTGGAAGACTCCGTTACGCTGATTTTTTATCCGATTTTTCCTGAATTTTGGAGCACTTTTAATGTGGGGGAAACCTAGAATAAAAAAACAGCAGAAAACGGAAACTGGCACTGGGGTGCACTGAGTTAGTAGGTTAGTCCAAATATGATCAAAAGTATATGAAAGTGTATCTAGATCATAGCAATATCACACAAAACATGCATGGAGCGAGCAGAAATTATCGATACGTTTGAGACGTATCATCAAGGAGCTCCACCTGAACACCAATCTCCTGCTGCTCTTCTTCATCAGAAGAATCTGACAAATTATATGTGAAAAAACTGTCAACAAACATAACAATTCATTGAAAACTACATTCCTGCTCACCATAACCTTCTGTGTTTCAGGGTTCCATAACTTGTATCCTTTTACTCCCGAACCATAACCAAGAAACACACATTTAACAACTCTAGGCTCTAACTTTCCATTATCAACGTGAGCATATGCAATGCAACCAAAAACTCTCAACTGTGAATAATCAGCAGGCGTACCAGACCATACCTCAATGGGAGTTTTCTTATCAAGTGGAATGGATGGGGATCTATTGATCAAGTAGGAGACAATGGAGGATGCTTCAGCCCAAAAACGTTTGCTCATGCGTGCATTGGACAACATGCATCGCAGAGATGATGGTCATGTTCATGCGCTCAGCCACACCATTCTGCTGAGGAGTGTATGGGATGGTGTGGTACCTGACAATTCCCAAATTCCTGCAATAATTCCCAAAATCTTTGGAGAAAAACTCCATGTCATTGCCAGTACGAAGCAATTTAACTTTCCTTTCAGTTTGCCTTTCTACCATAATTTCCAATCCTTAAAAGCATAAAAACATCATACTTATGTTTCAGAAAATAAGGTCATACTTTTCCGGAGTAATCATCAATAATTGTAAGCATATAACGAGCACCACCAAGAGAGGGTTTACGAAAAGGACCCCACAAATCAGCATGTACATAATCAAGTATAGCTTTCGTGGTATGAACATAAGCATTGAATTTTACCCTCTTGTGCTTACCAAACACGCAATGCTCGCAGAACTCCATATTACCCATCCTGCATCCCTTCAGAAGTTATCTTTTCACCAACTCTGCCATGCCAAGTTTACTCATATGCCCAAGGCGCATATGCCACAGATTAGTATTATCAAATTTTTCATTAGTATCAAAAGCGGTAGTAGCATTGATAGTGCTTCCTCCAAGAGCGTATAATTTTACAGAATTCATATCACCTATCATATGAACGAGAGAACCTTTGGATACCTTCACAACTCCACCTGTTCCGGAGTACTTGTATCCTTCAACTGCAAGGGTGCTAAGTGAGATGAGATTTCCCGCCAACTTTGGTACGTGCCTTACGTCCTTCAAAGTGCGGATCATGCCATCATGCATCCTGATCTGAACTTCACCAATACCCACAATCTCACGCGGGTTACTATCACCCATCCGCACCACATCTCCTGTCTGCACAAACTCATAAGGACTTAACAAATCCTTGTTACAACAAATATGAAATGGACATGCAGAATCAGTATCCACTCATCATTAGCAGAAACACATCCAGAAAAAATAGCAAGTGCATCATCAAAATCAGATCTCTCACCAGACGCAACAACAACCTTACCATATCCATCAGATTTATTCTTAGGCTTATACGTACCGTTCCTCTTCTCCTTATTTTGAAGCTTCCAACAATCATCAATCACGTGACTATTTTTCTTACAGTACATGCAGAATTTACTATCCTTTCCTCTAGACTTTGAGCGGTAACGATTATTCTTGCTGTTGTCTCTGTTGCAGTTGTTGCTGTACTCTTCTGCTCAGATCTACCTTGGATCTGTAAAGCTTCACCTCGAGAGGATGACTCCCTGAGCTGAACTAAACTTTTCATCTTTTCCTTCTATTGAAGGGCCTCATATACTTCAGCAAGGGTTAGACCATCACGACTATATAATATAGTATCACGAAATTTTGCAAAGGAACTAGGAAACGAGCATAAAAGCAGAAGACCTAAGTCTTCATCCTCATACTTAACCTCCATAGCCTGCAGATCAGAAACGATATCCTTGAAGACCGACAAGTGATTCATCATCGAACCACCTTCCTGCAGCTTGTGCGTGAACAACTTCATCTTCACGTGCATCTTACTGGTTAGATCTTTGGACATGCAGATCGACTCCAGCTTCAACCATAGAGCGACAACAGTTTTCTCCTTCAATACCTCCTGCAGAATATTGTTTGATAGATGCAGATGAATTTGGATCAGAAGGGCTTCAGCCATCTATCGGCGACGGGCCTCTATCTTATACTGAACCAAAGATGATAGGACAAAAATTATCTTGTACGTAATCCCTCCTGGCTTCAGCCATCTACCGGCGACGGGCCTCCGCTCCGCTCCGTCAGAAGTTATCCTTTAGATTCATACTTGAATTTGGATCAACTTCAACACATGTGCCGGCACTGCCTATGGCGGTAGGTTTCCAGGTCACCACGTGCCGCCACTGGTGGTGGTGGCATGTTGCCACGTGTCTCTTGGCGAACGTGCCGCTAGTGTACGGTGAATTTTTGATAATGTTTTTCGCAGGTGGCTCTTTCTAACCATTAGTGTGGTTGTTTGGATAGCTAGTATTTAGAGTAGGTTTTAGAAAAAATAGTTTTAAGAGGATTTTTAGGGAAACCAGTTTTAAGTTATTATTTTATTAAAAATGGTTTATAAAATACCTTATTTGGAGTTGACAATATCTAATACGACACCAAGTTTGAATCAAACGAAATGTCGATGGACTTTCATATCTATGACTTCTCTTCTTTGTGATATCATTTATGTCCACGATCCATAACATACAAACCAACTGACCAAACAGTAGCTCTGACTATGAATCGATCCATGTGGTAGAAATTAGCACTTCGTTCAGGATACTCAGGTACGTAGAAGCAACCGAGAATCGAGTGATCAAATCTCACCATGCACCAACACAACAGCGGGCAAGAATCCAAGAAGCACACGAGATCTTCACAAAAACTATATCTAGCAATTTGATCAAGTTGCAAAAGAACACATACAGATCAAGTCGTCGGAGTGTTGGAGGACACGTCGTAATGGTTGCGGCCGATCAGCGACCAGCAGGACACATTCATCGCCCACCCACATCTACTACTTGAAGGCATCTGTGGCAAGCGGTGACGTATTCGTCATCGACGATGAAGTCGTCCACGCCTGGTGCAGGGGCGCGACGAAGGGGTCCAGTGTAACAGCCCAGTTTTCACAAAAATTAAAAAAATTGTTTTCGGCGTGAATTGTTTGATTGTATGACTTGTTTACAGTGTTTGATTCACCGAAATAATAATCGATGCATATTTCTCCCTCCTATTTCTCGTATCGGATGCGTGACCAACCTTTTCCACCACGGCACACGACCTGTGCGACACCGGGATCCACCCGAGCACTGTCGCAACCGGCACAGGACCAGCCATCGTCACCAGAACGAAAACCTCGTTTATTTAATAAACGGATTATTTTATGGGGCGCCGAAAAATGTTGTCCAAATGTCACCGCAGTGAGGTACGATCGACGGGCTCGACGCGCTGAGCGCGTAGGTCGAAGTTTCGTCTGAATCGGAGTCCGTATGCACCTTCGGCGGTCAGGAACACGATCACCGGACGCGAGAGAGAGGTACCGAGGGCGTTTGCGTAAACTGGCCACCCAGCCCTGCCCTATATAAAGATCACCAGCCTCCCACACCCATTTTAGGGTTACCCTTAACACAAATTGCAGCCACCCCCCTAAGAAATCCCAGATCTGCCTCCCAAATCCCCCTCTCCCCGAAACCCTAGCTCCTGGTCAGATCTGACCGTCAGATCTGTAGATTGACGGCCTGGGAGCGCGCCACGTCACCCCAGAGGCCTCCACGTAGCCCCAACCGCTCCTCCAGCCAGCACGGCCCCCGCAGGGCCCTAGATCCGCGCCGCCAGGCCCGCCTGGGCCCATCTGGCGCCGCCGCGCCCGAGGGAGCCGCCCGAACCGCTGGCTCCATGGCGCCGCCGCCGAGCTCCGAGGCGCGCCGCCGCGCCCTGCCCACCAGGTCTCCGCCTCCTCTCCTCCTCGTCTCACTCCTCCTCTCATCCCCTCACCCCTCTCTGTAGGCAGCCGGCGAGCCACCGAGCTCGAGGCGGCCCTCCCGTGCGCAGCCGGAGCCGCCATGGCCTCCACCGCTGGAAACCGGCCGGATCCGCGCGCATGCGACCAGCCCTGCCGCGTCCTCCTCGTTCCCCCTGCGCCGCTCCCCGCCGGAAGGCCCCACCGCGCCGCCGCGCCGGAAGGCCGTCGCCGCTGGATCCCGTTCGGATCGGGACGACGGGTGCAGCCACCGCGCCGCCATGGGCCGCCAGCCTCCCTCGCGGCCTGGACCAGCCGACCTCGTCCCCTCGGCCCAGTTCGCAGAAGCGGCCCACCAGCACCACCGAGTCGGCCAGGCCTCTCCAGCCACCGCCTGATGGGCCGGCCCAAGTGAGGTCGTCCCCTCTTTTTTTCCCTGGGCACTATTTTTCCTTTTTATTTATTTTGCTAAGTCTGAGTAAAATTGCTGCTGTTACGTTTTTGCAACGTCATTTCCCGTTGATCAGTAGCTCCGATGAACGTGCCCCCAAAACGAAAGTTGCTCAGTTTTGCGTGCTCTAGCATTCGTATGTAGAAAGTTTTTCCGTCTGAGGTCATCTTGATTGTGTTATTGCTGTTCAAACAGGGGTACCTGTCGTTAACTGCTGCTAAGTTGCTGTAACTGTTATTTTATTGCAACTTCGGGTGACGATTGCTTCGCAACCGTTCATCGGAATTGATTGATTCCTTTTGCGTTGCGTTAAGCATTGTTTCTACTTCAGTTTCATGCATTCACATGCCATAATTTCTTGCTGCATCATGATTGTATCTTGCTCCAAAGTAGCTACCCTGCTGTTAGTGTGCTGCCGTTTATATTTTGTTGCAACTTCGGTCGACGAGTGTGTCGCGATGGTTGATCGGAATTGATTGATTCCAATTGCATATTGTTAAGCATCATGTCTACTTTCATTACATGTATTGCATCTTCATGCTAGCATTCCTGGTCATATAGATATTTAGCTCCAAAGTTGCTATGCTGCTGTTGTTGACAGCCACCTCTGATTTTCACTAAGTCTGTTACTTTGCGATGCCATGTTGTTTGCTTAATATCTTTTGATCTATGATGCCTATTTGCATGATTCCTTTTGCCATGCCTTCCCTGTCATGTCTACTTTAGTTCCATATCATTTGTGAGCATGTTTGCATTCATTATCCTGTTTATGCATTGCTCTAAAGTGTGCTTCGTGATGTTGGCAGATTGTGCCCGTAACTTGTTTTGCTTATATCTTTTTAACCGTAACTCCGTTTGGGGTGTTCTTTATATGTAACTTGATTAGTTTTTCGTGTACTTTGTGTTTATGCTATTGTTTGCTGTTGTTAACCAACCTAAAATATGGTTTAGGACAGAACAGTACCAAATGTTTTAATCATCATGCGGCACTTAGTGTTATGCCATGTTTAGGTTGTGCCTCACTTAAATTAACTAGCATAGATAGTTTACTTTGTGCTTCACCTCTTGCCATGTTTGTGTGCTATGCCATGCTTGCTTGAGTTGCCATGTTAATAACCGTTGGTTGATCACCTGTAGCTAATCAACTTGAACCACCGTAAACGTGCGGTATTCGTCGTGTGTGACCGATACCCCACTTAAACTGTTAGTAGCCGCTCTCGACGGTAGGTGCGATGTCTCGTGTTGCCTTCTTGTTGATGCTTGCTCGTGTTTGCCTCGTAGTAATAGATGCTTGCTCGTTGATTGCTTTCCAGTGTTTATCGTCTTGTGTGCTTCCGCGGGTACCTCTCAGAGACGTTGCGAGCTTGCGATCAACTACACCTTCGGAACCCGACTTATCAACAGGCAAGGACTATACATTACTTATGATCCATTCTATTTCAACCAGCGGTTTGCATGCTAGTATAGGATAGGTTCGATGTTTGATCCTACCACATGTTACAGCCTCTTTCAAACCGATACAGCCATGTCCCCTCCCAGCAAACCTTGTACTGCTATGTTACTATTGCTCGTTGCTCAGACCCTGCTTAGTATGCATGCTTAGGATGCTACGATGTTACCCTGTTACTCCTTGGTTTGGGATATCACATTATTATTATTGTTGTTGATGATATGATTATTATAATGTTGACTATATTCGACGAAGGATGGAAGGTCTAGGCTATCCCGCCCCGACGCTTTGTTCCATTCGAGTCACCTAGGATCCGAGTTCCGGGTATTGGTTTTAAGACTGAGCGTGCCTAACCGCGTGTGGGATTTTATGGGGTCCCCTTTTCTTACCTATCTAGCTTCAAGCATTTCTAGAGGTGACCCAAGCTGATTTACCATTTGAAAACCATGCATATATGCCTGTCGGGTAGCTCCTAGCAGACATCCTTTAAAACAACCCGGACCAGTGAGGACTTAGTTTCCCTATTGGTCCACCTTTGACCGGCGAGGGCCCGAGGCTTCACGTGAGGCATCTCGGTAACCCAAACCCTGTTGAGACGGAAGAGTCCGATCCGAGAGCGTGGCCAGCTTTTGGATTGGGTGTCGACTCCCCGAGGGCCACCCGCATTTGTTCGTTGTTAGTTAGAGGGACCTGTCGTTTCGGATCTCTCGGAACTAAATCATAAAATGGTTGCCTATAATGGGTAGCAACTGAGAGTGATGGGCGTACGTGCGGAGCCTTGTAATGGGCAGTTGGTACACCCCTGCAGGGTTAAATCTTTTCGAGAAGCCGTGTCCACGGTTATGGACGACTTGAGACCTACTCCTTGTTCATAGACAACAACAACTGAGATAATCTTAATATAACTTGATCAACGTGTGTGTGCCTTGACTGCTTCTTCTTCGTCGGGATGCGAAGAGGAGGACAAGGATAGGATAGGTGTTATGTTTGCGTAGTAGGTGGATAGCAGACTTGTTGGAGGCGATTCCTCATCGAATGCTTGGCTTCTTATCTTACTCTCTAGATCGTTAGCCACTTCATAAATGCTAGTGCGGCAGCAACCTCACCACTTACCCCTTCCTTACCGTAAACTACTAGTTGTCCTAGAATGACGAGTGATGAAGTCCTTACTGGGTTAGATGACCACTACAGTTGGATGCTGAGTACCTCTGTACTCATGATACTACCCCCAAACTCTTTTCAGGGTTCTTGATCGACAACAGGTATGGTGATCGATGTTTCACGTGGAGACTCGACGACGACTAGTTAGGAGGATCCCGGCGGAGGGCCTGGACCCGTGTGGTTATGGGGATCGATGTTTTTCTCTTTGCCGCTAGGCATTTGATTGTAGTCTGTACTCAGACATGTATCTTCCGCTGTTGTATTGTATTTAAGGCAGTTGTATGCCGATTGTATGAGATGTTGTATCCTTGTATCTGTAATGTTGTGATATCATGTTGGAAATCCGGGGCATATGACTTCGTCATATGTCGCGGTGGGACCGATATGTGCTTCGTCCCCGGATCTGGGTGGAAACACCTAGATCTGGAACAGTACCGCATATCGGGCCTTACATCCAGTAAGAGGATCACCAACAGCAAGCGATCGCAACAGTCGTACATGCGTCGTACGCTTCCCCTACGCGCAACATGGTGCTCCCGGTGGCCCGACCAACCTCTGCTACGGCGGCATCAACCTTCGCCACTCGCGTCCATGACTGAATTGGTTTACGGGAACGAGTTTATGTGAAAAACGACTAATCCAAAAACGCAAAATACTACGCAAAACCACTTTTGCTAATCCATGAAGTAGTTAAGAGCATCTCCAACAGAGACGCTATATGCGTTCTAGCGCACTAAAAACGGTCATATAGCGCGCGAGAGGCAAAAACTAGCACTCCAATGGACGCTGTATAGCTCAACGCGCTAAAAAAAATCGTCCAGCGCGCGGGCAAAACCTGCATCTCGCGCGGTACACCTAGTGCGCCGCGTACATCGCGCTGTACGATTCAGAGTCTTCGCGCGCGAAGAAAACCGCCAGGAAGTTCATCGCGCGAAGGAAGCCGCCCGTCCCTGGCTCTCTCATCCGCCGCCGGCTGTGCCTGCCCGCCGCCGTTCCTCGCGCCGCCACCGGAGTCCGCCATTGGGCAGCCCGAGCAACACCGCTGGCCGAGAAGCGCCGCAGTCGGAGTCCGCCATCGGGCTGCCCGAGCAGCACCGCCGCCCGAGCCTGCCCGGGCGCGACGGGGAAGGCCATGGCCGGGCGTGGTAGGGAACGCCATGGCCGCCGCTGCCCTTTTGCTCGCCGACGGGGCGCGTCGGGGCGACCATGGCGACGAGGTCGGGCGCGGAGAGGAAGTCCATGGGACGACCATGGCATAGAAGGCAGGGCGGCCATGGGGCGGGGCGAGCGGAGGCCAGGACGCGGCCAAGCCGGCGACTGGGCGGGGCGGCGGCCAGGACACGATAGGGCGGGTTGGCGGGGCGCAGGGGCGCGGATAGGCCACTGGACGGGGCGGGGCCGACAGCTGGGCTGGGAGCGGCCAGGCCGGCTCTAGCAGACCACGGGTGCGACGACCACTGGACGTGGCCAGGCTGGCGGCTGGGCGAGGCGGCGGCCAGGACACGACAGGGCAGGGCGGCGGGGCTCGTCCTCTGCTCCTACACCGTCGTCGCAGCCGCCAAGAAGAGAAAGTCACTCCAGCCGTTCATGGACGCCGTCGGTCGCCGCCACTCCTTTGCTCGTCCCGGCTGCAACTCCGAGCTCCTGGCGGCGAGAAAGAGGAAGGTCGGTTAAGGTCTGCCGCGACCGCGGGCGTGGCGGCGGTTTTGACCATGGTCTGACCAATGTTTGGCCATTGTCTGGTCATGGTGTGACCAACGGCCACGAGCACGGGCGGGCGCGGCGGCCACGGGGCGCGATTTGGGAAGGCCTGTGCAGGACATGGCGGCCAGTCAGCCGTGGCGGAGCTCGGCGCCCGTCCAGGTCGGGGAGCGGCGCTGCGCGGCCAGCGACCCGGGGCGGAGCAGGCCACGACGGCTGGGGTCGAGCTGGGCGACGGGCCGACGGAGGCGGCCGCGGCTGGGCGTGTGCTGGGCATCGGCGGCCGAGCGCGCGTCTAGTTTTGGACCTCTGTTGGAGATGTTAGTTGCGCGCTATAATTTTAGGCGTCTGCTGAAGCGATACACTCATTCGACGCGCTAAAACGTTATTTTGACGTTGTATAATTTTTTTAACGCATCGGAAGGCAACGCGTCTGTTGGAGATGCTCTAACATAGACAAATAAACTTTATATTAAACTCAGAACCAAATCGGTTTCTGTTAAAGGAGATATCTGGAAACACGCTAGCCAAACACGATGGCAATAGTTATTTTTCTTTTTAAAAAATGTAGCCTCGGCCGTCCACGGTTTCGTTACGATAGCGCGGAGACTTATCCGGCCATGTGTCCGTCGTCAACGGATAAGAACGCACGCAGTCGTGGGATAACCACCAAACCCGCGTCGCCCTCCGCTCCAACGTCGGTTCGTCTCCGACCACGATTTGGAAAAAGTCGAAACACCACCACCCGCCGCACCGACTACTTCCAGGAAACCCATCCCACAAGCTCTACGCCCTCTATAAATACCAATCGAGCCCCCATGGTTTTCCTCACATCGGAGGATCTGGCTTCTCTTCTCTTCTTCCTCTCTAGTCGGGGAAGTCGCAGGTATATGTTTCGTTGTTCTTCGTATGATTGTGTTCCAGGCTAGCGTTCTGTACGGGCTTTGGTGCTCCTTCCGTTGATGCCGTGGGCTATTTTTTCCGGTGGTCTGTCCTCCCCTGTTCCGTTGATGCCGAGGTCTAGTTCCGGTGGTCTGTCCTCCTCTGTTCCGTTGATGTTGGTATCGTGTTCTGAGCCTTGCTTTCCTTGGTTTAGGTCGTGGCTAATCTATTTTGCTTTGACTTCTGATCTGATTTAGAGTCGTTACTAATCCATGCCCTGGTTGCGATATGATTTAGGGTCGTGGCTTCTGCAATATATCCTAAAATGTTGGCTGATTTGATTTAAGGTTGCGATGACTAATGGAGGTTAATTTTTCACGAGAATAGAGTTTTGCCGGTATAGATGCGTGGAGCTGTTCGTTTTGCTTTCATCTCTGTTCCCTATGGTGGATTGGTCTGGTCTGATCTGTTTTGTTGATTCCTTGGATGTTTGACATGATCGGAATGAGAGATTGAAGGTTGTGGTTTGGATTGGAACGATGCTTTATCTTTTTGCGGTGCGAAACAACGGTCCGGAGACAGACAGACAAAACTTCTTCAGTATTTGTGCTTTTGATCCCATTCCTTCATGACTTTGTCAGAATCAGTAATAGTTCGAAGTTGGAAAAAAGGTGTGCTAGGTCCATCCGGATATATATTTGCTTTGGCCTAGCAGCATTAAATGTCAGATCATATGGACGGGATTATGCTATGTGGACATTTTGGTTGGTTTCATATAAGATTCCTAAGGAATTCGGAGGTGCTTGTTTTGTTTGCGTGCTAGGTGTTATTTCCTTGGGAAGTACGAATATGGAAGTTTGCTTTTCAAGTAAATCTGTTTGAAGGTTCATGTACAGTGAAGAATTCTGCTAAACTAGTTAACTGCCTGCTGTCTTTCTCTTGGGTGGCACGTCAAGGTCTATTCAGATGCTGGTTGCTGTGTTTGATTTTCAAAATGGATTAGGCTTATGCCGGTTGACATGCTCCGTCCATTGTTAGATTAGACTTAGATTAGTAATTAGTATTCTTATTGTCATTTGTACTCATGTTATGTTAATGCAATTTATGTTGTACACAATTGTCAATTATGCATCTGGTCTGATGTTGCAAACTGTAATTGGTGTAATTGTTGAATAATATATGGATGCCCCAAATTTAGCCCTTTGTCGTCGGCTTGGTTGGGTGCATAAAAGCTGTAACAAAATAGCAACTGAATTTTATAGCTTAATAATCGTTTTTTGCTTGCAAGAGTTACAGTCAGTGTCTTATGTTCCTTCGTTTGATCAGTTTAACTATACTGCTTTTATATATTTTTTGCTGTCTTTAGTCATGCACAAGATTCATTTTAGTTATTGAATGGGGTGCTTGTATTTAATCTTGATTCCGCATCATTCATGGGTATCAAATTCTATGCTATTTATGTAGTTTGGTATTAAGCTTCAAGTATACTTGAAGGCAATAGTGAGATAACTATGTTCGCATTATTTACTATCTGGTTCTGCTTTTGGAGATTTCCAACCTGGTTAGTGTGAATTATTATTTTATGTTGTTCATGGGGTAGACTATGTATGTGTTTAACTTGCATGATTTGTAACGATTTTCCATTTTACACAGTTTAGTTTTGAGCAAGTATTCAAAGGTTGTTTGATAAGTGGAGTTGGTCTAGTTGGAATTATATACTTACATTGTTTAAAATTATTTTCACTCACAGTTTCCAACCTGTTAGTGAATTAAGATTTTAGATTGATGTGCTCAGCTCTACAAATGTTTCAATTAGTTAGTTAAATATTGACAGTTTTAAGTTCTGATTTAGCTTAACGTCCCCCCGTTACTTGGTTGAGATTATAAGCATGGCACATTGTTAAACTTTCCCCAGTTACTTGCTTGAGATTTTAAGCATGTCACATACTCCCTCCGTCCCAAAAAGAATGTCATGGTTTTAGTTCAAATTTGAACTAAAACCATGACATTCTTTTTGGGACGGAGGGAGTACTTGTTACACTCCCCCCTTACTTGGTTGAGATAATAATAATGACACATACTGTCTTTGCTTTGATTCCATCTTCAAAATTTATTCCCATGTGATGTAGTTCTTATTTTCCCCCTTATTTAGTTGGGATGATAAGAATGGCATGAACTATAATTCCCAACCTTACGAGAATGGCATGGATTCTCTTGTTGTCTACAAATGTAAGTTAACTATTGACACAGTTTTAAGTTCTTATTTAGCTAGATTTACCCCCCCCCCCCCCCCTTACTTGGTTGAGATTATAAGCATGCCACATATTGTTTACTTTCCCTGGTACTTTGCTTGAGATTATAAGCATGGCACATACTTAACGTTATCCCTTTGTTGAGATTATAAGGATGGCACATACTGTTTTTTTGCTTCAGTTCTTTTTTCAAAAAAATTCCATGTGATGTACTATCTTTCATTTCCCCCCTTATTTGGTTGAGATGGTAAGAATGACATGGAACTATAATTCCTAACCTGGTTAGTGTGAATTACAATTTCATATTGTTTATGCCGTAGGCTATATATGTGTTAACTTGTATGATTTGTATCGATTATACATTTTACATAGTTTCAGTTTTGAGCAAGTATTCAAAGGCAATATTGTATGATAACTGGTGTTGGTCTAGTCGGAGTTCTGTGCTTATGTTGTTTACAATTTATTTTCACTTAAAACAATTTCCAACCTGTCAGTTAATTAAGATTTTAGTTCTATCTACTTGGGTCTACAAATGTTTCAAGAACTTAATTAACTATTGACAGTTTTTTCTGATTTATCTTAGCTTTTCCCCTTGGTTGAGATAATAGGCATGACATTTATTGTTTAACTTTCCCCTGTTACTTGGTTGAGATTATAAGCATGAAACGTAGTGTTAACCTGCCTCCTTTACTTGCTTGAGATTATGTGAATGGCACATACTGTTTTTGCTTCGATTGTATCTTCAGAATCTATTCCCATGTGATGTAGCTTTCATTTCCAACTTATTTGGTTGAGGTGATAAGAATGGTATGCACTATAATTTTCTTGCGCTTTTTTTCAAAATTAGAACATTTTATTCTGTTGTGAGGCTGTGAGCTTACCTGGAAATTTATTTTTCCCTGATAGTTTTGCTGTCAACATTTAGAGGCCGAGATCTGATGTAATTCTGGATGCGGGCTTCTGTTTATATACAAGGTCTCATCAATTAGCAACTAACCGAGTCTTATTCTCTTGACTAATTAGAGCAGTCTTGACCTAATGTACTTATTATCTCTTGTGTTTAACCACACTTAAATTTCTTGCGTACAGTCCGCATAGTCTAGTTTTGACGCTCTTCTCAAAAAATGTTAATATATTGTGTTGTTATAGAGTTCCAATTCCTACAATTTTCTTGCTTGGCGTAGAACCATTATTATTTCTGTTGAATTTATTTGTGCAAGAGTCTTGCTTCTCGCCATGGTTCACATGTATTATTTGTTCAATGCCAAGGTTAAGGTGATGTTACGAGCCAAGTAGGTGGTAGTACTTAAAGTCACCTGAAAAATACATTATTAAACTTCTACATAAGCTTAGTTCTAAACTTCTAATTCTCAAACCTAGTGGTCACTTGTATATAAGTCGGTAGCTTTTCAATTGGTTCAAGAAAGCAAAATTATTCAGAAGTGTTTTTAGTTTTCTGTAAGCTCGATCTCCTATTCAGAACTTCACACAATCCTTGTGCTACATGTATGTCTAAATTTGTTGCTACAAGTTTCTTGCCTTTATTCTCTGCTTGGAAATTGTATTACGAACTTTGTTAATAATATATGTTTGGTCAGGTTGTTCTGTTCTGATCTGGTTTTAGCTTTGTTGCCTATCCATGTTGCACCGCTTCTAAGATATATTAGAATCATTAGATGCGATGTGCTATCCTTAATGAACTTGAATATCTTTATTCATTGCCCACGGAGCACCTTATGAGTTTCTTTATGTTAAGAGAGCTAGTTCGTTTTGATGTTGTGTTTACACATTTTATTGACCATGTAAAGATGACCTAGGGATTTGGCTAATGAGTAAAAACTGGTTGGATATGCCCCTATACCATTTCTATAGAAATATAATAGTCCTTTTATACAGATTGGTAAGTGCGGAGACAGTAATTGAACCCGTGACCTCAAGGTTATGAGCCTAGTGAGCTACCAAACTGCTTTTGAGTTTGTGTAGGAGTTTGTTTAGTCTCGTTCGCTATCTATTTCTGTACATTTAAATAGCTATCTTTATTTGTTGCGAATTTATAATTTTAAATAACTCATGTGTAACCTTAACACTTTTTTGTGAGTAATACCCGTCATCTGTTATTAAGCAGTATAGTGAAATGTGAATGTCAAAATTGACTTGTAACCACGATAGTGTGTTTTCCTTAACTCATTTTCCGCTGCATTTTGAATGACAATATAGTTACATGGTCGCATTTTTTATTTTTTACTGTTGTGTTGTTAAGCTAAGCACTTTAGGATAAATTCTATAATTAAGTTATATTTGGCTTACATTTTGCTAGGACCTTGGTATTTATTTGTATAAATATATTTTTATACTATGATGTAATATAATATATTATGGATACCCCCTAAAGTTTTTAATTCTTTTGTAAAACTACATGTACTCTATGGGCCACTTCATTTCCTATATGTTTTTCTTCTGCCTTCTCACTTTGGGTTTTGCTAGTTCAGATAGTTTTTGCTTTGTGTGACTAGGTTTATATGTATAATAAATATCTTAAACACATTACTTGAGTTGTGAAATTTGATCTCAACCTGACAACCTCAGTTCATACTAACTTGTCTCGGTTGCTTTTATTGGAATTTTTTTTCTCTCCACTATATAATTATGAATATTTCATGTAAAAATATTAAAGTCTCGGTAGCTTTTATTGGATTTTTTGTCTCCACTACATAATTATGAATGTTTCATGTAGAAATATATCAAAGTTACTTAATAGATGAATCTGAATCATCTCGTATTGATTTTTCTGCATTATTACCTGAGATATAGCAGCACAACGCTTGTATTGCTATCCCACGACCTTGTTCTCACAGTTTAGGCTACTCCCATCAACAGTTTTTGTAGTGAATCTTTTGAAAGATAGATATTGTGATTAGTTCTTATCTTTACTCATGAAATATCGAGTGAGTAGACACGAATTCCTTGAATTTGGAATATGGGAAAGTCGCCTTGGATCCCGTGTGTGGGTCAAAATTTGACACAAAATACGAAGGAGACAAATAAACCTGGACGGAGGTAGTCCTTCTGTGAGGTATTTTTTTTATTCCGTATCATAGTCAAGTCTTGAGTTCACATTCTAGTCAGTATTCTTTCTTCTAAGCGTGATAACTTTTTTAATGACTATTTTCGCAAATAAGTTCAAGTTAATTACAGCCATCGCTTAATACCATTCTACATCTGCAATGCAAAGTTTGTACATTTAATTTTTTTCTAGGTAACTTTTTGCGTTCCACAACTAGGCCATACATTTTGACTCATGGTTCTTATTAATGTTCATATCCCATTGCCAAGTTAATTTGGTAGAAAGAATATTGTTGTAGTGTTGTTGTGTTGATTACAGAATTTTTTTCCTACTAAGTTGGTGCACCATGCGTTAAACTTTTTTGACTCTGTGTTGTCCCAAAATTGGTGCATGGCTGCTGAATTTTGTGTGTGATTGTGTACATTGTCATTATGTAAGGTGTTAATTACGCATGTTGACCTTATGTCTGGCTTACCTGAGTTGACGTCTTTATGAAGCTTTTGGCGGATTTTGATTTGCTGAAAATATCAACCATCTGTAGAATATATTCATGTTTGGTTTAGTGGACAGTCATGTAATTGTAAGCTCGAAATGATGAATTTGGTTTTGGTTTGAAACTTGTTTTTTTTAGTGCATTTTGTTTATAGATCTTTTGCATGGACATTTGCTATTTATGCGTTATATTTTTCTTATTTCATTACTATACAATACTATCTATCTTATGTATCTGATTGAATCTTGCCTCTTAAATGATGTTATACCTTCTATTTGTATGATTTAGTTTAAAGAGAATTGTTAGTCATTCTGTATGTACGAGTGTTTGTGCCCATAAAAAATCGTTGTGCTCTCTTCAATCAATAGCTTCTTACATGGATCTCATTTGTAATGTGGATATGTGTTTTCATCTGGTATACAGTTCTCTTGTGTTTATTTTGTGCTTGATGACCCGTTAGTATTGCAGTATGCCTTGGTTGCTATAATCGTTGCATATAGATTCACAATATAAGTTTTGTGACATACTCCTACAATTTATATATTTTTAAATAAATCTTTGGTCAAAATACGAAGGAGACCAATAAACCTGGATGGAGGAGTCGTTCTGTGAGGTTTTTTTTATACCATATAATAGTCAAGTCTTGAGTTCACATTCTACTCAATATTTTTCCTTCTAAGCTTAACAACTATATTAATATTTTCAAATAAGTGCAAGTTGATTACAACCATTGCTTCTAGTAGGATCATTGGTACCATGCTACATCTGCAATGCGAAGTTTGTACATTTAATTTTTTTCTAGATATCTTTTTGCTTTCTACAACTAGGCCATACATTTTGACTCGCGGTTCTTATAAATGTTCATATTATCCCATTGCCAAGCTAATTTGATAGAAAAACATTGTTGTAGCGTTGTTGTGTTGATTACAACAATTTTTTTTCCTTCTAAGATGGTGCACTATGCGTTAAACTTTTTTGACTATTTATTGTCCCAAAATTAGTGCATGACTGCTGAATTTTTTTGTGTGATTGTGTACATTGTCATTATGTTAGTATTTTGCATGTTGACCTTATGTCTGGCTTACCTGAGTCGGCATCTGGCGTCTTTATGAAGCTTTTGATGGATTTTGATTTGTTGGAAATATCAACTATTTGTAGAATATATTCATGTTTGGTTTAGTGGACAGTCATGTTCCTGCAATGTTGTCCATTATAATTGCAAGCTCGAAATGATGAATTCAGTTTTGATCTGGAACTTGGGGGTTTTAGTGCATTTTCTTTATAGATCTCTAGCATGGGCATTTGCTATTTATGTGTTATATTTTCCTTATTTCATTACTATGCAATACTATCTATCTTATGTATCTGGCTGATTGAATCTTGCCTCTTAAATGATGTTATACCTTCTATTTGTATGATTTGCTTTATAGAAAATTGTTAGTTCGATCCTTCCCAGTAAAACGCGGCGTGTTTGAATGATGATCGCTTTGAGTTCTGTACATATGAGTGTTTGTGCCCATAAAAAATAGAAGCTCTGTCTCTTGCTTCTTACATGGCTCTCATTTGTAATTTGGATATGTGCAGTCATCTGGTATACAGTTCTCTTGTGTTTATTGTGTGCTTGATGACCTGGTAGTATTGCAGTATGCCTTGGTTGTTATAATCGTTGCGGTTTGTTTATATATGAGTGATGATTTTGAATAGGAGTAGTTGATTATAATCTGGTATGTGTTGTCATCTGTTATACAGTTCTTATGTGTTTATTGTGTGCTTGATGACCCGGTAGTATTGCAGTATGCCTTGGTTGTTATAATCGTTGCAGTTTGTTTATATATGAATGATGATTTTGAATAGGAGTAGTTGATTGTTCAACTAATAATATGTAATGTTTGGAGTGCTTATGCCTTTGTTTCTGGAATTAGTTTATCTTTCATGGTTTGGTTATGTTGTTAATTTTTGTTCATCTGCTATCTTGTGTGCTATCGTGTGCAAAATGACCCGTTGAACGGAGATGGTAAAGTGTTTTGTTTTGCTTAGGTTCTTAAATTGAGTACTTCATAAAACTTGATTGCTTCATATGTGGTCACAAGGCGGTCATAATTTCTCTCTAGAACTGTGGTATGTGTTTGGTTACATTTTTCATGAATCCAAATAACACCTAATGTATCTGTGTGACTCCGTAGTAATTTAGGAGGAGGGGGGGGGGGGGGTCCTCTTCTGTAGTTAATTAAGTTGCTGAGCTAATAATTTACTAGTTCTACTTCCTGTCACTCAGGAGAATCTCAGGATATATTTTACTAGTTCTAGTTCTACCCGTTAAGAGCTTTCATGAGGATCAATCTTGTCAATGGATTTGTTATATTTTTCTTGTGTGTTAGTATGCGGGCTTCTGTTTGTATACTAGGTCTCATCAATTAGCAACTAACTGAATCTTATCCTCTTGACTAATTAGAGTAGTCTTGATCAAATATACTTATTATCTCTTGTGCTTAATCACTATTAAATTTCTTGGGTTCAGCCTGCATAGTCTAGTTTTGACTATCTTTTCGAATAATGATGTTATGCTTTGTTGTAGAGTTCCAGTTCCTACTTTTTTGTCTTGGCATAGAACCATTATTCTCTATTGAATTCAATGCCAATGTTAAGGTGATGTTATGAGCCAGCTAGTTGTTAGTATGCTTTTGGACTTATAACTTATAAGTCACCTGAAAACTACACTATAAAACTTCTACATAAGCTTAGTTCTAATACTCAAACTTAGTGGTCAGTTGTATATAAGTCGGTAGTTTTTCAGTTAGTTCAAGAATAATTGCTCAGATGTGTTCTTAGTTTTCTGTAAGCTCGTTCTACATGTATGTCTACAAATTTCCCTACAGTTTTTCTTGCCTTTATTCTCTGCTTGGAAATTATATTACTTTGTTAATAATAAATATTTGGTTAGGTGTTTTGTTCTGATCTGGTTTTAGCTTTGTTCCCTATCTATGTTGCATTCGTGTATTTTTATTCATTGCCCATGAGATACCGTACGTGTACCTTTATTCATTGCCTATGGGCTACCTTATGAGTTTCTTTACGTTTAGAGAGCTAGTTCGCTGCTGTTATGTTTACACATTTTAGTGACCATGTAAAGTTGACAGGGATTTGGAATTAATGAGTAAAAATGGGCTGGATACACCCCTCTACCATATCTGTAGAAATAGAATTGTCCTGAACCCGAGTACCTTTATTCATTGCCCATGGGATACCGTACGAGTTTCTTTACTTTTAGGGAGCTAGTTCGCTTTGCTGTTATGTTTACACATTTTAGTGACCATGTAAAGTTGACAGGGATTTGGAACTAATGAGTAAAAATGGGCTGGATACGCCCCTCTACCATATATGTAGTAATAGAATTGTCCTTCTATACAGATTGGTAAGTGTGTAGACAGTAATCGAATCCGTTACCTCAAGGTTATGAGCCTACTGAGCAACCAAACTGTTTTGACTCTGTGTAGGAGTTTGTTTAGTCTCGTTCGTTATCTATTTCTGTGCATTTCAATGACTATCTTTATTTCTTGTGAATTTATAATGTTAAATAACTTATGTGTAACCTTAACACTTTTTTGTGAGTTCTACCTGTCATATGTTATTAAGCAGTATAGTGTAAAATGTGAATGTGAAAATTGACTTGTAACCAGATTATTTTTAGATACTATGTTTTTCTTTTCTCATTTTCCGTTACATTTTAAGTGACAATATAGTGACATGTTTGTAATGTTGTTAAGTATGTTTCTCCTATTTGCACCATGCTAGTGAAACATGTAGTTTGCGGTTTGCGTTAATTTAATTAACTCAACGATAAATTTTATAATTGAGATATATTTGGCTTCCATTTTGCTAGTACCTTGGTAAAAAAAGTGTATAAATATATTTTTACACTATGATGCAATATACTCCCTCCGTTCCTTGATATAAGGTGTATAGTTTTTGGCACGGAGATTAAAGAACACACATTGAGGAAAATTTACACTAGGTTTGGATGGGATTACACATAGCTAATTGACATAAGAAGATGAGGGGTTTGCAAGAGATAAAGAAACATGATAAATTTTTTTAAATCCCACATGAGTGGTACAACGCAATACACCCTATATTTTGAACTTTTATTAAATAAACTATACACCTTATATCTAGGAACGGAGAGGGAGTAGAATATTATGGTTACTCCCTAAAGTTCTTTTTACCTCTTCTTTTGTAAAATTGCATGTACTCTTTGGCCCACTTCATTTCTTATATGATTTGGGTTTTGCTAGTTCAGTTAGTTTGTTCTTTTTGCGACTTAGGTTTATATGTATAATAAATTCCTTAACCACCTCACTTGAATTGTGTGAAATTTGATCTTAATTTCAATTAATAGTAACTTGTCTCCGTAGATTTTATGGGCTTGTTTGATTCATAGGAATTTCATAGGATTCTTGTAGGATGTTATCCCATAGGATTTTTTTCCTACGTTACTCATTTGATTCATAGGAACTGTTCCCATAGGAATTTTTGTACTACTTCCTATAGGAATCGTAACATTCGCTCCAACCTCTTTCTACAATTCCTTTGATGGAATCAAACAAACTTTGGTGCAAGCAAAATCCTATAGGATTGGAGTGGGCATGCTATTGCAATCCTATGCTTTTTTCTGTTCCTATGATTTTCCTACCCTATGAATCAAACAAGCCCTATGTGTTATATTTTCCTTCTTTCATTATTATGCAATACTGATTTCTATATCTGATTGATTGAATCTTGCCTCTTAAAAGATGTTATAGTTTCTATTTGTATGATTTAGTTTCGAGAGAACTTTTAGTCATTTCACATATATGAGTGTTTGTGCCCATACAAAATTGTTTGCGCTGTCTGTCCAGTCAATAGCTTCTTACATAGCTTTCATTTGTAATGTGGATATGTGTTATCATCTGGTATAGTCCTTTTTTTGTTTATTGTATGCCCTGGTTGCAGATATATGTTAGTATTGCAGTATGCCCTGGTTGTTATAATCGTCGCAGTTTGTTTCTATATAATTGATGATTTTGAATAGGATTAGTTAATCGTTCAACTAATAATAGGTAAAGTTGGGAGTGCTTATGCCTTAAAGAAATCTTATCTTTGTTTCCTGAATTAGTTGTTATCTTTCGTGGTTGGGTTATGTTGTTAATTTGTGTTCATTTGCTATATTGTGAGCTATCGTGTGCAAAATGACCCCTTGAACCAGGCTCCTCCTTTAAGTTTGCAGATAGTACAGTGATTTGCTTGGCTTAGATTCTTAAATACGAGTACTTCAGAAAACTTGATTGCTTCATATGATTTTTTTATGTGATTACAATGTGGTGATATGTTGTCTCTAGAGTTGTGGTATGCGTGTGGTTACATTTTTCATGAATCCCACTAACACCTAATGTATCTGTGCGAATTGAGGAGCGATGATCCTCTTTCTTTCTGTAGTTAAGGTTGCTGTGCTATCAACTTTACTAGTTCTACCCGTTAGAGCTTTCATGAGGATTACTCTTGTCAATGGATGTGTTTCCATAGTGTTAAATTTTCCTTGTGTGTTATTTTTGTGCCAAAGGACCTTAGTAGGTCGTCTCATTTGTTTTTTCTAGTTTTTGTGCAGCTCTTTACGACTTCTGTTATGTTCTAAAATCCAGGATTTCAGTAGATAACAAGATAGTATCTATATGTTTCCTCAGTAGCCTGTTGTTTTGATGGTAGCCTTATTTTATCATAGTTTCTTTAAAATTTATGTGTGAAGCGTTTGTATGGGGTTGGGTGAGGGTGCGTAACACTGCCAATGCCGGTCCCAAGCCCGGATAAAAGTGGAGGGAGCACATACTAACTATTGTATGTGATAGATTTATACGGAGTATTTTTCTTTTGTATGTTTTGTGGAAGTTCTTTCAGTATTCTGTGCTAGAACGGGAATAGACGACGTCTTATATTGTGTGATAGAGGGAGTATGTGCTAGAGCAGGAGTGGATGGCCCTAGATGAAGACCTGGGTAGAACGTTCTTTTTGTTTTCAAGAACACGCAACGAGATAGTTGCCTGCTGATTTTGTTAAAGTGGGAAAGGGTGTTGTGGCTGAATTACAGAAGTTCCTTCGATTTTATTAAGGTGGGAAATGGTGTTGTGGCTCAGTTACAGAAGTTCCTTGTTACAGCGATATAATTTGCCGCCCCTAGCCCTCCTATTACAATACACTAGTCATTAGTCCTGCCGCGGCCTCTGCCTTCTTCTAGCTGACATCAATAACTTGATTTCCTCCATTGTACAATGCGCCCTCTGCCTTCTAGCTAACATCCATAACCTGATTTCCTCCACTATTAGATGCACAACACTTTGTGCTGTGGATTCTTTGTTGTCGAATACTCGAGCGTTCCTCTCAATTCATAACTTGTGCATACCTGCGATCAGAACCGTGCCTACCTTCCTTGGTGGCATCCTGCCAAGAGATGTACACTACCAATCACGTATAGGAGCATGTGAGCAGTCCCAGCTCGATAGGCGATAGAAAGAGATGACAGAATTGCCTGGAGACAGAAGCACTGAAGATCGCTCAGCCTGAGTATGCCGACAGAACAGGAAAGTCTGATCCGCATCAAAACAGGGGAGAATAGCTTGCCTGTTTAGAACTTGAGAGGTGTGTTTATGTTGCAAACCCCATTGGAGTTTTGCCAAACGCCACCCAAGCAGAGCCAGGACAAATTTTGTGATTCTTGATCCTGTAAATACTTGAGCTAAACTTTACAGTTCACTCTGGTGCATAACTGTAACACCCGGGGTGTCACGCTACAGTGATCACCTTATCTAATGCCAAGTTATCAGGATTATGCTAGTAATGATCAACCTTGATCATGTCTAGATTGAATTCAAACCCAGATGGGATTTCCAAAAATTAGTGAAAAATAAAGTTCACCCAAATATTTTGCAACCAATTTTATAAAATGCACAATAACCAGTAGATTATGTAAATAGGTGCTTTGAAATTTATTGAGCTCTATAATAAATCAAACAAATATAAACTGTAGCCAAAATCCCCATTTAATTAGTTGCAGTTGAAATATAAATAGCAAATCATTTTTAATAATGCCCAAACTTTTTGTGGCATCTCTCTAAAGTGCAACACATATTTTGGAACAAGATTCACACTTTGCAAAAATCATTGGCTAGTTAAAATAAATAAAACAACACAGAGCACAACTGGCATAAATGAAATAAAAGGAAACTGGTTATTTTCCGCCCATAGCAACCCCCTGCCGGGCCAGCCCATCTACACCCCACCTTGTCTTCTTCCTCCCGCTACAGTGGAGGCCATGCCGACCGAGCCGTCGCGCCGTCCCCGCCGAGCCAGCTTGCCGCGCCGCTACAGTGCCCCCTCCATGGTTAAAGGCGACCCCAGAGCCCCCTGGAAACCCTAGATCTCGCCCACGCTTCCCCCCCTCCTGTTCGTCGCGCTCGTCGCCGCTCGAGCCGCCATGGCCGCGGGCTCGTGAACTCGCGCGGCCACTGCGCCCCACAACCCCAGCCGTCGTGTCCACCGTGCGCGCCGTCGTCATCTTCGTCAGCACGCTGGAGGAATCGAGTCGAGGCCGTCCACACGCAGCGCACGACCACCGCTCCTCTTCTGCATCATCGTTGCTTCGCCGTCGCGATTCGCCTGCACCACGCCTTCCCCGAGCAGCTTAAGCACACCTACAGGCTCCCTGTAAGCTGGTCCGCCGCCGCCAAACCCTCTCGTTGCTCCGCTCACCCCCTAACCACCGACGCCATTAGAGCTGAGCTCAGTCGCCGCCGTGTATGGCCTCGGGCTTGCTCTCGGGCCGCACTGCGCACGCCAATGACACCATTGTGTCCGTAGGGAACCGTAGGTTCCATCCCGCTCGCTTGCGCGCTTCGATTCTACGCCGGAGCCGGAGTTCCCCGCTGACCCGAGGATGACTGCCGCCGTCCTTGACGCCTCCGGCCACCTCCTTCCGCGGAACGGCTACCACTCGACGCGGATTGGTTCCCCCCTTCGAACGCGCCCTTCCCCGCATCAAGCCGTCGCCGGAGTTGGCCAGAACGGCGACCTCGCTGTGCCCTGACGTCACCGGCGAGCCCCTGTGTGGCTGCCAGGCGCCCCCCCTGTCAGGTGGTCATTAGCGTTAATCCCCCCTTGATCCCACTGACATGTGGGCCAGCCCTTATAAAATAACTTTTAGATTAATTAAACTGCTACGTAAAAACCTATGCCTATGACAGATGGACCCCACTGTCAGTTAGATTAAATAAATTGATTAATAATAAAACAGTCTATGACATGTGGACCCCCACTGATTTTGTTTAGCTAAATAAAATGAATTAATGTCTCTGCATATGACATGTGGGCCATCTGCTCTTTTAAAATAAATAGAAATTGTTTTATTTATCCAGAGGCTGACATGTGGGTCCCCCATGTCAGTGGTACTGTTCTGGATAAGCTTATGGATAATGTTGTATTTAATAAATAAAAGAAATTCTAGAAATGCTTTTAAATTGATTTAAACTTTGAAATTCAATATCTTTTAAACCATAAGTCAGATCAAAATAATTTATACATCAAACTTGATTAGAAAAATATAACGGATACGGATACTTTACCCATACCCCCACCACACCCCTCTAACATACCGAACCCGAGACTTTCCCCCTCCGGACCATTTGTCCGATGATTGCCCGATACCGATAAACTATCCGGATGAATTTATTCGGAACATGAAAGTTGTTCAGAATAGTTCAACTAACCCGGATAACCCACCCATACGTTTGTCGGATGTCCACGACACCTCCAGCATGATCCCTTCCCCCTCCGGACACCCTGTCCGATAATCACCCGGAGCTGGCAGTTCATCCCCGGATGAATTCCTGCTCCGAGCATATTGCATCGTACTACGTTAAAACACCGTTAACATTGCGTTTTCCGTATCTTGTATTTGTATTGCTATTATTGTTGTGTATTTATTGTTTCTCCCCCCTCTCTTATTGTCCGGTAGTCCCGACGACTGCTGCCGATGCCCCTGTGATCGACTACGTCGTCGACGACCGTACCCCTATCGTCGAGCTTCCAGGCAAGCAGAGCCATTCTCTTCCCCAGATATCGCCTACCTTTCCGTACTTTCTTGCACTAGGCATTGTTACTGCTGCTGCTACGTTACAATCCTATTCAATTGCATAGCCTGATTTTGTCGCCCCTTGTTGTACCTTCCTTATCCTATGCTGTCTGCTATATCTATATATTATATTCAGCAGTGAGCCCTGCGCATTGTTAGATAGGATTAGATAGCGGGCCGTGGCCACTCAGGGGAGTGACGCGGATAAAAAATAATATATATATATAATTGCAACAGGTACGGATCAATGCAGACGCCCTAGGGAACCTACAACGACGAGACTCTGTCGAGTCGCTTCGAGTTTGACTTACGAGTGGACGAACTCGTATTTCACTCTCGTCGGCTCAGTAGCGTAGCATCACCGGGATGATACGAGGTTTACCTCTTTAGTTCATTCCGCTGATGTCTCTGTCAAACCTCTTTAAGTGTGCCATCGAGGGTGATACCTCCTGGTTTCACTTAATGGTAGGCACTCGAACCAACTGGTGTCCTTAAAGGTAAGAGTCGGGCGACCCAACGGTGCCCGCGAGCGGTATATTGTCGGGAGCGACAGGGAGGGTACGACAGACGTTACTGGCGTGCTTGGCCCCTGCTCGTATCTCGCGGGAGTTACCAAACCACGAAAGTCGAGCTCTACCAAGAGCACACGCGAGATAAGGTAAGGAGACGGTTCACCTTGTTGGTAACCGCAGAGACTTGGTGGGACGACAGGGCATGCACCGATGTACTGGTGGTCCTGACTGCTGTCGTTGTCCTCGGGTCAGTTAAGTCGAGGCAACGATAACGGTTGTCACGCAGGTTAATTAAAATGCTAAATGGTTCAGTGGATGACTTGAGAGGCCGCAAAGGCCTGTACGCACTACCTTCACGTGGGATAAGGAGTTATGGGCTCCCCTGCGTCGTAGTTTGCCCGAAAGCTCTTCAGACGTCAGCAGTATCGGGGCCTGCGCCGGGAAGTGGTGTCTTCTTCGTCCGGACGGTGTGTTTTTGGATTTGCTTTCGCTTCACCGGCCAGCCACGCACCGTTCAGGAGCGTGAAAGGGTGAGGGTCCTAGACCCCTTGGCGCATAGGATATAGTCCGGCGGATGGCCTCTCTGCTGAGCCTAGGATGAACTGCGATGTGTCGGATAGCCTCGGTGGGGCATTCCCTGACAAGGTGTACGCCACCCTGGAGATCCGAGCGTGCGGGCTGAACAGTAGTGCACCCCTGCAGGGAGTTTAATCTATTTGAATAGCTGTGTCCACGGTAACAGGACGCTTTATGCTGAAGCTGGATCTTACCACTACAAACTACTACTATTAAACTGTTGGTTCCGGGTTTTCTTCCTCGTAGGGTAGTCGAGGAGGGGAACTTGGAGGCATATATTATTATTAATCATTACAACTTACTATTATACAATGTTGCAGCAACTTCTGCTCCATTGTTATTACATTCAATGCTATTGAACTGTTGGCTGATTCTCTCCTTGTGCTGCAAGACTCGTCAGAAGATGCTAGTCTTCGATAGGCCTAGCTTCTTACCCTTATTCTGATTTCTATCTTGCAGTCCACTATATACAGCCTCCCCTTTCCATTTGATACAAATGCATAAATTCTTAGTAGAGGACGTAAGACTCGCGGGTATGCTAGATACTCACCCTTGCTTTATTTCCCCCCTTTTTGTTTTGCCTGATCGACCGCTGCAGTCGACGTTGGAGCCTTGGAGTCCAGGAGCAGGAG
Organism: Bromus sterilis; assembly: GCA_950022295.1. Taxonomy (NCBI): domain Eukaryota; kingdom Viridiplantae; phylum Streptophyta; class Magnoliopsida; order Poales; family Poaceae; genus Bromus; species Bromus sterilis. The sequence continues at coordinate 240,695,665 of OX465598.1, read as the reverse complement.
ATCCCCGATGCCGACCACCGCAAAGTGAAGATCCCCGATGCCTTCTACGACGTCGAGTTCCCCTTTGACCAAGAGTAGTTTGGAGGTTCCCAGGCAGGAGGCCTCACCTTTTCGATCTGTTGTTATTTGTGCTAGCCTTCTTAAGGCAACCTTGTATTTTTTGTGTCTGTACTTAGATACTATTGCTTCCGCTAACTTTGTGCTCTCGAGCTGTTGTATTCGAGCCCTCGTGGCCCTTGGCTTGTATTAAACAGCTTGTATTATTTTATTTGTAGAGTTGTGTTGTGATATCTCACCGTGAGTCCCTAATCTCGATCGTGTACCTTGCGTGTATGATTACTGTACACGGTCTGATTTTGGGGGCGTCACAAGTTGGTATCAGAGTCGACTGCCTGTAGGACACCCCCTTCCCACTCCTTGGTCGAAGTCGAGTCTAGTCCTTGCAAAACTACTTTACTAACAGTGTCGTGTGGCTTATCGGCCCACGTCGCAAACTAGGATGGTATTAGGATCTTTTACTCCGTACCTTTACTCCGGGACTCTGATCTCTCTTCTCTTTCGGGTTAAAGATTTTATGAACTCTGACATTAGGTTCTCGTGACTACTTCCTTCCGGAGAGCCCTCATCACAGAAGATGACCTGATTCACCAGAAGATGCCGAAGATATTCGCCGATTTATTGCCGAGACCCTATGTGCCCATGGCCCTTGCAATCCCCTGCCACCGATAAGTTGGTTATGAGCACGAATCTTGGCGCAATATCCCCATCGATGTCAGTTTTTTCTTCGTTCGTTCCCGTGTCTCTCAGCGCGACCTTATCCACAGCGCCCGCACTCACTCCTCCTCGGACGGCGGCCTCGGCGTCCCCTCCCCGCCTCCCCAGCCAGCGACCTTGCCGTGCCCTCCACCGCACCCACCCCCACCCCTGCTGTCGACATCAAGGTATTCGTCAAGGCTGTGGGCTCATGCCGAGGTGCTCACACTCGGAGAAGGGGCGAACCGCGGCGCGGAGGCGGAGGAGCGGGCGGCGGTGACGAGGGAGCAGTAGGGCGGAGCTGGCTGGAGATGGAAAGAATGGCAGCTTGGCGCAGGCGACAGAGGTCGGCGACCGGGCTGCCGCGCTAGCAGGAGAAGCTGGTCGGAGGTAAGCCGCCTGAGAGACGAGGAGGAGCTCAACGGCTTTCTCGCGCTCCCATCAGGTGGTCGTGCGCAGGAGGATCTCACCGCCGAGCCAGCGGCCACACCGATGCAACCTGGGTTTGATGTTTCCCCCTTGTTATTGTTTCATAGAAACAATCCATAGTTAGCTTACTTGCAGGCATCATTACAGGTAGCTACTGCACATTGCTACTTATAGTTTTGTAACCTTACACTTCCGCTCTCATGGTTATGGTTAAGACTGGCAAATGGGTCTTACAAAGTTTTGAGCATTTGTCACACATGTTGATTGTTAATTTTTTGGAAACCACATGCCAATTGCATTAGATGTGGGTATGGCAACATCTTTTCAGTGGGGTAAAAATGTCTTGTAAATTGAAGAGTGAATGGGGGTGGCACTATGGTTAATATTAGGTTCATAATAAGAAAAATGTTATCTATGCTAAATCTGCATGGATGGTGGAAAATTATTTGTTTCTTAGGAATCTTTTCTGTGCACGAAAGGGGTATTTATGATTGCCATGGCAACTTTTTTTGTTTCTTATGCCAATTCCAAATCTAATTCTAAATAAAATCGACATTAAATTTGCCATGGCAATTCGAAAGCTACTGTAAAGAGAAATCGACTTTAAACTCCCCATGGCAATCGAAGGTCGTGAAGCATGGCAATTGTAGATCATGGAGCATGGCATTTTTCCTGTTTTGCACGGCAATTTTTTATTATTATGGAAATTCCAAATCAATCAACTTTACATTTGCCATGGAAATTTGAAAACTAGTTTAAAGAGAAATCAACTTTAAACTTGCCATGGCAATCGAAGGTCGTGAAGCATGGCATTTTTTATGTTTTGCACGGCAATTTTTTTATTATAAAATTCCAAATCTATTTTAAAGAGAAATCGACTTTAAACTTGCCATGGCAATCGAAGGTCGTGAAGCATGGCAATTGTAGATCATGGAGCATGGAATTTTTTCTGTTTTGCACGAAATTTTTTTTATTATGAAAATTCCAAATCTATTTTAAAGAGAAATCAACTTTACATTTTCCATGGCAATTCGAAAACCAGTTTAAAGAGAAATCAACTTTAAACTTGCCATGGCAATTGAAGGTCGTGAAGCATGGCAATTATAGATCATGGAGCATGCCATTTTTTCTGTTTTGCACGACAAATCTTTTATTATGAAAATTCCAAAGCTATTTTCAAGAGAAATCATTTTCAAATTTGCCATGGCAATTCGAAAGCTAGTTTAAAGAGAAATCGACTTTAAACTTTCCATGGCAATCGAAGGTCGTGAAGCATGGAATTGTAGATCATGGAGCATGGCATTTTTTCAGTTTTGCACGGCAATTTTTTTATTATGGCAATTCCAAAGCTATTTTAAAGAGAAATCAATTTTAAATTTGCCATGGCAGTTCTGAAAGCTAGTTTAAAGAGAAATTGACTTTAAACTTGCCATGGCAATTGGAAAACTAGTTTTAAAGAGAAATCAACTAAATTTTGTCTTGGCAATCAAAGGTTGTTAAGCATGGCGTTTCTAGGTCATGGCATTTTTCTTTATTTTTTGTGACATGGAAAATTTGTTATGTGTCCATGGAAAATACTTTTTTATATGGACCATCGCAATTGAAGTTTCATTAAGCTTGGCATTTGTAGTCCATTGACCATAGCGTTTTATTTTGAATATGGAAAAAATACTTTTTTACGGGAAGCATGGCAATTGAAGTTGTTAAGCATGGCATTTATAGGTCATGGAGCATGGCATTTTATTTATTTTATACAACATGACATAAACTAATCCTTGTATTTGCCATGGCAAATACAAGATACCTTTTGCCATGTCTACAATTTTAGTTTATATAATCATGGGAAATTTATGTGAGCATATCCAACTTATTGTTACAATGGCATTTTTATTCATTTCGGTTGCCATGGCAAACCTACTCTTTTGTGTTTGACATGGCAAATTAGAGATGCTTTTTTCCATGTGTGTGTGTGTGTATTTTTTTTCACATGGCAACCTTAGTTTATCGATGATGGCAAGTATTAGTGTTAGGAGCATTGCAATTTTAGTCTGATATAGGTAACATGGCAAATCCAATGTATGAATCATGGCAAGTTTACATTAAGGTTTTTGTTTGTTTGTCCCTCACACATGACAAATCTAAAACATAAGATCTTTTAATATAGTGACATGGCATTTTCCTGAAAAAAATCCACTATAAATTCTATTTTTTTGATGTGTTCCTGTGTTTGCCATGGATCATAGAAACTTTTGTTGATAACTTACTATGACCATTACCATGGAAATTTTTATACATATCTGATGGAAAATGTACTTTATGCATCATGGCAATTGACTTTATGAAAGATGATAAGACTTTTCTCTTTTTGTAGCATGCCAAAAAAATCATATGATACCATGGCAATATTAATATATGTGTCACGACATATTTGGTTATGGATCATTGCATTTTAGCCATGGCAAATCTAAGTTACATTTTTTTTAAATTCGATGTGCTTGTTCACAAATATCCTATATATTAGTCATGCAAATCTTCAAACATACCATGGTATGGGCAGATTTGCCATGACAATTTTATGGTGTTAAAATGAGCTTTTTAGCCCATTTGTTTGCTTTTAAACGTGGCTCTTTGGACGTATAGAGGCTGGAGTTCTTTTAGAGAGAGAGAGGGGGGGGGGGGGGAAGGACACAGGAAGTTCGCGTGGAGGACGCTATCGTAGCGAACCACCTAGTTCGCTCGCCCATCCGATCAGCGCGAACAAAAACATTAGCGCCAGTGGAGCGTCTGATCGCTTCAGATTCGGGTCCTTTTGTTAATGAAAAAGAAGCCGTCGCATGGTACTTGCGCAGGTCCGGCGCCGCTGCCCTAATGGCGTCCAACAATGAATAAGTGCTCGTTTTGAACTAAAGCTCACCTGAGCTCCTTGAGTTAATTGTTGCCTGCTTGTATACCTGCTTGCGTTTTGCATGTCAAGGGCGACTTCCGGCGATCGCCCGGTGACTGGCGTTTTTGCCGTATCTCTCTCCCTCCCGCTCGTCCCCCCACCCCTGTTCTCAGCCTTGTCCCCGCTGATTCTCTGCTGTCCTTTCTTCCCTATCCCCTCTGCTTTCTGGACGGCAATCCTCAAGGTGAGACCCCTACTGATTCCTTCCTCGTTTACCAAATTGTTGATGGAAGTAGCTCAATCTGGAGTTCCCCTTGGTTCTCTCAGTGGCAAAGTATTTATGATAACCTGATTATTCAACAACACCTTTTATTTATCCTTCTGTGGTTAAAGACCTTTGGGCTCCTAACTAGAAAACTTGGAATGTAGATTTAATCAACTCTTTGTTCACTCCTTATACTGCCATAGAAATTCTGAAAACCCCCATTATTAATTCTTCCGGACAAGATATCCTTGTTTGGAAACTAACTCCTGCAGGTGATTGCTCCTCAAAAAGCGCTTACAAACATTGCTTCAACAATCTTGCTCTGCCAGCTAATCAGAGACCGAAATGTGTACCGCAACAAATTGTTGTTCTTCTCAATCGGGTATGGCAAGAAAAAGGGATGGCTCCTGTGTGATAGCTGGAAACGTCTTACCCTGTTGAGGGAGACGGGTGCGTGTTATATAGCCAGGGGTGCGAACCCTAATCACGCGTACAAGGAGGTTGTTGGAGGTACAACTTGGAGGAGAAGAAATAAAGAGATAAGCTAGTTTGTTACAACAGAAAATATATGCGCCTATCTATCTATCTATCTATCTATCTATCTATCTATCTATCTCCTATCCTCCTAACTGCATATCTGTTTAACACCCTCCCTTAATCACAACTTCATTAAGTTGAGATTATGCTTGAAGTCTTCAAAACTCCTTGTGAGCAAAGGCTTTGTGAATCCATCTGCAATCTGATCTTTGGAATGCACAAACCGAATGTCAAGCTGCTTTTGTGCAACTCTCTCTCTGACAAAATGAAAGTCTATCTCTATATGCTTTGTCCTAGCATGAAACACAGGATTTGCAGAAAGATAGGTAGCACCAAGGTTGTCACACCACAAGCATGGGGCTTGTTTGCTCTTCACACCGAGCTCTTTCAACATAGACTGAACCCATATGATTTCAGCTGTAGCATTTGCTAATGCTTTGTACTCTGCCTCAGTGCTTGACCTAGAAAATGTGGCCTGTTTGCGTGCACACCATGATATTAGATTAGGTCCGAAAAATACTGCAAAACCGCCTGTTGAGCGTCTATCATCCAGGAAGCCAGCCCAATCAGAGTCAGAAAAGGCACTGACAAGAGTAGAAGAGGATTTGCTAAAATTCAAACCTATATTCAGAGTATGTTTAACATGTCTGATTATGCGCTTGGCAGCTGTGAAGTGAACATTGGTAGGTGCATGCAAAAACTGGCAAACCTTGTTAACAGCAAAGGAGATATCAGGCCTGGTAAGAGTTAGATATTGAAGACCTCCTACTAAGCTTCTGTATTTTGTGCTATCTTCCTGACTCAAAGGTGCACCTTCTGCAAGGGACAATTTTTTCTGAGCTGGATAATGGGGTGAGTGAGGGTTTACAACCTTGCAGTCCTGCCCTTTTAACCATATCAGTTGCATATTTTGCTTGAGAGAGATGAAGTCCATCCTGATGCTTCTTTACCTCAATCCCAAGAAAATAATGCAGGTCTCCGAGGTCCTTTAATGCAAAGTCTGCACTCAAATCCTTTAAGAGTCCTTTGATTGCTTCATCAGAAGAGCTAGTCACAATGATATCATCAACATATATGAGAACAAAGATGCATGTGTTGGACCGGTTATAAATAAATAGTGATGTGTCTGATTTAGAGGGAACAAAACCAAGTGCTTGCATTTTGTGATAAAGACGAGAGTACCATGCCCTTGGAGCTTGTTTTAATCCATATAGAGCTTTATCAAGTTTGCACACATAGGAGGGAGTATTCTTACTCTCAAACCCAGGAGGTTGTTTCATGTACACTTCCTCTTCCAGAACGCCGTGAAGAAACACATTCTGTACATCTAGCTGTCTGAGACTCCATCCTTTGGAAACAGCAATGGACAAAACAAGACGAATGGTGGCAGCTTTTACCACAGGACTAAAAGTGTCCTCATAATCTATACCATATCGCTGTATGAAGCCTTTTGCAACAAGCCTAGCCTTATAACGATCAATGGTTCCATCCGATTTCCTCTTAATTCTGAAAACCCACTTGCAATCAATCAAGTTTTTACCTTGCTGTGGAGGAACCAAGTGCCATGTTTTATTTTTCTCTAGTGCCATGTATTCTTCATTCATTGCTTTCCTCCACTTGTCATCACGAAGTGCTGCTTCAAGGGTGTTTGGCTCATCTGGATCTCCTGTGGAACAAACTAAGCCATGTTTGGTTACATGTTTGTAATTTAGAGGCTGAGTTACCCCTTTTTGTAGTCGTGTGCATCGTGACGGTGGAGCAGCGGGATCCGATGCCACAGAGGATCCAGTGGCCTGCAAGGGGGCTGCAGCAGATCCTGCACCAGCAGCAGCGGTGCTGGTCCGCGCCAGGTTAGCCGGATCTTCGCCCGGTGGCTGTGACGCGGTGCTTGAGGTTGGTGCAGAAGATCCCAGCCCAGCGACCCGGGTCCTCGCGTCGGTCGGCTGGTCGCCCGTGGTGGGATCAACGCCTGGGTCCGCGCCCTCCCTGGCCCTCTGCTTGTACGTGACGGGTTGGACGCCGTATCTCGTGGCGCCCGGAGTGGCCCGCGTGTCGGACGGGAGGGGTTGCCGCGCGAATCCGGCGCAGTGGCGCGTGCGCCTGCGCCTGCCTCCTCTGTGCCTCCGGATCCCGAGGAGGGTCCGATCTCTTGCGCCTGCGATGCTGCGGGATCTGCGGATCCCAAGGAGCATCTGTCTCCTGCTGCGGGACACATGTGATATGACCCAAGTTTTTCACCGTTTTGAGTATTTGCTTCGCAGTTTTCTCCTGTTTCATCAACACAACGCTCATGCATGCCATTAGATGAGTTAGTAAACAAATGATCATTAATATCTTGTCCCCCTTGATCAAAACTAGTGAGATGGGAAGGCAAGAGAAGGATTTCTTCTCGAAGGAGTGCACCAGCATTAGGGTGAAGTTCAGTGAATGGAAATTTTGTTTCATCGAAGACAACATCACGGGATATGTAAACACGGCCCATGGAGACATCTAGACACTTGAACCCTTTGTGCTGGGCACTATATCCAAGAAACACACACTGTTTTGATCGAAACATGAGTTTGCGGTTATTGTAGGGACGGAGATTTGGCCAACATGCACACCCAAAGACACAGAGGGACTTATAGTCGGGTTTAGTGTGAAGGAGTCTTTCTACCGGAGTTTCATTATTGATGACACGACTAGGGAGCATGTTGATAATATGAACGGCAGTGAGAAAAGCCTCGTCCCAAAATTTGAGGGGCATGGAGGCGGCTGCTAGAAGAGCAAGGCCAACTTCAACAATGTGCCGGTGCTTACGTTCGGCTGACCCGTTTTGTTGATGAGCATGAGGGCATGGCACATGATGTGAAACGCCAAGTGTTTGGAAGAAGGAGTTTAACTTTTCATACTCCCCTCCCCAATCGGACTGGACAACAATAATTTTTCTATCGAATTTGCGTTCAACGAGAGCTTGAAAGTTTTTAAAAACTTGAAACACATCAGATCGTTTCTTAAAAAGTTAGATCGAAGAGAATTTACTGTAGTCATCAATGAAACTAACATAATAGGTATGTCTACCAACAGAAGTAGGGGCAGGACCCCAAACATCAGAAAAGATCAACTGCAATGGTTTGGTAGAAATACTGGTGGAAAATGGGTAAGGTAATTGATGACTCTTAGCTCTCTGACATGAATCACAAATTGTTTCATTATGACGCTCACCAACAAATGGGAGCTTATTTTTCCTAAGCAATCTTTCAACTAAAGAAAAAGAAGCATGTCCTAAACGATCATGCCATCGTGTGGACGAAAGCTTGATAGCACCACAAGCTTGTTTATTTGATCTTTGAGACTCCGGAATCAATGGATAGAGGCCGCCGACACATCTACCTCGATAGAGAGTTGTCCTCGTTGCCTGATCCTTAATCAAAAAGAAATGAGGGTGAAACTCGAGAAAGGCATTGTTATCAAGGGCAATTTTATGGCCAGAAAGAAGACTTTTGTTGGCACTGGGAACATGCAGAATTTTCCTAAGATGAATTTTGCGATGAGGGGTACGAAATATTGAGTGACCAAGGTGACGTATACTCATACCTTCCCTGCTAGCAGTGTGGATTTGATCCTTGCCGCGGTATTTTTCCTTCAGGGTTACTTTCTTGAGCTCGTTGGTGATGTGGTTGGTAGCCCCGCTGTCGACATACCAGTTGGTGTCGACGCCATAGGAACCATCAGCAGCTGCGGCAACCTTTTCTTCATCTTGAGAGTCGTAGTCGTCCTCATCATACCGGTACCAACAGTCCTTTGCTGTGTGTCCGGGCTTGCCGCAGATTTGGCACCGGGGGGAGTCTGGGCGAGTTCTGCCACCGCCACTGCCGCTGCGTCCACGACGACCGCGACCACTAGAGCGATGTGGTGGCGTGCCGCCACCGTTGCCGCCGCCAGACCTGCCTTTGTTGCGAGGGGAGCCACGTGAGCGGGAGCCGCCGCCCCGCCCACGAGTGGCTGCGTTGGCGGACGATTTGAAACCGCCGCCGCCGGATCCCTGGAACTGAGCCATGCGCTGGTCGAAGTTCGAACAACATGGAAAAGAGCTCGTCGAGGGGCATAGGAGTCCTGCGAGCATCGAGGGCGGAGAGCAAGGGCTGGTAGTCGGCGTCGAGCCCATGGGTGATGTAGGAGGCGAGTTCATCGTCGGGGATCGCCTTGCCTGCAGCAGCTAGCTCATTGGCATAGCCGCGCATGGCGGCGAAGTAGGAGACGACGGAGAGGTTCCCCTTCTGTGAATTGATGTCAGAACCCTCTGTTAGGTAATGTGCTAGGGTTAGCCAGTACTCTTGCATCATGTTAAATTTTCAAAAGAAATATTTGAAATCAAATTCCAAAGCAAAATGGGAGAAGAAACCCCCCAGATGAATTAATTCAAAAGGCCAGATAAAAATCTTCTCCAAAAATTCATGTTAGATTTTTGAAAAGTCTTATAAATGAGTGTGATCACATATCAAGTGATGTGGGACCCACCCCATGCTCATAGATTTTTCAAATATTCAAACAGTGCCTTGGAATTATTCAAATACCCCTATTTGATTTAAAATTCAAATTATTTGAATTTTAAAAATGTTGAAACTTTATAAGTGGCTAGTCTATATTATTATGAAGCCATATAAATTTTTTCAGCATTTAATAAAATGCCTAGATAATTATTTTAGCACAGCAAAACAAATAGCAGAAAGAAAAACAGAGAGGAAAATAGAAAAGGGAAAGGAGCCCACTTACCTGGGCCACCCCGGCCCAACTTACAGTTTCGGCAGCCCAAGCCCACCTGGACCCTTGTCTTCTTCCAGCGCGGCGCAAGCAGCTCGGTGGCCGGCATGCCGCGGCCGCCACGCCACCTGCCTGCCTGGAGGCCCCCCCGGGCATCGTTATCCCGTCTGGAGGCGTCCTGGAGACACCCTGCTGCATTCCCCTCCCTCCAGTGCACTTGCCCCCTCCGTTCTCGCCGGATTTGGAGAAGACCGAGAGGACCGCCGGAGCGCGATGCCGAGCACGCGCAGCCAACGACGACGAGGACCTTCACCGAGCTGTCCCCCGTGTTCCCCTTCAAGCTCTTCATCGATCTGCAGAAGAAGGCGAGCCCGGAGCCTTCCTAGTCACCGGAATCGAGCTCGAGCCGCCGCCGGACCCGCAAGAACTCTTCGTCGAATTCGTCATCATCACGCCGCCGTTTGCCTCACCGCCTGCTCTGCCGAGTTCCTGGTGAGCGCGGGATCAAAACCCCTATCTTATTCCCCTCGATTGCTTCCTCTAGCCATGGCCTCCATGAGAGCCGAAGCTCCTCGCCGCCGGGATTCATGGCGACAACCAACCGTTACGCAATCGAGCTCGTGATGTTGTCCATCGCGTTCCCCCTGCTCCACTGCTTCGAACCAGCCTAGCCCCGCTTCCATTCGCGCCTTGTAGCGAATTCCCGATCACAGCCGTAGCTCCGTCGCCGCAGAACTCGACGCCGGCGAGCGTACGGGGCACCCCAGCACTTGGAGTTGGTCTCTTTCGACGCGCATCGGCAAGGGCTTCAAGTTGGAGGTCGCAGCGCTTCAAATGGTGCCCGGAATCAACCTCCCCGTGCAGCGCCGCCGCGGTTCTGGTCGCCGGCGTTTACCGCCCGTAGGTTAGCCCAAATCCACCCCTAATGATCCCCCCAGAGCCAATGACAAGTGGGCCCAGTGGCTTAATTAAGCCACTGGTTAAGTTAACCCAGCCGGATTAAATTAACCAGCCACTGACAACCCTGGCCCACATGCCAGCCCCCCCCTAACGCCAGCATGAAGTCAGCATGACGCAGTAATTCAATTCCAGAAATTAAATTGAATTAAAGAAATTCCAGAAATTCCAAAAAATAACCCAAACTTTGGAAATTCATAGAAAATTCATATTAAATCCAAATTGGACAAATAATATATGAAAAATGATCAGGAGAAAATAAGCTATCCAAAAATCCAACTTTCAACTATGTTTGAGTTGATTTTAAAATGGGACCAGTAGCATATGTCATTTGGTTTATTTGGAATTAATTCAAATTCAATTCAAATGATTTTGCAACTTGAACCATGGAATTAAGCTATATTTCAACCACACTTCAGAGGCATATCATACACTTTTCCAAAAGGTTCAAAATGATCAAACAATGTCACATGCAACTTGGTCAAGTTTGAATTCAAATTGGAGTTTGAATTTGCAATTCAATTTGCAATATACTCCAATTAAATGGAATTGCTTCACACATCAAAGCATATACATCAAGTTTCAACCTTTCATCATGTGATTGTGCATTGTATTTACTTTGCTACCTTGTTTGTTGTTTGTCGAGTAGAGGTGGAACCGGAGCAGGAGGCTGCCCCCTTCGTTGAAGACCCCGAAACCGAACCTCGCCAGCAAGGCAAGCAAACCCCCATTGATCATGTCGATAAAATCCCACTTCCCTCTCATGTCTCGCTTATGCATTGTATAGGATGATTACCATGCTACGTTTCTACCGCATAGATGAACCCATTCCTTTGCATGACCTATCATTTGTCACAGTAGTAGGCAAACCACAATCCTAGCAAATGTAGGAGTTGATTGATATCATGTGGCCCCTGCAAATGTTATCGCTTATTGCATGCTTTTATGATACCATGATGATACTGTGATGTGAGTCGGGATGGTAGTGATCATGTTGATGATGGTAGAAAAGTGTTGGTGAATCGACCCTAATACAAGGTGAACGATGAGAGGCTGTGTAGGAGTACACGGTGGGTTGTCTCGTTCATGAGTTATCTTTTGTTGAATTGTCCACCCCAATGATTATTCAAACTCTAGGGTCAAGATGGCAAACTAATAGAGTAAGCCATGGAAACCAAATTGCAATTGAGGGTTTAGTATTCCTTGCTTCACTCATAGCCCTCAAGTCTTCAGATATTGATGTCATCCTTGGCATGGATTGGCTATCAAGACAGAATGCCTACCTGGATTGCAAAGGCAAATCCGTGAAACTCACCCACCCTTCAGGCAAGACCGTCGACTATACCTCACCCAGAACAAGAACCCAAGTGCATTCCTTGAATGTACTTCCCCTTCCCGAACTTGAAGTTATTCCGGTGGTTCGTGACTTCCCGGATGTCTTTCCTGAAGAGCTGCCGGGCATGCCACCCGACAAATGTGTAGAGTTTATAGTGGATCTTGTACCAGGAACCGCACCAATTTCTAGACGCCCATATAAAATGGCCCCACGTGAGTTAGCTGAGCTTAAAATCCAACTTGATGCTTCGTTGGCAAAAGGCTTCATCCTCCCTAGCTCATCGCCATGGGGTTGCCCCGTTCTGTTCGTAAAGAAGAAAGATGGAACAGAAAGGATGTGCGTAGACTATCGCCCGCTAAATTTAGCGACGATAAAGAACAAGTACCCATTGCCCAGGATCAATGATCTTTATGATCAACTTGCAGGATCCTCTGTCTTCTCCAAGATGGATTTGAGATTAGGTTATCATCAAATCAAAATCCGAAACGAGGACATTCCCAAAACGGCTTTTACTACTCGTTATGGTCTTTACGAGTACACAGTCATGTCCTTTGGTTTAACCAATGCCCCCGCCACTTTCTCACGCATGATGAACTCAATCTTCATGGAGTATTTGGACCAGTTCGTCGTGGTTTACCTCGATGACATTCTCATCTACTCGAAGAACGAAGAAGAACATGCCGAACACTTAAGGCTGGTATTGATGAAACTTAGAGAGCATCGCTTGTATGCTAAATTCTCCAAGTGTGAATTCTGGCTACCAGAAGTGACCTACTTAGGCCACGTGATTTCTGCAAAAGGCATTGCTGTGAATCCCGAGAGAGTTCAGGCCGTCCTTGACTGGACTCCACCTGAATCGGTTAAGCAAGTTAGGAGTTTTCTTGGCCTAGCCAGCTATTGCCGTTGCTTCGTCGAGAACTTTTCTAAAGTTGCAAAGACTCTAACTGAACTCCTCAAGAAAGATAAGAAATTCTTATGGACTCCCAAGTGCGAGGAAAGCTTTCAAGAGCTAAAAAGTAGATTGACTTCTGCACCCGTACTTGCACCTCCAGACACTAAAAAGGATTTCGAGATCTATTGTGACGCATCACGGCAAGGGTTAGGATGCATACTTCTGCAAGATCGACATGTGGTAGCTTATGCTTCACGCCAGTTGCGGCCACATGAAGAGAACTATCCTACCATGACCTTGAACTCGCTGCCGTAGTTCATGCCCTAACAACTTGGCGACATTACCTCCTTGGTAATCGTTGTGAGATTTATTCCGACCACCAAAGCCTCAAATATATCTTCACCCAGCCAGATCTTAATCTCAGGCAAAGACGCTGGATTGAGTTGATAAAAGATTACGGCGTAGGAATTTCTTACACCCCAGGCAAAGCCAACGTCATGGCTGATGCACTAAGTCGTAAGTCGTATTGTAACAACCTCATGTTACAACAGTATCAACCACTTCTTCATGAGGACTTTCGCAAGCTCAACCTTGAGGTTGTTCCTCATGGCTATCTTTCTACCTTGGTGGCGAAACCAACTCTTGAGGATCAAATCATAGTTGCCCAAAGGCGTGCACGAGGTGTTCGTCGGATCAAGGAGAACATTGCTAGCGGAGTTGCTAAATGTTTCTCCACAGATAGCAAGGGAACAGTATTCTTTGGAAATCGTTTGGTAGTACCTAAGAATAGGGAACTAAGGCAACTCATCCTCAAAGAAGCCCATGACACACCCCTCTCGATTCATCCCGGTAGCACAAAAATGTACCGAGATCTACGCCAGAGATTTTGGTGGACTAGGATGAAGAGAGACATTGCTCAATTTGTTGCCGAATGTGATGTTTGTCGTCGCATTAAGGCAGAACATCAAATACCTGCTGGTACACTTCAACCTTTGTCTATTCCCGAGTGGAAATGGGACAAAGTCGGTATGGACTTCATCACCGGCTTTCCAAGAACCCAGAAAGGAAACAATGCCATCTTCGTTGTCATAGATAGGCTTTCCAAAGTTGCTCACTTCCTTCCGGTTCGCGAGTCTATAACTGCTAGCCAGTTAGCGGACTTGTACATCTCTAGAATTGTATCCCTTCACGGTGTTCCTTTGGAAATCAATTCTGATCGTGGTAGCCTTTTCACCTCTAGATTTTGGGGAAGCTTTCAGAATTCTATGGGAACTCATCTCTCCTTTAGTAAAGCTTTCCATCCTCAGTCTAGCGGTCAAGTCGAAAGGGTTAACCAAATTCTTGAAGACATGCTCAGAGCTTGTGTTATCTCATTCGGAAAGAATTGGGAGAAGTCTCTTCCATTTGCCGAATTTGCTTATAACAATAGTTTTCAATCTAGTCTGAACATGGCTCCTTTTGAACTCCTATAAGGACGACGATGTCGAACACCACTAAACTGGTCAGAAACCGGTGAAAGACAATTCTTTGGACCGGACATGATCAAGGAAGCAGAAGAGCAAGGTCGCATTGTTCGTGATCAATTGAAAGCAGCCCAGTCTCGTCAGAAAAGCTACTATGATCGTCATCATAGGCAAGAGAGCTACAATCTGGATGAGAAGGCTTACCTTCGGGTTACTCCTTTGAAGGGAACCCAACGTTTCGGTATCAAAGGCAAGTTGGCCCCACGTTACATCGGACCTTTCCGCATTATTGCTAAACGTGGAGAAGTTGCCTACCAACTTGAACTACCCCCGCACCTTTCCCGAGTACATGATGTATTCCATGTGTCCCAACTCAGGCGTTGCTTCAAGGACCCCATCCGCGAAGTCGACCATGAAACGCTTGATCTCCAAGATGACCTTTCTTATCGAGAATACCCCGTTCGTATTCTTGATTTCGCAGAGCGTGTCACTCGTCGTCAGAATATTAGGTTTCTGAAAGTGCAATGGTCACACCACTCTGAAAGAGAAGCTACGTGGGAAAGAGAAGACCGTCTCAATGCCGAGTACCCCACCTTCCTCCCGCAGACTTCTGAATATCGGGACGAGATTCTTTTGAGTGGGGGAGAGTTGTCAGAACCCTCTGTTAGGTACTGTGCTAGGGTTAGCCAGTACTCTTGCATCATGTTAAATTTTCAAAAGAAATATTTGAAATCAAATTCCAAAGCAAAATGGGAGAAGAAACCCCCCAGATGAATTAATTCAAAAGGCCAGATAAAAATCTTCTCCAAAAATTCATGTTAGATTTTTGAAAAGTCTTATAAATGAGTGTAATCACATATCAAGTGATGTGGGACCCACCCCATGCTCATAGATTTTTCAAATATTCAAACAGTGCCTTGGAATTATTCAAATACCCCTATTTGATTTAAAATTCAAATTATTTGAATTTTAAAAATGTTGAAACTTTATAAGTGGCTAGTCTATATTATTATGAAGCCATATAAATTTTTTCAGCATTTAATAAAATGCCTAGCTAATTATTTTAGTACAGCAAAACAAATAGCAGAAAGAAAAACAGAGAGGAAAATAGAAAAGGGAAAGGAGCCCACTTACCTGGGCCACCCCGGCCCAACTTACCGTTTCGGCAGCCCAAGCCCACCTGGACCCTTGTCTTCTTCCAGCGCGGCGTAAGCAGCTCGGTGGCCGGCATGCCGCGGCCGCCACGCCACCTGCCTGCCTGGAGGCCCCCCCGGGCGTCGTTATCCCGCCTGGAGGCGTCCTGGAGACGCCCTGCTCCATTCCCCTCCCTCCAGTGCACTTGCCCCCTCCGTTCTCGCCGTATTTGGAGAAGACCGAGAGGACCGCCGGAGCGCGATGCCGAGCACGCGTAGCCAACGACGACGAGGACCTTCACCGAGCTGTCCCCCGTGTTCCCCTTCAAGCTCTTCATCGATCTGCAGAAGAAGGCGAGCCCGGAGCCTTCCTAGTCACCGGAATCGAGCTCGAGCCGCCGCCGGACCCGCAAGAACTCTCCGTCGAATTCGTCATCATCACGCTGCCGTTTGCCTCACCGCCTGCTCTGCCGAGTTCCTGGTGAGCGCGGGATCAAAACCCCTATCTTATTCCCCTCGATTGCTTCCTCTAGCCGTGGCCGCCATGAGAGCCGAAGCTCCTCGCCGCCGGGATCCATGGCGACGACCAACCGTTACGCAATCGAGCTCGCCGTGTTGTCCATCGCGTTCCCCGTGCTCCACTGCTTCAAACCAGCCTAGCCCCGCTTCCATTCGCGCCTTGTAGCGAATTCCCGATCACAGCCGTAGCTCCGTCGCCGCAGAACTTGACGCCGGCGAGCGTACGGGGCACCCCAGCACTTGGAGTTGGTCTCTTTCGACGCGCATCGGCAAGGGCTTCAAGTTGGAGGTCGCAGCGCTTCAAATGGTGCACGGAATCAACCTCCCCGTGCAGCGCCGCCGCGGTTCTGGTCGCCGGCGTTTAGCCGCCGGTAGGTTAGCCCAAATCCACCCCTAATGATCCCCCCAGAGCCAATGACAAGTGGGCCCAGTGGCTTAATTAAACCACTGGTTAAGTTAACCCAGCCGGATTAAATTAACCAGCCACTGACAACCCTGGCCCACATGTCAGCCCCCCCTGACGCCAGCATGAAGTCAGCATGACACAGTAATTCAATTCCAGAAATTAAATTGAATTAAAGAAATTCCAGAAATTCCAGAAAATAGCCCAAACTTTGGAAATTCATAGAAAATTCATATTAAATCCAAATTGGACAAATAATATATGAAAAATGATCAGGAGAAAATAAGCTATCCAAAAATCCAACTTTCAACTATGTTTGAGTTGATTTTAAAATGGGACCAGTAGCATATGTCATTTGGTTTATTTGGAATCAATTCAAATTCAATTCAAATGATTTTGCAACTTGAACCATGGAATTAAGCTATATTTCAACCACACTTCAGAGGCATATCATACACTTTTCCAAAAGGTTCAAAATGATCAAACAATGTCACATGCAACTTGGTCAAGTTTGAATTCAAATTGGAGTTTGAATTTGCAATTCAATTTGCAATATACTCCAATTAAATGGAATTGCTTCACACATCAAAGCATATACATCAAGTTTCAACCTTTCATCATGTGATTGTGCATTGTATTTACTTTGCTACCTTGTTTGTTGTTTGTCGAGTAGAGGTGGAACCGGAGCAGGAGGCTGCCCCCTTCGTTAAAGACCCCGAAACCGAACCTCGCCAGCAAGGCAAGCAAACCCCCATTGATCATGTCGATAAAATCCCACTTCCCTCTCATGTCTCGCTTATGCATTGTATAGGATGATTACCATGCTACGTTTCTACCGCATAGATGAACCCATTCCTTTGCATGACCTATCATTTGTCACAGTAGTAGGCAAACCACAATCCTAGCAAATGTAGGAGTTGATTGATATCATGTGGCCCCTGCAAATGTTATCGCTTATTGTATGCTTTTATGATACCATGATGATACTGTGATGTGATTCGGGATGGTAGTGATCATGTTGCTGATGGTAGAAAAGTGTTGGTGAATCGACCCTAATACAAGGTGAACGATGAGAGGCTGTGTAGGAGTACACGGTGGGTTGTCTCGTTGAACACCGCCCTAAGTCCGAGTTCTTGTGTGGTGATCCAAGATGAAGAGTACAACCACACATTGGGCTCACTGACCCCTCTCAACTTATTAACTCATCCCTTTCGATGTCCAGATGTGGCAATAGTTCAGAGTTCTGGTAGGTCTGTGGCCTGGATGCTAAGTGAGAGAACGGCTCATCCGAGACCGGCTTATGCACCACGCACACATCACTTGGGTCCACTTCGGTAAACCGGCCGGGTTCACGATAGTGGTAGCCAACCCAAGTAGGTGGCTTTCTCGGACTAGATCGACTATGAGGTAACAGTTGTGGTGAGCATCCTCGCTGGCACCCCTTGAATGGTGTCGAGATCAAAGGCGGTAAATGATGATCATGTGTGTGTAGCGGTACACCCCTGCAGGGTTAACAAAACTATTCGAATAGCCGCGTTCGCGGTTATGGACTGCTTGGAAAGCTTAGCTTGATTATTAGACAACTTGAACTGGATACTTCTAAAACACACCAAGATAAGTGTGAGTGCTATGGCGTGCTTTCTCGTGGGGAAGTCGAGGAAGGCACCATAGTTGTGTAATTGGTTGGAGAAAGTAGTGGACTCGTGTACGCTTCTTACCTCAAAGTCTGGTACTCGTAGTTCAGGATTAGCCAAGTCAAAGCTGGCACTTCCGCAAGTGAAACCCCACCTCCCTTTACCTTGATACATATGCATGAGTAGTATAGCTCCTATGTAAGTCTTGCTGAGTACGACTTTGTACTCACGTTTGTTTAATCTATGTTTTAGATGAACCCACTGACCCCGAAGGTGGCTTCTTCATCGAGCTGGACGACTGAAGATCAAGCTAGTCTAGTCCCAGTCAGACGACTGGTTCCCTCGTGAAGGGCATGTGTTTAAATAAGGCTTCTTAAGCCATTTGTTAAACTTGTCTGTACTCAGACATAATTTGCTTCCGCTTGTGTTGTAATGTTGGATCACATGTTTGTGATATCTGTGTGCACTCTATAAGAGTTATCAATAAAAATGTATACTTTGTAGAGAATTGCAATGATACCTACTGTTCATACAAGGCATGTGTGCTGCGTGTATGTCTATAACATGCATGTATTTGTATGGGTTTTTGAGACCTTAGTTGTGATCTGGCTGGCGGTCTTTCATACACCAAGTGGCCCTTAGATGTGCGCAGCTTGGGGCATCACGATGCGATTGCTCGAGACTCCGTCTCATGCACACTTTGTGGTATGATCGAGCCCGCCCTAGACCCCGACTAAGTGATCGGGCTGGAGTAAGTCTATGTAAGAGTTATGAGATAGTCGATAGTATGGTTGAGGCGACTTGTCTTTGAATATGGGAGTTCACCACCCATATCATTAGACTTGTGTGCGGACGATGAGGACCCATCTCAGTTGATCATCCGGCCTGGATGGGATGCCCCTCACGTACGATGCTCTCCGAGAACGTTCTGTGCTTGGCCTTGTCTGCTTAGACAAGTGGGTACGGTTCTCGGCTCTCCATATGACTATGTCTTAACTGGACTTGCATACGCTAACCCCGGGTCCCGACAGACTTGGTATCAGAGCAGGACTGACTGTAAGACTAGTAGCCTTGGCCGAAGTCGAGTCTAGCTTGCTATAGTTATATAGTTACTCTGGGTATATAAGGGAACAACGTAAGGCTTCTTTTTTCTCCTTACCCCCTTCGTTCTGAGTTCTGAGTCACCCTCATCTTATTCTACGGGAAGATAGGACTAGGTTCTCCTCTGTCTGATTAGAACATCTCGTTGTTTGCTTCCTTATAGCCGTAGGAAAGTTGTGTCCGGTTTTCCTAGCATTGTTGTAATGCTGATTTCTTACATCGTATTATGTAAGTGCTGTTTTTCATGATTGGAAGAAATTGTCATTTCTTACAATTACAGCCGTTATGC
The DNA here is from genome assembly GCA_950022295.1 of Bromus sterilis. Lineage (NCBI taxonomy): Eukaryota > Viridiplantae > Streptophyta > Magnoliopsida > Poales > Poaceae > Bromus > Bromus sterilis. The sequence continues at coordinate 240,676,327 of OX465598.1, read as the reverse complement.
TGTCCGAGTCATTCCAGGTTTATCTCATAATCTGATGCAATTGCAAACTCCTTCTTCTGTTTTAGATGGCAGATCTTTCCCCCTTGGCAGATTGTTCGTTTGACCAGGTGCCTTGGTGTGCGTGGCCATCCCGCCACGTTGATCGATATGATGTCCTATGTGGGATATCGATGGTATCCTGAGTATACCGTTGAGGAGAAATTCCTTGACTTCAACCAGGTGCCTTGGTGTGCGTGGCCATCCCGCCACGTTGATCGAGATGATGTCCTATGTGGGATATCGATGGTATCCTGAGTATACCGTTGAGGAGAAATTCCTTGACTTCAACCAGACCCAGTTCCACTGCATTGTCAGGATCTACCCGCACCACCTTGGAGTCACTCAGCCTATCCACTTTGGACATGGCATTGGCATGACTGAGAACATGGCTGTGCAGGATGCTGCATATTCATGTATTACACTGCTGAGAGAGGAGCACACTATGCTGAGAGAGACCTCATTCCGCTATATCCCTGCTGCACTTCCAGGAGAAGAGGGATATTACACCGGACTCTACTCAGATCACTCTGCAGAAGATCCAACACTTCAGATGACTGCTAGGTTTGCTAGTGATCGAGATCGTGATGCACGCGCTCTTCGTTTTGAGCTTCACGCCACTCGTATTCGTCTGTATCGAGCACTGACACTTTTGGCACCCTTCGTGAGCGTTGGATCAGTCGAGTATGACGCTATCTACCCAGTGAGGACTCAGATGCCTTCTCGAGTTGCTTGGCCCGAGATTGGAGGCATTTTTCCACCCCGTGGTCCTTTGCTTCCACCCTACGCTGGACCTAGGCCCCATCCTTGCCCAAATGGATATCAGGGTCCACAGGCCTCCGTGTTTTCCGATGGTCACCTTCAGCTACCGGGATACGCGGGTAACTTTTATGAGGACTACTATGGAGATGGAGATGAGTGAGACCGCCTGTGGTCTTACTTAGTGTTGATGTAGTAGTATCTTAGTGTATTGTACGCAAGGGTCTAAGTTCCAGAGGCTTAGATAAATAATGTATAAGAAGTCAGAGTGCCTCTGAAGGATGTATCATCTTCATCACGTTTGTATTAGCTTGGTGCTTGTACTAAAACGATGTATGGCTTGTATGACAGCTTGTGAATATATGGCTTGTATGCTTTTATCACCATGTTGTCAAGATGATTACTTCCTTTGCTCTGTAATCCTTCCAGTACTTCAATACCTTGTTCAGACTCTTCAAATCAACTCTGTTTGACTTTGGTTTTTCACCTTCAGGATGTCTCAAGGAACCCGTGGCCAGATTGGTCGTAACCAGGGTTGTGTGAATGACCAGGAGGAAGGCAACCTTCCACCCCCACCCACGATGGCTCAGGTTCTAATGGAGGTTGAGAGGAACCGCCGAGACTCTCACCATCTGCTGGAAGTCATTGCTCGCAACACCACTCAGCAGCGCAACGAGTTGGTGTCCCTGAACGACTTCATCCGGCTTCATCCCCCAGTTTTCAGTTACTCCACCGAGCCCCTTGACGCCGATGACTGGCTTCGCAGCATCGAGAGGAAGCTCCAAGCAGGCCATGTTGCGAATGGTGACAAGGTCAGCTATGCCACCTATCACCTTGAAGGTGCAGCTAGCTCTTGGTGGGAGAACTTCCTGAATATGCGCCCCGTTGGACCGCCTGCATCTTGGGATGAATTCTGCACTTCCTTCCGTGAGCACCACATTCCCAAGGGTCTTATGGACCGCAAGCGTGAGGAGTTCTGTAACCTCACCAAAGGCAGAAGGACCGTTGACGAGTTTAGTCGTGAGTTCAACCGACTGGCTCGTTATGCTACCGAAGAAGTCTCCACCGACTCCAAGAAACAAGAGAGGTTCCGTCGTGGCCTCAACTCTGGACTCCGTCGTGAGCTCAACCTTCATGACTTTGCCACCTTCCAGGTCCTTGTCAACAAGGCCATCAAGGCAGAGGACATGAACACCCCCAACGATTTCCGCAAACACCCTAGAGACGACAGTTCATCCAGTTCTGGCTCCCAGAAGCGCAAGATCTGGATCCCAAACAGTATGTTCCGCCAAAACAACCCACCGAGGCCATCCTATGTGGCGCCTCGTCCACCAACCCAGTTCCACCCAGCTCCACCAAACAACCCAGCTCCACGCACCGTTTTCGGAGCCTGTTACAAGTGTGGTCAGGCAGGCCACTATTCTCGTGAGTGCCCCCAGAACCAGATCCAGCATCAGAATGCTCCACCCCGTGCCGGAGGCAACAACAATGGTCGTGGCAAGCCACCCCAGAAGGTCTACACCGCCAAACCCGCTCCTCCCGCCACTCGTGGACGTGTGAACCAGATTGCCGCCGAAGAGACTGACGACACTACTGACGTCATTCTTGGTACGCTCCCAGTCAATTATGTTCCTACTTCCGTTCTTTTCGACCCAGGAGCATCTCATTCATTCATGTCGGAAAGTTATGCACTTCGTCATGAGTTATCTTTTGTTGAATTGTCCACCCCAATGATTATTCAAACTCCAGGGTCAAGATGGCAAACTAATAGAGTAAGCCATGGAAACCAAATTGCAATTGAGGGTTTAGTATTCCTTGCTTCACTCATAGCCCTCAAGTCTTCAGATATTGATGTCATCCTTGGCATGGATTGGCTATCAAGACAGAATGCCTACCTGGATTGCAAAGGCAAATCCGTGAAACTCACCCACCCTTCAGGCAAGACCGTCGACTATACCTCACCCAGAACAAGAACCCAAGTGCATTCCTTGAATGTACTTCCCCTTCCCGAACTTGAAGTTATTCCGGTGGTTCGTGACTTACCGGATGTCTTTCCTGAAGAGCTGCCGGACATGCCACCCGACAAATGTGTAGAGTTTATAGTGGATCTTGTACCAGGAACCGCACCAATTTCTAGACGCCCATATAAAATGGCCCCACGTGAGTTAGCTGAGCTTAAAATCCAACTTGATGCTTCGTTGGCAAAAGGCTTCATCCGCCCTAGCTCATCGCCATGGGGTTGCCCCGTTCTGTTCGTAAAGAAGAAAGATGGAACAGAAAGGATGTGCGTAGACTATCGCCCGCTAAATTTAGCGACGATAAAGAACAAGTACCCATTGCCCAGGATCAGTGATCTTTATGATCAACTTGCAGGATCCTCTGTCTTCTCCAAGATGGATTTGAGATTAGGTTATCATCAAATCAAAATCCGAAACGAGGACATTCTCAAAACGGCTTTTACTACTCGTTATGGTCTTTACGAGTACACCGTCATGTCCTTTGGTTTAACCAATGCCCCTGCCACTTTATCACGCATGATGAACTCAATCTTCATGGAGTATTTGGACCAGTTCGTCGTGGTTTACCTCGATGACATTCTCATCTACTCGAAGAACGAAGAAGAACATGCCGAACACTTAAGGCTGGTATTGATGAAACTTATAGAGCATCGCCTGTATGCTAAATTCTCCAAGTGTGAATTCTGCCTACCAGAAGTGACCTACTTAGGCCACGTGATTTCTGCAAAAGGCATTGCTGTGAATCCCGAGAGAGTTCAGGCCGTCCTTGACTGGACTCCACCTGAATCGGTTAAGCAAGTTAGGAGTTTTCTTGGCCTAGCCAGCTATTGCCGTCGCTTCGTCGAGAACTTTTCTAAAGTTGCAAAGCCTCTAACTGAACTCCTCAAGAAATATAAGAAATTCTTATGGACTCCCAAGTGCGAGGAAATCCACCCCTAATGATCCCCCCAGAGCCAATGACAAGTGGGCCCAGTGGCTTAATTAAGCCACTGGTTAAGTTAACCCAGCCGGATTAAATTAACCAGCCACTGACAACCCTGGCCAACATGTCAGCCCCCCCCTTGACGCCAGCATGAAGTCAGCATGACGCAGTAATTCAATTCCAGAAATTAAATGGAATTAAAGAAATTCCAGAAATTCCAGAAAATAACCCAAACTTTGGAAATTCATAGAAAATTCATATTAACTCCAAATTGGACAAATAATATATGAAAAATGATCAGGAGAAAATAAGCTATCCAAAAATCCATCTTTCAACTATGTTTGAGTTGATTTTAAAATGGGACCAGTAGCATATGTCATTTGGTTTATTTGGAATTAATTCAAATTCAATTCAAATGATTTTGCAACTTGAACCATGGAATTAAGCTATATTTCAACCACACTTCAGAGGCATATCATACACTTTTACAAAAGGTTCAAAATGATCAAACAATGTCACATGCAACTTGGTCAAGTTTGAATTCAAATTGGAGTTTGAATTTGCAATTCAATTTGCAATATACTCCAATTAAATGGAATTGCTTCACACATCAAAGCATATACATCAAGTTTCAACCTTTCATCATGTGATTGTGCATTGTAGTTACTTCGCTACCTTGTTTGTTGTTTGTCGAGTAGAGGTGGAACCGGAGCGGGATGCTGCCCCCTTCGTTGAAGACCCCGAAACCGAACCTCGTCAGCAAGACAAGCAAACCCCGGCTTATGCACCACGCACACATCACTTGGGTCCACTTCGGTAAACCGGCCGGGTTCACGATAGTGGTAGCCAACCCAAGTAGGTGGCTTTCTCGGACTAGATCGGCTATGAGGTAACAGTTGTGGTGAGCATCCTCGCTGGCACCCCTTGAATGGTGTCGAGATCAAAGGCGGTAACTGATGATCATGTGTGTGTAGCGGTACACCCCTGCAGGGTTAACAAAACTATTCGAATAGCCGCGTCCGCGGTTATGGACTGCTTGGAAAGCTTAGCTTGATTATTAGACAACTTGAACTGGATACTTCTAAAACACACCAAGATAAGTGTGAGTGCTATGGCGTGCTTTCTCGTGGGGAAGTCGAGGAAGGCACCATAGTGGTGTAATTGGTTGGAGAAAGTAGTGGACTCGTGTACGCTTCTTATCTCAAAGTCTGGTACTCGTAGTTCAGGATTAGCCAAGTCAAAGCTGGCACTTCCGCAAGTGAAACCCCACCTCCCTTTTCCTTGATACATATGCATGAGTAGTATAGCTCCTATGTAAGTCTTGCTGAGTACGACTTTGTACTCACGTTTGTTTAATCTATGTTTTAGATGAACCCACTGACCCCGAAGGTGGCTTCTTCATCGAGCTGGACGACTGAAGATCAAGCTAGTCTAGTCCCAGTCAGACGACTGGTTCCCTCGTGAAGGGCATGTGTTTAAATAAGGCTTCTTAAGCCATTTGTTAAACTTGTCTGTACTCAGACATAATTTGCTTCCGCTTGTGTTGTAATGTTGGATCACATGTTTGTGATATCTGTGTGCACTCTATAAGAGTTATCAATAAAAATGTATACTTTGTAGAGAATTGCAATGATACCTACTGTTCATACAAGGCATGTGTGCTGCGTGTATGTCTATAACATGCATGTATTTGTATGGGTTTTTGAGACCTTAGTTGTGATCTGGCTGGCGGTCTTTCATACACCAAGTGGCCCTTAGATGTGCGCAGCTTGGGGCATCACGATGCGATTGCTCGAGACTCCGTCTCATGCACACTTTGTGGTATGATCGAGCCCGCCCTAGACCCCGACTAAGTGATCGGGCTGGAGTAAGTCTATGTAAGAGTTATGAGATAGTCGATAGTATGGTTGAGGCGACTTGTCTTTGAATATGGGAGTTCACCACCCATATCATTAGACTTGTGTGCGGACGATGAGGACCCATCTCAGTTGATCATCCGGCCTGGATGGGATGCCCCTCACGTACGATGCTCTCCGAGAACGTTCTGTGCTTGGCCTTGTCTGCTTAGACAAGTGGGTACGGTTCTCGGCTCTCCATATGACTATGTCTTAACTGGACTTGCATACGCTAACCCCGGGTCCCGACAATTGATGAGGGATGTTCTGATATTGTTGATGCGACTTGCAGATTGGGACGAGAACATACCAGCGAGCGTCGTCCAGAGCGCGCCCGAGGTGGTGACCGTAGTCACCGAGAGCAGGACCTCCCGCGTCAGATTATTCAGCAGGTACCCAAGATCCTGCTGATCCTCCCTGACCTAGATTGGGTGGAGAGGGTTGGGCGATGAAGTCTCCTTGCCGTCCTTGGTGGTGACGAGGAGCTTCGTCGGCTCCGGCTGGGTGCTGTCGACGTAGCCGTAGACACCGGCGCCACGCAGCTGGGGGATGACCTACGTGCGCCATAGCACATAGTTTGTGCGTGTTAGCTTCTCGGTGACCTGGCCATTGAGGCTAGGTTGGAAGGTGCCGGTGGAGGAAGACATGGCTAGGGCTAGATGGAGTTTGCAGAAAGCTTGGATGGGAAAAGGATAGCTCTGACTACCATGTGCGATAGCTGGAAACGTCTTACCCTATTGAGGGAGACGGGTGCATGTTATATAGCCAGGGGTGCGAACCCTAATCACGCGTACAAGGAGGTTGTTGGAGGTACAACTTGGAGGAGAAGAAATAAAGAGATAAGCTAGTTTGTTACAACAGAAAATATATGCGCCTATCTATCTATCTATCTATCTATCTATCTTTCTATCTATCTATCTATCTATCTATCTCCTATCCTCCTAACTGCATATCTGTTTAACAGCTCCAAGAGTTCAAACTTTAGCTGGGAGGCTTCTTCGTCAAGCTCTTCCCACTAGTAAACGAGCGAGTAAATTTTACAAACACATTGTGGCAGACTGTGCTAGGTGTGGTATCATAGAGGATGAAATACACCTGTTTTTACTAGGCCCTTTCTCTAAAGCTGCTTGGTTCTCCTCACCGTGGTTTATCAAAACCGAGATCATTGCTGCTAATCATCACTCTATGGCACAAGTGATTCAGGATTTTCTTGCTTCTTCTCATCCTCATATCAACATCACTGCTTTATACACTTTCTTGTGGTGTATTTGGAAAGCAAGAAATGATGATGTAAAAAAATCTGTAAACCTTCACAAGTGTTTCATGTCGCTAATGCTATCATGTTGGGCTCAAAGCTGGAAGATATGGTAACTCCACAGGAACAAAACATCAGTTGCTCTGCTAACCAGTTGTCGGTTCCCCAACAAGATCCTTTGTTTATTTCAGGTAATGCAATATTCTGTGATGCGGCCTGGAAAATTGAAGGAAATGTCCAACCATCTCCTGCAGGCAGTGGAGTCATCATCCATACTGGAGGCATTCAACACTGCCAGCAATTGCATGTTTCTGCATTGTCTCCACCTGTTTCTTCACCTCTCCAGGCTGAAGCTTTTGGGTTGCAACTAGCTACCATGTTGGCTGAAGTGCTTCACATACAGGAAGCAACCTTCTACACAGATTGCTCCGTCTTGGCATCGGCGACCCGTTCATCATCTATCTTCAAGCACTTGGGTCATTGGACCATTAGACCCACCATTGCAGCTATTCAAGCGTCTCCAACTTTCCATACAAGAAGGATAGCCCATGTCTACAGGTTCTCAAATGTAAAGGCACACCTCAAGCAAAACTTGCTCTAAAAATTCAGAATAAACCTCTAGCTATTAGATGCCTTTCTTCATCTACAGGTCTTTGCCTTGGTAGGGATATTCTTTCCAACTCAAGTGTGAGTCCATTCACACTCCTCTCTGTAAAATGCTGTTGAATGAATAAATATATTTTCTTGTTCAAAAAAAAAGGGAACGACGTGGTTCTACTTATAATGGTCATCAGGTATTTCAAAACGAAATCTGGCTGACAAATGCAAGTCTAGAATGATTTGAGTGCACTTACCATTGATACTATATGACATAACCATCGGAACTGTTAAAAAAAACTACCCATAAGGAAGCATCATACATGGCAATTACTGAGTACTATTGGTATGCATAGCATGAATATACATTTAATATGTCTGGCAGAAAAAGGGAAAATCTCCATGAAATCACTTCTTTTTGCTAGGAGGCCTAAGATATCACATATCACCCTTATAAGAAAAGAAAATCACATTCAAATTCTTAGGTGTGCCGAAGTCTTCTTCCCACATATCACCCTATGTTGCTAGTACTATGAATATCTATTTTGAAGGAAGGTTATTTATCCGGTCATTCGAGGAGATTGCATATTATCACTGGATTTATCTTTGGAAATGCAATCTCGCTCACTAAGGTATTGAAGTTTCTCCTCAATCGAAATGATTCCCAAATATTCATGTATCTCATTTATTTATCTTCTATGCATACATTAAGGGGGAGTAAACTCTTATCTTAGCTTTTGATTCTCTATTGTAATACAAACTTCAATTATTTATCGATGCCTGTTTTGTCAACAATCGTCGAAAAAGGGGAGATTGTAAGAGAAAGTTTTGCCCCTTGTGTTTTAGAGATTGTTGGACAGAAGAGTAGAGGAAGTAATATTTTTTATGAGTGTAAAAAGATATTTAGGTTCCTGAAGAACAAGGGATATAGGTAGATGGTCGAAGGATATCTCAAGGTTGTGAAGCTAAACCTTGGAGCCGAAACAAATGAAGGAAGACGACCCCTAAAAATATCCTTGAGTAAGAAGGAGTTCTCGAAGAGAAACTCACCGAGGAGAAAGCTGAAGCTGGATCAAGACGTAGTCTTTTTCATAGATTCTTTTGTTTCTTTTAGTCGTAGAAAAAACCCGTACTATCAAGAGAGGTTAGTTAGTTGAGATCTAGGTCGAAGTGAATCTGCTCATACTCAACATCAAACCCAGAGAGTTTTTTCACGAGGAGAAATATCATTGAGACTGAGTTATTGCTCGAAGACAAAGTCATCACACTTTGTGTCTCCGAGAGAGAACTCGATCAATGAGTCAGCTTTCTTGCTCTTCACGTAAAGTTGCGCGTAATGACAAAATTAGACCGTTGTGTACATGCGTCAAGCTGTTACCTCGGGTCACATCAGTCATTTCACCATTGGGATCACCACCTATAATAGCCCGCACCCGCCCGCCATTTGAGGTTGGCTGCTCCGCTGAATATTCTCAGACATAAGTATCGTGGGCATCCCGAGGAAGATCTCGAGAGAAAACCCAAGTCCACTATGAGTTATGATATTCATTAGGATTAGGTTGAGATTATCTACCTTTTTATTATCTTGGAGGTCTGCAAGCCTCCTAGGCGGTCAGAGGTTCTCCTTCAGCAGTCGAAGAGTAATTGATTGTGAGGAGAAAGTCTATGAAGGTTTCGGAGATGGCCTAAATTATCTACGCCTAGTGAAAACTAAACAAGCTCGAGGATTTTGTTGTAGTGGAGAATAGGACATAGAGAGGCTTGCTCCTTTGTTTAATCACAAGTCCCTCCTACCAGATGTAACACTTTGTAGAGTGTGAACTTGTTTGCCAAACATAGTTGCGTCAACTGGCTCATTCTACTTTCAACATTTACATTCTGTCTCGTAGTAGTTTGCCTTTTGTGATGTTTTCTTTCATAGTTTACATTTTATGCATCTAGCTTTGCTATGTTTCCCTTCGTGATAGTCAAATGTGTTTCTCTTTTGTAATTCTACTAGTTTAACTCTGTTGTTGTGGTATGTTTACTTCATATTTGCTCTGAAAATTTGAAGTGACCATTCACCCCCTCCTCCTCTGGTCCTTCTATGTCGTTCACCTAGTATCATTAAGACAATGATTGGAACTTCTTTACGGCAAACTATTATGAAGGCATAGTCATTTGTTCAATTATGAAGGAATGTAACTATTTGCTCTAGGTGGATGTTCAACCTTAACCGATCTCCACTGTAAATACTGGTATATCAAATAGTGTTCGGAAGAGAGGACAACACTATGGGACCTTGAGATGTGGTGGTAGATTGTTAAGATATGGCATGGGCCTTTGGCACATTAAAAAATTCCAGAAAAATCTCTAAGGGCCCATGTTGGTATAACTTGACATGGTAGTGGAGCGGTGAAAAGTTTAGTACCACCCTGAAAGTGAAGGAAGTTGTGGACCTCTTTATAAGGGGGTCTCTCTTTCATGCTATTGGATCAAGAGAAAGAGTGGGAGCTCCCGCACGCTCCTCCTCCGCCGCCCGCCTCGTCACGATGTGCGCGCATGCCGCGGTTTGTGGGAATGATCTGAGCCGAGCTCAAACCTATATCATTAAGTACGACACGATCTGAGACATCAATCATGGGTTATTACTGACTCGATCATGTGCATCCAGTCCCACATCACCCTACCCCAACTTCATATAGATTGGAGGTTGCTGCAACCCTAGCTGACGAGGGGGTGACCCCACGACTCCTATGGATGAGCCTACCCGGTGTACCCGAAGACAGAAGGCCCATAGAAATGCCGCCTTGGCCCAGCCTTGGCCCACTAGTGGCACCTACGTAGGAGTCCGCGACTCATAAGGAAGGTGCAAACTTGCCGTACGGAACAAGATCAGGGTTAGGAAACCTCATCTGTAATCCAGGACGGACTCCCCGAGACCTAGCCTAGTATATAAAGGCTAGGAGGGGAGACGTCAAGGACAAGCAATAGACAATCTGTAACCCTAGCCTTGTGCGCATTAGCCTTGGCTCCTCTGTAATCGCCATCTCCAATCAATAACATCGAGCAGGAACGTATCCTCCTGTTAGCCGACGAGCTATCGTCCAACCTATGCCTCTCATAACTAACCCAGGTTCCCTGACCATGGGATTTGCCGGGGTACATCCCCGTCAATTGGCGCCGTCTGTGGGAACTACACACCCGACTCAAGGACAAGTGTACACGATCCAAGAGGGCAGGGTATCGCAAGCCCAATAGGACGCCTACACCCTGCAAGCCAGAGCAGCCGAGAACCTAAACACAGTCGAAGTCTACCTGCTACACAACGCAGAAACCAGCATCACGTTCTCCCAGAGCGATCACCCGCCCGTACTCCCAAGGCCAAGACACGCGCCCCTGGTACTCGACGCTCAAATTGGAGGATACGACATGGAAAAAATCTGCATGGACGGAGGCAGCAACATGAACATAATCTTCGTCAGCACCCTACGCAAGATGCTGATCCCACGATCATTATGGAAGAAATCAAGCACCGTGCTATACGGAGTAGTACCAGGAGAGGCGGCCACTTCCCTTGGAGTAATCGAGCTCGAAGTTGTCTTTGGCAGCAGACGCAATTTCGCAAGACACACCCTCGAGTTCGAAGTACTCGATTGGCAGTCGCAATATCACGCCATATTGGGATGTCCAGCATTCGCGCAGTTCATGGCGATTCCGCACTACGCCTACCTCAAACTCAAGATGCCAGGATCTGCGGGCGTCATCACGGTCAACGGGAGCTTCACCAAATCCGACAAGTGTGATCGCGATTTCCATAAAGTCTCCGGCACCTTCGGAGCCGAGCAAGAACTCACAGAAATAGCCATGGCGACAGACAAAAGCATCTTTCCACTAGCAAGCAGAAGAGAGACAAAAGAGTATGGGCGGGACTTCAGGATCGACAGCGACACGGTCACCCACCAGGTGCACCCGACGGACCCAGAAAAAACAGTCCGCGTGTACGCCCACCTCCCGGAAGGACAAGTGAATGCCCTCATAGCTTTCCTCCGCGAAGAATGGGAAATCTTTGCCTGGTGCCCAGCCGACATGCCAGGAGTACCGCGCGAGCTCGCGGAACACGCATTGCGAATCAAGCCAAACACCAAGCCATTGAAGCAAGCACTATGAAGATTCTCAGAACCCAAGCGCAGAGAAATCGGGGAGGAAGTCAACCGATTACTCAACGCCCAATTCATCCGAGAGACGAAGAAAGCCACTTGGGTCGCCAACCCCGTGATGGTCCCCAAGAAAGACACAGACGTACTGCGAATGTGCGTCGACTACGAGCCAGTCAACAAACACTTCCCAAAGGATCACTTTCCTCTGCCAAGGATCGATCAGATAATCAACTCGACAGCAGGATGCGACCTCCTATCGTTCCTCGATGCCTACTCAGGATACAACCAGATCAGGATGAAAGAAGAAGAGGAAGAGCATGCATCATTCATCACCCCTTACGGCGTATTTTGCTACAGAACAATGCCTTTCGGACTCAAGAACGCCGGTGCCACATACCAGCGGATGATGCAAGCCTGCTTAAAAGATCAAATAGGAAGAAACGTGCAAGTCTACGTGGACGACATCGTCATCAAAACCTACAGTGCAAACACGCTACTCGACGACCTGCGCGAGACCTTCGCAACACTCAACAAATACAGAATCAAGCTCAACCCGAAGAAGTGCGCATTCGGCGTCCCAGCCGGGAAGCTTCTCGGGTACATGGTCTCCGCTCGAGGAATCGAAGCGAACCCCGAGAAATTCCAGCCAATCGCCAGGATGAAGGAACCAACCGACATCACAGGCGTGCAGCAGCTCACCGGAAGACTCGCAGCCCTGAGTCGTTTCATCGGCAGATTGGGAGAACACACATTGCCATTCTACCAGTTGCTGAGAAAAGGAGAGAAATTCGAGTGGACCGAAGAAGCCCGCAAAGCATTTGCGGACCTGAAGAAGACACTCTCGACCCCACCGATCTTGGAGGTCCCCAAAGAAAAAGAAAAATTGTACCTCTATGTGGCAGCACGCAACAGTGTGGTAAGCACAACACTCGTCGTCGAGCGCATAGAAGAAGGCAAGGTCCAGAGCATACAAAGGCCGATCTACTACCTCAACATGCTCTTGAAAAAGTCCCACCAACGGTACCCGCACTACCAGAAGCTACTACTGGCCATCATCACGACCTCAAGAAAAGTGTCGCACTACTTCGACGAACACCCTATCACAATCGTGAGCAGCGCACCACTAGCGGACATCCTCAACAACCCCGGAGTGACCGGGCGAGTCGCCGAGTGGAACATTGATCTCAGCCTGCGGGACCTGCAATTCAAGCACCCAACAACAATCAAAGACCAAGTACTCCCAGACTTTCTGGTCGAGTGGACGGAGGTCCAGACACCAGGCCCCCCGGACCTATCGAACTCATGGACAATGTTCTTTGATGGGTCAAAAAGACAGCAAGGAGCCGGAGCAGGAGTCGTTCTGGTTTCCCCCAAAGTAACCAAGCTCAAATACGTCCTCCAGATCAACTTTAGCCACGCCTCCAACAACGAAGCTGAATACGAGGCACTGCTCTACGGCATGCGCATGGCCAAAACATGCGGTGCCACTCGCCTCGTAATCTACGGAGACTCCAACCTCGTCGTCCAGCAGGCGATGAAAGAACGCAATGCAGTATCTGACAACATGGCGGCCTACCAGAATCTCTACAACACGCTCGAAGGAAGTTTCGATGGCTGCGAACTCAACTATATCCCGAGAACAAACAACACAGAAGCCGACGAACTCGCAAACATTGGCTCGACTCGAGGACCAGTACCACCAGGCGTCTTCCTCGAAGGCACCAGCCAGAGATCCATCAAGGAAAAAACAGCAGCACCAGAGGCAGCTGTAGATGACGACAGCACAGAGCCAACACAGGTGGCATCAGCAAGTCCATCTGAAGGCAACATCAGTCAAGCGGTCGGACCTACAGATCCAACAACACTCGAAGGACCAGTGTGGACAAAACCGTTCCTCCGATTCCTAATCGAAGGCACGCTACCGGAAGACGTCTCAGAAGCTCGGCGCATCAGTCATCGATCCAAGGCATTCACAGTGATCAACAGACAGTTATACAAGCGCAGCATCACCCAGATACTCCAGAAGTGCATCGACGAAGAAGACGGCAAAGCCCTACTGCTCGAAATCCACGAGGGCACCTTCGGGCACCACGCGAGCAGTCGAGTTCTCGTGTCCAAAGCGTTATGAACAGGGTTTTATTGGCCCACCGCGATGAAAAACGCAGAGGACATCGTGTGGCGTTGCATTGCCTATCAAAAATTCGCCAGCAGGCCACATGCTCCAGCCTCAGAACTCAAGACCATACCACTATCATGGCCGTTCGCCACCTGGGGACTCGACATGGTAGGCCCACTCAAGAAGTCATCAAAAGGGGGAAGAACACACCTACTGGTAGCAGTCGACAAGTTCACCAAGTGGATCGAAGCAGTGCCCATCACCAGTTCCATAGCCCTCACGGTAGTGAACTTTATCAAATCAATCATCTTCAGGTTCGGGGTGCCACACAACATCATCACGAACAACGGCCGCAGAATTTCATAACTTCTGCGAAGAACTGGGCATCAAAATCAACTACGCATCAGTCGCGCACCCGCAGTCTAACGGCCAGGTGGAAAAATCTAATGGCCTAGTATGAGGAGGACTCAAAAAGCGGCTCCTTGCACCACTCGAGCAAGCCGCAGGCAACTGGATAGAAGAACTCCCTGCAGCACTTTGGAGCCTGCGTACCACCCCCAATACTGCAACCCAGTACACACCTTTCTTCATGGTGTACGGGTCGGAGGCAGTGCTATCACATGACCTCAAATTCGGAGCGCCTCAGATCTCGGGTTACGAGAAAGAGGAAGCAGAAGAAGCACTGCAAGATGACAAGGATACAACAGACGAAGCAAGAGACACAGCCCTAACAAGGTTAGAAGGGTACCAGGACAAGTTGCACACTTACCAAAGCAGCCGCCTGCGCACCAAAACCTTCAACAAAGGCGACCTTGTCCTACGGCTCATACAAGAGAAAGTCCACAAGCTTGCCCCTCAAAGTGAAGGACCGTTCATAATCTCGGAAGTCATAGGAGGAGGCGCCTATAGACTGAAGAACCCGAAGACTGACGAGGACGTGGGAAATCCATGGAACGTGGCGAACCTACGCCTGTTCTACCCATAGCATCCACCAATCAGGCTCAACTGGTAGCTAATGTAAACCTTCGACGCAATAAAATGATGTTGCCCAAATACTGCAACCTCAAAGCACTCGGGGGCTCGAGTAGAAAACTCCCCCCGAGAGACGCTATCGTCGCTCACGCGATCTATACCCAAAGCACTCGGGGGATCGAGTACAAACTCCCCACGAGAGACGCTATCGTCGCCCACGCGATCTTTACATCAAAGCACTCGGGGTCTCGAGCACAAACTCCCCCCGAGAGACGCTATCGTCGCTCACGCGATCATTACATCAAAGCACTCGGGGGCTCGAGTACAAACTCACCCCGAGAGACGCTATCGTCGCTCACGCGATCTTTACATTAAAGCACTCGGGGGCTCGAGCACCACCTCCCCCCGAGAAACACTCACGAAGTCCAAAACTTAAAGGGCCCAAGCAAACAAACCCCCGACAGGCCCCACCTGCTGAAAAACGGTTCGGAAGACATGGCCACAATTAGATGGAACACAAAGCACTCTGAAGAAATATAGGCGGAGCGCAGGACGCAGACAATTCTTTAGTCTTCACCTAATCGCCAACGATCACCCAAAGACTCGGGGGCTACTCCCATCGGGAGCACTGCCACGCACCCGATAAAAGACAGAAAATAACGGAAGAACGACAAAGGAAACAGATCTCAGCGAACATTCGACTCTCCGACTCAAACGTAACCTCGGGGGCTACTTCCATCGGGAGCGCTGACGCGCACCCGATAGAACCCACAGTGCAAAGTTTTGATGGACTCGAAGACAGCTCTCGAGCGCAAAGGACTCGAACACAGTTTTTGGTTGCAAAGGATTCGAAGACAAATTCCATTGCAAAGGCTCAAGCACAGCTCGCATCACAAGGACCCGAAGATCATTCTCAGTACAAAAATTCGAAGTACATTGGATAGAAGGCAGCTCTGACAATGATCATTACATGGAGAACCAACCTAGTTACAAAGGACACAAGCAGCCAATAAGTCTACAACATCAATCACCCAAGGAATTATGACTTCTACATGTATGCCCATGCTGAGATAATTGGCACTAAGACAACGAGCATCATCACAGACAAAGGAGGAGTCGAAGCAGCCAGTTCATGATGTCAATGACATAACAAAAGGTGAAGCTCGACTTATTTGCGGAGCACCGAGGACGATGCTCCACCAGCTTCTTCTCCTGCTCCACCAGCTTCTTCTCAAGCTCCACCCGAGCTGCCGGCGAAGATGACGCCGCTGCCTCCAGTTCTACAAGGTCGCCTGGCGCGTCCTCTTGATCGGTGGCTTGACGTCGGGGTCTTCTTCAGAACCGGAGGAGGAAGCAGTTGAAGAAGGCTCAACATCAGCACCCGAAGAGTTGCCGGAGGAGGAAGCAGTTGAAGACGCAAGCGAAGGACTCCTCGACCTGCCAGAACCATCGCTGCTTGTCTCCGACAAATATGGATCCATGCGGTTGCCGCTCGGGTCAAAGGCGCGGATGGTAAGAGTGTATTCGTCATCAAAACGACAACATAGAGTGTCACCATCACGCAAGTTCAAGCATCGAGCAAACGATCTCCAGCCAAAGCCAAGGAAAATCAAGCGGGAACTATCGATCTCCAACTTAACATAAGAAGGAGATCGAGCGCACCCCTGAAGACGAAGCTGCAAGCCATCAAGACTGCGCTCAGAAACAAGGGTAGAAAATGCAGAAGGAAGAAGAATACGAGCGGCGTTCCGGCCACGGACGCGCAGGAGGAAATCATACCGCCAAAAGCCTTCCTCCGAGGAAGAGGAGGAAGGCGTCGACGGTGCACCACGACGGCCACCGCGAGAAGAGCGCGGAGTACGACCACCGCGACCACGGCGAACTCGGACGCGGCTAGTCATACCCGCACCACATTTTGGTCCCATGAGAAGATTAAGAAGAGGAGCTAGAGAGGTAGAAGACGAACACTACTGCCAGATGAAGAAAAGGGGCTTATTTATAGCAGAACCCCAAGGGCACGCAGAAGCCCAGGCGATAGCAGCAATAAAATCAAAGACCAAGCATGCCGGGCGATTCAAATTCCGAGACAAAGATGCCTTCACACGGGCGGCACTATGCGCTGGACGCGTCAAATCTCGCGCATTTTCAATACGCGCATCGATAACTCAACAGGCGGCTGCAGCACGCCACCAACAGCCATCATTATGACCGGTCATGAAGACATGACATTCGCAGACAGAGCATCTTTGACTGTCCTCCAGCAAGGAGATCATTATCCTTACCAAGAAGAGGTAAATTAAAATGGCAGTGCAAAAACAATATAGCCTGCAAGCACCGTCTTTACTAACTCAAATACATTTTTCAAATATATTTAACTCCCATCGAGAGCATCTCCACTAGAGTTTCGGGTGCTCCCTCACCTAAAGAGTAAATATGTGCTCGAGTGATTACTCGCACCCATTAGAGTTTTGGGTGCTCCCTCACCTAAAAGAAAATACGTGCTCGAGTGATTACTCGCACACATGAAGAGTTTCGGGTGCTCCCTCACCACGACAGAAGATAAGCAGACCTGCACTCGCCAGATCGAGCGATCCCAGAGTATCGGGTGCTCCCTCACCCCGAGAGCAAAAGCAATACTCGAGTGATTACTCGCAAAACTCCGAGAATCTGAGCACTCGACGACCTTCCGAGCAAGTACTCCTCTACATTACTCCTCGCTTGAGCACTCGGCAAAGCTCCGCGAGTGACCGCTAAAACAACTCACTTGATTTTTTATTCCAAGTGGGTGCATTATCTACTAGGCTCCGCGCCTCAATAAAAATACATATTCCTGGAACACGATACACTGTGCCCAGAAACCACGCAAGCTTAGCGTGTAGGTAAGACCCCGCTGCGCAGATCGGCTGGGCTGGGACATGCCGCAGAGCGATTTCACTCCCAACCTTTTCCATGCGCTTGCATGATAGAAAAAGCCGGGGGGACGCGCCTAGGCTACGAACTTTACTAGCGGCAATTGATCACTGTAAGACCTGCAGCGGCTTGACTTTTTCTCGACACCAGTGTTCCAAGCTCATGTCGAGGGACATGGGTTTGATTGTGCTACTGCGGTTTTTGCCACTAGTGCAATTCACCAAGGCTCGGCCAGTCGACTCCTTGGGCCCTTTCAGCTTAGCATCCCTCGAAACAGGTTTTGTCATGGCCCCAGACTGCCAGCGACCCGCGGTTGAACCGTGCATATATCAAAAACGACGCAAGAATGGACTCGAGTCCCTGCGCGCCTCTTCGAGTCCCCCAGGCACTCGGGGGCTACTGACGAGGGGGTGACCCCACGACTCCTATGGATGAGCCTACCCGGTGTACACGAAGAAAGAAGGTCCACAGAGATGCCGCCTGTGCCCAGCCTTGGCCCACTAGTGGCACCGACGTAGGAGTCCGTGACTCATAAGGAAGGCGCAAACTTTCCTTACGGAACAAGATCAGGGTTAGGAAACCTCATCTGTAATCCAGGACGTACTCCCCGAGACCAAGCCTAGTATATAAAGGCTAGGTGGGGAGACGTCAAGGACAAGCAATAGACAATCTGTGTAACAACCCAGTTTTCACAAAAATTAAAAAATTTGTTTTCGGTGTGAATTGTTTGATTGTCTGATTTGTTTGCGGTGTTTGCATCCCCGATTTATCGATCGGCGATTATTTTTCCACCTCTTATCTCGTATCGGCTGGAGACCGACCCTTGCCACCCTGACACTCGACCTTTGCGACACCGGGTTTCACCCGATCACCGTCGCAAAAACCGCACGAGACCAACCGCAGCCAACGGAACGAAAACCCCGTTTAATAATTAAACAGGTTATTTTTATAGCGCGCCGGAAAGTGTTCTCGAAACGGTTCCAGCGCGAGGTGAACGCATCCGGCTCGATGCGCTGATCGCGCAGTTCGAAGTTTTACCCGAATCGGAGGTCCTGCGGACCCCAGGCGGTCAGAAACGTAAACACCACGCGCGCGAGAGAAAAACCGGGGATGTTTTTGCAAACTGCCAGCCACCTGGGCTATATAAAGACCACCACACTCCCACCTCTTTCTAGGGTTTCCCTAGCCACAAAATTTCAGCCACCCCCTCACAATTTCCAGATCTTCCCAGTAAACCCCCAAATTCGCGAAACCCTAGCCTCCCTCAGATCCGAGCCGTCAGATCTGAGATCCAACGGCCCAGATCTGGCCAGCTCCCACCAACCGCAGCTCTTAGGCGCCCCGGGCCACGCGGGCCCGAGCTCGCCGCCTCCCGTGGGCAACACGCCGCCGCCGCTCGTCAACCCCGTCCAACTCCGACCGCCCGCCGCCGGTGAGGGCCCCCCTTGCGCCGCGCCTCCTTTCTCTTGCCCTCACCCTCTCTCTCACTCGCAGGCCACCGTCGTCGCAAGGTCCGCCGCCGCCGCGCGCCATGGCTGCGGCCTGCCCAAGACGGCCGCCCGAGCCGGAGTTCCCGCGCCACCACTAGGACCTCGCGGCGCCGCCCCTTCGCCGGATCCGCGACTCCCTCCTCCTCCGCGCCTGTTCCCGCCTCCGACCAGCCGTCCTCGCCCCGCCACCTCGCCGGAGACCGGCCGCCGCAGTTGCGGTCGACGCCGTGGTCGATGGGAGCTCGACCTCCCGATCCAGTGCGCCCGGCTGGGCCGCCTCCCGCGCAGTGGGCCGACGCCCCTCCAAGTGGCCCAGCCACCACCGCCAGCCTGGGCCAAGGCCCATGGTAAATCCCCCCTCCCTTTTCTTTTCTTTTTTTTCTTTTATTTTCTTATTATGCTGCTGATCCTAATGGGCTCGGCCCAGTGCTATGTGACGCACGGTGCGTTTTTTTATTAATTAGTGCTCGCCTCTGTTTAGGCCCAGTAGTCTGTTCCGGCCCGTTTAGTTTTTTTTCTAGGTTTTTATTATTTATTTTGGCAGATTGTAATAGCTTTTTTGCGTTGCCCGTATCTTTTCACCGGTAGCTCCGATGGAGACACTTTCTATATGAAAGTTGCTCTATTCTTCGCGTAGATCATTAAAATGTGCCTTGTTGTCATGTTTGACTTTGTTTACATGCTGTTTGACTGTTAATTACATCGCATGCCACCGTAAACTGTTTATTTAATAACTTTTTAACCGTTGCTCGGATTAAAATGTTTGTTATATGTAACTTGACTAGAATTGCATGTACATTGTGTTTATGCTGCTCTTGCTTGTTAATAAAAATAATAAAATATTGTTTAGGGCAGAACAGTACAAAATTCTAATTTTATCGTGGGGTCCGCAATAGTTTGTCATGGCTAGGATTTCACCCCACTTAAATTGACTAGCTTAGGTAGTTCATTTATGCTTCACCTCTTGACATGTTTGTGTGCTATGCCATGCTTGAGTGATATGCCATGTTAAAAAATTTGTTGCTCACGTGTAGCTAAACAACTTGAACCTTTCCAAATGTGCGATATCGTCATGTGCGACGATTACTCCACTTAACCCGTTAGTAGCCGCTCTCGACGGTAGCTGCGATGTCTCGTGTTGCCCTCTTGTTGATGCTTGCTCGTGTTTGCTTCGTAGTAATAGATGCTCGCTCGTTGATTGCTTGCCTGTGTTTTCCGTCTTGTGCGCTCCCGCGGATACCTTCAGAGACGTTGCGAGCTTGCGATCAACTACACCTTCGGAACCCGACTTATCAACAGGCAAGGACTATGCATTACTTATGATCCATTCTATTTCAACCAGCGGTTTGCATGCTAGTATAGGTTAGGTGCGATGTTTGATCCTACCACATGTTTACAGCCTCTTTCAAACCGATACAGCCATGTCCCCTCCTAGCAAACCATGTACTGCTATGTTACTATTGCTCGTTGCTCAGCCCCTGCTTAGTATGCATGCTTAGGATGCTACGATGTTACCATGTTACTCCTTGGTTTGGGATATCACATTATTATATTGTTGTTGATGATATGATTATTATAATGTTGACTATATTCGACGAAGGATGGAAGGTCTAGGCTATCCCGCCCCGGCGCTTTGTTCCATTCGAGTCACCTAGGACCCGAGTTCCGGGTATTGTGTCTCTTGACGAGCGTGCCTAACCGCGTGTGGGATTTATGGGGTCCCCTTTTCTTACGTACCTAGCTTCAAACATTTCCAGTGGTGTCCCAAGCTGATTTACCATTTGAAACCGTGTGTGTGCTGGTCGGCCGCCAGTAGTTTTCAAACCAACCTGGACCAGTGAGGACATAGTTCCCTTGCTGGCCCACTTTGTCCGGCTGAGGACCCGGTGTCCCATGTGCGATTAACCGGCTATCCAAACCCGCGACAGACGGTAGAGACCAGATCGAGAGCGCGACCGTCTCCTGAGATGGATGTCGACTCACCGGGGGCCACCCGAATTTGTTCGTTGTTAGCTAGAGGGACCTGTCGTTTCGGATCTCTTGGAACTAAATCATAAAATGGTTGCCTATAATGGGTAGCAACTGAGAGAGATGGACGTGCGCGCGGAGCCTCGTAATGGGCAGTTGGTACACCCTGCAGGGTTAAATCTTTTCGAGAAGCCGTGTCCACGGTTATGGACGACTTGAGACCTACTCCTTGTTCTTAGACAACAACAACTGAGATAATCTTAATATAACTTGATCAACGTGTGTGTGTGCCTTGACTGCTTCTTCTTCGTCGGGATGCGAAGAGGAGGACAAGGATAGGATAGATGTTATGTTTGCATAAGTAGTTGATAGCAAGACTTGTTGGAGGCGATTCCTCATCGAATGCTTGGCTTCTTATCTTACTCTCTAGATCGTTAGTCACTTCATAAATGATAGTGCGGCAGCAACCTCACCACTTACCCCTTCCTTACCGTAAACTACTAGTTGTCCTAGAATGACGAGTGATGAAGTCCTTGCTGGGTCAGATGACCACTACAGTTGGATGCTGAGTACCTCTGTACTCATGATACTACCCCCAAACTCTTTTCAGGGTTCTTGATCGACAACATGTACGGTGATCGACGTTTCACGTGGGGACTCGACGACGACTAGTTAGGTGGATCCCGGCGGAGGGCCTGGACCCGTGTGGTTATGGGGATTTATGCTTTTCTCTTTGCCAGTAGGCATTTGATTGTAGTCTGTACTCAGACATGTACCTTCCGCTGTTGTATTGTATTTAAGGCAGTTGTATGCCGATTGTATGAGATGCTGTATCCTTGTATCTGTAATGTTGTGATATCATGTTGGAAACCCGGGGCATATGACTTCGTCATATGTCGCGGTGGGACCGATATGTGCTTCGTCCCCGGATCTGGATGGAAACATCTAGATCTGGAACAGTACCGCATATCGGGCCTTACAATCTGTAACCCTAGCCTTGTGCGCATTAGCCTTGGCTCCTCTGTAATCACCATCTCCAATCAATAACATCGAGCAGGAACGTATCCTCCTATTAGCCGACGAGCTATCGTCCAACCCGTGCCTCTCATAACTAACCCAGGGTCCCTGACCATGGGATTTGCCGGGGTACATCCCCGTCACTAGCCGTCACCCAAAACATATCATATTTGCTCTACCTCCCGCACACTACCCCCCGTCGTTCCCTTCCCTGCTGCTTCTACGGGTGATCCCATCTCGTCCATCGCGTGCATGGTTGTACGGGAGAGCAGGCCTCCGAAACTCTTACTTTTGCGATCCCGCACCAGGAGAAGAGCAATTAGGTTTTGGGGGGAGCGCCCGTGACACGACTGGTCACTTCCATTTGTCTTATTAAACTACCTCTACGTCGCATGTCCACCGAAGTTGAGAAGGCCGCCTCTGACAAGCTCACCGAGGAGGCTGCCGCCAACAAGTTGATCGAGGAGATTGTTGCCGCCGTCGCTGCTACATGGTTGAACAAAGGGTATAAGGTACTCATCCGTTCATCTTTATTTCCATGTATGCCATGTTTACTGTTTACGTAGATGTGTCCGATATTTGCATAGTCTAGGTAGGCATGGTTAGATATCAATATATCTGTAATCTTGCATGTGCTATGTTCATGATTTATATATGGATTAAATTAATAGGAAAATTACTTATATATCCATTATCGTTGAGAAATTTCATTGGCACCATTGCAGTTCCTTCCTTCGAACTAGATTCACTTCCTGCTGCCTCCAACTTCTTATCCTTCTGAATTTCCTTGCCGTCGAAATCAACCATAGATGTCGTCAAGTTCTCGCTCGCCACATTTTGAGATCACCACCCTCTCTCTCTCTCTTTCTCTTTCAATACCCCTTGGTCTGGATCGGACGAAGATCCAATCCAAAACAAGGAAGGAGGGAAATTCTCATCGAAGATCGCCACCAGATACCTTAAAGGGTACCTGGGTACGTGAAGTCTAACACGACCTTCTGTATTGATCGTGGGATTGACTTATGTTTGGTTAGGTCAATCTAAAGATCTTCAATTATTCATGTGAACATTAAAATAAGGAAATAAAGATTTATGTGATTTTCCTTTAGAAAATCAAGTAACACCGCGATGGAAGCAACTGTGAGTGCCTCGATCCTCGGGAATTTTTAATCAAAAAGGACCACTATCACTGGTGTAATGTAAAAAATGACCACTGTAGAAAATATTATAAAAAAGAATCACCGTACATTAGCGGCTCGCCCAGCAAGCGACATCTAACACATGCTGCCACTACCTATGGCGGCAGGTTGCCAAGTCACAACGTGCCGCCACTCCCTATGGTGGCATATTGCCAAGTCACAACGTGCCTCCACTGGTGGTGATGGCATCTTTCCACGTGTCGCTTGGCGAACGTGCCGCAAGTCTACGATGATTTTTTTGATAATATTTTTCACAGGTGGCTCTTTTTAACATTACCGTGGTTGTTTGGATAGCTAGTAGTTAGAGTAGAATTTAGCAAAATCAGCTTTAAGAAGATTTTTTTAGGAAAACCAGTTTTAAGTTATTATTTTATTAAAACTGGTTTATAAAATACATTGTTTGGAGTTCACAATATCTAATACGACACCAGGTTTGAATCAAACGAGAGTGTTGATGGACTTTCATATCTCTGACTTCTCTTCTTTGTGGTATAATTTGTGTCCGCGATCCATAACATAGAAACCAACTGACAAAACACTAGCTTTGACTATGAATTGACCCATGTGATAGAAACTAGCACTTAGTTTACAGGATACTGAGGTACGTAGAAGCAATCAAGAATTGAGTGATCAAATCTCACCACGCACCAACACAACAGTGGGCAAGAATACAAGAAGCACACAAGATCTTCACGAAAACAATAACTAGCAATTTGATCAAGTTGTAAAGGAACACATACAAATCAATTCGCCGAAGTGCTGGAGGCCACGTCGTAATGGTTGCGACCGACCAGCTGATAGGGCACATTTTCCCTTGATTGGTTTTAGTGATTGATGACGAAACAATTGCAGTTTAACCGTGTGCAATAAGCATTTCAGATAATAATTTGCGTGGCACAAGACGATTATTTTCCCCTCGGTATATGGAACGTGAAGACCGTGTTTTCCTTATGATTTCTTTTTGGTGAACTGAGTCGTAGGAAAATCGTAATATTAAGAGGGAATCCGCTATGGTATGGTGGGTGGGATCACCACACATACACACTCTCTACACCCACATATTCCTCTCGACGTTTTGGAGGCCATTACTTATATGCCAAGGGCCCCCTTGTTTTACCAGGACGGTAGTACTGTCGGGGGGGGGGGGGGTGATTCAAGCCCATAACCCGACATTAGATCTATGGGCCGACTCACCTACGGAAGGCCCACAAGAGAAGACCCGGCCACGGGCCGGCTGTGCCAAGGAAAGAAGATCGAAGCCGTAGAAGGAATTCGACTTACCTTGTACAGAACATAGCGTATTTGTAAAGTAGAGTAGGACTCCACCTCGTGTCGGAGTCGGACTCGCGGAATTCCGGGACCTGGTGCCTTTATAAGCCGAGGTCCATGGGATCCAGGGCCTAAGGGAACAATCTCAACTTAAGATAGGACTAGACACTTGTCGGCGTAACCTAGATCACCTCGAGATCAAAGTTGCGAGACGACTCTCTTGTAATCGATCAACCGATTCCTATTTCGAGAGTCAGAACCCATAATAATAAGAAGCAGGAGTAGACTTTTACCTCGAGACATAAGGGCTGAAACCTGGGTAAATCGCCGAGTCTCTTGTCCATGTCGATTCTCTCCAAGAAATCGCCTCGCAGCAAAGGTCCCATGTCAAGTTCGACTCTTCGTACATATGCTATGACTTTCCCACGACAGTTGGCGCCCACCGTGAGGCCTGCGCTCGCAGGTGTTGAAATTCTGGAGGGAGCTCTGCACGACATGGAGGGATTCATTGCTGGACGGATCACCAGAAGTCGGCGCGGAAAGATCTGCATCGACGACTCAACCTGGGGCCCTGAAGCCGATTCCGTCGAGTCAGGATATCGGGTCCCGATCGGGTCCATCCACATCTTCATCGGAAGGACGGACGGATCTGAGCCAGAGCCAGATCCCGAAGTCCCCATCGGAACTTCAAGTCGGCGACGTGCCGGCTCCAAAAGAACTTTTGTCGGATTCATCGGTGAGACTCCAGATTCGGAGCACTTTGTTGAGTCCCCGATGTACGACGCTTCAGAGGAACTAACTGAAGCCGACTCATATCCAAGTTAAGAAAGCTTCTCAGATGAGGGGTCCATCCGGTCCGTGGGGAACAACAGACTCGGCACTGGTGTGCCAGAGTATAACCCGGACTACCCTCACTTTGAACCTCCATATTGCGCCACGGTGTTCATGGCCGACATTGGAGGACTGGAGAGTCCGGAAGGCCAACACCAAGGCGCAGAGTCGTCAGCCGCTGTGGCTCCTAATGCAAATAGGGACCCAGCCGCCCGCTCGTCAGAACAAGTCCCTACTGGGGCCGAAGCTCTCACAGAAGTGTTGGCTGCTCTGGATGAAGCCTTGGACGTAACAATGACAACGGAGAATCAGGAAGCGTGGAAGATGAGGGTCAATGGAATCAAGACATGGGTAGCAACCCTACGGATGGAAGTCAATGTCGAGAAAGAACTGATGGCCGAGAGAGAAGCTCGGCTCGTTCAGGAAGTCGCGCGCCTCCGGGGAGAGTCGGATCTGATAGATGCGCCAATCGGGATACACGAGTCAGTTCCCCCTTGGCTACCAAGGACGAACTCTCTTCCATAGCCCAGAATAGTCCCCCAGGATTCACGCCTCCTAGACAGTCGGCTCCTTCACCACGCCAAGTTCGCTTCCACACACCTCCTCACCACTTCGACAACCCCATGGCTAATGTCATGGTGGCAACCTGTTACCTCACCAACGCGCCAATTCATGGAGACACCCCAGCAGATCGTGCCTCACGCGAGGCTGTCGACTTCCTCAAGACCGCGATCACGCAGCAGGGCCAATACTCACAAGGGGCCCCATACATACATGGAACTCCATATCGAAATGTGAGCTGGCAAGCAGAGTCACCGGCTCCGGCAGCTTCGGGCAGTCAGCGCCACCACAGAGTGCCTCTGACCCCTCAGGGCCACTAAGAATCATGGACTTACCGGCTCCCAACACCATCCAACGTGTAAAGCCGGCAGCATAGCTCCCCTAGAAGGACCAAACACCGAATTTGTCAGCAGATCCATAGGTAACCGATGCCAAGTGCCGGCTTTAAGGAATACACGCCTGCCCCCAAATTTCAAATGGTCGCGTAAAATCCCAAACTACACGGCTGACATGGACCCGGCGGCTTGGATCGAAAGCTACGACCTCGCCATGGAAATGATGTAGAGATTCTTTATGTGATGTTGGAGCTAGTGCCTCCTTTATGCCCAAAAGAATGTATGATATGCTTAATTTGAAACCTTTTGATACTTGTTCTTTTGGTGTTCGTCTTGTTGATTCTTCCGTAAAGAAACCTTTAGGGAGTATTGATGATGTTCTTATTGTTGTCAATGATAATTATGTTCCCGTTGATTTTCTTGTCATGGACATTGAGTGTGATCCCTCATGTCCAATAATTTTGGGACGTCCTTTTCTCCGCACCGTTGGTGCTATCATTGATATGAAAGAATGACCATTAGATTCCAATTCCCCCTCAAAAATGGAATGTAACACTTCCCTTGAAAGAAGATGAAGTTACCTTATGAGTCCGTTACACGGGCAAGCTATTCTTTTGGAGTTGATAAAACTTGATCTTTTTGCATCATGCCTAGCTAAAAGGCATAAAAGAAAGTGCTTATTGGGAGGAAACCCAAAATGTTTTTACTTTAAATTTTAGTGGTCTTGATGCTTGTTACTGCTGTAAGAACATCATTGTATCTTTATTTTCAAGCTTTGTGCCAAGTTTTAGCCTCCGATTGCGAGAAAGATCAAAAGTTCTGACATGCTGTCCGGAACCAGATTCTGTTTGCTTGACGAAAAAATTCACCAAAAGTCACCAGATCATATTTTTTATCTGATTTTTTTGAAAGTATGCTCTATACAATTGGATTTCTGGCGTCTGTTCTGAGTTTTTCTATTTGAGTTGCAGAAGTGCCCCGAAAAAATTATTTGCTACCTGCTGGTCTATTTTTCACAGATTCTGCCATGTTTTGTGTTTTCTTCGTTTTTCAAATCTTAAGCTTGCTTTTTATTTCCAAAAACTTTTTGGAAATCTTTAAAAAAAGTATTTCTTCATGAAAATCTTTACTTCCAGTGGATTTTTTTTATTTAAGGGTACTAACCACTCTAATCAGCTTATGATGAGTTTCGTATGAAGGGAGTTTTCAAGTATGCGAAGGAAGATGATGAAAGAAGATCCGGGAGTTTCAAACGCTCTAGCTTGGGGATGCCCACATGCACCCCCAATAAATATCCAAGGAGTCTCAAGCGTCTAATCTTGGGGATGACCCCGTGCACCCCCTTCTCCATCAACAATCATCCGTTCGTCCTTCTCAATGCTATATATTTTATCACTTCATGTGTTATGTGCTATGCTTGAAGCGTCTCGCTCTTTACTTTTTAGTTTGGTTTAGTTTTATTTGTTGTTCATAACAAGTTAGACTCTAGCCTTCATTGTTTGGGAGAGAAACAAGCTCCACTTCACCATAGAACACAACATAGCTTTGCATGCTTATTTCTTTGTGTGTGTTCTTTATCTTTTCATAGTTGTTGTCATGCTTAGCTC
The DNA here is from genome assembly GCA_950022295.1 of Bromus sterilis. NCBI lineage: Eukaryota > Viridiplantae > Streptophyta > Magnoliopsida > Poales > Poaceae > Bromus > Bromus sterilis. Next base: position 240,648,431 of record OX465598.1, on the reverse strand, counting down.
TTAGTTTTCATTCTTATTCTTTTAAGAGCTTTTATTTAGGTTGTTACTTTTGGAACTCTCTTGAGTTATCATGCTTATCTTTTTTAGAGAGTTGGTCTGTTGCACTGAGTTGTGTGTCTTGCATGAGTAGGTAATTGAGGTTGCTATTATAAGTGTAGTAGTAACTTGCAATAGTTTTGAGGTATTAATTTGAGCAATGTATGGACTTTTTGTGCCAAGAGCTTGAGCCTATTAATGATATGTGTCGTATTTTGGGCAATCCGTGTTTATTTTCAAAAAATACAAAAAAATAGTTGAGAAATCTAGCTACTAGATGGATCGCTAACCTCTGGAGGGGTTGGAATATATAGAGTACCCACACGTACCATGAGTCGAGGATGCGCAAGGATAACCAAACCCCCATACACTCCTCATCAGGGTACTTGTCTCTTTGTGAACCTCCTGATTAGATAGAGAGTTACCGATAATAAGTGCATGAGTTCTTGTAACATCCCAAAATTCGGAGAATTTTGGAATGTTAATAAAATTAATTAGATGATGATTGTTTGATTGATATGTTTGATTTTATCTGGGATTTAAAACTTTTGGAGTTTTTTTTTGAATATTAAAAAGAGAGGGAATAAAAGGACTTTCCCTAATATTCATAATTGGTATTTTTAAAATTTATTATTTTAAAACAAATACAAAAAAACAAAATGAGAGAAGGTAATATGACTCCTTCAACAGATTAAAAAGGTTGGAAAATGTTTTAAATCATTATTGGAATTCTTTTGAATATTCAAAACATTTTTCAACTCAAGGAAATTCATTTGAGAGGATATAAAATGACTTATCCCCTTTTAATAAAGTTGGAAAGTATTTAGAATATTACTTTAAAGTTTTAAAATTTATTTTGAGTAATATAAACGGCTCTAAAATTATTTTAGGGATTTTATAATGCTAAGAGAGTTTTTATTTCATTAAAATGATTTATTTAATATTTCAAAAGAGTTGAAAAAGTATTCTAATGGGATATCTTTATTTTACCAAATTATTTATTGGTGTGACAATTTTAAAATTTATATTTTATTATTTAGAAATGGTTTGTCAATGCTTTTGACCACATAAAAGTATTTTTTAAATAATTTATTGGATTTTATTTGATTTATGAAAAGTATTTTATATTTAAATAAAGTATTTAGAAAATGTTTTTATTTTTATTTTCCTTTTTGTAAAAAGTATTAATTAAATAAATTTCTTTGTATTATTTGATGAATTTAGAAATTTATTTCATATTTTTTTGATAAGTATTTATTTTTCTACAATTGTTTGAAGTTCTGGTTTTAAATAAAAAGAAAAAAAATCCGTAGCCCGGCCCAATAGCTTATTTCCGCACGCGAGCGCATTAGAGTCCGTTTCGGACCCAGTTTTTTTTTTCTCTCTTCTTATAAATAGTTTTCAGATTTTTATTCCTTTTTATTTTTTTCTGGAAAAACCCTAGCGCAGCGGGACCCGCGGGCCGCCGGGCCCTGCCGTCAGCCCGCGCCGCCGCTACCTCGGCTCACCGTCGCCGCGCCGCCGTCTCGCCGGTCCGCCGACGCGCCGGGACGTCGTCGCCGGCCACTACTGTCGGCCGCCTCCGCCCCGCACGCCGCCTCCCCCGCCGCCCCTCGCGCCACCCCAGACGCCGCCGGCTGCACCGCGCCAAGGACGCCGGAGTCCGCGCCACCGGACGCGCTCGCGGACAGCCGAGTCGGCTGGCCTCGCCCTCTCCACGACGCACGCCGGAGCGCGTAGCCGCCAGCCCCACCGCGCGCCCTCGGCAACGCCCGCCGCCGCCCGCTTCGCCTCCTCCACCTCCACTTCGCCGGAGAGCGCCTCCACGTCGCCGGAGAAGACGAACCTCGCCGGAGTTGGGGTCAAAACCGGCCAGATCTGGGTCAACCTCCCAGGGACCCGATCGCTTTATGCGAAAAAACTATATTTACGATCAAGTCCTTTTGGCAGAAAAGACCCTGGCGCCGTACCCGCGATATCTCCGCAACCGTAAGTCGGATTGCGGTAATTCTTTTTCCCACGCGCTCGTGTTGTTCTGTAGTTAATCATAGAATCAAGTTTTCAAAGTTTTGCACACTTTTGAATTTGAAGTTATTTCAAATTCAAATTTATATTCCGGAGGTCGTATCTTGTAAACCGTTGATCCAAATCGAGTGATTCTTTTTGCGTTGGATCACTCCTTCCATGTACTTTCTGTTCATAGCATGTGTACACAAAAATTCACAAGTTTTTTGATCTGTTAAATTCAACTCTTTATCCGTTGACTCTCTCGAGTTCACGTTCCACTGATCACCTTCGTGCACATCTACACCTCCGTACTTCAAAGCCTTGTTTTGTTACTAAAACCCTTTGTGTTTGTTTGCTGACCGTTTGTTTGCCTTGTGATGTGATTGCTTATTCGAGTTCCTTCGTTTGCGATAGATTTCTCGGAGTGTGACGAATAGAGTTGACTGGACCGTGAGAGCGAACAACTTCACCGAAGGGAAAAGGAAAGTTACACTTTGACCATATCTCAACCTATATTTTCTATTATGCATGTAGCAAACTATCACCCTATTGCATGATAGGTAGTTTATTTTTACTGTTGCTGCAAAAATAGTTAGGATAGCCACATGTCTTGACTTGTCTACCGTAGATCAACCTAGCCGTGTTGTTACTTTATTGCTATGCTTTGTAGACGTGGTTTGGGTTGTGTAAATTCATGGAGTGCATGTGAGCTATTTAATAATTTATGTAGCAACTTTATCATAAATAGAAATCACCTCTGGACGGGCAGGGAGTGATTCCTGGGGGCTCGTGCCTTATCGAAGGGCGAGACCAGGTTGTACCCCTAATGGTTGATTTTGGTGGTTGACAGTACGTCATGGTGCTACCCTCTGAACGTAAGTGGGCGCCGTCCAGGCTCAAAAAGATCAGACATACTTGGTGACTAGGAGCTTCCATGTGCAGCCGCTGGCCATATGGGCTCTGGCTTAGTTGAGTATGATGTAGGAAGCCTCTCCCGTGCAAAGCTAGCAGATGTAGATGTGATAGGTGGTACCGGCTTGCCATTGGGTGTAGGTGACCTCTTCTGAAATACTTCGTCTCAATCTTCGGGTTGAGTCTAGCGGGGAAAGTGTACTAACCTCTGCGGAGTAAAAAACTAATCATGATTAGCCGTGTCCCCGGTTATGGACATCCTTGAGCTACTAGACATTACTGTTACTGGAGGATCTTGACAGATAAATCACTTTAATAAACTTGAGTGGGAAAGATTTAATAAAGGGTGTGGATTGAGACTGGTGTGCCCAGTTCAATCTTAAGTAGTAAGTTAAATCAAAATTTTGACTAGGTAGATTGGGAAAAATCAGCTTTCTGCAAAACAAAACCATAAGCCTTTCCTTTGACTTACCTTGCATGTAGATGTAGGTCTGCTATATACTTTTTCGTGTGACTTGCCGTACAAATCAGATGTACTGACCCGTGTTCAGGCTGTAACCTTCGGTGTTGCAGGATTGTATACAACGAGTAAGTGTTGCGATGTAGGGTTACGATGTCTATACTCAACTTTCCGGTGGAGTTGATGGACGCCACAAAGCTCTTTATTGTTTTTCCGCTGTATTTTATTTGTAAGCTAGCCTTGAGCTATGCAGGTATGATTTAATATATACTGGATCTTAGATGTAATATATATGACATGTGGTTTATTCTTGATATTACATCATGTACTGTGTGTGCTAGCTATTGATCCAGGGACTAGCACAGAATGCACAGAGACTCCGGTTTGTGAGGAACCGGGTCGTTACAGATGGTATCAGAGCCCATGTTGACTGTAGGTCGTGACCCTAGAAAATGGATAGAAAAAGCCATAGGAACAAAATTATTTTATCACTCTTTGTTTACTTACTCTCTCCACTAGTATTTCTCATCTATTATTCATCTTCTAAAACCCTCATCTTGTTTTACTATAAATACCCCTCTGAGTTACTTACCTCGGAAGACAAGTCATTTGAGAAGAACATCATCAACCTCGTGGATCAATTAAAGTGATGACCACAAGAACTAGAAGGAGTAACTTATGGTGATCAATAAGTTTTGACACTAAGAGAGGAATTTTTAAGATCAGCTTAGCTGAGAAGGATGAAGCTTAGAATCAGACCACCACCTTTTAGGTGAAGTTAGATGAACGAATTTCGCGTAGTATGATGAGAACGTATGTCTTGCACATATGACCTTACTCTAGGTGTTGTTTGTGTGTTTTGACTTTTGTGACTGTATTGTTTGTTGTTATGCGTTATTGTTGAACGTAGGTGTTTTTGCCTCTTTCTTGTTTGAGTGTTTATGCTTGGTGTTATCTTTAGTTGTTGTCTTGTCGGTGTTATAGTTTTGCCCTAACCCTTGTCGTTTGGGCTCAATAGATGGAGTATGAAGTAGGACTCGTTTTTTTTGGGAAGATGTCGAGATTGAAGGTGGAGCAATGGATTCGTAGTATGGAGGAGCACATGAAGGTAAACAAGGTTGGAAGTGAGGACATGGTCCCCTATGCAGTTAAGTACTTGGTAGAAGAGGCTGCTACTTGGTGGAGAATGCACCAAGCGATTGACGAATCACGAAGGAAGATTACTTGGAAGGAGTTCACAAAGATTTTGCTAGCATCTCGCCTCGTCACCCCGATTCAAAGGGAGATAACCCGTAAGAGGCCTCGTGCCTGCAAAATTTGTGGAGAAGTCGGACACTCCTATGAAGGACACCAAGATGGATGTCCCTATTGTGAAGAAATTCACTCGGGTGAAGAATGCCCCACTGCACAAGTCACATGTTTTACGTGTGAAGGAAATAATCATTACCCAACTCAGTGTCAATTTTTCATCATGACACAACAAGTATCTCAGCATCAAAAGGAAGGAATGGAGAAGATTATCCAAGAATTCAAGGAAGCCCCCGTGAAGAAGAAGATGAAGGACATTAGCCAGATTCAGTGTTTCCGGTGCAGGAATATGGGACATTACGCCAACATGTGTCCAGAATTGAAGGGGAAGGAGAAGTTGTGAACGCGGAAGCAAGGATGCTGACTCGAAGAAGCTTATGTTGGGTATTTAGAGGATAGACGTTCGTAGGTGTGCACTAAGTGCACGATGCTACCTTTTTAATGTTAGTTGGAGATGTGTATTGATGCATGTTTGCTATGGATTGACTAGATGTTTTATGTCGTGATTGTTTTGTTAAGTTTTGCTTGTGGCCTTGACCCTGTTATGTCTTGTTTTGATGTGATGTGTTGTGCTTTGTGGTTCTTCTTCGCGAGTAGAATAATTTTACGTTACCTTAGACCCCTTATCTAATTAAAATGCTTCGAGACTGAAGAAGACACAACTACAAGAAGAATAAATTGGAAAGTGACTCAACGATACGAAGATTACTTCAACAACGCGAAACTGAAGTTACCGTCATCGAAGACCTGAAGACTTGAAGACCGGGAAGATTCAAGTTTCTACCGTTAGATAATTTCTGTGAGCTGTCATTTCTTTTTTTACCGACAGCTACACATCAAAACTTATTTTCCAAAACTAATGTGATGTTTGTATGGGTATCTATATCTCTCTACCTTCTGTTCCCTCTCACCTCAAACCCTACACTGAAGGAGCTACTACAATGGCTGCTAATGTCAAGGATGGAATAAAGAGGGATGCAACCGATGATGAGTTCAAAGTTAACCCCGTGCGCCAGGATCTTACAACAAGCAAGCACAATCTTGCTGAAGGAAGAACCCCGGAGGAAGTTGGAGTTCACTAGTACGCGTTCATAGCAGTTTGCGCAAAACTGAGTGTTGAGGAAACGATAGATCTTTTGCTTGGCTTGCAGAACCATGGACTTATCTGAACCCAGTTCAAGATCAAGAGGACTTTCTGCAATGCTTGTGAGGATGACCGAGTGTTAGATTGCGAGATTCGCTAAACCATATACAAGGTAATGATTTGGGTGTGGAATGGATTGGCCCCCATGACGACTACCCTTATTATTCACTCTTGCTATGCGGGATAGTAAATCTTGAGTGACTTACCTATAGCAGAGAGACGATGATGTTAAGCCTGAACCATAGAAGTGTTACGATGTGTGACCCCAGTAGAAGTTTACCGTTTGTGTTATACGGTGAGTATGGACCAAGACCGTTTCCTGCATGTATCCCGTAAAAGTATTCTTGATGACCACCATGAGGAAATCGATAGTTGCTTAGTATTGGCGCCTGACTTGTCAGCCATGAAGGTTCAGTATACGGAAGACTCCTCTTTTGCTAAGGATTCAAGACCTGGTAGGAGGAGGTGAATCTCTTTGAAGAAGGTCATCGATGGAGTAAGATTTTGAAGACCACGTCGCACTCCTTTTAAGGGTGGTAGCACCCTGGACCATCGGAGGGTCGATGGACTGTCAAGAAGACCCGAACCCTGACCTTTCTTTCTAGCCTTCTCGAATCTCGAGGACGAGATTCCTTTTAAGGTTGGTAGTGTGTAACATCCCAAAATTCTCCGAATTTTGGAATGTTAATAAAATTAAATAGATGATGATTGTTTGATTGATATGTTTGATTTTTTCTGGGATTTAAAACTTTTGGAGTTTTTTTTTGAATATTAAAAAGAGAGGGAATAAAAGGACTTTCCCTAATATTCATAATTGGTGTTTTTGGAATTTATTATTTTAAAACAAAACCAACAAAACAAAATGAGAGAAGGTAATATGACTCCTTCAACATATTAAAAAGGTTGTAAAATGTTTTAAATCATTATTGGAATTCTTTTGAATATTCAAAACATTTTTCAACTCAAGGAAATTCATTTGAGAAGATATAAAATGACTTATCCCCTTTTAATAAAGTTGGAAAGTATTTAGAATATTACTTTAAAGTTTTAAAATTTATTTTGAGTAATATAAACAGCTCTAAAATTATTTTAGGGATTTTATAATGCTAAGAGAGTTTTTATTTCATTAAAATGATTTATTTAATATTTCAAAAGAGTTGAAAAAGTATTCTAATGGGATATCTTCATTTTACCAAATTATTTATTGGTGTGACAATTTTAAAATTTATATTTTATTATTTAGAAATGGTTTGTCAATCCTTTTGACCAAATAAAAATATTATTTAAATAATTTATTGGATTTTATTTGATTTATGAAAACTATTTTATATTTAAATAAAGTATTTAGAAAATTTTTTATTTTTATTTTCATTTTTGTAAAAAGTATTAATTAAATAAATTTCTTTGTATTATTTGATGAATTTAGAAATTTATTTCATATTTTTCTGATAAGTATTTATTTTTCTACAATTGTTTGAAGTTCTGGTTTTAAATAAAAAGAAAAAAATCCGTAGCCCGGCCCAATAACTTATTTCCGCACGCGAGCGCATTAGAGTCCGTTTCGGACCCAGTTTGTTTTTTTCTCTCTTCTTATAAATAGTTTTCAGAATTTTTTTCCTTTTTATTTTTTTCTGGAAAACCCTAGCGCAGCGGGACCCACGGGCCGTAGCCGCCGCCGGGCCCCGCCGTCAGCCCGCGCCGCCGCCACCCCGGCTCACCGTCGCCGCGCCGCCGTCTCGCCGGTCCGCCGACGCGCCGGGACGCTGTCGCCGGCCACCACTGTCGGCCGCCTCCGCCCCGCACGCCGCCTCCCCCGCCGCCCGGCCATCCCTGCCGCCCCGCGCGCCACCCCGGACGCCGCCGGCTGCACCGCGCCAAGGACGTCGGAGTCCGCGCCGCCGGACGTGCTCGCGGTCAGCCGAGTCGGCCGGCCTCGCCCTCTCCGCGACGCACGCCGGAGCGCGTCGCCGCCAGCCCCACCGCGCGCCCTCGGCAACGGCCGCCGCCGCCCGCTTCGCCTCCTCCACCTCCACGTCGCCGGAGAAGACGAACCTCGCCGGAGTTGGGGTCAAAACGGCCAAATCTGGGTCAACCGCCCAGGTACCCGATCGCTTTTTGCGAAAAAACTATATTTACGATCAAGTCCTTTTGGCAGAAAAGACCCCGTCACCGTACCAGCGATATCTCCGCAACCGTAAGTCGGATTGCGGTAATTCTTTTTCCCACGCGCTCATGTTGGTCTGTAGTTTATCATAGAATCAAGTTTTCAAACTTTTGCACACTTTTGAATTTGAAGTTATTTCAAATTCAAATTGATATTCCGAAGGTCGTATCTTGTAAACCGTTGATCCAAATCGAGTGATTCTTTTTGCGTTGGATCACTCCTTCCATGTACTTTCTGTTCATAGCATGTGTACACAAAAATTCACAAGTTTGTTGATCTGTTAAATTCAAATTCAATTCGAATTTGCACTTGCTATGACCTGTGTTGTAGTATTCCGTTTCACGTGATTCTTTTTGCATATTGGATCATATGAGACGTCCTATCGGCAATATCCACACACCATTCATATTGCTATGATCTTTACCTTGAATTCATAATGCCTTGATCATAATCTTGTACCGACAACTCTTTATCCGTTGACTCTCTCGAGTTCACGTTCCACTGATCACCTTCGAGCACATCTACACCTCCGTACTTCAAAGCCTTGTTTTGTTACTAAAACCCTTTGTGTTTGTTTCTTGACCGTTTGTTTGCCTTGTGATGTGATTGATTATTCGAGTTCCTTCGTTTGCGATAGATTTCTCGGAGTGTGAAGAATAGAGTTGACTGGACCGTGAGAGCGAAGAACTTCACCGAAGGGAAAAGGCAAGTTACACTTTGACCATATCTCAACCTATATTTTCTATTATGCATGTAGCAAACTATCACCCTATTGCATGATAGGTAGTTTATTTTTACTGTTGCTGCAAAACCAGTTTGGATAGCCACATGTCTTGACTTGTCTACCGTAGATCAACCTAGCCATGTTGTTACTTTATTGCTATGCTTTGTAGACGTGGTTTGGGTTGTGTAAATTCATGGAGTGCATGTGAGCTATTTAATAATTTGTGTAGCAACTTTATCATAAATAGAAATCACCTCTGGACGGGCAGGGAGTGCTTCCTCGGGGCTCGTGCCTTATCCAAGGGCGAGACCAGGTTTTACCCCTAATGGTTGGTTTTGGTGGTTAATAGTACGTCATGGTGCTACCCTCTGAACGTAAGTGGGCGTCGTCCAGGCTCAAAAAGATCAGACATACTTGGTGACTAGGAGCTTCCATGTACAGCCGCTGGCCATATGGGCTCTGGCTTAGTTGAGTATGATGTAGGATGCCTCTCCCATGCAAATCTAGCAGATGTAGATGTGATAGGTGGTACCGGCTTGCCGTTGGGTGTAGGTGACCTCTTCTGAAAGACTTCGTCTCAATCTTCGGGTTGAGTCCAGCGGGGAAAGTGTACTAACCTCTGCAGAGTAAAAAACTAATCATGATTAGCCGTGTCCCCGGATATGGACATCCTTGATCTACTAGACATTACTGTTACTGGAGGATCTTGACAGATGAATCACTTTAATAAACTTGAGTGGGCAAGATTTAATAAAGGGTGTGGATTGAGACTGGTGTGCTCAGTTCAATCTTAAGTAGTAAGTTAAATTAAAATTTTGACTAGGTAGATTGGGAAAAATCATCTTTCTGCAAAACAAAACCATAAGCCTTTCCTTTGACGTACCTTGCATGTAGATGTAGGTCTGCTATATACTTTTTCGTGTGACTTGCCGTACAAATCAGATGTACTGACCGGTGTTCGGGCTGTAACCTTCGGTGTTGCAGGATTGTATACGACGAGTAAGTGTTGCGATGTAGGGTTACGATGTCTATAATCAACTTGCCGGTGGAGTTGATGGACGCCACGAAGCTCTTTATTGTTTTTCCGCTGTATTTTATTTGTAAGCTAGCCTTGAGCTATGCAGGTATGATTTAATATATACTGGATCTTCGATGTAATATATATGACATGTGGTTTATTCTTGATATTACGTCATGTACTGTGTGTGCTAGCTATTGATCCAGGGACTACCACAGAATGCATAGAGACTCCGGTTTGTGAGGAACCGGGTTGTTACAGTTCTTTGGACTAATGCAAGTATTTGATTGTTGGCACTTCCACCTTCCATATTTTGCTAGCCTCTTCTGTACCGTGCATTGCCCTTTCTCATCTTGATAGGTTGTGCAAACTTCGCCGGTGCATCCAAACCCTTGGCATGATACACTCTGTCATCATAAACCTCCTTATATCTTCCTCAAATCAGCCACCATACCTACCTATCAAGGCATTTCCATAGCCTATCCGAGATACATTGCCATGAGACATCCATCATCTCATGACTTGATTTTCATGTCATACATGCTTTTTCTTGATCATAGAGCCGCGTGCTAGTTGGGGCTTGCCCTCATCATTGCTACATGACACGCTAGTATCATTGTATATCCTGCTACACTGGCAGAGGCATACATTTGCACACATCATGATAGTTTTCAGTTTTCTTTAAGTTGAGTACTTCTTGTAAAGTGTGAAGACATTCTATACTCTTGTAAAATATAGAGTGTTGCCCTTAAAGTGAGGAAAAGATCCCAAAGAGGACAAAATAAAAGATCCCAAAGAGGACAAATTAAAAGATCCCAAAAGAGGACAAATGAGAGATAAATAGAAAGAGCCAATGATGCCACAAAAATACAAAAAAATATAGAAAAAATAAATAAAGAAATAAAAAGAGAGAAACGGGGAACACTACTATTCCTTTTGAAAGATCCACACTCATACTCCATAGTTATATTTGTACTCCATAAATATTTTCATATCATTCATGCATAACTATCTAGGGTTCCTTACACTACAGAACTTGGCTTGCATATTCCAAGGACGAGCCTTCTCAAAAGAGCCCTATATCTTCATGGGCAAGCAAGTTGGATGCACCCCCACTAGTTCCATTGTAGAGCTTACCTTATCTCATATGTGCATCCATTGCATGGCAATCCCTACTCCTCACATCATATCTATCATTTGGCTTTCTCTCGCCTGTGATTGTCCTCATTGATGTGAGCCTTTCACACTTTTTTGTCTCCCTTCCCCATCATTTTTTCTCTTTGACATCCTAAGTGCCAACATATCTTGCTTGCGCTCATCCATTGCATGAGTGCTCAAAGTCGAAAGGGAGAGGATCCGTTTGACTTGTGCCTGATTAGTGGTCCGGCCGACGAGTCAAAATAAGATTATGAAGGAGACCAAGTTTGAAGTTTTAGTAGATTGAGTTCTCAATTAAACCATATAGTATTTTTATGCTCTAAACCCATCTCCCACTTCTTGCACGCAAACACCATTTGGAGACATTCGAGTCACGGACAGCGAGAGCTCTTGCACCTTTATGTTCTTAATTTGCTAGTTTCAATACTAGATATAGACTCTTGCTTGTTATTATCTTGACTTGAATTGCATATCTTACTTGCTTTACTTTGAAGTTCTTATGTGTGCGATAGAATGTCACCACAAAAATTATCTTTTTTATCATTTACCTACTCGAGGACGAGCATGAATTAAGCTTGGGGATGTTGATACGTCCCAAATGTATCTATAATTTCTGATTGTTCCATGCTCATTTGGGTGGCATTGCTATGTGTTTTGCTACACTTTCATACCTTTTTAAACATATTTGGACTAACCTACTAACTCAGTGCACCTAGTGCCAGTTTCTGTCTGCTGATGTCTGTAAATTGCAGGTTTATACCCATATTTACAGTGCCAAAAAAATTCTAAGAAAAATATATAAAAAATCAGCGTGACAAAATCTTCCAGAAGCCCGAAGGACAGTCGAAGGGGGTACACCCCCTCCCAGGCGGTCACCTGGCGCGGCCAGGGGTGGGGCCGCGCCCATAGGCCTCCTGGGAGGAGGACACCTCCCCCGGTGCCCCCCTTCGGCCTATATTTACTTCCCGATGCAGAAGCCCTGAAAAGAGACCCCGCTACGCGATTTTCACCTTTGTTCCGCTGCCACCGTGATCCCAAGATCGGGATCACCAGAAGACCTCGTCCCGGCACCCTGCCGGAGGGAGGATTGATCTCCGGGACCTTCTCCACCACCATGAGCGCTTCCCGGATGTGCCGTGAGTAGTCCTCCTTAGACCATGGGCCCATGACCAATAGCTATGTGATGTCTTCTCTACAATCTTGTGCTTCAATTCTTAGCCCTTGTGAGATGTCCTACATGATCAAGGCACTTATGTAATTTTTATGTTGTTGTTATGCTATGTTTGCTGGGATCCGATGCACTATGAGATTATGTTGATATGGTGATGAGTTATATATTTGGTTCTCCTTTTATATATTTTTCTTGAGTAATTCTTGCATATTCTCCATTGCTTTTTATTGCTTTGGCAAAGTAGTAGATAGTAACTCCAAGAGAGGGTGTTATGCTTGATTGTGGGTTCATGCCCCACGATGTCTGGCTTGAGTGACAGAAACGTTGAGACTAGGGGATGTGCTATCGTCACCAGGGAGAAAACAATGGTGCTTGTAACCGCGGTTGCAAGGATTGTTTACCTTACGCAAAGTTTGTTAATGCAGTTGTTTGTTGCTTTGGGTTTACACTTTGGGTGGGGCTCACAACTTAATACCTGCGAGATGTTCTGGATAGATATCTAAAGGTGGATGATTAGTGAGTATATGCTGATGAATAAACGGTCTACTTGTCTTGGCGTACTGCCCATACTTTTGAGCCTCTAACTTTCTTGTAGCATAGTTAGCATTGCTGCGCGTTTATAATTCTGTCGATTTCCCAGCTGTAGTTTGTTCACACAACTTAGCTGTTCTATCGTCTTTTGGGAGAGAGACATCACTAGTGAACATCATGGGTCCCCGGTCCATATTTCCACCATTGTTTACACCTCAACTCTTTACTGCTTTATTTCCTTTCAATTGCAATCACCATCACTATTTCCACCGTGCGTTTGATCATTTGTAAACAACAAGACCGGAGAGATTAACAACCTATCTAAACTCATTGGGAGAAAAGTTATTTGTTTATGTGTGAAGGTCAACGTCAACCTTATCTCCATCCGGCAACTTAATATCTGGCGTCGTTGACACCTACTTGAAGAATTCGGAGTCCTCCTGGTACGATAACCTTGGTATCTTCACCGAGGAAAATTTGCTGCTATCTACATCATAACCTTCCCCTTGGGGTAACCAACGAGGAGGTGTTATCTACGCCCATCACCACCGCCCCTCCCCTTGGGAGTTTTTGGTTCCTTTTTTCTTTCGTTTGTTTGTATTTTGGTCACTCCAAGGTTGCTCTTGTGTTTTGTATCTTTTGATTTGGAGTGTCCCTACCCATTTTCTATGTTGAGAGTCTCCAACCCAAGCCCATCCTCCCCAAGACCCTCTAGATGCATAAGCCACTTGTTTCCCTTTGTAACTTGGCTGGTAAGACCCTCTAGATGCATAAGCCCCTGATCCCGCGGTACTACCGGTCTGACTGCGGTACTACCGCTGTATCGAGGCTGGGATAAAACTGAATGGGTACAGGGAGTTCCTCCCCATACCCATTCTGGTCTCTCCCTCATCTCTCTCGCAGCAGTGCCGCCGTCCAAGGCCACCTCCCCGGTTGGCTGACTACGTGTCGTCTTCTCCATCCTCCTCCGGTGGGATCGATCCCCACCCTCCCCGTGTGCCATGAACTCCAGTATTGCCTCGTTTTCCTCTCTCGTTGGTTCATTTTCATGAATCTTGTGGTTAGGGCAATACATCTTCGATCCACTAGATTTTTTTCCAAATGTAGGCACTTTGAGGACTGAGTAATGACTGCTAGATAGGAATGGAGTTACATTGTTGGCTGAGTATCAGGATTTGGCACCACGGTAGTGATACACGAGAGAGTACTTCTTCTCGCCCTTCGTTGGTTACCCCAAGTGGAAGGTAAGATGCAGCGTAGCAGCAAGTTTCCCTCAGTGAAGATACCGAGGTTGAGTATCGACAAGTAGGACTTCGGCAATGATAAGTACGTGTCAGCGGCGCACCTGACGCGGACCTGCACACAACACAATTAACATTGCTCCCAACGAAGTTCAGAGAGGTTGTCAATCTCTCCGGTCTTGTTGTTTACAAAGGATCAAAGACACAGGATAATGACAATGATAGCAACTGAAAGTAAAAAAGCAAAAAAATAAATGAGCGTGGAAACAGTGATGAGAATATGGACCGGGGTCCCGTGATGTTCACTAGTGATGTCTCTCTCCCAAAAGACGATAAGACTGCTATGCGAGGTAAACAAATTACAGAAGGGCAATTGACAGGATTATAAACGCACCGCAATGCTAACTATGCTACAAAAGAAAGGAAGAGGCTCAAAAGCATGAGCAGTACGCCAAAATAAGTAGACCGAAATCCATCTGCATCTACTACTAATCATCCTCCTTGAGATATCTATCCAGAACATCTCGCTGGTATTAAGCTGCGAGCCGCACCCAAAGTGTAAACCCAAAGCAACGACAACTGCATTAAAAAGAAGTTTGCGTAAAGTAAACAATCCTTTTAACCGCGGTTACAAGCACCGTTGTTTTCCCCATTGTGGCCACAGAACATCCCCTAGACTCATGTTTCTGTCACTCAAGCGTGTCATCAAGGGGCATGTACCCACAATCGAGCATAACGTTCCCTCTTCGAGTCACTACCTACCACTTAGCCTAAGCAATAAATAGCAACGAAGAACATGCAAGAATTACTTCGGAACAAAAATACAAAAGATAAGAACCAATTATATTACTCTATCACAATCTGAACATAATCTCATAATCCATCAGATCCCATCAAACTCAGCATATCAAAAGCAGAAAGAATTACATATGTGCCTCGATCATGTAGGGCACCTCACGAGGTCTAAACCATGAAGAACAAAGAGGGGATGAGAACATCACATAGCTAATGATCACGGACCCATGGTCCAAGGTAGACTACTCACGGAACATCCAGGAAGCGTCCATGATGGAGGAGAAGCTCCCGGAGGTCGATCCTCCGTCCGGCAGGGTGCCGGGAAGGGTCCTGACGGTGCTCCCGATCTTGGAAGCGCGGCGGCGGCGGAACAGAGGAGAATTTGCGAAATAGGGTTCTGTCTTCGGAGTTTCCCCGTCACGGAGAATAAATAGGTGAAGGGGGCAGCTAGGTGGGGCACCGGGGGTCCAGGCGCCCCCTGGCACGACCAGGCCCCTTGTGGTGGCCCTCTGGCCCCACTTGTGTGCTTCTGGAAGACTCCGTTACGCTGATTTTTATCCGATTTTCCCGAATTTTTGGAGCATTTTTAATATGGGGGAAACCTGGAATAGAAAAACAGCAGAAAACAGGAACTTCCACTGGGGTGCACTGAGTTAGTAGGTTAGTCCAAATATGATCAAAAGTGTATGAAAGTGTATCTATATCATAGAAATATCACACAAAACATGCATGGAGCGAGCAAAAATTATCGATACGTTTGAGACGTATCAACATGCCCAAGCTTAATTCCTGCTCGTCCTCGGGTAGGTAAATGATAACAGGCATAGTTTCTGTGGTGACATGCTAGCAACCATATAAGGACTTTGAACAGTAAAGCAATCAAGGTATGTAATTCAATTCAATTCATAACATGCAAGAGTCTATATTAGCATTGAAACAAGCAACGAAAGAACATTAGGTGCAAGAGCTCTCGCTGTCCGTGACTCGAATGTCTCTAAATGGTGTTTGCGTGCACGAAGGAGGGGGGTAGGGAATACTAGAAAAAGTATTATTGTTGATAACTCAATCTACTCAACTTTCACACTTGGTCTTCTTTGGAATCTTATCTTGACTCGTCCCCAGACCACTAGCCATGTACAAGTCAATTTGATCCACTCCCTTTCGATATTTTGAGCACTCATGCAATGGATGAGCGTAAGCACGAAAGTTGACACTTAGGATGGCAAAGAGAGAATATGGTGGAGGAGGAAGTCAAAAAGGTGATAAAGGCTCACATCAATGAGGACTATCATAGGCGAGAAGGCCAAATGATAGATATGATGTGAGGAGTAGGGATTGCCATGCAACGGATGCACATATGAGCTGAAAAAGCTCTCAAATGGAACTAGTGGGGGTGCATCTAACTTGTTTGCTCATCCTTGGAATATGCAAGCCAAGTTCTATAGTGTGAAGGTCCGCACATAGCTATATGCATGATCATCTCTATGGAGTACAAGGATAAGAGGGAGTACTAGTGTGGATCTTTCAAAAGGATAGTAGTGTTGCCCCTTTCTCTCTTTTTATTTATTTTTCTCTTTTTTTCTATTTTTTGTATTTTTTTGGTGGCCTCAATGGCTCTTTCTATTTAACTCTCATTTATTCTCTTTGGGATCTTTTATTTTGTCCACTTTGGGATCTTTCCCTCACTTAAGGGCAACACTCTAATTTACAAGAGGGTATAGAAGATCTTTCACTCTTTACAAGGTACTCAAATCATAAAGAAGATGTAGCTATCATGATGTATTCAATGTATGACGCTGCCAGTGTAGCAGGAACATGTATGATATGAAGATCAAGTCATGAAGAGGTGGAAGTTGCATGGCAATATATCTCGGAAAGGCTATGGAAATGCCTTGATAGGTAGGTATGGTGGCTGTTTTGAGGAAAGATATAGGGAGGTTTATGATGACAGAGCGTATCATGCCAAGGGTTTGGATGTACCGGCGAAGGTGGACGCCAACTCTCGGAGTGAGAAGGAGGCAATGCATGGCACAGGAGAGGCTAGCAAATATGGGAAGGTGGAAGTGTCAACTTTCAATACTTAAATTAGTCCGAAGAACTCATGCACTTATTATCGGTAACTCTCGATCTAATGAGGAGGTTCACAAAGAGACAAGTACCCCGAGGAGGAGTGTATGGGGGTTTGGTTATCCTTGCGCATCCTTGACTCATGGTACGTGAGTGTACTCTAATATCCGACCCCTCAGAAGAGTAGTGATCCATCTAGTAACTAGAGTTCTCAACTAGTTTTGTAGGTTTTTTGAAAATAAACACGGATTTCCCAAAATACGACACCTATCACTAATAGGCTAGAGCTCTTGACACCAAAAGTTCAAACATTACTCACATCACTACCTCAAAACTATTGCTAGTTACTACTAAAATTAAATAGCAACCTCAATTACCTACTTCTCAAAACAAGACATAACTCAGTGCAACAACCAACTCTCTTAACAAGATAAACATGAAAACTAAAGAGAGTTCCAGCAATAAACTAAACAAAATCCAAGGCTCTTGCTAAAGACAAAGTAAAACTAAAGCTAAACATGGCAGTAGCTACGAAAAGATAAAGAACACACAACAACAAAAAGATATGCATGAAGAATCCTATGATGTGTTCTAGATTTTGAAAGTGGGGCGTGTTTCTCTCCCACACAAAGTAAGACGGGATCTAACTTGTTATGAACAGCAAGCAAAGCTAAAGAAAACTAAAAACAATACCTAAGAGCGAGACACTCCAAGCATAGCACATAACGCATGAAGTGATAAAAATATAGTGAGACGAAGGACGAACTGATGATTGTTGATGGAGAAGGGGATGCACGGGGGCATCCCCAAGCTTAGACACTTGAGTCTCTTTGAATATTTGTTGGGGATGCATGGGGGCATCCCCAAGCTTGAGCGCTTGACACTCCCGAATCTTCTTTCATCATCTTCCACCGCACACTTGAAAACTCCCGTCATACACAACTCATCATAAGCTGATTAGAGAGGTTAGTACCCTTAATAAATAATTTTTCCCCACTGGATATAAAGATATTCTTGAAGAGATATTGTTTCTCAAGATTGCCAAAAGGTTTTTGCAAAGAAAAGGCGAGCTTAAGGTTTGGAAAAGTTAGGAGAGACAAACCGTGGCAGAATCAGTGAAAAACAGAACAACGGGTAGTAAATAATTTTTTAGGGGCACTTCTGCTACTCAAATCAAAAAACTCAGAAAATACGAAAGTTCCGTGATTGTATATAGCACGGTGTGTAAAACAGTCATCTAAAAAAGATGAACTGGTGATTTATTCTGATTTTTCCCGTCACGAGGATAGAATATGTTTTCTGGACAGCATGTCACAACTTTCACTTCCCTTTTCATACGAGGCTATACTTGGCACAAAGCTTTGAAAATAAAGATACAATGATGTTGCTACAGTAGTAACAATCATCAAGACCACTAAAAACAGAAGTAAAAACATCTTGGGTTGCCTCCCAACAAGCGCTTTCTTTTACGCCTTTAAGCTAGGCATAAGAGAAAGAAGAATCAAGTTTTATCAAGATAAAGAGAATAGCTTGCCCGTGTAACGGACTCAAAAGGTAACTTGACTTTCTTTCTAGGGAAGTGTTCCATCCCCTTTTTGAGAGGGAATTGAAATTTTATATTCCCCTCTTTCATGACAATGATAGCACCAACGGTGCGGAGAAAAGGACGTCCAAAAATAATTGGACATAAAGGTTCACACTCTATATCCATAATGATAAAATCAACGGGAACATAGTTGTCATTGACAATGATAAGAACATCGTCGATCTTCCCCAAAGGTTTCTTTACGGAAGAGTCGACAAGGGAACACCAAAAGAACATGAATCAAAAGGTTTCAATTCAAACATATCATACATTCTTTTGGGCATGAAGGAGGTACTAGCTCCAACGTCACATAAAGCATATCAAGAGAAGTTATTAAATTTAATTTTTATCATGGGGTCCCAACCATCATCTAGCTTCCTAGGTATGGAGGCTTCTATCCTAAGCTTCTCTTCCCTTTCTTTGATAAGAGCATTTTTGATATGCTCCGTAAAGGCAAGATTAAGTGTGCTAGTGTGGGGGTCTCTAGACATTTTATGTAATAAGCTGATAACTTCTGAGAGGGTGCAACTATCAAAATCAATATCACTACTATCAGAGGTGGTAGTAGTGTCATCTAAGCTCACTTGTTTGAAACCCTCTTTGTTCATAGAAGTTTCTTCTTCTACGGTTGAGGTATTAGCATCACCATTAATAGGTCCAATGGGACCAGGAGTGCATTGGGTGCTAATAGTTTCATTGTCCTCAACAATTTGGATAGTGGCAACAATGTGGTGTGTAGGAAGGCTCTTAATTATATCCTCTTCCTCTTTTTCTCTAGCCCATATTTCCTTAAGTTTAGCCATCACCCTAATGTTTTCATTGATTTGTAACTGGATAGCATTAATAGGAGTGGTCTTACTCTCCTCAAGGGGAGAGGTTCTAATTTTCAACATCTCAACATCAAGGGCTAAGCTGTCTACCTTCAAACAAAGATTATCTATTTTAGCTAGCTTTTCTTCCACATTCTTGTTGAAGGCTTTTTGGGTAGTGATAAAGTCTCTAAGCATGTTTTCTAGTTCAGAAGTGGGGTTCTTGTTGCTAGGGTAGGTGTTGTTGTTCCCATAAGTGGATGGAAACGGTCTAGGATTACTAGCAAAGTTGCCCCTATAAGCATTATTATTATAGTTGTTTCTAGGAATGAAGTTCACATCTACTTGTTCCTGAGCAACCAAAAAATTTAAAGGAACATTATGAGGATCAATAGAGGGTTGCTTGGTAAGTAGAGACATAATTAAATCAACTTTATCATTTAGGGAGGTAATTTCTTCGATAGAATTTACCTTCCTACCTGTTGGAGCGCGTTCGGTGTGCCATTCGGAATAGTTGGTCATCATCTCATCGAATTTGTGGCAACACCAAGTGTAGTTGACATAAAGGTTCCTCCCACGACTGAATCTAACAGGTTCCGCGAGGTAAATTTCAAGCCTGCATAAAAAGTCTGGATAACCATCCAGGTAGTCAAACCATGTGTAGGGCATTTCTTAACAAGAGATTTCATACGTTCCCAAGCTTGGGCAACGTGTTCATTATCCAATTGCCTAAAATTCATAATATTACTTCTCAATTGGATAATTTTAGCAGGTGGGTAGTACTTCCCAATAAAAGCATCTTTGCACTTATCCCAAGAATCTATGCTATTCCTAGGCAAATATTGAAACCAGATTTTTGCTCCGTCCCTCAAAGAGAAAGGAAAAAGCTTGACCTTAACAATATCACCTTCTGCTTCTTCATACTTTTGCATATCACATAATTCAACAAAATTATTCAAGTGTAAAGCAGCAGCATCTCCAGCACCCGAGAATTGATCTATCATAACAAGGTTTAGCAAAGCAGGTTTAATTTCATAAGAGGTAGCTGAAGTGGCAAGTGTGGCAATAGGAGTGTAGATAAAGTCTTTGTTGTTGTGACTGGTGAAGTCACACAACTTTGTGTTTTCAGAGGAACCCATAGTAGCAGCAGGTGTGGCAGAATTTTTTGTAATTTTTGATATAAGACACAAAGATAAAAACAGAAAGGTTAACTAATAAGACTACAAAGTAAAGGTAAAAGGTAGTGGGAAACTCCCCTATCTTATCACTCGGAGTCCCCGGCAACGGTGCCAGAAACTCAATAGATACACGAGAGAGTATTGCTTCTCGCCCTTCGTTAGTTACCCCAAGTGGAAGGTAAGATGCAGCGTAGCAGCAAGTTTCCCTCGGTGAATATACTGAGGTTGAGTATCGACCAGTAGGACTCCGGTGATGATAAGTAGGTGTCAGCGGCGCACTTGACGCGAACCTGCACACAACACAATTAACTTTGCTCCCAACGAAGTTCAGAGAGGGTGTCAATCTCTCTGGTCTTGTTGTTTACAAAGGATCAAAGACATAGGATAATGATAATGATAGTAACTGAAAGTAAAAAGCAATAAAATCAATGAGCGTGGAAACAGTGATGAGAATATGGACCGGGGTCTAGTGATGTTCACTAGTGATGTCTCTCTCCCAAAAGACGATAAGATTGATATGCGAGGTAAACAAATTACAAAAGGGAAATTTACATGATTATAAACGCACCGCAATGCTAATTATGCTACAAATGAAAGGAAGAGGCTCAAAAGCATGGGCAGTACGCCAAAATAAGTAGACTGAAATCCATCTGCATCTACTACTAATCATCCTCCTTGAGATATCTATCCAGAACATCTCGCTGGTATTAAGTTGCGAGGCCCACCCAAAGTGGAAACCCAAAACAACAGACAACTGCATTAAAAAGACCTTTCCGTAAAGTAAACAATCCTTGTAACCGTGGTTACAAGCACCGTTGTTTTCCCCCTTGTGGCCACAGAACATCCCCTGGACTCATGTTTCTTTCACTCAAGCGTGTCATCAGGGGCATGTACCCACAATCGAGCATAATGTTCCCTCTTGGAGTCACTACCTACAACTTGGCCAAAGCAATAAATAGCAACGGAGAACATGCAAGAATTACTTCGGAACGAAAATACAAAAGATAAGAACCAATTATATTACTCTATCACAATCTGAACATAATCTCATAATCCATCAGATCCCTTCAAACTCGGCATAGCAAAAGCAGAAAGAATTACATATGTGCCTTGATCATGTAGGGCAGCTCACGAGGTCTAAACCATGAAGAACAAAGAGGGGAGGAGAACATCACATAGCTACTGATCACGGACCCATGGTCCAAGGTAGACTACTCACGTCACATCCGGGAAGCGTCCATGGTGGAGGAGATGCTCCCGGAGGTCGATCCTCCCTCCGGCAGGGTGCCGGGAAGGGTCCTGACGGTGCTCCCGATCTTGGAAGCGCGGGGCGGCGGAACAGAGGAGAATTTGCGAAATAGGGTTTTGTCTTCGGAGTTTCACCGTCAAGGAGAATAAATAGGCGAAGGGGGGGGCACCAGGGGTCCAGGCGTCCCCCTGGTCGCGCCAGGTGGCAGCCTGGGCCCCTGGTGGTGTCCCTCTGGCCCCACTTGGGTGCTTATGGAAGACTCCGTTACGCTGATTTTTTTATCCGATTTTTCCCGAATTTTTGGAGCATTTTTAATATGGGGGAAACCTGGAATAGAAAAATAGCAGAAAATAGGAACTAGCACTAGGGTGCACTGAGTTAGTAGGTTAGTCCAAATATGATCATAAGTGTATGAAAGTGTATCTAGATCATAGCAATATCACACAAAACATGCATGGAGCGAGCAGAAATTATTGATACGTTTGAGACGTATCAGGTAGTACTGGATCTCAAATCTAGTGGTAGTTCTCCGAGCGGTACTACCACTCGGATTCCACGGTACTATCGCTCGCGTGGTACTACTGCTAGTCATTCATGGTACTACCGTATTGCCTGAACCTGACAATGTGCCAACACTACACCTTCATTCACATCCTTTCAAGCTTATGCATCTCATGTGTTCTTGCTTTTCCCT
Source organism: Bromus sterilis (assembly GCA_950022295.1). Classification (NCBI taxonomy): domain Eukaryota; kingdom Viridiplantae; phylum Streptophyta; class Magnoliopsida; order Poales; family Poaceae; genus Bromus; species Bromus sterilis. The sequence continues at coordinate 240,626,180 of OX465598.1, read as the reverse complement.
CGCTCTTGGTGTTGTTCAGGTGATGGCTCTCGACGTACCAATCCCTAGAACAAAGCAACAGGTGGTAGTGGGGTAGCTGCTCTGATGATGAAGAACATGGCAAGCAAGAAGAAATTCGCCAAGCCTGTGTCTGAGCTCGGGTTGAGGGAATACCAGGCCTATCGCAAGGTCAATCCGTATCGGCTGCCGCAATACCCAGACTTGGTGGGCTCCAAATTCTTGAACTAGACTCAGGAAGAGGTATACACTGACATTTTGAAGGAAAGGAAGAACCTCTATGCTCCCAATGTGAAGACCGTCATCTTGGATTATAGGAGGGGTGATCGTGCGTACTTTGGTGAGGCTCTGGACTTGTGTGATCAGTTTGGGATCTCTGACATCATCTCCTACAACAAGGATTTCGATGCTGAGCTTGTGGCCCAGTTCTTTGCCACGGTTTATTTCAGCCCCAGGGATGACAGGACTATGATTTGGATGTGCCATGATCAGCAGGTGAGATGCACCTGGAAGGTTTGGATGGATGCATTGAGGACCCCGCTCAGTACCCTTGAGGAACCGGTTGGTTTTTGTCCTCACACTTCAGAGTCATCCAGGCCCAAGAGTGATTTGGCTCCCTTTCGTACCATGACCACCGTGTTAGATGCCAAGGGCAAGGAGATGTCCAAGGTTGTTCTCATTCCTTTTCTGGGCATTATGCATAGGATCTTCAGGAACTCTCTGTGTCCCAGGGTGGGGAATCTGGACATGGTTCACAGCTACCTGGTGGACATGCTCCTTCTCTGCATGAAGTACAAGGGCAAGACTGCTACTATGGATGTGTGTGATATCATGTGGGAGGATCTGCAGTATGTTGTGTTGGACAGGAAGGTGCCCATTTATGGCCCCTATTTTCAGACCCTCTTCGAGGTCCCTTGGTCTGCTTCTTTTCCGAGTTAGGTTCTTCCCGTTGGGGAGCTCACTATTCACGAGGTGGTTTCACTGCACATCAAGGACCGTTGGGCAGGAGGGCGTGCTCCTGCGCTTCCCTCTCCTGCCGAGTCCGAGGATGGTATGGAGGATGCGCCAGCTGTGGACGTTGGGGTCGGGTCTTTGTCTCAGGGTGCCGAGAAGCCAGGATGAGCTGCGAATCTCACCAGGAAGGTGAAGCATCTCTTTTTCTTTCAGCAGGCCTTGGAGCACAGGTTGTACCAGGATCACAAGAGGGAGAAGCTAGCCCGCCAGCGTCAGATCAAGATGATCAGGCACATGGGCATTCATGAGAAGTCGGGTTCAGAGGAGGACATCACCCCTGAGCACAAGTGGATCTCCAAGTTCAACAACTGGGAGCTTGCAGATGACCATGCTGGCACGTCTTCCTCCGCTCCACCCCCAGCTGAAGAGGAGTCCGAGGAGTAGGATGAATACAACAACTAGTCTATCACCATGGGGTGTTAGGTCGCTCTCTGTCTTTTTGGCGTCTCGATGCCAAAGGGGTAGAGAGCTTAGGACTCTGGGATTTGCAGTTTCTAGGGTTGGTGAGTCACAAGCGCGTTTTATTTGCCTCATTTGCTCCTCTTGTGAACTCTGTTTTATTTGCATTTGGTTTTTAGCTCGTCTTGTGAGGATTATTTAATTTATGGTGTGAGACATACGTTATCCCTATGTTCGTACTCTTTATGTCTCGTTATGTGATGCTACCTTAGTGTTCCCTATTATCTTTATGCTCACATATGTGTTGCTTGCTAGATTGCTTACTTGATATATGTCGATGATAGCAAGTTTGGCCTAGTCTATAAATATATGGGGAGTGTTCATCCTAATGTGTGTGTCTTGCATTCCAAAGGCATATAAATATGATGCACACATCTAGGGGGAGCCCGTCTATATTTTGTAGATTAGTGGTGTGTATTTCATTCCCTGTTTTTCTATTTTGCAAATCTTGTGTTGTCATCAATACACCAAAAAGGGGGGAGATTGATAGGGCATATTTCCCCTTGATTGGTTTTACTAATTGATGATGACACATTTGCGGTTTAACAGTGTGCAATGAGCATTTCAGAAAATAATAATTTGCGTGTCATAAGACGGTTATTTTCCCCTCGGTATATGGAACGTGAAGACGGTGTTTTCCTTGCGATTTCTTTTTTGTGAATTGAGTCATAGGAAAATCATACTATTAAGAGGGGATCCACTATGGAATGGTGGGTGGAATCATCACACATACACACTCTCTGCACCCACATATTCCTTCCGGCGTTTTGGAGGCCATTAGTTATGTGCCAAGGCCCCCCTGGTTTTACCAGGGCGGTAGTACCGCGCCAGCGGTAGTACCGAACATTAACTACCGTGCCACTACCTCTCAAGGGATTGCTCTTTGTTACCCGAGCGGTAGTAGCACGACACTTCATATTTGGAAGTACCGCTAGGGAGGTAGTACCGTGCTGGGTGTGGTAGTACCGTGCTGGCAGTACTTCCGGATGGTAACTACTGCACCACTACCGCAAGGGGTATAGTTCTCTGTAACCCTCGCGGTAGTAGAGCGGTAATGAATATGTTGGGGTTCGGGGAAAAAACAATAATTTTTCAAAACCTATGAGACCCAAGCCCAAGACCTATGCTATGCTGATGCAAGTAACGGATGGAAATATGTCACATACCAGTATGTAGTCCGTTAAGCGACATACGTTCCCGCGTGAACGTGGTTGATTTAGTCATACCGGCAATCCCCGATGCCGCGCAAATCCACAATGACTCCAGTAGTCACCCGGTCTTTGTAGACCGATGAAGGGATTACGTCCCCATCGGAACGTTGTTGGTGAAGACGTCGCGATATGGCCACGACGATGAAGGAGAACCACAAGTGTAGCGCCTCGCGAGATTACACACATACGATGTACCCGACGTTCTCTCCGGGCTCCGAACCAGGAGAGCAGCGGAAAGAAGATGGATTCGGATCCCGATTCCAGCAGGACGACGATGTCTACGCACGCTTCTATTTTTGTAGACTATGTTGGGCCTCCAAGCGCAGAGGATTGGAGGACAGCAACAATTTCCCTCAAGTGGATGACCTAAGGTTTATCGAACTCAGGGAAGTAGAGGTTGAAGATGGTCTCTCTCAAGAAACCCTGCAATTAAGATACAAGAGGTCTCTTGTGTCCCCAACACACCTAATACAACTAGGAGTTGTATAGGTGCACTAGTTCGGCGAAGAGATGGTAAAATATGGGTGATAGGTGTGGCAAAACGAGGTAATATAAATCTGTAATAAAAATTACAGCAAGCAAACAAGTAGTAAACGTGAGCACAGACGGTATTGCAATGGTGGAAACAAGGCCTAGGCTTCATACTTTCACTAGTGGCAACTCCCAACAACATTAATATAGTCTAATCACATGATATTTCCACTAAAACATGCATTGGAGACGTACTCAGAGCTCATTCCTTTGTGGTCAAGAGAGGACGAGAATTATGTAGGACTGCAAAAGCACACCTTAGAGTTCGTAGTTCTCATCTATGGATTTCCCAATGTCACCGCGGCCATCCAAAGAGAGTACCACAATCACCACAACATATCTCAAGGATAGTCAAAGACAAGCACCAAGAGACTCTCAATCTTCAATCCACACACAAAAGTGGAAATAACTCATAAAAATATTCTTCTAATCCATGTCCAATAGACCGTTGTCACCTTGGTCTCGGGGATTATACTAGATAAAGACAAGTGAGTACATCAAATCCAATACATAGAAGAAGGGGAAGCATAATGGGATTATCCTAGATTAACATAGCCTATGATCACAATCAAGATCACATCATGGGAGAGAGAATTGACCACATAGCTACTGTAGAAACCTCAGCCCCGAGGAGGAACTACTCCCGCAACATGGAGGGGGGAAGCAACATCGATAGAGATGAATCCGGGGGAACTTCCCCGTCCCGGCAGGGTGCCGACATAGGAATTCTGGTCCCCTGAAGCTTGTTGGTGATGGCGGCGGAGATTGGAATTGCTTCTGGAGAAAAGGGTTGTAGAATCAGGGTTTTCGCGTCGGGAGTAAAAATAAGGGCCAAGGCGATCCACCAGGGGAGGTCCCAGTCGCCTAGGCGGCCTGTGGGCGCGGCCTCGCCCTATGCCGCGTCGGGTGGCCGCCTGGGTGACAGGTGGCCCCCCTCCGGCTCTCCTTCGGGCGTAAGGAGTCTTCTGGAATGCTGATTTTTTGTATATTATTCCCGGAATTGTTTGGGCACTTTATAAAAGGGGAAAACCTAAAATACAAAAACAACAGAAAACGGGCACTGGAACTGTGGTGCACTGAGTTAATAGGTTAGTCCAAATATGATCAAAAGTGTATGAAAGTGCATCAAAAGCATAGCAATATCACCCAAAACATGCATGGAGCAAGAAGAAATTGTTTGGGACGTATCAACATCCCAAGCTTAATTCCTGCTCGTCCTCGAGTAGGTAAATGATAACAAGCATAATTTCTGTGGTGACATGCTACCAACCATAAAAGAACTTTTAAGTAAAGAAAGCAAGGTATGTAATTCCATTCAAGTCATAACAAGTAAGAGTCTATATTAGCATTGAAAAAGGCACCATAAGAACATAAAGCTGCAAGAGCTCTCGCTGTTCGTGTCTCGAATGTCTCCAAATGGTGTTTGCGTGCAAGAAGTGGGAGATGGGAATACGAGAGAGTAAAAACATACTATTTATTTTAGTTGAGAACTCAATCTACTAAAGTTTCACACTTAGTCTTCTTTGAAATCTTATCTTGACTTGTCCCCAGACCACTAGCAAGGTACAAGTCAAACTGATCCACTCCCTTTCGACTTTTTGAGCACTCATGCAATGGATGAGCGCAAGCAAGAAAGTTCACGCTTAGGATGGCAAAGAGAGAAATGATGGAGGAGGAAGACAAAAAGGTGTGAAAGGCCCACATCAATGAGGACAATCATAGGAGAGAGAAAGTCAAATGATAGATATGATGTGAGGAGTAGGGATTGCCATGCAACGGATGCACATGTGAGCTATGGAAAGGTCTCCAATGGAACTAGTGGGGGTGCATCCAACTTGCTTGCTCAAGAAGACCTAGAGCTCATTTGAGGAGGCTCATCATTGGAATATACAAGCCAAGTTCTATAGTGTAAGGGTCCCAACAAATCGATATGCATGTATGATGATCTATATGGAGTACAAGATATAAGAGGGAGTACAAGTGTGGATCTCTCAAAAGGAATAGTAGTGTTGCCCCCTTCTCTCTTTTTATTTCCTTTTTCTCTTTTTTTGTATTTTTTTGTGGCCTCAATGGCTCTTTCTATTTAACTCTCATTTGTCCTCTTTGAGATTTTTTCCTCACTTTAGGGGCAACACTCTATATATTACAAGAAGTATAGAAGATCTTTCACACTTTACAAAAGTACCCAGCACAAAGAAGATGAAGCTATCATGATGTATGCAAATGTATACCTCTGCTAGTGTAGCAGGATATGCAATGATACTAGCGCATCATGTAGCAATAATTAGGGCAAGGCACAACTAGCATGCGGCTCATCGATCAAGAAAAAGCATGTATGACATGAAGATCAAGTCATGAGAAGGTGGATGTTGCATGGCAATGTATCTCGGAAAGGCTATGGAAATACCTTGTAGGTAGGTATGGTGGCCGTTTTGAGGAAATATATAAGGAGGCTTATGATGATAGAGCGTATCATGACAAGGATTTGGATGCACCGGCGAAGTATGCACCAACTCTCGAGGTGAGAAAGGGCAATGCACGTTACCGAAGAGGCTAGAAAAATATGGGTGGTGGAAGTGTCAACAATCGAATACTTACATTAGTCCGAAGAACTCATGCAATTTTTATTGGTAACTCTCAATCTAATCAGGAGGTTCAGAAAGAGACAAGTGCCCCGAGGAGGAGTGTATGGGGGTTTGGTTATCCTTACGCATCCTCGACTCATGGTACGTGAGTGTACTCTAATATCCGATCCCTCCAAAGATTAGTGATCCATCTAGTAGCTAGAGTTCTCAACTAGTTTTTTTTGTAGTCTTTAGAAAATAAATAGGGATTGCCCAAAATACGACATCTATCACTAATAGGCTAAAGCTCTTGACACCAAAAGTTCAAACATTACTCAAGACAATACCTCAAAACTATTGCAGATTACTACTACAATTGAATAGCAACCTCAATTACCTACTTCAAGTCAAGATACACAACTCAGTGCAACAGGCCAACTCTCTAAACAAGATAAACATGAAGACTCAAGAGAGTTCCATCAATAAAACTAACTAAAATCTCTTGAAAATAAATAAACAAGAAAACACAAGAGTTAAACATGACAACAACTACGAAAAGATAGAGAGCACACACATCAAAGATAAGCATGAAAATCCTATGGTGTGTTCTAGGTTGAAGTGGAGCGTGTTTCTCTCCCACACAAAGAAAGCTGGGTTCTAACTTTTTATGAACAGCAAGAAAAGCTAAAGAAAACTAAAAAGTAAAGAGAGAGACGCTCCAAGCATAGCACATAACGCATGAAGTGATAAAAATATAGTGGAGCGAAGGACGAACTGATAATTGTCGATGGAGAAGGGGATGCATGGGGGCATACCCAAGCTTAGATGTTTGAGTCTCCTTGAATATTTCTTGTGGGTGCACGTGGGCATCCCCAAGCTTGAGTGTTCCACACTCCCGGATCATTTTTCATCATCTTCCTTCGCACACTTGAAAAATCCCTTCATACATAACTCATCATAAACTGATTAGAGAGGTTAGTATCCCTATTAAATTAATTCACCTATATTGGAAATAAAGATTTCCAGGAAGGGCTACTGTTTCTCAAGATTTCCAAAAAGTTTTTGCAAAGAAAAAGCAAGATTAAAGTTTGCAAAACAAAGGAAAGGCAAAACGTGGCATAATCTGTGAAAAACAGACCAGCAGGTAGTAAATAAATTTTTTGGCATACTTCTGCAAGTCAAATAAAAAAACTCAAAACAGATGCACGAATTCGAATTGTATAGAGCACGCTGTCAAAACAATTCAGATCAAAATTATGATCTGGTGATTTTAGCAAAATTTTCCAGTCAAGGGGACAGAATCTGTTTTCTGGACAACACGTCACAACTTTTGAACTTTCTTGCAATCGGAGGCTAAACTTGGGACAAAACTTGAAAATAAAGACACAATGATGTTTATACAGTAGTAACAAGCACCAAGACACACTAAAACTGAAAGAACAAACTAAAAGTAAAGATAACATGGGGTGCCTCCCAAGAGCTCTTTCTTTATAGCCATAAATATAGGCTTAAAATTTTAATGAAGCTCTCGTAAGAATAAGAGTTGAAGCACAAAAGAGAGCGTCAAGAAAAAAAGACCAACCAAATTTAAGTCTAACCCACTTCCTATGCAAAGGGATCTTATAGAGGAATAACTCATTAAAGCATAAAGATATTAGTATAGGAAGACAAAACAAGTGCAACTTTGAAACTTTCAACATAGAGAGAGAAATCTTGATAAAATTGAGATATATATATAAGCATGAGTTCCCTTCTCATAATAATTTTCAGTGGCATCATGAATAAACTCAACAATATAACTATCACATAAAGCATTATCATCATTATCCACATACAAAAAGGTATTCTTACTAGAAAAATAATTATCAATTATCACATCACTAATGGGTAAAGGATTTGCAATCCCATTATCCCCAAGCTTAGAGCTTTCCATATCATCATTCTCAGAGTTGGTACCAAAAATATTTTCAAGATGATAAGTAGCATTATCATCATTTTCCCAATCACAAAATGTAACACGCATATCATAATCAAAATCATCTTCAATAGAGCCTACGGACTTAATACCAGGATAATAATGAAGGCAATAAAGTTCACCATCTTCTTTAAACTTACAACCGTTAGGATAAAGTTGATGGGAGGAATATGCTCAGGCCAGGTTGATACTCATTGTTCCTCCCTTTTGCCCCTCTTCCTCCTCTTCTTTTTCTTCTTCTTCACCTTAGAAGGGAGTGGTTGGAGAGGAAGCTTCTCCACATATCCTTGTTTATCATTAGAAACAATAGGGGGAACTTGGGAGAAACTATCCTTTTTATTAGTGGAAATATAAGAGACATTTTTATACTTTGGCAATGTTCCCTCCTTTCTAATCTTTATTATGTAATCATTATCATGACAATTAACAACACAATAGAGATGACATTTCTGCAAAGTGTTAGTTATTCCCAAAGCATGAACATCTAGCCAAGAAGTCTTTTCTAATAACTATTCACACATCGAAAATAACATAAATTCATCATAAAGATCAGTGGGGATCTTGTTATCACACAATTTCTTAACAATTATGTTTTTAAAGTGCATGCATTGAAAATTAAAGTGACCCTCTATGCAGCAAAGTTCACAAGTAAAAGGATAAAGGTCACACAATTCTCTAGATATTTCATTTAAATCTCTAACCCAAGTGATTGTTATTTCATGCTTATGCTGCTTACAATACTTCTCTTCTTCAATCATAGGCCTTTCACAAGGTCTATCCACTCCACAAAAGTTAACATGCTTATATAAAACTTCATTTTCAGGAATTGGATCGTGCATGTTGCAATCATCATGAACAACTTCATTTTCTTTGAAAATCTCTTTAAAAGGTTCTTGATGCTTGATCCGATTCTCCTTAGGCATATTAAGATGTGAAGCAAAAGAATTGAGGAAACCAACAATGAGTTTAGAATCAAGCCCAAACTTAGCACTAAACTTATTAAAACTTGCAGTTTCAATAAAGGACTTAATGCAATCATACTCGTAATTTATACCTGACTCTTTACCTTTGTTGATCTCCCAATCTTCAATATTGCGTTGAATTCTTTCAAGGAGTTCCCATTTAGCATCAATCTTTTCGTTTGTGAAAGAACCCATAGAGGAAGCATCGAGCAAGTCTTTATCCTGTCGAGAGAGCCTCGCATAAAAATTAGTAATAATTATATCTCTAGGGAGCCCATGGTTAGGACATTTTAGCATTAATGTTTTCAGTCTCCCCCAAGCTTGAGACTATCCGTCATGAGGATAGAAATTATAAACATAATTCCTATTCTCATGAACTTCTTGAAGAGGATAAAACTTGGAGTAAAAGAGAGACTGGATCTATTCCCAATACAGCAGGTGAGAGTCATCTAGTAGCCTATACCATTCCAATGCTTTTCCTTTCAGTGACAAGGCAAATAATTTCCTCATGACTCCACCTCTTGTCAAACTTGAAATCTTAAATAACTCACAAAGTTCTGTAAGTTTCAACAAATGAATACTAGGATTGAATGTCCCATCATAACAATAATTCCTAATTATTTCAATTATCCCAAGTGGTATTTTGAATGGGATACATTCAGTAGGTGGAGGATACTTCTCTACCACGGGTGTGGTAAAGCGGCCTTCCCCAAGCAGCGAACTAAGATTGCACTTTTCCATAAACATAACTAGTGAAAAATAAAAACAAGAAACGAAATGATTTAATTGCAAGATCTAAAGATATACCTTCAAGCACTCACCTACTCAGCAACGGCGCCAGAAATAGCTTGATTTCTATGCACGCTTCTATTCTTGTAGACTACGTTGGGCCTCCAAGTGCAGAGGTTTGTAGGACAGCAACAATTTCCCTCAAGTTGATGACCTAAGGTATATCGAACTCAGGGAAGTAGAGGTTGAAGATGGTCTCTCTCAAGCAACCCTGCAATTAAGATACAAGAGGTCTCTTGTGTCCCCATTACACCTAATACAACTAGGAGTTGTATAAGTGCACTAGTACGGCGAAGAGATGGTAAAATATGGGTGTTAGGTGTGGCAAAACGAAGTAATAAAAGTCTGTAATAAAAATTACAGCAAGCAAACAAGTAGTAAACGTGAGCACAAACGGTATTTCAATGGTGGAAACATGGCCTAGGCTTCATACTTTCACTAGTGGCAACTCCCAACAACATTAACATAGTCCAATCACATGATATTTCCACTAAAACATGCATTGGAGACATACTCAGAGCTCAATCCTTTGTGGTCAAGAGAGTACGAGAATTATGTAGGACTACAAAAGCACACCTCAGAGTTCGTAGTTCTCATCTATGGATTTCCCAATGTCACCGTGGCCATCCAAAGAGAGTACCACAATCACCACAACATATCTCATGCACCAAGAGACTCTCAATCTTCAATCCACACACAAAAGAGGAAATCACTCATGAAAATATTCTTCTAATCCATGTCCAATAGGCCGCTGTCACCTTGGTCTCGGGGATTATACTAGATAAAGACAAGTGAGTACATCAAATCCAATACATAGAAGAAGGGGAAACATCATGGGATCATCCTAGATTAACATAGCCTATGATCACAATCAAGATCACATCATGGGAGAGAGAATTGACCACATAGCTACTATAGAAACCTCAACCCCGAGGAGGAACTACTCCCGCAACATGGAGGGAGGAAGCAACATCGATGGAGATGAATCCAGGGGCACTTCCCCGTCCCGGCAGGGCTCCGACACAGGAATTCTGGTGCCCCGAAGCTCGTTGTCGATGGCAGCAGAGATCGGAATTGCTTCTGGAGATCTGGAATCAGGGTTTTCGTGTTGGGAGTAAAAATAAGGGCCAAGGGGGCCACCAGGGGAGGTACCAGTCGCCTAGGCGGCCTGTGGGCGCAGCCTCCCCCTAGGGCGTGTCGGGCGGCCGCCTGGGTGACAGGTGGCCTCCTCTGGCTCTCCTTCGGGCGTATGGAGTCTTCTGGAACGCTGATTTTTTGTATATTTTTCGAAAAAAAATTGGCACTTTATAAAAGGGGAAAACCTGAAATACAAAAATAGAAGAAAACAGGAACTAGCACTGTGGTGCACTGAGTTAATAGGTTAGTCCAAATATGATCAAAGGTGTATGACAGTGCATCAAAAGCATAGCAATATCACCCAAAACATGCATGGAGGAAGCATAAATTATAGATACGTTTGGGACGTATCACACGACAACGTGCATATGATGGATAAATCCCCAACCAAGTGCAGACTCCAAATAAGGGGAGTCCACTCGAGGAAGGAGAAAAGAGGAAAAGAGAGATTAGAGAAACTTGTCTCAAATCAAAATTTATGAAGAAAAAAGGGCACCCTACCCTCCTTATATAGGCCAAGGAGGGGTGCACACCTCCCTCCCTCCCCGGGGTGGGACTAAACCCCCAAAGGGGGTGGTGCGCCGGCCAAGGGGGGAGTGGGCCCCTCCCTTGACGTATGGCCCAAGGGGCGAGGCTCCCTCTTCCCCTAATGGGCCTCTTTAGGCCCATGGCTTTTCTTCCATTTTCTATTATACTTTAATACTTAATTCTTTTAATTCAATAATAAAACATATTCAAACATTATTAAATAATTTTTTGAACCTTTCAAAATACCTAGAACCATTTCTGGCCTCCGCCGGAACAATTTTGGTGTTCTCTCTTATTTCTCCGGTGATCCCAAATCTATCCTTATTGTGTCGAATACCCCTTAAGTGTGACACCCTACGGTCCGAGAAATAGCAGACATGATCAGACACTCTCTGACCAATGACTAATCAATTGGACATGGTTAAAATCCTTGATAGCTCCTGCGCTTCCATCGAATGAACTTCATAGCTGTTGGATCCGTAAACGTTGAGTCATGTTCCCTTTGTCCAACAGTACTTTGTTTGTCCAAGGTTTGATCGTCGGTATCCAATATACCTAGTTCATCCTTGTTACCTACAAACATGTTTACTCGTTCCCGTGATATTACAACCCCGTGACCTAGTCACACGTCTGCAAACTTTATGATGCAATATCACCGAGTGGGCCCAGAGTACCTATCCTCACTCGGATGGACAAATCCCGCTTTGATCTATTTTCATACTCATCAACATATCTATTTCGGAATACCCAAAGTACACCTTTATGGCCAGCATATTTCATTCAGGCGGTGGATGCAAATCAAAGCATCCTAATAGATAACAATTACGTATGATCATTGCGGTCAAAGGATCTGATCACTACGTTACAGTTATCGCAATTTTGAACTTATGTGACTCGATCACATTGCAACACTTCTGGTGGGGGTGTGTCCATCATATCACTCTCCCAATGATACAACCTCATTGTCAATAGGTGGTTCGTACCTCGTTGTCAAGAAACCTTGATCATCGATTGCCCAAAGAGCTAGTATACTAGAGTTAACTAGGGACTTGGTTGTTTTATACCTCACGTGCATTAAGGTTTCCTCTTAATAAAGTTACATCACAGTATAAAACTTATTATGAACTAATGGAATATGTTAATAAAACATATTTTATTTGCCTCTAGGGCACATTCCCAATAGTCTCTCACTTGCACTAGAGTACAAATAATCTAGTTGCATTTTTCTATGGATCATAACTCCATATCATTTATTTTGTTGTTGATCATGCTTGCCTGTGGAAAAGGTTGTATCGACGGTCTGCACCATTCAGATCCGTATGTCCTTTTGCAAACTGTTAATGTCACCTAGTTTGACATTACTTCATTATCCATTAAAATGATGAGGTATATATATATGTATATATATATATATATTCGGCGGTAGAGTGAGGCTTCGTATGTGTTTCAGCAATGACATCTGTTGGGTCACGAGGCACTTCACTTAGTCATGCACACTAAAAACTCACTCAATTAGAAGTCGAACTTCTTAAGCCAAATTATAACACTTTGCTACTTCTAGAGCAGACTTATCATTGTAGATTTTAATCTTAGTGCATTGTATGCAACTTTGATGTCTAACCATGTTTCTTTCAACTTAGGCATTTATTAGTATGATATCTCAATTTTCTAGAATGGAATTGAGCCCACCTATAAAAGGGGGTATTCTTCCCCAAGTTGACTTATATCTTGCCTTGCTCATTCCTCCATTGACGCACAAGCTCCATTCTTGCCCGATCTCCCTCCCTAGCCATCAAAACATGCTGTTGCTCTAGGGATTAGAAGAGGAGGCCCCGTTCTACACTTCCACCAAAGGATATTTGATTACCCCCACTAATCCCTTGTGGATCTTGTTACTCTTGGGTGGACTGGTGCCCTAGACTAAAGAGGTCGCCTCGAAACCAAATTCCATTGTGGTGAAGCTTCGTGGTTGAGTTGGGAGCCTCCGATTAAGTTGTGGAGATTGCCCCAACCTTGTTTGTAAAGGTTCGGTCGCCGCCTTCAAGGCAACCACGTAGTGGATCGGGACATCTTGCATTGGTGAGAGCGTGACGAGAATAGGGTGGCCCTCGTTGGCTTCATGTGAGCATTGTATTCCACACCCTCTCCAAAAGGAGACGTACTTCTCGAAAAAGAAGGAACTTCAGCAACATATCCTTGTCTCCCGTGTTTCCTTTATCGGTTATTTACCTTTACTTTGTGCAAGCTTATTTCATTATTCATCTTGTGATTGCCCATATAGTGTTGCATCATTTGTCATATAGGTTGCTCATCTAGTTGCACATCTAGACAACCTACTTTATTTGTTAAGCTTTAATTTGTTAATAAAAACTTAAAAAATATTAGTCGCCTATTCACCCCCCCTCTAGTCGACATTTCGATCCTTTCACCAGTGACAAGCGGGACACATTCAACGGCCACCCACATCTACTACTTGAAGGCATCCGTGGCGCGGCGGGGACATACTCTTCCGCTACGCTTGGTGCAGGGGGCGCGACGAGTGGTCTAGTAAGAGGCTAACCAACAGCCGGCGGTCGCAACATAGCCGCACATGCTTCGTATGCTTCCCCTACGCGCAGCATGGCGCTCTCGGTGGCCCGGCCAACCTCTGGTACGGCGAACATGAGCCTTCTCCACCCGCGTCCATGGTTGAAGGAAACGAGTTTATGTGAAAAACGACTAATCCAAAAAAGCGAAATACCGAATGTACGCGAAACCAGTTTTACTAATGCATGAATTAGTTACCATAGCCAAACAAACTTTATGTTAAACTCAGGGTCAAATCAGTTTTTGTCAAACGAGATCTCTGAAAGCACGCTATCCAAACATGATGGCAATAAAAAATAGCCTCGACCGTCCATTTTTCTTAAGCGGGGGGGTCCTAGGGGAACCAAGAAGCATGATTTGATTTAGGTGGCCGAATACAAATTGGGACAGAAAGTAACGAAAATTACAATCAAGACCCTGAAATTAGCACAAAGGACCCTAGATCTAAACTGAAAAACACCATCGGGTCCAGCTCCAAACTTGCCACCATCATCGACGCCGCAGCCGAGCACCACACCACCGGGAATGAAGTCACTTGGGGAGTAGCACCGGGAGCATACTGCAACGACGAAGAAAGACCTCAAAGATGGCACAACAGCCTGAAGGTACACAGCCTGCACACGCCGGACGAATCTCAAGTCTAGCGACGAGGACGGGAGGGGTCGCCTGACAACCATTTTTAACGGAGGCCAATAGAGGACCGCCGTGCCTGAACTCCCCGGAGCTGATTCCGCGCTCCCCTGGTGCGGATCCAGCCGCCTGAGGGTCGAAGTGAGAAGCACTTTCCTGGTCTTTTCCTCACGACAAGGAATCAAGAAGGGGCGCTCACCTCCACCTAGGCCTCCAAATCTTCTATAAGCAAGCTTATTGAGGAAGCTTTCTTTAGATCCCGCCCCTGCAGCCTCCATCCACCATGGACCGAAGCCGCCAAACGAGATCTGAGCTTCACCTGCGTCTCTTGAGAGGAACAGGAAGAAGAAGCTGATACACACCAGAGAGGGAAAACTAAAGACGTTATAGACAGAAACTCCGGCATCTCTCCGTTGCCATCTTCAAGCGGCGGCGGCGCCGGGGAGGGCTCGGAATCGATCCGGAAGGACCTTGAAGGCTCTCAACTTGGGAGGAGGGGGCGAGAGAACGAGAGAGACAGGAGGGGGCGAGTTGACCGTCCATGGTATCACTACGATAGCGTGGAGACTCATCCACCCACGTGTATGACGTGTCCGTCGCCAACGGGTAAGAACGCACGCAGTCGTGGGATAAGGGAAACTCCAACACGCCGACACATTTCATCTGCACGCGTTCGCATTTGCGTCAAACAACGAAAATTCGCGCCCAACGCGCAACTGCCTCCACATTTATTAGCACGGTCACGTCTGCTCGGTATCTGCGCGATGCAAACCCCACGCAAAAGTGCGTGGGGTTTGCGTCTGCGCGGATACCGAGCGGACGCGTTGAACGTCCGATTCGCATCCGCATCGTGGCCACTTGGCAGCCTTTGTGACATATTTTTATAAGATGACCACGCGGCACGCCGTCACTATATCCACGCCCCGTGCCCACAACTGCCTCCCACAACCCGACCAGAGCGCCACCAGAGCACCACCGGTGCACCGCGATGTCGCAGTGGTTCGGTCGCGGGAAGAACGACCACGAGGCATCCGGCTCCGGCGACAGCGCCGCCGCGACCCATTCCCTCCCCCACCCCCTTCCAGTGTACGTCTCAATGGCGCCCGTGCCAATGAACGCCACCAACTCGGAGACGGAGCACCTCAGTGAGGAGGCGTACACGCGGCATCTGGAGGCCGAGCGCGCGGAGGCCGACCGGGGGATGAACGAGGAGTACGCCGCGTTGCTCACCGCAGGCGTCGTCAACTCGCCGCCGCTGCAGAGCGCGACGACCAAGAGGGCACGACAAGAGGAGCGTGCGGCCATGCAGGCGTTCTGGAACGAGGAGTTTCCCTGGGCGCCACTACCGGCGCCAATCGTCGAGATGTCGAGCAGCGACCACAACGACGACGTGAACGGCGAAGGCAACGACGCGCAGGGTGGCGACATTGATGCGTTTTCAAATTTCAGTTTTAATTAGTTGTAATGGATGGTTAATAAGTGTTTAATTAGTTATTTTCTGCTTAATATGATGCTTATTTTTGTGTTTGCGTCGGCGCATGGGGGACCAGGCAGGGCGCCGGACAAAAGGCGGACATGGGCGAGGACGCGCCCACGCAAACCGGATAAAAAACCGACAAAATCGGTGTTCGTTTGCACCCTAGCGTTTGGGCAACTCCAACACGCGGGGTGCTAATACGTCCCAAACGTATCTATAATGTCTGCTTGCTCCATGCATGTTTTGTGTGATATTGCTATGTTTTAGATATACTTTCATACACTTTTGATCATATTTGGACTAACTTATTAACTCGGTGCACCCCAGTGCCAGTTCCTGTTTTCTGCTGTTTTTCTATTTCAGTTTTCCCCCATATTAAAAGTGCTCCAAAAATTCGGGAAAAATCAGATAAAAAATCAGCGCGAAGGAACATTCCGGAATCACCAAAGGAGAGCCGGAGGGGGGCCACCTGTCACCTAGGCGGCCACCCGGCGCGGCCTAGGGCTTGGCCGCGCGGGGAGGCCGCCTGGGCGACTGGGACCACCCCCGGTGCCCCCTTTGGCCCTTATTTATATTCGCATCGCGAAAACCCTGATTCCATACCCCTTTTCTCCAGAAGCAATTCCGATCTCCGCCGCCATCGCCAACAAGCTTCGGGGGACCAGAATTCCTGAGCCGGCAGCCTGCCGGGACGGGGAAGTGCCCCCAGATTCATCTCCATCGACGTTGCTTCCTCCCTCCATGATGCGGGAGCATTTCCTCCTCGGTGCTAAGGTTTCTACCAGTAGCTATGTGTTGTTCTCTCTCTCACATGATGTGATCTTCGTTGTGATCATAGGCTATGTTAATCTAGGGTGATCCCATGATATGATCTTCGTTGTGATCATAGGCTATGTTAATCTAGGGTGATCCCATGATATTTCCTCTTCCTCTATGTATTGGATTGATGTACTCACTTGATCTTATCTAGTATAATCCCCGAGACCAAGGTGACAACGGTCTATTGGAAATGGATTAGAAGAATATTTTCATGAGTGATTTCCTCTTTTGTGTGTTGATTGAAGATTGAGACTCTCTTGGTGCTTGTCTTTGACTATCCATGAGATATGTTGTGGTGATTGTGGTACTCTCTTTGGATGGCCACGGTGACATTGTGTAACGCCCCGGCCACACCCACCGGTTCCCGGCGTACGCCTGGCGGGATCTAGACTGTCCCCACAGACCAACACTAGTTTTTCCTACGCACTTTGTCCTCACTCATGCGCACCCGGGAACAACTTCCCGGTCGGTCACCCATCCTCAAATTTCTCCAAGCCAAGCACGCTTAACTTTGGAGTTCTTTGGATCTGGGCTCCCGGAAAAGAAGGTGCACCTTGTTGATATGAGTAGTCTATCATTCCTATTAATCCAGGATGTCACATACACCCCCACTCAAAGGAACCGATGTCCTCATCGGCCCACAGGAACGTTCCCTCTTGGCACACGTCTGTGCGTCCAGTGCCGACACATGTCCAACATGTTCGCGCACTGACCCACACACACCCGTATAACCGCAAGGGTCGGCTCTGATACCATTTGTAACGCCCCGGCCACACCCACCGGTTCCCGGCGTACGCCTGGCGGGATCTAGACTGTCCCCACAGACCAACACTAGTCTTTCCTACGCACTTTGTCCTCACTCATGCGCACCCGGGAACAACTTCCCGGTCGGTCACCCATCCTCAAATTTCTCCAAGCCAAGCACGCTTAACTTTGGAGTTCTTTGGATCTGGGCTCCCGGAAAAGAAGGTGCACCTTGTTGATATGAGTAGTCTATCATTCCTATTAAGCCAGGATGTCACACATTGGGAAATCCATAGATTGAGAACTACGAACTCTGAGGTGTGCTTTTGTAGCCCTACATAATTCTCGTCCTCTCTTGACCACAAAGGAATGACCTCCGAGTACGTCTCCATTGCATGTTTTATGGGAAATATCATGTGATTAGACTATGTTAATGTTGTTGGGAGTTGCCACTACTGAAAGTATGAAGCCTAGGCCTTGTTTCCACCATTGTTACACCGTTTGTGCTCACTTTTGTCACATGTTTGCTTGCTACACTTTTTATTACAGTTTTATATTACCTTGTTTTGCCACACCTATCACCCATATTTTACCATCTCTTCGCCGAACTAGTGCACCTATACAACTCCTAGTTGTATTAGGTGTGTTGGGGACACAAGAGACTTCTTGTATCTTAATTGCAGGGTTGCTTGAGAGAGACCATCTTCAACCTCTACTTCTCTGAGTTCGATAAACCTTAGGTCATCCACTTGAGGGAAATTGTTGCCGTCCTACAAACCTCTGCGCTTGGAGGCCCAACATAGTCTACAAGAATAGAAGCGTGCGTAGACATCAAGCTATTTCTGGCGCCGTTGCCGGGGAGGTAAGCGTTGAAGGTATATCTTTAGATCTTGCAATTAAATCTTTTTGTTTCTTGTTTTTATTTTCACTAGTTATGCTTATGGAAAATTGCACTCTTAGTTCGCTGTTTGGGGAAGGCCGCTTTACCACGCCCGTGGTAGAGAAGTGTCCTCCACCTACTAAATGTATCCCGTTCAAAATACCACTTGGGATAGTTGAAATAATTATTAATGATTGTTATGATGGGATAGTCAATCCTAGTATTCATTTGTTTAAACTTATAGAACTTTGTGAGTTATTTAAGATTTCAGGTTTGACAAGAGGTGAAGTCATGAAGAAATTATTTTCCTTATCACTGGAAGGAAAAGCATTGGAATAGTATAGGCTACTAGATGATTCTCATCTACGAGATTGGGAAGAGATCCAGTCTCTCTTCTACTCCAAGTTTTACCCTCTTCATGAAGTTCATGAGAATATGAATTATGTTTATAATTTCTATCCTCGTGACGGAGAGAGCATATCTCAAGCTTGGGGGAGACTGAAAACTTTGATGCTAAAATGTCCTAACCATGGGCTCCCCAAAGATATAATTATTACTAATTTTTATGCGAGGCTCTCTCGACAGGATAAAGACTTGCTCAATGCTTCCTCTATGGGTTCGTTCACAAACGAAAAGATTGATGCAAAATGGGAACTCCTAGAAAGAATTCAACGCAATACTGAAGATTGGGAGATCGACAAAGGTAAAGAGTCAGGTATAAATTATGAGTATGATTGCATTAAGTCCTTTGTTGAAACTGCAAGTTTTAATAAGTTTAGTGCTAAGTTCGGTCTTGATTCTCAACACCTTGTTGATTTCCTCAAATCTTTTGCTTCACATCTTAATATGCCTAAGGAGAATTGGATCAAGCATCATGAACCTTTTAAAGAGATTTGCAAAGAAAATGAAATTGTTCATGATGATTGCAACATGCATGATCCAATTCCTGAAAATGAAGTTTTATATAAGCATGTTAATTTTTGTGGAGTGGATAGACCTTGTGAAAGGCATATGATTGAAGAAGAGAAATATTGTAAGAAACATCAACATGCAAGAATATTCACTTGGGTCAAAGATTTAAATGAAATTGCTAGAGAATTGTGTGACCTTTATCCTTTTACTTGTGAACTTTGATGTATAGAGGGTCACTTTAATTTTCAATGCATGAACTTTCAAAGCATAATTGTTAATCAGTTGTGTGATAACATGATCACTTCTGATCTTTATGATGAACTTATGTTATTTTTGATGTGTGAAGTGTTATCAGAAAAGACTTCTTGGCTAGATGTTAATGCCTTAGGAATTAGCAACACTTTGCAAAATTGCCATCTCTATTGTGTTGTTAATTGCCATGAAAATGGTTACGTAAGTAATATTAGAAAGGATGGAACTTTACCAAAGTATAAAAATATCTCTACTAATAAAAAGGAGAGTTTCTCCCAAGTTTCCCCTATTGTTTCTAATGATAAACCAGGATATGTGGAGAAACTTCATCTCCAACCACTCCCTCCTAAGGTGAAGAAGAAGAAAAATAAGAGGATGAGGAAGAGGAGCAAGAAGGAAGAAGAATGTGTATCAACCTGTCCTAAGCATATTCCTCGCATCAATTTTTATCCTAACGGACATAAATTTTTGGAGGATGGTGAGCTTGATTGCATTCATTATTATCCTGATGATAAGTCCGTAGGGACTATTGAAGATGATTTTGATTATGACATGCATGTTACTTTTTGTGATTGGGAAAATGATGATAATGCTACTTATGATCTTGAAAATCTTTTTGGTACCAACTCTGAGAGTGATGATATGGAAAGCTCTAAGCTTGGGGATGATAGGATTGCAAGTCCTTTACCCATTAGTGATGTGGTAATTGATAATTCTTTTGCTAGTAAGAATAAAGACAACATGTTTACAAATATAGTTGCTAGCAATGATTATGCTCTTCTCTACTATGATGATGTTATAACTCCTATCTATAGTGATTATAAATGTACCTATGACATAAGGAGAAATTATCCTTATGAAACTTGTCATAATCATGGAGGGAATTACTCCCTTGTTGAACACCATCTTCCTAATACACAATTAATCTATTGTGTTCAAGTTGTTTATGATAGTCCTACTCCCACTATTACCAATGAGAAAGATTATGTTTATGTGGAGAGTAAGAGTACCCTTTTGCATGTGGATCATGGTAACAATGCTTTATGTGATACTTATATTGTTCAGTTTATTCACGATCCTACTGGAAATTATTATGAGAAGGGAACATATTCTTATTGATATTTCACTAATATCAAGTTCCCTATCTTTATGTTGAAAGTTTTGAAGTTGCACTTATTTTGCCTTCCTATGCTAATATTTTTATGCTTCAATGAGTTATTTCTCTACAAGATCCCTTTGCATAGGAAGCATGTTAGAATTAAATGTGTTTTTTATTTGCTTCTTGATGCTCTTTTTTTTCAACTCTTATTCCTTACTTCCTATGAGAGCATCATTAAAACCTTATGCCTAGCTTAAAGGCGTAAAATAAAGCGCTTGTTGGGAGGCAACCCAAGATGTTTTTACTTCTGTTTTTAGTGGTCTTGATGATTGTTACTACTGTAGCAACATCATCGTATCTTTATTTTCAAGATTTGTGCCAAGTTATAGCCTCATATGACAAGGGAAGCGAAAGTTGTGACATGCTGTCCAGAAAACAGATTTTGTCCTCGTGACGGAAAAAATCGGATCAAATCACCAGTTCATATTTTTAGCTGATTTTTTTACACAACGTTCTCTATACAATCGCGGAACTTTTGTATGTTCTGAGTTTTTTTATTTGAGTTGCATAAGTGCCCTGAAAAAATTCTCTACTACCTGTTGTTCTGTTTTTCACAGATTCTGCCACGTTTTGTCTCTCCTTACTTTTGCAAACCTTAAGCTTGCTGTTTCTTTGCAAAAACCTTTTGGCAATCTTGAGAAACAGTAGATCTTAAGGAATATCATTATATCCAGTGGGGAAAATTATTTTATAAGGGTACTAACCTCTCTAATCAGCTTATGATGAGTTATGTATGAAGGGAGTTTTCAAGTGTGCGAGGGAAGATGATGAAAGAAGATCCGGGAGTGTCAAGCGCTCAAGCTTGGGGATGTCCCCATGCATCCCAATAAATATTCAAGGAGACTCAAGCGTCAAATCTTGGGGTTGCCCCCGTGCTGTTGGGTATCGCAGCAGAAAACAATAATTTTTCTAACTAGCGTCGCCCTTAACCCAAGATCTATCTAGCTGTAATGCTGTAACGGAAAGACTTGCGGAAACATACCTCGGTGTGTAGTCCGTTGCGCGGGAAACGTTCCCGAAAACGTGGTTGATGTATCCGATCAAGGTTCACAGCCCCCTGGCTGTGTTGAGCACCCGGATGGGTGTAGTTCCACACGTGTAGCACCTCGTAGTACTCGCACACATACGAGACTCGATGACGACCTCCGTTCTCCGATCCAGCGAAGGTGGCGGAAGCAGACCTTCAGAACCAGAGTTGCAGCAGCACGACGGCGTGCTTATAGTGGAGACATCCCCAACCCAGTGCAGACTCCAAACAAGGGGAGTCCGCTCATAGGAGGGAGAAATAGGGAGAGAGAGATCTATAGAATTTATCTGTATTTTTTTTGGAATTTTCTGTATTGAAAAAGGGCTACCCACCATATCTATATATAGGGGAAAACCGGGGTGCAATGCCTGTCAACTAGCGATGTGGTACTAAACATAGTACCACATGCTAGTTGCATGCGCATGGCCGGCCAAGGCCTATGGCCGTGGTGGTGCATGGCGTGGTGGCCATGGTGGCCACTTGGCCACATGGGCCGCATGGCCCATGGCGCCCACCAACCCCCGTTTTTATTTTTATTTTTTTCTTTCTTCCTTCTTTAAAGAAAAAACAAAAAACTAAAATAATATTATTCCATTAATTATTTAAATTATATTTTAATATTTAATTCACTTAATTAAATAATAAAACATATTCAAATAACTTTCCGAACAATTCGGAACCACGGAACTTTTCTGTCTCCTCTCCGAACCGATTTCGGAGTTCTCTCTCATTCTTCGGTAACTCCAATAGTTCCGAAAAGGTCTCTGATTTCATCGAGCCCTTAAGTGTGTTACCCTACGGTCCGAGAACACTCCAGTCATGACCGAGACAAAGGCTACGACCAATGATCAATAGTGGGACCTGGATGCCCATAATGACCCCTGTGCATTCCGGAAGTAACCGATTGAACCGTACACGTTGTATACCATTCCCTTTGTCATGCGATACTAGATTAGTCTAAGATTCGATCAACTGCATCCAATGCATTAGTTCTATCTTGTTACCGACAAATCTTATTCACTCGTTCCGTGATATTCATCCTTGTGACCTAGTCACACGCTGCGCAGCTTTATGGATGCAATCTCACCGAGTTGGCCATGAAGTATCTTTCCATTATATGGATTGACAAATCCCGCTCTTGAATCAACACTCCTCAACATATCCCATCGGATAGCCCAAGATACACATTTATGGTCACCATGTTTCAGTGTGACGGTTAATGCACTCAAAGCATCCTCAGAAGAGAGCAATTATGCGTGATCTCACGGTCAAAGGAACAGGCTACTATGTTCTGTAATTACAACACTGAACTTTTACGATTTGATCATGTTGCAATGCTTGCATTGGGTAATGTTCATCACGTCATTCATTCAATGAGGTGACCTTACCGTCAATTGACTTGATTGTCCATGATCGTGAAACCACAATCATCAGTTGACGATAAACCAGTCATCATGAGAGGCTGACTAGGAACTCTGGTTGTTTCTATACCACACCTATATCATTGTTTCACTGATGCAGTTCCAGCACAGTATGAAACTGTTCATGAACTTATTTAGATATATTGGAATAATCATATATTATTTGCCTCTAGAGCATATATCCAACAGTCTCCCACTTGCACTAGATAGCAAATAATCTAGCTGCATATTTTCTCGATCATAATCATCTTATCATATAAGTATTTATTGATCATGCTTGCTCATGGAAGTGGTTTCGTCAACGATCTGTACCCGTTCAGATTTGTATGTTCCTTTGCAACAGGTATTGGTCAACTTGCTTGATATACCCTTCATTATCTAATAATTTATGAATTATAAGTTTGGCGGGAGAGTGAGACTTCTTATTTTACAGTATTCTCTAATGACAAAATGGTTTTAGTCCCTAGGACTCCCATAGTCATGTATACTGAAAAATACACTCAGCCAGAAGTCTAAACTTCTTACGCTAAAGTTTATTCAACCTTCTACTTCCTTAAGTAGAAATTTATATTTTGTAGAGTTTTGGTTCGTGAAATTATAGCTCACATTTCCTTTCTATTCCTTTTGGTGATATCTCTAATTCATATAGACCCATAATAAGGCTTGCAATCGTAATCCAGTATTACATTCAAGTCTATTATCTTTTCTATCATTTAGAGTATTGTCCTCAGTTTCTCTTCAGATACTGAATGCTTGGACTTTGCTCAGGTTCTGTGTTTTGCCAACCAAGCACATCGGAACCTGTTCTTCTTTTAAGAACTTTTGAGTAATTCTGTTATTGGATTCACAACTTCCGTTTTATGGTAGAATCATATGTCAAAGGTCATATAGGATCACATGTCTTGAGACAAAGTGCATCCCTATTCTTCCATTAAAACATTATTTTGTGATATTAAGGTTTTACATCCTTTATATAATTCCTAGCCACAAGAACCTTTTCTTGTTTAGGATATCATTCCAATCCTTTTGATGTTCATTACACGTGTCCTAATCTATCCTTATAGATTTTAGTGTGTGACACATCTGTATTTCGTTCATATAAGATTCTCGTAATCCTTTCATCGTATTAGCCTTACTCTCCATGTATATCAACGTATATATATATGAGATTGTTTTCACATATATCATCGTATATATATGAAATTGACATTGTGCTCCCACTCAAATATATCTGACATATATCTGTAAGTAAGATTTTATTAAGTTTCTATTCTAATTATGTCAGACATAATAATATTGCTCCCAAAGCTCCCACTCAGAAATGCTTTCTGCATTCCAAGTTTTCAGGAAGTCTCCAAAGCTCCCACTCAGTTTCATGAAATTGCAGTCCATCTCAATATTTTGATTACTTCAAAATCACTTGATCAAATCAAGGTTGAGAGTTTCTGCCTTGAGGTACTATGGTCCATCTTATCGAAACATTCTTTCGTTATGCCAATTGCTACTTCTCTTCAAATTCCACAACTTGAATGTGATGCAATTTCAAGCTATGGTCCCTTCATAGTGTTCGTGAATGAAATGCCCATATTGATTTAGCATTGCTACGCTTCCGTAGTCAATCATTATTGAATTTAGCCATAACATCTTTTATGTGCCAAATCATGCCTTTATGTGTTGCATCATTCTTAATAACTTCCTGGTTATTCGGAATGTGAAATAACTACTTTATTTCATAGGATGTGAGCCATCCCATATGCAACTCAATATGATTTCATTTCTCCTCGTTTCCTAGGTAACCATCAATCCTTCGTAATTTATGAGTAGTGTCCCTTTTGTTTCACTTAAGAAGACTCATGATTATTGTTCTGTACAGAACGCATTCATGGCAATCTTATTATTTTTAAACTAAGGTTTTAACTTATATACCATGATCAACATCAATAGCATATTTCCTCTTTTCATGGGGTCATTGCAGCGGAACATTTTCCATTGCGTTACTCTGTTATCTGGAGGCAGGGTCAATCACCCTGGTCAAAGAATTCACTTTTCTCCCATTGGTTTATTCATTGAGAACCATCTTCTCATTTACCAATTAAGCAATACAAGTTTTGCTATTTGAGAAGGTGTGTTTCACAATTGCTCACAACTCTAATACAAAGAAAGTTATATCATATAAAACTTCTAGAAACTTTCTAACACCATCATCATATGAAGTCATCAGCTTCATTAAATTCAGAATGGTTTCCTTATTTCATGAAGTGGGTGTTTTAACTTAATAAATTATAACAACTTTGTTCATTCAATAGCATTAGCGTAAGGGGAATGTATTTAGACCACACTACATTTTAGCATGACTACGAATGGTTTTAGGTGCTTGAGCACTTTGAACTTCCATCGTAATTTGTGGAATTATTTCCACAAGTCTCCCATTTATGTCAACTATAATACTCATCACTTTGATCACATCATGGTGATTTGTATTCTTATATCCAACTTCACTGTGATTCCGTAATCTCAGATTTATGATCTTAATTGAATGCCTTTTTCAATTAATCATGCGAATCATCTTTAATGATTATTCATGTGCTTGGTTAATACATCATTTATGTACAATGTTTGGCGCAAGTTCTACTTTTCTATAACTCCATCATTAGTCATCTTGGTTGATAATAAATTCATGAGTTAATAGATCGAGTATCTAATGACTTCATGATTTATGAATTCATCTCATGCATTTAGTATAGTTATGAATTTTGACCTTATTGTTATTCATAATAACTTAATCATTAAACATTGAATATCACTTGACAATTATGGTGTTTTATAAATGCTTCTATCATATTATAAACTCAATTGCAATCATAGTATAAGCACACTTTATTCATCAAACAGGAACAACTGACTTGTCTCAAAACATGAATAACTTTGTCTCGCGAGATGCAAGACATACCACTAAGTGTTCATATTCGATTGATTACAAAAGATTTATTTAATACTCTAAGTATAATCCTATGATAGATGTCTTGGTGCAATCTTGGTGGCCATCAACTGTCTTGGTTGCCATCAATCCTGGATCGCACCTCTTCCCGTCCATGCAACGGCAGGCCCTGTTTTCATAAAACAAAACAAGTATCAAATACTTATTAAACTGTAAATGTTGTATAAGGGAACAAACATTTATAACGAGTATATCAAACATATAACTTCTCCATCAACAATTTCTCCTTCAATGGGTTCAACCTCTAAATCTCGGAGGTTGACCATGAACTCAAAGAACTGAAGGCATTCACCTCTTCCGACATAGTCATGGACAAAGTCTGTGCAACTCGGTGGAAGCGAGTGTGGCATCGTGTTAATAGCAGACTCCTCTTTGGTCCAATAGTCAAAGTCCTCCACAAGTTTCAGATGTATCCCATGCATCTTGGCTACGTGAGTTTTCAGACAAGTTTTCTCTTCCATCTTTGTAGTAAGAAACTCATTTTCTAACCCAAATCTGGCCACTCTGAACTGATGTATAAACAATGACTTCATCATGTCGATTGTGTCAAACGTGTCCATATCCGCATATTGTTCACGTAAATCTTGCGGAAAGCTAGT
Organism: Bromus sterilis; assembly: GCA_950022295.1. NCBI lineage: Eukaryota > Viridiplantae > Streptophyta > Magnoliopsida > Poales > Poaceae > Bromus > Bromus sterilis. The sequence continues at coordinate 240,599,509 of OX465598.1, read as the reverse complement.
TTCTATGACACTTTTAACCATGGCGTAAGTCCTTCGACGATTATGGTAATCAAGCATTACTTTTTCATCCATGTTGTCTACTGGAGGGTCTCCCATACGCTCTTGTATCACTAACAAGAGGTTAGCTCTCTTGAGCACAGTCCTAAGGTATAAGTACCAATCAACGAAATTTGACCCATCATCTTTAAGTCTTTCACCACGTAAGAAAGTAACCAATCCATGATGCTGATTCATCTCCATTTTAATTTTCTACAAAATATTTGCAAGGAAAACAATTAAGACTAGTTCATAACAATGAGTTCATAATAATCATATTATAGATGAGCTCACACTAAAACAATCATCCCTAAGAAGTTTTAGTGATTACATGATCCAGATTCACTATCCGTCCTCGAATATCACAACGGCCGATGGATTAGTTTCAAAGGTAGACAACTGTTGGATATATGCTCTAGAGGAAAATAATATATGATTATTCCAATATATTTAATCAAGTTCATAACCAGTTTCATACCGTGCTAGAACTGTATCAGTGAAACAATGATACAAGTGTGGTATATAAACCCCCAGAGTTCCTAGTTAGCCTCTACATCGATAACTAGTTCATGGTCAACATGATGGTCGTGGTTTCGCGATCATGGACAATTAAGTCTCTTGACTATGAGGTCACCTCACTGTTTAAGTGACGTGATGAACATTACCCAAACTAAGCATTACAGCATGATCAAATCTTATGAAGGTTCAGTGTTGTAATTACAGAACGTGGTAGACCGTTCCTTTGACCGTGAGTACGTGCATAATTACTATCTTCCCGGACGCTTTGACTTACATCCCACCACCTGACTGAAATATGCGGGTCATAACGGTTGTATCTTAGGTATTCCGTGGAGATATGTTGAGGAGTATTGTTACAAGAGCGGGATTTGTCAATCCATATAATGGATAGATACTCTGGGCCCACTCGGTGAGATTCCATCCATAAAGCTGCAGCGTGTGACTAGGTCACGGGGATGAATATCACGGGAACGAGTGAATGAGGATTAGTTCGGAACGAGGTTGAACCAAACATAGTATCGCTGACAAAGGGAATGCTATACGGCATAAGGTCCAATCGGTGTTTGATATCCGGAATGCACAGGGGTCATTATGGGCATCCAGGTCCCGCTGATGATCACTGACCGTAGCCTCATCTCGGTCATGACTGGAGTGTTCTCGGACCGTAGGGTAACACACTTAAGGGCTCGATGAAATCGGAGACCTTTTCGGAACTATCTGAGTTACCGGAGAATAAGAGAGAACTCCGAAATCGTTTCGGAGGGGAGACGGAAAAGTTCCGTGGTTCCGAATTGTTCGGAAAGTTATTTAGATATGTTTTATTATTTAATTAATGAATTAAATATTAAAATATAATTTAAATAATTAATGGAATAATATTCTTTTTGAGTTTTGTTTTTTCTTTGAGAAAGAAGAAAAAAAAGAATAAGGAAAAAGAAAAAAAAGGGACAAGTGGCGCCATGGGCCATGGGGCCCATTGGCCACCACATGCACCACGGCCACCACCACGCATGGGCTTGGCCACGGCCATGCACTTGTGCATGCGCCGGCCACATGTGCCCATGTGTGCACATGGCGTGGTGGGGTGGTAATTAGTACCACCTCGCCTAGCTAAGTGCCCGCGTACCCCGGTTTCCCTTATATATAGATGTGGTGGGTAGCCCTTTTTCAACACAGAAAATTCCAGAAAAATACAGATAAATTCTGTAGATCTCTCTCTCTCCCTATTTTTCCCTCCTATGAGCGGACTCCCCTTGTTTGGAGTCCGCACTGGGTTGGGGATGTCTCCACTATACGCACGCCGTCGTGCTGCTGAAACTCTGGTTCCGGAGGTCTGCTTCCGCCACCTCCGCTGGATCGGAGAACGGAGGTCGTCATCGAGTCTCGTATGTGTGTGAGTACTACGAGGTGCTACACGTGTGGCACTACACCCATCCGGGTGCTCAACACAGCCAGGGGGCTGTGAAACTTGATCGGCTACATCAACCACGTTTGCGGGAACGTTTCCCGCGCAACAGACTACACCCCGAGGTATGTTATTTCCGCACTACTTTCCGTTACGGTAATACGGCTAGCTAGATCTTGGGTTATGGGAACGCTAGTTAGAAAAATTTGTGTTTTCTGCTGCGAACTCCTACAACAACTAGTTTGTGCGATCACATCCTATATGTGACTCATGCTCGATCTTTCGATATCTAGTATTCCGAGGCCATATATACATATGCTAGGCTCGCCAAATTGACCTTAGTGTTATATGGTGCTTAGCAAGGCCATATCGACATATGCTAGGCTTGCCAGACCCAACCTCATGCGAACTCCAAATGTATGTATGACACCCGATCGTCACGGCCTGCCTATCATAAAGAGAACCTTCCAGGTGGTGCACACTTCGGTAGAATACTTATGTTTGGTATTTTATAAGGGATCATCTTATTTAATGCTACCGTCGTGTATCCTATACTAGAAAGTTTTAAGATGTATGATCATGGTGGCACTAAGTCTACAGTGTCTCCATTTAAGTTTGTTTCATCATGATGAACGTTTACTACTTTCTAGTAACACATAGCAAAGCTATCACTACATCAACATTAAGCAAACAACAATAGCCCCCTCTGCAATATAAAGTTAGACGCCTCTATATTTGTATATTGCATGTTTTATGTGGCCGCTAGGGCTTTTAATAGATCAACCGTTTCTATGAACATTGAACCACCACGCTGATTATAGATTGTCTCTATTACACCCCGTACGGGGCCCTCCGTTGCAAATGCCATATCCGCTAAAGTAAGAGAGACAGACACCCCCAGAGGCACTTTATACGGTACAAGCCGTATGTCAAGCGTGGAACCAGTCTCGCGTAAGCGTACGCGTAAGGTCGGTCGGGGGCCGCTTCATCAAACAATGCCACAGATATAACAAGTACACGTGAGAGGGTAACAATCGTAGAATCAACGCCCACATCCCCGATGTGTTCTATCCGCACAGCAAAACGAAGCATAGATCTAGCTCTGATACCACTGTTGGGACTCGCAGCAGAAAACAATATTTTTTCTAACTAGCGTCGCCCTTAACCCAAGATCTATCTAGCTGTAATGTTGTAACGGAAAGACTTGCGGAAATATACCTCGGGGTGTAGTCCGTTGCGCGGGAAACGTTCCCGCAAACGTGGTTGATGTAGCCGATCAAGGTTCATACCCCCTGGCTGTGTTGAGCACCCGGATGGGTGTAGTGCCACACGTGTAGCACCTTGTAGTACTCACACACATAAGAGACTCGATGACGACCTCCATTCGCCGATCCAGCGAAGGTGGCGGAAGCAGACCTCCGGAACCAGAGTTGCAGCAGCACGACGGCGTGCGTATAGTGGAGACATCCCAAACCCAGTGCAGACTCCAAACAAGGGGAGTCCGCTCATAGGAGGGAGAAATAGGGAGAGAGAGAGATCTACATAATTTATCTGTATTTTTCTGAAATTTTCTGTGTTGAAAAGGGCTACCCACCACATCTATATATAGGGGAAAACCGGGGTGCAATGCCTGTAAACTAGCGATGTGGTACTAAACATAGTACCACATGCTAGTTGCATGCGCATGGCCGGCCAAGGCCTATGGCCGTGGTGATGCATGGCGTGATGGCCATGGTGGCCACTTGGCCACATGGGCCCCATGGCCCATGGCGCCCACCAACCCCCTTTTTTCTTTTTTTTCATTCTTCCTTCTTTAAAGAAAAAACAAAAAACTAAAATAATATTATTCCATTAATTATTTAAATTATATTTTAATATTTAATTCACTTAATTAAATAATAAAACATATTCAAATAACTTTCCGAACAATTCGGAACCACGGAACTTTTCCGTCTCCCCTCCTAACCGATTTCGAAGTTCTCTCTCATTCTCCGGTAACTCTGATAGTTCCGAAAAGGTCTCCGATTTCATCGAGCCCTTAAGTGTGTTACCCTACGGTCGGAGAACACTCCAGTCATGACCAAGACAAAGGCTACGGCCAATGATCAATAGCGGGACCTGGATGCCCATAATGACCCCTGTGCATTCCGGAAGTAACCGATTGAACCGTACATGTTGTATACCATTCCCTTTGTCATGCGATACTAGATTAGTGCAAGATTCGATCAATTGCATCCAATGCATTAGTTCTATCTTGTTACCGACAAATTTTTTCACTCGTTCCGTGATATTCATCCTTGTGACCTAGTCACACGCTGCAAAGCTTTATGGATGCAATTTCACCGAGTTGGCCATGAAGTATCTTTCCATTATATGGATTGACAAATCCCGCTCTTGAATCAACACTCCTCAACATATCCCATCGCATAGCCCAAGATACACCTTTATGGTCACCATGTTTCAGTGTGATGGTTAATGCACTCAAAGCATCCTCAGAAGATAGTAGTTATGCGTGATCTCACGGTCAAAGGAACAGGCTACTACGTTCTGTAATTACAACACTGAACTTTTACGATTTGATCATGTTGCAATGCTTGCATTGGGTAATGTTCATCACGTCATTCATTCAATGAGGTGAACTTACCGTTAATTGACTTGATTGTCCATGATCGTGAAACCACAATCATCAGTTGACGATAAACCATTCATCATAAGAGGCTGACTAGGTACTCTGGTTGTTTCTATACCACACCTGTATCATTGTTTCACTGATACAGTTGCAACACAGTATGAAACTGGTCATGAACTTATTTAGATATATTGGAATAATCATATATTATTTGCCTCTAGAGCATATATCCAACACGTGCATCCCCTTCTCCATCAACAATCATCAGTTCGTCCTTCGTCTCACTATATTTTTATCACTTCATGTGTTATGTGCTATGCTTGGAGCGTCTCGCTCTTAGGTTTTATTTCTAGTTTTCTTTAGTTTTGCTTGCTGGTCATAACAAGTTAGACCCCATCTTACTTTGTGTGGGAGAGAAACACGCTCCACTTTCATCATAGGATTTTTCATGTTTATCTTTTTACTGGTGTGTGTTCTTTATCTTTTCGTAGCTACTTCCATGTTTAGTTTTAGTCTTAGTTTGTCTTTAGCAAGAGCCTTGGCTTTTGTTTAGTTTTTTGCTGGAACTCTCTTTAGTTTTCATGTTTATCTTGTTAAGAGAGTTGGTTGTTGCACTGAGTTGTGTCTTGTTTTGAGAGTAGGTAATTGAGGTTGCTATTTAATTTTAGTAGTAACTTGCAATAGTTTTGAGGTATTGATGTGAGTAATGTTTGAACTTTTGGTGTCAAGAGCTCTAGCCTATTAGTGATAGGTGTCATATTTGGGACAATCCGTGTTTATTTTCAAAAACCTACAAAACTAGTTGAGAACTCTAGCTACTAGATGGATCGCTAATCTTTGGAGGGATAGAATATTAGAGTACACTCACGTACCATGAGTCGAGGATGCGCAAGCATAACCAAACCCCCATACACTCTACCTCGGGGTACTTGTCTCTTTGTGAACCTCCTTATTAGATTGAGAGTTACCGATAATAAGCGCATGAGTTCTTCGGACTAATGTAAGCATTGAAAGTTGACACTTCCACCTCCTCATATTTGCTAGCCTCTCCTGTGCCGTGCATTGCCTTCTTCTCACTCCGAGAGTTGGCGTCCACCTTCGCCAGTACATCCAAACCCTTGGCATGATACGCTCTGTCATCATAATCCTCCTTATATCTTTCCTCAAAACAGCCACCATACCTACCTATCAAGGCATTTCCATAGCCTTTCCGAGATATATTGTCATGCAACTTCCACCTCTTCATGACTTGATCTTCATGCCATACATGTTCCTGCTACACTGGCAGAGGCATACATTTGCATACATCATGATAGCTACATCTTATTTATGTTTGAGTACCTTGTAAAGTGTGAAAGATCTTCTATACCTTCTTGTAAAATAGAGTGTTGCCCTTAAGTGAGGAAAATATCCCAAAGAGGACAAAATAAAAGATCCCAAAGAGGAAAAATGAGAGTTCAATAGAAAGAGCCATTGAGGCCACCAAAAAATACAAAAGAATAGAAAAAAGAAAAAAAGAGAGAGAAAGGGGCAACACTACTATTCATTTTGAAAGATCCACACTAGTACTCCCTCTATATCCTTGTACTCCATAGAGATGATCATTTATGCATATAGCTATGTGGGGACCCTTCACACTATAGAACTTGGCTTGCATATTCCAAGGATAAGCCTCCTCAAACGAACTCTAGGTCTTCATGAGCAAGCAAGTTAGATGTACCCCCACTAGTTCCATTGGAGATTTCTTTTTTAGCTCATATGTGCACCCGTTGCATGGAAATCCCCACTCCTCACATCATATCTATCATTTGGCCCTCTCTCCTATGATTGTCCTCATTGATGTGAGCCCTTCTCACCCTTTTTGTCTTCCTCCTCCGCCATATTTCTCTCTTTGCTATCCTAAGTGTAAAATTTCGTGCTTACGCGCATCCATTGCATGAGTGCTCAAAATATCGAAAGGGAGTGGAACAAATTGTCTTGTACCTGCCTAGTGGTCTGGGGACGAGTCAAGATAAGATCCCAAAGAAGACTAAGTGTGAAACTTTAGTAGATTGAGTTCTCAACATATATATTTTTTCTCCTATTCCCATCTCCCGCTTCTTGCACGCAAACACCATTTGGAGACATTCGAGTCACGGACAGCGAGAACTCTTGCACCTAATGTTATTATGTTGATTGTTTCAATGCTAATATAGACTCTTGCCTGTTATCACTTGAATTAAATTACATACCTTGATTGCTTTACTTTCAAAGTTCTTATATGGTTGTTAGCATGTCACAACAGAAATTATGCTTGTTATCATTTACCTACTCGAGAACGAGCAGGAATTAATCTTGGGGATGTTGATACGTCCCAAACGTATCTATAATTTCTGCTTGCTCCATGCATATTTTGTGTGATATTGCTATGTTTTAGATACACTTTCATACACTTTTGATCATATTTGGACTAACTCATTAACTCAGTGCACCCCAGTGTCGGTTCCTGTTTTCTATTGTTTTTCTATTTCAGTTTCCCCCCATATTAAAAGTGCTCCAAAAATTCGGGAAAATCAGATAAAAAATCAGCGCGAAGGAACCTTCTGGAATCACCAAAGGAGAGCCGGAGGGGAGCCACCTGTCACCGAGGCGGCCACCTGGCGTGGACTAGGGCTTGGCCGCGCGGGGAGGCCGCCTGGGCGACTGGGACCACCCCCGGTGCCCCCCTTTGGCCCTTATTTATACTTGCATCGCAAAAACCCTAATTCCAGACCCCTTTTCTCGAGAAGCAATTCTGATCTCTGCCGCCATCTCCAACAAGCTTCGGGGGACCAGAATTCCTGTGTCGGCACCCTGCCGGGACGGGGAAGTGCCCCCGAATTCATCTCCATCGATGTTGCTTCCTCCCTCCATGATGCGGGAGTAGTTCCTCCTCGGGGCTAAGGTTTCTACCAGTAGCTATGTGTTCTTCTCTCTCTCCCATGATGTGATCTTCGTTGTGATCATAGGCTATGTTAATCTAGGGTGATTCCATGATATTTCCCCTTCCTCTATGTATTGGATTGATGTACTCACTTGATCTTATCTAGTATAATCCCCGAGACCAAGGTGACAGTGGTCTATTGGACATGGATTAGAAGAATATTTTCATGAGTGATTTCCTCTTTTGTGTGTTGATTGAAGATTAAGAGTCTCTTGGTGCTTGTCTTTGACTATCCATGACATATGTTGTGGTGATTGTGGTACTCTATTTGGATGGCCGCGGTGACATTGGGAAATCCATAGATTGAGAACTACGAACTCTGAGGTGTTCTTTTGTACCCCTACATAATTCTCGTCCTCTCTTGACCACAAAGGAATGACCTCCGAGTACGTCTCCATTGCATGTTTATGAGAAATATCATGTGATTAGACTATGTTAATGTTGTTGGGAGTTGCCACTAGTGAAAGTATAAAGCCTAGGCCTTGTTTCCACCATTGTTACACCGTTTGTGCTCACTTTTTTCACATGTTTGCTTTCTGCACTTTTTATTACAGATTTATATTACCTTGTTTTGCCACACCTATCACCCATATTTTACCATCTCTTCGCCGAACTAGTGCACCAATACAACTCCTAGTTGTATTAGGTGTGTTGGGGACACAAGAGACTTCTTGTATCTTAATTGCAGGGTTGCTTGAGAGAGACCATCTTCAACCTCTACTTCCCTGAGTTCGATAAACCTTAGGTCATCCACTTGAGGGAAATTGCTGCTGTCCTACAAACTTCTACGCTTGGAGGCCCAACATAGTCTACAAGAATAGAAGCGTGCGTAGACATCAGGTGCAAATCCCTCTTTTTTGTCTGTTTGGGTCCAAGCGAACAGAAAAGTTGGCCCAACGTGCGGGTGCATTTCTGTTATGTGTCTGCGGCTGTCCGTTTAGTGTCCATTTAGACCCATTATAGGAGAAAATTTGGGCTGGCTTTGCGTCCAAAACGGACACGCGCGTCGCATCCTTTTTGTCCACCCACAGTCTGTCCCATGCACTTCCTGACCCAACTGTCAGTGTAATAAAAATCCCCCACCCCTTCTCTCTCCCACTAACAACCCCACCCACCGTGTGAAGCTGCCCACCGGAGCTCCCTACCACCCGCACCATCGCACCCCCAGCCGCGCGGCGTGGAAATCCACCGGGCTCGCCGTCCTCCTCGTGCCGACCACTGGGCTCGCCGCCTGCTCACCGCCGCCGCACCTCCTTGTCTAGCCCGCGCGCACTCGCCGACCTCCTGGTAAAGCCCCTCGTGCGATCACCCTGGCCCCCATGTGCTCGCCCCGGTGACGCCGCCCTCCTATTGCAGCCCCTCGCGCACTCACCGACCTCCTGGTGCGCCCCTCGCGCGCTCGCCGACCTCCTAGTGAGGCACCCGCGCGCTCGCCCTGATGAAGCTGGGCTCGCCAGCCTGGCCACCGGGCGGCAAGCCGCCTCTCGAGCGGCACCGTCCTCTTGTCGTATGGTTGGCCACTGCGATGCTCGCCCAGGGCGTGTGGCCCTGGTGTGCTCACTCCCACGTGCTCGCCCAGGACGCGTGGCGCCTCCCGAGCGACGGCCTTCTCTCGCCGTCTGGCCACCATGGGCCTCGCGTGCTCGCCCAGGTCAAGCGGTGACCTCCTCTCGCCGCCTTGCTCACCGGCCTGGCGCGCGACCTGGCCACTTGGTGCGGCGTCTCCCGAGCGACGGCCTCCTCTCGCTATCTGAGCCCCGCAAAGCCTTGCTCTCCGACTAGGCGACCGGGCGTGGCGCGGCGCCTCCCGAGTGGCATCGTCTTCTGGCCACCACGGCGCCTTGCTTGTCGGCCTGGCCACCGCGACACGGTGCGATGCCTCCCGAACGGCATCGTTCTGCTGAGGGGTTGTCCTCCCTCAACGCAAATATTTAGCGTTGGATGCAGATGCGTTTACCCCTGACGCAAATGAACCAAAAATCAGACAAAACGGATAGTGGTTGCATGGATTTGCATCTCCGCATAGGAGTTGCCCTAAGGGAAACTCCAACGCGCCGACGCATTTGTCCATTTTTTGTCCGTTTTGGTTCGTTTGCGTTGGCGCAGACAGAAATCACGGCCCAACGCGCCGGCGCAAACGGACATGCGTCCGTTTTCTTGTCCATTCGGACCCATTCCCGGCCTAAATTTGGGTCTGGTTTGCGTCGGCGCGGACACGCGCGAGCGCCTGCCCTTGTCCTCCCCTGGCCTACTCGTCGGCCACACATAGCACCACATTTTCCTCCATTCTCTCCCAAAGCTTACCGCGCTCTACCATGGAGACCGAGCCAAATCTCAGCGCCGGCGCCGGCGCCGCCCCCTCCGAGCCCATCGTCACCACCGCGGACGACCTAGTCAGTCCGAAGCGCCCGAAGAAACCCAAGAAGGAGGTGACGCCAGCGGAGGCGGTGCGGAGCAGGGCCTTGGCGTCGGAAAAAAGAGCCGACCATCGCAGAAACGCGGCCGCCGCCAAAGCCATCGCCGCGAAAGCCAAGGTAGTCACCATGGAGCACGAGAAGGGCGTCATTGCGCAAAAAGCGACGGCGCGAGCTCTATACATGGCGGGATACTGATACGTCCCAAACGTATCTATAATTTCTGCTTGCTCCATGCATGTTTTGTGTGATATTGTTATGCTTTTGATACACTTTCATATCTTTTTATAACATATTTTGGAACTAACCTATTAATGGTTGTAAGAGTGCACAAGTTCTTGTTTTTGTACTTTATGTGTAGGAATTACTTGGATAAAGGAAAAATCACAAAAAGGAGCCTTGTAGGAGTTGGACTCTAACTCTCCCGAAATCTGTCCCCACCAGACAGGTTTTAAAGATCGTCTCGGAAACGCTAGAAGACGGCCTCAAACGGAAAAACTTAAAACTACAAATTTTTAGGGAATTTTTCCGGCGGATTCAGACATAAAATTCTGCCCAATCGGAGTTCGGATGCTTCCAGAAACCCCGAAATACAGAAGACGTAATCTGGATGAAGAGAATCCGAGAGTCTATATAAAGAGAGGAAACCTAGGTCAAAGAGCACCACAAAATTTCCTCCCCCTTGGCAGCCGTCTTGAGGGGGAGATCAATCTCTACAGCAGCACCATCTCCAAGGAAGAAGAAGGGTCCAAGGGCCGTGGCCACCGCTGGCTCCGTCCCCTTCATCTTCTCCGGGCTGCACCTCTCCATCAACAACTCTCTCTCTCTCTCACCATGTCCATGTGTGAGTAGTTCCCCCTCGGGGCTAAGGCTTATATCTTGATCTATGTGGTTTCTCTCTCTCCCATGATGTGATCTTCGTTGTGATCATAGGCTATGTTAATCTAGGGTGATCCCATGATATTTCCCCTTCTTCTATGTATTGGATTTGATGTACTCACTTGATCCTTTCTAGTATAATCCCGGAGACCATGGTGACAGCGGTCTATTGGACATGGGTTAGAAGAATATTTTCATGAGTGATTTCCTCTTTTGTGTGTGGATTGAAGATTGAGAGTCTCTTGGTGCTTGTCTTTGACTATCCTTTAGATATGTTGTGGTGATTGTGGTACTCCCTTTGGATGGCCGCGGTGACATTGGGAAATCCATAGATTGAGAACTACGAACTCTAAGGTGTGCTTTTTTATCCCTACACGATTCTCATCCTCTCTTGACCACAAAGGAATGACCTCCGAGTGCGTCTCCGTTTCATGTTTTATGGGAAATATCATGTGATTAGACTATGTTAATGTTTTTGGGAGTTGCCACTAGTGAAAGTATAAATCCTAGGCCTTGTTTCCACCATTGCAATACCGTTTGTGCTCACGTTTACCACTTGTTTCTTTGCTGCACTTTTTATTACAGATTTAAATTACCTTGCTTTGCCACACCTATTACCCATATTTTACCATCTCTTCGCTGAACTAGTGCACCTATACAACTCCTAGTTGTATTAGGTGTGTTGGGGACACAAGAGACTTTTTGTATCTTAATTGCAGGGTTGCTTGAGAGAGACCATCTTCAACCTCTACTTCCCTGAGTTCGATAAACCTTAGGTCATCCACTTGAGGGAAATTGCTGCTGTCCTACAAACCTCTGCGCTTGGAGGCCCAACATAGTCTACAAGAATAGAAGCGTGCGTAGACATCAGATACGTCCGCCAAATCCAAGGCCACCGCCGCAGCCATGGCAGTCAGGAGTGGCACGAGCTCGTCCCAGCACCCGCGATCATCCGCAACCACGCTCGTGGCGTCGAGCTTGTCGACCATGCCGCTTGACACCTCGCCGGAGGTGATGATGAAGGCGCTGACGCCGACGACACCCCTTCCAATGTGCGTCATCAACGTCGAACTCAACACTGAGCTCTATGGTGACGAGAGTAGTGGCTCCAAGGCGGTGAGGAAGCGCCCAAGGGATTTCTCCATCGACATGTCGCCTCCCTGCAGGCTGTTCGACAAAATGCCAGCGCCCGAGGAAGCGCCCGAGGACGACGCTGCAATCAGCAGCTATGCCGCGATGTTGATGGACCAGATCATCTTTGAGGGTGGACCTCCCGCCATTGATCTCGGAGAGACCCAGAGCCAGGACGCCCGCGCCTTCCCGCAAGATGAGGAGATGGGCGCCGATGCGGACGCCGACGTCGACGCCTATTGCTTTGTGGACGATGATGGGGTCATGCATGCCCCGACGCTGAAGATGAGTGGTGCGTCGATGATGGTATTGACATTGGTGACGAGCCATTGTCATTCATCGATGAGCTCACCCAACAAGCAAGATCACAAAAAAGGGTCAAACCATCCGCACCAAGGCGTTCACCACAAAGGAAGATGAACTTCTTTGTCATGGTTGGGTAGATATTGGCCAAGACCCCAAGACCGGCGCCGAGAAAAAATGCTCGGTCATGAGGGTGAATGATGTAGGGAAATCCTATGGATTGGCCCAATCTTTCACAACTTAGAGGTGGGAAAGAGGTGAAACTCAAGAAGAACACAAAAGAGAGGAAGGAAAACAAGATCCAAACAAAGGGAACTCAAATCCACACACCAAATCCACACATAACAAGATCCATACATCCACACAAGTGGTAGCTAGATTGACCCCTCTCCTTCTACTACTAGGATTGGGGCCTCTCCTTCTATGACTAGGGAGATCAAGGTAGGATTGAGAGAGGATCTCAAGGAGATCAAATCCCCATGGGGGAATAGGAGCTAAGTTCTCTCAAATCTGGGTATATCCTTAGCTAACCCTAGAATGGATGTGGGGGTGGAGTATATATAGCCTAAGTGGGGAGAGAGGGGCACATGGGTCATTTCTCAGATCAGTACGCCAGAGACCGGGACCCTGGGGGTCCGAGGCTCCGGGCACCCGGGGTGGTCAGTAGGTCTTCCGGCTTCGGACAACAGGGACCGGGCACCCGGGGGTCCAAGACTCCATGCACCAGGGGTGGTCAGAGGCACTTGCCTCCGTCTTCTCGTGGCGCCTCTCCTGGATTGGCTTGCCCTTGTACCAAGCGTTCTTCTCGTCTCTTCCGTCTTCTCTTCCAAGCTTCCCTCGCGGATGATGTAGTCGTTCCCTTGCGCTTCACCTCCTCCTCGACGCACGTGTAGCTCTTGAACCTAAGTATGCACGGGAGTGGAGGGTCAAGTAGTATACCATCCGTGAGAGGACTGAAAGGACACGCGTAAGGGATAGAGTTCACCTTTGAATGCTCGATGTGTGTGTCCTTTGGAGGGATGTCCATGTCTATGGTGATGTCCGTTGGATGCTTCGCATCATCTCCCCCCTTTGGGGAAGATCCTTCCACGGATCTAAAACCACATCGCCATGAAAGTGATAAAGCACCGGTGGTATAGCGGAAGGGTTCGTGCCATTCTTGTCCACCGCATGTTGCCGCAAGTAATTGTCTCCTAGATATTCATGAAAAAGGTGCAAAGGAAACAAATTCTTGGGCATAGCATGAGTGTTAGCGATGTCATATAAGGCACACAATAAGGTAGCGTGAAGATCGTATGGTAAGAAAATATGCAATGTGTCCATGTATAGAATGCTATGAGTGCGACCATTGTGTAACATCAAGTCATAGTTTGATGGTTTTGTCCTTCCATTGTCATGAGCATAGCAAGTAGGTATTACAATGGTGAGAATGCATATGCCATATGGAGATGTTCCAAGATGATGAAATGATCGTCTACTATTGAACATGTCAAGTATGTATGGGATATGCTTGGAACGACAAGTGATGAGTTGATGTGGTATAAACATGCCATCTAGGTAGACCACAAAAAATTTGCAAATAAAATGCCTATGCTCATGGATAAGGAATGTATTGCGATGATAAAGAGCATATGGCCTTTTCAAGTTTAAGAACATGTTACGAACGCATGGTACATGAATAAAGGGAAGTCGAGCATGCGAAGTGAACGTGAAAAGGGACACACAAGATATGATATAAAGCACATCCCATAGTAATGGGAGGGTAGTGTATAGGGCAAACCGAAACGGCGCGTGCCATGGTCGAGGTGGGGGAGGAGGATGATGATGAGTCTCCTCATCCTTGCCCTCAAAGGCTCTTATCTTCAACTCTTGTTTTGCCAAAGTTGAAGGAGAGGCATGGATACCCACGCAACATGATGAGAGAAACAAGTTGTGTGTGTGGTAAACGTGCCTCTTCACTTGCATATTATCATTAGTCATAAATGTGCATGGATAAAAGTGTGCATTAATGTTTATACTCATGGCACTAGGAATATGGTGCAAGGAAGGCAAACAAGCATGCGTCACATGAAAACTAGTTGTGGGACAATCAAAGCATAACATGTGCAAAAGCATGGGCTACACCAATAACATGGCAACAAGAGCGTGAATCTCCACCAATCATGCAAGTACACATAAAAGACATAGGATGGTGAAATATGTAAATGCAAGCATGTGTCACATGAGCATGTCAAATGAAGAGGAACTAGTATAACATGCAAGGAGAACATGGAAAATGGGGCATTGAGTAAAAAGTGGTATAAAACCCATATCCATGTGAGATCCATGTACAAGGAATGCACGAAGTCCTTGTGCGAAGAGGAGTGGAGAACTAGTGCTCCAAAGGATCCCATAGCTTCATTGCTCTCAAGAGCTCGTTTCGTCAACTCGTGGGATCGTGAGGTTGACGAGTGGATGTGAGGACCTACACAACATTGAGACAAAAGAAACAACGTGTGCACATGGTATATGTACACATCATCCATCATGATGTGCACGTGCGTGTATCAGTTAGCACATGAAATCAAATGCTCAAAGAAATGAGAGGCATGGTATTGGAACATGTCATCCATAATGAGAGGATTGTGTATATGCATTGCATAATGGAGACGCAGGCAAGTATGTGCATCCAAGACATTTGAAGCAATGTTATTCATGGGATGCATAATGTGCACACATGAGATGGAATCATGTGACACAAAAGGGAAGTCATGGCATGGAATATGAGATGAATTGATTAATTTGTGAAAAGGTAGCATATCAATATCATCACTAGAAAAGCAAATGCCAATAACCATGGATTTGTCATCTATGCCATATTCACAAATGGGGTTTATTTTAATGGGCATGACATTTAGAACAGTAAAACTGAGCTAAAAGCGAGCCTTCTCATGCATTCTCATTTATGAGTCGTTAGATTTCATGTTTGAAGTGTTCATGGTCGTCAGATCTGAATTCAAGTTGCAAACTGGGCCATCTGTTCTAATGGGCCACTACTTCCGTAGCATTTTTTGAAGGCCTGTGGTTAATCCAGGTCCGTGATATGTGATGACAACCCATAAACAAGCAGTTCGTGAGGAGACCCTGCGCTGCACGGCTGTGCCCACCAATCCCCTCCATGGCCGAGACCTGCTTGCGCCGCCACCAGCACCCTCACTCATATCCCCGTCGGCTTCTCCCTTCCCTTGTGAAGAGGCCATATGGGAGATCTCATGCATAACATATGACAAATCAAGCGGAGTGTCAAACATGATGTGACCTAAGGAATTATCACAAGATATCCTATGCAACATGGAATCACAACTAATGCATTCCACATGCTCATCGTCATATTTATCATAAATAGGTGGCTCATCAAAGCATGTTGTGGGCACACAAGCATGAAGCATGGCAATAGGAAGATCGTCATCATGCAAGCAATCAAAGTCCACTAGTGGGACGAGACTAGTACCATCACCTATGTTATCGTGGTCATGCCGCTCATGCGGTGTAGGTGAGGTAGAAAAGACCAACTTGTGGTCAACATCATCATCTTGATGGCACCATGTGGTGGGTGCATCTTGTTCCTCCATGGCCATCATCTCCTCCATTTGAGGGGGGTACTTTTCGAAGATAGGAGCGTCATCATATAGGAGCCTAGCACCAAAGAAGAAGACACAATAGAAGTAGAGATTCAGTTGTTAGAAAGTATATTGGCCTCACAAGACCTAACAACTTCCTCACTCATCATTTGTGGTGGTTCACTCACTCCCTCTAGGTGGGTGCACTCAAACTCACATATGGTGGAGTCACTCAAGTGGTGGTGGTGGCTCTCCTCACATGGTAATTGAGGCATCTCATCATGTATGGGGCTAGTGGTGGTCAAAATCATCCTCTCAAAGGAAATGCACTCACTCTCATTTGTGGTGGTGGCACACAACTCACTAATTTTGTCACTCTCACTCAAGTGGGGTGGGTGTGTCTCACTCTCACATGGGATGTGGTGTATCTCATCATATATGGGTGTAGGAGGGACGTATGTGCACTCATCTCCATACTCAACTCCAATCGGCGCCTTGGTTGAAGGGAGAATCCCATGCTCAACCTCCAAGAGGGCATCATAGAGGATGTCCTCACTCGCCTCCAAGACCGAATGGAACATCCCATGCCCGGTCATATCACCATCTCCTCCATCATGGGAGAAGTCTTGATCCTCGCTCTCCACCTTGGTGGAATCATCGTCATTCTCACCGTCTTGAGGTGTGGTCGGTGTGAAGTGGACTTGGGCACTAGTAGCCTCTGCCTAATGATGGACCTTGCCGCCATGAGAACATGATCGTAGAAGTCGTCGATGGAGTTGTGGCTCCGGAGTAGCATGACCTTGATCAGGGAGGGGTCCTTGAAGCCGCGAGTGATGTAGAACTCCATCCACATGGGGTCATCCTCACCGGCTCTTCTCAAGGCTTTCTTCATCTCCAAGAGGTACTCATCGAGTGGCTTGGATCCTTGTGTGATCTTCCACAATTGGCGACTAAGCTCTTCGGATAGGGTGGAGGGCAAAAACACTCGCCTCATATATCTCTTCAAGCTTGACCAATGCTTGCGCGAGCGTGAGGTGGAAGGTTTGTAAACCCACCAAGTGTGCGCGTAGTCATAGAAGTTTCTTGTGGCGCGCTTCACTTTATATTTGGAGTGGACTTGGTGATGCAAGAAGTAGTTGTCCATCTTCTCCTCCCACTCAAGGTACTCCTCGGGGCCATGAGTACCATAGAAATGGAGCTCAATGTCGTCGTCGTAGTCGAAGTAGCTCGTGTGGGTGTTGGTGTTGAGCTCGGAACATGTACCTTCCCTAACCATCATAGCACTGAAGGTAGATGTGAGAGTAAAAGGGAGAGAACCAAGTCAAGGCTACCTTCTGCGAAGATGAAATGAATCAAGTGATGGATAGCTTCACGTAGTGAAGAGAGTGTCCTTGTTTGAATCTCGTTCCCACACGCACACCTACACAGAAAGGCTTGTGTGGAGCTCGGTAGGGATTAGTGGCACAAAAATCAAGAAATTTGAAGTCCAAGATATTGTAAGAGTTGAAAGCAATCCCAAGAACTCCAAATGCAAAGCAAGTGATTACAAAAATAGAGGAGGGCAATAAAAACACACACACACAAAGATAGTGTGGCTTGTGCAACCAAAGGAATGAGCATACAAAATAAAGGCCTATCGAAGACTAAGATCGTGTTGCACAAACACAAGGAGAGACACTAGCTCGATTGCACTAGAGGGCACGATTCACTACTTGGAACCAACCTATATGCATTCAAGCGTAGGCTTTCCCTTCCACGTGTCTTTGGCACAAGTATTTCTTTTCATGAACTCTCTATGCTTAGAAGCTTGTGATTCTTTCTCTTTTGGTTCTTTATTAGAATCTTGCCTCTTTTTTTTGAATTTTCACACTTTTACCACTTGCCTTGAGGCTCAACCAAGTATGCGCTACTAGTGTCACAAGATATGCACGGGAGCAAGCTATCACACTATATGATAAAGCAATGATGTAACAAGATGATATGCTATCACTATTCTGATCAAGTTTTCGCGAAGCCCGGTAATACTCGACAAGCTAGGATCAATAGGTATGAGGTAAGCGCAAAGATGGATGGGCTATCAAGGTAAATTCAAGGAAGGAAAGGATCTGACAGGATGGATACCTTCGTCACACTTAACCTTTCACGAAGTCGGAGAAGACCGCCCTTGCTTCCGGTTGAGGGGGTCGAAGGATGGATGATCGTCGCCGAAGATGAAGCTCGTGGGATGATGTAGTCGATGGAGAGGCACTCCTTATTGTTGGTGATGGTCCCGATAGTTGAAAACCGGCGAAGATGCACGGTTTCGAGCTTCCTTTCTGAAATTCCTAGGCCAAGATACCAAAATTCAGAAAATATAATGGAATAAAATGGTGAATAAACCTATCTAGATGGATAGGGGGTGTGAAGAGGAACAAAATGAGCTAAAGAACGTCAAAAATGGACTCCGAATGAAGAAGTTATGGTGAAAATACGAAACAGCCGAAGGCTGAGTTGCTGGAAAACGCCTTTGTGTAATCCGGGAGCGCGGAGTCCTTGAGACCGGGTTCCTGTTGGATATGTGCCCTAGAGACAAATTAATAAAGATATTTGTCACATATCCGTTTTGTTCATAATAAGTTTTATACTGTGCTATAACTGTATTACATGGAAATACTAATACAGGTGTAGTATAAAACATGGTCCGTAGTTTAACTCGGGTAAACTATCTCATTGGGAAATTGATTGATCAAGCTTTCCTGATCATGGAGACACTTAAGTCCATTGACAATGAGGTCATATCGTTAAGGGGAATGATGTGATGGACGTACACCCACCTAAAGTATTGCAATGTGATCGAGTCACATAGTTCAGCGTTGCTATGACTTTGTAACATATGGCTTAGTCCTTAGACCGTAATGATCATACGTAATTGTCATCTATGAGGAGACTTTGATTTGTATCCCACCGCCTGACTGAAATATGCTGGCTATAACGATGCACTTTGGGTATTCCAAAATAGATGGTTGATGAGTATGTTAATAGATCAGAGCGGGATTTGTCAGTCCTTGTGACAGGACAGGTACTCTGGGCCCACTCGGTGATATTGCATCAATAGCTTGCAAGCAAGTGACTAGGTCACAAGAGATGCAATGATCATGGACGAGTAAACTTGTTTGTTGTGAACGAGATGTGAACACGGTATGTAGGATACCCACGATCAAACCTCGGACAAACAAAGTACCGCAGCATAAAGGGATTACGTCGTATCGTTAACGGTTTCCAAAACCGATCGAAGTTCATTCGATGGAAGCGCAGGGGCTGTCAAGGATTGTAACGAGGTCCAACTGACTAGTCATTGGTCAATGAGAAGAGTCTCGACCATGTCTGTTGTTTCCCGGACCGTTAGGGTGTTACACTTAAGGACAATCGATGCATAGGACAGTTACGGGATCAATCGGTGAAATAGGAGGAATCACCGGAATAGTTCCGGAGGAGGACGGAATGGTTTCCGGACATTTTGAATAGTTCAAAATAAAGTTTAATTGTTTTAATAATGTTTTATTATTTAATTATCTGAATTAAATATTTAAAACATATTAAATAAATTTAAAAAAATGGGAAAAGTCTAAATGGGCCCATGGGGCCCATTAAGGGAGGAAGGGGTCTCCCCCCTTGGGCTTGGCGCCAAGGGTGGGGCCCACCACCCCCTTGGCCGGCGCACTCCCCCCCCCCCCTTGGGAGTTTAGTCCCACATAGGGGAGGGGAGGAGGATAGCACCCCCCCTTGGCCTATATAAGGAGGGGTAGCCCCCTTTTTTCCAACACACCAATATCTCCTTCTTCCTCCTTCTCCTTCCCGGAAGTGGACTCCCCTTGTTTGGAGTCTGCACCTGGTTGGAGTTCTCCACCATAAGGCAGGCCGTCGTTCTGCCGGAGTCGGGATCCGTAGCCGTCTTTCTTCCGCTGCTCGCCTGGTTCGGGGCCCGGGAGGAACATCGATTGTACCGTACGTGTATAATCTCTTCGAGGCACTACACCTGTGGTGCTACTTCGTCACTGGAGGTTTACCGGGAGTCATCCTCGCTGGTGGTGGTGTTCTACATGACATGGAGGTCGTAGTTCCGAGTCTACGCCAGCCACGCTCGCAAGAACGTTTCCCTCTTTCGGTCTTCAAAGGTATGAACACCGATTCCCTCCGTTACTTTACATCGCCATAGCATAGATCTTGGGTTCGGGTACCGTAGGTATGAAAAAATTTGTGTTTTCTGCCCCGTATCCCAAAAGTGGTATCAGAGCTAGCTATGCATAGATGTATTGTACGGGTAGAACACATCTAGGATGTGGGCATCGAATCTTCATTCGTTACCCTCCCACGTGTACTCATTTAGCGTTGCGGCAGTGTTTGATGAAGTGGCCCCCGACCAACCTTACGCATTTACGCGAGACTGGTTCCACGCTTGACATATGGCTTGTACCATATAAAGTGGTTGGGGGTGTCCGTCTCTTTGCATTAGCGATGCGAAGATGTTTGCAACGGAGGGCCCCGACAGGGGTGTAATAGAGACGATTGGGGATCGGTGTTGTGGCATGTTTTCGCAGGATAGAAACCGGTTCTCTCTCTCGAAACCCCTAGCAGCCACGTAAAACTTGCACAAGCTAAAGTAGAAAGGCGTTTTAACTTTGCTTTGCATGAAGGGGGATCATAGGTTGTATGATTTACAGTTTTACTTCATGTTTTATGCTAGTATGCTAGATATATCGACGGTAGCACGAAACAGGACCATCTCTCGCTAAAACCAACATAGTGTCCTTACCCTAGTGAGCACCACCTGGAAAGTTCTACATTATGGAGGCATCACGTGTCACACGGATGTCAAACATTTTTTCGTTCACAAGAGGTGGGTGTAGCAAGCCTAGCATTCCCAGAAGCATGGCCTTGTATGACACAACAATAAATCACATAGGGTGTGATGGCGAGCCTGGCATGTACAGACATGGTCTCGGGACACAAGAGACCGAAAGGTCGAGCATGAGTCACATGGATGATGTGATTGGCATGATGGCCTACCTTGAACAACATACTGATGGTCGTGTCACACGGGGGAGGTATGGTGTTCTAGGATCGTGTAATCACTTAGAAAAATTGAGAGATGTTTTCCTAAGTGGGAGTTTTAGAATTAATTGTAATTGAACTCCACAAGATAAACTGAAAACTAATGGGTCAAACTTCACCTCCTGGTTCTGCACTCTGAGGATTCTCCTCGTTCCCCTCAAAATGTCCTATGTACTTGAGACTACATTAGGAGATGCACCAACAACTACCACTACTCCAGCTGAGAAGAAAGTCTATCTCATTAAGTCGGATGATTCCTCCCTTGTCAAGAAGGGTATGCTCCATGCCATGGAGGCTGAACTGCATAAACGGTTCGAGAGCTTCAGTGCTTATGAGATAATCACTGACCTCAAGACCGTCTTTGCACCTCAAGCCAAGGTTGAGAGAAATTAAGTTTGTGAAGCTTTCTTCTCTGCAAAGATGGAAGAGCACACCAGCATGACCGAGCACGTAGTCAAAAATGTCTGACTACGTTCAACGCCTAAATGATCTAGAATTTAAGATTCCAGATGAAGTGGCGATTGATAGGGTGTTGCGGTCGCTACCCCCTAGCTATGAGAGTTTTGTGTTGAAGTACAACATGCAAGGAATGGTTGAGACCCTTTCTGAATTGTTCACAATACTCAAAATTGCTGAGATGGATATCAATAAAGTTTAATTGTTTTAATAATGTTTTATTATTTAATTATCTGAATTAAATATTTAAAACATATTAAATAAATTAAAAAAATGGGGAAAAGGCTAAATGGGCCCATGGGGCCCATTAAGGGAGGAAGGGGTCTCCCCCCTTGGGCTTGGCGCCAAGTGTGGGGCCCACCACCCCCTTGGCCGGCGCACTCCCCCCCTTGGGAGTTTAGTCCCACATGGGGGAGGGGAGGAGGATAGCACCCCCCCCCCTTGGCCTATATAAGGAGGGGTAGCCCCCTTTTTTCCAACACACCAATATCTCCTTCTTCCTCCTTCTCCTTCCCGGAAGTGGACTCTACTTGTTTGGAGTCTGCACCTGGTTGGAGTTCTCCACCATAAGGCAGGCCGTGGTTCTGCCGGAGTCGGGATCCGTAGCCGTCTTTCTTCCGCTGCTCGCCTGGTTCGGGGCCCGGGAGGAACATTGATTGTACCGTACGTGTATAATCTCTTCGAGGCACTACACCTGTGGTGCTACTTCGTCACTGGAGGTTTACCGGGAGTCATCCTCGCCGGTGGTGGTGTTCTACACGACAGGGAGGTCGTAGTTTCGAGTCTACGCCAGCCACGTTCGCAAGAATGTTTCCCTCTTTCGGTCTTCAAAGGTATGAACACCGATTCCCTCCGTAACTTTACATCGCCATAGCATAGATCTTGGGTTCGGGTACCGTAGGTATGAAAATTTTTGTGTTTTCTGCCCCGTATCCCAACAGTTCCCAGGGTCCTGGGTGCCCGGGGTAGGCCGAGACACGGGGCTTGGCCTTGGGGACACGATTTTGGGAGGAAATTGGCGATTTTGGAGGTCAAATTGATGGGGGGAAAAGAAAAATTGGGGCTAGGGAACGCAAAGGAGAGTAGATCCACTTGCTAAACACTAAATCCAAGGATCAAAATCAACAAAAACTCACAAGGAATCAAAAATCACAAGAAATTTGGTATGGCTATTTTTGGTGGGGATTTTCGAAATTGGGAAGAACAAAGCAAAAATTGGCTAGAAGATGGGAGGGAAGGGATCCAAGATGTGATAAACCTTGCTCTTGGTACCAAATGATGTAGGGAAAGCCTATGGATTGGCCCAATCTTTCACAACTTGGAGGTGGGAAAGAGGTGCAACTCAAGAAGAACACAAAAGAGAGAAGGGGAACAAGATCCAAACAAAGGGAACTCAAATCCACACACCAAATCCACACATAACAAAACCCATACATCCACACAAGTGGTAGCTAGATTGATCCCTCTCCTTCTACTACTAGGATTGGGGTCTCTCCTTCTATGACTAGGAAGAGGAAGGTAGGATTGAGAGAGGATCTCAAGGAGATCAAATCCCCATGGGGGAATAGGAGCTAAGCTCTCTCAAATCTGGGTATATCCTTAGCTAACCCTAGAATGGAGGTGGGGGTGGAGTATATATAGCCTAAGTGGGGAGAGAGGGGTACATGGGTCATTTCCCAGATCAGGCCGCCAGGGACCGGGCACCCGGGGTCTTTAGACCGGGCACCCAGGGTAGGGCAGACCGGGCACCAGGGGGTCCGAGGCTCCGGGCACCCGGGGTGGTCAGTAGGTCTTCGGGCTTCAGCCAACAGGGACCAGGCACCCGGCGGTCCGGGACTCCGGGCACCCGGGGTGGTCAGAGGCACTTTGTCTCCGTCTTCTCGTGGCGCCTCTCCTGGATTGGCTTGCCCTTGTACCAAGCGTTCGTCTCCTCTCTTCCGTCTTCTCTTCCAAGCTTCCCTTGCGGATGATGTAGTTGTTCCCTTGTGTTTCACCTCCTCCTCGACGCACGTGTAGCTCTTGAACCTAAGTATGCACGGGAGTGGAGGGTCAAGTAGTATAACATCCGTGAGAGGATCGAAAGGACAAGCGTAAGGGATAGAGTTCACCTTTGAATGCTCGATGTGTGCGTCCTTTGGCGGGATGTCCATGTCCATGGTGATGTCCATTGGATGCTCCGCATCAGTGAAAAGAGGCCAAGAGGGCAAAAAACTCCAAAGTCGAAGACAAGCGTGAGGCGGCTACACTTTCTTTGCAAGACACCTTGAAAGGTTTGGTCTCTAGCAAGGAGGTGCGAGAAGACAAGAATTTCCAAGAGAAGGAAGATCAAACGAAAACATATATCGAGATTCAAAAAACGAAACTTGAGATCGAAGAGAAGCAAGTGAAACTCGCCGTGATGATGAAGCAAATGGAGATTATGAAGGTGGACTTGAACACTATATCTCTAAGGAAGCGCCTATGGTTTGAGAAGATGGAAAATGAGATGCTTGCTTCGGACGATTGATCGGGGACGCAAAAGGAGATGGACGCGTGCAATTTTTTGGTTATGACGCTGGCATGTGTAGCCAACTTTGAACTTGTGGCGCAAACTATGTATTTTTTGTTGCCAATGCGCACACTGGCATGTCAGCTGACATGGAATGCTATTTCCGCTTTTATTAATGCGAACAAAATGCGTCTACGGGTTGACTGACGTGTTCAGAAAAATACGGACATGTACGAACAATTGTCAGCAGGCAGACCCAAACGGACAGAAGTTGGACAATCGCGGTGCGTTTGCGTCGACGCCTTAGAGTTGTCGTAACCATGTCGCGTCCACCGGCCCACCCCGCTTCCCACTAAACCCGCGTCACCCTCCGCTCCAACGTCGGTTCGTCTCCGACCACGATTGGGAAAAAGTCGAAACACCACCACCCGCCGCACCGACTCCTTCCAGGAAACCCATCCCACAATCTCTACGCCCTCTATAAATACCAATCGAGCCCCCATGTTTTTTCCTCACATCGGAGGATCTGGCTTCTCTTCTCTTCTTCGTCTCTCGTCGGGGAAGTCGCAGGTATATGGTACGGGTAATGGACGAAAGCTGAATTGAACCCTAAACTTACAATCCCGGAAATCAACACCCTAAACTTTTATATCCCGATCTAATTTAAACCTTGAGTGGGATCGTTGGATACGAGGATGAACCGGGCCGACCCATTAGCGTAGTAGCTTGCACGCTTGTTTTTTCTTTTCTTTTTATCATTTATTTATTTTTGTATTATATTAAAAAAATGTTCGCACTCCAAATCAAAATTTATTTTTTGCGCATTTCAATAATTTATAACACTTAAAAATGCATATATGCATATTTAAAATTCTTTGCACTTAAAATTGCATTAAAGTGTAAAAGAATGTGAGCATGATCACTCGCGCAATCACCCTGCTCTAATTTTTAAAATTTGCACTTAATAATAATTACAAAACTAAAAACAATCACAATAAAAATAATATTTATGTGCGAAAAATTAAATACATTTAAGTGCGCGACAATTAAATGAGAAAAATATTTCATGTGTGCACGGAAATTTAAATGTATGTTGTCCGTACCCAACAAACATTCAATAGATTATCTACTCACATATACAATTTATGTGTATTTTATAGGCAATATACAACAAAATTCGTTATTCGTATACTTAATATGCAATATACAATAAATTTAGATGCTAATACATATTTTATAAATAATGAAAAATAAAAATCTTTATTTCTATTAATTTTCAAAAGCAAAACATTAAGAAAGTGAAACGTTATAGTATCTGGGTATCGCTCTGTAACATAAAAGATGGCCTGGCGTACTGCTCGTTGATATGTTTATGTAAACTTAAAGTGGGATCCTTCGATTATTAGAGAAAATGATATCAGAGTCTTGGCTTATTTTAATAAATTTTAAAAAATTATTAGACTTAAAAAATATTTAAAAATCCGTTAATGCATTCATTAAATACATCAACAAATATTTCATGTGTGCGCGGAAAATGTGTATTGGGTACTGAGAAAACAAATTTGAGCAGAAAAAACATTTTTAATTGGTAATATTTTTTTATTTTTTATACAAAATTGATTGAGAATATTTTTTATAAAATTGAAGTGCAAATATTTTTGAAAATTTAATATACTAAATGCATTTTTATGTGAAAAATAATAAAAACAAAAACAAAAAAATAAAGAAATAGAAAAGGAAAAAAACAAACGCTACGCTATTGGGCTGTCCCAATTCTTTTTGTTGTCCAGTAAGCGATCCCGACCGGATACTCCAATTCCTGGTCTGCCAAATAGGTATATGGCTCGTATGAATCATAGGAATTCCATAGTATTCTTGTAGGATTTTATCCCATAGGATTTTTTCCTACGGTACTCATTTGATTCATAGGAATTGTTTCTATAGGAATTTTTTCCATAGAAATTTTTGTACTACTTCCTATAGAAATCCTAACATTCACACCAACCTCTTTCTACAATTTCTTTGATGGAATCAAACAAACTTTGGTGCAAGCAAAATCTTATATAATTGGAGTGGGCATGCCATTGCAATCCTATGTTTTTTCCGTTTCTATGATTTTTCTATCCTATGAATCAAAAAAGCCCATAAGGTTTATTTAGACCGAGATTCAATAGTTCAGTGTACAAAATATCGGAATTCAAAGTTTAGGGTTTAATTTAATTTTGGTGTATAAATTCAAGGTTTATTTCAGACTTTTTCTGAGATTCTTTGACGATAACGCGGAGACTCATCCGAACACTTGTATGACGTGTCCGTCATCAACGGATAAGAACGCAGGCAGTCGTGGGATAAGGCTTTCTTCAATGCAAAGGTGCTAAGACCTCCCGCAATGGGAGTATCATAGCGAGTATCATGCATGCCAACTAGGCAAGTTTGATGATGTGTCATAGAATTAAATGAAAAAAAAAGAGTGTAGAGTATCATATTATGATACCGTATCATAATAAATGCTAAGCTAGTATGTGGCTTGCATGTCAATAAATACTACTACTTAGACTACCCATAGTGGGGGTAACATAGGTAGTAACATCGATGTCACATAAGCTAAAAAAAATGAGGTGGCAAGTAATTAATGATGAAAGAGAGGCATGTGGTAACTTAGGTAGTTACTTGCTCTTAGAGCATGGTTAATAGTATAGCCAGCTGCCGGCTATAAGACGTTACCATGTCATCTATAGCCAACCTTATAGTTAGCAAATACAATAGTAACATATAAAAATATACTACTTTATTGATATATGGCCCACTTAACACTCTCACAATATGCCTAGGAGCACGTGTTGCAACCGACTGTTAACTAGTAGCTCGCTTTTCTTCTCTCCCCTCTTCTCTCTCTTCCAACTCATCCAAAATATTATATTATATTTCTTACTGCCTGCCTACGTCATCCTATTGTACTTGCTCTTGGAGTAACATCACACATACCAATGCAATATAAGTCTATAACATAATAAATGAAGTTACTACTTGACGTTACTCCCCACTATAGATATAGTAACATAGACTAGTAACATATGGATGTTACTAGTTGATGTTATTCCCTACTATGGCTAGTCTTATGATACTAAGCTATGATACTATGCATTATGGAGGTAATATCATACACTAGTATCATGTGCATGATACTAACCTTATGATACTACCATTGCGGGAGGTCTAAGTGAGGTGCTAGAAACATTAAATGTGCTAAAAAACCATAGTCTCCAATGCATTGGTGCTTAACTTGTTGTTGCTAAGCTTCCCTTATTTAATGGTTTAGCAACTAAAGTCTTGCATGCATAAGCTAGTTTCCTCTAATTTTAATGTTTTTCCTAGGTTCCCATAACTAGCACCGTGTCCTTCTAAGGGCTCCCCCAATGCATTGTTTCTTAGCACAGTATCATAGGAGCAATTAAAACTTAAGATACAACCCCTACAATGCATTGTTTCTTAGAGGTTGTATCTTATTTAATGATTTTAGTTCCATGCATAAATGTGATTGGTCTAACCATGCTTTTTGTATATGGCCACGTGCAAGGGTTGTATCTTAGCTAAGATACAACCTCACTCTCTTTCTTCATTAAATAGTATGTCACATAAGCAAAATGCCTATGATTACGTGCTAAGGTCACCAAACTCTTCTTTCTTTTTTTAATTAAAGTGCCACATAAGATTTTTTGCTTTGTTGATATGCTTAGCCCCCATTCAAGAACATTGAGGGCAACCTAATCGCGTCGCGTCCACCGGCCCACCCCGCTTCCCACCAAACCCGCGTCGCCCTTCGCTCCGACGTCGGTTCGTCTCCGACCACGATTGGGAAACCACTCCCCCCTTATTTGGTTGAGATAATAATAATGACACATACTGTCTTTGCTTTGATTCCATCTTCAAAATTTATTTCCATATTATGTAGTTCTTATTTCCCCCCTTTTTTGGTTGAGATGATAAGAATTGCATGAACTATAATTCCTAACCTGGTTAGCTAGACTTACCCCCTTATGAAAATGGCATGAATTCTCGTGTTGTCTAAAAATGTTCCAATAGTTAAGTATTGACACAGTTTTAAGTTCTTATTTAGCTAGACTTACCCCCTTACTTGGTTGAGATTATAAGGATGGCACATATTGTTAACTTTCCCTGTTACTTTGCTTGAGATTATAAGCATGGCACACACTTAACCTCCCCCCTTGGTTGGGATATAAGAATGACACATACTGTTTTTTGCTTCAGTTTTTTTTCAAAATTTATTTCCATGTGATGTAGCTTTCATTTCCTCCCTTATTTGGTTGAGATGGTAAGAATGACATGGAACTATAATTCCTAACCTGGTTAGTGTGAATTACAATTTCATATTGTTTATGCCGTAATCTATATATGTGTTAACTTGTACTCCCTCCATAAACTAATATAAGATGTTTTAGATAACTAGTAGTATGATTTATATCAATTATACATTTTACATAGTTACAGTTTTGAGTAAGTATTCAAAGGCAATATTGTATGGTAAGTGGTGTTGGTCTAGTCGGAGTTCTGTGCTTATGTTGTTTACAATTTATTTTCACTTAAAACAAATTCCAATATGTCAGTTAATTAAGATTTTAGTTCTATGTACTTAGGTCTAAAAATGTTTCAAGAACTTAATTAACTAATGACAGTTTTAATTTCTGATTTAGCTTAGCTTTTCCCCTTGGTTGAGATTATAGGCATGACATTTATTATTTAACTTTCCCCCGTTACTCGGTTGAGATTATAAGCATGACATGTACTGTTAACCTGCCCCCGTTACTTGCTTGATATTATATCAGTGGCACATACTGTTTTTGCTTCGATTGGATCTTCAGAATTTATTCCCATGTGATGTAACTTTCATTTCTTCCTTATTTGGTTGAGGTGATAAAAATGGCATACACTATAATTTTCTGGCGCTTTCTTTTCAAAATTAGAACATTTTATTCTGTTGTGAGGCTGTGAGCTTACCTGAAAATTTATTTGTCCCTGATAGTAATTCTGTCAACATTTAGAGGCCGAGATCTGATGTAATTCTGGATGCGGCGGCTTCTGTTTGTGTACAAGGTCTCATCAATTAGCAACGAAGTCTTATTCTCTTGACTAATTAGAGTAGTCTTGACCTAATGTACTTATTATCTCTTGTGTTTAACAACACTTAAATTTCTTGCGTACAGTCTGCATAGTCTAGTTTTGACGCTCTTCTAAAAAATGTTAATATATTTTGTTGTTATAGAGTTCCAATTCCTACAATTTTCTTGCTTGGCATAGAACCATTATAATTTCTGTTGAATTTATTTCTGCAAGAGTCTTGCTTCTTGCCATGGTTCACATGTATTTATTTGTTCAATGCCAAGGTGATGTTACGAGCCAAGTAGGTGGTAGTACTTATAAGTCACTTAAAAAATACATTATAAAACTTCTACATAAGCTTGGTTCTAATTCTCAAACCTAGTGCTCACTTGTATATAAGTCGGTAGCTTTTCAATTTGTTCAAGAAAGCCAAATTATTCAGATGTGTTTTTAGTTTTCTGTAAGCTCGATCTTCTATTCAGAACTTCACACAATCCTTCTGCTACATGTATGTCTAAATTTTTTGGTACAAGTTTCTTGCCTTTATTCTCTGCTTGGAAATTGTATTACGAACTTTGTTAATAATATGTGTTTGTTCTGTTCTGATAAGGTTTTAGCTTTGTTCGCTATCCATGTTGCACCGCTTTAAGATATATTAGAATCATTAGTTGCGTTGTGCTATCCTCAATGAACTCGAATACCTTTATTCATTGCCCATGGAGTACCTTATGAGTTAATTTACGTTAAGAGAGCTAGTTCGTTTTGCTGTTATGTTTTGCTGTTATGTTTACACATTTTATTGACCATGTAAAGATGACCTAGAGATTTGTCTAATGAGTAAAAACCGGTTGTATATGCCCCTATACCATATCTATTGAAATATAATAGTCCTTTTATACAGATTGGTAAGTGTGGAGTAATTGAACCTGTGACCTCAAGGTTACGAGCCTAGTAATCTACAAAACTGCTTTTGAGTTTGTGTAGGAGTTTGTTTAGTCTCGTTTGCTATCTATTTCTGTACATTTAAATGACTCTTTATTTGTTGTGGATTTATAATTTTAAATAACTTATGTGTAACCTTAACACTTTTTTGTGAGTTATACCCGTCATCTGCTTATTAAGCAGTATAGTGAAAAATGTGAATGCCAAAATTGACTTGTAACCAGATAATTTTATATAGTGTGTTTTCCTCATTTTCCGCTGCATTTTCAATGACAATATAGTTACATGGTTGCATTTTTCTATTTTTACTGTTGTGTTGTTAAGCTAAGAACTTTAGGATAAATTCTATAATTAAGATATATTTGGCTTACATTTTGCTAGGACCTTGGTATTTATTTTTGTATAAATATATTTTTATACTATGATGTAATATAGTATAATATGGATACCCCCAAAAAAATTTAATTCTTTTGTAAAACTGCATGTACTCTATGGCCACTTCATTTCCTATATGTTTTTCTTTTGCCTTCTCACTTCGGGTTTTGCTAGTTCAGATAGTTTTTTCTTTGTGTGACTAAGTTTATATGTATAATAAATTTCTTTAATACATTACTTGAGTTGTGTGATATTTGATCTCAACCTCAATTCAGATAGTTTTTGCTTTGTGTGACTAAGTTTATATGTATAATAAATTTCTTTAACACATTACTTGAGTTGTGTGATATTTGATCTCAACCTCAATTCATACTAACTTGTCTCGGTTGCTTTTATTGGAATTTTTTGTCTCCACTATATAATTATGAATATTTCATGTAAAAATATATCAAGTCTCGGTAGCTTTTATTGGATTTTTTTTGTCTCCACTACATAATTATAGTTCATGAAGAAATATATCAAAGTTACTTAGTAGATGAATCTGAATCATCTCGTATTGATTTTTCTGCATTATTACTTGAGATATAGCAGCACAACACTTGCATTGCTATCCCACGACCTTGTTCTCACAGTTTGGGCTGCTCCCATCAACACATTTTTTAGTGAATCTTTGAAAGATAGATATTGTGATTAGTTCTTATCTTTACTAATGAAATATCGAGTAGACACGAATTCCCTTGAATTTGGAATATGGGAAAGTCGCCTTGCATCCCGTGTTGGGGGTCAAAATTTGTCACAAAATACGAAGGAGATCAATAAACCCGGACGGAGGTAGTCCTTTTGTGAGGTCTTTTTTATTCCGTATCATAGTCAAGTCTTGAGTTCACTTTCTAGTCAGTATTCTTTCTTCTAAGTGTGATAACTATTTTAATGACTATTTTTACAAATAAGTGCAAGTTAACAACAACCATCGCTTAATACTATTCTACATCTGCAATACAAAGTTTGTACATTTAAAATTTTTCTAGGTAACTTTTTGCGTTCCACAACTAGGCCATACATTTTGATTCATGGTTCTTATTAATGTTCATATCCCATTGCCAAGTTAATTTGGTAGAAAGAATATTGTTGTAGTGTTGTTGTGTTGATTACAACAATTTTTTCCTTCTAAGATGGTGCACCATGCGTTGAATTGTCCCAAAATTGGTGCATGGCTGCTGAATTTTGTGTGTGATTGTGTACATTGTCATTATGTAAGGTGTTAATTTCGCATGTTGACCTTACGTCTGGCTTACCTGAGTTGACGTCTTTATGAAGCTTTTGACCGATTTTGATTTGACCATCTGTAGAATATATTCATGTTTGGTTTAGTGGACAGTCATGTAATTGTAAGCTTGAAATGATGAATTCTATTATGCTGTGGAACTTGTTTTTTTAGTGCATTTTGTTTATAGATCTCTTGCATTGACATTTGCTATTTATGTGTTATATTTTTCTTATTTTATTACTATACAATACTGTCTATCTTATGTATCTGATTGAATCTTGCCTCTTAAATGATGTTATACCTTCTATTTGTATGATTTAGTTTAAAGAGAATTGTTAGTCCTTCTGTATGTATGAGTGTTTGTGCCCATGAAAAATCGTTGTGCTGTCTCTTCAATCAATAGTTTCTTACATGGCTCTCATTTGTAATGTTGATATGTGTTTTATCTGGTATACAGTTCTCTTGTGTTTATTCTGTGCTTGATGACCCGTTAGTATTGCAGTATGCCTTGGTTATAATCGTCGCATATCGATTCACAATATAAGTTTTGTGACATACTCCTACATTTTATATTTTGTTAAATAATCTATGGTCAAAATACGAAGGAGACCTGGATGGAGGCAGTACTTCTGTGAGGTTTTTTTCATTCCATATAATAGCCAAGTCTTGAGGTATTTTTCCTTCTAGGCTTAACAACTAAATTAATATTTTCAAATAAGTTCAAGTTGATTACAACCATCGCTTCTAGTACGTTCATTGGTACGATGCTACATCTGCAATGCGAAGATTGTACATTTAGATTTTTTCTAGATATCTTTTTGCATTCTACAACTAGGCCATACATTTTGACTCGTGGTTCTTATAAATGTTAATATTATCCCATTGCCAAGTTAATTTGGTAGAAAAACATTGTTGTAGCGTTGTTGTGTTTATTAAAAGAATTTTTTCCTTCTAAGATGGTGTACTATGCTGATTACAAGAATTTTTTCCTTCTAAGATGGTGCACTATGCGTTAAACTTTTTTGACTATGTGCTGTCCCAAAATTAGTGCATGACTGTTGAGTTGTTTTGTGTGATTGTGTACATTGTCATTATGTAAGTTGTTAATTTTGCATATTGAATGTCTGGCTTACCTGAGTTGGCGTCTGGCGTCTTTATGAAGCTTTTGATGGATTTTGATTTGTTGAAAATATCAACTATCTGTAGAATATATTCATGTTTGGTTTAGTGGACAGTCATGTTCCTGTAATGTTGTCCATTATAATTGCAAGCTCGAAATGATGAATTCTGTTTTGATCTGGAACTTGGGGTTTTTAGTGCATTTTCTTTATAGATCTCTAGCATGGACATTTTCTATTTATGTGTTATAATTTCCTTATTTCATTACTATACAATACTATCTAATGTATCTGACTGATTGAATCTTGCATCTTAAATGATGTTTTACCTTCTATTTGTATGATTTGGTTTATAGAAAATTGTTAGTCATTCTGTATATATGAGTGTTTGTGTCATAAGAAATCGTTGCGCTGTCTCTTGCTTCTTACATGGCTCTCATTTGTAATGTGGATATGTGTTGTCATCAGGTATACAATTCTCTTGTGTTTATTCTGTGCTTGATGACCCGTTAGTATTGCAGTATGCCTTGGTTGTTATAATCGTTGCAGTTTATTTATATATGAGTGATGATTTTGAATAGGAGTAGTTGATTGTCATCTAGTATGTGTTGTCATCTGTTATACCGTTCTTATGTGTTTATTGTGTGCTTGATGACCCGTTAGTATTGTAGTATTCCTTGGTAGTTATAATTGTTGCAGTTTGTTTATATGTGAGTGTGATTTTGAATAGGAGTAGTTGATTGTTCAACTAATAATAGGTAAAGTTTGGAGTTCTTATGCCTTTGTTTCCGGAGTTGGTTTATCTTTCGTGGTTTGAATATGTTGTTAATATTTGTTCATCTGCTATCTTGTGTGCTATCGTGTGCAAAATGATCCCTTGAATGGAGATGGTAAAGTGATTTGTTTTGCTTAGGTTCTTAAATACGAGTACTTCATAAAACTTTATTGCTTCATATGTGGTCACAAGGTGGTCATAATTTCTCTCTAGAATTGTGGTATGTGTTTGGTTACATTGTTCATGAATCCAAATAACACCTAATGTATCTGTGAGACTCCCTAGTAATTTAGGAGGGGGGGGGTTGATCCTCTTTCTTTCTGTAGTTAAGTTGCTGAGCTGTTAATTTTACTAGTTCTACTTGCTGTCACTCACAAGAATCTCAGGATATATTTTACTAGTTCTAGTTCTACCCGTTAGAGCTTTCATGGGGATCACTCTTGTCAATGGATTTGTTATATTTTTCTTGTGTGTTAGTATGCGGGCTTCTGTTTGTATACTAGGTCTCATCAATTAGCAACTAACTGAATCTTATCCTCTTGACAAATTAGAGTAGTCTTGACCAAATATACTTATTATCTCTTGTGCAGTCACTATTAAATTTCTTGGGTTCAGCCTGCATAGTCTAGTTTTGACAATCTTTTCGTATAATGTCAAATATGTTATGCTTTGTTGTAGAGTTCCAGTTCCTACTTTTTTGTCTCGGCATAGAACCATTATTCTCTATTGAATTCAATGACAATGTTAAGGTGATGTTACAAGCCAGGTAGGTGTTAGTATGTTATATGCTTTTGGAGTTATAAGTCACCTGAAAAATACATTATAAAACTTCTACATAAGCTTACTTCTAATACTAACTTAGTGGTCAGTTGTATATAATTCGGTAGCTTTTCAGTTAGTTCAAGAATAATTTTATAGATGTGTTCTTAGGTTTCTGTAAGCTAGTTCTACATGTATGTCTAAAAATTTCCCTACAGTTTTTCTTGCCTTTATTCTCTTCTTGGAAATTATATTACTAACTTTGTTAATAATAAATGTTTGGTTATGTGTTTTGTTCTGATCTGGTTTTAGCTTTGTTCCCTATCTATGTTGCATCGCTTAAGTTATATTAGAATCATTAGATGCGATGTGCTATCATTAATGAACCCGTATACCTTTATTCATTGCCCATGAGATACCGTACGAGTACCTTTATTCATTTCCTATGGGCTACCGTATGAGTTTCTTTACGTTTAGAGAGCTAAGTTTGCTCTGCTGTTATGTTTACACATTTTAGTGACCATGTAAAGTTGACAGGGATTTGGAACTAATGAGTAAAAATGGGCTGGATACACCCCTCTACCATATCTGTAGAAATAGAAATGTCCTGAACCCGAGTACCTTTATTCATTGCCTATGGGCTACCGTATGAGTTTCTTTACGTTTAGAGAGCTAGTTCGCTCTGCTGTTATGTTTACACATTTTAGTGACCATGTAAAGTTGACAGGGATTTGGAACTAATGAGTAAAAATGGGCTGGATACACCTCACTACCATATCTGTAGAAATAGAATTGTCCTGAACCTGAGTACCTTTATTCATTGCCCATGGGATACCGTACGAGTTTCTTTGCGTTTAGGCAGCTAGTTTGCTCTGCTGTTATGTTTGCACATTTTAGTGACAATGTAAAGTTGACAAGGATTTGGAACTAATGAGTAAAAATGGGCTGGATACGCCCCTCTACCATATCTGTAGAAATAGAATTGTCCTTTTATACAGATTGGTAAGTGTGTTGACGGTAATCGAACCCGTGACCTCAAGCCTAGTGAGCTACCAAACTTCTTTGACTTTGTGTAGGAATTTGTTTAATCTCGTTTGTTATCTATTTCTGTGCATTTCAATGATATCTTTATTTGTTGTGAATTTATGATGTTAAATAACTTATGTGTAACCTTGACACTTTTTTGTGAGTTCTACCTGTCATCTGTTATTAAGCAGTATAGTGTAAAATGTGAATGTGAAAATTGACTTGTAACCAGATTATTTTTAGATACTATGTTCTTCTTTCCTCATTTTCCGTTGCATTTTGAATGACAATATAGTGACATGTTCGTAATGTTGTTAAGTATGTTTCTCCTATTTGCACCATGCCAGTAAAACATGTAGTTTGCGGTTTGCGTTAATTTAACTAACTACACGATAAATTTTACAATTGAGATATATTTGGCTTCCATTTTGTTAGTACCTTGGTAAAAAATATTTGTATAAATATATTTTTATACTATGATGCAATATAGAATATTATGGTTACTAAGGTTTTTTTTACCTTATTCTTTTGTAAAATTGCATGTACTCTATGGGCCACTTCATTTCTTATAAGATTTGGGTTTTGCTAGTTCAGTTAGTTTGTAATTTTTGTGACTTAGGTTTATATGTACTCCCTCCGTCCAGGTGCATAGGGCGTTTAAGAATGTGCAGCGTAACCTAGGTGCTTATGTATTGGGCTAAAATATATCAATTACCGTGTATTCATATGGGTAATTAATGAATTTATTGGGACGAAGCACTTGGGCAGCCAACCATCGCGTGTGACTTTTCGCATGCACAAGCGTTAAATATGCACTGAGGTTTGCATGAACTAGCCATTGGCAGCAACCGGCCGGAAGTACCTCATTATCTAAACTTTAATGAAGAAATTAAGTACTGCACATCATGCTAGGCAGCTTTGGCGACCAATATTATTGGAACTTTCTAATTTCATTAGACTTCTAATGCACCTGGACAGAGGGAGTATAATAAATTCCTGAACCACCTCACTCGAATTGTGTGAAATTTGATCTTAACTTCAATTCATAGTAACTTGTCTCCGTAGCTTTATGTGTTATATTTTCCTTCTTTCATTATTATGCAATACTGCTTTGTGCTTTCTGTATCTGATTGATTGAATCTTGCCTCTTAAATGATGTTATAGCTTCTATTTGTATGATTTGGTTCTAGAGAATTTTTAGTCATTTTGTATATATGAGTGTTTGTGCCCATACAAAATTGTTGCGCTGTCTGTTCACTCAATAGCTTTTTTCATAGCTTTCATTTGTAATGTGGATATGTGTTATCATCTGGTATATAGTCCTTTTTTTGTTTATTGTATGCCCTGGTTGCAGATATATGTTAGCATTGCAGTATGCCCTGGTTGTTATAACCGTCGCAGTTTGTTTCTATATAATTGATGATTTTGAATATGAGTAGTTAATTGTTCAACTAATAATAGGTAAAGTTGGGAGTGCTTATACCTTAAAAAATATTATCTTTGTTTCCTGAATTAGTTGTTATCTTTCGTGGTTGGATTATGTTGTTAATTTGTGTTCATTTGCTATATTGTGATCTATCGTGTGCAAAATGACCCCTTGAACCAGGCTCCTCCTTAAGTTTGGAGATGGTACAGTGATTTGTTTGGCTTAGATTCTTAAATACGACTACTTCAGAAAACTTGATTGCTTCATATGATCTTTTTTATGTGATTACAATGTGGTGATATGTTCTCTCTAGAGTTGTGGTATGTGTGTGGTTACATTTTGAATGAATCCAAATAACACCTAATGTATCTGTGCGAATTTAGGGGCGATGATCCTCTTTCTTTCTGTACTTAAGGTTGCTGTGCTATCAATTTTACTAGTTCTACTTGATGTTGCTCATGAAAATCTCAGGATATGTTTTACTAGTTCTAGTTCTATCCGTTAGAGATTTCATGAGGATTACTCTTGTCAATGTATATGTTTCCATAGTGTTAAATTTTCCTTGTGCGTTATTTTTTTGCCAAAGGATCTTAGTAGGTCTTCTCATTTCTATTTTTGTGCAACTCTTTACGATTTCTGGTATGTTCTGAAATCCAGGATTTCAGTAGATAACAAGATAGTATCTATGTATTTGCTCAGTAGCCTGTTGTTTTAATGGTAGCCTTATTTTATCTTCGTTTCTTTAAAAAAAATTGTGTGAAGCATTTGTATGGGGTGGGGTGAGGGTGCGTAACACTGCCAATGCCGGTCCCAAGCCCGGATAAAAGTGGAGGGAGCACATACTAACTATTGTATGCAATAGATTTGTATTTTTCTTTTGTATGTTTTGTGGAAGTTCTTTCAGTATTCTGTGCTAGAACGGGAATGGGCAGCGTCTTATATTGTGGGATAGAGGGAGTATGTGCTAGAGCTGGAGTGGATGGCCCTAGATGGAGACCTGGGAAGAACGTTCCTTTTTTCTCAAGAACACGCAACGAGATAGTTGCCTATTGATTTTATTGAGGTGGGAAAGAGGTGTTGTGGCTCAATTACAGAAGTTCCTTTGACTTTATTAAGGTGGGAAAGGGTGTTGTGGCTCAATTATAGAAGTTCCTTGTTACAGCGATATACTTTGCCACCCTAGCCGCCTAATACATTACACTAGTCAGTTATCCTGCCGCGGCCTCTGCCTTCTCACAGGTGCCGTCGGATTTGCTACGAATGGCCAGATTTCATGGGCTGGTTCCCCCACCATGCAATTTGTAGAAAAACCCCTACACATCTATTCTCTATCTCTATCCATGTGTGTCTGGCACAACTTTACAACACCCCTTCTTCTCGAGTTCAAACAAAAATCCCCTTCTTCCACATCTCTCCGCTCCTCATCCTCGATCTGAAATCGAGTAGGATAGCACCATGCCTACGGCGCCCAAGCCGGTCTAGTCCAGCACGCCACCGCCGCACGAGCTAGATCCTCGCTCGCTCGCAACCCATAGCCGCATTTTTCCGCCTCGTTGCGCCGCCGGGCTCTTGCCCGACGTTGTTCAAGGCCTCGTTCCTGTGCCTCCAGAGCGCGCTTGGTCCACAACGCCGCCGCCTCCAGGAAGATGCGCCTACCTCCATCAATTTAATATAGTGGAGCTGCAGGATCGTGGAGTCCCTAATCTAGGGTTTCTTATTTCAGTTCCAGACTACAACAAGGTCAGTTTAATATAGTTCAAGGAAAACAGTTCTAGGGTTTCTTATTTCTTTGCGCCATACGAACTAAGTTAATTGCTTATGTCGTGATGGTGCTGTTAGTTCTGATATTAGTTTACCATATCAAGTCAACTACTAGTATTTCATTATTTGCAAATCTTAACTAGATTTCATAACACCAAAAGCTTGATATACTTGCATTTTGTACAGAGCTGATGTGTTGAGAGAAAGACCATTAGCAGTTTTTACTGCATGTGATGCTGCACATGGACGATGTGGTAAGCTGCTAGGTGTTCCTGGTCATCTCTACGGAAAAGGCAATTTGCGGGATTCTGCAACAACAATCAAACCTAGCTATTTTCTTCCCTACCAGCATAGTGTTCGGGTGAGTTATCTATGGTTTTATTGAAGTGTATGAAAGCTAAATTTATATTTCTACAGTTTTAAAATGGAATTCTGAAGTTAAAAGCTTGTTTTAAATTTTGCCAGTACAAGCAGAAGCTTATAGAACAAGTGCAACTATTAAGACTTTAGCCTTGACCCTAAGTTATAGCCTACAGATTTACATTCGCTTGTGTACAATATAGCCTTTCTAATGTATTTTGTAAGCAATATTACATACGCAACAGCGGGCTGCACAATAAATCAAATACCTTCAGTTCAGAATATGACTCATCCCTTTGGCTGATACTCACATATCATCGATCATCTATATTTTAATTTTCGAATTCAGAATATAAAGCATTAGCACCCTTCATGATTATTCACACAAAGTTAATTAGAGTTAAGGTTAAATCTGACGAGATGTCAATGAATACGTGTTCTAAAATCAGAGTAGATACAAGTTAATGTGTTTAGATAGTTACCCAAGATAAAACAGTGAGGATAGACCAACAAGAAAATGCCTTAAGGAAAAGAATCAAACGTGACTTTCTTCCGTACAGGAACTCAATTCATCACGTTCTCCTTTGAGCCTCTGAAACCTGAATATCTTAAGGGTACACAGTATGATAACTCAACTCTTCACTGGCACATACTTCTGGTGCCAAAACCTACGAAAGTCATTTTGAAATAAGAGCCTTTATAGCTAACTTTTTGGGCAATGTGTACTAAATATAAACATCATACTTATGCCATGCTCGGTACTAATTTAATTTTTCATGCCGTACTCTCTTTTTGTGCTATTTGTGTTCAGAATTTGTTATCAATAAAAAAGACTGATCATGATTTCCTGAAAACGATTCAAAACCCTTGATGCAGAACGAAAACCTGTTGTTGCTCTCATAATACATTCTAAAGTTGTATTTTTTCTACGCAGTTAAGAATGGCAGCTTGCGTGGATCTCGTGGAGAGTGCGATGTCATCGTGTCCTATGGAAACAAATGTTTGCGATGATGCTGAATCCATTGTTGTTGCAAGCTCTACCATATCAGATTGCTTTAGCACACCAACGAGCAACAGGAACATTCCATTTTGTGTGCTTATCTTGGGACTTGAATAATTTGTGTTGTCTCTCGCATACATGTTGTTATTGATACTCATTTGATATTATAATCTCGTTTCAGATTACCTCCTGGACTCCCGAATGTGATGAGGAAAAAAAACCAGCCATAGGTATGGAGTTCAAAGATTTGGCTGCGGGTGAGCACTTCTACAAGTCGTATGCCCATAGTGTAGGCTTTTCTGTACGGACAGGGCAGAGTAGAACTGTTGGAAATGAACAAGTGTGGAAGAGATTTTATTGCAATAGGCGTGGATGGCGATCAGAGAAAGAGCAAACCAATATTAAGCGCAAGACAAAGATTACTAGGTGTGACTGCCAGGCAATGATAACTCTAAAATGGAAAGGTGATAAGTACATTGTGAAAACATTTTTTGAGAACCATACACATGAGTTAGCCTCGCCTAGCAAACAACAATTCCTGAGATCCAATAGAGAAGTTAGTGACAGTGCAAAGAGTTCTTTGTTCACATGTCATACAACAAGCATTGGCACCTCTGCGGCGTACCGCTTACTTCGTGTCGGCGATGGTGGGTTTGAGAAAGTACGTTGCACCAAGAGAGATCTTCAAAATTACCACCGTTACTTGAAATGCGCCATCAATACCTCAGATGCACAGATGTTTGTTGACAATCTTGCAAGGAGGAAGGAAGCCAACCCAGCATTCTTCTTTGATTACATGCTGGATGAAAAGGGTCGATTGGTGCATATATTTTGGGCTGATACAACTTCTAGGAAGAACTATGCACATTTTGGAGACGTTATCTCTTTTGACTCAACCTATACGACTAATCAGTATAATATGATATTTGCACCTTTCACTGGAGTGAACCATCATAAGCAATCAATATTCCTTGGTGCAGCACTTATCTCCAACGAAAAGGCAGAGTCGTATATCTGGGTGTTTCAAACCTTCTTGAAGGCAATGGGGGGAAAGAAGCCTAGCCTCATAATAACAGACGAAGCTGCTAGTATGAAAAATGCTATTGACAAAGTTCTTCCATCAACTATGCATCGCCTGTGCATGTGGCACATTATGCGAAAAGTCCCTGAAAAGGTGGAACCTTCTTTGAGGAACAATGATGATTTCTATACCCGCCTCAATTCATGTGTTTGGGGGTATGAAACTGCAACAGAATTTGAGGAAGCATGGTCTTCCCTTATTACTGATTTTTCTTTGCAAGATAACACTTGGTTTGCTCATAGATATTCAATTCGTGAGTCATGGGTGCCTGCGTATTACAAGGACATATATTTGGCGGGCATTCTGAGGACCACCTCTACGTCAGAGAGTGCGAACAGTTTTTTTAGTCATTTCATTGGTTACAAGTATGCATTAGTCGAGTTCTGGCTCAGGTTTATAAGTGCCTTAGAGGAACAACGACACAATGAGTTGATTGAAGAAAATGTCAGTTTGCAATCAATGCCTGAGCTGCGAACATCATGGAAAATAGAGAAACATGCAAGTGTTGTCTTCACGCACAAGGTGTTTGATGCATTAAAAAATGAGATCCTCGCAGCTCGTGAATATTGTGTTGTTGAGAGCATGAGGCTTGAGGGGGAAGAGAAAATCACAGTAATTAGCGATGGTCGATCTGCCAAGGTTCAAGAGGTAGTACTAAACACAACAACAATGGATGGTCATTGCATCTGCAAGCTATTTAAGTCTCATGGCATTCCATGCCGTCATCTTATTCTTATTCTGAGAGGTGCAAGGGTTGACGAACTTCCAAGCCAGTTTGTTCTGAAAAGATGGACAAAAATGTGCAAAAAAGAAGCCATATTTGATGAAGATGGCAACCTCTTGGAAGAGAAAACCAAGAGCCCCCTGGTTATTGCAATGGAAAAGAAAACTTCTGGTGCACGCAAGGACTTTGAGGAATCCATTCGCTTGGCCGCACACTCAGTTGAAACCATGGAGCTAGTTACAACTTGTCTTGCCAATCTCGTTGAAAATGTTAGACAAATGGTTCCAGCGGACAAACAAACAAGGAAGGATGAGTTTCAGTCTTTCCTCGGTTGTAGCATTCCTTCCCAAATTGAAATACACCCACCATATGATGTTCGCGCTCCTGGAAAATGCAAGAGAATTAAAGGACATTTGGACAAGGGTGGGAAAAAAAGCAAGGTGGCTGGTAACAAGGAGAAGGGGAAGACGATACGGATGTGTTCTTTATGCCACCAGCTCGGTACACATGATAAACGCACTTGTCATACGAAATCTACATTGTAACTTACAGGTAATGTATCTACTTTATACTTACCTGCTCATAATACACGCTACCAAACATTTATATTATTTTTGTAAGTCAAGCAGAAAATTTCCTGGAATTTAAAGGATTTCTGCGTCTTCTCACTAAACTTGTATATTTTATTTATGTAGATATTTGAAGCACATCATGGCACTCCCTTGGTCCATTCAAAAGCAGAAACTTTCACGGGATATCAGCTTCTAGTATTCGAAATATGTATACATTATTATGTAGAAGTTATGTACAGTATTAGTTTCTATTTCTAGAACTAAGTTGAATGCAAGCTTTGTACTGACCACCTGATGGCCGATGCTTACTTGATCCTACGTTTATTCCACACCATGGTTTCAGAAAAAATACAAGCACACCTGAAGACATGATGCTTAATTGATAGTTTGATACTACCTATGTTCCAAATTACAAGATGTTTTGATAGTCTATTTTAGTCTACCAAAACTTCTTATAATTTGGAATAGAGATAATTACTCATGGGTTGAATATTAATGCAATTCTTAAATGACATTAGTTTGATTCTTCAGTTCTGCCAGAATACTCCATCGAAAATGTGTACTCTTTAACTGAACGAAACCTACAAATCTTTATCACATACACACAGACTCTATTTAGCAAATATTGTAAAAAATAAAGAAAAATTCGGGTAATCCCATTGAGCCAAAATCCTCGGAACAACAAATTTGCAAATTGGCACAGGATGTCTCGGGGAAGGTACAGGAGCAGACCGTACTAGAGGGCCTGATTTTTCTAGGGAGGGGCTAGGGGCATCTTAGATTGGGAAGGGCCTTATTGCAAAGTGTAACTTGTGCTTGCGGGCGTTTTTTGTAATATGACTGGAAGGAGATCTGAACCGTTGGTACATGATCCAACAGATCATAGCAAGAATTTGCAGATTTTCAGGATCTGTTCATTTCCACCAGATACGCTCCCGTGGATACGCCCCTCTACCATATCTGTAGAAATAGAATTGTCCTTTTATACAGATTGGTAAGTGTGTTGACAGTAATCGAACCCGTGACCTCAAGCCTAGTGAGCTACCAAACTTCTTTGACTTTGTGTAGGAATTTGTTTAATCTCGTTCGTTATCTATTTATGTGCATTTCAATGATATCTTTATTTGTTGTGAATTTATGATGTTAAATAACTTATGTGTAACCTTGACACTTTTTTGTGAGTTCTACCTGTCATCTGTTATTAAGCAGTAAGTGTAAAATGTGAATGTGAAAATTGACTTGTAACCAGATTATTTTTAGATACTATGTTCTTCTTTCCTCATTTCCGTTGCATTTTGAATGACAATATAGTGACATGTTTGTAATGTTGTTAAGTATGTTTCTCCTATTTGCACCATGCTAGTAAAACATGTAGTTTGCGGTTTGCGTTAATTTAACTAACTACACGATAAATTTTACAATTGAGATATATTTGGCTTCCATTTTGTTAGTACCTTGGTAAAAAATATTTGTATAAATATATTTTTATACTATGATGCAATATAGAATATTATGGTTACTAAGGTTTTTTTTACCTCATTCTTTTGTAAAATTGCATGTACTCTATGGGCCACTTCATTTCTTATAAGATTTGGGTTTTGCTAGTTCAGTTAGTTTGTAATTTTTGTGACTTAGGTTTATATGTACTCCCTCCGTCCAGGTGCATAGGGCGTTTAAGAATGTGCAGCGTAACCTAGGTGCTTATGTATTGGGCTAAAATATATCAATTACCGTGTATTCATATGGGTAATTAATGAATTTATTGGGACGAAGCACTTGGGCAGCCAACCATCGCGTGTGACTTTTCGCATGCACAAGCGTTAAATATGCACTGAGGTTTGCATGAACTAGCCATTGGCAGCAACCGGCCGGAAGTACCTCATTATCTAAACTTTAATGAAGAAATTAAGTACTGCACATCATGCTAGGCAGCTTTGGCGACCAATATTATTGGAACTTTCTAATTTCATTAGACTTCTAATGCACCTGGACAGAGGGAGTATAATAAATTCCTGAACCACCTCACTCGAATTGTGTGAAATTTGA
This sequence comes from Bromus sterilis, assembly GCA_950022295.1. Taxonomy (NCBI): domain Eukaryota; kingdom Viridiplantae; phylum Streptophyta; class Magnoliopsida; order Poales; family Poaceae; genus Bromus; species Bromus sterilis. Next base: position 240,555,247 of record OX465598.1, on the reverse strand, counting down.
TCTTAACTTCAATTCATAGTAACTTGTCTCCGTAGCTTTATGTGTTATATTTTCCTTCTTTCATTATTATGCAATACTGCTTTGTGCTTTCTGTATCTGATTGATTGAATCTTGCCTCTTAAATGATGTTATAGCTTCTATTTGTATGATTTGGTTCTAGAGAATTTTTAGTCATTTTGTATATATGAGTGTTTGTGCCCATACAAAATTGTTGCGCTGTCTGTTCACTCAATAGCTTTTTTCATAGCTTTCATTTGTAATGTGGATATGTGTTATCATCTGGTATATAGTCCTTTTTTTGTTTATTGTATGCCCTGGTTGCAGATATATGTTAGCATTGCAGTATGCCCTGGTTGTTATAACCGTCGCAGTTTGTTTCTATATAATTGATGATTTTGAATATGAGTAGTTAATTGTTCAACTAATAATAGGTAAAGTTGGGAGTGCTTATACCTTAAAAAATATTATCTTTGTTTCCTGAATTAGTTGTTATCTTTCGTGGTTGGATTATGTTGTTAATTTGTGTTCATTTGCTATATTGTGATCTATCGTGTGCAAAATGACCCCTTGAACCAGGCTCCTCCTTAAGTTTGGAGATGGTACAGTGATTTGTTTGGCTTAGATTCTTAAATACGACTACTTCAGAAAACTTGATTGCTTCATATGATCTTTTTTATGTGATTACAATGTGGTGATATGTTCTCTCTAGAGTTGTGGTATGTGTGTGGTTACATTTTGAATGAATCCAAATAACACCTAATGTATCTGTGCGAATTTAGGGGCGATGATCCTCTTTCTTTCTGTACTTAAGGTTGTTGTGCTATCAATTTTACTAGTTCTACTTGGTGTTGCTCATGAAAATCTCAGGATATGTTTTACTAGTTCTAGTTCTATCCGTTAGAGATTTCATGAGGATTACTCTTGTCAATGTATATGTTTCCATAGTGTTAAATTTTCCTTGTGCGTTATTTTTGTGCCAAAGGACCTTAGTAGGTCGTATCATTTCTATTTTGGTGCAACTCTTTACGATTTCTGGTATGTTCTGAAATCCAGGATTTCAGTAGATAACAAGATAGTATCTATGTATTTGCTTAGTAGCCTGTTGTTTTAATGGTAGCCTTATTTTATCTTCGTTTCTTTAAAAAAAATTGTGTGAAGCGTTTGTATGGGGTGGGGTGAGGGTGCGTAACACTGCCAATGCCGGTCCCAAGCCCGGATAAAAGTGGAGGGAGCACATACTAACTATTGTATGCAATAGATTTATATTTTTCTTTTGTATGTTTTGTGGAAGTTCTTTCAGTATTCTGTGCTAGAACGGGAATGGGCAGCGTCTTATATTGTGGGATAGAGGGAGTATGTGCTAGAGCTGGAGTGGATGGCCCTAGATGGAGACCTGGGAAGAACGTTCCTTTTTTCTCAAGAACACGCAACGAGATAGTTGCCTATTGATTTTATTGAGGTGGGAAAGTGGTGTTGTGGCTCAATTACAGAAGTTCCTTTGACTTTATTAAGGTGGGAAAGGGTGTTGTGGCTCAATTACAGAAGTTCCTTGTTACAGCGATATAGTTTGCCATCCCTAGCCTCCTAATACAGTACACTAGTCAGTTATCCTGCCGCGGCCTCTGCCTTCTAGCTAACATCAATAACTTGATTTTCTCCACTGTGCAACGCGCCCTCTGCCTTCTAGCTAACATCCATAACTTGATTTCCTCGACTGTTAGATGCACAACACTTGTTCTGTGGATCCTTTGTTGTCGAATACTCGAGCGTTTCTCTCGATTCATAACTTGCGCATACCTGCGATCAGAACCGTGCCCACTTGTTTCGGTTTCCTTGGTGGCATCCTGCTAAGAGATGTACACCACCAATCATGTATTGTGGCATGTGAGCAGTCCAGCTCCATAGGCGATAGAAAGAGATGACAGAAGGAGATGATAGAATTGCCTAGAGAAAGGGCATCGAACCATCAGGTGGTCGATATCTTCACTGGCTGCGTGCACAGAAGGCACCCCGGTGTATGTTGCATCCCTCTTCTGCAAATACGATCCTCGGTTCAACACCTGCCATTACGAGCCAGGTAAAGTAGCTTCTTTTGGGTGTGCGTAGTTCTGCCACAGATTTGCTGTGTAGTCAGTTTACTTTGAACCCATGAAGAAGGTTCCGTAAGCTGAGTGCGCCGAGTAATTGCCATTGGCCTCAAGTCGCCACACAAATTGGTCTGAATGGGAAGCGAGCCTCACATATCCTTGATCCGGCAGTTGTCATGTCATGCCACAGAAACCATACGATTCTCTGACGAATGGGAATAGGCTTGGCACGATTTCCATAGTGTTGCGGTTTCCAATCTATCAATCTTTGCCAGAACCTCACTCTATCGCCATAACCTCACAGAAGTATGCGGACAGAACATGAAAGTATCCGGTAACTTGAGAGGTGCGTTTATGTTGCAAACCCCATTGGAGTTTTGCCAAACGCCACCCAAGCAGAGCCAGGACAAATTTTGTGATTCCTGATCCTGTAAATACTTGAGCTACACTTTACAGGTCACTCTGGTGCATAACTCTACTCATTGATGCCCAGTCCATGCCACGACGAGAGGAAGACTACTTCTTTTGGTATTTCTTAGTCTCTGTTTACTCTACCAAATTTCAAAGAACTCTGCAGTCTCCTTTGGCGTTCAATCGGAGAAGGTTGGTCATCGGCGAAGTGCAATCTATCGTCAGGTTGGGTTCGAGCTCTGAGTTGTCTGCAACCTGAGGAGGCAACTAATCAAGATGGATTGAACATGGTCAAAAGAGCTACGTCGCTGATCATTCACACTTTGCCACATTTGGAAACCCTACAATGATTGCATGTTTGATCAATGCAGCACCTTGGTCTAGCACAGAAAAAGGAAATCTCCTGTCACTTTGAAGATGCAACCAGAAGTTGTTTTTCCTAGATAGTAACGGGGGAGAGAGGATCCTCACCTGGTATATATATTACTCAAAGTTATCCAAGATCATGGTGTTACAGAGGTGATACAAAGCCACATTGACCAGTGAGGATACCAGGATAGATAACAACGCCAAGATATGGTAGTTATCTTATCAGTCGGTTCTTTAAACCGATGATCCCAAAGTTCAAATCAGTACAATTATTCTGTATTGTTGTGTGAGGAGTTGTGGTCTTCATTCTGAAAGCAGCGAAATTTCAGAAATCTCATATCTTCCATAGGATAGGCGGTAGAACCTCTGGCCAAATGCAAGTATCCAGGTGAGAGCCACAATCAAAGTCGCTCAAAGATCCTGGAACCTATCAGACCTAGGCGCAGACAAAAGGACCGAGTGCTAGGTCAAGCAATGAATAAGTGCACCTTCGATGGTTGTCGCCCCTCCGCCAACTTCATTGAGACCACCCACTAAGAGGCACGTCTTTGGGCACCTGCTGTTGGAGCAAGAGCAACTTGGCTATCCAACATCCTTCCTTGGTGTAATTAGATTGCTCTTCCTTGTCTTTTCACTCTCAGGTTCTGGCAAATCACTTTTGTGATTCAATGCCAGACCTAAATCTTTATGAAGGGTGAACCCTCCGCCTCGCCCGCGCTTGCGCCGGTAGCCACTCCGGCTCCGGTGGCCACCCAGCGGCAGCCATGGCCTCCCATGTCTTGCTCTCCGCGTCCTCCTCCTCGGGCTCCTCTTCCCAGGAGGCCTCCTCTCAACCGGTGGTCGGCTCTGCTCTGGGGCCGCTCCTTTCGTCCGGGCCGGTGCTGCCGGTGCCGCCGTCCTTGACCTGGCAGGAGCAGCGGGGCGGGTCACGTCGCTCGCCGCCGCCCAGACCAACAACTCCCCCTGCTCGCCGCTCGCCCCCGACCGTCCTTCCTTCGCTCCGATCGCCCAACTTCAAATCCAAGATCCCGTTGCGCCTGCATGGTAAGTGCTACAACTGTGGAGATCCGGAGCACATCTCTCGCGGCTGCACAAACCCCACGCTTTGTGTTCGCTGCGGCATCCCCGGCCACCACTCCAGGGAGTAGAGGCGGCCCCGCAGCCCCTCCTTGGGGTCCGCTGAGCTGCGGCCGCCGCCGGCCCTCCGTGCTCGGTCCCCGTCCCCGCCGTCTGCGGCCTCGCCCCCACTTCCACCTCCGTCGCCTGGCCCTCCTCCTCAGAGTGCAATGCGCCTCCCGCCTCTGCCTCCGGGGCCCCCACCTCCAAATGTGGTGTGTCTTCTGCAGCCCTGGTCTCGGGTCGTCCGGATGGGGTCTGCGGAGGGTGTCGGCATCGGCTCGGCCTCCTCGGCGGCTTCTGCTTGCCACGTGCCGGAGGCTCCGGCCGCCGTGGAACATTGCTACCTCGCGTGCACTGAAGATCAGCTGCACGCCGAATTCGAACTGGTTGGGAGGGGGGGGGGGGCGGTGGTCACGTTCACCGGCACCAGGCCTCTCGTGGACATGGCGGACGCTGCTGCAACCATTCATCGTCACTGTGGTGTCGGTCCTGACGATATGTCCATCCGTCCCTTTTCGCCCGAAGATTTCTTGGTGACCTGCAACGACCTGAGCTCCCGCAACAAGCTGGTGGCGGCGGAGAGGGTTCCTGGGCCCTGGTTCTCTCTTAGCCTGCGGCCTTGGATCCGACAGGCGCAGGCTACGGCGGCAGGCCTATACTACATCGTTCCTTTGGACTTGATTGGCATTCCGCCGCATGTCTGGGGACGGCGTGCGGCAGAGGAGGTCCTTCGCGGCTGTGGCTTTGTGGTTGGGGTGGCCGACGCCTCGACGCACCTCCATGATATGTCCCGGTTCTGGATATGGCTGCGCACTGACAAGCCGGAGTGCATCCCGGAGCTGCGCCTGCTGTATGTGGAAGAGCCGGCTTCCCTGAGCTCGTCGGCACATGTGGTGGACAGATGGATCCACATTCCCTACTACCCCGTCAGGATTCATCAAGTCGCTGCAGCGGTGCTGGACCGGCCGAGATCTCCCGGTGATGCCCTGCCTCCCCCACCTCCCCCGCCGCCGTCACCGCCTCGGGATCCCTCGCCGTCTCGCTCCATGCCGGATTTTGGCTCTAGCTCGGGTACGCTGGGATCTTCTGGTTCTTCTCCTGACCTGGGAGGCCTAGAGGGTGGACCCCTGTCCCCGGCGGCGGGTCAAAGGTCTGCTGCGGGCGGTGGTCGGATGGTTGTTGTCCTCGCCCCGGCGGCGGCGCCGCCCATTGGAGAGCCGTTGGCGTTGGAGGAGCCGGTCGTGGCCTCTAACCCGGTCTCGGTCGTGGCTGTTTTGGACCGTGGTGGGCCAGCCCTGCAAAGGAAACCTTTGTGCGTCAGCCCGCAGTGCTCTCGGACCAGTGGGGCCTGCCTTGACCGGTCAACCAGCGTCGTGGATTCAAATTCAATCTTGTTTGGCCAGTTCAAGGTCCCGCTCCACGCTGGCCCGCTCCTGGAAGGCTCGCCTGCCTCTATCAGGTTGGCTAGGTGGACAGTGGATGCTGGTTGGCCAGCTCCTGGTTGTCTGGCTACCTCTGGCCCTGATGTGCCATGCCCACTGTTGACGCCTGTCCCCCTAGACCGTTCTGTCCCCCTGTTGGACGTGGCGACAAGTGACTCTGGCTTGGGGACCCACCTCCTTGCATGCAGTGGCTCTATCCTCATGGGCCATGCACGCTGCTGGTCCGTCTCTGGCACCGTTCGCTCCTGCGCTTTCTCTGTTGGTGGCCATGTGCTATTTTCGGATGGCGCAAATCCGGTCTCGAATTCGGTTTCGATGGCCGGTGAGTTTTTTTGCTGTCTCTCTCTCATCTGCGGATGAAGACACCGTGGCCCCTATCCCTCCTCCAACACTGCCACGTTCGCCAGGACAGGATGCCAACCTCCAAATGGTCTTACAGCAGATTCGGGCGCACATTGCGGATCCGGTGCTCCCCCTCCCCTCCATCCAGCGTGGGCGGCGGCCCAGAGCGGTGGTTCCTGAAGATCAGTGCGGTTGGAGCGTCCGACTGGCCAAATCTATGCAAGGTAAACCCACCTCCTGTGTGGCGCGTGCGCAACAAGTCCTCCTCGCAAAGATTGGTTTCTGCCTGGTGCAAGATGAACAAGACGTTGACAACATTGCTAAGTATGCCGAGTTCTTTCGCGCTCCGTTGCCGCCGGCTGGAATAGCAGCGCTCATTAAGTTGTTCAACTTGGAACCGTTGCCGGTGGGTGGCCTGTAGGGAGAGGTCTATCCCCCTGCTCACGTGGCCTGTGTGGGATTTTATTTATGGATGTACCAAACCATAACATACTCGTGTGGAATGTGCACGGGCTGAACAACCGTAGTCGCTTTGCTGTGGTGAAGTCGATGGTGGACGCACATTCGGCCTCTCTTGTCTGTCTGGTTGAATCTAAGCTTGCACAGGTGGATGGTTTTTTGGTTTCGGACCTACTAGGGCATCTGTTTTCGGGTTTTGCTTCGCTCCCCGCATCTGGATCTGCGGGGGGCATTCTGGTAGCATGGCGTGGCGATCGGGGCCGTTTCTGGCATGTGCACATAGGTGTGTACTCAATCACGGTGGAGGTTTGTCATGATGGAGCGGAGTCGTGGTTTCTTTCTATTTTCTATGGCCCAACAGATGACAATCTTAAGGTTAAGTTCCTCCAAGAACTCCGTGACATTCGGGCCTCTTTCCTTGGGTGCTGGGAAATCTCGGGTGATTTCAACTTAATTGTGGAGCAGGCTGATAAGAGCAATGATCTGATTAACCGGCGTATGATGGGCTGCTTCCGCAGATTGTTAAGCGACTTGGAACTTATGGACGCACCTTTGCTGGGGCAGCGGTATACGTGGTGCAACGAGCGGCGTGAGCCGACTCTTGTCAAGCTTGATCGCTGGATGATGTCTGCTGACTGGGATGCTTACTATCCAAACCACATGTTACAGGATCTGTCCACCTCCATCTCCGATCATTGTCCACTTCTCATGTCACTCAATGCATGTTTCAATCGGGCCGCACGATTCCACTTCCAATCTTACTGGCCTAAACTCCAAGGCTTCCATGAGGCGGTTGCGAGAGGGTGGATGTCCACAACTCCACATGCTGATCCGTTCCTGGATCTCAAATTCAGACTGGCGGCCACGGCGAAGGAGCTTGCCAGATGGAGTCAAGCCACAATCGGGAACATCAAAGAACTCATGGGACTGGCTACAGAGGCCATTAAGGGCCTCGATTGTTCTTTGGATGTCCGCTCCCTTACGGACGAGGAATACTGGCTGCGTGGGCAGCTCAAGAAACGTCTCTTGGGCCTGGCTTCTCTTCATCAGACGATCCAACCCTAGTGATCGCGTCTCCTGTGGCTCAAGGAAGGGGAGGCCAATACTGAGTTCTTTCAGAATTTTGCTCGTGTTCGGCGCCGTGATAATCATATTTTCTGCCTCGCTGCGGGCGATGCTGAGGCGTCCTCACCGGAAGCGATGGATGCGCTCGCTACGGAACACTTTTCTGATCTCTTGGGCTTACCTCGGGCTAGGGCACATTGCCTTCATCTTGAACAATTGGATCTTCCGCACCTCGATGCTTCCATGATTGAGACCTCCTTCTCGGAGGCACAAGTCTGGGGCGTGATCAAGGATTTTCATTCGGACAAGGCCCTCGGGACGGACGGCTTCACGATGCGCTTCTATCAATCCTGCTGGCCGTTAATCAAGGTGGAGGTTATGCGCGCGATCAATGCATTTGCGGATGGAGACGGTCGTGGGATTGCGCTCCTCAACACTGCACTCATTGCCCTAATTCCCTAACATAGCGCTGCAGTGCAAATGTCGGATTTTCGGCCAATTAGCCTTGTGCACAGCATGGGCAAGATTTGTTCCAAGCTTCTTGCATCTCAGGCCACCCCTCTCATCCAGAAGATGGTGCATCCTAATCAAAGTGCGTTCCTGCGTGGGCGATGCATTGTGGCCAATTTCATGCTCGTCCAGCAGTCCATCCGCACTCTGCATCGGAAAAATGTGCCGGCAATCATGCTCAAGATGGACATTGCGAAGGCCTTTGATTCTGTTGATTGGCCTTTTCTCATTAAAATTCTTCAGCATCGCGGATTTGGCCGCAAGTGGATATCGAGGCTTATCCTTCTCCTAATTTCGGCTAGCTCTCAGGTACTCATAAATGGCCGGCCCGGGGAAGCTTTCAGACATGCCTGTGGTCTGCGCCAAGGGGATCCACTCTCCTCTTTGTTGTTTATCTTGGTTATGGATGTGCTCACGACCTTGCAAAGTAAGCTTGATAGTTGCCAGCTCTTCAAAAACCTGAGCCGATGGGGCATCTCGCATCGCCTCTCCATATATGCGGATGATGTAGTCTTGCTCATCTCCCCCTGTGTGGAGGATCCTCAAGCTACCCGCACGTTGTTCGACTCTTTTGGCGCGGCATCTGGGCTCCAATGCAACCCTTCTAAGAGCAGCGCGCCCCTAATTCATTGCCGGACGGAGGATATTGCTCCCACACTGGTTGTCATGAATTTCTCGGTGCTCCCGTTCCCCATAAAATACCTTGGCTTTCCCCTTGCTCTCTCGCGGCTCAGCAAGCGTGATCTACAACCCTATGTGGACAAGGTCGCCAGGCACTTGCCAACGTGGAAGGCATAAATGCTCAGAAGGGCGGGATAGCTTGTGCTTTTGAATTCCACACTGACGGCCACCTCCATTTATCCCATGCTGGTACTGAATTTGCCGCAGTGGTTCATATCTTGCGTGGACAAATTGTGCCGTGGATTCTTTTGGAGAGGGCATGAGGCGGCAAAAGGAGGGCATTGTGTCGTCAACTGGAACTTGGTTTGCTCCCCTAAGGAATTTGGTGGCCCCGGCGTCAAAAACTTAAAGATTCTCAACCTTGCTCTGTTGATCAAATGGAAATGGCACAGACTTGTGGGCATAAATAAACCCTGGGAAGGTTTTGATATTGACATTCCGGCGATTGCGGATAATCTCGGCTCGGCGGCCATCTCAGTTCAGCTTGGAGCTGGCGACATAGCCAGATTCTGGACTGACCCGTGGCTTGGCGGGCAATGCCTGGCTAACCTTGCGCCGGCCCTTTTTGCTTGCATCAAGCGCTCGGCCCGTCGCAAGATGGTATGCCAAGCCCTCTCGTCTGGCAGGTGGATCCTGGATATCAAGGGAAATATATCGGTCCATGTGATTGTTCAAATGATTGAGGTCGCCCATGTCGTGGCCAACGTTTAGCTCTCTGACATGCCGGAAAATTTCTCTTGGAAGCTCGAAAGAAATGGTCGCTTCTCTGCTTCCAGCGCCTACATCATTTTCTTTCATGGGCGCACTTTTGCACCGGGCGCGGCGGAAAACTGGAGTTCCTGGGCTCCCCTGGAAATCCAGATCTTTATGTGGCTTGCTCTCCAGGCGCGGCTGTGGACGGAAGATAGACTAGCTCGGCGTGGGCTGCCGCACCCGGAGGTTTGCCCGCTCTGTTGTCAAGAGGATGAGACAGCAGACCACCTTCTCCTTGGATGCTCCTACTCTAGACGAATCTGGTTCGAGGTGCTTCTCCCGCATCGTCTTCATGCTGCCACACCTTCCTCGGAGAGCAAGCTTGGTGATTGGTGGCCATCCGTGAGCTCTATGGTGGACAGTGGGGCGCCCAGACGGGCACTTAACACCCTGATAAGCTGTACATGCCGGATGTTATGGTTAGAGCGGAACCGTCGTGTGTTTGACAAGAAGGCATGCCTTTCACACGTTGTTCTCTCGATGATCGCCTCTGAGTGGAAACTTTGGTGTATGGCTCACCAGCCGACGGTAGATGATGATATGGGCTAGTCAGGTCAGGTCCCCTGTGAGGTGGTATGAGGAAATCCTCATATGTATAGTGTGCGTGTGCTGACATTGTAATTATGCTTGATGTATATTCTCCCCTATCTTAATACATTAAGACACGCATTTTGCGTGTTCTTAAAAAAATCTTTATGAAAAATTGACAAGCTTTGCGTACTCATGAAAAAGAAGCAACGAATAAGTGCTCGTTTTGAACTAAAGATCACCTGGGCTCCTTGAGTTAGTTGTGTTGCTTGCTTGTATACTTGCTTGCATTTTTCATCTCAATGTAAACATTTGTTGCTTTTGTAGCACTTGTTTATTTCCAAAGAGAATGACGTGGTTATACTTATCGTGGTCATCAGGTAATTTCAAAACGAAATTTGGCTGACAAATGCAAGTCTAGAGTGATTTGAGTGCACTTACTATTGATACTATCTGACATAACCATCAAAATTGTTAAAAAAACTTACCCATTAGGAAGTATCATACATGGTGATTACTGAGTACTATTGGTGTGCAGAACATGAGTATACATTTTATGTCTATATGGCAGAAAAAGGGAAAATCTCCATGAAATCACTTTTTTGTGAGGAGGCTTAAGATATCACATATCACCCTTATAAAAAAAGAAAATCATATTCAAACTCTTAGGTGTGCCAAAGTTTTCTTTCCACATCTAGTGGTGACGCGCGGCGAGGAAAACTCGTTGCCGCATGTGGGCCTTTGTCTTGGCGGAGCAATATTTTTGAAAGCACAAGAGCTTGTAGAAGTAGCGATCAAGAAGTTCGGGGGCAACTATTTGACGGGTATCCCATTTGGGTTGTGTGAGCCCGCCAAGTGGTGCGACCATCCGTTGTCATGTGGCATGCGATGCGCGAATCCGTGAGATTTTTTTCAAGTTTTTTTCATTTTTCTTTTTATAGAGAATTTGTGCCCTCACAAGAAGCAAATATGTGCTTTTATAAAAAAGTAAATCTATGCTTTTCAAAAAGGAAATACAAAGTTATCAAAAATCAGTGCTTTCATGAGAAACAAATTCGTGACTCCATAAGAAGCAAATATGTGATTCCCAAAGAAAGGGAAAAGCACATGTTAGGGCATATTTCCTCTTAGTGGTCTTAGTGATTGAGGACAATACATTTTGCAAACTATCCGTGTGCAGTCAGATATCTCTACTTATGACCCAAGATGGTTGTATTCCCCTCGGTAATAGAAAGAGAGAAGATGGTCCATTTTTTTGTTTCTTTTTTGGTGGACTTGAGTCGCAGGAAATCGTACTATTAAGAGGGGGTCCGCTTTGGCAAGGTATGAGTGAAATCTACACGTACACAACACCATATGCACCCACATACCCTTCCCCACAACTTGGAGTTCCATATGTTTTTGTGCGTAGCCCACTTGACAACACTCAGTCGGTAGTATCACTCTGGTCAGTGGTAGTAGCACTTATGCGGTACTTCTGCAGAACAATGTCGCAAGTACTACCGCTTATTTTGAGGCTTCTGTAGGCTTCAGTTTATTCAGCAGTGGTGGAGAGTAGTACCGCTTGTGCGGTAATGCTCTAGTGCCACTCTACTATCGCTGATTACATGTAGCCTGTAATGACTAGTGGTTGCAGCGCGGTAGTGGGGTGGTAGTACCGCTTACGCGGTACTTCTGTGTACCACCACCACATCTACCACCACACCTACTTCCGCTTATATAAGAGCTTCTATTGCCCATATATCGCATCCAACAATACTATCTGTGTGTAGGAAAAACACATAACGGTTGGATTTTCCCCCCACTATATAAAGGGGATCTTCTTCCCCAAGAATACTCACCTCTTTCCCCCCTTTCTCCATTGCTACCCAAGCTTAAACCTTGCCGATATCCCTCCCTAGCCATCAAAACTTGTTAATTCTCTAGGGTTTGGAGGTGAAGTGATACGGGACCAAACCCGATTTGAGGTCTAATCCCTAGGGATTTTCCCAATCTTTCACAACTTGGAGGTGGGAAAGGATGCAACTCAAGATGAACACAAAAGAGAGGAAGGGGAACAAGATCTAAACAAATGGAACTCAAATCCACACATCACATGATCCACACATCCATAAGTGGTAGCTAGATTGATCCCTCTCCTTCTACTACTAGGATTGGGGCCTCTCCTTCTATGACTAGGGAGAGGAAGGTAGGATTGAGAGAGAATCTCAAGGAGATCAAATCCCCATGGGGGAATAGGAGCTAAGCTCTCTCAAATCTGGATATATTCTTATCTAACTCTAACATGGAGGTAGGAGAAGAGTACTTATGGTCTAGGGGAGGAGAGAGGGGTACATGGGCAACTGCTCAGATCTGGATGCGAGGGGCCGTGCACACGGGCTGGTCAGGGGTTTTCGGCCCTTCTTCTGGAGGAGCACCCAGGGGAGGTCGTGCACACGGGGTCTCATACCCCGTGCACACTGGGTGTTCAGAGGCTTTGGGGTGACCTTCTCTTCACCTTCTCGTGGTTCCTCTCCTCTTGTGGCTTGCCCTTGATCCATGGCTTCTTGTTGGGTGTCTCCTTGGTACCTGATGATGCAAAGGGTATCCTCATGAGGTAGCACCCAAGTCTCACATGTATTTAAGTGTATTCAGATTGGAGCGGTTTCACCTTAGTCAAGGGTCCACGCGTAGGAGTTGTATCCATGGTGATGTCCGTGGGATGCTCCGCATCATCTCCCCCCTTGGGGAAGATCCTTCCACGAATCGAAATCCACATCACCATGAAAACGGTAAGTCACATGTGGCATTGCGGTAGGAGTCGTGCCATGCTTGTCCAACACATGTTGTCGCAAGTAATCGTCTCCTAGATGTTCATGGAAAGGTGCAAAGGAAACAAATACTTGGGCATAGCATGAGTGTTATCGATGTCATATGAGGCAGGAAGGAGTTTGAATATCATATGGTGAGAAATTATGCAATGTGCCCATGTAATGAATGCTATGAGTGTTTCCATTGTGTAACATCAAGTCATATTGGGATGGTTTAGTCCTACCAATTTCATTAGCATGTTAAGTATGTGTGAGAAGTAAAGATAAGCGCATGCAACATGAAAGGGTGTCCACATGGTCAAGACATCTAGCATTAGTGCGTAACATGATGAATGACAAGACATATGTATACCATGGCTCAAAAATGTGGAATGCAGGTTGATCCAAGTTGAACATGGTAGAAGCATCAAAATGATGAGGAAGTAAAGCCTGTAATGTTCGTGTGTTCCAAGGTTTAATGTTGCTACCATTATGGAGCATCACATCATAATGGGATTGTTTATTATGTGCAAAATCATGAGCATAGTAAATAGGGATGACAATGGTGAAAATGCATATGCCGTAAGGAGATGTGCCAAGATGATGAAAGGATGGTCCACTATTGAACATGTCAAGGATGTATGGGGTATGGTTTGAATGATGAGTGATGAGTTGATGTGATATGAACATGGCATCTAGATAGAGCACAAAAAATTTTCAAATAAAATGCCTATGCTCATGGATAATGAATGTATCATGTTGAGAAAGAGCGTATGGTCTTGCCGGGTGGGGAAACATGTCACGAACGCATGGTATAGCAATAGAAGGGAGTCTAGCATGCGAAGTGAACATGAAGAGGGACACACAAGATATGAGATAAAGCATAGCCCATAGCAATGGGGGAATCGTGGAAAGGGCAAACCGAAGCTTCGCGTGCCATGGTCGAAGTGGGGAAGGAGGATGATGATGAGGCTCCTCGTCCTTGCCCTCAGGAGCTCTTATCTTCAAATCTTGTATTGAAGTTGAAGGAGAGGCATGTGTACCTACAGAACATGATGATAGAAACAAGTTGTGTGTGTGGTAAACATGCACATCATACATCATGATGTGTATGGTCATGGGTGGATTAAAACAATCAATGGAATGCTCAAAGAAATTAGATGCATGATACAAGAAGTTGTCATCCGTCATGAAATGATAGGTGTTATGTGCATCATGAGGAATAGATGAAGTGTAAGAGTATGCACCATGATGTTTAGATAGAGCATAGTTATGCGAGGATAGCATATGGTGCACACTAGGGTTGGGTTCATGCAAAATATAAGACACATCATGATCTCCTATTAGTAGTGAGGAAGCTATGGAGGCTACCTCAAGAACAATATTATAAGCCATGTTGCGAGCAGCACAAAGAGAAATGTGATGATAGTTGTGCATGTCCAACGGAGCAAGTTCATGTCATTTCAAAGAAAAATAGTCATTCAACACATGTAAGGGAACAACTCCAAAGCATCACAAGTAAAGCATATGCCAAGCACTAAGACTTTGTCATCCATACCAAGTGAGATTATTGGTTGGCATTTTATGGAATGGGCATAAGTGTTATGATTATATTTTAAAGATTTGATTTCATGAATCATATGCATAGCAAATGACAAAGTTTTAGGATGCTCAAACATAAGGTGGTCTATGGATTTGTCACAAGTGTGTGCATGCAACATGTCAATACATTTGGGAGACATGATGATATCGAAATTATGGTAAGGCACATTATGCAAGCGAGTAAGACCATGAGTGTCCACTAGTGGGACGCAAGGAACACCATCACCTATAACATCACCATCACGAGGTAGCTCCAAGGGTGTAGATGACGTGGTGGATACCATCTTGTGGTCAAGAGTTGGATGTTTATGGACCACCATGGCCATCGTCTTCATCATGTAAGGCATGGGCATGTTGAGTGAACTTGCTTCGTCTTGGGTAAAACCTTGCACCAATGAAGAAGACATAATAGGAGTAGAGGTTAAGTTGTTAGTATTGAGGATAGTCTCACATGACTTATCAACTATCTCTCCTCAATATGTGTGGTGGAGCACTCACTCCCTCAACTAAAGTGGACTCAAACTCACATGTAGTGGGAACACGACTATCACTCTGATGGGAAGTGTGGATCTCACTTGGATGTGGAATGTTTGGTCACTTGTGTGTTGGTGGACTATTGGGAAGTGCACTCACGTCCTCATGGTGAAGGTGCTCCAACTCACATATGGTGGGTGCGATCATTGTTTGGGTTTGCCTCTCATGGTGTGGTGTGTGTGAGCTCCCATCTTATGTGGGTGTGGAGTGAAGGTAGGTGCAAGCTTCGGTGTCAAAATTCCATGCACCTCCATGGTGGGAGGGAGTACCACATGCTCGACCTTCACTCTTGTGGTGCCTCCGAAGATGGAGTGGGCACCATTGGTTGATGTAGTTGTCGAAGCTCGAGGGATGGATCATGATGAAGCATGCTCGTAGTCACGGTGTTGATGAAGATTCTCATGGCAGTATTCCTTGTGGGACTTTTGACGACGAGAAGACCGGTGTGAAGATGAAGAATGGTCATAGTCATGGTGTTGGTGAAGCTTCTCATGACGGTGTTCCTTGTGGGACTTGTGACGACGAGAAGACCGGTGTGAAGATGAAGAATGGTCATAGTCATGGTGTTGGTGAAGATTCTCATGGCGGTGGTCATCATAGGCCTTGTAGGAGTCTTCATTTCATCCATACCGCCTTGGAGAGTCTTCATCATGTCGTGGAGCAGGTGATCGAGCTTTCCAATCATCATGATGGACGTAGGTCCTGTAGGAGTCTTCATTTCGTCCATACCTCCTTGGAGGGTCTTCTTGTCTTGTAGGAGGTGAGCTATCTCTCCAATCATCATGGGGTACATAGGCCTCGTAGTAGTTTCCATTGCCTCCATATAGCAAGGGAGGGGGTCTTCATCTTGTCTTGGAGGAGGTGATCGAGCTCTCCAATCATCATGATGGACGTAGGTCTTGTAGGAGTTTTCATGTCATCCATACCGCCTTGAAGGTTCTTCTTGTAGGTGTAAGGCGTGGTAGGAGGCCGCCGAACGAGGATCTTGCATAGCCATCACAACAAGCAGGTAGGTGTGAGAGTAAAAGGGAGGGAACCAACTCAAGGATATCTTACGCGAAGATGAAATGAATCAAGTGATGTATAGCTTCGCATAGTGAAAAGAGTGTCCTTGTTTGAATCTCGTTCCCACACGCACACCTACACACAAAGGCTTATGTGGAGCTTGGTAGGGATTAGTGGCCAAAGAAATGCAACAAGTGGATCAAGATGTAAATAAAGTTGGTAAAGATCCAAAATAAAAAATGCTATACAAAGTGATCAATGAATAGAGATGGCAAGAAGAAACACACACACAACGATATTGGGACTTGGGCAACCAAGAAAATGAGCACGAAAATATTGCCTAACAAAGACTAATGCTCATGTTGCACAAGTACAAGGAGAGTCACTACCTCAATTGCTTAATATGGCTTGATTCACACAAGTGCACCAACCTATGATGGAGTATATTGAACTCTACGTGTCTTTGGTGGGTGTGTATGTATTTGCGCACTCTTTGCTTATAAGCTTTGTATGCACTTTGTCTCTTTTCTTGTGCTCTTTTTTTTTATATATCTCTCTTGACCACGGAACTTGAGGCGCTATCACTTTGCGATACAACTATATGAGTAATGCACGGAGTAGCAATGGCACGTGAGAACTTGACTTCTATGGTGCACAATATGCGAGAGCTGACAATTCTCAAATAGCTAGTCTCAATAGGAAAAGAATGGTATTCGCAAAAGGAGATAGGGCTATCAAGGGGAGTGGCAAGGAGATGAATGGTGGACGGATCGATACCTCATGTCACCTTAACCTCACGAAGACGATGTGGAACCGGCCTTGCTTCCGGCAGGGGTTGGACGATGGTGTTGGCGATGATGTCGATGTAGCTATGCCTCTTGTCATTGTTGAAGGTCCCGATAGTGGAAAGGGACAAAGATGCACGGTTTCGAGCTTCCTTGCTCAAAGGCCTGGGCAAAGATGCCAAAAATCCTAAAATTGAATGGGATAAAATGGCGAGGGAACCTATCTATATGGATGAGGGAGGTGAAGAGCTACAAAACGAGCTAAAGAACGTCAAAAAACAGGCTCCAGATGAAAATTTTATGAAGAAAATACGAATCAGCCGAAGGCCGTGGTGTGGATGTCACCGTTGGAGGGGCCGCGTGCACAGTGTTAGAGCCCGTGTGCACGGGGGGGGGGGGGGGGGGGTGCACGGGGTAAGTACCCCGTGTGCACGGGGTAGGCCGACCCGGGGGACCTTGGGAACGAGATTTTGGGCGGAAATTCGTGATTTGGGCGGAAAAACTCAACTTGGGAGGCCAAATTGAATGGAAAAAAGAAAAATTAGGCCATGGGAACGCAAAAGGAGTTAGATCAACTAGTGTAGCATCAAATCCATGGATCAAAACCAACAAAACAACACAAAATCCAACAAGTATACATATCTTGGGCGAGGCTATTTTTTGTGGGGATTTTCGAAATTGGGATGAACAAAGGAAAAATTGGCTAGAAGATGTGGGGGGAGGGGCTCCAAGATGTGATAAACCTTGCTCCTGATACCAAATGATACGGGACCAAACCTAATTTGAGGTCTAATCCTTAGGGATTTGCCCAATCTTTCACAACTTGGAGGTGGGAAAGGATGCAACTCAAGATGAACACAAAAGAGAGGAAGGGGAACAAGATCCAAACAAAGGGAACTCAAATCCACACACCAAATGCACACATAACATGATCCGTGCATCCACAAGTGGTAGCTAGATTTATCCCTCTCCTTCTACTACTAGGATTGGGTCCTCTCTTCTATGACTAGGGAGAGGAAGGTAGGATTGAGAGAGGATCTCAAAGAGATCAAATCCCCATGGGGGAATAGGAGCTAAGCTCTCTAAAATCTGGGTATATTCTTAGCTAACACTAACATGAAGGTAGGAGAAGAGTACGTATAGTCTAGGGGAGGAGAGAGGGGTACATGGGCAACTATCCAGATCTGGACGCGAGGGGCTGTGCGCACGAGGTACTTACCCCGTGCACACGGGGTGTTCACGGGTTTTAGGCCCTTCTTCTAGAGGAGCACCCGGGGGAGGCCGTGCACACGGGGTCTCATACCCCGTGCACAAGAGGTGTTCAGAGGCTTCGGGGTGTCCTTATCTTCACATTCTCGTGGTTCCTCTCCTCTTGTGGCTTGCCCTTGAGGCATGGCTTCTTCTTGGGTGTCTCCTTGGTACCTGATGATGCAAAGGCTTTCCTCATGAGGTAGCACCAAGGTCTCACATGTATTTAAGTGTAGTTCGGATAGGAGCGAGTTCACCTTAGTCAATGGTCCACGCTTAGGAGTTGTATTCATGGTGATGTCCGTGGGATGCTCCGCATCAAGAAGGCCCCCGATCTACACTTCCACCAAAATATACATTGATTACCCCTACTATCCATTGTGGATCGTGTTATTCTTGGGTGGTTTGGGTACCCTATAAGAATTAAGAGGTCACCTCAGAGCCGCATGCCATTGCGGTGAAGCTTCGTGGTGTTGTTGGGATCCTCCAATTAAGTTATGGAGATTTCCCCAATCTTGTTTGTAAAGGTACAATCGCCGCCTTCAAGGGTAACGCTAGTGGAGTCATGATACCTTGCATTGTGTGAGGGCGTGAGGAGAATAAGGTGGTCCCAGTGACTTCTTGGGGAGTATTGTGCCTCCACACCTCTCCAATGGAGACGTACTTCTCGCAAGTGAAGGAAATTCGGTCAACACATCCTCGTCTTCACTGGCTCCACTTGCAGTTACTTTGTACCTTTACTTCGTGCAAGCTTGTTCATTTGTTTATCTTGTGTTTGCCCGTGTTGTAATATGTTGCTTGTCATATAGGTTGTTCACATAGTTACATATCCAGACAACCTACTTTCTTATTAAGCATTAATTTGTGAAAAGAAGTTCAAAATTGTTAGGCCCCTATTCACCCCCTCTAGTTGACATCCATGTCCTTTCAATTGGTATCCGAGCCTCGATTCTTTATTAAGCGCTTTACCTCCTACAAAGGATGTTGACCGATGATGTGGATAACTGGATTGCCGAAGGTGAACCCATCACCGACACTTCATCCATCTCCAGGAAAGAGTATCATGAAGTCTTGGTCTCATTGAATTCTTCCATGGTAGATGTGTAGAAGGGTATGATAGATGAATTCTTTAGAAAACTTCCTACTCCTCCTAAGGATACCACCACCACCACATCTGAAATTCCCTCGTTGGTTGTGTAAGATGACACCTCCCAAAGCCAAGACGTTGGTGGTAGGGAGAAACCTAATCCTATCATAAGGGGAAGTGGTTCCGATGCCAATGCCACAGTTCCCCCACAAATGGCATATAGCCCCACACCATTTCTATGCCTTACATCATGCATTTAGGCCCTCCTCTTATTTTAGAAGAAAATATTATCCTAATTGTGTTTGTCATATGAGGCCTCATATTGGGAGCTCTTCGACTCAATTGTGTAGAATCATTGTGGAGGGTTTCTATCCGTATGATCCAAGAAAATTGTCCCCGAGAGAAGTGGTTGATGATCAACTCAATGAGAATGCCTTTCTTATTATCCAAAAGGGATTGGCTTCGAAACATTTTGCTCTCTTTCGCATGTGCACCACCTCCAAAGAAGCTTGGGATATTCTTCATGCCTCCTTCATGGGAAGCACAAGTATTCAACATTCCAAGTTTGATGTGGTTCAAGACCAAACCGATGAGTTTGCCATTAATGAAAATGAGTCACCGAAAGATCTCTACCGGAGGCTCGGTGTGTTTCTGGTCTCTTTGATGAATCATGGGAGCAAGGATGCAGATGAGAAATGGATCAAGCACAAGTTTCTAAAAGCTATAATTCCATTTGACAAGCAAACCTTCTCAATCATTCGCCAAAGGCTGAAATTCACCTCCTTAACATCTATGAACGTGTTGGATGAATTCATCTCCATGTGCATCTTGAGGAAGACCACCGACAATGCTCTAGCTCGTTCCCGTGGAATCAAGAAGCCTTCTCTTGCGTTGAAGGACAAGATGGTGCATGTGAGTGAAGAAAGGGAAGATGTGAAAGAAGAGGATTGTTGGCCGGAGGATACAAAATATACTTACATTGAGCATATTGCTTTAGCATCAAGAACCTATTGGGGGCAAGAAGAGGAACTTCAAGTCCCAACTACAAGGACAAGCCAAGTGGCTTCAAGCCCGGGGGTCAAAGGATGAGGACTTGTTATAATTGTGGAAGCATGAGTCTCTTCATCGCGATTTTTTTATGAGAAGAGAGAAGACAATGGTGGAAAGCTTATCTGGAATGTTCATAGGTGTAAGGACCGATATGCGGTACTATTCCAAATCTAGATGTTTCCATCCAAATCCGGGGACGAAGCACATATCGGTCCCACCGCGACATATGACACTACCATATGCCCCGGATTTCCAACATGATATCACAACATTACAGCTACATGGATACAACATCTCATACAATCGGCATACAACAACCTTAATACATTACATCAGAGGAAGATACATGTCTGAGTACAGACTACAATCAAATGCCTATTGGCAAAGGTAAAACACACCATTCCCACGTCCACACTGGTCCAGGCTCTCCGTCGGGATCCACCTATATAGTCGTCGCCGAGTCTCCGCGAAGGCGTCCAGAAGAAGGGTCGTCGAGCTCCTCTGTAGTCCAAGATCGTTTGCATAACGTGCGTAAAAGAGAAAAGAAGGGGCGAGCTATATCAAAAAGTCTTGTAACTAACTTCTCACGGTAAGATGGGGGTAGTGGTTGAGGTTGCAGCCGCACTAGCAATATATAAGGTGGCTAACGATCTATTTAGAGTAAGATGAGAGCCAAGCATTCAATGAGGAATCGCCTCCAACAAGTCTTGATATCAGCTACTTACGCAAACATAAACCTATCCTATCCTTGTCCTCCCCTTCATCACCCGATGAAGAAGAAGCAGTCAAGGCACACACACATTGATCAAGTTATTAAGATTATGTCACTTATTGTTGTCTATGAACAAGGAGTAGGTCTCAAGTCGTCCATAACCATGGACACGACTTCTCGAAAAGATTTAACCCTGCAGGGGGTGTACCAACTGCCCATTTCAAGGCTTCGCACGCACGCCCATCTCTCTTAGTTGCTACCCATCACATGGAACCATTTTATGATTTAGTTCTGAGAGATCCGGTACGACAGGTCCCTCTAACTAACAACGAACAAATCCGGGTGGCCCTCGGGGAGTCGACACCCAACCCAAAAGCCGGTCGTGCTCTCGGATCGGACTCTTCCGTTTGGCTACGGTTGGGGTTAGCCTCACTTGAACTCAGGGGCTTCCCTAGATCACCAGTGTGGACCAACAAAGGAACTCTGTCTCTGCTGGCCCGAGTTGTTTAAAGTCTGCTGGCCGTGGAACCAGACACACACACGGTTTCAAATGGTAAATCAGCTTGGTCCACCACTAGAAATATTTCGAGCTAGGTAGGTAAGAAGAGGGGACCCCATATATAGCATCCCACACGCGGTTAGGCGCGCTCGTCAAGAGACACAATACCCGGAACTCGGGTCCTAGGTGACTCTAATGGAACAAAGCATCAGAGCGGGATAGCCTGGACCTTCCATCCTTCGTCGAATATAGTCAACATTATAATAATCACATAATCCACAATAATATAATAGTGTGATAGCCCAATCCAAGGAGTAACAGGATAACAAATGATAGCATCCTAAGCATGCATACTAAGCAGTGGTTAAGCAAGCAAGGTACATGGCCAAAAAAAGGTTTGCTGGGATGTGGGGGACATGGCTGTTTGGGTTTATTTGAGAGGCATAATTATGAGGCGGTAGGATCAAGCAATCGTTCTATCCTATACCTAGGCACAAGTGAGATGAAAGTTATAAGCATGATATATGCTTCCCCTTACCTGGTGAAAATACGAAACTGAAGGTGTAGTCGATCGTAAGCTCGCATCGTCTCCGAAAGTAACCGCGAGAGCACAGAATAAGGAAACACTGGAAAGACAACCGACGAGCAAACATCTATTACTACGGATCAATCACCATCAATCAAGAATAGGAATGAAACACGAGACAACGCAATACGATCGCATCTATCGTCGAGAGCGGTTACTAGCTGGTTAAGTGGTGTACTCGTCACACACAACGATACCACACGTTTACAATGGTTCAAGTTGTTTAGCTACACAACATGATAAAAGGTTATTAACATGGCATCACACTAAAGCATGCCATATCACACAATCATGTGAAGAAGGTGAATCACAAGGTAAACTATATATGCTAGTCAAGTTAAGCGGGGTAAATTCCTAAACATGGCATATCACTAAGTACCCCACGACGATTTAAGTATTTGGTACTGTTCTGGCCTAAACCATATTTTAGGTTGATTAACAACAGAAAACAATAGCACAAACACAATCTACATGAAATTCTAGTCAAGTTACATGTAAAGAACACCCCAAACGGAGTTATGGTCAAAGAGATACAAGCAACACAAGTTATGAACACAATCTGCCAAGATCAGGTAGCACACTTCAGAGCAATGAACCAACATGCTACAGGTTGCAAACATGTACCAAAATGATGTGGATCAACAATATACATGACAATCATGACATGCATCAAAGTTTCATGTACATGAGGACCAGGAACAATTAATTGTAACCCATGCAAAATGCTAAATAATACTACTGGTCTAGGACTTAGTGAAAAACAGAGGCATGGCAGATTGTTATAAACATGCTATATAAACAGTAGAAAAGGTGATAGCAAATATACAGTAACATGACCATGGAATAACATGGAGCCTATATGATGGTGATCAGTTCATACATAACACTTGTGGTCAAAGGACAACTATATTATATTCAAGACTTAGTAAAATTTCAGGATAGTTGACAGAAAACAACAGGTATGCACTTTGGGAGCTCAATAACTATAAGTAAAGTAAATATATCACGGCAAAGCAAAGCATGGAATCAAAGTACACATATCAAGGAGCAAATAATTACATTGGGGCTAAAACATATGAGGCATGAATAATTAACTATAAGGCATCAAAGTAGCAACTTTATGCAAACATCAGCACATATTATCAGGGCCACTACTTTGGAGCAATGAATAAAATAACTACGGCAGGCAAACAGGACAAAGAGATGCATCTAATTGAAGTACACATGATTCTTAAGACATACAAGAAAGATTTACTGGCATAGGCATGATGGATGTGACACAAATATCAACCAAACTTGCAAGAAAATAACACTCAACAACAATTAACAGCAGGTAGCAGTGTTTAACATGCATTTACACCAACTAAATGACCTCAGACAGATTAAGTCACTAAATCAAAAAGTTAGAGCACATCACATAGAGAAATTTCCATTTTGGGGGCAACGTCATATGACCTACGGTTCATTCGCAATAGCCGTCGCAAAACAGATCTTATCAGCAATTTACAGGGACTTGGAAGAAAAACAAAAAAGAAGGAAAAGGAAAAAAAAACGGGTGATGGGCTCACCATGGGCCGGCCCAGCTCGGCGGCAGTGTGCGGCGGTTAGTGGGGCTCACCCACGGGCGACGAGTAGACGCGGCAAGGCGGGGCGGGCCGCGTGCTGGGCTGGGGCCGCTCGGCCGCGCTAGAACCGGCTTGTCTCCACGACGGAGGTCGCAGAGGAAGCGGATGTGCGCTCCGGCGAGGGCGTCACGGCGGTGCTGGGCGGTCGGGTCGGCCAAAACGGGGGGCGGGCGAAGGGGATCCGCCGGACCCCGAGCGGATCTGGCCAGCGGCATGGAGGCGGCTGCGCGGCGAACCGGGCGGCGCTGTCATCGTCCTGCAGTAGAGGGGGAAGGGGAGGGCGGTGAGGAGGAGGAGGAGAGGAGGCGCGGCGAGGTGAGGGGCGGCTCACCAAGTGGCGTTGGCTCGCCGGCGATGAGGCGGCGGCTGGCTGGCCAGGCCCGGGGCACCGGAGGAGCGGGCCCGCAGGGCCTGAATTCGTCTAGTGCTGCGGTGGATCCCTCACGGGCGATGTGGCGCGATCTGGAGCGTCAGATCTCAGATCCGACTGCTCCGGAGGGCCAGGGGGCTAGGGTTTCATATTTTGGAGGGCTAGGGGGCAATTTTTGTGCATATCTGAGGGGGTGGCTGCAAATTGTGTTAGGGGAAACCCTAAAAATGGTAGGGGAGAGTGGTGGTATATTTATAGGATGTCCTGGATGGCAGGTTTACACAAACGCCCCCCGGTCTCTCTCTCTCGCGCGCGTCTGATGAATACATTTCTAACCGCCGGGAGTCCATACGACCTCCGATTTAGACAAAACCTCGAGCCACGTGCTCTGCGCGGCGAGTCCGTCAGTCCTACCTCACTTCGATACCGTTTCGAGAACATTTTACGTCGCCCAATAAAATAATCCATTTATTAAATAAATAGAGTTTTCGTTCCGATGGCGATGGCTGGTCTCGTGCCGAAAGTTGCGACGGTTCTCGGGTGAAACCCGGTGTCGCAACAGGTCGTGTGCCATGGTGGGAAGAATCGGTCACGATGCCGGTACGAGAAGGAGGGGGGAAATATAATCACCGATTAATAAATCGGCGAAGTAAATACTGCAAACAATTCTAGCAATCACCAAAATAAATCAACAAACATTTTTTTTAATTTGGATGAAAATCCTGGGCTGTTACAATAGGTGACTTGGTGAAAATTCCTTAAAGCACGAACTCATGAAACCCAAGAATGCACATAGCGATCTACAAATTAAACTAACTAAGGGTATTGCTACTTGTCCTCCTTTTGTTTTTATAGATAAACCTAGTTCCTCTAACCCTTGTTGTGAGCATGCTCCTTTGTTGACGACAATTCTAGATTGAAGGCACAACTTGAGTAGGGACTTGTGTATTGCATTCAATAAGAGAATACACTCAATGATCTCTTGAGTAACCAAAAGGAGGTCAACGGTAAGGAAGGGGTTGTCTTTGTGCCAATCCTTCTAAGAAGAAGAAGAATAACAAGAAGGCCAATGAATCCTCTCCTCCCAAAATCATTTACTTTGTGAAGGAATGAGAGAAGTCTAAAGAGAAAGTGGCAAACCTCGATGAGGGTGGTAGGGCCACAAGGGGCAATGCCACTCCAACTGACTTTGCCGATCCTTCTAACCGTTCTTATCTTCTTTGTTTGGAAAATGATGGGCATGTTTATGCAAATTTGTTGGTTCTTGTGATGAGTACATTGCATGGTCTATTTGGGTTCCTAAGACCATTTTTACTAACAAAACAGGACCCATTAAAGAATGGTAACTAAATCCAAGCCTTGATCTCATGTAGGTGGTTTCTTACGGTGGTGGATCATGGATATTTGATAGCGGGGCTACAAGAAATATGATTGGAAGCAAGGACATAATGTGGACATCAACTCACATTCATCTTGTAACATCTATGTCCATTTTGGGGATTCTTAAAAATCTAAGGTATTGGGTCTTGGCAAAGTTATAATCTCACTGGATACATCCATTGAAAATGACACGATTGTTGATACCCTTGCTTTCAATTTACTTTCCATTCGTCAACTAGCCAAGATGAGACTTTGCGCTTTCTCTCGCCTATGATTGTCCTCATTGATGTGAGTTTTTCGCACTTTTTGACTTCCTATCCCCATCATTATTCTCTTTGACATCCTAAGTGCCAATTAATCTTTCTTGTGCTCATTCATTGCATGAGTTGCCCAAAGTCAAAAGAGAGTTTATCGGATTGTCTTGTACCTGACCGACGGTCTGGGGACGAGTCATAATAAGATTCAAAAGAGATCATGTGTGAAAGTTAGTAGATTGAGTTCTCAACAACTAATAAAAATATTTATGCTCTAAACCTTCCCCACTCTACACGGGAACACCGATTGGAGACATTGGAGTCACAGACAACGAGTGCTCTTTCACGGTTATGTTCTTACTTTACTAGTTTCAATACTAGATATTGACTCTTATTGTTATTTTTTTCTCCGTTTATACATCTTGATTGTTGTACTTGGTGTTCTTCTTGTGTTGGTAGCATGTCTGTCAAGACCCTACCCTAGGTTTGTGCTTAGCTTAAGTTGCAATTTTTGCATCTTGAAAAAAATTGCTAAAGAAAAAGAATTGGGGAAAACAAAAGCCCCAAAACAATTAATTAAAAGGCCAGAAATAAATATTTTTGAAAAATTCTTTTGGATATGTTGAAAAGTCCTAAAAATGAGTGT
This sequence comes from Bromus sterilis, assembly GCA_950022295.1. Taxonomy (NCBI): domain Eukaryota; kingdom Viridiplantae; phylum Streptophyta; class Magnoliopsida; order Poales; family Poaceae; genus Bromus; species Bromus sterilis. The sequence goes on along the minus strand of OX465598.1, from coordinate 240,529,309 downwards.
GATCATTTTAAAAGTGATTTGGGATTAATCCCATGCTCATAGATTTTTCAAAAATCCAAACAGTAGCTTGGAAATTAAATCAATTGCATAATTGAATTGGAATTCAAATATTTTGAATTTCAAAAATTCCCAAAACTTGGGGTTGACTAATATAATGTCACCTAGGTTTTATAAAATTGTTTCGGAATTTTATTAAAATGCTCTGGCTATTTTTTCTAGGAGCAAACATATGTCAGAAATAAAAGAAAAGAAAAAGAAAAGGGGGACCTTACCTTGGGCCGAGGGCGAAGGCCCACTCCCCCTGGCCTCGGCCCAGCCCACCCGCGGCGCTTGTCTTCTACCTCCCCGCCGAGCCAAGCTGCTCGGTGGAGGCAGAGCACGCGCGCATCGACACCTCGACGCCCTGGAGCGTCTAGGCCTTCCCCGTCGCCTCTCTCTGCGCCACGCAGTGCCCACAAGCCCCGCTCACCTTTCCCCTAGCTTTGGCCCCTCCCCTCTCTCTTCGGAGAAGAATTCCGCGCACACCCGTAGCCTATCTGGAGCACGGAGGAGCTCCTACGCGGCGACTGGGCTCCTAGTGAAGCGCCGCCGTGTCCTTTCGCTCCGCAGACGATGACTCCTCCGAACCCCGGCGTCAATTTGAGTCAAGCGCCACCGGAGACGACGCCAGCCTCGACACATGGCCGCCGGCCGCCCAGAAGAACCCGGTCGAATACGCCACCGTAGAGCATCCCCCGACCCCTTCGTCTTTGACATTCGCTTCACGGTGAGGAGCTTGTTATTCTGCCCCTACTCCCGCCCCCTCCCGTGCTCTGGAAATTGATTACGGCGAGGTCCGATCCCGGGCCGCCGCCTCCATTGATGCCATCGTCGCCACAGGCCACGCCTTGAAACCCCGTTGCCACCAGCAGACATGCGAGTTCACGCCGCGCATGCTCGTGCTCTCCGTTCCCCCTCCCGCGCACAAAACCGCAACTCCGGCGAGTGCTCCGGCGAGCCAGAGACGCCGGCGCCATTAGAGCCCTAACCTTAATCTTAATCCCGAGCCTAATCCCCCCTGGGCCACTGACCAGTGGGCCCAGGCTCCTAAACTAATTACAGTTAGTTTAAACAGAAGATAAAACTACCCCCCTCACTGACAAGCTGGACCCACACGTCAGCCCCCCCCCCACATCACACTGACGTCATGCTGACGCAGTAAAGCAGGTAAATGATTTCTTTTAATTCAGAAAATGGCAGAAAATAGCCCAAACTTTGGAAAATCATAATAAATTCATATTAACTACAAATGGGGCATATAATATGTCTAAATTTTCAGAAAAATGCAAGTAATGTGAGTATGGACTTTTTTTCATGTTTGACCAATTTAAATTGGGTGAACAGTGGCATTTGTTCATATGGCATTATTTTGAATTCAAAATTGGAGTGAATTTGCAAATGACTTTGCATTCCACTTCTTTTAAATGGAATTGCCAACACATTGTGACCATGAACATCACATTACAATATTGATCATGTGCTTGAGCATTGCATTTATATTTATCCCTTGATTGCTTTGTTTGTCGAATAGGAGTGCAACCGGAACCGGAGGCCACCCCCTTCGTTGAAGACACCGTGTGTGAACCTCGTCAGCAAGGCAAGCAAACCCTCATTGATCATGTCGATAAAATCCCACTTCCCTATCAGTCTCGCTTATGCATGTTTAGGAGATCAACTTGTTATCGATTCTACCGCATAGTTGAACCCATATCCGATGCATGACCTATCATTTTGTCACAATAGTAAGCAAACCACAATCCTAGCAGATGTAGGAGTTGGTTGATATCATGTGGCCCCTGCAAATGTTAAAGCTTATTGCATGCTTAGAGTTACAATGAGGTTACTCTTTTGTGAGTCGGGATGGTAGCAATCATGTTGATGATGGTGGAAATGTGTTGGTGAATCTACCCTAATACAAGGTGAACGATGAGAGGCTGTGTAGGAGTACACAGTGGGTTGTCTCGTTGAACACTGCCCTAAGTCCGAGTTCTTATGTGGTGATCCAAGATAAAGAGTACAACCACACATTGGTCTCACTGACCCTCTTGACCTAGTACCTCACCCCGTTTCGAAACCCAGGAGTCGCAGTAGTTCGCAAGTTCTGGTAGGGTTGTGGCACGGTCTGCGAATTGGATGAACGACTACTCAGACCGGCTTGGGACCCTGCACACATCGTTTGAGGCCGTACTTGAACCTCGGCTGGACTTCCTTAAGGATCCCCCTCAGATAGGCGACTCTCTGGACTAGAACGGAGCTGTGGGCGAAGTGTCGTGGAAACATCCTCGCCGGTACCCGCTTGAAGGGTCCCACTCCTAGGAGGTAACTGATGCGTGTGTGTGTGTAGCGGTACACCCCTGCAGGGTTAACAAAACTATTATAATAGCCGCGTCCGCGGTTATGGACTGCTTGGAAAGCTTAGCTTGATTATTAGACAACTTGAACTGGATATTTATAGAACTTGCCAAGATAAGCGTGAGTGCTATGGCGTGCTTTCTCGTGGGAAGTCGAGGAAGGAAACATAGTGGTGTAATTGGTTGGAGATGTAGTGGACTCGTGTACGCTTCTTACCTCAAGTCTGGTACTCGTAGTTCAGGACTAGCCAAGTCAAAGCTGGCACTTCTGCTTATGAACCCCACCTCCCTTTACCTTGATACATGTGCATGAGTAGTATAGTTCCTACGTAAGTCTTGCTGAGTACGACTTTGTACTCACGTTTGCTTATTCTATGTTTTAGATGAACCACTGACCCCGAAGGTGGATTCTTCCTGGAGCTCGACGACTGATCAAGCTAGTGTAGTCCCAGTCAGACGACTGGTCCCTCGTGGAAGGGCTTGTTTATAGATAAGGCTTTTCTAAGCCATTTGTTAAACTTGTCTGTACTCAGACCTACTTTGCTTCCGCATGTTTGATGTAATGTTGGATCACGTTCTTGTGATCTCTGTGTGCACTCTGTAAGAGTTATCAATAAAGTTGTAAACTTTGTAGAGAATTGCAACGACACCTGCTGTTCATACTAGACATGTGTGCTGCGTGTATGATTATAACATGCATGTCTTAGTATGGGTTTTCGAGACCTTAGTTGTGATCTGGCTGGCGGTCTTTTATACACCAAGTGGCCCTTAGATGTGCGCAGCTTGGGGCATCGCGATGCGATTGTTCGTGACTCCGTCACGTGCACACTTTGATGTATGATCGAGCCCGCCCTAGACCCCGACTAAGTGATCGGGCTGGAGTAAGTCTATGTAAGGGTTATAATATAATCGATAGTATGGTTGAGGCGACTTGTCTATGAGTATAGGAGTTTACCACCCATATCATTTAGACTTCTGTTCGGACGATGAGGACCCATCTCAGTTGATCATCCGGCCTGGATGGGATGCCCCTCACGTTCGATGCTTTCCGAGAACGTTCTGTGCTTGTCCTTGTCTGCTTAGACAAGTGGGTACGGTTCTCGGCTCTCCATATGATTGTGTTGTCGCGAGTCTTGCATACGCTAACCCGGGTCCCGACAATGTCACCACAAAAATTATCTTGCTTTTCATTTACCTACTTGAGGACGAGTATGAATTAAGCTTGGGGATGCTGATATGTCTCAAACATATCTATAATATTTTCTTGTTACATGCTTGTTTGTGTGACTTTGCTATATGTCTTGATGCACTTTAATACCCTTTTAGAACATATTTGGGAACTAACCTATTGACCCAGTGTTAGTTTCTGTCTATTTTGTATGTGCATTGCAGAAATAGGTCAAAAATCAAATTGCTCAGAAAAATCCGCAAAAATTCTAGAAATTCAAACTTACCGGAAGACCCTAGGATCCAGAAGGGCTACCGAAGGGGGGGCACCACTGGTCCAACCGACCAAGTGGCGCCGCCAGGCCCTGACTGCTTAGGTGACTGGCCCCACCACTCGGGGCCCACTTTGGCCTATATTAACCCCCGGATCACGAAATCCATGAATATCCAGACACTTTTTCCAAAAGGGTCTCCAATCTCCACCGCCATCTCCAGCAGTCTTCGAGGGACGAGAAGTTCTTGTTTCGCCACCCTGTATGGACGGGGAGTTGCCCCAAGATCCATCTCCGTTGACATTGCTTCCTCCCCAGGATGATGCTGGAGTAGTTCCTCCTCGGGGCTGAGGTCTTCTACACTAGTTATCTCTCCCTCCCATGATGTGTTGTTGTGATCATTGGCTATGTTAATCTAGTTGAATCCCATGATGTTTCCCCTCTCGATCTCTCTTATGTATTGGGTATCATGTGCTCCTTTGATGATATTACCGGAGTCCACCGATGACGTGGTGACTCCAGTATTAGGGTAATATTGATCATGAGCATGTTCTTTTGTGGATTGAATTATGGAATCATGAGAGTCTCTTGATACTTGTGTTGAGTATAATTTTCATAATGCTTCAGTGACAGGATGGGTGCTTTGTCATATTACAAAGAGACTATTCTTGAGATATGTTGTGGTTTTTGTTAGTACTATCTTTGGATGGCCACGGTGGCATTGGTAAATCCATAGATGTGGAATACAAACTCTAAGGTGTGATTTTGTAACCATACACAATTCTCATGCTCTTTTCATCCACGAAAGGAATGATATCCGAGTAACGTCTTGCATGCTTTTGGAGGAATTATAATGAGTTCCAATTATGTTAAAGTTATTGGGAGTTTCCACTAGTGTAAGTATGAAGATGATACGTCCAAAATGCATCACTATTTTGTATCCTAATTTACCACTATTCATTGATATATTTCATATTATGATGCCTCTCTCATGGTGTTTTGGCTTGTTTTACATAGTTTACAACTTTCCGGTGCCAAAACAGCAGGACCAGGAATCAACGGGGAAAAGTGCACATATAGTGGACATATCTGCACAACTCCAAATGACCTGACAATTTCAGGGTCGATTTTCAGAAGAATTAAATAAGGCACGCAGAAGGACTCACGAAGGGGGGCCACCACTGGTCCAGGCGAACTGGTGGAGCGGCCTCCCCCCTGGCCGCCTGGGTGGTGGGCCTCGCCCCTGGCTCCCCCTTCCGCATACATACTCCTCGAAACCTAATTCTTCGGGGGGGGGGCGGCATCTTAGATCAGAAGTTCCGCCGCCGCAACGAGGCAGAAAACCACCAGAGAATAAAAGACCTTTCCGGCGGGCAGATTCCTCCGGGGAGAACTCCTCCCGGAGGGGGAGATTGTCCTCATTGTCATCACCATCGTCACGAGCATCATCGAGATCATCATCATCACCCTCTCCATCACCAGCACCATCTCCATCTTCATCTCATCTCACTTTACCATTGCAATCTGTGTTGTACCTTGCACTATTCATCCCCTCTACTTTATCGGTGTTGATTACTACCTTTTGGTTGATGCTATTGAGTTTTGTTGGAGAATAATTGTTATGATCAGATTTTTCACTTTATCACCTCTGATCATGATCTCTTTTATGTCTTGTGAGTAGTTACTTTAGTTCTTGAGGAAATGGGGGAAGTCTTGTTGTTAGTAGTCATATGATGTGGAAGTAATATGTGTTTGTTTCATATTTAAGTTGTGTTGTTCTTCTTCTAGTGGTGCTATGTGAACGTCAACTACATAGCACTTCGCCTTGTAAGGACCTAGGGGAAGGCATTGTGTATAAAGAATGCTTACGATGGGTTGACGGAGTGACAGAACCCTGAACCCAAGTTTACGTACTTTTGCACAAGGGAGTGTAGGATCCTAGAGTTTATTGATACGGTTAGGTTTACCTTAATTTCTCTCTTGTGTTTGCAGATGCTTGCAAGAGGTTTAATCGTAAGAGTGCACTTGTCTTAGTCTAGACGGTGTGCTAGCATAGGTTCACCCACACAACTATTATCCAAACAATAGATAGTACTAGACGGAATAACGCAAAAATATCTTGACTACCTCTCCCGTGTGTCCTTAGGAGCGCTTTAGCCTTTATTAGGAGAATCTTTCGGCTTATATTTTTGTTCAAAAGGATCGGGAAACTTGCTGCACCTCTTTATCATTTAATTTGTTTGTCTTTTATTTATCCGTCAACTATTATGAAAACCCATAAAAAGTTGCCTTTTAGTGCCTGCAGTTATTCCTTGCTCAAGATCACTTGTCATTACCTTTTGCTCCTTGTTGGGTTCGACACTCTTACTTATAGAAAAGTCTACGATAGATCCCCTACACTTGTGGGTCATCAAGACCATTTTCTGGTGCCGTTTCCTGGGAGCGTAGCGCTATTGGTAAGTGAAATTGGTATGGAAATCTTTTAAACTGTGCGTGTTGTTTGTATTTTGTTGTTACAACTTTCTATCCTTATGAATAGTTCTGCTCTTGTTCTTTGCTTGTGGGGGACCGCCCCACCACATTTGTGATGGAGAAGGCTCCTCCACCTACTGAAATTGCTCCTTTAAAAATACCAATTGGTATTATCGATAGTGTCATAGCTAATCGTTATGCAGGAGATGGACATCCCGATGATCACTTTCTCTATCTTTCAAAATTATGTGCCTTATTTAAACTTGTAGGTGTATTCAGGGATTTTATCATGAGGATATTATTCTCTCTATCATTGAAATATAAAGCCTGGGATTGGTATAAGCTTCTCGATAACTCTCATCTATTAAATTGGCAAAATCTTATTTCTCTCTTTTATAAAAAAATTTACCCTCTTCATGAAATACACCGAGACAGGAACAATATTTATAACTTCTGGTCTCGTGACAGAGAAAGCATCGCCAAAACTTGGGGGAGATTGAAATCCCTAATGCTCAAATGTCCCAATCATGAGCTCCCCAAGGACATTATTCTTACAAATTTTTATGCAAGATTTTCTCGTCAAGATAGAGATATACTTGATGCCTCTTCTAGCGGGGAATTCTCAAATAAAAGCACTGAAGCTAAATGGGATCTAATTGAAAGGATCCAGAAAAATACTGAAGATTGGGAGACTGATAAAGGTAATGAATCCGCTATAAATTATGAGCATGATTATATTCAGAGCTATGTGAAAACTAATTACTTCAATACCTTTTGTGCTAAGATTGGTCTTGATTCCCAACTTCTAATTGATTTTTGCAAAGACTTTGCCTCTCATGTTAATGTTTCCAAAAAGTAGGAGGGTCAACGTCATAAGCCCTTCAAAGAATAATATGTTGATATTAATGTTGCTGATCCTTTTTTACCTACAGCTTTTTATGAGAAGCCCCCTTTTTGTAGAAGGATAAGGGGGCATTCTCTTGTCACAGGAGTGGTCAATAAAAGTGAAAGAACGGCTGGTGAGCATGATGATCTGATTAAAGTCGATCCTCAAGTTGCATTAGTCAAGGACCTTGTACTAGTAATGTTGAGGATTCTATTATAAATTTTTGAGCTATTTCCACTAACCTTGTTACATCCAAGAATAAAGGCCCAATTCTAGGTACTCCAGTTGTATCTGTTAAAATATGAGATCATAATTATTATGGCTATGTGATTTGAGATCCAATGTGAGCGTCATTCCTTTCACACTTTGTCAAGAGATCATGAATGAAATTTTACCATGTGAAATTGAGGATATTGATGTTACTATTCATCTTGCAAATTAATAAAGAAACTATCTCTCCTATTGGAATTGTGCGAGATGTTGAAGTCTTATGTGGAAAGATAAAATATCCTATCGAATTTTTAGTACTTGGGTCAGTACAAGACAATTTATTTCCTATCATTTTTTGTAGATCTTTTCTCAAAACTTGTCGAGCTATTATAGATTGCATGAAAAGAAAAGTATATGTTGAATTCAATGGCGAGCCATATGAATTTAACTTTTCTAAATTTTCTAAGCAGCCTCGTGGTATTGATTTTCCTAGTAATGATAAAATTATTGAAGACATTGCTTCTATTGATATTCCTCTTAACGATCCTTTGCATCAATTTATGGAGGACCACGAGAATGACATTCCTATGCAGGAAAGGATAGAAATAGATGACATCTTATTGAGACAACCTGCTATCCTGAAGCACAACCTACCGGTGGAACCTTTAGGAGTCCTATCACAACCAAAGGAGGATCTTGTGTTTGACCTAAAACCTCTTCCCGATACGCTCAAGTATGCTTATTAGATGAAAAGAAAGTACATCCTATTATTATCAATGCTTACATTTCAGGATACGAAGAAGAGCGATTATTGGAAACCCTTCGCAAACATCGCGGTGCTCTGGGATACACACTTGATGATCTTAAAGGAATAAGCCCATCAATTTGTCAACATACTATTAATCTTGAGTCCGATGCTAAGCCGGTTGTTGATCATCAACGACGATTGAATCTGAAGATGAAGGATGTGGTTAGAACTGAAGTTTTAAAGATACTCGCAGCAGGTATCATCTGTCCCATAGCCTATAGTAGGTGGGTAAGTCATGTTCATTGTGTTACTAAGAAAGGAGGGATGACCATAGTTCCTAATGATAAAAATGAACTAATCCCTCAAAGAATTATTGCTGGATATAGAATGTGTATTGATTTCAGTAAATTGAACAAGGCAACTAGGAAGGATCACCACCCGCTGCCTTTCATCAACTAAATGCTTGAGAGGTTGTCTAAAAACACTCACTTTTGTTATCTTGGTGGTTATTCTGTCTTCTCTCAAATTCATTTTAACACTGCTGATCAAGAGAAGACCACTTTTACTTGTCCCTATGGTACTTATGCTTACATGCGTATGCCTTTTGGTTTGTGCAATGCTCCTGCTACTTTCCAGAGGTGTATGTCTGCTATTTTTCATGTTTTTTGTGAGGATATTGTGGAGGTTTTCATGGACGTTTCTCTGTTTATGGAACCTCTTTTGACAATTGTCTCCACAATCTTAATAAAGTTTTGCAGCGGTGTGAAGAGACCAACCTAGTGCTCAACTGGGAGAAGTGCCACTTCATGGTTAACGAAGGTATCGTTCTTGGTCACAAGATTTCAGAAAAGGGAATCGAAGTGGACAAGGCGAAAATTGAAGCAATAGAGAGGATGCCTGTAAGGCCCGATATGCGGTACTGTTCCAGATCTAGATGTTTCCATCCAGATCCGGGGACGAAGCACATATCGGTCCCACTGCGACATATGACAATGCCATATGCCCCAGATTTCCAACATGATATCACAACATTACAGCTACAAGGATACAACATCTCATACAATCGGCATACAACTACCTTAATACAATACAACATCGGAAGATACATGTCTGAGTACAGACTACAATCAAATGCCTAGTGGCAAAGAGAAAAACATCGATCCCCATAACCACACGGGTCCAGGCCCTCCGCCGGGATCCGCGTAACTAGTCGGCGTCGAGTATCCATGTGAAACGTCGATCACCATACCCGTTGTCGATCAAGAACCCTGAAAAGAGTTTGAGGGTAGTATCATGAGTACAAAAGTACTCAGCATCCAACTGTAGTGGTCACCTGACCCAGCAAGGACTTCATCACTCGTCAGTCTAGGACAACTAGTAGTTTACGGTAAGGATGGGGTAAGTGGTGAGGTTGCTGCCGCACTAGCATTTATGAAGTGGCTAACGATCTAGAGAGTAAGGTAAGAATCCAAGCATTCAATGAGGAATCGCCTCCAACAAGTCTGCTATCCACCTACTTACGCAAGCATAACACCTATCCTATCCTTGCCCTCCTCTTCACATCCCGACGAAGAAGAAGCAATCAAGGCACACACACATTGATCGAGTTATATTAAGATTTTATCAGTTGTTGTTGTCTATGAACAAGGAGTAGGTCTCAAGTCGTCCATAACCGTGGACACGGCTTCTCGAAAAGATTTAACCCTGCAGGGGTGTTCCAACTGCCCATTACAAGGCTCCGCACGCACGCCCATCTCTCTCAGTTGCTACCCATGATAGGCAAACATTGTATGATTTAGTCCCAAGATATCCGAAACGACAGGTCCCTCTAGCTAACAACGAACAAATCCGGGTGGCCCCCAGTGAGTCGACATCCAACTCAAAAGCCGGTCGTGCTCTCGAATTAGCCTCTACCGTCTGGACGAGGTCGGGTTAGCTACCCAAACAAATGTGGGCAGCCCCATAGCTCCCTGGGGTGGACCAACAAGAGAAACCATGTCTCCGCTGGCCCAAGTTGTTTTAAAGAATATTTGCCAGGAGCGACCCAACAGACACACACACGGTTTTCAAATGGTAAATCAGCTTGGGCCACCACTAGAAATGTTTGAAGCTAGGTAGGTAAGAAAAGGGGACCCCATAAAATCCCACACGCGGTTAGGCACGCTTAGTCTTAAAACCAATACCCGGAACTCGGATCCTAGGTGACTCGAATGGAACAAAGCGTCGGGGCGGGATAGCCTAGACCTTCCATCCTTCGTCGAATATAGTCAACATTTATAATAATCATATCATCCATAACAATAGAATAATGTGATATCCCAAACCAAGGAGTAACAGGAGGTAACATCGTAGCATCCTAAGCATGCATACTAAGCAGGGGCTGAGCAACGAGCAATAGTAACATAGCAGTACAAGGTTTGCTGGGAGGGGACATGGCTGTATCGGTTTGAAAGAGACTGTAAACATGTGGTAGGATCAAACATCGAACCTATCCTAGACTAGCATGCAAACCGCTGGTTGAAATAGAATGGATCATAAGTAATGTATAGTCCTTGCCTGTTGATAAGTCGGGTTCCGAAGGTGTAGTTGATCGCAAGCTCGCATCGTCTCCGAGAGGTACCCGCGGAAGCACACAAGACGGTAAACACTGGAAAGCAATCAACGAGCAAGCATCTATTACTACGAAGCAAACACGAGCAAGCATCAACAAGAAGGCAAAACGAGACATCGCACCTACCGTCGAGAGCGGTTACTAACAGGTTAAGTGGAGTATTCATCACACACGACGATACTGCACATTTAGAAAAGTTCAAGTTGTTTAGCTAAACAAGATGAGCAAATGTTATTAACATGTCATCTCACTCAAGCATGACATAGCACACAAACACGACAAGAGGTGAAGCATAAGATAAACTATCTATGCTAGTCAATTTAAGTGAGGCACAACCTAAACATGGCATACCACTAAGTGCCCCACGACAATTAAAGGATTTGGTACTGTTCTTCCCTAAACCATATTTTAGGTTGGTTAACAGCAGAAAACAATAGCATAAACACAAAGTACACGAAAAACTAATCAAGTTACATATAAAGAACACTCCATACGGAGTTACGGTTAAAAATATATAAGCAAAACAAGTTTGGAACACAATCTGCCAACATGCTCACAAATGATATGCAACTAATGTAGACATGGCAGGGAAGGCATGGAAAAAGGAATCATGCAAATAGGCATCATGAACAACTAATTATAGCCCAAGGAAAATGCAATAAAACATTACTGGTCTAGGACTTAGTGAAAATCAGGAAAACAAGGAAGAAACTGTTATTTTCATGCTGTATAAACAGGAGCAAAACTATATGCAAAAGTGCAGCAACATGACATAGCAATATATGAGCATGGAGTAGGCATGATGATGATCAGGTACAAACAAGAATCAAGGTCATAGGCATAACAGATCAAAAGATATTAAGCATGCAACATGGCATTGGAAAGTTATAGACTTAGAGAAAAACAAAGGTGGCTGTCAAAAACAGTGGCATAGCAGCTTTGGAGCTCAATAACTAGATGACCAGCAAGCATATCATGACAATCCAATACATATAATGGAAGTATACATGATGTTTAACAGTATGCAAAAAGAATCAATGCAATAGGCCTCATGGATGTGTCACAATCATCACTCAAACTTGCAATAAAATAACAGCAGCAGCACACTAACAGAAAATAATAGCAGTTAACAGTCTGATGCCCACTTCAACACAGATTGTCAACATCAAGATGACCTCAAATCAAAATGCTCACAAAAGATGGATTGAAGTACACACAATTCTAAACAAATTTCCTTTTGGGCGCAACGCGATCCAGGCTACAGTTTACTCGCAAACTCCAACGCAAAACAACAATCAGCAGCAAATTTTATCCAGGACTTAGAAAAAAACATGAGGTCTAGGAAAAAAAGAACCTTGTGGGCCGAGGCCCAACTCAGCCTGGAGGCTGGCGGCCTGGTGGAGGGGCGGCTGGGCTAGGCTGGCGAGGTGGGCCGCTGGGCGCTGGCAAGCCGAGGTGGCGCAGGCCGGCCCACCTGGCTGCCGAACCGATCCCGATCGGGATCCTGCCCAGGCAGCGGCCGGCGTGCTATCTCCTGGCCGGCGGCGTTGGCTTCTCCGACGAGGGGGCTAGGCGGCACAGGAGCAGGTGAGGACGGCGAAAATGGGGCGCGGCGGCGCGGATCTACCTGATCCCGTCGTCGGTGGAGGCCATGGGGTGGCGCGGCGAGCTTCCCGGAGCTCCATGGCCACGGCGCGGCAGCGCTGCTTCCCTGCGGGAGGAGGAGAGGAGCAAGGTGAGGAGGGATGAGGGAGAGGAGAAGAGCGTGGTGACGGGGAGCTGCTCACCGTAGCGGTCGACGACGACGGCCGGTGGGTGGCGTGGAAGCGGCGGTCGCGGCCACGGTGGTCGGCTGGCGCGGCGGCGCTCGCGAGCCAGATGGGATCGGGCGGGCTTGGCGGCGGGGATGCGGGCCCGGCGCAGCCCGGAGCGGCTGGGAGGCCCGGGGTGACGACCTGGCGCCTCCTGAGCCGCAGATCTTCAGATATGACGGCCAGGGATAGCTTGTTGCTAGGGTTTCGCAGATCTGTGGTTAGAGGGTGAAATTTGGGGCAATTGTGAGGGGGGTGGCTGCAATTTTAGATAAGGGTAAACCCTAGAAAGGGGTGGGAGTGTGGTGGTCTTTATATAGCCCAGGTGGCTGGCAGTTTGCAAAAACATCCCCGGTTTTTCTCGCAAGCGCGCGGTGTTTACGTTTCTGACCGCCGGGGGTCCGCAGGACCTCCGATTCGGGTAAAACTTCGAACTGCGCGATCAACGCGTCAAGCCGGCGGCGTTCACCTCGCGCCAGAACCGTTCTGAGAACACTTTCTGGCACACTATAAAATATCCCATTTACTTATTAAACGGGTTTTTTCATTTCGTTGGCTGCAGCTGGCCTTGTGCGGGTTTCCGCGACGGTGATCGGGTGAAACCCGGTGTCGCAAAGGTTGAGTGTCAGGGTGGCAAGGGTCGGTCTCCGTAAAGTACGAGATAAGAGGGGAAAAATAATCGCCGGTCAATAAATCAGGGATGCAAACACCGCAAACAAATCAGACAATCAAACAATTCACACCGAAAACAAAATTTTATTTTTTGTGAAATCTGGGCTGTTACAATGCCCTACCCAAGGGACATTGCATGTATTCTTAGTTTCCTCCGTCATGCTGGTTTCTATAAAAGATTTATTAAGGACTTTTCTAAGACTTCGAGACCCCTCACTAATTGTAACAACCCGAGATTTTCACGCAAATTAAAAAAAAATTTGTTGCATTATTTTGTTGCTTGTTAGAATTGTTTGTAATATTTGCTTCGCCGATTTATTAATTGGTGAATATTCTCCCCCTCTCTTTCTCGTATCGGATGCGTGACCGAACCTTTCCACCATGGCACAAAACCTTTGCGACACCGGGTTTCACCCGAGCACCGTCGCAACTTCCGGCACAAGACCAGCCATCGCCATCGGAACGAAAACCCCGTTTATTTAATAAATGGATTATTTTATTGTGCGCCATAAAATGTTCTCAGAACTGTACCGAAGTGAGGTAGAAGTGACCGGCTCGCCGTGCTGAGTGCGTGGCTCGAAGTTTTGCCCAAATCGGAGGTCGTATGGACTCCTGGCGGTCAGAAACGCGAGCACCGGATGCGCGAGAGAGAAACCGGGGGCGTTTGCATAAACTGGCCAGCCAACCTGGGCTATAAATAGACCAGCACTCTCTCCTAGCCCTTCTAGGGTTTCACGTTGTAAAATTTGTAGCTACCCCCTCCAAAAACATCCATATTTTCTCCCAAACCCCTCCTACCTCGAAACCCTAGCCCCAGGAACTCCCAGCCGTCGGATCGGCCGATCCAACGGCCAGGACGGGCTATCATCCTCCCACCGCAGCTCCCAGACAAAATCGGGCCCCGCAGGGCCCTCCCCATCGCCGCCGGGCCTGCCGAGCCTATCTGCGTGTCACTCGCACCGCCCTGACTGGCAGCCGACGCCACCGGCCGGCGAGCCGCCGCACCTCGCCGCACCAGCAGCCCGGTGAGCACCCCGTGCGCCTCCCTCTCTCCCTCCTCTCCTCCTTCCTCCCTCTCACCCGCCTCCTCTTCCAACCCGCAGGTCGCGGGCGATGCCATGGCCGAGCCGCCATGGCCTTGAAGCTCGTACCGCCGCCGAGCTCGAAGCTCCCTCACCGCCGCCCAAGAACCGCGGGCATCCTCCCTGGCGACCAGATCTAGGCCAGATCCGCCCCGTTCCGGCCCTCGTGCCGCCCGCCCCTCGCCGGAGACCGCGGCCAACCGCTGGCCACCATTGCGGTGGCGCTCCCGCTAGCTCGTGCGAGGACGAGCTTCTCGTCCCGTGCCCTCGTGGGTCACCAGCGCCCGCAAGGCCCAGCCCAGGCACCGCCTGCGGCCGCACCCCCACGGCCCAGCACGAGGCTCCCCTCGGGCGGCCCACCCGCACAGTGTGGTCTGCAGCCAACTCGCGCCCAAGCGAGGGTTGGCTATCCGCCGCCGTCCTCCAAGCTGGGCCACGGCCCGCTAAGGTGAGGATGCTCCCTTTTTTCTTTTTAATTTTCTGTTTTCTATTGGGCTTGGACCATTGCTATTGTGTGCCCTGAGCAATAAATAGCTATTCCGCACCCTGTTGTTTAGGCCCAGCAGAGACAGATTCGGCCGAGTGAAGGCTTTATCTATTTTCTGTATTTATTAATTGGCATATTGTATTTTTTTTGTGATGCTTATATCATTTTAACGGTAGCTCCGATCGCGACGCGTTAAACATGGAACTTGCTTAGAGTTTCATGTAGATTAAGAAAACGTGCTCCTTACATGCTGTTTACATGCTTATACCTTTTCCATGTTTGAACTTGTCTACATGTTGTTTCACTGCTATTTACATCGCATGCCATCGTAAAATGTTTATTTAATAACTTTTTAACCGTTGCTCCGATTAAAATGTTTCTTATATGTAACTTGACTATAATTGTATGTAGATTGTGATTATGCTGCTCTTGCTTGCTAATAACAAATATAAAATATTTTTTAGGGAAAAAAACTACCAAACTTTATAGTTTCGCGGGGTAATTAGTGATATGATTTGCGTAGGGTTTTACCCCGCTTAACCTGACCTAGCATAGGTAGCTTACTTTATGCTTCACCTCTTGCCATGATTGTGTGATATGCCATGCTTGCCTGAGATGACATGTTTACAAACTTTACTCATATTGTGTAGCCAAACAACTTGAACCATTTTAAATGTGCGGTATCGTCGTGTGTGACGAGTACCTCACTTAACCTGTTAGTAACCGCTCTCGACGATATATGCGATATCGTATTGCGTTTTCTCGTGTTGCCTTCTTGTTGTTGCTTGCTCGTGATTGCTTCGTAGTAATAGATGCATCTCCAACGATTGCCTTTCTAGTGTTTCCTTCTTGTGTGCTTCCGCGGGTACTCTTGGAGACGTTGCGAGTTTGCGTTCGACTACACCTTCGGCACCGTCTTCTCATCAGGTAAGGGGGATCATATATCATGCTTATAACTTTCAGCTCACTTTGCCTAGGTATAGGATAGAACGATTGATTGATCCTACCACCTCATATTTATGCCTCTCATATAAACCCAAGCAGCCATGTCCCCCCCACCCACATCCCAGCAAACCATTGTTTGGCCATGTACCTTGCTTGCTTAACCACTGCTTAGTATGCATGCTAGAATGCTACAACTGTTATCCTGTTACTCCTTGGATTGGGCTATCACATTATTATATTGTTTTGGATGATATTATTATTATAATGTTGACTATACTCGACGAAAGATGGAAGGTCTAGGCTATCCCGCCCCGATGCTTTGTTCCATTCGAGTCACCTAGGACCCGAGTTCCGGGTATTGTGTCTCTTGACGAGCCTTCCTAAACGCATGTGGGATACTATGGGGTCTCCTTTTCTTACCTACTTAGCTTCAAACATTTCTAGAGGTGGCCCAAGCTGATTTACCATTTGAAACCATGCATATATGTCTGTCGGGTCGCTCCTAGCAGATATCCTTTAAAACAACCTGGGCCAGCGGGGACAAGGTTTCCTTGTTAGTCCACCCTTGGCCGGCTAGGGCCCGACCCCATGTGAGGTGTCCCGGTAACCCAAAACCCTGTTGAGACGGAAGAAGACGATCCGAGAGCGCGTCCAGCTTTTGGATTGGGTGTCGACTCCCCGGAGGCCACCCAGATTTGTTCGTTGTTAGTTAGAGGGTCCTTTCATTTGGAATCTCTCGGAACTAAATCATAAAATGGTTGCCTGTCGGGACCCGGAATATGTGTATGTAATTCCAATCACAAATCAATCACATGGAGAGCCGAGAGCCGTACCCACTTGTCTAAGCAGACAAGGCCAAGCACAGAACACTCTCGGAAAGCATCGTATGTGAGGGGCATCCCATCTAGGCCGGATGATCAACTGAGATGGGTCCTCATCGCCCGCTCACAAGTCTAAATGATTATGGGTGGTGAAATCCCATATTCATAGACAAGTCGCCTCAAACATGTTATCGATTGAATCATAACCCTTACATAAACAAAATCCAGCCCAATCACTTAGTCGGGGTCTAGGGTGGGCTCGATCATACAACAAAGTGTGCACGTGACAGTCACAAGCAATCGCATCGCGATGCCCCAAGCTGCGCACATCTAAGGGCCACTTGGTGTATAAAAGACCGCCAGCCAGATCACAACTAAGGTCTCGAAAACCCATACTAAGACATGCATGTTATAAACATATACGCAGCACACATGTCTAGTATGAACAGCAGGTATCATCATATAACTCTACAAAGTACTTATTTATTGACTTACATATAGAGTATACAAAGATCACATGTCTGTGATCAACATTACATCATACAACGGAAGCAAATTAGGTCTGAGTACAGACAAGTTTAACAAATGGCTTAGAGAAGCCTTGTAAACATACATGCCCTTCCACGAGGGACCAGACTGCTGTATGGAACTATACTAGCTTAGTCAACGTCGAGCTTCAGGAAGGTGACTCCATCGGGGTCTGGGTTTCCATCTAAAACATAGAATAAGAAAACGTGAGTACAAAGTTGTACTCAGCAAGACTTACGTAGGAACTATACTACTCATGCACATGTATCAAGGTAAAGGTGAGGTGGGGTTCAAAAGCAGAAGTGCCAGCTTTGACTTGGCTAGTCCTGAACTATGAGTACCAGACTTGAGGTAAGAAGCGTACACGAGTCCACTACATGTCTCCAACCAATTACACCACTATGGTGCATTTCTTGACTTCCCCACGAGAAAGCACGCCATAGCACTCACGCTTATCTTGCGAGTTTTAGAAGTATCCATTCAAATTGTCTAATAATCAAGCACAACTTTCCAAGTAGTCCATGACCGCGGACGTGGCTATTCGAATAGTTTTGTTAACCCTGCAGGGGTGTACCACTACACACACATGACCATCAGTTACCGCCAGGTCTCGGCACCATCCAAGGGGTGTCGGCGAGGATGTTCACCACAACACTTCGCCCACAGCTCTGTTCTAGTCCAAGGAGTCAACTGTCTGAGTTCCAAACCCAACTGGAGTTCCGGCCGAGCTTCCAGCCAGGACTCAAACCATGTAGGCACAACTGACAAGCCCACCTCGATGGATGGTTCTCCGCTTGACAAGCCATGTTACACAAGCCCTACCATGAATGCCACATTTCATTTCCTTTATCTTTCTATGCATATGCCGAATGGAAATCCCGAACTAGGTGTGACTCCTGGACTTGGATCGGGGTGAGTTACTAGGTCGAGAGGGGTCAGTGAGCCCAATGTGTGGTTGTACTCTTTGTCTCGGATTACCATACAAGAACTCGGGCTTAAGGCGGTGTTCAACGAGACAACCCACTATGTACTCCTACACAGCCTCTCATCGTTCACCTTGTATTAGGGTAGATTCACCAACACAGTTTCACTTTCATCAACACCATGTTCACTATCATCCCGACTCACATCAAAAGCAACCTCATTGTAAACTCTAAGCATGCAATAAGAAGTAATAGTTGCAGGGGCCTCATGATATCAATAAACTCCTATGTCAGCTAGGATTGTGGTTTGCTTACTACTGTGACAAGACGATATGTCATGCATCGGAGATGGGTTCAACTATGCGGTAGAATCGATACAAGGTGATCTCCTAAACATGCATAAGCGAGACTGAGAGGGAATTGGGATTTTATAGACATGATCAATGGGGTGTGCTTGCCTTGCTGACGATACACGCGTCTTAACGATGGTCTTCTTCTTCGGGGGTGATCACAGTCTCGGAAGCACTGTTATCGGCACAATCATCAACAAAGGGGGCAACATCGAAAGTAAAATGCATAAGCACATGTTAAGGTTGTGACATGAAGTATATAGCACTGATGTGTTGAAGATTCAAGTTAATTGAAGTGTATTGCAATTGAATTGCAAATTCAAACTTCAAATTCAAATTCAAATTATGCCATATGCATGTTTGCTACTGTTCACCCATTTTAAAATGGTCAAACATAGAAACAAGTTGCATATTCATAATCCTTGCATTTTTCTGATAATTTTAGACATATTATAAGCCCTATTTGTAGTTATGGTTAATTAATTATGAATTTCCAAAGTTTATATGATTTTCTGCAATTTCTGTAATTTCTCTGGAATTGTTTTATTTCTGGAAAAAGGTTTATTGCATCAGCCCCACGTCATCATGACGTCAGGGGGGGCTGACCTGTGGGCCACCCATGTAAGTGGGAGAGGGGTTTAAGCCCTGTTAGTTTAACTAACAAAGGGGGTTAGGGGGGTCTAGGGCCCACTTGTCATAGGGCTTAGGGTTAGCTTAGTGGGTAATTAGCCAGGGGGTTAGGGTTTAATGGCGGAGCTCGCCGGAAAGTGGTCGGAGCTTCACCGAAATTACGAATTTGGGCACGGGAGGGGGCTCGGTTGGTGTGGGCGTGTAGCCCGTGAGCTCCCGCACCCACCTCTGCCATCGGGGGTTCCTGGGGAGGTCCCAGGCCATGCCAACTTCGGCAATGGCGGCGGCCGACCACTGGTGAAGAGGGGATCGGCGAAACATGCAAGGAAGAAGGCAGAGCAAAGGGGGAAAAGGGCCGCAAGCTCACCCTGAGCAGAATGTCGTAGTGGCCGAAGTGAATGGAGTCGTGGCGGTGGTGAATTCGCCGGAGAGGCAACGTCGGCCATGGCGGTTTCCGTGACATTGGCTTCGGTTGCCGAGATTCCGAGCTTCGATTGAGGGCACCAGACGACGGAGACGAGGGCGGCACTCCTTGTGGACCGCAAGGAGAGGGAAAGGGGTAGGAAGCTTGTGGGCGTCGTCGTGGCACGAGGAGATGGCCTGGGGAGGTCTAGGCTCGCCTCGGTGGCGTCCACAGTGACCAGCTCTCCACGGAGCTGCTTGGAGGCGTGGGGAAGAAGAAGACAAACGCTGGGGGTGGGCTGGGCCTTCGCCCTGGGCGACAGGTAAGGTGGCCCCTCTTCTTTTTCTTTTATTTAATTCTGTAATTGATTGACCTAGCTAAATAAAATAGCTAGGTATTTTTAGAAATGCCAATATTTTTTATATGGCCTCATAAAATAGAGAGCTAGCCACTTAAAAAATTTGAACACTTTTAAAATTCAAATAATTTGAATCTTAATTCAATTAGGGGTTTATTTAATTTCCAAAGCTCTATTTGGAATTTTTGACAAATCTTGGTGCTTGAAGTGGGACCCACTTCACTTTATATGTGATCATGCATATTTATAAGACTTTTCAAAAATACCAGAGGAATTTTTGGAAGCAATTTTTGTCTGGCCATTTAATTAAATTCTTTAGGGCTTTTCTTTTCCCCATTTTTTAATTTCTTTTGAAATTTTCACATGATGCAAAGGGCACAAGCAACACTAGCACTTACCCTAGTTGGGGTTCTGACAACTTGCCCCCACTCAAAAGAATCTCGTCCCGAGATTCAGAAGTCGTCGGGAGGAAGGAGGGGTACTCGGCATGAAGGCGGTCTTCTCTTTCCCAGGTTGCTTCTTTCTCGGAGTGATGTGACCATTGCACTTTGAGAAACTTGATCTTCTGACGACGAGTGACACGCTCTACGGAATCAAGAATACGAACAGGATACTCTCGATATGAAAGGTCATCTTGGAGATCAAGCGTTTCATGGTCGACTTCGCGGATGGGGTCCTTGAAGCAACGCCTGAGTTGGGACACATGAAATACATCATGTACTCGGAAAAGGTGCGGGGGTAGTTCAAGTTGGTAGGCAACTTCTCCACGTTTAGCAAGAATGCGGAAAGGTCCGATGTAACGTGGGGCCAACTTGCCTTTGATACCGAATCTTTGGGTTCCCTTCATAGGAGTAACCCGAAGGTAAGCCTTCTCATCCAGATTGTAGCTTTCTTGCCTATGATGACGATCATAGTAGTTTTTCTGACGAGACTGGGCGGCTTTCAATCGATCACGAACAATGCGAACTTGCTCTACTGCTTCCTTGATCATATCCGGTCCAAAGAATTGTCTTTTACCGGTTTCTGACAAGTTAAGGGGTGTTCGACATCGTCGTCCATATAGGAGTTCAAAAGGAGCCATGTTCAGACTAGATTGGAAACTGTTGTTATAAGAAAATTCGGCAAATGGAAGAGATTTCTCCCAATTCTTTCCGAATGAGATAACACAAGCTCTGAGCATGTCTTCCAGGATTTGGTTAACCCTTTCGACTTGACCGCTAGACTGAGGATGGAAAGCTGTACTAAAGGAGAGATGAGTTCCCATAGCATTCTGAAAGCTTCCCCGGAATCTAGAGGTGAAAAGGCTACCACGATCAGAATTGATTTCCAAAGGAACACCGTGAAGAGACACAATTCTAGAGACGTACAAGTCCGCCAACTGACTAGAAATTATAGACTCGCGAACAGGAAGGAAGTGAGCAACTTTGGAAAGTCGATCAATGACAACGAAGATGGCATCATTTCCTTTCTGGGTTTTTGGAAAGCCGGTGATGAAGTCCATACCGACTTTGTCCCATTTCCACTCGGGAATAGGCAAAGGTTGAAGTGTGCCAGAAGGTCTTTGGTGTTCTGCCTTAATGCGACGACAAACATCACATTCGGTAACATATCAAGCAATGTCTCTTTTCATCCTAGTCCACCAAAATCTCTGGCGTAGATCTTGGTACATTTTTGTGCTACCGGGATGAATCGAGAGGGGTGTGTCATGGGCTTCTTTGAGGATGAGTTGCCTTAGATCTCTATTCTTAGGTACTACCAAACGATTTTCAAAGAATACCGTTCATTTGCTATATGTGGAGAAACATTTAGCAACTCCGCTAGCAATGTTCTCCTTGATCCGGTGAACACCTCATGCACGCCTTTGGGCAACTATGATTTGATCCTCAAGGGTTGGTTTTGCCACCAAGTTGAAAAGAGATCCACGAGGAACAATCTCGAGGTTGAGCTTTCGAAATTCCGCATGAAGAAGTGGTTGATACTGTTGTAACATGAGGTTGTTACAATACGACTTACGACTTAGTGCATCAGCCATGACATTGTCTTTGCCTGGGGTGTAAGAAATTCCTAAGTCATAATCTTTTATCAACTCTATCCAGCGTCTTTGCCTGAGATTAAGATCTGGCTGGGTGAATATATATTTGAGGCTTTGGTGGTCGGAATAGATCTCACAACGATTACCAAGGAGGTAATGTCTCCAAGTTGTCAGGGCATGAACTACGGCAGCGAGTTCAAGATCATGGGTAGGATAGTTCTCTTCATGTGGACGCAACTGGCGTGAAGCATAAGCTACCACATGTCTATCTTGCATAAGTATGCATCCTAACCCTTGCCGTGAAGCATCACAAAAGATCTCAAAACCCTTTTTGGTGTCTGGAGGCGCAAGTACGGGTGCAGAAGTCAATCTTCTTTTTAGCTCTTGAAAGCTTTCCTCGCACTTGGGAGTCCATTCGAATTTCTTATCTTTCTTGAGGAGTTCAGTTAGAGGCTTTGCAACTTTAGAAAAGTTTTCGACGAAGCGGCGGCAATAGCTTGCTAAGCCAAGAAAACTCCTAACTTGCTTAACCGATTCAGGTGGAGTCCAATCAAAGACGGCTTGAACTCTCTCGGGATTGACAGCAATGCCTTTTGCAGAAATCACGTGGCCTAAGTAGGTCACTTCTGGTAGCCAAAATTCACACTTGGAGAACTTGGCATAAAGGCGACGCTCTCGAAGTTTCATCAATACCAGCCTAAGATGCCCGGCATGTTCTTCTTCGTTCTTCGAGTATATAAGGATGTCATCGAGGTAAACCACGACGAACTTGTCCAAATACTCCATGAAGATCGAGTTCATCATGCGTGAAAAAGTAGCAGGGGCATTGTTTAAACCGAAGGACATGACGGTGTACTCGTAAAGACCATAACGAGTAGTGAAAGCCGTTTTTAGGATGTCCTCGTTTCGGATCTTGATTTGATGATAACCTAATCTCAAATCCATCTTGGAGAAGACAGAGGATCCTGCAAGTTGATCATAAAGATCATTGATCCTGGAAAGTGGGTACTTGTTCTTTATCGTTGCTAGATTTAGCGGGCGATAGTCTACGCACATCCTTTCTGTTACATCTTTCTTCGTTACGAACAGAACGGGGCAACCCCATGGCGATGAGCTAGGGAGGATGAAGCCTTTTGCCAACAAAGCTTCAAGTTGGATTTTAGGCTCAACTAACTCACGTGGGGCCATTTTGTATGGGCGTCTGGAAATTGGGGCGGTTCCTGGGGCAAGATCTACAATGAATTCTACACATCTGTCAGGAGGCAATCCTGGCAGTTCTTCAGGAAAGACATCCGGGAAGTCACGAACCACCGGAATATCTTCAAGGTCGGGAAGGGGAAGAACATTCAAAGTATGCATCTGGATTCTAGAACTGGGTGAGGTGTAGTCAATGGTCTGGCCTGAAGGATGGGTAAGTCTAACTGACTTGGCTTTACAATCAAGGAAATCATTATGTCTTGATAACCAATCCATACCTAAGATGACATCAATGTCTGAAGACTTGAGGACTATAAGAGAAGCAAGGAATACTAAACACTCAATTGCAATTTGATTGCCATGGCTTACTCTATTAGTTTTCCACCTTGAACCAGGAGTTTGAATGATCATTGGAGAAAACATTTCTTCAAAGGGGAACTCATGACGAAGTGCATAACTCTCCGACATGAATGAATGAGAAGCTCCTGGATCGAAAAGAACGGAGGCGGGAGCATGATTGACTGGGAGCGCGCCAAGGATGACGTCAGAAGTAGCAGTGGTTTCCTCAACTGAGATTTGATTCACACAACCACCAACAGTGGCTAAGGACTTTGCTTGCAAGGAGTTGGAGGTGGATTTCTGTGAAGACTTAGCTTTGGAAGACTTGGGTGGGGTGGCATCATGTCTTGGACGAGGATCAACTTTCACCGACAATGAACATTTCCGCGCGATGTGGCCAGGCTGACCACACTTGTAGCAAACTCTGGTGTCAGGGGGTGGAGCAATGATGGCAGGCTCACTACCAAAGCTGTTGGGATTCGTGTTTGGTGGAGGAGGTTGAGGCACCAAATATGATGGCATTGCAAAAAGGTGTGAAGGAATGGCACTAGTTGGAATCCATATCCGGCGTTTTTGAGGGGCCGAACTAGAAGATGGAGAAAACTCACGAGCATGCTTGCGAGACTCTTCGAACACCTCATTGCCATACTCAGCTCTGAAGGATATATTGACTAAATCCTCAAAGTTGGCAAACTCATGAAGATTGAGATCATGACGAATAACAGGGCTAAGTCCCTTGCGGAACCTTGCTTGCTTCCTGGCATCAGTGGATATCTCCTCTTGGGCATAATGAGCAAGATGGTTGAACTCGGTCATATACTCGTGGATGGACCTATCTCCCTGAGTTAGATTGCAAAACTCTTCCTTCTTTCTTTCCATCATCTCATCCAGAATGTGGTACCCTCGGAAGGCATCACGGAATTGCTGCCAAGTCACTACGTGACCATCAGGTTGCATTGCAACATAGTTCTCCCACCATTCACCGGCGGCACCTTCCAGAAAGTATGCCGCGAACATAACTCGATCATTGGGAGCAACATGTGCCGTGTCAAGCTTACGCTCGATGGAACGGAGCCAATCATCAGCTTCAAGGGGCTCGGAGGAACATCGAAATACCGGTGGCTTGAGGAGGATGAAATCCTGAATGCTGACAACCACATTGCGCTGACGAGCGGTATTCTGCTCAATGAGCTCCAGGAGGCGTGTTTGATCACGTCGATTCCGTTCAGCTTCCATCATGATTTCCGCCGCAGAAGGCGGTGGAGGAGGATCATCATCACTTCGATTCCGATCACGGTCTCGATTCCGACAAACAGCACTACGAGTTCCACCTGCCATCCTGTGTGATAAGAATCAACAATCAGAACAGGTTTTACGATGGAATCAAAGATAAGAGGACATGATTAGGAGGAAAAGATTGTAATGCAAAGGCAAAGATTCCTAGAAACACAGAACAAATCGGGCAGCATAACGGCTACACCGGGATAGAAAATGAAACAACCTTGAGGAGATTGGACAGAACTTCCCCAAGGAACTCAAGAACACGAAGACTCTGGACAACCACAATTGTCCTACGGCTACAAGGAAGCAATCAACGAGATGTTCTAGTCAGACATAGATGAGCCTAGTCCTATCATCCCGTAGAAAAGATAAGGGTGACCAAGAACTCAGATCGATGAGGGTAAGGAGAAAAAGAAGCCTTACGTTGTTCTCGTATACCCAGAGTAACTATATAACTATAGAATGCTAGACTCGACTTCGACCAAGGGTTTGAATAATCCTACGGACAGTCCTGCTCTGATACCAAGTCTTTCGGGACCCGGAATATGTGTATGTAATTCCAATCACAACTCAATCACATGGAGAGCCGAGAGCCGTACCCACTTGTCTAAGCAGACAAGGCCAAGCACAGAACACTCTCGGAAAGCATCGTACGTGAGGGGCATCCCATCCAGGCCGGATGATCAACTGAGATGGGTCCTCATCGTCCTCTCACAATTCTAAATGATAATGGGTGGTGAAATCCCATATTCATAGACAAGTCGCCTCAACCATGTTATCGATTGAATCATAACCCTTACATAAACAAACTCCAGCCCGATCACTTAGTCGGGGTCTAGGGCGGACTCGATCATACAACAAAGTGTGCACGTGACAGTCACGAGCAATCGCATCGCCACCCAGATCACAACTAAGGTCTCGAAAACCCATACTAAGACATGCATGTTATAAACATACACCCAGCACACATGTCTAGTATGAACAGCAGGTATCATCACATAACTCTACAAAGTACTTCTTTATTGACTTACATATAGAGTATACAAAGATCACATGTCTGTGATCAACATTACATCATACAACGGAAGCAAATTAGGTCTGAGTACAGACAAGTTTAACAAATGGCTTAGAGAAGCCTTGTAAACATGCATGCCCTTCCACGAGGGACCAAATTGTTGTCTGGAACTATACTAGCTTAGTCAACGTCGAGCTTCAGGAAGGTGACTCCATCGGGGTCTGGGTTTCCATCTAAAACATAGAATAAGAAAACGTGAGTACAAAGTCATACTCAGCACGACTTACGTAGGAACTATACTACTCATGCACATGTATCAAGGTAAAGGGGAGGTGGGGTTCAAAAGCATAAGTGCCAGCTTTGACTTGGCTAGTCCTGAATTACGAGTACCAGACTTGAGGTAAGAAGCGTACACGAGTCCACTACATGTCTCCAACCAATTACACCACTATGGTGTCTTTCTCGACTTCCCCACGAGAAAGCACGCCATAGCACTCACGCTTATATTGCGAGTTTTAGAAGTATCCATTCAAGTTGTCTAATAATCAAGCACAGCTTTCCAAGTAGTCCATGACCGCGGACGCGGCTATTCGAATAGTTTTGTTGACCCTGCAGGGGTGTACCTCTACACACACATGACCATCAGTTACAGCCAGGTCTCGGCACCATCCAAGGGGTGTCGGCGAGGATGTTCACCACAACACTTCGCCCACATTTCCGTTCTAGTCCAAGGAGTCAACTGTCTGAGTTCCAAACCCAACTGGAGTTCCGGCCGAGCTTCCAGCCAGAACTCAAACCATGTAGGCACAACTGACAAGCCCACCTCGACGGATGGTTCTCCGCTTGACAAGCCATGTTCCAAAAGCCCTACCATGAATGCGACATTTCATTTCCTTTATCTTTCTATGCATATGCCGAATGGAAATCCCGAACTAGGTGTGACTCTTGGACTTGGATCGGGGTGAGTTACTAGGTCGAGAGGGGTCAGTGAGCCCAATGTGTGCTTATACTCTTTGTCTCGGATTACCATACAAGAACTCAGGCTTAAGGCGGTGTTCAACGAGACAACCCACTGTGTACTCCTACACAGCCTCTCATCGTTCACCTTGTATTAGGGTAGATTCACCAACACAGTTTCACTTTCATCAACACCATGTTCACTATCATCCCGACTCACATCAAAATCAACCTCATTGTAAACTCTAAGCATGCAATAAGCAGTAACAGTTGCAGGGACCTCATGATATCAATCAACTACTATGTCAACTAGGATTGTGGTTTGCTTACTACTGTGACAAGACGATAGGTCATGCATCGGATATGGGTTCAACTATGCGGAATAATCGATACAAGGTGATCTCCTAAACATGCATAAGAGAGACTGAGAGGGAATTGGGATTTTATAGACATGATCAATGGGGTTTGCTTGCCTTGCTGACGATACACGGATCTTAACGATGGTCTTCTTCTTCGGGGGTGCTCACCGTCTCGGAAGCACTGTTATCGGCACAATCATCAACAAAGGGGGCAACATCGAAAGTAAAATGCACAAGCACATGTTAAGGTTGTGACATGAAGTATATAGCACTGATGTGTTGAAGATTCAAGTTAATTGAAGTGTATTGCAATTGAATTGCAAATTCAAACTTCAAATTCAAATTCAAAATTATGCCATATGCATGTTTGCTACTGTTCACCCGTTTTAAAATGGTCAAACATAGAAACAAGTTGCATATTCATAATCCTTGCATTTTTCTGATAATTTTAGACATATTATAAGCCCTATTTGGAGTTATGGTTAATTAATTAAGAATTTCCAAAGTTTATATGATTTTCTGCAATTTCTGTAATTTCTCTGGAATTGTTTTATTTCTGGAAAAAGGTTTATTGCATCAGCCCCACGTCATCATGACGTCAGGGGGGGCTGACCTGTGGGCCACCCATCTCAGTGGGAGAGGGGTTTAAACCCTGTTAGTTTAACTAACACAGGGGGTTAGGGGGGTCTAGGGCCCACTTGCCATACGGCTTAGGGTTAGCTTAGTGGGTAATTACCAGGGGGTTAGGGTTTAATGGAAGAGCTCGCCGGAAAGTGGTCGGACCCTCGCCGGAGTTACGAATTTGGGCACGGGAGGGGGCTCGGTTGGTGTGGGCGTGTAGCCCGTGAGCTCCTGCACCCACCTCTGCATCGGGGGTTCCTGGGGAGGTCCCAGACCATGCCAACGACGGCAATGGCGGCGGCCGGCCACTGGTGAAGAGGGGATCGGCGAAACATGCACGGAAGAAGGCAGAGCAAAGGGGGAAAAGGGCCGCAAGCTCACCCTAAGAAGAATGGCGTAGTCGCCGGAGTGAATGGAGTCGTGGCGGTGGTGAATTCGCCGGAGAGGCAACGGCGGCCGTGGCGGTTTCCGTGACGTTGGCGTCGGTTGCCGAGCTTTCGAGCTTCGATTGAGGGTACCAGACGACGGAGACGAGGGCGGCGCTCCTTGTGGACAAGCTGGCGCGGCGAGGCGAGCTCTGTGGCCACGCCGGCGACGAATCAGTGGCGACGGCGGCGTGTGGTTCCTCTGTGGATTGAAGAACAGAGGGTGGGAGAGAGACCGCAAGGAGAGGGAAAGGGGTAGGAAGCTTGTGGGCGTCGCCGTGGCACGAGGAGCTGGCCTGGGGAGTTCTAGGCTCGCCTCAGTGGCATCCACGGTGACCAGCTCTCCACGGAGCTGCTTGGAGGAATGGGGAAGAAGAAGACAAACGCTGGGGGTGGGCTGGGCCGTGCTGGGCCTTTGCCCTGGGCGACAGGTAAGGTGGCCCCTCTTCTTTTTCTTTTATTTAATTCTGTAATTGATTGACCTAGCTAAATAAAATAGCTAGGTATTTTGAGAAATGCCAATATTTTTTATATGGCCTCTTAAAATAGAGAGCTAGCCACTTAAAAAATTTGAACACTTTTAAAATTCAATTAATTCGAATCTTAATTCAATTAGGGATTTATTTAATTTCCAAAGCTCTATTTGGAAGTTTTGACAAATCTTGGTGCATGCAGTGGGACCCACTTCACTTTATATGTGATCATGCATATTTATAAGACTTTTAAAAAATACCAGAGGGATTTTTGGAAGCAATTTTTGTCTGGCCATTTAAATAAATTCTTTAGGGCTTTTCTTTTCCCCATTTTTGAATTTATTTTGAAATTTTCACATGATGCAAAGGGCACAAGCAACCCTAGCACTTACCCTAGTTGGGGTTCTGACATTGCCTGTGATGGGTAGCAGCTGAGAGAGATGGGCATGCGTGCGGAGCCTTGGAATGGGCAGTTGGTACACCCCTGCAGGGTTAAATCTTTTCGAGAAGTCGTGTCCACGGTTATGGACAACTTGAGACCTACTCCTTGTTCATAGACAACAACAACTGAGATAATCTTAATAACTTGATCAACGTGTGTGTGCCTTGACTGCTTCTTCTTCATCGGGTGATGAAGGGGAGTACAAGGATAGGATAGGTGTTATGTTTGCGTAATTAGCTGATAGTAAGACTTGTTGGAGGCGATTCCTCATCGACTGCTTGGTTCTCATCTTACTCTAAATAGATCGTTAGCCACCTCATATATTGCTAGTGCGACGGCAACCTCAACCACTACCCCCATCTTACCGTGAGAAGTTAGTTACAAGACTTGTTGATATAGCTCACCCCTTTCTTCTCTTTTTTACGCACGTTATGCAAACGATCTTGGACTTCAGAGGAGCTCGATGACCCTTCTTCTGGACGCCTTTGCAGAGACTCGACGACGACTAGTTAGGCGGATCCCGGCGGAGAGCCTGGACCCATGTGGTTACGGGAATGGTGTGTTTTACTTTTTCCACTAGGCATTTGATTTTAGTCTGTACTCAGACATGTATCTTCCATTGATGTAATGTGATTAAGGCAGTTGTAAGCCGATTGTATGAGATGTTGTATCCTTGTAGCTGTAATGTTGTGATATCATGTTGGAAATCCGTGGCATATGACATTGCCATATCTCATGGTGGGACCGATATGTGCTTCGTCCCCGGATCTCTGTGGAAACATCTAGATCTGGAACAGTACCGCATATCGGGCCTTACAATAATCTGCTCCAGAAGGATATTCTTTTTGTTTTTGGTGAAGATTGTATGGAAGCCTTCGAAGTTCTTAAGAAAGCCTTCATAACTGCTCCTATAGACCAACCACCTGATTGGAGTTTACCCTTTGAAATCATGTGTGATGCTAGTGATTTTGCCGTTGGAGCTGTTTTATGACAAAGAGTTGATAAGAAGTTGAATTTTGTTTATTATGCTAGAAAAACTCTTGATAGTGCTCAAAAGAATTATGCTACTACTGAGAAAGAGTTTTTAGCAGTTGTGATTGCTTGTGATAAGTTTACACAATACATTGTTGATTCCAAAGTTATTATTCACACATACCATGTTGTTATTAAGTATATTATGGAGAAGAAAGATGTCAAACCAAGGTTTATCAGATGGGTACTTATTCTTCAAGAATTTGACTTGCAGATCGTTCATAGAAAGGGATCAGACAATCCTGTGGCGGACAACCTCTCCAGGATCGAAAACATACCACATGATCCCATTC
Organism: Bromus sterilis; assembly: GCA_950022295.1. Classification (NCBI taxonomy): domain Eukaryota; kingdom Viridiplantae; phylum Streptophyta; class Magnoliopsida; order Poales; family Poaceae; genus Bromus; species Bromus sterilis. The sequence goes on along the minus strand of OX465598.1, from coordinate 240,499,077 downwards.
CAGTCAACGATAGTTTTCCTAACGAATAACGTTTCAGCAAAGGAAGAAATTCTTCCACGATTTTGAGGCACTAATTTTGGGATGACCCACATCTTTATAAAGAAGGTGTGGACGAGATTGTGAGAAGATGCATACCATAGCATGAGCAGAAGGCTATTTTGAGTAAATGTCATGATAGTCCTTACGGAGGACACCCTGCTGGTGACAGGACCACACACAAGGTTATTCAATCATATTTTTATTGGCCAACTCTCTTTAAATATGCTAGAAAGTTTGTTTTTCTTGTGATAAGTGTTAAAGAGTTGGTAATATTAGTAGAAAAAATGAGATGCCTATGAATTACGCACTAGTCATTGAGCCTTTTGATTGCTGGGGATTTGATTTTATGGGCCCTTTTCCTCCTTCACACAAGTATTCTCACATTTTAGTAGTTGTTGATCACAAGTGGATTGAATTAATCCCCACTGATAGTGTTGATCACAAGACATCCTTGAAGATGCTTAAAGATGAAATCTTCCCCAAGTTTGGTGTACCAAGGTACCTCATGACCGACGGAGGATCACATTTTACACATGGTGCTTTTAGAAAGGCTTGAGCCAAGTATGATGTCAATCATAGGATTGCTTCACCCTATCACCCTCAAACGAGGGGGCACGTTGAGCCCACTAATAGAGAGATCAAGTTGATCTTGCAAAAGATGGTGAAGAGTTCTAGGAAAGATTGGTCCAAGAAGTTAGGAGATGCCTTGTGGGCGTATAGTACTGCTTATAAAATCCCCATGGGCATGTCTCCTCATAAGATGGTCTATGGAAAAGCTTGTCATTTACCTTTAGAGCTAGAGCATAAAGCTTTCTAGGCAGTTATAGAGCTTAATGCTGACGCCAAACTTGCTGGCGAGTAGCGTCTCATGAACTTGACTTCTCTAGATGAGTGGATAAGTGAAGCTTATGACAGCGCAAAAATGTTCAAAGAAAAGGTAAATAAATGGCATGATAAGTGAATTTTAAAACGAGGAATTTAATGTTGGTGAGAAATTTTTATTGTATAGATCTCGTTTCATGTTTTCTCCAGGTAAATTACTTTCTAAGTGTGAAGAACCATACCTCATCGAAGAAATCTATCGTTCTGGTGCAATCAAGATTAACAATTTTGAAGGCACCAAACCACAAGTTGTGAATGGGCAAAGACTCAAGCATTACATGGCAGGAGACCCTATCAATGTGGAGGTGGATGTGATACAGGTAGGTACTCATGAAGAACATATTGAAACACTATGTCAGACACCAGCAGAAGCAGAAAATGAATATGTAATACGGTAAGAAAACTTCGCAAAAGGCATAAAAGTTCCATATTACCAGTTTTTGGACAAAAGAAAAATTCCAAGCCGAAGAGGAGCCAGAGCAAAGATCCCGGTGGGCCAGGCGACCTGGTGGCGTGGCCTAGCCCCTGGCCACGCCCTGTGGCCACCTAGTCCATCAGGAGTCCGCTTCCTACTCCCTTTGGTGAATTACTTTCCTTCTGATGCATAAATTTTTGCTATATATTTTCCCGGATTGTCCCAGCTCTGTATCTTGTGATTCTATAGTGTTTTGTTTTTGATCTGTTCTTGCTAGGAAGATTTGCAGCAAACTTAGGTGGCATGGCTTCCCCAAGCTCGTCCAAGGACACATTCCTCATCAATGTCATCAACCCTCACCTTGCAGAAGTGAGGAGGCATCCTCAAACCCTTTGGGTGGAAGACGGCGTCCTCCACAAAGAAGATCTGAAGGGACCTGTCAAGGAGGGGATCACCAAAGCAATATTGGAGGAGGTGGAACATGAAGTTTCCAAGTACAAGGAGATGATTGAGCGCGGTGTTGAGTCCAACATCGACATCAGCGCCGAGCTCAAGGAACAACATGAAAAGGAGATGAAAGAAGTTTGGAACACTCTTTCTGCCATGGAAGAGAAGATGTTTGAGCTTCAAGGGAAAATCAATGATCTGCATAACAAGAACTATGAGTATGAACTAAGGTTTCTACGCATGAGCGTGGCTGCTAGTTGCAGGATCCTGGAAACAGAGGAATCTTGCATGAATGGGGGACCCATGCCATGGAAGTTGTTCGCGGACGCACAAATCAACTCTCCAAAGCACAATCGAGATTGAAATTCTCATGGGAAATGGCACCCCCTTAGCTTGTTCCAAGCTTGGGGGATTGCCCGATATCTTTATCTTTATCTTTTATATTTTCATGGTCAAAATTTAGTGTCGTATCAAGTCTAGGGAAATTATCTTATGAAATTGGTGTATGCATTGAGGTCTATCACTCTTTTGTGGGTGAGTCTTGTATCCGTGAGTGTGCAGTCGTCTATGATGGAATATTAATGAGAAGTTTATTGGTTTTCTTCACTGCACTCGCTATTCTTTCCACGCAATCGACCTTATATGTTGATTCTTATGGGAGTATTGACCTTATATATCAGGTATGGCTTTGAAAACTTTATTTGATCTTGGCAAACATAGCATTGTTCATAACAACAAGCAAGAGTTTTATTTCACCAAGTTCTACTCAAAACCTTTATGTTCTTATGCTTGAAGTGTTATGCTAACAAGTAAGACAACTTGATGTTTATGTCAATTCTTAATGTTAGACTTTATATTGTTTTGCATCCAAGTCAACATCATTTGTCTTCTTTCAAAGCCTTTGCTAGACAAACTCTGCACTAAGCGAGAATGCTACTTGTGCACCCATACCTTGAAACCTTAACCCTCCATAAGAGTCCATGATACCTTTCCTATGTGTGGTATCTCACCGCCACTCCTAAAGTATATCACTCATGTGCTACGTTTAAACCTTCAAAATAGTATTACTTCTTGTTTTTTGCCTCTGTTTTAGCTCATGAGGAAGTAGTAGATATTCATGATCTTATCATACTTGACAAGCTTTATCTTTGGGTTTGCATGTCTAATCTGCGAACCCCTAACACGAGGAGGGACTGGCGTGAGTGCGCCCAACTCATAAAAGATAATAGCAACAAATAAAACCTCCTTCGCGCTTTGTTCACGAGAAATCCGAAAACTTTGGTAGTGATAAACAAAGGAGATTAATGGGATGTGATCGTCCCTCCTTGGGACCCGTTCCTCAAAACTTGTCCAATTTGAGAAGTATTGGGCTATCTGCAAGCATTCGTTGATGAATTATGAACCTCCCAAAATCTTATGTTTACAATCTTATTGCTTTCATAAACACTAAAATCTCTTGCTCATGAGTTTTGCCCACTTCCCTCTGCGCAGGGCGTAGCCTTTACTTTTATGTTGAGTTAGTAAGCCTACTTCCTTATATTCTTTAAAAGAGCAGACACCTTATGTTGACAAGGGTGCATACATATATATTGCTTCATTTAGAGTTGCCATATCACATCTTTGTTGACATTATCAATCAAGATGAACAAGTTATTTGTTAAACTTAGATAAATCAAACATCTTCCTTTGTGTTAGTATTTTCACTTCTTGACTAATAACATGTTATTTCAAAAGCTTCAATTGACCTCATCCTAACTATTAATGGAAGAGCAAATTTCAAAAGTTATTAGTTGTTCTCTGACCAAGAACATGTTTGCCATGATTTAATGAGTTTTTACTAGCCTTACTTTTGGTTACAATTGATACTACTCTTTCATGAGGAGCCTTATGAGAGAAGGTTTCTGTGTAGAATGCTTTAGTTTAGGGGAAATAATGTGATGCTTCTTGTCTGTATTCTTATTTATCGACACTTCACTCTCTAAACTTGTCGGCAGGTTTACCGAGCTCAGTTTTCGCTTGTGGACAAGCGAGGTCTAAGCTTGGGGGAGTTGATACGTCGAAAATGCATCACTATTTTGTATCATAATTTACCACTATTCATTGATATATTTCACATTATGATGCCTCTCTCGTGGTGTTTCGGCTTGTTTTACACAGTTTACAACTTTCTGGTGTCGAAACTGCAGGACCAGGAATCACCAAGAAAAGTGCACATATAGTGGACATATCTGCACAACTCCAAATGACCTAAAAATTCCAGGGATTGATTTTCAGAAGAATTAAATAAGGCACACCTAAGGACTCTCGGAGGGTGCCACCACTGGTACAAGCGATGTCGTGGCGCGACCTCCCCCTTGGCCGCGCCACCTGGCCGCCTGGGTGGTGGGCCTCTCCCCCGGCTCCCCCTTCCGCATACATACTCCTCGAAACCTAATTCTTCCGAGGGCAGCTTAGATCATAATTTTCGCTGCCACAACGAGAACTCCTCCCGGAGGGCGAGATCATCCTCATCGTCATCACCATCGTCATGAGCATCATCGAGATCATCATCATTACCCTCTCCATCACCAGCACCATCTCCACCTTCATCTCATCTCACTTTACCATTACAATATGTGTTGTACCTTGCACTATTCATCCCCTCTACTTTATTTGTGTTGATTACTACCTTGTGGTTGATGCTATTGAGTTTTGTTGGAGAATTATTGTTATGATCAGATTGTTCACCATATATTTATCACCTCTGATCATGATCTCTTTTATGTCTTGTTAGTAGTTACTTTAGTTCTTGAGGACATGGGAGAAGTCTTGTTGTTAGTAGTCATATGATGTTGAAGTAATATGTGTTGGTTTGATATTTAAGTTGTGGAGTTCTTCTTCTAGTGGTGCTATGTGAACGTCGACTACATAGCACTTCGCCTTTTAAGGACCTAGGGGAAGGAATTGTGTATAAAGAATTCTTACGATGGGTTGCCCAGAGTGACAGAAACCTGAACCCCAGTTTGCGTACTTTTGCACAAGGGAGTGTAGGATCCTAGAGTTTATTGCAACGGTTAGGTTTACCTTAATTTCTCTCTTGTATTTGCGTATGCTTGCTAGAGGTTTAATCGTAAGAGTGCACTTGTCTTAGTCTAGACGGTGTGCTAGCATAGGTTCACCCACACAACACTTATCCAAACAATAGATAGTACTAGACGGAATCTGGAGAAAGTAACTTCACTACCTCTCCCGTGTGTCCTCGGGAGCGCTTTAGCCTTTATAAGTAGAATCTTTCGGCTTATCCTTTGTATTCAAAAATATCGGGCCACTTGCTGCAGCTCTTTATCATTTAATTTATGTGTCTTTTGTTGTTCCGCCAACTATTACGAAAACCCATACAAAGTTACCTTTCAGTGCCTGCAGTTATTCCTTGCTCAAGATCACTTGTCATTACCTTCTGCTCCTCGTTTGGGTTCGACACTCTTACTTATAGAAAAGGCTATGATATATCCCCTACACTTGTGGGTCATAATAAGCCTAGGCCTTGTTTCCAAGCTTTGTAATATCGTTTTAGTTATCGCAAAAATATACCGTTTTAGTTACTTTTACTACTTGCTACCTTGTTTTTATCTTTATTACAGATTTATATTACCTAGCTTGACCTGTCGGGACCCGGGGTTAGCGTATGCAAGCCTCGCTACAACACAATCATATGGAGAGCCGAGAACCGTACCCACTTGTCTAAGCAGACAAGGCCAAGCACAGAACGTTCTCGGAAAGCATCGAACGTGAGGGGCATCCCATCCAGGCCGGATGATCAACTGAAATGGGTCCTCATCGTCCGCACACAAGTCTAAATGATATGGGTGGTGAACTCCCATACTCATAGACAAGTCGCCTCAACCATACTATCGATTGTGTTATAACCCTTACATAGACTTACTCCAGCCCGATCACTTAGTCGGGGTCTAGGGCGGGCTCGATCATACATCAAAGTGTGCACGAGACGGAGTCTCGAGCAATCGCATCGCGATGCCCCAAGCTGCGCACATCTAAGGGCCACTTGGTGTATAAAAGACCGCCAGCCAAATCACAACTAAGGTCTTGAAAACCCATACTAAGACATGCATGTTATAAACATACACGCAGCACACATGTCTAGTATGAACAGCAGGTATCATTGCAATTCTCTACAATGTATACATCTTTATTAATAACTCTTACAGAGTGCACACAGAGATCACAAGCATGTGATCCAACATTACAACAGACAAACGGAAGCAAAGTAGGTCTGAGTACAGACAAGTTTAACAAATGGCTTCGAGAAGCCTTATCTAAAAACAAGCCCTCCACGAGGGAACCAGTCGTCTGACTGGGACTACACTAGCTTGGTCTTGGTCTGAGTCTTCATTCTTCGAGCTTCGGTTAGAAGTCACCATCGGGGTCGGTGGGTTCATCTAAAATATAGATTAAGCAAACGTGAGTACAAAATCGTACTCAGCAAGACTTACATAGGAACTATACTACTCATGCACATGTATCAAGGTAAAGGGAGGTGGGGTTTCACTTGCAGAAATGCCAGCTTTGACTTGGCTAGTCCTGAACTACGAGTACCAGACTTCAGGTAAGAAGCGTACACGAGTCCACTACATCTCTTCAACCAATTACACCACTATGGTTACTTCCTCGACTTCCCCACGAGGAGCACCCCATAGCACTCACGCTTATCTTGGTGTGTTTTAGAAGTATCCAGTTCAAGTTGTCTAATAATCAAGCTAAGCTTTCCAAGCAGTCCTTAACCGCGGACGCTGCTATTCGAATAGTTTTATTAACCCTGCAGGGGTGTACCGCTACACACACGTGTCATCAATTACCGCCTTTTGCGTGTCACCGTTCAAGAGATGACAGCGAGGATGCTCACCACAACTGTTACCTCATAGCCGATCTAGTCTGAGAAAGTCGCCTACTTGGGTTGGCTACCACTATCGTGAACCCGGCCGGTTTACCGAAGTGGACCCAAGTGATGTGTGCGTGGTGCATAAGCCGGTCTCGGATGAGCCGTTCTCTCACTTAGCATCCAGGCCACAAGCCTACCAGAACTCCGAACTATTGCGACATCTGGACATCGAAAGGGATGAGTTAGTAAGCTGAGAGGGGTCAGTGAGCCCAATGTGTGGTTGTACTCTTCATCTTGGATCACCACACAAGAACTCGGACTTAGGGCGGTGTTCAACGAGACAACCCACCGTGTACTCCTACACAGCCTCTCATCGTTCACCTTGTATTAGGGTAGATTCACCAACACTTTTCTACCATCATCATCATGATCACTACCATCCCGACTCACATAACAGTATCATCAAGGTATCACTCTAAGCATGAAATAAGCAGTAACAATTGCAGGGGCCACATGATATCAATCAACTCCTACATTTGCTAGGATTGTGGTTTTGCCTACTACTGTGACAAATGATAGGTCATGCAAAGGAATGGGTTCATCTATGCGGTAGAAACGTTATCATGGTGATCATCCTAAACAACTCATAAGCAAGACATGAGAGGGAATTGGGATTTTATCGACATGATCAATGGGGGTTTGCTTGCCTTGCTGACAAGGTTCGGGTTCGGGGTCTTCAACGAAGGGGGCAGCCTCCTGTTCCGGTTCCACCTCTACTCGACAAACATCAAACAAGGTAGCAAGTAAATAAAATGCACAAACACATGATGGAAGGTTGAAACTTGATGTATATGCTTTGATGTGTTTAGGCAATTCCATTTAAATGGAGTATATTGCAAAATGAATTGCAAATTCAAACTCCAATTTGAATTCAAACTTAGTCAAGTTACATCTGACATTGTTTGATCAATTTGAATCATTTTCAAATGTGTATGATATGCCTTTGATGTGTGGTTGAAATGTAAAAAGTTTCCATGGTCCAAGTTGCAAAATCATTTGAATTAAATTTGAATAAATTCCAAATAAATCAAATGACATATGCTACTGGTCCCAATTTAAATTCAACTCAAACATAGTTGAAAGTTGGATTTTTGGATAGCTTATTTTCTCCTGATCATTTTTCATATATTATTTGTCCAATTTGTAGTTAATATGAATTTTCTATGAATTTCCAAAGTTTGGGCTATTTTCTGGATTTTCTGGAATTTCTTTAATTCAATTCAATTTCTGGAATTTCATTTATGGCGTCAGCATGACTTCATGCTGGCGTCAGGGGGGGGCTGACAAGGGGGTCCCACCTGTAAGTGTCAAAAAGTTAAATAAAACGGTTTAAACTTAAACCAGGGGGTTAACCATGGGGCTGGGCCCACATGTCATAGACTCCAGGGGGGATTAGCTCGTGGTTAAGGGCCTTAATGGCGCCGGCTTGACGCCGGTGACTCTGGCCACGGCGGCGCCTCGCCGAAATCGGCTACGGGCCATGGGAAGGACAACGGGGAGCACAGGGGGGTTCCTCTCGCTCGCCCGTATCGACTCGTGCAAACGGAGGACCAAGAGGTGCACCGAGGCCACGCCGGCGACGATGAATGGCGGAGACAGAAGTCCGGTGACGTCGGGTTTGCGTTCTGGTGCGGGGTTTTGACCACGGCCTAGTGAGAAATGATGCTGGGGATGTCAGGAAGGCGATGGGCTAGTCAGGCGATTCAAAGGCGCACGGGAGCAAGTACCTCACCGGCCATGGCGGCGGCGAGGCTCGGCTCTCATGGCAGATGTGGCTAGGGGATGAACGGGGCGCCGTGGGTTTAGGGGAAAGGATCAAGAGCTCACCACGAGCACGATGATGCAGCCAGTGGGCTCGGGGAGACCTCAACGGCGACGAATTTGGCGGTGGTCTTCTCGGCGGCCGACGAGAACTCGATGAAGAATCCGGCGGCTCGGGGTCGAATTGGATCGCGATCTTCCGCACGGTGATGAAGACGAAGGCGACGAGGAGGAAGGACAGCTTGGTGCGGCCTGGAGGTGACGATGGCCACGCGTTCTTCACGGCATGGCGACGGCGGCGCTCGGGTCGTCGTCGGGCTCGTCGCAGGAGTGAGAGGGAGAGGCTCTGGAGGGGAGGAATGGAGGCATGGCACTCGGGTGCGTCTCCAGGGGCACGTAGAAGGGCCGGGGAGGGCAGGTGGAGGCTGGGGAGACGACGCCGTGCCCGGCTGTCTCGGTGGCATTCCACCGAGCAGCTTGGAGGCGCGGGGAGGAAGACGACAGGGGAGGGGTCCAGTTGGGCTGGACTGGGCCAGAAGAGGTGGGCCTCGCCTAGGCGCCAGGTAAGTTTGCTGTTCTTTTCTTTTCTGTTTTCCTTTTCTGTCAATTTGTTTTTCTTAGCAAATAAATAGCTAGGCATTTTATTAAATGCTGAAAAGTTTTATATGGCCTCATAATAATATAGACCAGCCACTTATAAAGTTTCAACATTTTTAAAATTCAAATAATTTGAATCTTAACTCAAATAGGGGTTTTTAATTAATTCCAAGGAACTGTTTGAATATTTGAAAAATCTATGAGCATGGGGTGGGTCCCACATCACTTGATATGTGATCACACTCATTTATAAGACTTTTCAAAAATCTAACATGAATTTTTGGAGAAGATTTTTATCTGGCCTTTTGAATTAATTTCTCAGGGCTTTTCTTTTCCCCATTTTTGAATTTTATTTTGAAATTTTTATCATGATGCAAATGGAACTCAAATCCTAGCGCTTGCCTAAATTGGGGTTGTGACATGACCACACCTATCACCCATATTTTACAATATCTATGCCGAACTAGTGCACCTATAGAACACCTAGTTGTATTAGGTGTGTTGGGGACACAAGAGACTTCTCGTATCTTAATTGCAGGGTTGCTTGAGAGAGACCATCTTCAACCTCTACTTCCCTGAGTTCGGTAAACCTTAGGTCATCCACTTTAGGGAAATTTGTTGTTGTACTACATATCTCTGCACTTGGAGGCCCAAAATAGTCTACAAGAATAGAAGCATGTAATAGACATCAGCATACCCAGCACCAGATGTGTTTGACATAGGCCACTTCCTTTGGAGCTATGAAAAGGAAACCATCATCTCTGTGGCAACGCCGCCCTTTAGAAAGGTGTTCAGGAAGCCCCTGGCTCACTAACCCATCAGAAACTGGACCAGTTATGCTGAAAATTGCATTTTCTCGATGACCTGGATGGGTGGAGCCGGTGGGGTATCGAGACTGCCCATGTCCATGTTGTCGCATCTGATCTCTGCGCTGGCTCTATCCGTAGTGGCGCTCTTTGCCGCTTCACGCCCATGTTGCTTTCGGCAACACTATCGTTGATCGATGTTCTTTCGCCTTGCAACTACCCGCCACGATTGGAATCCCGATGGATTCCACCAAGGCATCATCTAGTCTGATGGTACGGGATCGAGACGACGTCTACATCGACGAGCATGGATGGAGGCGCAGACCAGGAGAAAGATTGGAGGTAGGGGACACAGGAATTGAAAGACAAAGGCGTGAAGAGTGCGGTCCATCTAATGGACCGATCAATTTGGAACATAATTAGAGTGGATACTTATATCGAAGCCGATGCAGAAAATGCATCCTCGTGTCCCATATTCACCGCACGTATGATTTTGATAAAAAAGTGTCGCTTCATCCTGGACGGTAGGACCGGATTTGCCCAGTTCGGTTTGGTGGGTAAACAACATCCATACAACGACAGAGTACGCCGCCCGGGATTTTGAGACAGACTTTGGGTGCCGACTATAGATACTCTAACAAGCTAAAAAGCACAAAAAGTACATATGTTGAAGATATACTTGCCACTTGTTGTAGAGGAAACCTTGTTCGACGGCATTCCTAGGGCTTAGGGCATCTCTAGCGCCAACCTAGAAAATGGACATTGTATCCATCTATAAACTGATTTGAACCAGTCCTTGGACACTGATAAGAGAGCCAGTTATCCAATCATAGACGCAAATATCCATATACAATTCAATAGGAATCTAAAATTTTCAATTAAACTTGGATGGAATTCTTCAAACTCGGATATAACTTACATAAACCAGATACATTTCATGCAAACCGGATAATTTCCATAATCTTTTTAACACAATATAGAACTACACTGACGCCCATGTATGAAGGATGTAAGCTCTATGAATTGAAGCTGCTTCAGTTATATCTCCAGTTCATCAGTTATATCTACAGTTCATCGACAGTGAAGCTACCCGAATTGACACTGAAACACGTCAGCTAGGCATGGAGCATGCCCATATGGGACACAAGATGTGCATACGTAAATCCCTTGTCCTACTCTTACCTCGTGCCGTCATCTGGACGTCGCCGGTGAAGGTGAGTTCGACGATCGACGTGAACATATTGGCGTCAAAGTTTCTTAGCGCGGGGGTGTCGACGAGGCCAATCTGCCCAAGTTGTCGTCATGATTGATTTCGCTACCTCCACGTCCGCCTCTGCCATGGCCACGTTGTAGTTTGCGTGAATGCAGCGTGCGTCCTCGTAGATCACTCGTTGTTGCTCGATGAAGTTCAGGTTCTTTGCCACCAAGGCCTTTGCGCTCGTGATGTTACTGTAGATTTGGATCCCTGACGGCTGACGTTGCTTGACGAGGTCCATATTGTACTATTGGTCCTCCTGCGCCTATCGGAAAGACGAAACCCGCGGCAGCTTCCACTAATGCTCCATCATGACAACATCAAAGTGCGACCACGCCTGCTCCATGGTAGTGCCGTCAAGGACCGGCGTGGGCAAGGGCCCCGACTCGACATTGGATGCCTCCACTATCGTGTCTCGTCCTTGCTCAGCTCCAGCAAGATCGGTGGCAAGCCCGCCTCTATCCATCACGCACGGCATTGTTGACCCTGGGATATAGATGGCGGACGCCACTGTTGGCGAGGTCGGTGTCACCCCCACCTCTTGATGGAGGAGGAGCACCTCACAATGGAGATGTAGGCCGAGGCAGCGCATATGGACTCTGGCCGCACTTACCAACCTCTATACTGACCCGACCCTCATTGCAGAAAACCATGCCATCCTCGAGTTCATGTAGGATGAGCTGGTGGTGTCGGTGAAACACCGCAAGATCTTCATCCGTGACCGAGAGCGCGAGGAGACCTTTGCGGATAAGTATGAGGATGAGCAGATGCGTCCCACCGCCAAGGACCACGAGGCCGACAACTTTAACGAGGAAGTGATACATAACTACTCGAACGAGGAGTATTAGTTTGTAGCATGTAATATTTTTTTAAACGTGGTTCTAGTCCTTTATATCACTATGCTCCCTAATTTTAGAAGCCTGAGAATCAATTGACACTCTAATTTTGATAGTTGTCGATCGATTTTGACCTGGTCTTCGCTTGGGCTAGGTGGTGGGATTGAGTCACTGAGGGATGGGTGGGCTCGTCTTGCGTTCCAGCCGGTGGGGTAGGTCAAAGTCGAGGGGGGCGGCCCTACCTCATGTGCTTGCACCGGCACCTCCTCAAATCACCATGGCCTCAACTCCTGCTCCGAGCTCGCCGCCGCAACCATGACTGGTCTCCTCCACTTCCATCTGCTTCTACATCAGTGGGGCTTCGGGTTGGGGGGACGAGGTGGCCTTCCCCATGTGCTCGCACCGACACCTCCTCCAATCGCCATGGGAAACCACCCCTACTCCGAACTCGCCGCGGACACCATGAAGGCCCCCTCCGCCTCCATCTGTAGAATAAAGTTCTTCACCGAGCGGGGCCCCTTCGGCATTAGCGTGGAGGTTGCGGCCTGCGGGTTCCTCTCGCTTGGCCCGGATCGATTGGTTGCGTGGGGTCGGTGTAGCGCAGGGAGGAGAGCGGGTCGGGTGGTCTGGGGCGTGCTCGACGGTCGTTGTGCTGCCGTATTGCGGTGACGTTGTTGTTGTCGCTGCCGCTGGAGGCGCTCGAGGGGTGCAGGTGGCATTCATCTTGGAGGTTGTTCGTTCCTTTGCTTATCGCATCTAGGGGATGTTTCCTCGCGGCGGCTCTGCTGGTGGCGGCGTGGTGGACTTCTTCACCTATGTCCGGGCTCCGGTTCCGCTTCTGTTTTGTTGAGTTCAAGGGGCTTCTTCGCCTTCTTCTTTAGTTGTGTGACAGGCGTGGTATGGCATTCGTCCCCCTTATCGCCTTCTTCTTCAGTTGCGTGACAGGCGTGGTAAGGCATTCGTCCCCCTTATCGCCTTCTTCTTCAGTTGTGTGACCGACGTGCTATGGCATTCTTCCCCCTTGTCAATTTTGTTTTCCCTTGAGGGTTGAGGCGCACTCCTGCTATCATGTTGGTGGTGGATCTTGATTTTCCCTTTTTTCCTATGGTGGTGTTGCTGGAATTTTTATTCTTCACTTCTACAGTGTCTGTTCTTGCCTAAATATCGTGGGTAGCTTGGTCTGTGGTAGATTTTCGTTCGTGGGAATTGTATGTGGTGCTGGTAGTCTGGTATCCTTTTTGTAGTAAGTTTAGTTTCTTTATGCTGCATAATTTTTTGATTGCAGAAGCTATTGATTTAGTGTTGGATCAGCTTGGTTCTTTTAAGGTGGGTTCATTTTCTATGTTAATAGATGAGCAGTCGGTGTTATTTTTGGTATGAGGGTAAGTGATTTGATGTGTGTTGATCTAAGTGGATCTTTTCTTATTATTTTTATATGGGGTTGTCTGTTTCCTTTTGTTGGGATAATGGGATGTGTATTGATTTTCGGGAATGGAGTGATATAGTAGTTCTATGTTTGAGCTCCTTGGATTGTTGGTCAGTCGGTATGCATTTTGTAAGGTATAATTTATTTTGTATGTATAAGGGGCTTAATGCTGTGGATTCACACTATGGTCTAACTGTTTCTGGGTATGTGTTAATACTTGGTTTTAGATGCAGGACCCCTACTAGGGGAGAAGAATATAGCAATATAGGCTAACAAGTGTTGATTCAGTTCTTGGTTGCGGCGTACTGAATTGAGATGGCACATGGCTGTATGTAATCGTGAGTGTTATACAGCTATACTTATATTTTACATTTAATCTGTAAAAGGTGAAAAGGCTTGTAATCAGAGAGTTTTATGTCATGTTCACAGTATATTCAATGGCAAGTATAGCCAAATCAGACTACAACTTTCTGACAACAATTAAATCACGGAAGGAGTGAAATACTGAGAAAATGTTGTACTTTCTGGTGAAATTCATAAACTTCAATCGATTTGTTATGATCTATAGATATGAAATAAAACGTCAGAGTTCGTACTCCCCGTTCAACGCTGGCACCGTCTGCTCTTCTTTCATGCCCTAGCTCGACATTTTAAATTGTTATAGAGAAGGGTGAAAAAAAATCAGGGACTGGTTTATCATATTTGAGGGGAAAAGGCTCAAGTCTACCTAACTAGAGGTAGACATTTGCAATTCTTGCAATTGAAATATAATAATCTGGCGAAGTACTGCATGCATCAACTAAACATTTTTCAATATCTAATTCTATTTGCCACAATGACAATCTAATTTTCCAAAGCTAGAGTATATGAATCATAATCACAGAAAATGTGGTGTCTTCTGGTGGGAGTGTTTATACATTCATGTCGACTAGTGCTCATGTGTGCATTGTTATGTTCTTTACGAGGGCGTGTCGGTGGGTGCTCATGCATGCGTTTTATTTTGGCTTTGTTTTAGGCCATGGACAGGGTGGTGGCTGCTCCGGGGCGACGGGGTTGTGAGCATGCTGATATGTTCAGAATTTTGTCCACCAGTTTCTATGCTGCCCATCGTTATGTGTCTTTTGGTGGTTCAGATTTTGTCCCTTTTTGTTCTTTGTTGTAGCATCGTCATCCCTGGATGGCTCTTTGATTGCAGTTGCTGGCGCGTCTTGCTGTTCACAGAGGAAGGCGTCTTCATCTTCTGGGCCGGGACAACTGGGTTTTAAGCGTGCCGGTGTGTTCAGTTCTTGGTCCGTCTGTTTACGTGCTGCCCGTAGGGATATTTATCCTCCGGCGATTTACATTTTTTTCATTTTTGTTCTTTGCTAGAGCTTTGGGCTGACATTGTTAGTTATGGACAACCATTGCGCATTTATGGGATCTAATACCTAGATCAAGGAATGCCACATTCTATAAATTATGATTGCTCAAGACACACTGATTGAGTGCTTTCACTAACTTATTATCACTTGCATATCCAAGAAATTACTCTGCCGATGATAGCTAACCAAGGTTTGAAATTAACAAAGAAATTTGTTTAGTAAAGTAGTCGTATTGTCACATAATTTGTGTTCCCCAATAAAACCCATGCAGTTTTGAGCTACCAAATTATTTATATATATATATATATATATATATATATATATATATAAATAAAGCGCATAGTTTAAGAATCCACAAACTAGAAAGTATAGTATATTGTTCTACCATTGATTTTCTGGCCAATTTTTTTTTTCATAACCTGCTACTTCCTGGCTCACTGAGTTGTGCATGTTCATTTGGTCAAGTCAAGCCCCACTTGGACGTGTGCTCAGATATTTCTTCTATAACTACATATAGTAGCCAACTTAAATTACATCAGTAGATGTAGTCGTTATCTCTGAATTTCAGTCCCTTCTTACTAATTAAAGATGTGTCTCCCAAAATAGGCTAGAAGAAATTTACTAGATCCTGTTTTGGTTGAGAACGAAGCTGGATGTCTTACATCCATGGACTCCTGAAGAGAAGAAACTTTACGCGGATGCTTGCTGCATTTGGTAACTATTTCTCCAAATTCTTCACTAATCTGTAGCACAAGACAAAAGATGATTGTGTTAATTCTGTTACGAACAGTGAGTTAGTTCCTGAAAAAGGTAAGAAACTTCTAATCTTTGGCAAGAACATTAACCCACCAGCAAACACCTAGGGAAAAGCTATGGAAAGTAAAGGAATCGGAAAGGTGTGGCTAATCCTGAAGGACAAGATAAATCCTTTTATATGCTTGATTGCCCAAATAGAACTAACAGAAATTATGCGAAGTCCATAGTATATACTTCATCCGACCCAAATTACTTGACGGAGTTTTGTCTAGATACGGATGTATCTAGCCTTATTTTTAAGTCTAGATACATTTGTATCTAAAAAAATCTCCATCAAGTAATTTGGGACAGAGGAAGTACTTCTTATAGGTTGGATAATTTGATGCCACAAGATCTTCATACAACTCCCATCAGAGAGCACTTCCCTATCATTTTCAACATTTGTTCCAACATGTGATCCTAGTGGATCAACTATTTTGTGCCAAGAAAACTGGCTACTCTACATACTCTATTTTCGTAGATCATTCGACCATGTTGAACTAGAGAAATGGGAGGCCCTTTGTCTTGAGATCATGGACGTGGTGCTGGGGAACTCCGGTGACTCGATCTCCTGGGACCTATAGTCACCTGATCATTTCTCTTCTAAACCGCACTATGCGAGGCTTTTCTAGGGCGTGTCGATGGCACTTTAAAGTATGGAATGCTTCACTTCTCAAAATAAAAATCTATAGTTGGTAGCTAGCTTATGATTGGGTTCTCTCCAATGACCAGTGGGGCCAGATGGATGTTATGGTGTGCCTGGGAGCCACATTTTTTCATAGAGTTCTCTACTATCATTCAGGGTTTTAGCTCTGGAAATTTCTCTTTCTGGTTCAATTTAAGGCTTTATGGAACATTAGAAAGAAGCTTACTATTTAATCTAAGTTTTATTTTTAAAACTATGATGTATATGCAGTGTGGAGGTCAAAAACTGAAGCAAAGGACATGATGCACTTGAAGCGATTTTGGAATCGCTTACATTGCTTCACGTGAAGATTGCACCACCCAGAAGATCCTATGTGGATTTCTGTTTTGTCTTTAGAGTTGTGCTCCTTATTTTGAGACTATACTTTAATTTAAAACTGGTAATATCTCTTATGTAAGACTTTGTTCATAGTTATGGGGCTTTATTGTTAAAGTTGGGCAATTTCTGTCTGACAACTAACTTTTGATGTTGTAGGTAATCTAAGGGCTTGTTTGATTCATAGGGTAGGAAAATCATAGGAATAGGAAAATCATAGGATTGCAATGGCATGCCCACTTCAATCCTATAGGATTATTCTTGCACCAAAGTTTGTTTGATTTCATCAAAGGAATTGTAGAAAGAGGCTGAAGTGAATGTTAGGATTCCTATAGGAAGTAGTACAAAAATTCCTATGGGAAAAATTCCTATAGGAACAATTCCTATGAATCAAATGAGTAAGATAGAAAAAAATCCCATGGGATAAAATCCTAAAAAAATCCTATGAATCAAATGTCCAATGTGGCATGTAAAGTTGTCATAATGTACCAATAATTTTGTATTCACTTCCCCTTTATAGCCATATTTATGAATAATTCCATTCTAAGTTGTAAAATTATGATTTCCTAAACAGTGTTATGTCTGCAGTTTGCTTATTGGTTGGTTGTGAATTTCCATTTCCCTATTTTGGGCTGCTTAGCTTCTTTTAATTCATTCGGTGGTTCTCAAGATAAACGCAAAAAGGTTTGTATGAATCTTCATAAATTACTATAAAACAACCGGCGCGGCAAAGCGCGCATTTCCCTTCTAGTTTATTTTATCTTCGAATCAATGAATATATGAATGGAATGTAGTTTTAACTCATTTGCAACTCCATGTTACATGGCTTTGAGGGTTCACAAAAGGGGGCATGGTTGACCGACCGAAAAATGAGGGCAGTCAGCCCGGGCATCCGTAGACATATAGGGGCCAAAAAATCTAGCCCAATTGGAGATGCTCTCAAATATGCCTCCCCACCTAGAGTGCGGCCTTCCTATAGCACCTCTGAACCTACAATATACTAGAAGCGTTTTGCGCGCTTTGCTGCGCCGCTTTCATAGATGGACTACGGTATATTCATCCAGGACAATCTATCGTATTGAAAACGTTAATAATTATCAATCTTGATCTTGTCGAGATGAATTCACGGTATGAAAAATGCTTTGGTAGATCCCTACGGTGATGATATCGGTGGAAATGATACTTCAATAAATTACAGTGAAGAAATTATAGATGACCATTACCACACATCAACATTTGAGAGGGGTTGGCATGCGAGACTTGTTCAACACCGTCTGACCAATGGATAAATGAGAAAACAAACTCTAAATTGTTATAAGTGCTCTAAATCGTTGCCCTGAATCGACTCATATTGCTTCATATACAACCATTTACCAACGAATCCATCCATCGATAGATCATCCTATAAAGCATAACGTGTTGGTCAGGTCAAAATCATGGACAAAATTTCAAATTGAAGACATCAATTGATTGTGAGGCCTTTAGAATTAGGGATCAAAGTACAACACGATTGACCGAGTCAAATTCATGAATCAAATTTCAAATTGAAGACCTGAATTGATTGTGAGGTCTTTAAATTAAGGAGCTTAGGCATACAAATGATACCATTAAAAGTAATGATTCATTTGTGCCGCAATTTGGCCATTAGAATGTAGCTTTACTTATTAATCTCTCCTAAAAGTTTGTTTTCTAAATTGATGATGCGTTGATAGTAAGTTATGTTTCTGCATTAGATGCATAACCAACTGTATTATTCAAAAAGTTGGTAAGGCAGAATAAGAGCAACCCAATTCTCAATCGTTTTAGGTCTAGTGATTAGCATCAAGTCAATTGGGCAGCCTGTGAACATCTGGGTCATAAGAACACTTAAATTTTGGGTGTTGCATATTTTGGAAAACTAAGATCTAAAATGCTAATGTTTTCTCCTCTTCTGAACTGAACTCTCCGGACCAAAATTCATATGTCATATGGATAATGTTCATGCTCTAGAAGTCGATTGATGATGCACATTTTTTGTAAACATTGAGGCTCTGGTCTTCTGGGTGTATCTTCCAACCTGCCAGTATCATGTACTCATATAACATGAACTATATATCTCCACTTAAATTGAAGGATCACTAACTTTTGTGACTTGCCATGGTGGTATTATGTATAGCGACTTAAGATATGTCACAAGAAACAAAATATGAACAATGGAGTCCAGATCTAAGAAAACATTGGTGGATCCATCTATTCTCAGATACTATTGCAACTCAGAGATGGTTGAACTTCATGAAATGACTGGTGAATGCTTCATTTTTTCCTTTCAAGACAACTCCTTGTTTTTGGTTGTCTGATATTTATCCCGTATGCGTATGGACTATGGAGGCTATCCGGAGCCTGACTCGTGTTTTCCATCGTTTACCCAAGAAAATTCTAAGCTCATTTCATGCTTACAAACTGCTACATATTTCTGTGCATGTAAGATACATCGTTGTTGCGCATGGTTTTCAAGATACAACGTTGATATTTTATCATATTATACCTAGCTACCTCGCATGTAGTAGGTTTAGCAGAGTCAGCCGGAAGTTACGTCCCAGGCGATTAGTACGTCTACAGTGTCAAACATATACAACAAAGAGACAGTCACTCACGCTCCCGTCCAAGGCCCTGGCTACCTGGGGCCTGGCTCCGCCACGCTAAATTGGCATTAGGGTACTCAATGTGTGACCATTCTCAACCAACCAGCACAACCTGTAGAGCAGCAATTGTACTATAGTCTATAGCGAGAACAAGTAATACATCCCGGTACTTGGCGCCCACACATTGGCCTCAGAGATAGCAGGGCGTCAAAGGGTGTATTCCTTTTTGCATAGTTTAGACAGGCGATGTTTATTTTTCTTCAGCTAGGTGGAATAATTAAACGGTCTTTCTGTATCTTACAGATGACAACATAAGATTCCCACATAAAAAAATTACATCAAGCAATTTGGAGTAAGTTCACGTAAAGAAGGGAGCCTCCAGTGTGTCTCATATCAATATTTGAATGTAAGCCAACTTAGCCTGATAATGAATAATGAATCAACATCAACATGAACGATCCAGTTATTTTTCTACAGAATCTGCAAATTGAAATCAGTGTATTGTATAGACTATGATGCCTAACCGTCCAGAAGGAACAAGAGAAAAATCTAGCACCTGTTTCACGATGCATTAGCAATATTTTAATTAATCTCAGAAGATACCACTTACCAGATTGAGCTATATAGTCAACGGGAGGAAATAATCTTTACAACAAGTCCTAGAGAAGTCATCGCTTCCAAAATCACATTAGTGGAATTAGATTCTGGTGATAGGTTGCATCCAGGAGGCTGCTAATAAGGAGGTGTAACTGCATGTTAAAAGAATACTATATCATAATTTTGAATATTTGGAAGAACAACACTGACTTTACATACCTGATAGCTGCAAAATGTGCCAAACATTTTCAGTATCGCTCCTGAGATTTTAGGAGCCCAGGGTCAACTTGAACCCCAAGGGCCCTTAATATAAACTACCATTTTTATCACATATATCCTTGGAAAACCCCAATATTGTTTATTTTTTCTAGAGTAATGAGTACCCAAAAAATGAATATAATTTCCATCCAAAGGAAATACTATATTTTTCTATCCAATAGGGTCCTTCATCACTAATATGTCCCTTGCTTTTTTATCAACAAATATTGTTAACATAAATATCCACATTAAAAATGGGCTCTTCATCTAGATTAGCAGATTGTGTAGCAATTAAATAAAATATGTCTTCATGATCACTCACATTGCTATTATCGTTGTTGTGTCCTCATCTCCTGGATTAACATTAATTTGATCCTCCACTATCAATTCGTCTAAATTTCTTGAGGTGCTTGTATGAGTGTTAGAAAAAAACTATCAATTGATCTACTTTGTGCTAACAACTCACCTACCCATGTTCTCCTTTTTTTCATTTCACTTTTTTGGAAAAGGAGAATATATTAATATCGAAAAGATACCAATTACACCCGGCGTCTTCAACTACGCACTGCCCAAAAGGCATTATGGATGCACTCAGCCAACCAAAACAAAAAGAGAAGAAATAAAAAAGAAAAGTCCCGCTACAGAGTTACAATCCTTGCAGCAGCCGCACAACCACCACCATGCCAACACCTGATGTTCAATTCTTCAAAAATACCGCCTTCGAGGAGGAATCAGTGCAAGACCCAACCAATTAAGGTCAGACCTTGGGTTTTCACCCTGAAGATAGTCCCCGCTCTCAAAACAATGTCTTCAACAAGACCATTGCCAGGCACAACCAATTAAGGCTAGACCTTGGATTTTCATCCAGAAATGTAGGACTTTGAACTTCACCTGTGTTGTCGCCCCCGCTAACATATTGCTACCACGATTCCTGAAACTCCGAGCCAGTTCCTCGTCGACGCAAAGACTCCAATCACCATTTCAAGTCCTCCAATCTCATCCTTCATGACATTCTCACCTCTGACTTCACCATGGATTTGCCCATGATGGAAACAGAGCAGAGCTTCGCGCCACTTTTTGCGTTGCAATCGAATCCCATCCGATCCAGCAAACTCCAGGCATATGCCCATGGAAAATCGCCGGCGGAGCCTTCCGGAACCCGACACTCCGGCCATATCAAAGAGGACCTACGTCAGGCAGATCTTCTTCCTGGCGCGATTTGGAACCCTAGGACCGCCATCTTTATTCACGGCAGCAGGCCCTCACGCCGCTCCGATCCAATCCGCAGCCGTCAGGTCGCCCGCCGCCGGCCCACCTCGGTGTCATCCGGCGCCGACGAGAGAAGACCAGATCACCGAGCAAGGCCCGATGACCCAATCTCGAGCACCACCGGAGAACAGGCGACGTTCGCCGGATCAGACCGCCATACGCGCTGTCCCCCAGCCTGCGCTCGCCCCTCCACCCACGGCTGCGGCCAGTCATGGCACCCCGCCGGGAACCAGAGACTGCATCCCGCCGCCCTTCACCGAGCTTCGCCGCCGCACGTCTCACGCGCGAGCCCGGAGCACCACCGGATCTGATCTAGGGCTGCCGCCCACAACCCTAGGGGAGCCGCGAGGGGAGGCCCGGTCGCCGCCGTCGGCTGCACGGGCGTCTTCCGGGGGCGGCGCGGGGGAGGAGGGGAGACGGGGACGGGCGACGCGCTGGGGATGATGGCGGCGCCCCGAGCCGCCCTGGAGCGAAGGCGACGCAGGGATATGGAACGAGGGGTGGCTTTTTTTTCTTTCACTGACGGATGCATACCTTGGGATGACATGCCCATGATGAAAATTTAAATAGACAATTGGTAACTAAAATCTTATCAATAATCATCGCAAAATCACAAGCTGCTAAAACATATGCTACTTATCTACAATCCGTCCCTTACCTATGAACGCAAAAACGACCCAAGATGGGGAGTCTTCGGCTGGAGTCGTGGTAGGGGTGATGAGCATCGCAACCCACGTCTGCTCTTCGCTGCTGCCTGTTCATGCCGCTGCTACGCCGGCGATAATAAGTATCAAAAAGATCTGGAGATGGCAATCATCCGGCGACTGGGCACGACTCATGAAGTAAAAAAGGCATCTGGCTAGAGGCAGCGTACCAACATGTATGAACTTGATGCTTCACTCTGCGTCCTAGATCGTTCTCGATCGGTCATGTCATGAGTTACATAGCTAGGCCAAATTGCTGAACGTGCTATCTAATTGGGCTAGACCAGCAGCCCCTTCATCTCCACCCTCAAAGGAAAGCCTCTGCTCCAGCCACAATGGTATGTTCTCGTGCTCTCTTCTCCTCCTCCAGAACCAAGCTAGGACCCGTGCAACTCACCTTGGCGTCCAGATCCGTAACGGGTGCACGCTGGTGATGCCGTACCAGGCAAGGATGCACACGGCGGCGGCCAGATCAGGTGTGTAGCGGTGCAAGATGACCCCGTCGGCCCATCCTCCCTCTCTCTTTTTCAGGTTGCGTGGGTGGGGATGCAGGTGTGGCGTGGAAGATGAAGATGAGGGCATACGGGCGCGTCGTGTGGTGATAGGGAATGGAGGGATGCGAAAGCGGAGGTGTTAACGGCGATGAGTGTGACGGCTGGGATGGTTCTGGAACACCGCCGAGGGAGAAGAGCCAAGAGTCGAACGAAGATTTTTTCGCTGAAAAAAATACCCACCATGCGGCCTTGCCCAAGCAAAGACCCGGTCAAAATTGGATGCAGCTGGCCAAATTAATACCCTCAATTGATTCTGGGAGCTCCATTCTTAGGGAGCATAGTAAATTTAGAGATATATCTAGAAATCTCAATTAGCATTCGCATAATGTTGATCCTATGGCGCCACCTTTACACAACATACATGTGGGATCGTGCTCGCCATGTAGTTGGAGCATTGGTATCACAACTCAAATCAAAAAAGAATATGCCACAACAACCGTACATTATTTATGCGTCAGGTACCAAAAGGGGAGGGGTAAGTGAATTAGTGGCGGCAAACATTAGCACCTATAGAGATGCCACAACTTGCATTTGTTTTTTTGGAAGACAGTACATACGCGGACGCTCACAACACTAGTAGAAAATAGGCTATAGTCGCCACCTCATTGATGGCGGACAGAAAATGTCGTACGTCAGTGATAGTTTCACTGGCGTACAGAAAAGTGAAGATGCCAGCGTAATAAGCAGTACCGCTGGCAAACAGATGTATGTGCACGCCAGCGGCACGACTTGCCCCGGGCTAGGCAGCGGGGCTAACTACCACTGGCGTACGGTAGCAGTGCCCGCCAGCGCTAGTGCAGTTCCTGCTGGCGTACAGTTTTCTTTGTACGCCATAAGCAATTTGCCCCGAAATTACTTGGAGGTGGAGGTGCTTTTGCTGGCGGGCACTAAGTGCCGTATGCCAGCGCTAATTTAAGTACCTATGGCATCCAGTAGTATTGTACGCCAGAGGTAATCCTGTGCAATTATTGGTGCTCGGGCTGCCACCAAGTCCCTTCATTATTGCACCTCCAATCTTGCTCTTCTCACTAGCTCAAAATTCCTCCCCTTCCCCCATCTCCACCACTCTTTGTAACCAATTAAAACTAGTTTAGTTGATAGATCTAGCTCTATTACCCTTCTAATTTCCTCTCTACCAAAAGAAATGGTCACAAAAGATACAAATTTAGCTCCTTTTGGTGTAGATCCAAATATATCATCTCCTAGGTCTAGCTAGATCTATCTACATCTCTCTTCCTCTCCCACATTCTCTCTCTTAAGGTGAGGGATCAACATATATGTAATATTCTTGTATTGTGCCGGATATGTGATGATGCATATATATGTGCTATATATTCCTCACGATGATGCATGCATATATGAGATGATGAAATTTTGCCGGATATGTGATGATGAATATATGTGCTATTCTTGTATTGTGCAGGAAATGATGTAAATATTCTTCCGGAATGTTGATTCATTTTTGTTTCGGTAAATTTTGGCACTCTTAGTCCTATTTGTAGGAAGTTCATGCCGATTTTTTCATGAAGACTGATGGTTTTACTTGTCTTGTGGTTCTATCACGTGAAGACGATATGGTGCCCGGCCGTATGAGTGAACGTGTCGTGAAAAAATATTTGAGATACGCTACAGACGACATGATACAAAATAACCGCAGGGAGATAAGATGTCCGTGTCGAAAATGCAAAATATTGGGCTTGCTGAACCCCTTTTCGGGAGAATTGTCAGGGGGATGGACCAAGCCCATAACCCGACATTAGGATCCATGAGCCGACTCACTTATGGAAGGCCCACGAAAGAAGACCCGGCCACGGGCCGGCTGCGCCAAGCGTGAAGATCGAATCCGTTGAAGGAATTCGACTTACCTTGTATAGCATATAGTATATTTGTAAAGTAGAATAGGACTCCACCTCGTGGCGGAGTCGGACTCGCGAAATCCCATGACCGGCGCCTTTATAAGCGGAGGCCCATGGGATCCAGAGTCAGAACAATCATAATCCTCAATAGGACTAGACACTTTCCGGCGTGACCTAGATCTCCTCGAGACTAAGGTTACGATCCGACTCTCTTGTATTCGATCCACCGACTCTTCTATTCAGGAGAGTCGACACCCATAATAATAAGAAGAAGGAGTGGGCTTTTACCTCGAGGCAAAGAGGGGATGAAACCTGGGTAAATCTCCGAGTCTCTTGTCCATGTCGACTATCTCCTCGTATCCATCTCGCAGCAAAGGTCCCATGTCAAGTTCGACTCTTCGGACATCTGCCGTGACTTTCCCACGATAGTTGGCACCCACCGTGGGGCCTGCGCTCGCAGGTGTTGAGATTTTGGAGGGAGCTCTGCAAGCCATGGAGGGATTCGACGCTGGACGGATCACCAGAAGCTGGCGCGGAAGGCTCTGCATCGACGACTCAACCTGGGAACCTGAAGACGATTCTGTATAATCAGGATATCGGGTCCCGATCGGGTCTATCCACATCTTCATCGGCAGGACAGGTGGATCTGAGCCAGAGCCGGATCCTGAAGTGCCTGTCGAAACTTCGAATCGGCGACACACCGGCTCCAAACACACTTTCATCGGATTCATTGGTGAGTCTCCAGAGCTGGAGCGCTCTGTCGAGTCTCCGATGTACGACGCCTCGGAAGAACTAACAAACTAGGCACCGGCGTGCAAGAATACAACCCGGATTACCCTCACTCTGAGCCTCCATATTGTGCCACGGTATTCATGGCTGACATTGGAGGATTGGAGAGTCATGCGACCAAAAATCAAGGGGCAGAGTCGGTAGCCGCCGCGGCTCCTAATGCCAACAGGGACCCGGCAGCCCGCTCGTCAGCACAAGTCCGCAACAGAGCCGAGGTACTCGAAGATGCCCTAAAATCCCTTGACGAAACCTTTGCCACGATGGTGAAAATGGAGAATCTGGAGGCCTGGAAGACAAGGGTTAACGAACTCAAGGAACAGATAGCGAACTTGCGAAGAGAAGTCAACATCGAAAAGGAACAGATGGTTGAAAGAGAAGCTCGACTCGTTCAGGAAGCCGCACACCTCCGGGGAGAGTCGGATCTGATAGACGCTCAGCGACTGAGCCTCGCTCATACATGCCCACGGCGATACACGAGTCGGTTCCCCTCGGATACCAAGGGTGAACGCTATTCCACAGCCCTGACCAGTCGACTCCCCCAGGATTCACGCCTCCCAGACAGCTGGCTCCTTCGCCACGCCAAGATCGCTTCCACACACCTCCTCACCACTTCGACAACCCCATGGCTAACGTCATGGCGGAAACCCGTTACCTCACCAACGCTCCAATTCATGGAGACACTCCAGCAGATCGTGCCACCCGCGAGGCTGTCGACTTCCTAAAGACTGCGATCACGCATCAGGGCCAATACTCACAAGGGGCCCCATACATACATGGAACCACATATCGAAGTGCAAGCCGGCAAGCAGAGTCGCCGTCCTAGGAAGCCTCGGGCAGCCAGCGCCACCACAGAGTACCTTTGAGCCCTCAGGGAGCACTAAGAATCATGAACCTGCCGGCTCCCAACACCAACCAACACGTAGACCCGGCGGCCCAACTCCCCTCAGAGCAACCAAACACTGAGTTCGTAAGAAGATCCGTGGGTAATCGATGCCTAGTGTCGGCTTTGAGGAACACACGCTTGCCTCTAGATTTCAATGGACCGCGTAAAATCCCAAACTACATGGCTGACATGGACCCAGCGGCTTGGATGAAAGCTACGACCTCGCCATGGACATGTTGCAAGCCGGAGAGGAGGTCTGTTCCCGTTACTTCACAATGATGTTAGAAGGGTCGGCTCACACATGGTTCAAAAATCTTCCAGAGAATCCCGTCACCTCATGGGCGGACCTCAGAGAAAAGTTTATCAGAAATTTCCAAGGCACCTGCCGGCGAGCGACCACAATCGTCGACTTGGAGAATTGTGTCCAGAAGGAAGGAGAGTCGGCCCTAAGATGGGATCGATGAGTCGCAAACATAGTTCACTCCTCAGACACTATCACTACTCAAACAACAGTGATCTTCTTGGAAAGAAACTGCTAATTTGAGCCTCTAGTACACAAGCTTGTTCGACTCAAGAGAACGGTCACTAACATGGGCGAGCTCATGAATGCAGTCATCAAGTACGCCAAGTCTGATAAGACCAAGGATGCTGACCCAGAGGACGACAAAACTGCCCAGAATAAAAGGAACGGCAAGGGGTCACAGAGCCAGAACCAACCGGCTAAACTTCGGATCGATCAAAATACTTCCGACTTGGTAGCCAACACGAATGTCGGCTCCCAAAGGCAGAAGCAGGGGGGCAACAACTACCGTAAGCCGGAAAGAGGCTTCCAACCCCCAGTTACCTTCGAAGAAGTCGTGAAACGACCTTGCCCGATGCACAGCAAACCCGGCCATCCATCCACCCACACTTGGGAGGATTGCAACTTCATGAAAGAGTTCGCACGACGTGGAGGCCAGGGCCCCCTGGGTCAAGCGGAGGAGCCGGTCACAACAACAATAACCAAGATTTTGGACATCAAGGAGTCGGCGTAGCACCTCAACATCAAGGGTCCAGAGGGGGATGACAACAAAACCAGTCAGGACTTGTTGGATTCCAATCAAACCCAAAACAACTCCAAGATCACTCAGCTTATCATATCTTCACCACCACCAGCCGCCGGAGGGACAGGAAGCTGCAGCAGAGAGCCGCCATGTATGTGGCCACGGAGCCGGCTTGCCCTAGGTGGTTTAATTGGTCTGAGCAGCCAATCACCTGGATAAGGGACGATCACCCCACTGTGGTAGAAACCCCGGGTTCTCTAGCCTTGGTAGTTTCCCCACAAATTGGGTGCTACACTCTTGACAAAGTGCTCATGGACGGAGGAAGCAGCATCAACATCCTTTACTACAAGACTTTCTGTAGGATGGGATTGACTCACAAACAGCTACAAACCTCTAACACTGTGTTCCATGGAATAGTCCCAGGAAAGTCGGCACGAACGATAGGCAAAATCTACCTGGAGACGGCCTTCGAAATTGCTGAAAATTTTCGCTCCGATATCATACGTGGTGAAGCTCGAGAGCCCGTATCACGCCATCTAAGGCAGACCGACTTATGCCAGGTTCATGTCTCGGTCGTGCTACGTTTACCTGAAACTAAAAATGTCGGGTCCCTTTGGCCCAATCACGGTAGACGGGAGCCTGTCCAGAGCTATGGAATGTGACGAGCAACACGTCAAATTTGCTGACTCAGCAAGCGCAAAGGAGGACCTGTCTGCGTATTAGGAGAAGGTAGATCCTACCGACTCCACCATCCTAAAGAAACCGACTCCTGACAACAACCCCAAGTTCCAACCGGCTCAGGACACGAAAAAAGTCGACTTTGTCCCCGGTGACGCCTCCAAGCAGATCATCATTGGGACAGAGCTATCTGACAAATAGGAAAGTGCGCTTATCGAGTTCCTCCGTGAGAATCGAGACATTTTTGCATGGAAACCTTCTGACATGCCAGGTGTCCCGAGGGAAATCGTTGAGCACCACCAAAATATCGACTCAAAATTGAAGCCGGTCAAGCAATTCCTCTGTCATTTCAATGAAGAAAGGAGGAATGTCATTGGGGAAGAAATAGCTCGGCTCCTAGCCGCCGGGTTCATCATGGAAGTCTTCTATCTGGAGTGGCTTGCAAACCCGGTCCTCGTTTTGACAAAGAACGGGACTTGGCGTATGTGCATTGACTACACCGACTTAAACAAGGCTTTCCCAAAGGATCCCTTCGCATTACCTCGCATTGATCAAATCATTGACTCTACTGCAGGGTGCAAGCTCATGTGTTTCCTCGACGCCTACTCTGGCTATCATCAGATCAAGATGGCTCTAGAAGATTAGGAGAAAACAACTTTTATTACTCCCTTTGGGATATACTGCTACACTTCTATGCCTTTCGGCTTGAAGAACGCAGGGGCTACGTACCAGCGAACGGTGCAGAACTGCCTCAAGGAGAAAATTTGGCGCAATGTGCACGCTTACGTGGATGACATTGTCATCAAGTCTCAGGTCGCCGACTCACTCATCAGTGACCTCCAGGAGACCTTCAAGAATCTGCGCAAGTACCAGATGAAGTTAAACCCGGCCAAGTACACCTTTGAGGTCCCTGCAGGGAAGCTCCTCGGGTACATAGTATTAGAGAGAGGCATTGAGGCAAACCCAGAGAAGATCAATGCTATCATGTCCCTCCAGAAGCCGGCCTCCGTGAAGGGAGTCAAACGACTCACAGGATGCGTAGCTCCCCTGAGTCGGTTTATCAACCGACTTGGAGAAAAATCAATCCCCCTATACCGACTCTTACGAAAGTCGAAGAAATTCACCTGAGATTTCGAAGCCGATCAAGCCCTGGAAGCACTAAAGAAGCAGTTGTCCCAGGCTCCAATCTTGGCGGCTCCTAAGCCAAAAGAACCGATGTTGCTCTACATTTCATCCAACAACCGAGCAGTCAGTGTTGTAGTTGTGGTTGAACGTATGGAAGCCGGTAAAGAGCACCCTTTGCAAAGGCCGGTCTACTATGTTAGCTAGGTCCTAACTTCATCAAAGCAACACTACCCTCACTGGAAGAAACTGGTCCTTGGTGTGTTCATGACGAGTCAGAAGCTTAAACATTACTTCCAGGAACACCCCATAACTGTAGTCAGCTGAAACAACTCGGGATTTTCACCCAAATTAAAAAAATTGTTTGTTGCGTTGTTTTGTAGCTTGCCTGTATGTTTGTCGTGTTTGCTTCGTCGGTTTATTAATCGGTGATTATATTCCCCCCTCTTCTCGTATCGGATACGAGACCGAACCCTTTTCCCAACGGCACACGACCTCGTTGCGGCACCGTGAAAGTCACCCGATCACCGTCGCGACTTCCGGCGCAGGACCAGCCATCACCATCGGCGCGAAAACCCCCATTTATATTTAAATGGGTTATTTTATCGAGAGGTTCTCGACGTTCTCTTTTGGCGTTAAACGTTGTAGACGACGTGGTTATCGTGTTGCGACGATGTGTTTTAATTTTCGTACGATTCCGACTTCGTCGGGTAGTTAAACAACCGGATGTGCCAGGCATAGTAGCCGGTGTAATTTCAGTCCCGTATTTATAAAATATCGCGTGCGCTGATAACTAGACCCCCGGATTCCCCTCTTATCTTTGGATTTCTAGCCACCCGAAAAACTGGACCCGAAACAGGGGCATTTTATGGCCCAAAACACCCCCTAATAGCCACCTGCTATAAATACCAGTGTAATCCGTACCTAAATTGGACAAACCCTAGCAAATCTCCTCTCCTTCCGTGCCAAGCCTCTCCTAGCCGCCACCCTGCATCAATTTCCGTGCACCAACCTCTCCCCACCTATCCTGGATCTGGAAACCCCCTTGATCTGGACTGTCGGATCGACGGATCCAACGGCCTAGGGCCAGCCACGTCGCCACCACCAGCCCGCAGTGGAGCTCCTCCTCCCGAGCCGCCCAAGCTCCTCCCGAGCCGATCCCGCCGTCGCGCCCTCCTCCTCCGGCGAACATCATCATGCCGTCATCCTCCCCCAGGTAACGCCCCGCGGCCTCCTCCCCGTCTCCCTCTCTTCTTCTCCTTCCTTCCCTCTCTAATCTCACTGCTCTCTCCCCTGTTTGTTGGCCGCCATGGACGCCCCACTGCAGATCCCGAGCTCGCAGCCTCCACCGCACGCCGGCGGCCGCCACCGCCTTCCTGCCATCCACCGCGGCCCAGTACCCGAGCAGCCCAGCACCAGCGCCCCAAGCCCACAGCGCTTCTGTCGCCCCAGGCGAGCCGCACCTAACCGACGCCCACCCCTGCTCATGGGCTTGGCCCACTTGGTGAGCGCCCCGGCCTCCCTTTTTTTCATATCCGTTGATGGGCTCAGCCCAGTGCTATGTAGCGCTCATGTGCATCATATAGTGTAATAGCGCGCCCCTGTTTAGGCCCAGCAGGAGCAGATTCGGCCCAGTGGGCCTTTTATTTATTTTATGGATTAAATAAATAGCAGATTATAATGGATTTTTGCGATGCCCGTATCTTTTTAACGGTAGCTCGGATCGCGACGCTTTATACATGAAACTTGCGTAGAATTTTGTGTAGATTAATAAAATGTTGCCCTTTGACATGTTTGATATTGTTTACATGTTGTTTACCTGCTATTTACATTGCATGCCACCGTAAATGTAATAGGCCGTAAATTTTTAACCATTGCTCCGATTAAAATGTTCTTTATATGTAACTTGACTAGAATTGCGTGTAGATCTTGTTTATGCTACTCTTGATTGCTAATAAAAATAATAAAATATTGTTTAGGGAAAAACAGTACCAACGTTATAAATTTTCGTGGGGTAAATAGTGATAAGCATGTTTAGGAGTTTGCCCCACTTAAAGTGACTAGATTAGATAGTTTATTTAGGCTTCACCTCTTGCCATGCTTGTGTGATATGCAATTCTTGAGTGAGATGCCATGTTAACAACATTTGCTCATGTTGTGTAGCTAAACAACTTGAACCATTCTAAATGTGCGGTATCGTCGTGTGTGACGAGTACTCCACTTAACATGTTAGTACCCAATCTCGACGATAGATGCGATACCGTAGTGCGTTGTCTCGTGTTGCCTTCTTGTTGTTGCTTTCTCGTGATTGCTTCGTAGTAATAGATGCTTGCTCGTCGATTGATTTCCAATGTTTCCCTCTTGCGTGAGCCCGCGGTTACTCTCGGAGACGATGCGAGCTTGCAATCGACTACACCTTCGACTTCGTCTTCTCATCGGGTAAGGGGGAGCATATATCATGCATATAACTTTCAGCTCACTCACGCCTAGGTGTAGGATACAACGATTTCTTGATCCTACCACTTCATATTCATGCCTCTCAAATACACCCAAACAACCATGTCCTCCACATCCCAGCAACCCTTGTTCGGCTATGTTACTATTTTCTCGTTGCTCAGCCACTTCTTAGTATGCATGCTAGGATGCTATCAACTGTTATCCTGTTACTCCTTGGTTTGGGCTATCACATTATTATATTATTGTGAATGATATGATTATTATAATGTTGACTATATTCGACGAAGGATGGAAGGTCTAGGCTATCCCGCCCCGATGCTTTGTTCCATTCGAGTCACCTAGGACCCGAGTTCCGGGTATTGTGTCTCTTGACAAGCGTGCCTAACCGCGTGTGGGATACTATGGGGTCCCCTTTTCTTACCTACCTAGCTTCAAATATTTCTATTGATGGCCCAAGATGATTTACCATTTGCAAACCATGCATATATGTCTGTCGGGTCGCTCCTAGCTGATATCCTTTAAAACACCTTGGGCCAGTGGGGACATGGTTTCCTTGTTGGTCCGCCCTTGGCCGGCAAGGGCCCGGGCCCATGTGAGGTGTCCTGGTAACCGAAACCCTGTTGAGACGGAAGAGGTCGATCCGAGAGCGCGACCGGCTTTTGGATTGGGTGTCGACTACCAGGGGGCCACCCGGATTTGTTCGTTGTTAGCTAGAGGCACCCGTCGTTTCGGATCTCTCAGAACTAAATCATAAAATGGTTGCCTATGATGGGTAGCAACTGAGAGAGATGGGCGTGCGTGCAGAGCTTTGTAATGGGCAGTTGGTACACCCCTGCAGGGTTAAATCTTTTCGAGAAGTCGTGTCCACAATTATGGACGACTTGAGACCTACTCCTTGTTCATAGACAACAACAAATGAGATAATCTTAATAACTTGATCAACGTGTGTGTGCCTTGACTGCTTCTTCTTCGCCGGGATGCGAAGGGGATGACAAGGATAGGATAGGTGTAATGTTTGCGTAAGTAGCTGATAGAAGACTTGTTGGAGGAGATTCCTCATCGAATGCTTGGTTCTCATCTTACTCTAAATAGATGGTTAGCCACATCATATATTGCTAGTACGACTGCAACCTCACCACTACCCCTCATCTTACCGTGAGAAGTTAGTTACAAGACTTGTTGATATAGCTCACCTCTTCTTTTCTCTTTTACGCACTTTATGCAAACGATCTTGGATTTTAGGGGAGCTTGATGACCCTTCTTCTGGACGCCTTCGCGAAGACTCGACAACGACTAGTTAGGCGGATCCCGGCGGAGAGCCTGGACCCGTGTGGTTACGGGAATGGTGTGTTTTACCTTTGCCACTAGGCATTTGATTGTAGTCTGTACTCAGACATGTATCTTCCGTTGATGTATTGTAATTAAGGCAGTTGTATGCCTATTTTATGAGATGTTGTATCCTTGTAGCTGTAATGTTGTGATATCATGTTGGAAATCCGGGGCATATGGCATTGTCGTATGTCGCGGTGGGACCGATATGTGCTTCGTCCCCAGATCTGGATGGAAACATCTAGATTTGTAACAGTACCACATATCGGGCCTTACAACTTGGTATCAGAGCCTTACCGACCGTAGGATCCCTTCTCTGGCCAAAGTCGAGTCTAGACAAAAATTATTTTGTAGTTACTAAGATAGCTATCGGAGAGTAGGAATCTTTTTATTCCTTACCCTTGCTCTAGTCAGGACAAGAGCCGTAAGTGTGGAGTGTCGGAACCGTTACAATGCCTTGCTTGCAGCGTATTGTCTCGATTCCGATCTCAGGTTGGGAAATCATGTAGTATCCTTAGTTCTTCTGACACTGGGTAAACATCTTGGTTGTCTGTTGACCCCATTCCTCTTGCCTAGTATCCTCACTACTTGAGTGAGAATGCTTCTCTTAATCGTCGCTTGGACTATTATTCTTCTTCTTGATCTCTCGATGGTTTCGTTTTCCGACGTTACCGTCTCTCTGCGGAAATTTATCTCGACAAAAGTTCGACGTCGACATGGAGCAGAGTCCCTTGTTGGTGGTGTTGAAGATTGTCGACTCTCTTTTCTCTCCCCCTCTCCCCAGGATCGTCCAGGATCTCGGGACGAGATCCCTTGTTGGTGGTGTTGTATTGTAACAGCCCGGGATTTTCACCCAAATTAAAAAAAATTGTTTGTTGCGTTGTTTTGTAGCTTGGATGTATTGTTTCCCGTGTTTGCTTCGTCGGTTTATTAATCGGTGATTATATTCCCCCCTCTTATCGTATCGGATGCGAGACCGAACCCTTTTCCCAACGGCACACGACCTCGTTGTGGCACCGTGAAATTCACCCGATCACCATCGCGACTTCCGGCGCAGGACCAGCCATCACCATCGGCGCTAAAACCCCCATTTATATTTAAATGGGTTATTTTATCGAGAGGTGCTCGACGTTCTCTTTTGGCGTTAAACGTTGTAGACGACTTCGTTATCGTGTTGCGACGATAACTAGACCCCCCGGATTCCCCTCTTATCTTTGGATTTCTAGCCACCCGAAAAACTGGACCCGAAACGGGGGCATTTTATGGCCCAAAACACCCCCCTAATAGCCACCTGCTATAAATACCAGTGCTATCCCTACCTAAATTGGACAAACCCTAGCAAATCTCCTCTCCTTCCGTGCCCAGCCTCTCCCAGCCGCCACCCTGCATCAATTTCCGTG
Source organism: Bromus sterilis (assembly GCA_950022295.1). Lineage (NCBI taxonomy): Eukaryota > Viridiplantae > Streptophyta > Magnoliopsida > Poales > Poaceae > Bromus > Bromus sterilis. The sequence goes on along the minus strand of OX465598.1, from coordinate 240,464,940 downwards.
CACCAGCCTCTCCCCGCCTATCCCGGATCTGGAACCCCCCTCGATCTGGATCGGCGGATCCAACAGCCCAGGGCCGACCACGTCGCCACCACCAGCCCGCAGTGGAGCTCCTCCTCCCGAGCCGCCCAAGATCCTCCTGAGCCAATCCCGCCGTCGCGCCCTCGTCCTCCGGCGAGCAGCAGCATGCCATCGTCCTCCCCTAGGTCACGCTTCGCGGCCTCCTCCCCGTCTCCCTCTCTTCTTCTCCTTCCTTCCCTCTCTAATCTCGCTACTCTCTCCCCTGTTTGTTGGCCGCCATGGACGCCCCACTGCAAATCCCGAGCTCGCAGCCTCCACCGCACGCCGGCGGCCGCCACCGTCTGCCTGCCATCCACCGCGGCCCAGTACCCGAGCAGCCCAGCACTAGCACCCCAAGCCCGCAGCGCTTCTGTCGCCCCAGGTGAGTCGCACCTAACTGACGCCCACCCCTGCTCATGGGCTTGGCCCACTTGGTGAGCGCCCCGGCCTCCCTTTTTTCCTATCCGTTGATGGGCTCGGCCTAGTGCTATGTAGCGCTCACGTGCGTCATATAGTGTGATAGCGCGCCGATGTTTAGGCCCAACGGGAGCAGATTCGGCCCAGTAGACCTTTTATTTATTTTCTGGATTAAATAAATAGCAGATTATAATAGATTTTTTCTAGAAACTGGTGGCTACGAAGACGGGACCATGAGGGCACCGCTCAGAACGAAGCCACATACCTGGAGGCTTAGAATCCATGACGAGTTGAGCAAAAGATTCAGGAAGCTTGACCCAACGACGGATTGTGGGGACCTTCACCAAGAACACACTCCTCTCAGGAGAAGATGGAGGAGATTCAGAAGAAGAAGCGGAACGCGCACCTCTTCCTCTGCCCCTGCCACGACTACGGGCCCGTCCACGGCCACGACCGCGGCCACGGCCTCGACCACCGTGAGGGCCCGCAATGGAACCAGGTTCATCGGCCTCCGAAGGAACACGAGTGCTTAGCTTGGGGGCCATGGCGGAGAGTGGCAAAGGAATAAAAATAAAGGAAGAAGAAGATATGAACGCTTAGGAAGAAAAACTACCTGGTGGTTGTTTATATAGCCACGGAAGAGGGTCAATCAATGCCATGAAGATGTGGGTAAACTACCATGGTGGGTGACATTTATGGAAAGACTCCTCGATTCCCACCATGTTATCAATGCCTTCGACAGTGGCATTTCGGGCAGGGAGATCATAAAGGCAATGAAGCAGATCTTTGACTAAAAAGTCAAAGGAAATTTTGACCAGAAGATGAAACGAAAAGGCCAAAAGGATGGATACCGACTCCTTATAAATCTCAAAGGAGGATATGAGAGTTGATCTATCCAATTGGAGAGTCGGCAACCAAGATGAAGACAAGAAGATTGCTATGAAGACTAAAGCATCACACCAATCCTGGGGCTAATGTCGGGGTGATGGACCAAGCCCATAACCCGACATTAGGATCCATGGGCCGACTCACATATGGAAGGCCCACAAAAGAAGACCCGGCCACGGGCCAGCTGCGCCAAGCGTGCATATCAAAGCCGTAGAAGGAATTTGACTTACCTTGTATAGCATATAGCATATTTGTAAAGTAGAATAGGACTCCGCCTTGTGGCGGAGTCGGACTCACGGAATCCCAGGACCCGTCGCCTTTATAAGCCGAGGCCCATGGGATCCAGAGTTAGAACAATCATAATCCTCAATAGGACTAGACACTTTCCGGCGTGACCTAGATCTCCTCGAGACCAAGGTTACGATCCGGCTCTCTTGTAATTGATCCACTGACTCTTCTATTCAGGAGAGTCGGCACCCATAATAATAAGAAGCAGGAGTAGGCTTTTACCTCGAGACAAAGAGGGTCCGAAACCTGGGTAAATCGTCGAGTCTCTTGTCCATGTCGACTCTCTCCTCGTATCCATCTCGCAGCAAAGGTACCATGTCAAGTTCGACTCTTCGGACATCTGTCGTGACTTTCCCACGATAAGAATTGCTGGAGCACATGCTCATACATGGTTTCATGGATGGCCACACTCAGTGGCTTGATGAAGATGATGATGATGAAGTCCATGATGGTGCGGCGGATGATCATGATCAGCATGACAATAATAACGATCACGGACAAGAAGACAAAGAGCCGCCTGATGATCCTCCCGCACATGATGTTGGAGATCTAGAAGATGTTGAACAACACGTAATCAAAGACGATGACATGCAAACACTGCTAGCTTCAGCCGTGCGGGACCCTCATATCAAAGAGATGCTTCTAAAGAAGACGACTAGCTGCAGATCTGTTAGTATAGAGGAAGCTAAGCTAGCACAAATGGAGGTAGACTCGAATACTCTGTTGTATCCAGGTTGCGGATTGGAAGACTCTCGCTTGAAAGTAGCGCTCGATGTTCTCCAGATGAAGGAAAAACACAAATGGATCGACGTAAGCGTCGACGCTAGCCTGCAATACTGGAAGAGTAAGCTTCCGGAGGGCAACTCGTGTCCTACAAGTTGTGATGAGGCCAAGAAAGTCGTGTGCCCCTTTGATTTACCGCATGAAAAATACCACTTGTGCATAATGATTGCTACATTTACCAGAAAGAGGATGCATACATGATCACATGTCTGGTGTGCAATGCCGCTCGATACAAGAAAGGGAATAAAGAACCTTGTAAAGTTGTGTGGTACTTTCTGCTCATTCCCCGTTTTCAGCGGTATTTCGCGGACTACAAGGAAGCAAATCTCATGTGGTGGCACACGGACAGAAAAAATGTAGTGTTGAAAGATCCAAAACGGTGTGAAAAGGAATTTCTATCACACCCTTCGGACGCAAGCCAATGGAAAGCATTAGACGGTGTAGATGCAAGTTTTGCGGCCGATCCAAGGAACCTCAAGTTGGGTGTGAGCACCGATGGAGTGAATCCATACAACAACCAGAGCAGCACACATAGCATTTGGCCCGTGTTTGTATGGATATACATCCTCCCCCTGGTTATGCATGAAGAGTAAGTACATACACATGTGCATGCTAATTCAAGGGCCAAAACAAACCAGGCAACGACATCAATCTGTATCTAAAGCTACTGAAAGATGAGCTAGATACTTTATGGGAAGGGGTGAACACATGGGACGCTGTCGCAGAAGAATATTTCCCTATGAGAGACTCCTTTCTTTGTACGGTGCACGACTATCTCGGCCACTGATATGTCTCAGGCCAGGTTTGCCACGGACATTGGGGATGTATGAGGTGAATGGATGATCCAACATTTATGCGGCTTAAGAAAGATCCCGGGTCTTCAAAAACTGTGTACATGGGGCATCGAAGGTGGTTACACAAGGATGACCCGTGGAGAAGGCGTGGAGACCTTCTCAATGGTAACGATGAGCTCGGGGACCTCCACGTAAGAGGTGAAGTGAATAAATATATGAGTTGCTGAATGATTGAGATCAGTGCCCTAAGCCAGGAAAGAAGAAAAAGGCACCAAAACCGCTCCTGGATGTATGGAAGACGAGGTCCGTGTTTTGGGACTTGAAGTATTGGCCCGTTCTCGATACGCCTCATTGCCTTGATCTAATGCATATCACGAAGAATGTGTTCTAGAGTTTGTTTTCCACTCTTCTCAACATGCCGGAAAAAACCAAAGATGGGCCGAAAGCAAGAAATGACCTGATACATCTAGGTATCAGGGAAGAGCTTCACGGGGGAATCGAGTCATCAGATGAGGAGACGAACCGACACAAGGGAAAAAAGGTTTAAAAAAATGACTATCACTGCCCCCCATCCTGTTTCACTCTAAGTGAGAACGAGCTCCAACAATTGATCAAGTGCCTTCTAGGAGTCAAAACCCCTTTCAGTTACTGTGGACTGATAAGCAGATATCTAGACCAGCAGAAACAAAGGTTCAGCAGGATGAAATCTCATGACTGACATGTGATGATGACGCAGATATTTCCGGTTGCGATTCGAGGGATAATGGACAAGCATGTACGTGAAACCCTTTTCGTTTTCTGTAACTTTTTCGACGTGATCTCTCGAAAGTCGATTACACGAAAGCAACTCTCAGGCTTGCAGGAAGAGATCGTTGTGATATTATGCAAACTTGAGATTTACTTTCCACCCGCATTCTTTGACATTTGTGTGCATCTGTTGGTCCATATCTTGGATGATATCATCCACCTCGGACCGGCGTTCCTGCACAACATGATGTCGTTCGAAAGGATGAATGGATTCATCAAAGGATTCGTTTGTAACAGGGCCCGTCCGGAAGGAAGCATCGTTCAGGGCTATCTCACCGAAGACTTCATCTCTTTCTGCACGAATCTCCTGGGCGTCGATGACCGTTTTGGCTTACCCGGAAACAGGCACCTTGGCAGGATCGACGAAGTAGGCCACAGGAATGGCCGGAGGGAATTGCATGTGGACTTTGAAAAACGACGCGTCGACTTTAACATGGAAACTTGGTAGCTCTACCACACATTGAAACGGTCGATCCCTAGTGCAAAGAGCACGAAAATGTCATTAGGAAGAAGTACACTGACCAGGGTAGGGAAAGGACAGATGGGAAAGTAATTAGAGAGCACAACTCCACTTTCTTGCGTCGGTTGAAAGAACGCCTTATCGCTAATCCACCGATGGATTGTCCAGAAGGCAGACTCTTATACGCTTTGTCACATGGTCCCTCACCCAACCTTGCGACGTTTTAGGCATATGATATAAATGGGTTCACATTCTACATGGAAGAAAGGGATAAAAGTTCTGCTTATCAAAACTCAGGAGTAACGATGGTATCCTCAATCGGTAAATAAAAATTAAGATACTACGGAAGGATCGAGGAGATATGGGAGCTTGACTACTCTGGAGAGAAGGTGCGATGTTTCTTGTCAGATGGGCTAGGAGATCAACTGTCATGAAAGAAGAAAAATACTTCACCACCATGCTTATACCCGAAGCCGACAACACTTCATCAAGCGTGAACGTCACTGCACAAAATGAGCCATGGGTATTGACTAAGAACGTGTCCCAATACTTCTTCATAACAGACCCCTGTAGGCCTAGCCGTGTGGTCGTGAGGAGAGGCAAAAGAAACATCATCGGAATGGCCGACGAAGACGACTTCGACATGTTCGGCGACCCAAATATCGAAGATGATGAAGATGACGACGATAAAGTAAAATACACCACAAGAAGGAGAAGAACGACGCTACCTAGGTCAGGTCGTCCGTTCAAAAGAAGTAGTCACGATGTCGGGCTAAATTATGCAACTACGACAAAAAAAGGCAAGAAAATTACCAAACGCTGAGAAAGACGTGCAATGTGTGTGAAGAAACTATGTTTGATTTCTCTTTTGTATGAGACTACAAACTTGTATCGATGACACTCTTATTATATGTACATCTCATTTGTAATATATATCTTTGACTACTTGCAATTCTTTTTATTAAGTCGTATATTTTTTGACCATTTTTATATGAAAACAACCCTTTTAATAAAATAGAAAGAAAATCAAATACAAGAATAGAAAAAACAGAAGCAAATACAAAAAAAACTATCTCTGGCGGTCGTTTTACTTTCGCACGCCAGAGAAAAGTTGTATCGCTGGCGGACGGTGTAGATTGTACGCCATAGGTAACTTGGGTACCCATATAACAAAAGCCAAAGAAAAACAAGTACCACTGGCGGACCCTTGGCTGGTGCACGCCAGAGAAAAACGTACCACTGGCAGACACTTGAATGGTGCACGCCAGAGAAAAAAAGTACCACTGGCGGATGTAGGTACCTGTCCGCCAGCGGTAACTTGTGTACCATGCATGACTATGCTCCCCCGCCGATCTAGATCACACATCTCTCCTCTCCTCCTCAGCCCACTGGATCCATCCCGCGCGCCTCTCACCCGACGCCGCCTCCCTGTGGACGCATCCCATCGCCGCCGCCGCCTCCCCGCGAACCCCGTCCAGGCCACCATCCACCGCCCGACCTCCTTCACCGGCGTGCCTGGGGATCTTCAAGATCCGCCGCCGCTAGGGCGCGTACGGCTCCGCCCCGGCTACTCCTGATGTGCCTGTTTTCTGTCAGGTGGAGGGCCTCACCGCCCCGGCTACTCCCGTTGCAGCTCCCGCCGTCTCAAGCCGCCCGCCGGCGGCCACGGAGGCAGGACCGCCACGCCGCTGCAAGTCCCGCCCCAGGCTTCACTCGATCCATACGCTAGGTAAACAATCCTCTCCCCCAGCCTTCTGTATCCTATTTCCTCTCTTCTCTGCTTTATACTCTGCTAACTAAATCGAAATTACCAATGATGCTAGGTAGTCACTTTAGGTACTTGTATGTGTTCACATAGATGATAATGAAAGATGGAAATTGATACTGATGCTAGCTATGTGTTTTGGGATTTTTTCACATGAACATGATATTCCCCAGTTTAGAAAATATCTGCTATAAATTTTGTACCTTGCAAATTCTATGAATTTTGTTTGCATGATTAGAAGAATTCAAATAGTGGCTTGTTAATTCATTCATTCTTTAGCTAAACCAACAGCATGAAATAATGATGCATGGGGTTTCATCTACTGTTGTTCTAGCAGCTAGATATATACATATATTTAACCACACCCAAACTTGCCATTTGAAGACTTAGGAAATGCAATAGGATAAACAAAACCTTCTAATATAGTCTAGTAGCCAGGTTCATACATATATCACCTAATCCAATCATATAAATCCTCTGTCATATTGTAATGTAGCGTGCACATTTTTCTGTGCCAATCATTGGCAAGGAAAAATAGTGGGTGAAGCCAAGAAGGCAGACAAAATAAATACCTTGACAGACACATCATAAATCACACAATAGTGGTGCTCTCACTTTCTGTTTTTGATTGACTATTATGCCAACAGATGACAAATTATCGATGAAAAATACTGTATATATGCTTTAACTTGTTAAAGATTATTTCTTCCTCAGTGGTCTTGCACTTTTTGTCATGTGGTTGTGATCTCTAAGAGGGTATTGTTGTATACCAGGTTCAAGTGATTTCAGTTGGTCCTGCACTGCATAATCATCCTGTGTGGCCCACTGTTTAAGTGATACCAGGTAATCTAATCATCTTGTGTGGCCCACTGTTCCTGCACTGCATTTTGTGGCCCACTGTTTCTGCACTGCATAATCTGAGCATGGATGTCCCAGCAGTGTGCTATATGTGTTGTGTTGTGCTATATATATATATGTGTGTCCAGCAAACTGAAAATCTGGGCATTCCCAACTTTTATGTGCTATATATGTGATGTGCTATATAGTGTGCTATATGTGTTGTATTGTGGTCTATATATGTGTTGCTGGGTCAATGTGCTATATATGTGAGTTTTGTGCAGTGTGTTATATGCTCTGGTCCAGTTTGCAGGTACCCATGAGGCCTTGAGATTGCCGGAATGTTGATTAACTTCCGTTTCGGCAAATTCAGGTACTCCATATGTCCTATTTTCAGCAAAGTTCATGCCAAAAATTTCCGTGAATTTTGGAATGACTTATGCTAAAAATAGGACATGCTAAAAATACTGAAAATGAGAACTTTAACTCATTTTTCTACTGTAAATGACCTAATATAAGATATGAACTGAAGTTAGTGATATATTGTTCTATAGGTAAATGGAAATTTAGTCGGCACTTCATGTTCTGTATAGGTAAATGGTTATCTATTTAGCTATAATACTAAATTTTGTTGGATCTGAACTAAAGTTATTTATCTATAGCACTTAGCACTATATTTACAAGGTCTGGAGTATAGTTGGTGAAGAATTTTGAACTTTGCTGAACTTAACTGAACATGTTTGAGATGACATCGAGCTCCACCTGAGAAGTTGCTATGAATCCTTACTTTCTAAACTTTGAACTTGATGATATATCCTCTGTGATTTTTTTTATTAGAGGTTGAAATTGCATCCATATCCTAGAGGTAGGTGCATGCATGAATTAGACCGACGAGGCAGTAAACATGATGCATACACACATGCTACTTTTTTTATAACTCATTTTGCACTAACCTATACCACTTACTAGTAGTATTTTTAAATGGTGATAATAGATGTCAAACGAGGAAACCGGTTGTTCTCGGGTACCTGTCGATCCTGTAGAGGATCATCCTTATTTCTCAATGCTTGCGGCTCAACAATTTGACGATCAACATGATGAAGGCGTGGATGCAGGCAATGAGAGCACTACTAGTGGTGCCGGGGATGGCAATGAGAGCACTACTAGTGGTGCCGGGGATGGAAACGCGACATCTGGTTGCGAAGCCCAGCGGCAGTGTAAGGAAAGGGGCCCAAACAAGCTCCGCATCATCCGGGAAGAATTTACGGAGGTGGACCCCGCTAGCGGTTTGCCTACACGGCCGATTCATGTAAGGGTACGACATCAGCATTGAATACATCCTTCGATAACTCGTCAGCATCAATGAAGAGGACTTAAGGGCAAAAGGCAAGGAACATGTGGACACCCTCCTCATCGGAGGCTGCACGCGTGATACAAGTTCCCGGAACCCTATGATAACCTTTGTATCAAGAAAAAACTGGTGAACACATTTGCCCTAGGAAAGTTCAGCAAAGCCTTGTCCACTTGGAAAGGGTATGTGAGGCAGGAGCTTGATTCAGGTTCCGATTTTGATAAGATCCAGAGCCACTGGCCCTCAATTTCGGAGGAGGAATTTAATGTTTTCAAGGCCAACCATGACCTACCTGCAACTAAGGCGCTTAGGAAGTGGGGGAAAGATATGCATGAGAAGAACATAGCTCCCCACAATCTAGGAAGCCGTGGTTACCCCGGAAAGCAGCCAGTTTGGGATAAGGAGGACGCGGAAAGGAAAGGGCCGGACCCCTACCCGAAGTTTAAAAACCCGCTCGGAAATCAATTTGTGAGGGCCCTATACAAGGTAAATCCCAAAACCAAGGAGCTATGCACGAACGCGAAGGTCAGGGATCTTGAGAAAAAAATCAGGAGGAAGAAGAATTAGCTCAATCTCAAGGATCCTCAACCTAGGTGCCTTATGACGCCTCTTTTCAAAGGGTGCTAAACAGGGTAAAGAACTTGTCGGTGTCAGCGCCGCCGCATCTTGGCCGTGTGGTCGGCGCCGGACTGAATCACAAAAATTCATTTTACTACCCCGAGACCAAGGAGGCACGAAAGGATAGGAAGAGGAACGAGGAGAAGAATGTGAGGGAAGAATTGGAGACCGTGAAAGCTGAGATGCCCAACATAACCTCTGCGCAGGTGACACAGACGGTCCACAACCTCCTTCCTACCATGATGAAGTCGATCGCGGATTGGATCGACGGAGGGCGACAAGGGCCTCTCCCCATGATCACCTTAGGTGCCAGCAACTCGACTAATGAGCCGCCTATTGTGGAGAATACGACGGCAGGCGGCAACACACCACAAGGTGTGAGGGATGAATCGCCGGCCGGCACCGCGCCTCATAGCATCCCTTCCATCTCTTACACGTCGGCGGTCGCCGCGGTCCTTCTTCATTAGACGAGCTCAACGCCCTGACGGTAACTAAGCGCCGCAAAAGTCTCGAGTAGTTTAATTGGCGCTTGCTTGCCCTGTCTAACGCCTTACATGTTTTCGCAGGCCGACGAGGTGGGATGCACATTGCTATTACAAGTCAACAATGAGTTGAAGGACGTGGAAAAGGCACGTATCGTGAAACCACTTAACCGTGTGTTCCACACAGTGCCTATGGCCGATACCATGTTTAGGGTTACATTGGACCGGGTGTTCCCTGGTTACGCAAATTTGGATCCTCCGACTTAACCCCCGAAGCCGATAGCGAGTTGAACCTCGAACAATGCTTGTCTTGGCCCATGCTATGGCCTAAAGATCCGATTCGTGTGGACCCTTCTTTCATCACCCCAGAGCAAAACGAGTCCTTTGCGAAACATACGGATCATCACGACGACAATGATGTTCGTGGCGAAGACTTCCTCGTTGATTACGATGACTTACCTGCTGCCAGCCAGGGTCCTCTTGATGATACACAAGTCGCCGGTCCCAGTCAGGGTCCTCCCTCCTGCCACGTTGATCATTGCTCGAGGCGTCTATTCTCTTCTCAAGGAGCGCCAGAAGTATCCCTCGTGATCCAGCTGGTCTCAACCAAGACACACTCCAAGATTCATTTGTGCAGCCTGCTAGCAGGAAGACGACGGGGCGGAAAAGACTCAAGAAACGTGCCTTTGACTCCAGCAGCCAACCAGTGGAGGGGTGTAAGAAGCCGGTCCGGGTCCAGGACAAGGTACCCATCATAAACTGGCATGAGATCCCTGAGTTGGGTAAACTGATGTTGCCGCCAATTTTTTAGAAATCATCACTTCAGATATGAGGAACCTCCATAATGCTATTCTTTATGTGGAGACAAATCTTGCCAAAGATGACAATCCAACATACCCGCTTTACATAGGAAAGGTACCGGAGGGCTTGGGCTTTGTGGATAAATACCCAGGGGACTTGTTCTTCTTGAGGTTTAATGACATCTTTGATATGTTCCACATGAATATGCTCCACCCATCCATGGTCCGCCTGGATGCGCTCAGCTTGGCCCGCCAGCTCATCAAAGATAATACCCCGAACATCGCTATAATGGACCCCTTCTACATGCAAGAAAAAATCTTGAACAACCCTCAGGGTAAGATAGAGGCAACGAAGTACATCTAAGATTTCTTCGTGGATCATCCTTCCAATAACATCTTTCTAATGCCTTAATTTCCTGAGTAAGTCATTCTCGCTTACAGCCGTAACATGCTTTTGCTATCGTTAAACTAATCTGAGGCTGATGATATCTTTGAACTACGAACTATTTTGTGTAGCAACCAATATAGCACCCTCATCGCTCTAGAGCCGAAAGACTCGCTTGCCATATATCTCGACTCGTGGAGTCATGAGAAGTACAAAGACTACAAGCTAATCAAGGATGTTCTGGATGATGCTCTCACTGGCTACACTTATAGGGAGGGCATCATAAAAATAAAAAACCAAAGGCGAGGAAAGTACACATTCATCCATAAAACGAAGTTCGCCTGCATCAAGAAGACGCCAGGAAGTACGAGGGAGGCCTAGTACGTCATCTATCATATGCACAAGTACGTAAAGGATGAACAACGACTACAATATCCGTCTTCTCTCGCAAAATGGTGCAAAACCTTGGCGGACTCCTCCGATGCCGAAATAAGACAAGAGTTCGGCCGAATCCAGCAAATGATCGCGCGAACAATCTCCAGGGATGGCATACATAGAGATGGGGTGTTCTCCTACAGTCATCGTCCACTACCTAACGCGGACATAGAAGCCCGCTTACATCAACATGGCGATGACAGACCATTCAACTCATTGCAAGGTTGTCTCCCGTTCCCTCCGCCGAAGCCGAAGCCAAAGTTGAGCAAGAAGTGAGACGGTGTGTTCTCTATGGATGTAGTTTTTCTTTTTGAACAATCGATGAACATGTGTTGTAAGCTTTATCTCATGTTGAACTTGTGTACGTACTACATGATGCATATATTCTATATTTAGGGTTATATGAATCGTGTGCATACTTAACTATTTGCTATCAAATATTCTGGATATGTGAACTCCTTTTACATTGAAATAAGTCTTCTTTTATAATGCATGAATGTACACACATCTTCCTTTTTAACTATCTTGGTTAATATTTTTATATGTTTTTTATACTGCAGAGATGAAGAAGTGGTATGTGGTGTACGAAGATAGCGTTCTAGGAGTCTATGAGCACTGGGAAGACTGCTTCAAGCAAGTGAACAGGTTCAAGGGAAACAACTACAATAGCTACAAGAGTAAAGCGGAGGCGGAAGCTCGGTACTTGAACTATAGGCAAGGGAAAGAGAGGAAGAACCACTAGATCAAGTCCAACTTCATCGTGATCCCTTTCTTGCTCATCGTCTTTATCACTCTCTTGTATGCGATTGTAGTATAGATGACACTACTTCATTTCGAAAAACCTTGCGACCTAAACTACCAATTCCATCGAGATGTAGTTGTGCGTGATACAATGTACGTGATGTAACTCCCAACTTGCCTATTTTTCTTTTTGTGATCTATGTGTGATACAATATGTGTGATGCCACTACAACTTCTCTATTTTGGTTAGTAATGTGATATAACAATATTTGATCACTCTTATAGATTTAAACTTATGAATTTTGTGTATTTGTATTGTGTTGGTAAACTGTGAAAATATTTAAGTATTTGTGTTGCTGGAATAAAAAGTTTCAGCAAAAAAAAATTCCAGAAAATATATTGCTGGCGTATAGCAGGGATTCTGCTGGTGGACAGTACCTAATTCAAAAATTATACTACTGACGTACATTTTTTTACCACTGGCGGGAAAAGCGGAACGCCAAAGGCACTAGAGGATATCGCTGCCGGGCCAGTATGTTGTACGCCAGTGGTAACAGAAGGTAGCGCTCGATACTTGTTACCACTGGTGTGACAGCGTTGACGTACGCCTACCCGCCAGCGGTAGCAAAGTACCGTACGCCAGCAGTAGGTTGTTTCCTATTAGTGCAAGTACGTACATATCTCATCCCTATGAACGCATATATGCGCATCCTATCCCTATGAGCACCTCCGAGAGACTGGTCTTGATTTGGCGAGTCTTGAGATTTGACAAAGTCACCACAATCTCCTTTTACTGAAATAATAGCCGCCTTTAAATGAGATACAAAATGTCAAACCTGAGGTTTAATCCTTGGTGGGCTGGGACAGTCCTCCTAACCATCCCACCAAAAATGTGTTCTCATAACTTGCATTTGTTAGAGATTAAAAAAAGAGCGTACAAGAATCATATGAACTAACAGTTGCGCAACACAACCTCACACGTTACACACACATTAAACACCTATCCTATTGTCAAATCTTACATACTTGAGAAGTTGGTCCCAATTCTCTCAACGTGTAAGGTGTCCACCTCAACACTCCTATTAAGCCATGCATTTAAGTTTTATCTCCCACTAAGTCATGCAAAATATGCCACATAAGCAAACTTATAACTTACAATTATTTTACATGAGTCTATTCATGTAACGCTGCCACATCATACATGATGTTAGTCATTTTTTCTCATTTTTATTCTAAAATGATATTTTGAACAGTAATTCAAAAGTTTTTATTTTATATTAGAGATGTTTTAACTGATTTCCAAGCTTATATTTTGTTTTCATTAGAGTTAGTTATTTTTAGTAACTATGTACACATTTTTTTAACAAAGATACCGCAACAACGCACGAGAAATCATCTAGGATAACACAACCTTGCATCCCCTTAGCATCATCCATGAAGAAGAATTCACAAGGCACTTAAATAGTTTGCGTTCTTTTATTTAACTAGATGATGCCCCGCATGTTCCTGCGGGCACTTTGCTAAAAAATGCATTAAAGTATCTAAAAAAATGAAAAGCAAATGTAATCTAATGAAAATATAAAGGGTATAGAAAGAGGAAAAATCTATCAAGAATATCATTTCTAAAAAAATGTAAAGGGTGAACATAAAAAATATTACAAAAACAATTTATGATTAACTTGCATGAATTAATAATGTGGTAGTGCAACATGCATAGAATAATGGAAAAAACCAACTAATTTATGATATGCATGCATGCATGCCCTGCCTATGTAGCATGGTTGCATGTTTACGAAAAATAGGTAGTGGACTGTAACTATTTAGGTACAGAAGATTAGTTGAAGTTATTAAGATCTACAACCTCCGTTTTGTAATGTAAGATGTTTTTGCAAGCTAAATTAGCTTGCAAAAACAGTTTAGCTTGCAAAAACATCTTATATTGTGGGTCAGAGGGAGTATCTGACAAGTTCAAGGATGAGAAACTTTTAGAGATGAACAGTTGAAATTGTTCTGATTCCAATAGAAATTCGTGAACTCGAAAAAATAAGGAAAACATATGGCTTTGACATTATTTCGATCATAACACAAATTATGGGATGCAAATTTCAGCTTGATAGGACTATTCAAACTCCGGTAATTGGTCAACCATAACATGTTGTTGGCGAATCTGCCAAGCGGACTTCGACACCTCATCGCTCAACCAAGTTATACATCACGCTTCAAGGGATCTACCTCATCTCTTATTCGCCCTACTAAGTTGTATTCCGTGCTCCGAGGAGTCTATCTCGTTGCAATGTTGTTTCTTCGAGCTGACCTTGTCGCTTCGTGGATCCAGACCTCATCATGTTGACATTTTATTGAGCACACCTCATCCTCTCCGTGGACTCTAACCTCATCGCACAATTTTCACCGAACATACCTCGTCACTCCATGGATTTCGACCTTGTCGTGCATCATCATTTCATCGAGCAGACCTCATTGCTCCGTAGATTCTTCACTCGTCACATTGTCATTTTGCCGAGCATACATCATCGCTCCTTGAATTACAACATCATTGCGTTGTCTCCCCATCAAGGTCTGATCCACACTCGAAAGGTCTACCTCATCGCGATGCCACCCCACCGAGGACTTCTCGGTGTTTCTAAGGCTCTACGTCATCGCATATTTATTCTGATGAGCATACATTGCCGCTCCCTGGATTCTCGCCTCATCGTGTTATCGTTCCATCGTGCATACCTCATCGCTCTGCGGGTCCCAATATCATCGGGTCGTCCCTCCATCGATCCAACCTCATCAAACCCCTGCGGCCCTATGTAGATCTCTGCTTGCCTCTATCGACCTTCGTGATATTTCTTTAGACGTCCACGGATCTATGCATACCTCTATGACCATGAAACCTACGTGGACCTCTTTTGACTCTAGTGAACCTCTACTAACCTCCATGAGCTTTGACAACATCGCTTCATCACCTTGGAGGATCTGGCCTCATCACTTCGTTGAGCTCAATCACATTAACAACACCCGAAGCGTGAAATAGCCGAGTCACTTTCCTGCTTAATGTAACGTCCCGACCACCATTGGATCACACACCAGTTCTCGGTCGTTGCGTGTGGGATCTAAACTATCCGCAGATACCAACACTAGTATTTTTTGGGCACTTTATCCTCATTCGTTCGTACTTGGGACCAACTTGCTAGTCATTCATCCATCCTAAGACTACTCCAGGCCAAACACACTTAACTTCGAGGTTCCTTTCTGATGGTTTCTCCAAAAATAAGATGTACCTTGTTAATATCAGTAGTATTTCATTCCTCCTAAACTTGGGATGTCACATACACCCTCACTCAAAGGAACCTACGCCCCCATCGGCCCAGCAGAAACATTCCCTTTTGGCACATGCCCGTGTGTGCTAGGTCTTGCTTCCACATGTACCCGCATAAACCTCACTGACCCACACACTCCCCGTATTATCGTGAGGGTCGGCTTTGACACCAATTGTAATGCCTTGACCACAATTGGATCACATATCAAGCACTGATTTTCTTTTTTACTTCCCTCACGTTGCATTCTTTTTATCTTTATGGTAGGTGAGATTTTGCTACACACGTTTGGTTTTCCACGGTCCATCTAATGCTACTTTCAGTATGTTGATTGCTTGACTAAAGATTGTTTAGAATACTTCAGATCTCATCCTAGTTGAGAAAAAAAATTGCATGTGAGGGCTTGTGTATTTTCATCTACATAGAGATCACACGTTTAACGAAGTTTAGTATGAATCACATTTTATTTTGTTAAGTCTCATGTTTCACGCCCCGCATGTTAAACTAGTAACTTGAAGTATTGTGTTATTAGTTTGCGTAGGTAGCAACATTTGGATTGAACCCTAGAAGCCATGATAATACTTGTAACAAACCGTATAGACGTGATCTAACTTGTTTTTATATGATGTGCATGTGATGTGATATAGTTTTTTTAAGATGATAGTGTGTTTGTATGAGATTCTATATCTAATGTAATAATCTAAGTCATGGCAGGTGAGTCATGGTACACCATGATGACAATAACTATATGATGACCCTAAATTATAACATGCGTGTTAAAATTCTATTCCTATCAAGGGACATCGCTGCCGCCACAACCTAACAAGAATAAAAGCAGGGACCCTCTTGCTGGCGCGAATGAGAGGGGAGAGGGGGTTCTTCTACACCTCCATGCTCCAAAGGCCAAGGCCGGGCCGACGCTGATGTTGATGAGAGGAGAAAGAAAACTAATAGCTTGGAAATCTTTTCCCGGGGAGGAGGAAAGAAATTGTGTGTTTTTATTCATTTATTTTGAGAATCCTTCAAACAGAAAAACAAGTCTCTTATTTGACACAAAAAGGGTTGAGTCCTTGAATTATACTGTCCAGAAGAACTGTTTGAAGCGAAAACTGGCCCGGCATATTACCGAGCTTCTACTGCTCCGGTTGTCCTATACAATTAGGGCTCGTTTGGTAGGCCGGGATCCACCCAGGATCCCCTTAATTTTTCTGGGTAGAAAATCCCGACCTCGAGACTCCAGGAGAATTTTCCCTATCTTTTCACCTACCCCGATGGGATTTGCTTCCCTGAGAAATATTCCACGGCCTACCAAACGACCCCTTACAGGTTACAACCACATGTAAAAGGGATTTGGCGACCAACACAACTATTTCTTTCACTGCGAGGGAGGATCTTTAATTAACGGTGGCGGAGCCATTGGCTAGAGACAGATGGATTCAGGGGATTCGTGGGGCACTGATGGTGCCGGTGATTGTTGGCTTCCTCCGACTTTGGGAGGCCACACGCGTTGTCGTTCGGCTTTCCTCCGTTGAAGACTACTTCCGCTGGGCGCTGGCTACCAATGAGTTGTACTCCTCCTACTCGGCGTATGCCGCGTTCTTCTTCAGGAGTTTTCGCGGTAGAAGCTCGGTGATATGCCGGGCGACAAACACAATTATTTCTTTCACGCGTCATTCGGGAAGAAAATGAACTTAAGGTATCAAAATGGTAAGAATTTTTTGTTTAGGGTCAAATAGGGAAAGTGATTTTTAAAAAGGGTAAAAAAAGAATTTTTCTCATAATTTTACCCGTGCGCACATGAGGTGTGGAGTTCCTGGGCAGCTCTTGACGTCAAATTCTTCACATGGTTGGCCCTACAGGACTAGCTATTGACGGCCGATCGTCTCGCGCGTCGTGAGATACAACATCACCCTCTACTGCGTGCGTACTTTGCTGTCCGGCCCAGGAAGACGTCCATCACGAACTGCTAGGTTGCCCGTTCGCACGCGAGGTGTGTTTCCATATGCTCCTCCCTTTCCGCATGCAGCCCCTTAGAGCATCTCCATTCACGCCACCAACCGCACCCCCCCCGGCGGCGATATTAGCGCCGGACGAGACATTTCTGCCCAGTCGTGTCTCCAGCAGTTCAAATAACGCCGGATTGAACTGAAATTGGATCCGGCGATCCCAAGCCGAACCCAGCGCGTTGGGAGTCGCCTGGGGGCGTCAGACGAAGTGAGAACACACGTGGGTCTGTGATGTCGGCGAGATAGGACGTGGCTCCCGCCGTTTTCTTATTTTCCCTCAGTTTTCCTCCCAACAAGTCCATCGCCCGCCGCAGTTTCCGCCATTTTCCTCTAGATCCGCCTGCCATGCTGCCGAAGAAGACAAAATATGTTCCACCTCGCCCCGCCACCGATCGACCAGTACCCAAGCCGAGGAAGGCGAGAGCGCCGCTGGCTAGGCCGCTGGGCTTGACGAACGCCGAGTGGAAGGCCGACTGCGATCGCCGAGCAGCGTCAACAACCAACTGGCCGAACAGGCTCACCGCCCAGAAAGCCAGGGACACGGTTGAGGCGGCAGCAAAGGAGATGGAGGACATCCACGCGGCGGCGGCGGTGGCCACGCAGGAGCCGGAGGACGCCCGCTCAGCGGCACGGCGGCGGCCATGTCGTTGTACGAGCAGCCTCGCCCGACTGTGCCGCCGCAGTTCCACCCACCCTGCTAGCAGAGCGTCGCCTCGCCGGCCGGCAACTTCTCGTCTTCGACGCTGATGTGGGGGTACACACACTCGCTGGACTATGCCGACATCACCGCTCACGGCGGCTTCGATCCCAAACATCGCTTTCACACATGTTGCTCCGCCGCGCGTCTTCCCCAACCCTGATCCAAGCGCCGGCCTCAACGCCCACACCTACTCGCCGACCTACTCCAGCTCTGCCGCCTCTCCGTCCTTGCGTCGTGGAGCCCTGCCATTCACACCTAGCCAATCCGAGATGGAGAACATCATCACGGCCGGCTCCGCCACCGCTGCTGCCGCTACCTACCCCGAGTTTTACACCCAAGAGGAGATGGACGTGGGCGAGGGGGACGGCGTCGACCCAGAAGACGCTGAGGAGGAGCCGGAGGAGGAAGAAGGGCCGGATCCAGAGCAGCCGCCGGCCAAAGGAAAGAAGAAGAGGAAGACCGGCAAGGATCACGTCAAGTGGACGCCTAAGGAAGAGGAATGTCTCGCCAAAGCATGGAAGACAGTGATCTTGGACCCAATCACTGGCGCCAATCTGAACGGCGACACCTACTGGAGGAGGGTCAAGGCGGCGTTCGATGAGCGTAAGCTGGTCGACCCGGCGTTCAGCGACATCAACATGGAGCGCGGCGCGAAAGCCATGGCCAACCATTGGGCGACCATCCAGATGGCCTACAAAAAGTTGCACAACTTTCAAGAGGAGGTGCTTGCTCGCCGGAGAGCGGCGCGAACGTCGATCAAAAGGTATGGCCTCAGCGTGAACTCTGCCCGATTTGTTGCCCTCGCCGTGACCTCACCATGACCTCGTCGCGACCTCGCCGTGTGTAGGTTGTGCGCAACATCGAGTTCAAGTTTCTGCACGTCTTCACCAGGCTCGAGATGTGCGAGAAGTGGACAGAGTACCGGCTCGCGCTTGCCAAGGCCAAGGACGACGTCTACAACCCAGACACGCCGGCTCCCGCGACGTATGAAGGGCGGCCAGCCGAGGGCAACAAGAAGGCCAAGGCAGGAAGGACGCGGCGCCCACTGTCGAACGGCTGAAGTCGGCAATCGAGAAGTGCATCACCAACGCCAGAAGCCAC
The DNA here is from genome assembly GCA_950022295.1 of Bromus sterilis. NCBI lineage: Eukaryota > Viridiplantae > Streptophyta > Magnoliopsida > Poales > Poaceae > Bromus > Bromus sterilis. Next base: position 240,445,905 of record OX465598.1, on the reverse strand, counting down.
GCCGTCATCATGGAGGAGAAGGCCAAGGCGAAGTGGTCAGAACTATTGACGAAGTAGGACGTCAAGCTCGACCTACTCAGGACCAACGTCGCCGCAAAGAAAAGAAATACCGACATGGCATTCCTGATGACCGGCAACATGTCGACGATGGACCTGCAGGAGAAGGTGTGGTTCATGTCCGAGCGTGACAAAATCTTGACCCAAATATCGGCGCTCGAGTCCACGCCGACAGCACCATCGCCGACCGCAGCAACAACACCGACCACAGCAACTACGCCTAAAGCACGCCCACCACGCCAGCAATGAAAGATCCGACTGCCGCCGATACCATCTCCGATCCCATGGCGTCTATCGCCGACCAGGCAGAGTAGCATGTCATTTAAGAGCGTGCGCCGATCGCTGGCCCTTTTTTGTTCCCGGCATTCACTCGCCGAGCTGTGGCATGATGATCGTCGAACCTTGCATGTTGATCGCCTCCCTGTGGCATGTCGAACGCCGACCTGTGGCATGATGATCGTCGAACCTTGCATTTTTTTGGAAGCAGGAAGAGAGGTTTTCAAATTTATGCTTTTATCGCCGAACTGTGCGGGGCGACCTGGGGCCGTGGCTGGGCGGTCGATCGCCCCAAGGCGACTTTAGCACCGAAAAACGCTTTGGGGCCGAACGACTGGAGATGCTCTTACTCCGACGGCTATGGCTTTGCTTGCGAGCTGGTGACAGGATGTGTCCTCCTACACTTCCTCTTCCTCAGCAAAAAGAGATGCATGCCACGACCATCATCACCTGCAGGTTTCTATGGCTCGAGAGGAACATCAGAATCATTGACAAGATTGCCACTATACCTGTCGGTGTAATTAGAAAGATTACTTTACGCATAAGAGGACGAAGGAGGACAAAGAGTAGGGCTCAACACCTATTGTATTAGCTCACGGCTGGATTATATACAGATTACAGGGGAGCCAACCGTAGGATCATGTGCCTCTACTAGGCCAGTGCCACAACCGTTGGGCACGACATGCACGTATAACGCGTGGGCTGGAGCGTGCCTTAGGACAGTCGAACGTGTCCTAGTTTACGTAGTCTAACACCCCCGTAGTCGTGAAGGCGGCGGAGACGACACGGAGACTAGACCGAAACTGTTGGAAAGCATCCGTCGGCAAGCCCTTCATCATGATGCCGGACAGCTGCTGCTCGGTGGGGATTTGAAGCACGCGAAAGTTCCCCAGATCGATCGGCTCGCAAACGAAGTGGATGTCGAGTTCCACGTGCTTGGTGCGCCAGTGATGCACGGGGTTGGCAGACAGGTACACCGCCAAGACGTTGTCGCAGAAGACCGACGTTGAAGTGTGAACTGGAAGGAGGAGCTCGCCCAGTAGCTGGCAAAGCCACACACATTCCGCAATGGCGTTGGCGACACCGCGGTATTCGGCCTCGGCGGTCGATCGAGACAAAGTCACCTAGCGCTTGGAGGACCAGGAGACAAGAGCATCCCCAAGGTAGACGCAGAAGCCGAAGGTCGAGCGACGAGTGTCGGGGTAGCTCGCCCAATCAGTGTCGGTGTAGGCGCACAACTCTAGTGACGGCGAAGGTGAGAGGTGCAAACCAAGGGACGGTGTGCCGCGGATGTAGAGCAACACCTGCTTCACCAGGTTGACATTGCATTCGTGCGGACCATGCATGTGCAGGCATGCCTGCTGCACCGCCTATGTGATCTCAGGGTGCGTAATCGTCAGGTACTGCAGCGAGCCGGCGACACTAGTAGAAAATCGCTCATCAATACCGGTTTGAAAGGGCCTTTTGTACCGATTAAGAAACCGGTACAAAAGGCCCGGTACAAAAGCCCCCCCCCTTTGGTACCGATTCCTTGCGAACCGGTATTAAAGGGGCCTCCACGTGGGCGTCCAGAGTGCGCAGGCCAAAGGAGCTTTGGTACCGGTTTGTAATACGAACCGGTACCAAAGGTTAATTCAGGGTTTAGGGTTTTAAGGATGGGTTTAGGGGTATCGGACCGTTTCATATCGCGTCGATGCTTAGGGAGGGGTTTAGGGGTATCGGACCGTTTGATATCGCGTCGATGCGTCTGCTACGCGTTTGGGTTTAGGTAGTACATGCATGAAGATAAAGGTGATGCATAGCAACTTGGTGCATATAATATAACACATGTAATTGCATAAGATCGCAAATTAAGTAGTACGTATGCATGAAGATCGATCTTCATACATATATAGTGGTACTCTCCGAGGCATACTATCTATTACATGTAGCATAGTGGTACTCGATCTCCGAGTCAAACTATATGTTACATGTACATCATTCATAGTGGAACTCTCCGAATGGCGGTATGACGTCCCGAAGGAAAAATCCCGCCAATTCATCGCCAATTGCTTTGAAGCGTTCCTCGATTGAGATATTGTCCCGCTTTCTTGTCAACTGTAAAAAAATGAGATACAAATGAATACATGAGCTATGTGTGTGTGTATATATATCAAATCACAATCAAACAATTATTACTGAAACTAAGCACAACTTATATATGATAACAAAATAAATTTGTGAATATTGTTTTCGTACCTCTTTATTTATTTCATTATTTGTTCTCTCGCTGACAATTTTATGGATGTTCTCGCAAACGTAGTATCCACATAGATTAGTCCCCTGTGGTTGTTGCGGGCATTTCTGTACAAGAATATAATTCAATTAAACAATAATCAAGTATGATAAAGGTGTGTGGACCTAGGTAGTACTACTTACTTTGTTCAAACGCCATGTCAGCTTCGGTTTCCATTCATGGGACTGATCTTCCTTGATGAACGTTTCCCATACGCTGCCCGACAAAAGAAAATGCATAAAAAAGTTATCAATTAGTTGATATTAGGAAATTAACGAAAAAAAACGATATGAATTAAAATTACTTTTTGAGCATAAGAAAAGCCGTCTTGTATAGTATAGGCTCTTTGTTTTTTGAGTCAAAGACTTCAACTTTTCCTTCGTACATATCAATAACGATAAGAAAAAAGTGGAACCTGCGCACGTTTAAATATGCAGTGCCATATATATAAGTCATCAGTTAAAATTTGAACATCTCGTGAGCAAAAGAGAAATGTCTTATAAGACAGTAACACTCACTTGAAGTTGTAAGGCCAAAGTATTATCTTTTTGTCACGTTGTCGCTTCAAAAACCTTAGCAAAGTCTCCGGTGTATCCCTGTTATAGATGGGATCCTCTATGGTTATTTCATGCATTGTATCCGGGTCAATGAACCCAATGTGCTTGATTTCATCCATTTTGCATTCGAGCATCTTCGATCTGCATAATATAGCGCACAAAATATTATAATTTGCAGACAAAGAACGAGCTGAGCTAAAGACTTCTCAAATTACATAAATAAATCACTTACAGACAATAGCAACTGATGATAGATATGTCGAGGGCCCGGAGATTGTATAACTGAAAAAGTTCGCTGAAGTCAACACTCACAGAGTATTCTTGGAAGTAGTGCTCTTCCTTAACTCGCACCATGATACACTGGATCCCTCTCTTTGTGGCATTATTGTACCACGTATGCAAATTACGCATACTTGTTGGTAGCTTCCTGAGATTCTCGACCAAATCTTTCCCTTGAACAAATTGATATGCTACTTCATGTAAGGTGTAATCGATGGATTGTCGAGAAATTTCAACGGCCTTCTCGTCAAACACCATGAGAGGGGGGACCGATTGGACGGGTTGTTGTCCGAGCTGGTGCACTTGTTGTTTCCCTTTTTTCGCTGTGACACCCGATTGAGTGGGTTTTTTAGCCCTCATCATCTCGTCATACGACTTTTGTATAGAACGCCTATAGTCAGATGGCGGCGATGGTACAGGGTCATATAGATTCTCAACGGTACGCACAACTTTCACCGGATCTAGAGTCTTCTTAAAAGGGATCTCTGGCACTTTCTTAGCAAAAAAGGCTTTCAGCTCGGACTTACAGGTTTCCATGTTTTCGTCGATAGTTTTTTCCCAAGGTAACTTCTCAATAGGCGGCAGTGGTTTCTCCTTTCTAGGTCTCTTCCTAGGCGGTGTACCGTTCCTCTTAAAGGACGTTGTCTTACGCGGAGGATCTTGAGATGGCGGACTCACGCTGGGGTCCCTCTCAGGTAGGTGTGGACTTTGCTGCTCATGTGGACTGCTACTAGGAGGAGTCGATGGCCTTTGCTGCTCATGTGGACCGCTACGAAGAGGAGTCGGTGGCCTTTCCTGCTCAGGTGGACTACGAGGAGTCGGTGGCCTTTGCAAAAGGACGATGTATTTCTTGGGCCAAAGGGTGAAACCGTGCTTGACATCGGCCATTGATCCAATGTTTCATAACCCGAAACAACTTCATCCACCCCGACACGAACACAGCCAGGTGGAATGGGCATATGATGGTGCGTTGCTCCATCTTCATTTGGGTAAACATAGCCGACTGCCACCTTAACGGACACGTTCCTGAATAACATATGTAGCTCGCAATCTGTCTTCTCCGTGACATAATCCACGGGGTAGCTTCCTCCACATCCGTCAAGATGCGAGGAACCCACACTGCTTCTTCGCTGAGATGGGGCGGCATCGACTTGAGGATCCTGTATAAACAGCGGCTGATGAGGTTCCCTCTGATTTTTCTCAAGCGCCTCCACCCTATTTAACAATTCCGTTAACCTTTCTGACTCCTTCTTTCGCGAATGGCTTCTATAAGTGTCAGCGCACTCCGGCCACACTTCCTTCTTGTTGAGACCTGGGCGAGCTCGAACCCGTCCAACGTGTTCAGGATTGCCCAAAGCGAGTGTCAGCTCGTCATTCTCTCTATCGGGAATGTACTCTCCCTTTCTGACATTTTCAATTGCATCTATAAGATTCTTCGTGATTGCTTCAATTTTGTCCTTCCATTTCCCCTGCGCAACGATCTTCCCTGTCATTGGGTCCAACCCTGCCCCATGCGCGAACAACCAGAGCTTGGACCGGTCGGGCCAGTCCCATGTCTGTGGAGTGATTCCTGCATCCATCAGTTTATCTTCAAACGCTCTCCACTTCGGAATGGCAGTCTTGTAGCCACCTGACCCCAAATGATGGAAAGATTCCTTCTTTGAAGCATTTTTCGTATTTGTGACCGATCGGGACACATGAGTAGACGATTGCTTATACCTCTTAAATGCGGGCCAGTGATCTTTTATCTTCACTAGATTATGATTGAATACTGGATCTTCATGCTTATATTTGTCCCATAATTTTTTCTTCCATGTCTGGAATAGCATGGCCATCTTCTTGAGAGTCCATTCCTTGAGTTTCTTCTTCTGGCCTTCCGTCATGTCTTCCGGTAGGCTGAAGCGTGTCAGTAGATTGTCGCAAAGAAAAAATTTCAACGCGTCGTTGACATAACTAGCTTCAGTCCCCGCGTTCTTCGGCTTATGCCACTCTTGAATGCTGATCGGTACATGGTCCCTAACAAGAACTCCAGCTTGATTTATAAATTTGCGGCAGTGCTCTTTCGGATGCACCGGTTCACCGTTATCATTAAATGCGATGAGGGCTAACCTACCCTCGCCCTTTAGCAATTGCGTCGGGTCTCGTTTTGTTTTAACAGACTTGCTCGATGATCCAGAAAGCTAAAAGAAAAATGATTCGTTAATAAGTGCAACACAAATAAATGAATGCATCTACTGATGAACATAGACTTGATACATAAATATACACCTCGCCGGAGTTTGTTATGGACACTTCGTTCTCTCTTCTAATCTCTTTAGACTCAAATCCCTCACCGACATCGTTCAGAAATTGTGTGAGCTCAAAGTCATCTCCATCGGGTTCCGGCCCACGGGCACTCTCAAATATCATTCTCTGCACGACTTCTTCTTGATCCTCATTTCGGACGAAGGTGTCGTCCTCCATAGCGCAATGTCACTACAAAATTAAGAAAACAATTAATTCATTCATCATGTCATGATCATAACAGATTGCTAGATGGATAACAATTGAAATGAAGAAAGCAATAACCCTAACCCTAACACTCGGCGCTCCTCTCACTCTTCTCTCTATGTCTGCTTGCATTGGTGAATTGGTGATATTCAAAATAATGTGAGAAATTTTAACATGGTCCTTCTTACCCCCTCGTTTTTCATAAGAGGTAAGAAGGCAAGAGTTCATCAAAACCAGTACTTAAGGATGCAACTCTCTCTATGTCTCGCTCTTCTCTCTATGTCTGCTTTCCTCTACTCCTTGAGGTGTTGAGAAATAAATGAGATGCAATTTCATATCCTAGTGAAAATGATGTGAAATCTTCTATCGAATAGGTGTGAAAGCTCCTTGGTGTCCCGGTATCCCTGATGAACAGTAAATTCTATAAAATAGAAATAAAAATGAAAAAAACCTGAAACTTTTAAGACATCAAACATGATCAAATATTTGGTGTTCTCGAAAAGTTTCATCCACAAAAACCATTCGAGGAGCCCTCACAAAAAAAACCAAAATCTCTGCTCAAAGTTGTAGAGGACCAGAACCCAATGAACCATGTCGCCATGTTGTAGAGGAGAGCAGGGCCTCACTGACAGGACGACAACTTACTAAAAATAACTTACTAAAAACCATTTCTGGTAGGAAAATTAGATACGTATTTTGTATGGGCGTTGCTAGGTAGTGCCCGGGGGCTCTTTGATGATTTTATGCGACTTATTACCGTTATTTCAACAACATGTAACCCAACGCCCTAGCCTTTCCCGCAAAAAAATGCCCCTAGCCTTCTCGACAAAACTAGTGCCAAGTCTCGACTTTGTGAGAGCGGCGGGGCTTGGCTTTGCGACACTCCTCCAACGGTGCCTAACACTTGGGGCATGGCGTTGTAGATTTGGGTGTGGCCCATTCTAAGGTTTGTACATGACTCTATTTTCTCTACCAATGCAAAGCTTATTGCTTCTTTTTACAGAAAAATACATTTTTTCTATGACAAAGCTGGGATTAGACATGATCACATCCTCACAAAGCACGGTTCCATGTTTTATTTTTAATATAGTCATTTTTACATTGAATTTACTGCCTACAATTTAAATTGAAAATGCCATAGTCTAAAATTTTGCATATATTGCCATGTACCTAATACTTTTGCATATATTGCCATCAAGTAAAATTAATAATAAAAATGAAAGGAGGACCTAGGATTTAATCAATCCTAGGTATCCCAATGAGAGCGCTTAACACGATAATCAACCCAGCGCTTCCCTGATGAACTCCGGTGTCAGCTCCACCGTGCCGCCCGCGTAAATCACCATGGAAAACTGTAACCTTTGCTCGAGGGACCGGAAGGCGGGCGGGGGGAGCCGACGCTGCAGGAGAGTGCATCGGCGGCGGGAGCTGCGGGACGTGCTGGCAAGGAAGCTAGGGCGGCGGGAACAGGGCGAGGGAGGCGGGGATGCTCACCGGCACGGCGACGGGCGTCCACGGGAGGGAGGCGGCGGCGGTGAGCTTACGCTAGCTCGCCGGCACGGCGACGGGCGTCCACGGGAGTGAGGAGGCGGCGGCGAGCTTCTCCTCGGGGGGGGGGGCGCAGCAGTGTGAGAAGATGTGAGAAAGTGGCTCGCGCGGGGTTGATTTGGGGAAGGAAAGGACCTTTCGTACCGGTTCCAACCCCAAACCGGTACCAAAGACGAACCCGTACCAAAGGTCCAGCCCTGGCCCCACCCCACCGTCTGAAATTTGGCCGAAAACCTTTCGTACCGGTTCCTAACACGAACCAGTACGAAAGCCCCTTTTTCTTTTTCTTTTCTTTTCTGTTTCTTTCTCTTTTTCTTTTTCTTTTCTTTTCTGTTTCTTTTTCTATTTCTTTCTGTTTTCTATTTCTTTTTTTTCTATTTCTGTTTCTTTCTCTTTTCTATTTCTTTTTCTTTTATTTTCTGTTTCTTTCTCTTTTTCTTTTCTATTTATTTCTCTTTTCTATTTCTTTTTTTTCTATTTCTATTTCTTTTTTTTCTCTTTCTTTCTCTTTTCTATTTATTTTTCTTTTATTTTCTGTTTCTTTCTCTTTTTCTTTTCTATTTATTTCTCTTTTCTATTTCTTTTTTTCTATTTCTTCTTCCTTTCTATTTCTTTTTTTATGTTTCTTTCTCTTTTCTATTTCTTTTTCTTTTATTTTCTGTTTCTTTCTCTTTTTATTTTCTATTTCTTTCTCTTTTCTATTTCTTTTTTTTCTATTTCAGTTTCTTTCTCGAAATCTCCCGTGGCGCAGCTTTTCTATTTCTTTTTTTTGTATTTCTTTTTCTCCAACACTTGTGCACATGCACCTTTTTCACCCCTGCCCCTTGTCCTTTCTCTCTCTTTTTCGCTCTTTGTCTCTGGATGTGCGGGAATAAAATTTTATTACGATTGAACTCGAATTAAAGTACATAGCTCAAATGAAAATTAAGATACACATGGCTAGATTCGCATGTTGGAGTCGCCGATGTCGTGGTGATTTCCATATCTTACATACATTAACATCATTACACAAAAGTGATTTCCATATTGAGATACACAAGTTATGATCCCTATCTAGCTAGTCTTTTGAGTTTTCTTCGTGTCTTTCCCTTTCTTCTGATTGCGACGCAACCATGGACAATCTTCATTATTTAAGATGATGCTTGGGTCAGTTTTTACCTTGAAGGATGGAATATCATCAAACTTATTATAATCTTCTGACATGTCTGTCTTGTCCTCTACTCCCACGATGTTTCTTTTTCCTGAAAGAACTATGTGGCGCTTTGGCTCATCGTATGATGTGTACTCTTGCCTTTCTTTTCTTTTTTTCGGTTTGGTAGACATGTCCTTCACATAAAAAACCTGAGCCACTTCACTGGCTAGGACGAATGGTTCGGTGTCGTACCCTAGATTCTTGAGATCCACTGTAGTCATTCCGTACTGCGGGTCTACCTGTACCCCGTCTTTCAGGTTGAACCATTTGCACCGGAACAAAGGGACCTTGAAATTAGGTCCATAGTCAAGTTCCCATATCTCCTCTATGTACCCAGCGTGGTACCCAGCTATTTCTGGTCATCTTCGCAATTTGGGTACAACAGTTTGTTGTGATCCTCTAACATTTTGTCCAACTTCAACCTCTCCTTTTCACTTCCGCAGTTTATCTTCGCATCAAGAATGGCCCGACCCAAATCGTCATCGGGGTCATCAAAAATCGGCTCATCAAAAATGGGCTCTTCTTCAGCTTCGTCTTCCCCCATTCTACTATCACCGTCTTCAGTGAAAATAGGATAGTTGTCACTATCCTCTTCTTCTTCGTTGTCTTCCAATATAACCCCACTTTCTCCGTGCTTGGTCCAACAATTATAGCTGGGCATGAAACCGTTCTCCAGCAGGTAGACGTGAATGGTCTTTGAGGAAGAGTAATCCTTCATATTCTTACAGGAACTACATGGACAATAGATGAAACCATTCGTCCGGTTGTTTGCCTCAGCCACGCTGAGAAAATAATGCATGCCTTTAATGAAGTCGGGATGGCACCGGTCACCGTACATCCATTGCCGACTCATCTGCATTATATATGTATATCAAAAATCATTAATTACACAACATCATAGATATATGAGTGACCAACTTAATTAATATTCAAGTTTATCACATAAAACTAAGTTTTTTTTATAAAAAAGAAGGGGCTCACCGAGGTGGTACGGTGTCGGCTAGGGGACGACGCTGGCGATCGACAGCGGTGAGGACGGGGATGATACTAAAACCTACAAAACATAATATAATTTCAGCTCAAATTTCATATAAATAAAATAAAATCCCTAACTTAGGCATTTCATCGAACACCTTGCTAGCACTAGAAAAATAATACGAGTTAACTAGCAAAGAGATGAGCTAAATTAGGAACGCCGGAAGAAGGATGATATTGCTAACCCTTGGATAGATAGATGTCGTTAATCTTGTTAAAATGGTGGACAAAAAATGAAGATTTGTTGGAGTGTGAGAGGTGCAAAAAATTTAGAAATGTGAGAGAGAGAGAGGAATAAATGAAGGATGAATCGGGTGGGCATGGGACAGGGATGAATCGGGTGGGCATGAGCTAAATTAGTACCGATTCTCCACATGAACCGGTACCAAAGGACCAGCCCTGGCCCCACCCACCGTCTGAAATTTTGACCGAAAACCTTTAGTACCGGTTCCTAACTCGAACCGGTACGAAAGCTCCTCACGAACCAGTACGAAAGCTCCTCGCCCGCCTGGACGCCCAAACCGGTACGAAAGACCCCTTTAGTACCGGTTCGTAAGGAAACCGGTACTAAAGGCTTAGACGGTTGCCCCATTTTCTACTAGTGCGAGGCTAGGGTAGGCAGAGGGATCGGAGATGCGCGTGCCATCGGCCTGGGGAAGATTGCCCATGGTGTCGATCGGTGTGGCCGCGGGATTGCAGTTGTCCATGCAGCGCAGTCGAGCACGTCTTCGACGTACTGCTGCTGACAGAGGAAGAGGACGAAAGGAGTGCGCGTCACCCGAATGTCGATCACGAAGTGGAGGGGGCCCAGGTCCCTCATGCCGAACTCCCCAGTTAACTAGCTCACCACATGGCGAAGCAGAGAGGGTGTCGGCGCGGTGAGCAAGATGTTGTCCACGTAAAGCAGCAGGAAGACGGCGTCACTGCCGCTGGTGAGTGTGAAGAGAGAGGATTCAGAGCGAGTCGCACGGAGGCCGATCTTCTGCAGGAATAACCAGGCATGGGGCGCCTGTTCAGTCCAATGAACGACATGGCCAGCCGATAGACATGCCCGGCTGTGCGGCATCAACGAAGCCGGTGTGTCGCAGGCAGTAGACCTCCTCCTCGAGAGTGCCATGAAGAAAGGCGTTCTTCACGTCCAACTGATGCATAGGCCACCGCCGTGAGGATTCAATGGTGAGGAATGTACGGATCGTGGACGGCTTAACCACGAGAGAGAAGGTCTCGTCGTAGTCCATGCCGGCGTGTTGGAGGAAACCACAGACCACCCACCATGCTTTTTAGCGCTCCAGAGAGCCATCGGCGTGCGGTTTATGCTTGAAGAACCACTCGTCGGTGATGAGGTTGGCGTCGGGAGATCGGTGAACAAGCTCCCATGTACGGTTCGCGGTGAGCGTGGAGAATTACTCTCGCATCGCGGCGAGCCAGTTCGAATCGCGCACGATGACACACACAAATCTTGCGATGGAGGAGACCATCATAGTATCACCGGCTCGACCGGAAGACACCGGCCTGAGTGCGGGCGACCATTTGGCGCGGCGGCGGCGGAGGCAGAGGGCCCGACGAACTCTATGCTGACGCAACATTTGTCGACGTGGAAGCAGCGGAGCCCACAGTCGTTGACGAAGTGTCAAGTGTGGTGTCTCTAGAGGACAAACGAGGACCGTCAGATCCCGAACCCGTGGCGACGCTTGAACGGGGTGTTAGCGCGCCAGACACACCACCAGCTGCAGAGGGTGCCATCGGCGTCGCTGGTGGAGCAAGAGATACCACCGAGGAAACCTGATAGAGGTTAGAAACAACGGGCGACGACGTGGGGGAAGTGGTGATACTCGCAGCAAACGAAAAGGTTGTCCCGTGGAAATGCACGTGGTGCGAGGTGAGGACACAACGAGAAATGGGATTGAAGCAGCGGTAGACGCGATGGTTCGGCGGCTAGCCGAGGAAGACACACGAGGCGGAGCGAGCAACGAGCTTGTGCTTGGCAGTGGAGGTGATGTTAGGGTAGCACAAGCAACCGAACATGAGAAGTGTGGTGTAGTCCGGTGGGACGCCCATAAGGAGCTCATGTGGTGTGACGAGGATCAGCCTCGGCAAATACCATGGTCAGGGACCCTGGGTTAGATCGTAGAGAAGGAACAGGTTGGCAATACTCGTCGGCTAACAGGAGAAGCACTTCCTGCTCAAATTGTATTATGCGAGGGGGCGATTACAGTGGAAGTCTAGGCGAGTTTGCTCAAGACTGAGGGTGTCGATTGTAGATTGGATGTCCTGAGGCGTCGCCCCTCCCAGCCTTTATATACTAGGCTGGGTCTCGGGGAGTCCGTCTCAGGTTACAAGGACGATTGCCTAATTCTAGCCTTGCCTTGAACGCCAAGTCTTGACTTCCATATTGGTCGCGGACTCCTACGTCGGTGCCTAGAGTGGGCCATTCATGGGCCTGTCGAAGCTTCCATCGGGCCTTTTGTCTTCATATGCACCAGGTATCCTCATATGCAGGGGTCATGGGGTCACCCCCTCGTCATGGTGTGTGCGGCAAGCTAGCGTTGCAGGGGCGACGATTGAGCAGATAAGTGCCTGTGCTTAGAGCTTTCGCACAGAAACGAGCAGGCATGGAGACATGGAACAAGAGAGTGCGGACACTGTCATTTAGGGTGCATAGGATGCGTTCTACCTTGCCGTTCTGCTGGCTCGTATAGACCAGGAGAAGCGTAGAGTGGTGCCATGGTGAGTGAGGAGGTCACGGGAGGCGAAGTTTTCAAACTCGCGCCTGTTACGTGATGTAGCCCCGAGGAGCACCATATCCGCCGGGATCCGGGGCAGTTTATATGGCCTGTTGCGGGGGCGTGTGTAACACCCTCAGATGCATGTAACATTAATCATCATCACTGTTGACTATCACTGTTTGTTAATCACTGTTATCCCCTGTCCTTAATCAAACTTTGCTTCTGCTCTTTTCAAACCATGCTGGTTGGGGATCAAATCCCCAAAGCCCAATGCATCTAGCTCATCATGAAATCAAACCCTAGTTGGAACTACTTTAAATAAAAATTAAAACAAAAGTGCTCAAATAAAGTTGTTCCAAAAATCATGAAACTATTTTGTAAATTGCCTAAAATCATTATAATCATGTTGGAACAACTTTGGTAATTTTTGGAGTTACAGAAAATTCCAAACAATTCAAACAGTAGGCTAGAACCCCTACTTTGGGCATTTAATATTTAAAAGAAATACCTAATGGATTTATTTTGCTACAAAACTTTTTGTGGCACCTCAGTAATATATAAACCTAATTTACAATCACCAATAATATTTTACAAAAATGCTAGAGCTAATAAATCAATTACAGAAAAGAATGTGAGCAAACAGAAAAGAAAACAAATGAAACAAAGACTAAACCCCGCCCAGTGCGAGGCCCACCTTGGCCCAGCCCACCCCGGCCCGTCTTCCACCTCCCACCTGCCCCCGTCCTGTCGGCCACCTCCTCGACGCCGTGGCGCCGCCGTGGCCACGGGCGCCCCTGGAGCCCTCCCCTCCCTCACCTGCTCCCTCCCGCCATGGACACGCTAAGACCACCCCGGCCGACACCCTGGACAACTCCCCCACCCCATTCCTCTCCTCCTCCTCTCGCCATCGTCTGGGAAAATTCCCCCGAGCCCGCCGTCGCCATGACCGCGCACCACCGCGGCCGCTGACCTCGAGCCGCCTCACCACCTTGTCCAGCGTGTGTCTCGCCGTCGCCTTCGTCACCGAGCGCAAGGAATCGAGCTCGGAGCCGTTACGGCGAGCACACGGTCATCTCCCCCAACTCCGGCCGCCGCGGCGTCGCGGAGGAAATCCGGCGCCACCCCGACGCCACCGAGGCCGCTCTCTGCACCGTTACGTTTCTGGTGAGCTCCTTCACCATCCCCATGTCGCCGTTGAGGTTCCCGGGATTCTATGGGGTCCCCTTGTCTTACCTACCTAGCTCCAAACAGTTCTAGTGGTGGCCCAAGCTGATTTACCTTTTGAAAACCGTGTGTGTAACTGGTTAGCGCTCCAGTGGATTTCGAACAAAGAGGGCCAGGGGGATGGTATATCCCGTTGGTCCACACCTGGAAGCTACAGAGCCTGCCCGGGCGAGGGTAGTTCCTCTCGACCTTGTCCAGACGGTAGAGGCCTATTAGAGAGCGCGGCCGGCTTTTGAGTTGGTTGTCGACTCACCGGGGGCCACCCGGAGTTGTGCGTTGTTAGTTAGAGGGACTCTGACGTTCCGGAGTTTTAGGCGCCTTCACCCGCCAAGCGGAAAACGGGCGTACATGCGAAGCCTATGATGGGCAGTTGGTACACCCCTGCAGAGATAAATCTTTTCGAAAATTCGTGTCCGCGGTTATGGACGACTTGAGACCTACTCCTTGTTCATAGGATAACATCAAATTTGAATCATAACTTAAAAACTTGCCTACCGTGTGAGTGCCTTGGTTGCTTTTCTTCGTCCAGGGGACCGAGAGGAGATCCAGGTTGTGTTATGTTTGACGTAAGTAGGTGAATAGTGGACTTATGACACGATGTCACGTGTATTCTTGGATTTTACCTCTACTCTAATAGAACGATAGCCACCATACATGCTAGTGCGGCTGCAACCTTTACCTTTACTTTGTCTTACCGTAGGGAGTTAGTTATCCTGTAATGATATAATCTCACCCCTGTTTTCCTTTTGTGCTTTTACTGTTTTGCCTGATCGGTCGCTGCAGTTGACTACTACCTCGACCTGAGCACTGGACGATACTTCGTGGAGGTGCCCCCGGAGGACGACGATGAGGATGCCTTCGTTCAGTAGATCCTATAGTTGGGCTTCGACGATCTGTGGGTGAACTATTTATGTGCATCCCTCTCTAGGGAAATTTGGATTTTGACCGTACTCGGTCGTGATTGTCTTCCGCTTGTTGCATGATGTACTGATGGGTCCACGGACCTCTGAGATGATGTATTAAATTCCAGCGGCGATGTATGCCCTGGACTCTATATATTTATGTCTTAGTATAAAGTTCTTTGTTCTTATATCTGTTGTCGAGAATCCGGCAGCGACACGAGTGCGAGTGTCGTGAGTCGGTGGCCTTTTATGCGCTACTAACTTGAGCGGGACACAAAAGCGACTAACTCGAGTTAGTACCGCATCGGGGGCCTTACAGGTTTCCCGGAGCGCTAGGGGCGCCGCTTATAAGGGGAAGCCCCTTGGCCATGCTGGCCGGCGTCGACGTCGACGCTCCCGCCAGCTGTGAGAAAGAGGAGCGAGTGGACCCCGGCCACGCTGGAAAGGACACATGTGCGAGCCGTTGGATGGAGATCAAACGATCCCTGTTGTCTCCGCATAGCGCTTCGGTGGCATGGGCTGCCTGGGTTACGGGGAAAGGGGAAGAGGCCTGCTGGGATGGGCCTGGAAGGTTGTAAGGCCCGATATGCGGTATTGTTCCAGATATAGGTGTTTCCACCTAGATCCGGGGACGAAGCACATATCGGTCCCACCACGACATATGACAAAGCCATATGCCCCGGATTTCCAACATGATATCACAACATTACAGATACAAGGATACAACATCTCATGCAATCGGCATACAACTGCCTTAATACAATACAACAGCGGAAGATACATGTCTGAGTACAGACTACAATCAAATGCCTAGTGGCAAAGAAAAAACATCGATCCCCATAACCACACGGGTCTAGGCCCTCCGTCGGGATCCGCCTAACTAGTCGTCGTCGAGTCTCCACGTGAAACTTCGATCGCCATACCTGTTGTCGAACAAGAACCCTAAAAAGAGTTTGGGGGTAGTATCATGAGTAGAAAGGTACTCAGCATCCAACTGTAGTGGTCAACTAACCCAGCAAGGACTTCATCACTCGTCATTCTAGGACAACTAGTAGTTTACGGTAAAGATGGGGTAAGTGGTGAGGTTGCTGCCGCACTAGCATTTATGAAGTGGCTAACGATCTAGAGAGTAAGGTAAGAAGCCAAGCATTCGATCAGCAATCGCCTCCAACAAGTCTTGCTATCAACTACTTACGCAATCATAACACCTATCCTATCCTTGTCCTCCTCTTCGCATCCCGATGAAGAAGAAGCAGTCAAGGCACACACATGTTGATGAAGTTATATTAAGATTATCTCAGTTGTTGTTGTCTATGAACAAGGAGTAGGTCTCAAGTCGTCCATAACCGTGGACACGGCTTCTTGAAAAGATTTAACCCTACAGGGGTGTACCAACTTCCCATTACAAGGCTCCGCACGCACACCCATCTCTCTCGGTTTTTACCCATCACAGGCAGCCATTTTGTGATTTAGTTCCGAGAGATCCGAAATGACAGGTCCCTCTAGCTAACAACGAACAAATCCGGTGGCCCCCGGTGAGTCGACATCCAACTCAAAAGCCGGCCGCGCTCTCGAATCGGTCTCTACCATCTGTCGCAGGTTTGGATTGCCGGTAATTCTCACATGAGGCCGGGTCCTCAGCCGGACAGGTTGGACCAACAAGGAAACCATGTCCCCGCTAGCCCGGAGTGTTTGAAAACTACTAGCGACCGACCAACACACACACGGTTTCAAATGGTAAATCAGCTTGGGCCACCACTAGAAATGTTTGAAGCTAGGTAGCTAAGAAAAGGGGACCCCATAAAATCCCACACGCGGTTACGCACGCTCAGTCTTAAAACCAATACTCGGAACTCGGGTCCTAGGTGACTCGAATGGAACAAAGCGTCGAGGCGGGATAGCCTAGACCTTCCATCCTTCGTCGAATATGGTCAACATTTATAATAATCAATATCATCAACAACAATATAATAATGTGATATCCCAAACCAAGGAGTAACAGGGTAACATTGTAGCATCCTAAGCATGCATACTAAGCAGGGGCTGAGCAACGAGCAATAGTAACATAGCAGTACATGGTTTGCTGGGAGGGGACATGGCTGTATCGGTTTGAAAGAGGTTGTAAGCATGTGGTAGGATCAAACATCGAACATATCCTATACTAGCATGCAAACCGCTGGTTGAAATAGAATGGATCATAAGTAATGTATAGTCCTTGCCTGTTGATAAGTCGGGTTCCGAAGGTGTAGTTGATCGCAAGCTCGCAACGTCTCTGAGAGGTACCCGCGGAAGCACACAAGAAGGAAACACTGGAAAAGGAAATCGACGAGCAAGCATCTATTACTACGAGGCAAACAAGATCAAGCATCAACAAGAAGGCAACACGAGACATCACACCTACCGTCGAGAGCGGTTACTAACAGGTTAAGTGGAGTACTCGTCACACACGACGATACCGCACATTTACAAGGGTTCAAGTTGTTTAGCTACACAAGATGAGCAAGGTTATTAACATGGCATCTCACTCAAGCATGGAATATCACACAATCATGGCGAGAGGTGAAGCATAAAGGAAACTATCTATGCTAGTCAATTTAAGTGAGGCACAACCTAAACATGGCATACACTAAGTGCTCCCCGACAATTAAAGGATTTGGTACTGTTCTGCCCTAAACCATATTTTAGGTTGGTTAACAGCAGCAAAAAATATCATAAACACAAATTACACGAAAAACTAATGAAGTTACATATAAAGAACACTCCAAACGGAGTTACGGTTAAAAAGATACAAGCAAAACAAGTTTGGAACACAATCTGCCAACATCAGGAAGCACACTTTAGAGCATTGCATAAACAGGATAATGAATGAAAACATGCCCACAAATGATATGCAACTAAATTAGACATGTCAGGGAAGGCATGGAAAAAAGAACCATGAAAATAGGCATCATGAACAACTAGTTATAGCCCATGCAAAATGCAATAAAACATTATTGGTCAAGGACTTAGTGAAAATCAGGAAAACATGGCAGAAACTGTTATTTTTATGTTGTATAAACAGAAGAAAATATATATGCAAAAGTGCAGCAACATGGCATAGCAATACATAGGCATGAAGTAGACATGATGATGATCAGGTACAAACAAGAATCAAGGTCATAGGCATCATAGATTAAAAGATATTAAGCATGCAACATGGCATCGGAACGTTACAGACTTAGAGAAAAACAGAGGTGGCTGTCAACAACAACAACATAGCAACTTTGGAGCTAAAAATAACTATGACCAGGAATGCAAACATGACAATGCAATACATGTAATGGAAGTAGACATGATGCTTAACAGTATGCAAAAAGAATCAATGCAATAGGCCTCATGGATGTGTTACAATCATCATGCAAATTTGCAATAAAATAACAGCAGCATCACATAACAAAAATTAGTAGCAGTTAATAGTCTGATGCCCACTTCAACACAGATTTGCACCATCAAGATGGCCTCAAATCAAAATGCTCAGAAAAGATGAACTGAAGTACACACAATTCTAAACAAAATTCCTTTTGGGCGCAACGTCATCCGAGCTACGGTTTGATCGCAAATTACGTCGCAAAATAGCATGAGCAGCACAAATTATCCAGACTTCGAAATAATAACAGTAGGGTGAAAAGAAAAAAAAACAGAGGAGGGGCAGGCCGGCTCACCATGGGCCTCGGCCCATGAGGCCGGAGGAGGCGGACATGGCCGCTTGGAGGAGGCTGGGCCTTGGGCGCTGAGCCGTGGGGCTGCAGGCCGACCCACCTGGCCGGGCGGCCTGGCCGGGTCCTCCCGAGCCGAGCGTGGGACGAGGAGGCCGCGGCGGTTGGCGGAGGCGCCGGCCAACGGCGACGGCGGCGCGGCTCGCCGGCGAGCCGCATGCGAGGCGGGGGCTGCGGGGCATGGAGGAGGAGCCGGATCCGGGCCGTGGTGGTCGGAGGAGACCGGAGCCATGGCACTCGGCGAGGCGAGCTCCCGGCGGCGGCCAGCCGTGGCCCTTGTGGCGGCTCCGGCTGCGGGCTACTGCGAAGAGAAGTGGAAGGAGGAGTGAGAGAGAGCAGGGAGGCGCGGAGGAGAGGGAAAGAGGAGAGGGGAAGGAAGGTGGCCGGCGGCGGCTTGCGGCCGTGGAGGCTCGGGTGCGGCGGCAGTGGTGAGGCTGCGCACGGATGGAGATAGGAGAGAGGAGGGTGACGTGGCAGCTTCGTGGCCCTCCGATCTCCCGATCAAACGGCTGCAAATAGGAGATTTTTGTTTTTTTGAATACCCTTCGAATTTTTTCCATTTTGTATTTCTACTTGAATCAGAGAGAAAAAGCTTTTCTCGGTTTATCGAATGGGCTAGGGATGCGAAAATGGGGTATTTTTGGAGCAATTGTGAGGGGTTGGCTGCAATTTTGGCCTAGGGAAACCCTAGAAAGGGGTGGGAGAGTGGTGGTCTTTATATAGCCCAGGTGGCTGGCAGTTTGCAAAAACATCCCCGGTTTTTCTCTCGCGCGTGCGGTGTTTACGTTTCTGACCGCCGAGGGTCCACAGTACCTCTGATTGGGTAAAACTTTGAACTGCGCGATCAGGGCGTAGAGCTGGTGGCGTTCACCTCATGCTCGAACCGTTCCGAGAACACTTTCCGGCGCGCTATAAAAATAACCCGTTTAATTACTAAACGGGGTTTTTCGTTCCGTTGGCTGCGGCTGGTCTCGTGCGGTTTTCGCGACGGTAATCGGGCGAAACCAGGTGTCGCAAATGTCGAGTGTCAGGGTGGCAATGGTCGGTCTCCGTCCGATACAAGATAAGAGGGGGAAAAATAATCGCCGATCGATAAATCGGGGATGCAAACACCGCAAACAAATCAGACAATCAAACAATTCTCACCGAAAACAAATAATTAATTTTTTTTGAAATCTGGGCTATTACAAAGGTGCTCTACTTCCAGAAAAAAAAAGGGAATTCCCATTTATCAAAAACAGAGAAATCCCAAGAATTGTTGGGGGCAAACCATGACAGAGAAAAACATATGAAAATATGTTTTGGGATCCTTGCAATATTCTCCAATTTATAAAATTGGTTTGGCCATTTTTGGAACAACTAAAATGTGGGGCCATTTTTGAAACTCAAACCACTTTGAACTATGGCCCACATTTTTGGAGGTGGAAAAAATGGTGCAAGGTTTTTGAAAAGCTTGGGAAGGGGAAAGATTTGGCTATGCCAAGTTTGGGGGAAAGGGGAGCACACATGCAACATGGATAAATCTCCAAACATCTCTCTTTAACCATATTGTCTGAATTCAAAAGCAATTCAAATGAATTCAAAACCCTTTGGCATTTTAAATCACCACATGGAACTACAATATCTAGCACCATGTCAAATTTGGAAGTCATATGACAAAGCAAAATTACATGATGATTACAAGAATTGCTCTTGGGTTGTTACAGCTCTCCCTCACCATCTCAGGACCTCGTCCCGAGATCTAAGCATGAAACAACTCTAGATACTCGGAACGGAGATGATCTTCACGCTCCCATGTTGCTTCCTTCTCCGAATGATGTGCCCACTGCACCTTCATGAACTTGACGGTCTTGTTGTGAATCTTGCACTCAGACGTCTCAAGAACACGGACTGGACGCTCTGAGTAGGAAAGGTCCGCACTCAGCTGGATCTCGCCCAAGTCAACGACCTGCTCTGGCTGCTTGAAACACTGCTTTAGCTACGACACGTGGAACACATCATGCACCATGGACAGACTCTCTAGAAGCTCAAGCCGAAAGGCGAGAGGTCCTCTAGTCTCAAGGATTCGGAAAGGTCCAACAAATCTTCGAGCGAGCTTTCCTTTGATGCCAAAGCGGTGAGTTCCCCGCAACGGAGACACTCTCAGGTACGCCCAATCACCAATCTGAAAAGCTACACCACAGTGCCTCTTGTCATAGTAGGCCTTCTTCCTTGAATGTGCTGCCTTGAGGTGCTCTCGGACAATTTTCACTTTACCCTCTGCCTCTTGGATCACATCTGGACCGAACAATTGCCTTTCTCCTATTTCGGACCAGTTCAAAGTTGTCCTGCACTTCCGGCCATACAAGACCTCAAAAGGTGCTGCCTTCAGACTTGCCTGGTAGTTGTTGTTGTAAGAAAACTCAGCATACGGCAAGCATTATTCCCACTTCATGCCAAAGGAAATGACACAGGCTCGAAGCATGTCCTCGAGGATTTGATTCACACGCTCGACCTGCCCACTGGTCTGAGGGTGATAAGCAATACTGAACAACACTGTCGTACCAATCGCCTTTTGAAAAGCCTGCTAGAACTTGGAGGTGAAAAGACTGCCTCTATCAGAATTGATCTTCTTGGGAATGCCATGCAAAGATATAACTCCTGCGGTATACAAGTCCGCCAACTGAGCTGCTGAAATGGAATCCTTCACTAGAAAGAAGTGGGAAACTTTGGAAAGATTGACAATGACGACAAAGATGGCATTGTTCTTCTTCTGCGACAAAGGAAAGCCTGTGATGAAATCCATCTCTATGTGATCCCATTTCCACTCCGGAATCTTAAGTGGCTGAAGCAACCCTGCAGGCTTCTGGTGTTGTGCCTTCACTCTCCTGCACACATCACACTGAGACAAGAAACGGGAAACATCCCGCTTCATACGAGTCCACCAAAAGCTTTGCTTGAGATCTTGATACATCTTAGTGCTGCTAGGGTGAATCGATAGCTTGGAATCATGGGCCTCCTTCATGATGACCTCTCTGATGTAACGACCCGGTCCCGAAGGGAACCAAGTCTACTGTGCTTCTGTGCTATCCCTGGATCAGTATGCTAGCACACACAGTACTCGATGAAATACCATAGTATCACATGTCATAAATTAACGTAAATACATGGTATTTATTACCTTACAGCCCTTGGGCTAGAATACATAGCAGAACAATCAATATATAAGTGGAGTCCCATCAACGCCAACGGCAAAGTTGAGTGTAGACTTCATGACCCTATATCGTTTCACTTACTCGTCGTATATAATCCTGCAACACCGAAGGTTACAGCACGACAACGGGTCAGTACATTTGAATGTACGGCACATCATATCCCAGAAAGAAGTAAAATTTCCTACAATACATGCAATTTGGCTGGTGGAGCTTCTACATTTATTTTTTCAAAAAAGCTAATTTTCCCTATAGAATAATAATAACTAAGTTCTACAATAGCATACGATTGAGATGGGAACCCCCACTCAATCTATCCCAAAGTGATTAACCCAATAAATTAATTATTGATGATGAGACAAATCAATATTTCCACAACTAGTTGCTCAAATTGTCCATAACTGGGGACACGGCTAATCGATTAGTTTTACACTCTGCAGAGGTTTGTGCACTTTTCCCCACAAGACTCGATCGCCTCCTTTGCAGTTCGTCACACTGCATGATGTATGACAACTGGAATATCGAGACATCGTCTTTCAAAAGAGTTTTCCTTACTCCGGTAGCACCCATCCCACCTACTCACAACTACTTTCGTAGTGCTACCTAGTAAGAGCCCCTACAACTGATCAACCAAGCCAGAGCCCATAGTAGCTTGTGACTGCACACGTAAGCTTCTAGGTATGTCAATACAAACAGTCCCTTTGAGCCTGGGTGGCTTTCCGCAGTCATCACTGGCCACCCCCAGGATGCTCGCAACCATCCCACCCAGGTAGTTCATTAACTTTATCTTGGTCCTAATTACTACTTTATCACTCATACCTCATAATGATTCACTTCCCAATCCACGTCTACTTAGCATAGCAATATCCTATTATACGATGGTGACAAAGATGTAAGGATCAGACCTACCTCAATGAACTACTGGGTGTAATAACAAAGCATAACCTATCATGCAATCTAAAGAAAGAAGAACTAATGCATTGAAAACATAGGTAATAGGGAGTATGGTCAAAAGATATGATTTGCCTTAAATCTTGATGAAGTTATTCGCGCTTACAATTCCAACAATTCTACTCGTCACACTCCGAGAAATCTATCGTAACCAAGCAAACAAGGTTGCACACAATAAATCAACAATCCAAAAGAAGGCAAACCATTTTATTTTATTTTGAAACTTCAAAAGAAAAACCAAATAAAAGTTTTTGCAAAACAGATCATGATTGAGTTCAAAAGTGGGTTGCAAAGTATCTAGAATATAGGGTTTAGCTAGGGTTTTAGTTTGCAAAAAGAATCAATCAAATCCGAGTTGTAAAACCAAAGACACGATCAAAAGAAACTTGATTTTGAATCTGGTCAGATCTGAATATTTTCGAAAATCAAAAATAAAATTTTAGGGTTTTAATGGATAGAAGATTTCAAAATAAAACCGTGGGCTTTGGAATCACGCAAAACGGATATACGGTCAAAAAGATATTACACGAACGAATCTACATAGGATTTAGATTTTTTTATCAAACGCAAAAATAATTTTTCTGAAAACTTGGATCTACAGTACCTAATATGTAGAGGGTTTCAAAACAACGATTTTGCCACTGGTTTCGTCTAAAATGGAGCACCGGATAAAAAGTTACGACGTTTTTACTAACCGCGGCATGTAGATTTGACGCGACGAAGACGACAATTCCGGCGATCATCGGTGTCAACAAGGACGTTTAGGATGTAGGGCTTGATTAGAAGATCACAACGGTGATGGTGATGATCTCCAACGTCGTTCGTACGGGTGTGGCAACACGGTGAACCGAGCGCGCTCCGATGAACTCCCGCGGTGCGCGTACAATTTAGGGATCAATCTTGCGCAAGAATAGAAGGGGGAAAAGATGTCCATTAGATGCACAACGAAGAAACAAGTCGGTATGCAAAATTTGGGGTCAAGGGGAGGCTCACCGGCGACGGGATCTACCGGCAAAGTCGAAATTTTTCGTCGAGATCTACCTCGAAATTAGCTCGATTTGAGGCGGTTTGGGGCGAAATTTTGTGGGGAATCGGCGGAGAAGAACGTGGGGTATTTAAGGGGCAAATTTTCTTGGGCAATAGGTAAACGAATCGAAGTCCTAGACGCCCACGGGTGGCTGGCGCCATGGCCGAGTGTTCTCTGGACTAGGTGTCCTGGAGGAACACGAACACGCTTGAGCGCACGTGTGTGCGTGCATGGCCACGCTGGCCACTTGGTCGGCCACTGGCCGCTGGCCGCTTCGGCCGTTCGGCCCGCTGGCCTGGCGCGCGCCAGCTGCTAGCCGGCTTGTCCAGTTTTTTTTTAAATAAAATAAAATAAAAATAAAATAAGTATAAAAGAAATTTTAATATAATAAAAGTAGCCCCAAAAAAATAACATCTTTTTTTTTAAATAATAAAAATACGCAATACGTAAAACATAATTATGTTTATATACATATATATACGTACTTTTCTAAAACTTCAAAGAGTTTTATAAAATAAAATATAAGTCGGAAAAATACGAAATAAAATTCTAAAATCTTAGAAAAACGTAAATAATATTTTCAATAAATTATTTATACAAAAATAGAATAATAATAAAAAAAACTTCATTTAATAAATTCAAATAAAACCAAAGCAAGGTTTTAAATCATTTTCAACGAAATTGAAGAAGTCATGTTATCTTCCCTTATTTAATTATTTTTATTTAAAAAATAAAAGTATTCAAAATAAGATCCAATAAAATAAAAAATGAAAACTTTTATTTTAAACATTTTTCCAATTTTATTTTATTTGTTGAAGGAGTCATATTACCTTCTCTCTATTTTTATTTGTTGGATTTGCTTTAAATAATAAATGTAAAAGAACAAAAATGAATATTAGGGAAAGTCATTTTATTCCCTCTCATTTTTAATATTCATTTAAACTTCAAAAGCTTCAGATCCTAGTCTATCTCACTCAGATCAATTACACACAAATCAAGCAAGACAATCATAATTATTTAATAATTATAACATTCCAAAATTTAGAATTTTGGGATGTTACAAATCTACCACCCTTAAAATGAATCTCGTCCTCGAGATTCGAGGAGGCTAGAAAGAAAAGGTTAGGTTTGGGGTCTTTTGTCTTCAAAATGCACTGATCCTCCGACGGTCCAGGGTGCTACTACCCTTAAAAGAAAATTCCCAGGTCTTCAAGAATATCGCTCCTCTGATGACTTCCTTATTTACATATACCCCTACTTCTTGAGGTATTGAATCCCTTATCCAAATAATCGGTCTTCCATATACTGTATCTTCATGAATGACCGGTCGAACGCCAATACTAACAAATATCGGTACTCTCATGGTGGTCAACAAGAGGGTTTCCTGCAGAAAACAGGTCTTGGCTTATTCTCACCGTATTAATTATGACTCGCGAGAGTTGCAATGTATAGGGGTCACAACATCGTACCATTCTAAAGTTTAGGCTTAGCGTCGTCGTCTCTCTCTATTATAGGTAAGTCACTCTAGATTTACCATCCCACATAACAAAGAAAATAATAAGAGTAATCGTTATGGTGGCCAATCCATTCCGCACCCAAATCATTATCTTGTATATGGTTTAGCGAATCTCGCATTCTAACACTCGGGCATCCTCACAAGCACTACAGAATTAACTTCTTCACGAACTGATTTCAGGTAATTCCATGGTTTTTGCATGACAAAGAAAACAGCTATCGTTTCTTCACAACTCTCAGGTTTTACGTATACTCCTATAAGATTCTCGGTGGGAAAAGTTGTAGCTTCCTCCATGGTCCCTCTTTTCGCGAGAGCGTGTTTAATTCTTTATCCGATCCTGCAGCTTGGGGGTTATGGCCCACCTCATCTATTGCAAATCTTAAATCCTCCTTGGGTTGCAAACATTCTCCATCTCAAACATAAGTCTTGCTTCTTAAAATCCGACTATACTCCTTCCTTAATATCTTAATGCAAACTATCACATCTTCAAACGGACTCATCACTTACTTGACAAACTCCATTATGAGGTCCGATGTAGTTAACACTTCGATCATTCTTCGGGTAATAATACAAAATACTACCACCCTTAAAATGAAAATCTAGGGTCTCTTCATTAGCTTCTGAATCACTTCTCCTTACTTGTAGTGTTACTACTCATAAACATCTAATTCACACATGTGGTTGTTTCCTGGCCGAAGGCACATACTGGATCTATTGAATCTCAAATTGATCATTGCAATCTCATAGAATTACACATCTCCATCCGACGTTTCTATTTAACATAACATTTCCTCCTACTCTTATTGCATGCTTCTCAACTACTATCTCAGCATAAGACTTCTGTCCATTGCGATATTCTTGGATAAAGTGGTCTTCCTCGTTGCAGCAAAACAGCTTACTCATTTCCAGTCTTGGGGTCTCATTGTGATTACTTAAGCTCCTTGAGGCTTTGTCTTCCTTTCGGGGCATTTGGTAGAGTAGTGCCCTGCTTCTCTGCACCTAAAACAAATGACTTGACTCCGATCCTTCTTTGCAGAAATTGGGCTCTTCTGGGTATACACATTGCTTTCATCATCTCTATCCTTGGATTTCTGGGATGCTTTCATATCCTCTATATTCATGACGTCTTTAACATAAGCGGTGTTCTCCGAGGTGTAAGGCTTATCATGTGAGTCTTGAGTCATCCTTTTCTTCTTGGTATGGGTTTTTCTTCTTGCGCCATCGCCGTAGTCTTTACAAGGTCAACCAGGTGCATAACGTCCATCCTTGCTACAATACCAACACATGACACTTCCAGACACCTTGTGTTTCTTTCCTCAACCTTTCTATGTTACTCCAATCTTCTATTTCTTGTTGGTCATACTCCACTTCTATTTTCGGGAATTTACCGAGATACTCGTCCCCCTTCTTTCTGCAGTTTTTGGAAATATGTCCTTCTTCTCCACATGAATAGCATGACTTGATGCAAACTGGGGTTGATGTTTCTTCAAGAGGGTCTTTAACATCTTCCTTCATCATGAGTGCTTCTATCTGTTTACTAAGAGCTTCCTTCATCCCTTCCTTATGTTGTTGGATCACTTTCTGTACCATGGGGTATAAGTTACACTGGGCGGGGTAATGGGTAGTTCCTTCATACAAGAATCAGGTAACCTGCCTAGTGGGACATTCTTCAGCTAGGTGACTTTCTTCACAATAAGGGCATTCATCCTGAGGTTCCTCGTGGGTGTGTCCTATTTCTCCACAGATCTTGAATGCGCATGGTTTCTTCAGATCGTTTATACTAACCTTCCTTGTTCGGGTGACAAGACGAGATCTTAGTAGAGTCAGTTTGAATTCCTCCCAAGTGATTTCTCCTCGCCATCCATTGATAGATTGGTACATTCTCCACCAAGTAGCAGCACCTTTTGCAAAGTTCTGAAGAGCATATTGCACCATATCGTTTCTTCCAACACTGTTTTCCTTCATGTGATCCTCCATGTTCTGAATCCATTGTTCGGTCTCCAACTGAGTCATCGCTCCAGAAAAGATGAGTTCATCTCCATACACCATCTATTGGTTCCAAGGGTTTTGACTTTAGGGGATAAGTTTGGAGGGGAGGGTAGAACAACACAAAAAAATAACACACAAATCACCGCATCTAACGTGAGCATATAACAGGGGTTTAGTCCTTTAAAGGTCATGGGTAGTCTTGGGATCTTGAAAGTCTTCAAAAATAAATCTTCGAGTCTTGAAAATCTTTGATACTTGTAGTTGGTAACTTCCATTCTTCCAATGCACGGTATAATCCTCTTTACACTGAGTTGATCATGAATCCAATAACCTGTCCTTCTCGATGTAGCGTAAGATGATCCTTCCACGTAGTCAAGTGGCACGGGTATAGTCTAACTTGTTTGGGGTAAGAGGGAGTGTTTGATAAAACTCAGAAAAGATGAGAAGTAATGGATTTTTTTTTCAAAATAATATTTTTAGCAATAGAATTTCCTATGGCTTTCCAGTTTCTAGAGTCACGACCTACAGTCAACATGTGCTCTGATACCATCTTGTAACGACCCGGTCTCGAAGGGAACCAAGTCTATTGTGCTTCTATGCTATCCCTGGATCAGTATGCTAGCACACACAGTACTCGATGAAATACCATAGTATCACATGTCATAAATTAACGTAAATACATGGTATTTATTACCTTACAACCCTTGGGCTAGAATACACAGCAGAACAATCAATATATAAGTGGAGTCCCATCAACGCCAACGGCAAAGTTGAGTGTAGACTTCACGACCCTATATCGTTTCACTTACTCGTCGTATATAATCCTGCAACACCGAAGGTTACAGCCCAACAACGGGTCAGTACATTTGAATGTACGACAAATCATATCCCAGAAAGAAGTAAAATTTCCTACAATACATGCAATTTGGCTGGTGGAGCTTCTACATTTATTTTTGAAAAAAAACTAATTTTCCCTATAGAATAATAATAACTAAGTTCAACAATAGCATACGATTGAATGGGAACCCCCACTCAATCTATCCCAAAGTGATTAACCCAATAAATTAATTAAAGATGATGAGACAAATCAATATTTCCACAACTAGTTGCTCAAATTGTCCATAACCGGGGACACGGCTAATCGATTAGTTTTACACTCTGCAGAGGTTTGTGCACTTTTCCCCACAAGACTCAATCGCCTACTTTGTAGTTCGTCACACTGCATGATGTATGACAACTGGAAGATCGAGACATGGTCTTTCAGAAGAGTTTCCCTTACTCCGGTAGCACCCATCCCACCTACTCACAACTACTTCCGTAGTTCTACCTAGTAAGAGCCCCTACAACTGATCAACCAAGCCAGAGCCCATAGTAGCTTGTGGCTGCACACGTAAGCTTCTAGGTATGTCAATACAAACAGTCCCTTTGAGCCTGGGTGGCTTTCCGCAGTCATCACTGGCCACCCCCAGGATGCTCGCAACCATCCCACCCAGGTAGTTCATTAACTTTATCTTGGTCCTAATTACTACTTTATCACTCATACCTCATAATGATTCACTTCCCAATCCACGTCTACTTAGCATAGCAATATCCTATTATACGATGGTGACAAAGATGTAAGGATCAGACCTACCTCAATGAACTACTGGGTGTAATAACATAGCATAACCTATCATGCAATCTAAAGAAAGAAGAACTAATGCATTGAAAACATAGGTAATAGGGAGTATGGTCAAAAGATATGACTTGCTTTAAATCTTGATGAAGTTATTCGCGCTTACAATTCCGACAATTCTACTCGTCACACTCCGAGAAATCTATCGTAACCAAGCAAACAAGGTTGCACACAATAAATCAACAATCCAAAAGAAGGCAAACCATTTTATTTTATTTTGAAACTTCAAAAGAAAAACCAAATAAAAGTTCTTGCAAAACAGATCATGATTGAGTTTAAAAGTGGGTTGCAAAGTATCCAGAATATAGGGTTTAGCTAGGGTTTTAGTTTGCAAAAAGAATCAATCAAATCCGAGTTGTAAAACAAAAGATACGATCAAAAGAAACTTGATTTTGAATCTGGTCAGATCTGAATATTTTCGAAAATCAAAAATAAAATTTTAGGGTTTTAATGGATAGAAGATTTCAAAATAAAACCGTGGGCTTTGGAATCACGCAAAACGGATATACGGTCAAAAAGATATTACACGAACGAATCTACATAGGATTTAGATTTTTTTTATCAAACGCAAAAATAATTTTTCTGAAAACTTGGATCTACAGTACCTAATATGTAGAGGGTTTCCAAACAACGATTTTTCCACTGGTTTCGTCTAAAACGGAGCACCGGATAAAAAGTTATGACGTTTTTACTAACCGCGGCGTGTAGATTTGACGCGACGAAGACGACAATTCCGGCGATCATCGGTGTCAACAAGGACGTCTAGGATGTAGGGCTTGATTAGAAGATCACAACGGTGATGGTGATGATATCCAACGTCGTCCGTACGGGCGTGGCAACGCGGTGAACCGAGCGCGCTCCGATGAACTCCCGCGGTGCGCGTACAATTTAGGGATTAATCTTGTGCAAGAATAGAAGGGGGAAAAGATGTCCATTAGATGCACAACGAAGAAACAAGTCGGTATGCAAAATTTGGGGTCAAGGGGAGGCTCACCGGCGACGGGATCTACCGGCAAAGTCGAAAATTTTCGTCGAGATCTACCTCGAAATTAGCTCGATTTGAGGCGGTTTGGGGCGAAATTTTGTGGGGAATCGGCGGAGAGAAACGTGGGGTATTTAAGGGGCAAATTTTCTTTGGCAATAGTTAAACGAATCGAAGTCTTAGACGCCCACGGGTGGCCGGCGCCATGGCCGAGTGTTCTCTGGACTAGGTGTCCTGGAGGAACACGAACACGCTTGAGCGCACGTGCGTGCGTGCATGGGCCACGCTGGCCACTTGGTCGGCCACTGGCCGCTGGTTGCTTCGGCCGTTCGGCCCGCTGGCCTGGCGCGCGCCAGCTGCTAGCCGGCCTGTCCAGTTTTTTTTTAAATAAAATAAAATAAAAATAAAATAAGTATAAAAGAAATTTTAATATAATAAAAGTAGCCCCAAAAAACTAAGATCTTATTTTTTTTTAATAATAAAAATAGGTAATACGTAAAACGTAATTATGTTTATATACATATATATACGTACTTTTCTAAAACTTCAAAGAGTTTTATAAAATAAAATATAAGTAGAAAAAATACGAAATAAAATTCTAAAATCTTAGAAAAACGTAAATAATATTTTCAATAAATTATTTATACAAAATAGAATAATAATAAAAAAACTTCATTCAATAAATTCAAATAAAACCAAAGCAAGGTTTTAAATCATTTTCAACGAAATTGAAGAAGTCATGTTATCTTTCCTTATTTAATTATTTTTATTTAAAAAATAAAAGTATTCAAAATAAGATCCAATAAAATAAAAAATGAAAACTTTTATTTGAAACATTTTCCCAATTTTATTTTATTTGTTGAAGGAGTCATATTACCTTCTCTCTATTTTTATTTGTTGGATTTGCTTTAAATAATAAATGTAAAAGAACAAAAATGAATATTAGGGAAAGTCATTTTATTCCCTCTCATTTTTAATATTCATTTAAACTTCAAAAGCTTCAGATCCTAGTCTATCTCACTCAGATCAATTACACACAAATCAAGCAAGACAATCATAATTATTTAATAATTATAACATTCCAAAATTTAGAATTTTAGGATGTTACATCTGAGATCTCCCTCCTTGGGAACAACAACTCTCTCCTCGAAGAACACGGTGTCGTCATTATGCACTGAAAAGCAACCGTACTTTGGAATTGAGGCGGCAACACCCTGTTTGACCTTTTGTATCATTGAGCTGCCAGACTGAGCTTCACGGATCTTCTCATGGATAGTGGGCTCAGATACGTCTCAAACGTATCTACTTTTCCAAACACTTTTGCTATTGTTTTTCCTTCATTCTTGCATGATTTGAACGAAACTAACCCGGAGTGACGCTGTTTTCAGCAGAGCTACCAGTGCTGTTTTCTTTTGTGCAGGTTTCTGGATATTTAGGTACGCTGGAAAAATCCCAAAAATATATATAAAAAATCAGCATTCCGGAAGCTTCCGCAAGTCCAAAGGGGGGCCACAGGGCATCCAAG
This sequence comes from Bromus sterilis, assembly GCA_950022295.1. Lineage (NCBI taxonomy): Eukaryota > Viridiplantae > Streptophyta > Magnoliopsida > Poales > Poaceae > Bromus > Bromus sterilis. Next base: position 240,414,733 of record OX465598.1, on the reverse strand, counting down.
GGCCAGCCAGGAGGGTTCGTGGCGCGGCCCAGCCCCTGGCCGCGCCACCTGCCCTCCTGGCTGGGTCCCACACCCCCTGGTGCCCTACTTTGGCCCTATTTATTCTCCCGACGCAGAAACCCCGAAATAGAAGTCGCTTTTCCAATCTACGTCGCGGAGCCGCCGCAACCCTCTGTTCTACTCCGGGAGAGCTAATCTGGAGGCTTCTTTAGCCTCCGGTGAGGGGAAATCATCGCCGTCGTCATCATCATCGCCTCTCCATCACCCCTCCATGACTTCCTCTCTCATGTGTGAGTAATTCCCTGCTGTAGGCAAAGGGGATGGTAGGGATTGGATGAGTTAGATCATGTAATAGTTCAATTAGATTGTTGGGGGCATGTTTCCTATCATCTATTTGGTTTTTATCATCTCTGTTACAACTTGTTGCTCTTAATGGTTGCCACTTTGGACCCGAGTGCCATGATTTCAGATCTGATCACCCTTTTGTTTCTTGAGTTTATGGTGTTCTTGATCCTATCTATGAGTTGTATGCAGCTATTATAGTGCAGAACCGGCGATCCCAATGGTGACAGCTTGGGACACCAAAGGGGATGGACTATAATTTGAGGATTTCGTGTATCCATGAAGTGTTAATGCTTTGTTCCGGTGCTCTTTGATAGGAGTACCTTAATCTTCCTAAGTTCCTTTTGGCCCCGTTTGTAGCGGGAGGGTAGGACAAAATATGTTGTGCAAAGTTCTTATTGCAAGCACGTACAACTACCTTGGGATACATGTCTGATGTTTGATATTTGCCTAGATGATCCTTTCCTTTCTGTGAGCCTTGCCCATGTTAGAATCTATTACATGTTTGTTCTCATCCAAGCAGCGCGCGACCATCCATCTCCCTAGCCTATAGTGTTTTCTTTCCTGCTGGTTACTAGTTGTTTATTTTTGTTGTTTTACTTTTGTTGTTTCACCACTATTATCACCAGCACTACTACCACTGTATCACCTTTCCATTGTATCTACCGTTGGTTTGCTTTTATCTTTTTGCAAGTTTTTGCGTGTTCTTCTTTGTTCTTTTCGTTTGCAAAAACCCAAAAATATTTATCCTTTCTTTTGCTTTCGTTAAACCTTTAAAAACCCCAAAAAAATATGTTTCCTTTGCTCTTTAGTTTGCTTTGTTTCAGAGTTCAGCTCGAGTCCGTGATGCATTTGATTATAATTTCCTACGTTTGATCGCGCAAGTGACAAGGCAGTAATGACGAAGATCGACGGAAGGGATGCAACAAGGAAAGCCGGTATGAACTCTTTTTGTTTCTACTTTTGTACATATGCCTGTACTTATGATTAGAGACCATCTTCTAGCGACATAGTGCTATGTTTACAATGTTTTCCCGGTGATTCATGCTTTCTTTGTGGTTAGTCTCAAATAGCTAGAGTTTATAATGTGTTTCTTGAAATGATTGACATGCATTGCATTGTTCATAGTATGGAATATTGAAGTGGTATTTCCCTCCGGGGGATTCTTGGATTGACTTGGCACATGTTCACGCATGTTAAGACTAAAAAGTCTGTTATGCTTTGATGATCTTTTTACTTCAGGGTGAGTTATATCACTTTCATGCCTGGTTCAATGTTGCTTTGTCGCTCTGCATGATTATGACTGTTATGCTCTCTAGTTGGTCGCTTCCCCGTCTTTTGCTAGCCTTCCTCCAGCACCAAGCGGAGTTCTTCTTGTGCTTCCAAACTCCTTTTCAAACCAGTTGTTACATTTGAGTCCACCATACCTACCTATATGTGGTATTTACCGGCCACTCCTAACTTAGACTTTCTTGTGCCATCTCGAAATTTATTCAAAAGCTTCCCCTTTGTAACCGTACAAGCTCATGGTGCGGTGAGGGAAAATCAGTATCTTTCATGCCAAAAATATTTTGACGGAAGTTTTAACTGGTCAATAAAAAAATATATGAGAGTTACACCTCCCCCATACTTGATGATGGAATGAAATGGACCAAATGCTACTTATGATAGATGGAACGATACCCTCCTTCCATACTTGAGGTAAAATAAAGGTTCCGTAGACCATCAAAGATTCATGGATAAGGGAACATGTGTAAGCAAAAGGCATTAATATGGTTGGCATGGGAGATATTGAGAGACCTTTACCGTTCACCGTTGACTGGAAAGTTGCACCTCTCAAAAGAGTTTTATCTCTGTTTTCAAAACCAGGAGCTCGGGTACATGTTTAGTCTTTGCTTCCTTTCACGGGTTTTCAACCTTGCCATCAAAAGCCACGGTTCGAGAGTCTCCACCTTCCTTTCTCCAAAGCACCAACTATGAGAGCATAATTGTCATTCTTAGTGTAACATGCATTGTCCCAAAGTATCACATTGTCTTCTGCATGCTTGTGATGTTTCTTACTTTGAGTTCTGAGTTCTAGTCTCCTTTAAAACTCCGGAGGAGTTTCTGCATTTATGTTTTGCTTCACTCATGGAGGCTAGCGAGATACCACTCTGATATGTTCATGCTATGTGCATTGTGATCTTAGATTGATTTTCAGAAGCATATTATTTACTTTTTGTTTGTTTGTGACTGATTACGTGAAAGAAGGATTGCTTCGTGCATTGTCCTTGTAGCATGGTGTCAAAACTTGCTAAACTCTTTCGTAGTACATGCTTATATACATCTAATGAAGCAAAAGAGTTTGTCAAAGTTTTCTTTGTCGCGTCCAGTTCGTTGAACTGAATTGCTTGAGGACAAGCAATAGCTAAGCTTGGGGGAGTTGATACGTCTCAAACGTATCTAATTTTCCAAACACTTTTTCTATTGTTTTGGCTTCATTCTTGCATGATTTGAACGAAACTAACCCGGACTGACGTTGTTTTCAGCAGAGCTACCAGTTCTGTTTTCTTTTGTGCAGGTTTCTGGATATTTAGGTACGCTGGAAAAATCCCAAAAATATATATAAAAAATCAGCGTTCCGAAAGCTTCCGCAAGTCCAAAGGGGGGCCACAGGGCAGCCAGGGGGCAGCTAGGAGGGTGCCTGGCGCGGCCCAGCCCCTGGCCGTGCCACCTGCCCTCCTAGCTGGGTCCCACACCCCCTGGTGCCCTACTTTGGCCCTATTTATTCTCCCGACGCAGAAACCCCAAAATAGAAGTCACTTTTCCAATCTACATCGCGGAGCCGCCGCAACCCTTTGTTCTTCTCCGGGAGAGCTAATCTGGAGGATTCTTTGGCCTCCGGTGAGGGGAAATCATCGCCATCGTCATCATCATCGCCTCTCCATCACCCCTCCATGACTTCCTCTCTCATGTGTGAGTAATTCCCTGCTGTAGGCAAAGGGGATGGTAGGGATTGGATGAGTTAGATCATGTAATAGTTCAATCAGATTGTTGGGGGCATGTTGCCTATCATCTATTTGGTGTTTATCATCTCTGTTACAACTTGTTGCTCTTAATGCTTGCCACTTTGGGCCCGAGTGCCATGATTTCAGATCTGATCACCCTTTTGTTTCTTGAGTTTGTGGTGTTCTTGATCCTATCTATGAGTTGTATGCACCTATTATAGTCCGGAATTGGCGATCCCAATGGTGACAGCTTGGGACACCAAAGGGGATGGACTATAATTTGAGGATTCCGTGTGTCCATGAAGTGTTAATGCTTTGTTCCGGTGCTCTTTGACAGGAGTACCTTAATCTCCCTAAGTTCCTTTTGGCCCCGTTTGTAGCGGGAGGGTAGGACAAAAGATGTTGTGAAAAGTTCTTATTGCAAGCACGTACAACTACCTTGGGATACATGCCTGATGTTTGATATTTTCCTAGATGATCCTTTCCTTTCTGTGAGCCTTGCCCGTGTTAGAATCTATTACATGTTTGTTCTCATCCAAGCAGCGCGCGACCATCCATCTCCCTAGTCTACAGTGTTTTCTTTCCTGCTGGTTACTAGTTATTTATTTTTGCTGTTTTACTTTTGCTGTTTCACCACTATTATCACCACCACTACTACCATTGTATCACAGTTGCTTCTTTTAACATTCCATGTGCAATAAATGAAAAACACCAGGAGATTGTACTTTGTCTGTTGACTTTGTAACTTGGCATGATGCTAAAGATTATAATTTCAGGTGGTGATTTAAATTTGCATTGGGATTGGAGCCCATTTGGGTTGTTTGAATCTTCATCCATTTTTGTTCAAGAAGGGTGTTTGAAGGTTTTTCATTGATGCATGCATGCTCTCCTTAACCCCAAACTTGGCATAGCCAACTCCTTGCCTTTCCCAAGCCTTTTAAAAACCTTGCAACATTTTTGCTAACTTCTAAAATGTGGGCCATTGTTCAATGTGATTTGAATTTTCAAAAATGCCCCACATTTTAGTTGCTCAAAATTTGGTCAAACCAATTTTAGAAAATGGAGAATATTCCAAGGTTTCCAAAACATATTTTTATATGTTTTTGTCTTTTGTGGATTGGCCACAAAAACTCTTGGGAATTTCTGTTATTTTCTTAAAGGAAAAACCCCTTTTCTTTTTCTTTTTCTCTGGAGGCAGTCCAGCAGGCCGGCCCATCTGGGCTTTCCCTTGTCCGCAGCCCACCGGGGCCTGTCCAGCGAAGCGGTACGCGATGCGTCCCCTGGCCTCCCGATCAAGATCCGAGGGAGGGGACGCGTCGCCTTTCCACCGTGGAGAGATCCCCTCCCCCTCTCCTCTCACAGCCGACGCCGGCATCGACGTCGACGCCCGCCGACGTGGCCAGAGGGCCTCCCCTCTATAAGAGCCGCGCCCCGGAGCCGTAGGAAGCCCCTAGGGTTCCATTCCTCCCTCGGTTTCCCCTCGCTGCCGCCGCTCGCGAGAGCTTCGACCTCCCCTGTTCCTGTCTGACGCCGGTGAGCTCCTGTGCAATTCGCCGCCGTTCCGCCATGATTGAACCCCCGCGCTCGCGTGCTTGACCACCGTGCCTATTCTGGACTTCCCCTTCCTTCAGATTCGAAGCCGCATGGAGGACTTCACCTCGCGACGGAGCAAGCCGTTGCGGAGCCCTTCTTCCCCAACGATGGCGACGTTCACCTGCTACCCCTACGGCTAGGCTGGGACGCACGACGCGACCCACAAGGTGAGCCCATGCCCCTACCTTTGCTATAGCCCTGCGATTTCGCGTTGTCACCGGTAGCAGTAGAAAATCCACCGCACGAGCTCGTCGCCGGTGGCAAATTCGTGCACCCAGTGTCCGTGTCGCGTCAGGTTCGGCGATGCGCGCGCTCTGGGGTCGCGTGGATCACGTGTTTGGCACGCAAGGCCCCTCCTTTTTGCGCGTAGCAGTGGCGTGTTCCCGCTGTCTGAAGATGTAGTCAGGAGAAGTTGCGCCGCCGTGAGTTTCAGTCGAAGCTCTCGTCGTCGTCGTGAAGCTAGGAGCGAGATCCGAGGTGCAGAGGCGTAGGAGGAGGTCCCAGCTACGGGTTCTGCGTCTTAGCTTGGTCGCCGGTGAGCTGTGCGCAAGGCCAGCCTCGCCTGAAGTTGGCTGTGAGGCCGGGATGCACTGCATCTTCAGAACAGTTCGCCGCCGCTCTATTCCCGTGAAGATTCCGGCGAGGAGAGGAGGAGATGGAGCGCTGGGTATGTGCGCAGGTGTAGCCTGATGTCCCCTCTCGGGTTTCCCCGTGGTGGCACGTCGGAAGGTGGCCGGAGCGCGAGGTGAGGCTTGCAGGAAGTTGTCGCCGCGTCAAGTTCAGAGGACGCTGTCGTTTTTCTTCAGTGTCGCGCGGGTTCAGTACAAAGGGAGCAGCCGAGCTGGGCCGTGGAGAAGAGAAGTGGCCTTGGGCCCAAGTTCCAGGAGAGCGGGGCCTTTTCTTTTTTTTGTTTTTCCGTCCCCGCCGAGCTGGGCCGAGGAGACGAGATGGGCCATTCGGCCGAGGCCAGCCCATTTGGGGTCTGCGTCCTTTTCTTTTTTCCCTTTTCTTTTCTTTTATTTCTTTTCAGTTTAAATTCAAATTTGAATTTGTTTCCGAATTCAAATCTGTTTTGAACTTCCAATTCAATTTAGGGGCATCCCATATATGTTTTTGGGGTAATTTGACCCACTGATCACAGTGGTGATGTTCTTTTTGCACTTTGCCCCTTTACTAGTTGGAGTGTGGTAATTTTTTAAATAGCCCCCTCAAATCTTTTGTTTAGTCAAGTGCATCCCAAATTTATATATGGCCATGCCATATATGACTTTGGGGTAGTTTCCCCCAAGGTTTTGCATGGTGATAATGGTTTGCCCATGTGAGCCTTTGTCAAAATGCATCTAGTGTAACTTTGCACTCAGCCCCCTGAAATTCATTCGAGTTTGCAACTGTGTTTGCAAATTTCAATGGTACCATATTATATATGGTTTTGGGGTAGATTTTTTGCAAGTTTTTCTATGGTAATGTCCATCTGATGTTTGTGTAACTCAAGTGGACGGGGTGTGACCGCCTTCAACCAGGATCAACCTATCTTTCCCTTCCTTATATCATTCCCACTTCAGTGCATGTTGGAGTGTTGTTCATCTGATCCCTCAAGCTTGTTTCATGTCATATTCTTCTTCAAACCAGCCCTAACATATATTCATACTTAATGTGGCTGGATTTCCATCCTTTGTTGCACCTACCTTGTGTCAAATTCACCGACACTACTCCGTCTCCGGAATCGATGTTTACTTTTCACGTTGTATTTATTTCTGTTAAATGCATTGTTGATCATGTCATGTTGCCATGTTACTTACACCAAAAATAAGGCTAAGACCCAAGCCATTTTACGTAAATAAATTGCATATGAAGTTGTTGACGTGTCGTCACCACCTTCATTTAAATTGACTAGATAGGGTCACATCATGTCTATTAAATTGACCATACCATCTTGGCCTGTGCATTGCACCCTTTGCTTACTTGTGTGCCGTTTCCTTGCCGGTACCTTACGTTAGCACCTGAGACCGCCGAGGAGACTTACGTGGAGGTTTCCGACACCGAGCCCGAGGAGCCTGCTACGTCTGCTTCGGCGACCGATTACCTAGGCAAGGGGAAGATTTATACCATTACTTGATACATTTCTGCCTACCTGCCTAGCTGTAGCCTAGAACGTTTTTTTGATCCTATCCACCTTTCTTATGCCTTAATCAAAACCAAACGGCCATGATCCCCACATCCCACGGAAACATTGTATTCCTAAATTACCGCTGCTCAGCCATTGCTTAGTATGAGTAGGAAAACTTGCTGCTTACCCTATGCTATGGTTTGGGATATCATGCTATTTAAGAAGTTGGTTGATATTTATTATTATGATGTTAATTATATATTTGACGAATGATCGGAGACCGGGCTGTTCCCACCAGGTGTTTTGTTCCATTTGAGTCACCTAGGTCCCGAGTTCCGAGTATTTTGTTTCTTGACGAGCGTGCCTAATCGTGTGTGGGATTCTATGGGGTCTCCTTGTATTACCTACCTAGCTTCATACAGTCTAGTGGTGGCCCAAGCTGATTTACTATTTGCAAACGTGTGTGTGCTTGGTTGGTACCCCAGCAGTTTTCGAAATAACCCGGACCAACGGAGACATAGTTCCTCTGGTTTGTCCACACTGGTGAGCTAGGGAAGTCCCCTGATTTATAGGTGAGACTAAATCCGACCTTAGCCATACGGAACAGGCCGATCCGAGAGCGTGGCCGGCTTTTGGATTGGATGTCGACTCCCCGGGGGGCACCCGGAATTGTGTGTTGTTAGTTAGAGGGACTATGACGTTCCGGAGTTTCAGGCGTTTACCTAGCCAAGTGGAAACCGGGCGTACATGCGAAGCCTATGATGGGCAGTTGGTACACCCCTGTAGGGTTAAATCTTTTCGAAAAGCCGTGTCCGCGGTTATGGACGACTTGAGACCTACTCCTTTTTCATAGAATAACATCAATTTGAATCATAATTAAAAACTTGCCTACCGGGTGAGTGCCTTGGTTTCTTTTCTTCGTCCAGGGGGACCGAGAGAAGATCCAGGTTGTGTTATGTTTGACGTAAGTAGGTGAGATAATAGACATATGACGCGATGTCACGTGTATTCTTGGATCTTACCTCTACTCTAATAGAACGTAGCCACCATATATGCTAGTGCGGCTGCAACCTTACCTTTACCTTGTCTTACCGTAGGGAGTTAGTTATCCTGTAATGATATAATCTCACCCCTGTTTTCCTTTTGTGCTTTTACTGTTTTGCCTGATCGGCCGCTGCAGTTGACTACTACCTCGACCCGAGCACTGGGCGATACTTCGTGGAGGTGCCCCCGGAGGATGACGATGAACACGACATCGTTCAGTAGATCCTATAGTTGGGCTTCGACGATCCGTGGATGGACTCTTTATGTGCAGCCCTCTCTAGGGAAATTTGGATTTTGACCGTACTCGGTCGTGATTGTCTTCCTCTTGTTGCATGATGAACTGGTTGGTCCATGGACCTCTGAGATGATGTAATAATTCCAGCGGCGATGTATGCCCTGGACTCTATATTTCTATGTCTTAGATTTAAGTTCATTGTTCATATACCTGTTTTCGAGAATCCGGCAGCGACACGAGTGCGAGTGTCGTGAGTCGGTGGCTCTTTGTGCGCTACTAACTTGAGCGGGACGCGAAAGCGACTAACTCGAGTTAGCACCGCATCGGGGGCCTTGCACTACTAATACCTTTGTGCAAGCAAGTGTTTATTTCAGGTGCGGTTGAATTGACAACTCAATTGTCAAAGCATGTATGTATTCTTTGTGTCCCCAAGTGTCGAATCAATAAATTGGGTTATCTTGCCCACGAAGACTATCTCGATCCCCTATAGTTGAGGGTTATCAGGCTCTACCACAAGGTTGGCAAGGTAGCCTGCTGGAACTAGCTCGAGATTGATCATGCGAAAGGACTCACACAAATCGATCTTCTGCACCTGGATATTATTGCAATCGCCCTTGCGGCTCAGCGCATCGGCTATGACATTCACCTTCTCAGATGTGTATTGAATATCAACTGTGTACTCGGTAATGGTTTCAAGCCATCTTCTTTGCCTCAAGTTCAGATTTGGCTGAGTGAACAAGTACTTCAGACTCTTGTGGTCGGTGAACACATCCACCTTCCTCCCTAAGAGGAGGTGTCGCCAAGTGATCCAGGCGTGCACAACTGCTTCAAGCTCCAAGTCATGCGTGGGATAATTCCTCTCACTCGTCTTCAACTGCCATGAGGTATAAGCCACAATATTCCTGCCTTGCATCAAAATGTCGCCTAGCCCCTGCAATGAGGCATCAAAAACACCTGAAAAGGCTATGACTCATCTGGCGGTGTGAGAATTGGAGTTTTGGTCAACCTCTTCTTCAAATCCTCGAAGGCTGACTGGCAAGCCGGTGACCAAGTGTATCGTTTACCTTTGCACAACAATTCAGTCATTGGCTTTGCTATTTTTGAGAACTTCTGCACAAACCTCCTGCAATAGCTGGCGAGGTCCAGAAAACTCCTTAGCTGATTCACATTCTTCGGCGGAGCCCACTCTTGAATAGTGCGGACTCGCTCTGGATGAACCGCAATACCCTCAGCGAAAATGACATGGCCAAGAAAGTTGACCTTGTCGAGCCAAAACTCACACTTGGAGAACTTGGCATAGTATCGGTGCTCTCTCAGCTTTTGCAGCACCAATCGAAGATGTTCCTCATGTTCAGCCTCTGACTTGGAATACACAAGAATGTCGTCGAGGTAGAGGATGACAAACACATCGAGCCACTCTTGGAACAAATATTTCATAGCTCTCATGAATGTTGGAGGGGCATTTTAGAAGCCAAAAGTCATGACTGTGAACTCATACAGCCCATAACATGTGCTGAAAGCGGTCTTGGGAATGTCCTCTTCACGAACACGGATTTGGTGATACCCCATCCTCAAGTCAAGCTTGTAAAACACCTTTTCCCCATTCAACTTTTCGAACAGATCATTGATGCGTGGTAAAGGGTACTTGTTCTTAATGGTCTTCTTGTTGATGCCGTGATAGTCCTGGACCAAGCGGCTAGTCCCATCTTTCTTCTGGACAAACAAAGCTAGTGCTCCCCAAGGGGAAGTGATCACGTGGATAAAACCGCCTGCCTCCAACTCTGTCAACTGCTTCTTGAGCTCAATCAACTCCTTCGAACACATCTTGTATGGATGCCGAGAAATTGGTTGTGTACCAGGCTCTAGCTCAATAACGAACTCAATAGCTCGAACTAGGGGAATTCCTGGAAACTCCTCTGGAAAGACGTCTGGAAACTCACAGACAACTTTGACTTCTTCGAGCAAAGGTGTGACTCCTACGTTCAAGGCATACAACTGTGCTGCTCCTGCCATTGAGCCACAAGTATACCAGATTACTACACCTGAATCATGTGTCAACTTCACGGATCTTGAAGGAAAATCGATGTTGGCTTTGTGCTGCACAAGCCAATCCATGCCCAAGATGACATCAATGTCAGAATGGGTCAACACGATCAACGAAGCTGAGAAGGGAAGTCCCTGGTTATGGATCTCCACATCTGGGACAAAGGCAGACGTATTTGTCTTGGAACCCGGAGAAACAATAGATAGTTGCTAAGATAAACCTTGCGGATGTAACTCAGCACGCTCAACAAAAGCTCTGGAGACGAAAGAGTGGGAAGATCCGGAATCGAACAAAACTGTCGCAGGAACTAAACTAACAAGCAACCTACCAATCACAATCTCAGAAGACTGCTGAGCATCTGTCATCATCATGTTGTTCACCCAAACTGCACGTGGTTGTGCCCTCATCATCGAAGTGCTCGGAGTAGAGCGAGGTGGGGGCGGTGGGAGCCGAGCAAAGCGCGGATTGGTGCACTTGGGAGAAGTGTGCCCCGGCTCTCCACACTTGTAGCAGATCACGCCAGACCTGGGCTGGGGTTGCGTCCTGGGTGGCCTCGCGTGTGGTGGTGTAGAATGAGGGGCCTGCTGAACTGGGACGGGAGGGCGGGCAAAAGTGCGAACAAGTGCCCCCCTTGGCTAGAACTACTGACCCTGTGGTGGCGCCTCTGTGACCCAAGACTTCGCCTTCTTGTGGGCCATCGCTGCGGAGTTGTACTCTCTGTGACGCTTTCTGTCTGCATCCTACTCTGCTCTGGCTGACTCCTGGCGGATAGCTGAATCCACGAACTCTGAGAACAGCGTAGGGTTGCACTGGGTGAGCGCATACTTGATCTCTGTGCTGAGACCCCTGCGGAACCTGTAAATCCGCTTGGCCTCTGTGGAGACCTCCTCAGTAGCGTACTTGGCGAGCCTGACGAAGGCCAGGTTGTACTCCTGGACTGACCTCTCGCCATGTCTCAGAGCCAAGAACTCCTCTCTCTTCCTGTTCATCAAGCCACTCGGAATATGTGCTGCTCTGAAGTCTCTGACGAAATCCTCCCAGGTGATCTCAGCATCGCCTTTGTTGGCCTTGTAGGTAGAGTACCAACTGCCTGCTGCACCCTGAAGCTGGAAGGAGGCGAAGGCGGTGTAGTCGACTGGCCTGATGGTGTTCGCAGTGAAGTGCTTCTTGATCTCTGATATCCAATCATCCACTTCTAGCGGGTCTCGAGCCTCTGGGAACCTGGGGGGTTGATAGCGAGGAACTGCTGCAAGGTCGTGTGCTATGGTCGATCATTCCTCTGGGCGGTCTGGTTCTGGAGCATCTGCAAGATCGCAGCTGTGCCCTGAGCCACTGCGGCCGAAGCCTCCCCAAGGATTGGGTTCTTCGGCGGCGGCATGTTCCCTCTCGGCATCCTGTATACAGGAACACTTATGAGAACATGGAAGAAATATTGATGAAACCAGAAGATAAAATAATATTGACAACAAAATTCCTCACGGGGTATGAGGAAGCCGAAAGCTGAATATCCACTAAGGTTAACCCAGAAAGTACGAAAGCTAGGTTCTACTTGAAACCCAAAACCGAGATCATCCGAATCCAAGATAATAATCTGCTAGCGAGCACACAACAATATATACGAGTGGTTGAAGTCCTGAACGTTGAGACATATGCCCTGAGCGGCCCGCCGAAGCGGTCCCCTATAGGGGGAGGAACCACATCCGAAGGATGCTAACCATCCCTGTATAGGAGTTTCACCTGAGGTACACCGTAAGCGAGGTGGAATTTTCAACCCCAAGTGGCGGCTCAGTGTTCTCAACGTACGCCAACCCTTCTCGTCGCTAGCAAAAATTTATAGAGGAATCGGAGCCCCATGTAAACGAGAACCTAGATTGGTTTTGAAAGGATAAGTTGCAGAGAGAAAACATCGTTTCACTTCCTCGCGGAAAAAGGGGTGGGAGGGTGGGGTAAGAAGAAAAAGAAAGAGTTCCTACTCTCCGATTGTTCCTTAGTAACTAAAAATAGTTTCTAGACTCGACTTCGGCCAGTAAGGGGTCCTACAGTCAGTCATGCTCTGATACCAAATTGTAAGGCCCTCGATGTGGTACTCACTCGATTTAGTCGCTTTCGCGTCCCACCTGAGATTGAAGCGCATAAGTGGCCACCGACGCACGATACTCGCACTCGTATCGCTATCGGATTCTCGATAACAGGTAGATGAAGCATGAACAACTAAGACATAAATATATAAGTCTAGGGCATACACTCGCCACTGGTATTTATTACATCATCTCAGAGATCATAAGATCCAACAGTACATCATAACATCATGCAGAAGACATACACAACCGGGTACGGTCAAGATCCAAATGGCCCTAGAGAGCAGTGCACATAAAAAGTCCACCCACGGAACGTCGGAACCCAACTATAGGCCTACTGGGCGAAGTCCTCCTCATCGTCCCCCTTCGGTGGCACCTCCACAAAGTAGCGTTCGGTGCTCCGGTCGAAGTAGTAATCAACTGCAGCGACCGATCAGGCAAAACATAAAAGGGGAAAAGAAAAGAAAGAGGTGAGAATATATCAATGTGGTATAACTAACTTCTCATGGTAAGGAAAAGTAGTGGTTGAGGTTGCAGCCGCACTAGCATATATGAGTGGCTAACGATTTAATAGAGTAATGGAAGATCCAAGAAGTCATTGATGATCGCATCAATAGGTCTCTATCCACCTACTTACGCAAAACATAACACAACCTTGTCCCCTCTTTGTCGCCCCGGACAAAGAAGAGTAATCAAGGCAACTCACACGTTGGCAACCTTTAAAGCATGATTAAAATTAATGTTATTCTATGAACAAGGAGTAGGTCTCAAGTCGTCCATAACCGCGGACACGACTTTTCGAAAAGATTTAAACCTGCAGGGGTGTACCAACTGCCCATCATAGGCTTCGCATGTACGTCTGGTTTCCACTTGGCTGGGTAAACGCCTGAAACCTCGGAATGTCAGAGTCCCTCTAACTAACAACATGCAATTCCGGGTGGCCCCCGGGGAGTCAACATCATATCCAAAAGCCGACCGAGCTCTCGGATCGGCCTCTTCCGTCTCAACAGGGTTTGGGTTACCGAGACACCTCACGTGAGGTCCCGGGCCCTCGCCGGTCAATCTTGGACCAACAAAGGAACCACGTCCTCGTTGGTCCGGGTTGGTTGTAAAACTGTTGGGGTACCAACCAAGCACACACACGTTTGCAAATAGTAAATCAGCTTGGGCCACCTCTAGAACTGTTTGAAGCTAGGTAGGTAAGACAAGGGGACCCCATAGAATCCCACACACAATTAGGCAAGCTCATCAAGAAACACAATACCCGGAACTCGGGACCTAGGTGACTCAGATGGAACAAAACACCTGGCGGGAATAGCCCGGTCTCCCATCTTTCGTCAAATATAAGTTAACATCATAATAATAAATATCAACCATTTTCTGATAATAGCATGATAAACCACCAAGCAGCAATGGGTATAAGCAGTAGGTAAAGGGCCTACACATACTAAGCAATGGTTAAGCAAGCAAGGTACATAGCCAAACAAGGTTTTGCTAGGATGTGGGGGCATGTCTTTTTGGGTTTAATTGAGAGGCAAAAGTATATGGTGGTAGGATCAAAGAAACCGTTCTAGATACAGCTAGGCAAGCGAGCTGAAAGCTATAAAGAATGATATATAAACCCCCTTTCCTGGGTAAGCAGTCGACGGAGCAGATGTAGCAGGGTCCTCGGGCTCGGTGTCGGATAGCTCCACGAAAGTCTCCTCGGCAGTCTCAGGTGCTAACGTAAGGTACCGGCAAGGAAAGCACACAAGTAAACATCGAGATTAAAATGCTCAAGCATGGATGGGATGATCAAGTTTAACATGCATGATGTGACCCTATCTAGGCCCTGTTTGTTTGGGTTTTTGCTTCTGCTTTTGCAGCTTTTCTGTTTTGGCCAAGAAGCCATAAAAGCTTCAAAAGCACCTATTTAGGAGCTTTTATGGCTTTTGATGAATCAATATAACAATATTTAGCTTCAAAAGCCTTAAAAGCTTCAAAAGCACCTATTTAGGAGCTTTTATGGCTTCTTGGCCAAAATGGAAAAGCTACAAAAGCAGAAGCAAAATCCTAAACAAACAGGGCCCTAGTCAAATTTGAATGAAGGTGTTGACGACACATCAACAACTTCATATGCAATTATTTATATTTTATGGCTTTGGTCATAGCCTTCATTTTGGTGTAAGTAACATGGTAACATTGCATGCATGAACAAAAATAACAAGTTAACAAAGATAAGTGCATCGTGAAAATAAACTATCGATTCCGGAGACTGAAAAGTGTCGACAAGGGTTGACACCCGGAGAAGTATCAAGGATGAAAAGAAAAAGAAAGGAAAATATTCTGCATGGAAAACTTATACACCTTGCCACATGTGTTGTCAAACACACCTGGGGCCCATGCAATCTCCTTGACTTTCCATTGGCTAAACACTTGTGGTGGGACCACAAATGAGTTCACAAGCAAAAAGAAAAAAGAAAATAAAAGAAAGAAATAAGCAACAAATTGAGGATGACCAACATCTTCATTTAGAAGTTGCTCAAACCCCTGATCTGACCTCTCCATGATGATCAGTAGCTTCTCCTACCCCAAAAACATATATGGGATCACTACAAGAAATATGCTCATACATGACGTTCTCAGAGTGGTCGTGGATGATTTCGTCATAAATCTATGACGATTTCATATGAGATGGTTGTAAAACATTTGATGGGGGTCAAATCCCTATAAAATTACGACGATGTGAGTCAAAAAGTCATAATCGCATAAGATAAAATCGTCGTAAATTGATCCACACACCTTATGATGTTATTTTTAGTCGATTCTGACCAATTTAGATCGTCATAACATTTACGACGATTATAATAATGTTGTAACATGTTCTAACTATGTGTACATGTCACTCGCGGGGTCCATTCGATCTCACATCATTCATCTATTGGGCGTTCGTAGCTAGGTGTTTATTATTGATAAATTTTTGGTGGATCTATGATGAAATAGCTACTTATTTTCCTATAAATAATTTTTGGAAAAAGTAAAGAGAAAACTATGTAGCACCTGAAGTTTAATTTTGACACAGTTCTAGTTGAATCGGTAAAAAAAATTCTTCTTATGAGAGGTGTACGCAAAATATTTTACATGCAACCATTTGATCAATTATACATAAAATCCCCTTTTTTCCCACTCAGAAATTGAAAATTGTTTTTTTTCGTCCAAAAAAAGTAAAACTTCCTTCGATAACAATTTTTCCATTATAAGTTACACACTTGTGCAAAATATGAGATCCTTGAAAAAACTATGCCACAAATGTGGATATAACATTTATCATTTGGTTTGAAAGTCATGAATCTTCATACATGATAGCTCGTTTATGAGAATATTTTTTAAGATATTTACAGTATTCTAAGTTTGTTGTTTTTTATGGTAACTAGTCCACAAATGATGATACAACGCGCGAATATTTTTCATTTTTTTTCAAATTCTTATGCCAAGTTCAAAATATGATCAAAAGAGTGAGCATGCCCGTTCATAGCTAGTGGTGGAATCTTGTAGAATTGTTATTGGATCTATGATCAAATGGGTACTTGTGCATGTGGAAACGAATTTTGAAATAAATAAAGACCAAACCATGAAGAAGCCATTGTTCAAATTTGATCTAGTTCTTACTAGATCGGTGGAAATTTGTTTTTTTGTGAGAGGTGTATCGAAAGCTTTTGACACACACTCACTTGGTTAATTATACATAAAATGATATATTTTTAAATGGTGTGGTCCAATTTTGCACAAAGGTTTTGGTAAGTTGTTCACAAAATAATCTTACCCTTGGCACTCAAACATAAAAATTATTATTTTCGTATATAAAAATAAAAACTTTTTCAACAACATTGTTTTTCATTCCAAGATGCCCATTTATGCAAAATATAAGATTGTTGGAAAAAACTATAACATAAATATGGCTATAGCATTGATCATTCTGCACTATATATTCGTTCAGAAATCTTTTGCCACAATATTTCCCGCCGGTCCCTCTCAAGTGTATCAACACAATATTTATTTCCAAAAAATTTCGCTAGTGTCTATCAAAACTTGGTCTTCCCGAAAAATTTCCCGCCGGTGCCCTCCTGCTCAGATCAAAGAAAAAGTTCCTCCCGCCGTGACATGAAATATTTCGGGCCCAAACCCAACCAAAGTTGAAACAAAATGAGAAAAAAACAAGAAAACCTAACACAAGCCCCACCTCGTCCCATACCAAACCAAAGCAGCCGCCGCTCTCTCCAGATTCCATTCCCCACTAGCCGCCCGCACCGGATACCTCACCATCGTGCTCTGCCATCTCTCCCTACCCTAGCCCCATACTGAGCAGCTGCTTCCGGATCTTCCATGGCCTTCTATCTAGGGCTTTGAGCGTCGTGCCCCTGGGTTCACTCCTCTCCACGGCGACGCTTCCAGATCCACGACGGAGGTGCTCGTGGCCGTGCCCGCCCCCACGGCGTCCTGCAGGTACGGGGAAAAAGAGGATATCCCCGACCTCTGCATCAGAACAAAGCATGTAATCATGTATTATTAAAAAAGAAAAATCCAATAGTCGAATACCATCGATCCAGAAATAAAGAAAAAATAAAATATGAGGCCGCATGTCTCATGACAGTAACTTCACCAGATAGCCACTAAGACGACATCAAAACGAAAAGTACAAACTCCTAGGCTTCGATTTCAACAAGTAATCGTTGTATGTGCGCCGATGATGACGAGTCCAATACAAGTTTAAACTCCAGATTTTCATACTCCCATTTTCTCCTACCATTATGTCTCTTTTAATGTTTGTTTGACCCACTATTTTCATACATTCATTGTTACTTTTAAGAAACAAATAATACAATAACCACATCCCACAAAGTGTGCTCAAAAGAGCACAACACAAGTTTCAATTCACTGCATGCATTTAATCACATAATTATGAAGTATTGGCGGAATATTATGTATGTTTGTTGCATATAATGAATACACAAGATCAATAATTTGGAGTACACTTAAATCCCCCTATCATTTCCAAAAATGTAAGTACAATAAAAAATTTCATGAACTTCTACAAAGTATAATCAATATGTATAATGCTAGCCTGGGTTGATGACTAGTTGATTTTTAATGTGATATGAGTAGCAGCAGCAAACTGAATATAAGCATTGAATATTCAGTAGAGATTAGATTAGTAGCAACAAACTTTGCTTGCTAGATACCCTTGTAGATTTGGGATTTTTTTGTGTGTGGCCTTAAGGGTTCAACCTGCACGTGCTGTTGCATTCTTGCCTGAGTAAGATGTAGTGTCAGTTCATAGATTGACACTGTTAACAAAAAAATTTAATATGGAAGGAGCGAGCTTACTAGAACAAAAAAGCACTAAATGTTTGGAGATTGACCCCTCAACTGTGCCTTAATACTCTGAAGTGTTGATTTTTGATCTGAATTATCCCACTAGCACTACTGGAATTCGCCTGTTTGCCGTCTGCCAGGGCGGACGGCAAACACCTGAATGGCCGACGGCAAAACCCTTTGCCGTCTGCCCCCGGACGGTAAAGCACCCATATCCACCTCTGTCGCCTGTTTATAATTGTCGCACCTAACGCAGGGGCACCAGGTTTTTCTCTGCCCATTTGCAAACGCCGCTCTCAGAAACTCCTTGGTTTTCATTGCCCATTCATTGGTGATCTCTTTCTGATTAGGGCGACCAGTGTACATCCACGCACGATCATCGCTCATCTTGTTGCTACAGCTAGCTACTAAACAACAAATATACCATTTTATTACGTCCACTTTTTATTGCTTTTATCATACATAGCTACGGCATATGCAATTAACCTACACACTAATAGGTAAAGATAGGTCCTAATCCCACCCGAGTATGTGTAGATTGGGTCGGTTTCCCATGCTTTGGTCCCGATCCGACGCGGTATTTCGGCAGCACCTCCCCGCTGTTCTCCTAATACACGTCTCGACAACCAGCCGAGAGGTTGTGTATCCGGAGAACAACAGGGAGGCGCTGACGAAATTCTGCGTCGGATCAGGACCAGAGCATGGAAAAACGACCCAATCTACACATACGTGGGCTGTCCATGGATAACGTTGGACAATTCGAAAGAATTACTATTATACATATGCAAATGAATGCATATTTATACTGTAATCCTTTCGAATGGGAGACGCATACTGGTTACGCAACTTTACATACTGCTAGAGCTACCGTTATCGGCATGAAGGCCAGAATTGAGCAAAGGAAAAAGGGGGAGAGGACAAGAATTTTTTTGCTCAACCTCGAACTCAGGGAGGTCGCCGAATGGAGGGGGCGGAGGTCGTCGACCACCAGACCTTCACACGAAGAAAATTCCTGCACATTAAAATGCACCCAATCAACACACACACTTGATCCCGGTAATTACATCTTTTTTATTTTTTTTACCCCAAGCTCCATTAAAATTCACCCAATCTCCACCTCCAACTTCTACTTATTCATCTCCACCTCCAACTTCTTCTTCTTATTCTTATTTTACCCCAAGCTCCCCTCCTCCTCCTTGTTCTTTTTATTAACCTTCAACTTATTTTTTCTCTTCTTCTTTTACTATTTTACTTTTACCCC
Source organism: Bromus sterilis (assembly GCA_950022295.1). Classification (NCBI taxonomy): domain Eukaryota; kingdom Viridiplantae; phylum Streptophyta; class Magnoliopsida; order Poales; family Poaceae; genus Bromus; species Bromus sterilis. Next base: position 240,395,690 of record OX465598.1, on the reverse strand, counting down.
TAATTTGTTTCCCTCTTCTTCTTTTATTTCCTTTCTTTTCTTTCTTTCTCTTCTTCTTTTCCTATTCAACTTTTACTCCTAAGGGATTTTTTGGATTCCTAAGGATTTTTCTTATGGATTGCCTTTGGATCATAGGATTGACACCACCAAATTCCTAAGGAATCTTAACATGAGCTCTAAGCTCTTTTTATGATCATTTAAATTTTCTGCATATTGTAATTATGCATCTTATCATTTAAATTTTCTGCATATTGCAATTAACAGAAAAAATAAAAATAAATCGTACTAAAAGTCTAGAACCTAAAACCTAATATCTACAATTACTAACTAAATCCTAACACTAACTAATTACTAACTAAATCCTAACACTAACTAATTACTAACTAAATCCTAACACTAACTAATTACTAACTAAAATCCTACAACTATAGAAATTAAAGAGAGAAAAAAAAAGAGGATGAGCGGGCTCACCGGAGTAGGGGGGCAGAGGAGGAGGCCTGGAGGTGGGCAGTGGAGGGCGGGGAGGGATCCGGCGGGCGGCGGAGGGCGGCGGGGAGGTGGGGGGCGGAGGGCGGCCGGGGAGGGATCCGGCGGGGGCGGAGGGCGGTAGGGAGGTGGGGTGCGGCGGAGGCCGGGAGGTGGGGCGTGGAGGGCGGCCGGGGAGGTGGGGGGCGGAGGGCGGCCGGGAGGTGGGGGGCGGAGGGCGGCCGGGGAGGTGGGGGGCGAGTGGGAGTGGGAGTGGGAGGGGGGCCGTGCGGGGGGTTAACGGCCCACCGCATTGTCGTCTGCAGACAGACGGCAAAGACACCTATGCCGTCCGTCGACAGACGGCAAAGCGGTGGGCCGTTAGCCAGGACGCGTGCCTCGCTTGGGTGGGCCCAGCTGAGGTTTTGCCGTCTGTCGACGGACGGCATAGGTGTCTTTGCCGTCTGTCTGCAACCAGACAGACGACAAACACTTGGTTTGTCGTATGTCAACGTTTTACCGTCTGTACTTAGGGCAGCAGACGGCATACCACTGCTTTGTCGTCCGCCCCGATGAATTGCAGACGGCAAAGCCACTGGCCCATGGCAAACTGGTGAATTCCAGTAGTGTAGACAGCTAGGACACATCAAATATCCCTTGGTAGCCTTCTTTTCCCGGGTAACAAGAGCTTGTTGTCATTTACTTGGTACTGGATTTTATTGCGAGCTTTTCTTGTTTTCATTCTGACCGGCCGTCGTTTGTGTGTGGGTGTGAAGGGATCCCGCCGGACGAGCAGCGACTGATCTTCACCGTGAAGCAGTTGGAGGACCGGCGCACGCTGGCCAACTACAACATCCAGAAGGAGTCGACCCTGCACCTCGTGCTTTGCCTGCGCGGTGGCATCATCGATCACTCCTCCAGGCCCTTGCGTGCAAGTGCAACCAAGAGAAGATGATCTACCGCAAGTGAGCAATCCCGCTCCGCCCTTTTCTGTGTTACTTCCATTTGAATCCCGCCTGTGATTGTTTGATAGCATGTACTCCCTCCGTAATCTAATATAAGACGTTTTAGATAACTAATTTAGTGATCTAAAACATCTTATATTAGTTTACGGAGGGAATAGATGACTGCTATATGAGTATGAGTGAGGAATTATTGACTGGTAACCCGCCTATACTTTATCATCTGCGTAGTCCAGTTCAGAAGCTGATTTTCAACGGCGAAGAAATTCGATATTGATTTGCCTGCACAAAATTGTTTGTTTTGTGATTGGTATAGATATATTGGCTATGGCTTTTTCTGTTTTACTCACTTACATCAAGTTTGAGTCTGCTGGGAAGAAGTGGTATAGTTTTCTTGCCCAATTAGTTTCTGTAGACATAGTCTTAACTTATAACATATTGGATGTAAGCATACCACTTCAGGATTAAGATCAGAAATACATTGGATGCAAGCATATCACTTATAGGAAACTATGAATGGTCTATCTCACTTTGCAGAATTTGTTGTCCTTTCTAATGTTTTACCATATTGAAAAACAAGCATGTAGTTTGTTTTCCTATATAATATATTACCATAGATGTGAAGTGGTTTATATTATATAATGCCAAAACAAAATTTTCCACCTTTGCTCGATCCACCTTGACTGTTATTTTATACAGTTCTTCTGCTTATTACATGATTTTATTTATTCGCAGACCCAATGGTGACATGGTGCTTACCTGTGCTGGAGCGCATCAACCCTTGCAATGGCACTGTGTTCGTAGTGTTGGGTTCACCGCAGCGGTGCTTCCTTCTCTGAATTAGATAAGTATTCAGTTTTAACCAATACTATTCCTTTGTTACTTGGTTGATAGGCCATGGGGCCATTACATTATTCGGTGATCTGGAAGCTTTGGTCTGAGTAGCTTTGTTTTAGGATTTGTGATTTTACTTTATGGTCACTGATGTATATTTTCCTTCCTATTTGGAGTCTGGCGCAAGCGATAACGATCTCTGAATAATTAGTAAAGAATATACATTGTGTTATGGATCATATGCTAATTAACAAGGGTAGTGAGATTTGCACTGTCATAGTGCATGCGATCTGATCTGTTATTATGGGCTTGTGGGTATTTCCTCCCATTGTGAATAAATTTTCTTTACTTTCCAAAAATAGCATGGTAAATTTCTTTGCTGTCTAGATTGTTATGTCATATCAATTGTATGCCTTTTTTCTGTAGAAACTAGCTATCTTGTTCTAAATTGCTGGAACAGACATATCATTGGCCTGTGTAGTACACCATAAGGTTATGACATTACTGCAATAGTTTATATTATGAGAACTATATATGTGCTTTATTCTGATAGTTAGTATATGAGCAATATGTGCTTATTCTGATTGAGTTATTCAACCTGCAGGACTACATAGATTACAACCAACTCCTCACGCCCGTTCCAGGACAGCTTCTAACCAAAGAGGAGGCGAGCTGCTGGATTGTAATTGATTGTAAAGATGTGATGGGTGTGGCAAGCTGTTGGGTTGTAATATGTTATAAAGATTGCAATAGGCCAATTTACTGTTATTTTGGATGAACTTCATGTGTTAACTCTGTCCTGTTTGAAATATTGATTGTATGTGATTTGGAAACCTTACTAGTTGGCTTGTTTATATATTTATCTTGCAAATATGAATCTTTTTTATATGTGGGACCACTTTATGCGATGAACCTGATAAGTGAACTCATCTGATTGGTGGGACCCGTATCAGAAGATAATGTTGACAAAACAATTTTTTTGGCTGAATTCAAAAATGAAAAAAAGGCCAAAACTGAAATGGCCCAAATGTATCTGGGGACTAAAAGGTCAGGGCCCAAATTATAATGATCAAAAGAAATTTGAAAATAAAATCCAGAAGAGCTATAAATAGGCTAAGGCCTCAAAATAAGCCCAATAAGAAACGCCGAAGAATCCAAAACCAGCCCATGTGATCAATTGAAATGGGTTGGGCTAATTTCAGCCACGACGTTTTGATTCGTCGCAATTTTGCCACGTAGTACTGCCACGTAGGATTGGGTTAGATTGCCAACGACGAATTAGGATCGTCGTAACGGTTACGACGATCCAGAAATCGTCGTGAAAGTTACGACGATTTTGACCAAAACGTCGTTGCTTTCAGTTTTTGACGCCTCGTTTTCGACGCTTGGTTTTTCGTCGTAAGATCGTCTTGAATTAAAAACCGTGATGATGTAGCGACGAAAATATAGGGTCATGTATTAGCATATTTCTTGTAGTGGATGCCCCAAATTGTTCAGGGGTCACTTAAACATGCAAACCAGGGGGGAAATTTGAATTTGAAATCAAATTCAAATTCAAACAGAAAAAGAAAAATGGGGAAACCCCATGCTGGGCTGGTTTTGGGCAATCTGGCCCAGCTCCAGATCATCCGGTGGGCTCAGCCCACAGCGCAGCCCAGCCACCAGCTCTGTCCAGCCCACCTAGTGGCCTAGCCCACTGACCTGTGGGGCCTAGGTGTCAGCCAGCGAAGCAAAAATGAAAAAAGGGGGGGCGGCTGGGACTCGAACCCATGCCGCGCTGCACTTCTCCACGGCCCCTACCACTGTGCTACGAATCGTTTTCTGAAACGAATCGAGCAGCAGCAAAGGTAAGGTTTGCCCCCCTGCTTAACTGAACTTCGAACACATGACAGCACCGGAGACAGAAGAATCCGGCGACCCTCACGTCGGCGTCGGGGCGCCTCTGGCCTGCCCACGCAGCGCGAATTGGAGAGGTCACCACCACGTTCAAGTGGATGCCCTTGGAGCTGACCATGGTCTAGCAGAGACGAGGCTAGGCTCACCTGAAGATGGCGGCGCGCATCGGGTCTGCACCCTGACAGAACTGAAGCACGGCGGTGCGACGAACTTTCGGCGACACTCATGTCGCGTACAGACCTGCACCTTGGTGACGGCCTGCTGGAATGGGTTCTGGGCACCTCCATGAAGTCATGGGTGCCCGGATCTGCTCACGAGGGTGCCAAGGTGGCCCCTTTTCCCTGCCGAAAGAGCATGGCGGCACCACTGTCTGAAGATCCTGACAGAGAACGACGGCGAGAAGTTTGTGGAGGCACTGGGGCTCCTTGGCCTTGCTCGGCACGTCCAGAGCATGAACGGGACACGCGCGCGTGCGTCTGGGGCTTGCCACGGGCACGACGACGACTCGAGTTCGCGGCGATGGCTTACTGCTACGCGGAAGAAGCTACGCGCGAGGCCTAGGGGAGAAGGGAAAGGAGGCGTCGGTCACCTTGGGGGTGCTGGAGGCGACCGTGACCACGCCGGAGAGGAAGGAGATGAAGAATTCGTCGTCAAGGAAGAAGCTCCCGTGGCGGAGGTCGTCGTCGGGCGTCCAACTCCGGTCACCGCACGGAAAACCTGCGGCGGGGATCGATTCATAAAGGGTCCAAGACCACGTATGGAAGTGCAGGCTCGTCGGCACAGCGAGACGTCGACGAGTTGCTCGTCGTTTTACCTGCGCTCAGGCGCAACAGGGGAGAGCCATGGCGGAGATGCAGGCGGCGGCGAGAGAAATTGCGGAGGGGGAAAGGGGAATTAGGGTTCCCCGGAGCGCTAGGGGCGCCGCTTATAAGGGAAGCCCCCTGGCCACGCTGGTCGACGTCGACGTCGACGCTCCTGCCGGCTGTGAGAGAGAGGAGCAAGGGGACCCCGGCCACGCTGGAAAGGAGACATGTGCAAGCCGTTGGATGGAGATCAAACTATCCCAGTTGCCTCCGCGTACCACTTCGGTGGCATGCACTGCGTGGGTTGCGGGGAAAGGGGAAGAGCCCTGCTGGGCTGGGCCTGGCAGGTCCTCTACTTCCAGAAAAAAAAGGGAATTCCCATTTTTCAAAAATAGATAAATCCTAAGAATTGTTGGGGGCAAACCATGACAGAGAAAAACATATGAAAATATGTTTTGGGATCCTTGCAATATTCTCCAATTTATAAAATTGGTTCGGACATTTTTGGAACAACTAAAATGTGGGGCCATTTTTGAAACTCAAACCACTTTGAACTATGGCCCACATTTTTGGAGGTGGAAAAAATGGTGCAAGGTTTTTGAAAAGCTTGGGAAGGGGAAAGATTTGGCTATGCCAAGTTTGGGGGCAAGGGGAGCACACATGCAACATGGATAAATCTCCAAACACCTCTCTTTAACCATATTGTTTGAATTCAAAAGCAATTCAAATAAATTCAAAACCCTTTGGAATTTTAAATCACCACATGGAATTACAACATCTAGCACCATGTCAAGTTTGGAAGTCATATGACAAAGCAAAATTACATGATGATTACAAGAATTGCTCTTGGGCTGTTACATAGGCTCTGGCTTCAGCACAAAGCGTCATCTTACCGTGGACACGGCTATTCGAATAGATCAAACTCCCTGCAGGGGTGCACTACTGTCCAGCCTGCACGCTCGGATCTCCACGGTGGCGTACGCCTTGTTAGGGAATGCCCCATCGAGGCTATCCGACACGTTGAGGCCCATCCTACGGCTCATCAGAGAGGTCCTCGCCGGTCTACAGCCCTAAGGGCAAGGGGGTCATGGGCCTATCACCCCTCGCTCTCCGGGTCGTTGTGAGGAGGGTGAATTCTAGCGCCGCAACGCGATCCTTCCCTGCCACAATGCTGATCTGGACGTCTTTCAGAGCTTTCGAACGAGACCACAACGCGGAGGGCCCACACCGTAATCCCACGTGAAGGTAGTGCATACAGGCCTTTGCGGCCTCTCAAGTCATCCACCTGAACCATTAAGCATTTTATTATTATCTGTCGGGACAACCGTTATCGTTGCCCCTTATCTGGGTGAGTCGCGGACAACGACAGCAGCCAGGACCACCAGTACATCGGTGCCTGCCCTGTCGTCCCACCAACTCGTGTGGTTACCAACAAGGTGAACCGTCTCCTTACCTTGTCTCGCGTGTGCTCTTGGTAGATCTCGACATTCGTACAACAGGATACCTCTCGGCCACGAACAGTACCAGGCCCGCCGCACACCGGTGGAATACACCTGACATGTTGTGCCGCTAAGATACCCTGCGCGGGCACCGTTGGTTCACCCGACTCCTTACCTGTAAGGACACCAGTTGATTCGAGTGCCTACCATCAAGTGAAACCAGGAGGAATCACCCTCGATGGTACACTTGAAGAGGTTTGACAGAGACATCAGCGGAATGAACTAAAGAGGTAAACCTCGTATCATCCCGGTGATGCTACGCTACTGAGCCGACGAGAGTGAAATACGAGTCCATCCACTCGTAAGTCAAACTCGAAGCGACTCGGCAGAGTCTCGCTGTTGTAGATTCCCTAGGGCGTCTGCATTGATCCGTACCTGTTGCAGTTATAATAATTTGTAATCCGCGTTCACTCACCAGAGTGATCACGGCCCGCTATTCTAAACCTAGGTAACAATGTGCAGGGTTTACTGCTGGATAGAATATATATATTTGTAGGCAGCATAGGATAAAGGAAGGTACATCAAGGGGCGAAAATAGAAGGCTATGCAATTGAATAGGTAAGCAACGTAGCAGCAGTAGAAATGCCTAGTGCAAGAAATGTACGGAAAAGATAGGCGATATCTGGGGAAGGAAAATGGCTCTGCTTTCCTGGAAGCTCGACGGTAGGGGTAAGATCGTCGACGAAGTAGTCGTACTCAGCAACGGTGTCACCGGCGGCAGTGTCGAGATCTATCGGAAAATAAAAAAGGGGGGAGAGAAACAATAAATACACAGCAATATATTAATACAAATTCAAGACAAGGCAACACATTGTTGGCGGTGTTCTAACGCAGTGCTAGGTGCTTACGTCATAGCGAGAAATTATCCGGGGATGATTCATCGGTACCGGTTGAGTACCGGACAGATGATCCAGAGGGGGTGAAAGTCCAAGTATGTGATCAGAGGGGGAGGGGGTGAATGATCACTTCAAAATTTTCGACTGAAACTTTTGAAGTGAAGCATAAGTAGTGCGGAATAACGAAGTAAAACTGGAAGCGAAACTAAATGCAGCGAATCAAAACACATTGAAGCATAACTGCGAAGCAAATACAATACTGAAGGTAAATGCTTGAAGTAAAACGAACTGGACCTCGGCGATGTTTGTTCGACCAGTTCACGCTCTGCAAACCGCTACGTCTGGTTGGAGGGACTGGTGATTGAACACCTGGAGCAAATCTCTCTCCGTCCGTTGCTCCACTGCATAAAACTCCTTGAGCTTGATCAGATCTTCACTCGTGGTTGATTATTAAGGAAATCACTGAAACCTTTGACAAACTGGACTTCGAGGCGACAATTACTCTTCGCTCTCTGAAGAACAACACTCTAACGTTCTAGCAGAATTGCAGTTCTCCAAGATAAAAAGGCTAGTAAGCTTTCACCTAAGTCATCTCAAATCTACTCAGATCAATGGGACTTAGGCTTCAGTATTCTGGATTTTGGATTTTTCTTCGGTGGCGTTTTGGGTTGCTCTCTTCAGTCTCTCTTGGAATGATCTCAGAGCAGCCGCCCGCAAATGGAGGAGGGGGTGGCGTATTTATAGTTGGCGATCCCGAGGTGCGGAATGACCAAACTGACCCGAGGTGACAGCTTGACACGTGTCCACAACGCTCGGATTGTCATCAATGCGCAACTTTACTTGAGGAACAAGTAAAGCTGACTCACGGACTTAGTTCTGCTTCAGTTGCCAAAGAACGAAGTCTTTGCTATCGAAACTTAACTTAGTGCACATGAGATTTCTTCACTTAGGCTTCTTACTAGGTTTGGATTTGATCTGAGCATTTCTCAATGACTTCGGTATCCACAAACTAAATACCCCTCTTGATAGTACGGTTTGTCCTATGACTCAAGGAATAGAAAAAGAACTACACAAAAACATCTAAGTCTTGTGCCGTCCTCTTCATTTCCTTCAATGAGTAGAGCTTCAGGACACCTTCATTTTTGGGGGTCAACCTTCGTGATTAAGCTTCGCTACGTGGGTTATGCTTCGATAACTTGAAGACCTTCCCTGAAGCTTTATCACATAGCTTGTCCTTCAGGAACCTATGCAACTGTTTATACTACAAAACATTGTTAGTTCCTCTACTGTCTTGTCCAACAATATCCAAAACACACGGGGGGAAAAAACTTTGCTCTTACAATCTCCCCCTTTTTGGACTATTGTTGACAAAACAGGCATCGATAAAAGATATTGAAGTTTTTTTGAAGTGATGGGACAAACTCTAAGATATGAAGTTTTTGGCTCCCCCTGAATACAAGCATCGAAGATTTATATAATCGAAGTTAATGCTTGAGATAAATTTTCTTCGGTGGAGAGCAAAACAAAATATCTTAGCGAATACGATTGCATTGAAGATATATATCCAGGAATGAATGCAATTGCTTCCAATGACCTGTGACTTAGAAAATAATAATCACCTGCAAGATAGAAGATACGAAGCAATACTTGCAAGAAAAGGGGTTATTAAAACTTTAAGGGTAGCACAGGAGTAGCATGACCGAAATAAAACTTAAGTTACAACCCAATCGAAAGGAATGGAATGTTTGTCGTAACTTAACCAAACGAAGCAAAAACAGATAGCAAGAACCCTTTCCCCGATGCAAAACTAACTCATCGATGCCCTCATTCTCCCCCTTTTTGTCAATGATTGGACAAAAGGTTGAGAAGAGGTTCGAGAGATCAATTACGCAGCATCAGCACCCTGAGAACCCGACGAAGCAGTGCTTGACGAAGACTCATCCGACGAAGACTGATCGCCTGAGGATTCTTCTTCGGAAGAAGACGTAGGTATAGCTTCGTAGCGTGTCTGAGTGATGAGGTTGATGTCGAGGTCGCTGTCGTCGAGGCCGTCGTCGTCCTTTGAAGTGATGGAGTCATTCTCGGAGACGGTATCTGGCAGGATGGGTTCAGGTTCGTTGACGAAGAATACTTCATCAATCTTGTGCAGGGGAGGGATCTTCTGATTTGGGCGGTCCACTGAGTCATCACGAGAAAAGTTTCGCTGGAGGTGCGGATACTCTTTGTAGATGCGATCTTTACGAAGGCCTTTGACAGAGTTGAATTTCCGGAGCCACTTCCAGGAATGACGTTTGAGCATACGCAAATACTGATTGTTGTTAAGTGCAATGTTGCCAACTCTGTTTATCTCATCAGCAAGAAACTGCATCTGGCGCTGATTTGCTTCAATGAAGTTGTCAAGCATTTGCTGCGATCGAAGGTTAACTTCAAAATGATGGCAGTCTTTCTGGAACTTCTTGGATAAGTTTCGCTCATTGACTTCATGGCGCACACCAACATATGTGGCAAATGGATCATTGGGTTTCCTCAGCAATTCCAGAGAGTCACACACTGGTGGGAGGAAAAGCTTCGGATGATGGCGAGCCACAAAGTCTTCGTTCCAACCATAGTTACATACAACTTGCAGCCAGGGAGCATAAGGTTTCAGTGTGAAAGGTAGCTCTGCGGCATGAACCAAATTCCTAATGAAGCAGTCCTCAAAGTCGAAGAGAAGGCCATGAGTGAGCTTCATAATAGCATGCCTTGTCTCAGGATAAAGATTCGATTCTTCCGAAGCTGTACTCAAAGGAATCAATGAGTTGGACAAGATGTAGAACCAAGTCCTTGAGATGAAATTCAAATGCTTCGGGCGAATGTTTTGAGGAATATAGTTTGCAGTGACTTCAGGATCCAACAGAGTAGAAAATTCTTCTTCAGTCAGATCTGGCTCAATATGAATCTTGTCTTGGACTCCAGAATGCCTTGGAATGTTGAAAATTTCCTTGAATTCAGCAGAGGACATCCTGAAGACTTTGCCTTGTATCATCCATTCCAGCGTCCATGAGCTGGGTTCATTTGCTTCACCAGAAACATAAAGAGTTGCATAGAATTTCTTGATGAGCTCAGAGTTGAAAGGAGTGCTCAATGCAAACAACCGAGTCAAATTCTGATTTTCAATAGTTTCGAGGACATTCTGAAAGCAGGAGGCAGTGGAAAGACTTCGCATGTCAAGAAACCTGTGTCTAAACAGAACTCCTTGCTGACAGAAGACTTTGGTGTATAAGATTTGTTGTTCAGCAGTCCAAAATCGAAGATCATCAGCTGTGCGGTCTGAAGCATACGGACTAACACCAAAGAAACGGTGGCGCTTCTGATGTTGTTCCAAGTTGAAGTCCGGGACATGTCTTGAAGAATAACCAGCACCCTTGAAAATTGGAAAAGTTTCACGAGGGTAATTGGAGTCAAGCTGGGTATCTTGGCAGGGGCGCGAACGCTCACGAATCCTTTGCAGAGGAGCAATTTGATTGGCTCTTGTAGAGCCAGAAGATTGAGAGACTATGAGCGCTTGCTCTTGCGACAGATTCAGAATTTATACTTGTGCGTCTTCGTCGTCATGTGCTTCATTATCGGGCACATGTGCTTCAGAATCTTGAACTGTTCTGGCGGGGGAAAAGTCTCGGGTTACATGGGTTCTAGAGTGGGTTGGGGATGGTGCATTAGCTTCATGGGGAGGTGAAGGAGGTGGTGCGGGAGCAACTGGTGGAGTGGGAATCCTTTGTGGTTCGGGGTTGGAGCACGGATGGGTGTGGGAATACGAGGTGGTATGGGTGTGGGGGTTCGTGCAGGCGTTGGAGTGGGGTTAGGAGCTCTTTGTGGTGGAGTATGCTTGGGGTTGGTTCTGGTAGGAGGAGGTGTGGGAGTTTGTTGGGTGGAGCTGAAGGCTTTGGTGTGGGCTGGGATGGCTTTGGCTTCGGTGCAGGAGTGGGAACTGCTTCAGGAGTTTCCTGTGGCTGTTCATCACTTGTATCCATGTCTGTGGCTGAGGCCAAAGTAACCTAGCGCTTCTTTGTGGTTCTCTTCTTGGGTGAGGGTCCAGATGCCTTAGATGCAGCAGGCTTAGGAGATGGTGCCGGAGCAACAACACGTTCAGCTTCGGGCGAAGCCTTGCGTTTCCTTGAGTCTCTTTCCATAATGGATGCATTATGGGTCTTCACCATGTCATCTACAGCGGCCTTGACTTTGCCTTTGAAGATTTTGATATTGTCCTTGGTGGTGGAATTGACTTCTGTCACTTGTTGGAGCAACTTCAGGGCGTGTTGTTTGAATTCTTCATCAGGTTCTAATTCAGCTCGCTTCTGATAGTTGTGAATCTTTTTAATTTCAGCCCTATCTCTTGAATGCAAATCCATCAGCTAACTTATCATAGTGGAGATCATAGCTTCGATAGACCTGGAGATGTAAACTTATCCAATGTCAACAGCATCAGGATCTTCAGCAGCACACTTTTCCCAAAGGTCTCAGTGATGCCCAACTGATCCCAGAGTTCGCCTTCACGAGAGTCAGGGAATGGATGGTCACTCTGACGATCAGCTTCATCTTGAGCTTCAGGCAAAGATATGCCTTTCTGCTTTGATGGAATAGCTGAGGGAGTCATATCAACTATGGGCTTCTTCTAACTTTCCCTAGCAGCTTTTTCATCTTTCTTCGTCTTGAGACCTTCTAAAGAGGCCTTGCGTTTAGCTTCATGTTCAGCAAGCTGTTTAGCTTCAGCAGCAGCTTTTTCTTCGTTCTTTGCGGCTTCGGCGAGCTTGCGCTTCGTCTCAGCCTTCTCTGCAGCCATCTTTGCAGAGTCCAACTCCTTTTTCTGTCTGGCAGCATCCTCATCTGCCTTCTTCTGATCAGCTGAGCTTCTGGCAAGGATGTTGCGCTCAAGTGCCTCTTCGAGGTCTTTCTGTCTCAGCTCTTCTTCAGTGAGCTTGTTCTTCACTGAAAGGATTGTTGCAGCAGACTGCTTGGCTTCGTTGATGCTGAAGCCTTTGCAGGATGTTTCTTGGCGGGGTCGTGCTTCTTCTTCGATCGCCTCTCAGAGTTGAGGGCATCAGCCGGTGGCTTGGAGGCCAAGGGCTTCGCAACCACCAAGTTGGAGAGATCAATGGTGGGGCGAGCAGAAGGCTTGATCTTGGGGTCTTGAATCTTAATCCCCTTAGCATCAGGTTTCTCTCCTGGCTTCTTCTTCAGTGGGATCTGAAGTCTTTGCTTCTTGGGGGGAGCAGGATCATCAGATTCATCATCTGCTTCGAATTCTGATTCGTCGTCAGCAGCATTTGATTCGTCCATAATTGAATCTTCCAGAGCAGCTTGCTCTAGCCTGACCTGCTCTTCATCTTCTGTGGTAGCATGGGGAGGAGAAGCATATTTCTTCTTCAGCTTCTTCTTCTTCGAGCTTGGCCCAGCACCTTGGGCTTCTGCTTCAGCCAACTTGGCTGCCTTCTTCTCTTCTTTCAGCCTCTTGGCTTCAGCAGCGATTCTCAATCGTTCTTGTTCTTCTGGGTAATCATCTGGTGTCTTGAGGGTGTTGGGGTGAGGAAGCTTCGGTGGAACTGGGTAGTACAGGTGGCGATTCTCTTCGGTGTACTGACTGCACATGGCCGAAGTGTACTGATAGGGTGGACTGAAGGCAAACTGCATAGCCCACTTCCAAGTAGGGATGCTCTTGTACTTGTACCATCGAACTGCCCAGTACCGGCGAATGTTTTGCAATCGATTCTTGCGTTGATCCTTGGTTTCATCAGGAGGCGTGTCATATCCCAGAGCAATACGAATGGATTCGGGAATGCCTCTGGCGTTGTTGGTTTCCTTTGTTCTGCCTCCTTTCTTCTTCGGAGCCGACCGTTCTGCTTCGTTGATGTGATCAAGGTTTGGTGACTCATTACCGAAGCCTAGCTCAGCAGACATCCTGTGAAAAGCATAGAAGTTGCGAGGGAAAAAGGCAAGTATGGAATGAGCACCAGCAAAAGTTTCGATCCAAAAACAAGAGTTTTGACAAAGATTCAGTGAAGAATTTGGGTAGAGATGCTGGTCTGTTCTGAGCTAGACTTAATCTCACACAAGTTGAGCTGAAACCCTAACACAGAACAGATGGATTCTAACCCTAATTTCTAACCTGAATCAAGATGGAAACCTTTGACTAGCAGAAATAGATTTCCCAACAGAGCAACGATCCAACGGATCAAAGAAACCTAAGGAATTCATCCAAAATCAAACAGACTAAGAACTTGGATCCAATCTGGAAACTGACGAACAGAGGGATGGAGATTGGATCGAGGCTCGGCGTACCCTATCTCGGTGACGTCGAGCTTCTACGGCGGCGATGAGCGGAGAATATGTGCTCGTCGACGGCGTGAAGTCCATGGCGACGCTCTTCCGGCAGTGAAGCGGCGAGAACGGCGACGGGGAAGAGGAGCTCGGCGACGCTCGTGAGAGAGAGGTTTTCCGGGGAGATGCGAATGAGGTGGGATGGATTCGCTGGGGTGGGATGCCTTATATAGGCCGGTCTGACAGGAGCTGTCAGATCAGATCGAACGGCCCCCAGCGACTGTCTCTCCGGATTCTACGACGAGGATTTCGTGCCGAATCGCGAGAAAATCTCAACGACCCGGATTTGACGGGATCTCAACGACCGAAGAATAAGTCCTCGACTTGAGTAAAACTTCGATGAGAATTGGAAGCATTTGATTCGGAACTCAATATTGTTCGAAGAAAATGTTTTCCGTTTCAATTGTGCTCAACCATATTGGACAGACAGAATAAGACAGAAAAGGAATAGAAAGGGTAGGGTCCGATACTTATCACCTCGAAGAAAAACCAAACGAAGCAAAAGGTGATAAGCATAGAGGACTAAAATCAAGCGAAATAAAAATAAACTAAACGAAGCAAAAACAAACAACGAAACTAAATAGGTAAGCAACGAAGTAAATGAATATATACAGAAGTAAAAAGGTTCGGTCTTACAGTACATGTCGTGAGTCAAATATATTGAGCTCACACCTTAACGTACAAAAACTTTTCTCATCCAATGGTTTTGTGAAAATGTCTGCCAGTTGATCTTCAGTTCTGACATGACTAATAACAATATCTTCACGCTAAACATGATCACGAAGAAAATGATGGCGGATGTCAATATGCTTCGTGCGAGAGTGTTGTACAAGATTGTGAGCAATTTTGATTGCACTCTCATTATCACATAGGAGTGGAATTTTCTTCACATGAATACCATAATCCTTCAGCGTTTGCTTCAGCCATAGAATCTGAGTACAGAATGACCCAGCAGCAATGTATTCGGCTTCAGCAGTAGATATTGAAACACAGTTTTGCTTCTTTGAATCCCAACACACAAGTGATCTTCCAAGGAAATGACAAGTCCCTGAAGTTGATTTCCTATCCACACGATCACCAGCCCAGTCTGAATCAGAATAGCCAATAAGATCAAATTGTGCTCCCTTGGGATACCACAAGCCCAAGGTAGGTGTGTGAGCAAGATAACGAAGAATTCGCTTTACAGCAGTGTGATGTGATTCCTTTGGATTTTCCTGAAAGCGAGCACAAATACATGCTGAAAGCATAATGTCAGGTCTAGATGAACAAAGATATAAAAGGGATCCAATCATAGACCGGTATTTCTTCTGGTCGAAGGCTTTGCCCTTCTCATCTGCATCTAAGAAGCCATTGGTAGGCATAGGCGTCTTAATGGTTTTGCATTCAGTGAGACCAAACTTCTTCAGGCAATCCTTGAGATATTTTTCTTGAGAAATAAAGGTGCCATTCTTATGTTGACGGATTTGAAGTCCAAGGAAGAACTTCAATTCACCCATCATAGACATCTCATATTTCTTTGACATCATCTTGGCAAATTCTTGGCTGATTTCAGTGTTAGTGCATCCAAAAATGATATCATCTACATATATTTGACATACAAACAAATCACCATTATAAGATCGAGTGAAAAGCGTTGGGTCAGTGGTTCCTGGTTTGAAGCCTTTCTTCAGAAGGAAATCCTTCAATGTGTCGTACCAAGCACGAGGTGCTTGCTTCAACCCATAGAGGGCCTTGTGTAACCTGTACACCATGTCGGGTTTCTTCGGGTCTTCAAAACCTGGAGGCTGCATAACATACACTTCTTCCTCGATTTCTCCGTTAAGAAAAGCACTTTTCACATCCATTTGATAAAGCAGAATACCATTGAAATTTGCAAAAGCAAGCATAACACGAATGGGTTCGAGACGAGCAACTAGAGCATAAGTTTCGCCGAAATCGATACCTTCGATTTGGGTGTAACCTTGTGCTACCAGACGTGCTTTGTTCCTCACCACTATACCGTCTTCGTCTTTCTTATTGCGAAAATCCACTTTGTACCAATGATGTTGTGCTTCGTGGGATCAGGTATATCAACTAAGGACCAGACTTTGTTTCGCTCGAACTGGTTAAGTTCTTCGAGCATGGCAGTTAACCAATCTGGGTCCTTCATGGCTTCATCAAACTTTGAAGGTTCTAGCATGGAGACAAACGAAAAGTTTCCACATAAGTTAGCCAAACGAGTACGAGAGCGAGTTGTAGGACGACCTGGTTGATGAATTTCTTCAAGGATCGAATCAACATCAACTCTTCTTCGGACTCGTGATAAGGTCGAATCATTAGCTTCAGGCTCAGCTTCTGCTTCAGGATCTGCTTCAGCTTCAGGATCTGCTTCACCTTAAGCTTCAGCATTTCCTTCGGGATTAGCATTTCCTTCGGGATTTTGTTCTTCTTCGTCCTGTTCATCATTAGCTTCAGGATGTTGATCTCCAGCGCCCCGGTCTATGTGTGGGAACATTGGACCATCATCATCCCTATTAGCTTGACGAGCATTGGCTTCAACAGGGCGAATCTCTCCAATAGCCATGGACCTGATTACTTCATCAAGAGGAGGTTCATCTAGATCATGAGGCAAATGCTCTTTTTGAGAGACATTAGTTTCATCAAACCTCACATTCATAGTTTCCATAACTTTCCCAAAGTGAGAGTTATAGACTCTGTAGGTGTGAGAGTTTGAGCCATAACCTAAAAGAAAACCTTCATGTGCCTTAGGGGCAAATTTGGAGCTATGATTCATATCTCTAATAAATCATGGAGCACCAAATACCCTAAGGTACGAAACATTTGGTTTGTTACCAGTGATAAGCTCATGTGAAGTCTTCTTCAGAAATTTGTGAAGGTAAACCTTGTTGATGATATGACAAGCTGTGTTAATTGCTTCGGCCCAGAACCTAATAGGAGTCTTGTATTCAGCAAGCATAGTTCTGGCCATCTCAATGAGAGTTCTATTCTTCCTTTCAACAACACCATTCTTTTGAGGTGTATAAGCAGCAGAGAACTCATGGGTAAAACCATGTTCATCAAGAAAATCTTCAATATGAGTATTTTTGAATTCAGTTCCATTATCACTTCGGATATGCTTCAGAGATAATTCATATTCTGTTTGAGCTCTCTTGGCAAATGACTTGAAGATTTCAACAACTTTGCTCTTGTCATCCAAAAATAAAACCCAAGTATAACGAGAGAAGTCATCAACAATAACTAGACCATATTTGTTTCCTCCCAGGCTTGCATAATTTTGAGGACCAAAAAGATCCATATGAAGCAATTCAAGAGGACGAGTGGTAGTCATGATAGTCTTCACTGAATGATGTTTCTTCGTAATTTTACCAGCTTCACAAGCACTGCAGAGACGATCCTTGTCGAATTTAACCTCGCTAAGTCCAATAACATGATTCTTCTTCACTAAGTTATGAAGATTTCTCATCCCTGCATGACCAAGTCTTCGATGCCATAACCACCCAGATGAAGCTTTTGCCATTAAGCATGTGGATACAGCAAGGCCCGAAGAAAAATCAACAATGTATAAGTCTCCTTTTCGGTAACCCTCGAAGACAAACGCATAGTCATCCTGTGAAAAGACAACACAACGCGAAGCAGAAAATAGAACAAGCATACCCATATCGCATAACTTCAAAATAGACATAAGATTATATCCAAGTGATTGGACTAGCATAACCTTGTCAATGTGCTTATCTTTCGATATGGCAACCTTACCCAAACCTAAAACTTTACCCTTGTTGTTATCACCGAAGGTAATGTACTTCTGAGAAGAGTGAGATAATTTTTCTTCGGTGAATAACTCCTTGTCTCCGGTCAGATGATTTGTGCAACCACTATCCATGACCCATTCGGATCCACCGGAGACATAGCCCTGCAGAAGAATTAGTTCTTCTTAACCACCCACAAATGAGCAGGTGACTGAGAAGATGTTGAAGCACTGGTTGAAGCAATATTAAATCGAACAGGAGTGTATTGCTTCGGTGTACCATCAAGCACACCATAAATGTAAGTCCTCTGTGAATGGTTAGCATAAGAATGAGCATATGCAATCTTAGTATGATTATTATGAGGACGATAAGTATGACGACCAGTGCGATAGTATTGCTTCTGCGGAACATTTGATTCGGTCACCAGAGGATCATTTCTCGTTTCAAGAGAATAGAAATGATTCGGTGGTACCGAAGACTTTCCCTGCATGGTATGGTTAGCAGGCAGTTTTTCCACAAGTGCTTTCTGCACCCATATTTGCCTCTTATAGAAGCCATTCTTAGGAGGAGTACCAACATACTCAGCTGTAACCTTTCCCTGTTCATCTTTGATGAGCTTGTAGTCAGAATCAAGTGATTCGTCTACAATAGCTTTGTTCATCTTGTAATCAAAACCTGGAAGGTTAGCTATATCAATGGGGTTCCCCTTCGCAAGGACCCAAACAGTCTTAGGATACTTCTCAGGTTCCCAATAGGTGCCATCAGGGTTTATCTTTCTTTTGAAACCAACACCTTCATTTCTGGGATTCCTGTGAAGGAGAGCCTTCCTCAGGATATCACAGAGATACTGGTGACCTTGCACACTTTTGAACATGCCTGTTTCAAATAAGTTTTCAACCTGAGGAGTTCCTCGGTAACAGCAGGGTTTTCCTCATCAGAGGCATTAGTATCATCAATAACAATAGGAGCTTTGCCTTTGGAATCAATTTTGCTTCGTTCCAAACAATCCAAACAAGGTGATTCAGTTTTATGATTTGCTTCAGAACCTTGTTGAGCCATGAGAGAGAGATTGACATTTTCCAACTCTTCATGAGCCTCTTTCAGTTTTTCGAGAGCCATTTTCCTCTGAAGAAATTCATAGGTGAGCTTCTCATAATCAACTGAAAGAAGATCATGCCGAGAGGATAATTCTTCAAACTTTTCTTTCAGAGATTCATGCTCATTAGTTAAAGTTTGACCTTTCTCTATCTCATCGATCAAAAGAGTTTATGATTTCTTAATGGTTTTGCTTAGTGAATCAAGTTCATCTTGTTGGATTGAAGCAATTTTAGCAAGTCTAGCATAGCTTATCTTTGAATCACTGTCATATGAAGAACAATCAGAGCTATCATAGTTAGATTTTGATGAAGATACCTTCGCCTTGGCCATGAAGCAATATGCAGGAGATTCATCTTCACTACTGTTGTTGGTGAAGAATGAGCTCGAAGCTTTTGCCGAAGCATCTGCTGAAGCGAATGCCAAACCAGCAACACCATCTGATTCGGACCCAGACCCAGACCTTGAGCCTGATTGAGCTTCGGACCCAGAGGCTTCGTCTTCATAGTTCATCTCCTTTCCCAGATAAGCCTTGGCACGGTGAGAGCTGCTTCGATGAGATGAGTAAGTCTTCGATGAAGAACCCTCACGCTTCTTGTGATACTTCTTCCTCTTGTCATCATCAGAATCTTTCTTCTTATCTCTTCTAGAACTGGAATCATGTCTCTTGGATTCATAGCTTCTGGAAGATCTGTGGGACTTAGTTGAGGAGTCTCTGAGCGAATGCTTTGCTTTGTTCTCAGCTTCCCACAGAGGGCAATCAGCAATGTAGTGACCTGGCTTCTTGCACTTGTAGCAACAGTTATCCTTTGAAGGAGAGCTTCTTGAGGATGAGCGGTGAGATGAGTGAGTTGAGCTTCTTGAAGAATAACTCTTCTTTGGTGAAGAAAAACCTTTTCTCTGGAAGCGGTTGAAGCGTCTCATGATCAGTGCTAAATATTTTCCAATGCTTGCAGGATCATCTGATTCGACACCTGAAGCGGAACTGACTTCGGGTGAAGAATGACGCGAAGCTTTTGCTTTCAAGGCATGAGATTTTCTTCGAGAGCCATTTATGTCACGTTTCTCATCTTCTTCCATTTCAAAGGTATTGAGTCTCTCAAGAATATCAGTGGCAACAAGACGTCTGAAATCAGTCCTTTCCTTGATCATCAGCACAATGTGATAAAATGAGTCATCCAATGAGCGAAGCAAAGTTCTCACAACAGAGTGAGGAGTAATGTCATCAGCACCGAGGGAAATCAACTCATTAGCAAGAGCTGTGAGTCTGCTGTAAATGGAGCTGACTTTTTCACCTTCGTTTCTCTTGAAGCGATAGAATTTGCTTCGGAGTGTGTCAATTCTAGCATCTTTCTGGGTGGAAACACCTTCACCAATCTTTTCAAGATAGTCCCAGACACCTTTGGCAGATGGAATGTTCTTCACTTCATGATACTTTTCTGGTGTCAAGTGATTGGTGATGAAAACCCAAACTTCAGAATCGAGATCAATCAGTTTTGCTTCTTCAGGGGTGATGGCCTTCTCATCGGCAATAGTGACTCCATACAAGACAACTTGCACGGCAGTCAAGTTGATAGCCATAATGTTTCTTTTCATCTTGTCCTTCCGGTAAGGGTAGTCCTTCCCATTGAAAACAGGAATAGGTTCGCCGGAGCGAATAGCTGCAAAAGACATACTTGAAGACACTCCAGGAGGTTAATCCAAAACACACAGAGCGTAGGGAGTGACTAGCTCTGATACCAATTGAAAGTCCAAGTATGTGATCAGAGGGGGAGGGGGTGAATGATCACTTCAAAAATTTCGACTGAAACTTTTGAAGTGAAGCATAAGTAGTGCGGAATAACGAAGTAAAACTGCAAGCGAAACTAAATGCAGCGAATCAAAACACATTGAAGCATAACTGCGAAGCAAATACAATACTGAAGGTAAATGCTTGAAGTAAAACGAACTGGGACTCGGAGATGTTTGTTCGACCAGTTCACGCTCTGCAAAGCGCTACGTCTGGTTTGAGGGACTGGTGATTGAACACCTGGAGCAAATCTCTCTCCGTCCGTTGCTCCACTGCATCAAACTCCTTGAGCTTGATCAGTTCTTCACTCGTGGTTGATTATTAAGGAAATCACCGAAACCTTTGACAAACTGGACTTCGAGGCGACAATTACTCTTCGCTCTCTGAAGAACAACATTCTAACCGTCTAGGAGAATTGCAGTTCTCCAAGATAAAAAGGCTAATAAGCTTTCACCTAAGTCATCTCAAATCCACTTAGATCAATGGGACTTAGGCTTCAGTATTCTGGATTTTGGATTTTGCTTCGGTGGCGTTTTGGGTTGCTCTCTTCAGTCTCTCTTGGAATGATCTCAGAGCAGCCGCCCGCAAATGGAGGAGGGGGCGGCGTATTTATAGTTGGCGATCCCGAGGTGTGGAATGACCAAACTGACCCGAGGTGACAGCTTGACATGTGTCCACAACGGTCGGATTGTCATCAATGTGCAACTTTACTTGAGGAACAAGTAAAGCTGACTCACGGACTTAGTTCTGCTTCAGTTGCCAAAGAACGAAGTCTTTGCTATCGAAACTTAACTTAGTGCACATGAGATTTCTTCGCTTAGGCTTCTTACTAGGTTTGGATTTGATCTGAGCATTTCTCAATGACTTCGGTATCCACAAACTAAATACCCCTCTTGATAGTACGGTTTGTCCTATGACTCAAGGAATAGAAAAAGAACTACACAAAAACATCTAAGTCTTGCACCGTCCTCTTCATTTCCTTCAATGAGTAGAGCTTCAGGACACCTTCATTTTTGGGGGTCAACCTTCGTGATTAAGCTTCGCTACGTGGGTTATGCTTCGATAACTTGAAGACCTTCCCTGAAGCTTTATCACATAGCTTGTCCTTCAGGAACCTATGCAACTGTTTATACTAGAAAACATTGTTAGTTCCTCTACTGTCTTCTCCAACAATATCCAAAACACACGGGGGGCAAAAACTTTGCTCTTACAGGGGGGAGGTTCCATGTCTGCAGTGTTAGAGACATCTGACAGACATGTGGATAGTGTATCCGTGATAGTTGATGCATTCCGAACAACTTTTATGTTTAGAACATTTTCATCCGGAAAGTTTTACCGGCTCCGTTCGTCTGTCAAACAGATGAACCGGAGGAGAAATGTTCCACGTTCGGTATGTTAGAGACGTGTGGTGGATACAGGGGTGGAGTATCCGTTTTCTGACAGACATGTGGATAGTGTATCCGTGATAGTTGATGCATTCCGAACAACTTTTATGTTTAGAACATTTTCATCCGGAAAGTTTTACCGGCTCCGTTCGTCTGTCAAACAGATGAACCGGAGGAGAAATGTTCCACGTTCGGTATGTTAGAGACGTGTGGTGGATACAGGGGTGGAGTATCCGTTTTCTTTAAATTTTTCTGATCATTTTTTATATATAAATTATTTTCATCGGAGTCACGGTTTAAAAGATATTGTTTTTCTAAGTTTAATTCATTTTAAATCAATTTCTAGAATTTCTTTTATTATTTAAATATCATTATCCAAAATAGTGATATTGACTGGTCAAACTGACATAGGGGACCCACATGTCATAGGCTGGGCCTTTGACTGGTCAACTGACCAGTAGGTCTCACAGGTCATAGACCCATGCTGGTTTCTTTGAAATATTCTAAGTCTGCGAATCTGTTATTGTTTAGCCCTCTTGTGAATTTAATAACTAAACAATTATGCCTCAAACAAATATATGCCCATTAAATTATTTGATCATGATTACGTATGAAACAAGCCCATATCATTTCCATTATTAATAAAAAACAATAACACAAAGTTTTGAGCTTATGAAGTGGTTAAGATAATAATTCTGACTTAGCAAAAATTTGCAAAGTCTTGAGAACTGCTGATTTAAGCACTACTTGCTATTTTCAAATGGTTATAGCTAACATTCTGTTCAACCTATAACTTTGTTCCTTATATCAATCTTGAGCATTTTCTTGTGATTTACACGATAGTGTTACTCTCATCTAGGTTAGGATTAATGGCTTGATACTAGCATCATTGGAAAAGTGTCACCGAAATGCTGAAAGGAGTAGACGGTTAATTTTTGCAAAGTTTGATTGATGCTATCCTTAGATCTATACCTCCAATGGAGTTGCAACCTAAATGTGTTTAAACCTTCATCTAGTGCTCTATCATGCCACACCATTAGTTGCCAATAATGGTTACCTTACCATGTCCAGATCTTGAAATAAAGTAACTAATGTTTACATTATGTTTTGTTGTTAACATAAATCCCCATTTTGCAAGATTTATTGTGACCAATCGATTTACTGTTTGGAGTTGGTCAAATGGAACGTAATGGAGCTGGTTATGTGCACTTTCTATCCACATAATTTTTATTCACATTTGAATTTCCTTAGTAGATGTTTTGTTGTTGTTTGTTCCTGTAAAAAGGGGGGTTCAGTGCAGTTTTCTTTTTGCAACAGTAGTAACAGGCAGTAGCAGCCCGTAGCAACAACAGCACGCAGCGCAGCAACTGAAGGCATCAGTTGCATCTGTCGTGCGCTGGGAAGGCACCCAGAGCGGCCTAGGGTGGCTGGGCACGGCGTGGCGTCAACGGGTGAGGCGAGGGCGTGGTCAGGGCGCGCTAAGCACAGCCAGAGAACGGCCCACGCGCAGCCGGCGGCAGCAACACACGCCCATGGGGCGGACGGCGTCTCGGTTACTGGATGACAACGGTTCGAGGGGAAGATGGAGGGGAAGCTCACAGGGGGCAGCAGGGAATGCCAAGGCTCGAGGGAGCTGCCGGAGTGGCAATGGAGGCGGTGCCTGCCGCGGTGGCCATGGCGGAGGGGCGGCCTGAGGTCAAGCAGCAGGGCGGCAGCCTGGAGGCGTAGCCACGCAGGCGAGCGTGAACGAGGCGTCGGCAGGCGGTCGTGACCATGGCAGTCACCACAGCGCCGGAGAGCCATGGCGGCAAGGGTTCGCCCGTGCTCGCGGGAGGAGGAGCCAGCGGCGAATCGGCGGCCATGGGGATAGGCAGTCATCAGGAGGCGTCGGGGCGGGCCATGCGGCGGCCGAGAGGGCCGGCGGCGTCGGGGATCGGGCGGCGGTCGCGGTGTTTAGATGGAGGGGGTCGGGATCGAGAGGATCGGGAGAGAGAGAAAGAGAGCGAGCGAGAGAGAGAGAGAGATGGATGGGTGGGGCTTGGCCGGTTATCCAGTGCGCCAGGGGGGGCAGAGTGGGCTTGGCCCAATGGAATTTCGCCCTGAGCGAAGCTTAGGCCTTTTTCATTTTCTTTTGTTTCCTTCTTTTCTTTCTATTTTCTTTTATATTTTGTTTTTAGTTTAATTGTCCATCATTTGATTTTATAAAAAGGTGTAAACAATACCAATATTCATGTTGCACCACATAGTGATGCCACAAAAAGTTTGGCACATTTTAAAAATTGATTTGAATCCCAT
The DNA here is from genome assembly GCA_950022295.1 of Bromus sterilis. NCBI lineage: Eukaryota > Viridiplantae > Streptophyta > Magnoliopsida > Poales > Poaceae > Bromus > Bromus sterilis. Next base: position 240,371,731 of record OX465598.1, on the reverse strand, counting down.
TTAAATATGAAAAGGTCACTTGGTGTTGATTTTCTACTATTTTGGTTTAACTACACTAGTAAAACATTTTAATAAAACCTCATTTCATTTTTAATATGATCCACTGATATTTAGGCATTTAATAAAATTGTTTGCATAATTTTAGGGCAAGGTTTTATTTCCACTTAGATTTGGAATTTTTATTTGGGCTGAATCTGGATCACTATGATCAAGGGTGATCATCCATGCTTAACCACAGTGACTTGGCAATAGTAAAAGTGATTATTGTAGGTGATTACTGTAGTGTGACACCCGGGGTGTTACACTAACACACATAAAAGAAATTCAAAGTAAAGCAAGGAAGATGTGCAATTCAAGTCAAGACAATAACAAGCAAGAGTCTATATCTAGTATTGAAACTAGAAAAGTATGAACATAAAGGTGCAAGAGCTCTTGTTGTCCGTGACTCGAATGTCTCCAAATGGTGTTTGCGTGCAAGAAGTGGGAGATGGGTTTAGAGAATAAAAAATACTATATAGTTTAATTGAGAATTTATTCTACTAAAACTTCACACTTGGTCTCCTTCGGGATCTTATTTTGACTCGTCCCCATACAACTAATCAGGTACAAGTCAAACTGATCCTCTCCCTTTCGACTTTGGGAAATCATGCAATGGATGAGCACGAGCAAGATATGTTGGCACTTAGGATGGTAAAGAGAGAAATGATGGGGAAGGAAGACAAAAAGGGTTCGAAAGGCTCACATCAATGAGGACAATCATAGGAAAGAGAAAGCCAAATGATAGATATGATGTGAGGAGCGGGGATTGCCATGCAACGGATGCACATATGAGCTAAGGTAAGCTCTCCAATGGAACTAGTGGGGGTGCATCCAACTTGCTTGCTCATGAAGACCTGGAGCTCATTTGAGGAGGTTCATCCTTGGAATATGCAAGCCAAGTTATATAGTGTGAGGGTCCCCACAAAGTTATGCATGAATGATAATCTCTATGGAGTACAAATACGACAATGGAGTATGAGTGTGGATCTTTCAAAATGAATAATAGTGTTTATCCCTTCTCTCTTTTTATTTCTTTTCTCTTTTTTTCTCTTTTTTGTATTTTTGTGGCCTCTTTCACTCTTTCTATTTACCTCTCATTTGTCCTCTTTGGGATCTTTAATTTGTCCTATTTGGGATATTTTCCTCACTTAAGAGCAACACTCTATATTTTACAAGAATATAGAAGATATTCACACTTTACAAGAAGTACTCAACATAAAGAAAGATGAAAACTATCATGATATATGCAAATGTATGCCTCTGCCAATGTAGCAGTATGCAATGATACTAGCGCATCATGTAGCAATTATAAGGGAAAACCCCAACTAGCATGCGGCTCCTCAATCTAGCAAAAGCATGTATGACATGAAAATCAAGTCATGACATGGTGGATGTTGCATGGCAATGTATCTCGGAAAGGCTATGGAAATGCCTTGATACGTAGTTATGGTGGCTGTTTTGAGGAATATATAAGGAGGTTTATGATAACAGAGCGTATCATGCCAAGGGTTTGGATGCACCGGCAAAGTTTGCGCCAACTCTCAAGATGAGAAAGGGCAATGCACGGTACCGAAGAGGCTAGCAAAATATGGAAGGTGGAAGTGCCAACAATCGAATACTCGCATTAGTCCGAAGAACTCATGCACTTATTATCGGTAACTCTCTCTCTAATCCTTGCGCATCCTCGACCCATGGTACGTGAAGGTACTCTATATATTCCAACCCCTCCAGAGCTTAGCGATCCATCTAGTAGCTAGAGTTCTCAACTAATTTTTTGTAGTTGTCGAAAATAAGCACAGATTGCCCAAAATACGACACCTATCACTCATAGGCTCAAGCTCTTGGCACCAAAAGTCCAAACGTTACTCAAATCAATACCTCAAAACTATTGCATGTTACTACTACACTTGTAATAGCAACCTTAATTACCTACTCATTCAAGACACACAACTTAGTGCAACAAGACCACTCTCTAAACAAGATAAGCATGAAAGCTCAAGAGAGATATTAAGTCAACCTAAATAAAAGCTCTTAAAAATATAAGCATGAAAATTAAGAGCTAAGTATGATAGCGGCTATAAAAAGACAAAGAACACACACAAAAAGAAAGATAAGCATGCAAGCCTATGTTGTGTTCTAAGGTGGAGTGGAGTGTGTTTGTCTCCCAAACAATGAAGGCTAGGATCCAACTTGTTATGAAGAGCAAGCAAAACTAAACAAACTAAAAACTAAAGAGCGGTACGCTCCAAGTTTAGCACATAACATATGAAGTGATAAAAATATAGCATGGAGAAGGATGAACTGATGATTATTGATGGAGAAGGGGATGCACGGGGGCATCCCCAAGCTTAGACTCTTGAGTCTCCTTGGATATTTCTTGGGGGTGCATGGTGGCATCCCCAAGCTTGAACGCTTGACACTCCTGAATCTTCTTTCATCATCTTCCTTCGCATACTTGAAAACTCCCTTCATACGAAACTCGTCATAAGCTGATTAGAGTGGTTAGTACCCATAAAGAAATAATCTTCTTTCATCATCTTTCATCATCTTTTTCTCCACTAGAAATAAAGATTTTTATGAAGAGCTACTATTTCTCAAGATTGCCAAAAAGTTTTAGCAAAGAAAAAGCAAGCTTAAGATTTGCAAAACAATGAAAACGCAAAACATGGATAAATCTGTGAAAAACGGACCAGAAGGTAGTAAATTATTTTTTCTGGGGTACTTCTGCAACTCAAATCAAAAACTCAGAACAAATGTCTGAAATCTAATTGTATAGAGCATACTATCAAAGCTTGGTAGGAAGACGAGTTGAAGTAGACAAGATTCTCACAGGATTGGGACAAGGTAGTGTTACTCATAGTCAACTTATGAACTTTTGCACTCACTTCTCGTTTGTATCTAGCATTGAACCACTTAGGGTTGAAAATGCACTTGAGGATGTGGATTGGCTCATTTCAATGCAAGATGAGCTCACTAGTTTCACGCGGAATGAAGTGTGGTCTCTCGTGGAGAGGCCTTCCGGTCAAGATCATAACATCATTGGAACCAAGTGGATCTTCAAGAACAAGCAAGATGAATATGGTAATATCATTCGAAACAAGGCAAGGCTAGTGGCTCAAGGGTACTCCCAAGTTGAAGGCTTGGATTTTGATGAGACCTTTGCGCCCGTAGCTCGTCTTGAATCTATATGCATGCTTCTTGCTTATGCCGCATTCAATGGACTTCCATTATTTCAAATGGATGTAAAAAGTGTTTTTCTTAATGGTCCGCTATAAGAGGATGTATATGTAGCACAACCACCCGGCTTTTATGATCCTCATCACAAGGACCACGTGTACAAACTTCATAAGACATTATATGGTCTTAAGCAAGACCCTCGGGCTTGGTATGACCATCTTAGGAAGTTTTTACTCGAGGAAGGATTTGTGAGGGGTGTCATTGATAACATTTGGTTATATGCCAAGAGAACCAATGGTGAATTGCTCATATGCCAAATCTATGTAGATGACATAACATTTGGTTATCCTAATCCATCTTTGTGCAAGTGGTTCTCGGAAACTATGACCAAGAATTTTGAGATGTCCATGATGGGGAGCTTGAAGTATTTCCTAGGATTTCAAATCGAGAATGCCGAAGGAACCTTCATCTCCCAAACAAAGTACATTCAATACATGCTTGTGAAGTTCGGTATGAAAGATGCCAAGCCATGCAAGACACCCATGCCAACCAAGGGATATCTAGATCAAGACCTTTCCGGTATTCCTTTTGATGCTACTCTTTATCATTCTATGATAGGGTCATTGATTTACCTTTGTGCATATAGACCGAATATTATTCTTAGCGTAGGAATGTGTGCAAGATATCAAGCCTCTCCTATGGAGAGTCATCATTTGGCGGTTAAGCGCATTCTTAGATACCTTGTTCATACTCCTTTGTTGGGCCTTTGGTACCCCAAGGAAGCCAAGTTTGATCTCTTGGGGTACACGGATGCGGATTGGGCCGGAGATAAGGTGGATCGGAAGTCAACCTCCGGTTCATGCCAATTTCTTGGGCGCTCATTGGTAAGTTGTAACTCTAAGAAGCAAAATCGTGTCTCTCTCCACCGCCGAAGCCGAGATGAGGCAAACTTTGAAGGATTATGGACTCATCTATAAGAACGTACCCATCTTATGTGACAATGAAAGTGCTATCAAGATTTCCAACAACCCTGGTCAACATCTTCGCACCAAGCATATTGACATTCGCCATCACTTCATACGGGATCATATTCAAAAGGGTCATATTGTTCTTGCACATGTGGGCACCGACAAGCAACTTGTTGATATCTTCACCAAGCCATTGGATGAAGCAAGGTTTTGCCAACTAAGGGGTGAACTTGGTATCTTGGAGCGTTATAGCTTTACGGCTTAGGGGTATCTTGCTCTCATTCATACACATAGCAAATAACTTGTCTGGATGTAGGCATGTATGTAGGGGGAGAAACTCAATCAATTAGTTCTCAGCTCTCTACGTGATGCATAAATGGATTCACACATCAACAATCTGCATGCTCACTATGGTGATATCATGTGTAGTGGTTAATGATGGAGTAGTGACTTTGGACCCAAGGTACATCTTCGCGGTGTCAAAGCACAATATACTCAAACATGGTGGCTTCGGCCACCTCCTTTCCTTTTGGAAGGGTTTTTTGCCCATATTTTTGTACCTATGTGTAAGGCCCGATATGCGGTACTGTTCCAGATCTAATTGTTTCCATCCAGATCCGGGGACGAAGCACAGATCGGTCCCACCGCGACATATGACAATATCATATGCCCCGGATTTCAAACATGTTATCACAACATTACAGCTACAAGAATACAACATATCATACAATCGGCATGCAACTTCCTTAATACATTACATTAGCGGAAGATATATGTCTGAGTACACACTACAATCAAATGCCTAGTGACAAAGAGAAAAATACATCGCTCCCATAACCACACGGGTTCAGGCCCTCCGCCGGGATCCGCCTAACTCGTCGTCGTCGAGTCTCCACGTGAAACATCGATCACCATACCTGTTGTCCATCAAGAACCCTGAAAAGAGTTTGGGGGTAGTATCATGAGTACATAAGTACTTAGCATCCAACTATAGTGGTCAACTGACCCAGCAAGGACTTCATCACTCGTCATTCTAGGATAACTAGTAGTTCACGGTAAGGATGGGGTAAGTGGTGAGGTTGCTGCCGCACTAGCATTTATGAAGTGGCTAACGATCTAGAGAGTAAGATAAGAAGCCAAGCATTCGATGAGGAATCGCTTCCAACAAGTCTTGCTATCAGCTACTTACGCAAACATAACACCTATCATATCCTTGTCCTCCTCTTCGCATCCCGACCAAGAAGAAGCAGTCAAGGCACACACACGTTGATCAAGTTATCAAGATTATCTAAGTTGTTGTTGTCTATGAACAAGGAGTAGGTCTCAAGTCGTCCATAACCGTGGACACGGCTTCTCAAACAGATTTAAACCTGCAGGGGTGTACCAACTGTCCATTACAAGGCTCCGCACGCACGCCCATCTCTCTTAGTTGCTACCCATCATAGGCAACCATTTTATGACTTAGTTCCGAGAGATCCGGTACGACAGGTCCCTCTAACTAACAACGCACAAATCTGGGTGGCCCCCGGTGAGTCGACATCCAACTCAAAAGCCGGCCGCGCTCTCAAATTGGACTCTACCGTCTGGACGAGGTCAGGTTAGCTACCCAAACCATGTGGGCAGCCCCCTAGCTCCCTGGGGTGGACCAACAAGAGAAACCATGTCTCGGCTAGCCCAAGTTGTTTTAAAGGATATCTGCTAGGAGCGACCCGACATACATATATGCATGGTTTTCAAATGGTAAATTAGCTTGGGCCACCACTAGAAATGTTTGAAGCTAGGTAGGTAAGAAAAGGGGACCCCATAAAATCCCACACGCGGTTAGGCACGCTCAGTCTTAAAACCAATACCCAGAACTCGGATCCTACGTGACTCAAATGGAACAAAGCGTCGGGGCGGGATAGCCTAGACCTTCCATTCTTCGTCGAATATAGTCAACATTATAATAATCATATCATTCACAACAATATAATAATGTGATAGCCCAAACCAAGGAGTAATAGGGTAACATTCGTAGCATCCTAAGCATGCATACTAAGCAGGGGCTGAGCAACAAGCAATAGTAACATAGCAGTATATGGTTTGCTGGGAGGGGACATAGCTGTATCGGTTTAAGAGAAGCTGTAAACATGTGGTAGGATCAAACAACGAAGCTAACCTATACTAGCATGCAAACCGCTGGTTATAATAGAATGGATCATAAGTAATTTATAGTCCTTGCCTATTGATAACTCGGGTTCCAAAGGTGTAGGCGATCGCGAGCTCGCACCGTCTACGAGAGTAACCGCGGAAGCACACAGGAAGGAAACACTTGAAAGCAATCGACGAGCAAGCATCTATTACTATGAATCAATCACGAGCAATCAACAACAATAAAGCAACACGAGACAACACACTAAGGTATCGCATCTATCGTTGAGAGCGGTTACTAACAGGTTAAGTGGAGTACTCGTCACACACGCTGACGATACCGCACATTTACGAAGGTTCAAGTTGTTTAGCTACACTATATGATCAAAGGTTATTAACATGGCATATCACCGAAGCATATCATATCACACAATCATGGCAAGAGGGTAAGCATAAGTAAGCTATCTAAGCTAGTCAGTTTAAGTGGGGCAAACTCCTAAACATGCTTATCACTATTTACCCCACGAAAATTATAACGTTTGGTACTGTTTTTCCCTAAACAATATTTTGTTATTTTTATTAGCAAGCAAGAGAATCATAAACACAATCTACATGCAATTCTAGTCAAGTTACATATAAAGAACACCCCAGACGGAGTTACGGTTAAAAAGTTATGGCAGATTACATTTACAGTGGCATGCAATGTAAATAGCAGCAAAACAGCATGTAGACAAGTGCAAACATGGCAAGAAGCACATTTTTTTAATCTACATGAAAAAACTAATCAAGTTTCATGTTTAAAGCGTCGCGATCCGAGCTATCGTTAAAAAGATAATCGCATCGCAAAATTATAACTAAATCTGCCAAAATGATAACCCAGAAACGGAAAAAAAACGTCTAACAGGCCGAATCTGCCTAAAAAGGCCTAACAGGGGGTGAGCGCTAGATACTATCTATCGCACACGGCGCAATACACTAAAATGGCCCGAGCCAACTTCAACAGGAAAAAAAAGTGAGGGGCGCTTACCTCATGGGCTTCGGCCCAAGATGCAGTGTGGGCGCGTGATAGCTGTGTCTCGCCCACGGGTGATAAAGAGGCATTGGGCCGCGCGGGCGTTGACAGGCCGATGGTGGCGCGCCGGCCCACGTGGCGCGATGGTTGGGGTTGCGTCCTCGTTCCCGATGGGAACTGGCGGCGGCGGCGCGTGTCGTCGGCGAGCAGGCGGGGTCCAGGGCAGAGCAGGGAGGCGCGGCAGTCCGGATCTGGACGGGGCGAGGCCATGGCGACGAAGGCGGCGGCGCGGCTTGGAGTGAGCTCGGGCGGTGGGGTGGAGCTCCTCGGTCATGGACTCCATGGCACGGCGGCGGTGACGCGCGACGACGACGGCCTGCGCGAGACGGATAGGAGCGAGGTGAGGAGGAGGGAGGAAGGGAGGCACGGCAAGAGGCGCCTCACCAGGGCGACGGCCGTGGCGCGACGCGGCAGCTCGCCGGCTGCGAAACGGCGGCGGGGCGGCTCGGCTCCTAGGTCGGCGGTGGCTCGAGCGGCCAGATGGGCCTGGCAGGCCGCGGTGGCGCTGGCTCCAGGCCCTGCGAGGCCCAATCTGGTCTGGAAGGCTGAGGGGGAGAACTGGATTGATCTGGTCCACTGGTTGACAAATCCGACGGCTAGAATCGACTAGGAGCTAGGGTTTCAGTGGTGGGGGATTTTTTGGGAAGATCTGAAATAGATCAGGGGATGGCTGCAATTTGTCTTAGGGGAAACCCTTGAAGGGATAGGGGAGTGGTGGTCTTTATATAGGGGTGATTGGCTGGCAGGTTTACGCAAATACCCCCGGTCTCTCTCGCGCGCCTCCGATACTCCACGTTTCTGATCGCCGGAAGTCCATACGACCTCCGATTCAGACCAAATCTTGAGCCACGCGCTCAGCGCGGCGAGCCGATGGATTCTACCTCAGTTCGATAACGTTCCGAGAAAATTTTCCGGCGCCCAATAAAATAATCCATTTAATTATTAAATGGGGTTTTTCGTTCCGATGGTGATGGTTGGTCTTGTGCGGGAAGTTGCGACGGTGCTTGGGTGAAACCCGGTGTCGCAACGGTCGTGTGTCGTTTGGGAAAAAGGTTCAGTCACGCATCCGATACGAGAAAGGGGGAAAATATTCACCGATTAATAATTCGGCGAATCAAACACCACAAATAATACAGGCAATCCTCACAGCAACGCAACAAACAAATTTTTTAATTTGGGTGCAAATCCCGGGTTGTTACCATACAACACCACCAACAAGGGATCTCGTCCCGAGATCCTGGACGATCCGGGGATAGGGGGAGAGAAAAGAGAGACGACGCTCTTCAACACCACCAACAAGGGGCTCTGCTCCATGTCGAACGAAGATCTTCCGTCAAGAATCTTCCGCGGAGAGGCGGCAACGTCAGAAAACGAAACCATTATATGTCAAGAGGAAGAACGATAATCCAAAGCGACGATCAAAGGAAGCATTCTCACTCAAATCGTGAGGATACTAGGCAAGAGGAATGAAGTTAACGGACGACCAAGATGTCAACCGGAGTCGGAGAAGATAAAGGTATTACGTGAATTCCCAAACTTGAGATCATAATCGAGACAATACGCTGCAAGCAAGGCATTGTAACGGTTCCGAAACTCCACACACTCAAGATGCTAGAGTTTGAAAGGGGATAAGGCGAGATTAAAACACTTATGACACTTGTCCTGACCAGAGCAAGGATAAGAAGTAAAAAGATTCCTACTCTCCGATTACTAACTTAGTAACTACAAAATAGTTTTTTTCTAGACTCGACTTCGAAGGCTCTGATTCCAAGTTATAAGGCCCGATAAGCGGTACTATTCCAGATCTAGATGTTTCCATCCAGATCCGGGGAAGAAGCACATAAAGGTCCCACCGCGACATATGACAATGTCATATGCCCCGGATTTCCAACATGATATTACAACATTACAGCTACAAGAATACAAAATCTCATACAATCGGCATGCAACTGCCTTAATACATTACATCAGCGGAAGATATATGTCCGAGTACAGACTACAATCAAATGCCTAGTGACAAAGAGAAAAAGATATCGCTCCCATAACCACATGGGTCCAGGCCCTCCGCCGGGATCCGCCTAACTACTCGTCGTCGAGTCTCCACGTGAAACATCGATCACCATACATGTTGTCCATCAAGAACCCTGAAAAGAGTTTGTGGGTAGTATCATGAGTAAAGAAGTACTCAGCATCCAACTGTAGTGGTCAACTGACCCAGCAAGGACTTCATCACTCATCATTCTAGGATAACTAGTAGTTCACGGTAAGGATGGGGTAAGTGGTGAGGTTGCTGCCGCACTAGCATTTATGAAGTGGCTAACGATCTAGAGAGTAAGATAAGAAGCCAAGCATTCGTTAAGGAATCACCTCCAACAAGTCTTGCTATCGGTAACTTACGCAAACATAACACCTATCATATCCTTGTCCTCCTCTTCACATCCCGACGAAGAAGAAGCGGTCAAGGCACACACACGTTGATCAAGTTATTAAGATTATCTCAGTTGTTGTTGTCTATGAACAAGGAGTAGGTCTCAAGTCATCCATAACCGTGGACACGGCTTCACGAAAAGATTTAACCTTGCATGGGTGTACCAACTTCCCATTACAAGGCTCCGCACGCACGCCCATCTCTCTCAGTTGCTACCCATCATAGGCAACCATTTTATGATTTAGTTCCGAGAGATCCGGTACGACAGGTCCCTCTAACTAACAACGCACAAATCCGGGTGGCCCCCGGTGAGTCGACATCCAACTCAAAAGCCGGCCTCGCTCTCGAATTGGCCTCTACCGTCTGGACGAGGTCGGGTTAGCTACCCAAACCATGTGGGCAGCCCCCTAGCTCCCTGGGGTGGACCAACACGAGAAACCATGTCTCGGCTGGCCCAAGTTGTTTTAAAGGATATCTGCTAGGAGCGACCCGACAGACATATATGCATGGTTTTCAAATGGTAAATCAGCTTGGGCCACCACTAGAAATGTTTGAAGCTAGGTAGGTAACAAAAGAGGACCCCATAAAATCCCACACGCGGTTAGACACGCTCAGTCTTAAAACCAATACCCGGAACTCGGATCCTAGGTGACTCGAATGGAACAAAGCGTCGGGGCGGGATAGCCTAGACCTTCCATCCTTCGTTGAATATAGTCAACATTATAATAACCATATCATTCACAACAATATAATAATATGATAGCCCAAACCAAAGAGTAACAGGGTAACATTCGTAGCATCTTAAGCATGCATACTAAACAGGGGTTGTGCAACGAGCAATAGTAACATAGCAGTACATGGTTTGCTGGGAGGGGACATAGCTGTATCGGTTTAAGAGAGGCTGTAAACATGTGGTAGGATCAAACAACGAAGCTAACCTATACTAGCATGCAAACTATTGGTTATAATAGAATGGATCATAACTAATGTATAGTCCTTGCATGTTGATAATTCGGGTTCCGGAGGTGTAGGCGATCGCGAGCTCGCACCGTCTCTGAGAGTAACCGCGGGAGCACACAGGAAGGAAACACTGGAAAGCAATCGACGAGCAAGCATCTATTACTACGAAGCAATCACGAGCAATCAAAAACAAGAAAGCAACACGAGACAACACACTACGGTATCGCATCTATCGTTGAGAGCGGTTACTAACAGGTTAAGTGGAGTACTCGTCAAACACGACGACGATACCGCACATTTACGAAGGTTCAAGTTGTTTAGCTACACTATATGAGCAAAGGTTATTAACATGGCATCTCACCCAAGCATGGCATATCACACAATCATGGCAAGAGGTGAAGCATAAGTAAGCTATCTAAGCTAGTCAGTTTATGTGGGGCAAAGTCCTAAACATGCTTATCACTATTTACCCCACAAAAATTATAACGGTTGGTATTGTTTTCCCCTAAACAATATTTTATTATTTTACTAGCAAGCAAGAGCAGCATAAACACAATTTACATGAAATTCTAGTCAAGTTACATATAAAGAACACCCCAAACGGAGTTACGGTTAAAAAGTTATGGCAGGTTACATTTACAGTGGCATGCAATGTAAATAGCAAAAAAATAGCATGTAGACAAGTGCAAACATGGTAAAGAAGCACATTTTATTAATCTACACGAAAAACTAAGCAATTTTCATGTTTAAAGTGTCGCGGTCCGAGCTACCGTTAAGAAGATAATCGCATCGGAAAATTATAACTAAATCTGCCAAAATAATAACACAGAAACGGAAAAAAACGTCTAACAGGCCGAATCTGCCTAAACAGGCCTAACAGGGGGTGAGCGCTAGATACTATCTATCGCACACGGCGCAATACACTGAACTGGGCCGAGCCAACTTCAACAGGAAAAAAAAGGTGAGGGGGCGCTTAACTCATGGGCCTCGGCCCAAGATGCGGTGTGGGCGCATGATAGCCATGTCTCGCTCACGGGCGATGAAGAGGCGCTGGGCCGCGCGGGCGTTGACAGGATGATGGTGGCACGCTGGCCCACGTGGTGCGACGGTTGGGGCTGCTTCCTCGTTCCCGACGGGAACTGGCAGCGGCGGCACATGTCGCCGGCAAGCAGGTGGGGTCCGGGGCGGAGCAGGGAGGCGCGGCTGTCCAGATCTAGACGGGGCGAGGCCATGGCGATGACGGGCGGCGGCGCAGCTCGGAGTGAGCTCGGGCGGTGGGGTGGAGCTCCTCGGCCGTGAACTCCATGGCACGGCGGCGGTGACCCGCGACGACGGCGGCCTGCGTGAGACGGAGAGGAGCGGGGTGAGGAGGAGGGAGGAAGGGAGGCACGGGAGGAGGCGCCTCACCAGGGCGACGACCGTGTCGTGACGCGGTAGCTCGCCGGTGGCGAAACGGCAGCGGGGCGGCTCGGCTCCTAGGTCGGCGGTGGCTCGAGCGGCCAGATGGGCCTGGCGGGCCGCGACGGCTTGGCTCCAGGCCCTGCGGGCCCCAATCTGGTCTGGGAGGCTGAGGGGGAAGAACTGGATTGATTTGGTCCACTGGTTGACAGATCCGACGGCTAGAATTGACTAGGAGCTAGGGTTTCGGTGGTGGGGGATGTTTTGGGCAGATCTGAAATAGATCAGGGGGGTGGCTGAAATTTGTCTTAGGGGAAACCCTAGAAGGGCTAGGGGAGTGGTGGTCTTTATATACGGGTGATTGGCTGGCAGATTTACGCAAATGCCCCTGATCTCTCTTGCGCGCGTCCGATGCTCCATGTTTCTGACCGCTGGGAGTCCATACAACCTCCGATTCAGACGAAATCTCGAGCCACGTGCTCAGCGCGGTGAGCTGATGAATTCTACCTCACTTCGATAACATTCTGAAAACATTTTCCGGCGCCCAATAAAATAATCCATTTAATTATTAAATAGGGTTTTTCGTACCGATGGCGATGGTTGGTCTTGTGCCGGAAGTTGCGACGGTGCTCGGGTGAAACCCGGTGTAGCAACGGTCGTGTGCCATTTGGGAAAAAGGTTCAGTCAAACATCCGATACGAGAAAGGTGGGGAAATATTCACCGATTAATAATTCGGCGAAGCAAACACCGCAAACAATATAGGCAATCATCACAGCAACGCAACAAACAAAATTTTTAATTTTGGTGGAAATCCCGGGCTGTTACACTATGCTTTCATGTTCGCCACTATATTGTACGCTATGGCCCCTATTATATATTTGCTCATATATATAGAATCTTTTTTACAAATGTCATAGCCCAAGTCAAAGCCAAAATTTTCCCAAAAATTTGGACCTCCGAACATTTTTGCAACCCCGAAAATCTGTTCAGTGGTCTGTCCAAAAACAGCGAACGTCCATCGGTTTTCGGACGTTCGACATCCGTCGAATTTTCGACAAATCCTGGTCGCTAATCACCTATAGCTCCCTGCCTGTCGCGGTTCCCTTTCCAGCCAAGTTCGGAAATCCAGTACTTTTCGGACGTCCGACATGTCGGACGTACGAAACTCAACGGACGTCCGAACTTGGCTGCACTATATAAACTGTCCATCGGGTCGAGGGGAGCAGTTATCTCCCACTCGGCCCCCACATCCCCCATCCCCTGCGCCGCCGAAATCGCCTCGCGTCGCCGCCGACCTCCCGGCCTCCTCGGTGCTCGCCTACTCCTGATCCGCTCACCCCGAGTACTCCTCCTCTCGATCTATTCCTCTATCCAATTATTTTTTAGAATGGTGCCCGGATTTTTGCCTCATTTTGCATCTCCCTTTTCTAGGGTTTCGTGATGGTGAGGACGAAACGGTTCGCTCACAAGCATGCCGCTGGCTCGTACTCTCGGGGTATGCACTTCATACTCTGCACTATCCTTGGTTTCCCCGGTTCCTTTGTTTGTGATGGGTCCATTTGCTCATTCCCGTTATGTGTCTGTCTAGGTGGTTCCGAGGACTCCGATGAGCATGGTCGTCCTCTTCGAAAGGGTTTTAGGGGAAAACAGCCGTAGTATGTTGATCTCTCATCGGAGAGTGACCCCACACCCAGTGAGGAGGATCTTGACTTTGAGGATGAGGTTGAGGCTGACGATGACTTTATTGTTGAGGATCCTCCTGAGATGGCTGCTCGCCCTGCTGCCACATCCAAGCCCAATCTTGGTGTTCGTCGCAAGGTTCGGGCCTCCTCCTCGGCGTCCAGGGCTCAAGATGATGAGGCCCCCAATGATGCACCTCAGGTGGCTAGGGTTCACATCTCCTGTGAGCCTGTTGTTGCCACTGGAAGCCTGGTGGTTGACTATTCCAAGATGGCGCTTGATGACTATCGCAAGCTCCGCCGTGAAAACCAGTATGATGCCCCTCGGGATTGCCTGGATACCCGGTTTAGGACCAATGTGCAGGCCGATATTTTCACCTCTGTGGCAGTTCGTCAGGGCCTTACCAACTCACATGCCTGCATCCCTCTCGAGTTCATCCAGAACCATTCGTCCAAGTTCCCAGGTGTGATGGACATTGTGGACTCCATGGGTCTTGCTCCTGTCTTTAGCCTTCAGCGTGACTAGAACACTGACGCCATTCTCCAGTTCTACGCCACATGCTATTTTTAGAACAGAGAGGTCACATGGATGACTGGTGAGCACCAATACACTACCTCATTCTCTCAGTTTGCACGGGCTCTTGGCTTGCGCTCTTCTGACCTTCAGATTCACGCAAACAACAAGGAAAATCCAAAGGGGATCAATGATTGTCTCTGCTTTATTAGCTCTGGCCTTGAGGGCGATGAATGCTTGAGGAAGCCCAATGACATATCTATTTGGAAGCAGCCATATCAGTTCCTTTATCAGTGTGTGCTCCGTACTCTGTATCCCAAGTCTGGGGATAAGACACACTGCAGCAGCTCTGCTATTTCTCTAATGTGGCTCATGCAGGCGACCCCCACCAAGCGTCTTGATGTGGCTAATTATATCTGCCATGAGATTCGGATGGCCAGCTTGAAGCTTCACCGTCACTACCCTCCTTCCCCATACATTATGGCGTTCATTGAGTCGATGATTCCTACACCGCTAGAGATTAACAACCCCACTCCATGTGGGTCATTCCTGAGCACATGTATTTCACTGCTCCTGCGGTTCAGATGACCAGGCATGTGCCCATCCACACCATTATTGGAGGTGCTCTTCACCGTCATACTTCTGAGCAAACTCCTATGCGCCGCATTGCACAGTTTTTGGGCAAGTCCCAAGCTGCTATGATGAGGGCCATCTTGTTCAATTGCCACTCCAACCACACTGTGGTCTCCAACCTGATTCGGTCCAAGAACTCTCTGAAGGCCCGTCTTCACGCAGCTGGCGAGGCCAATGTCAGTGACGACAAGTGTCTTCTCGATGCCCCTCCTGTTGATCTAGGCTTCCACTTCCCCACGGGCCCGGAGTGGGCTGACTTCTTCCCTGAAGACCCTGGAGCGAGCGGCAGTGGGACTCACTAGTTGGTCTTCATTGGTGCTGCCCCTTTTTGGTACTTGCTGCCAAAGGGGGAGAGACATATGTATCCAGTTTTATTTATGGTCTCTAGGCGTCAATTATGAGTCATGAGATTGTTTGGTTTGTTAAGACTTTTATGTGTATTGTGTGTGATCATACTACTATGTTAGGTCGTTTATGTGAACCTTGCGACCTTTGGTGTTATGCATGATGTCGTTTTATGTGTCTTGGCATAAATATTATTGGCATATGATGTTGTGGTCATATATGGTTATCTTGTGCTTGCAATTCACATTGCCATCTTCATATATTGCTAGCTTCAAATGATATGACCTATGGTTTGTAATATTGCCTCATAATCATGGTGATGGGACTTCTCTCAGTTTGTGCATCTTGCTTAAAGTAAAGAATCTTATATGCACTTATTGATGGGGAGTTCATAAAAAAACTTGCTCCCACTAAAGCTAAATGTGTATATCATTGGGATCTATATGTATGTTGTCATCAACTACCAAAACGGGGAGATTGAAAATGCAATCATTCCCTTAATCATATTTTGATGTTGATGACAATATATATATAGGGGACTAATAATGTTTGTCAAGTATATCTCAGGTATTAGTCCTTGGATCGTTGTGGTGGTGGATCATGGACCATTGATATTATCAATATTTCAAGATATGGAACCAATGAAGTTGAAGCGTCAGTTTTTCCGGTTATTCTTGAGTATAGGGATCCCCGAACTATTAAGAGGGGATCAGTGGGGATGTGTTTAAGATTTGCTCAAATCTCTTTAAAACAACACAACACAGAATAAATCTACAAAATTAACTCTGTCCTCACTCTCGGACGTCCGACACTTCACGATTTCAGATGTTCATCATGTTTCGGACGTCCGACATCCCGCTCGTAGAGTTCATTCGGCAAGGTCAGTAGACCTGCGAATTTTGCTGGACTTCCGACATGTTTCGGACATCCGACATTTCGGACGTCCAAAACCCAACGGACGTCCGATACTTTGCGACACACATTATGCTCAAAAGGTCAGTAGGCCTCCCAACTTGGACGGAAGTCCGACGGCCTTCGGTCGTCCGACATGTCGAACGTCCAAACCCCGCCGGACGTCCGGTACCTGGTTCACTGCCTACTACTTGCCATCCTTCACTGTGTTCGTCAAGAATATTTCGAACGTCCGACATATTTCGGGCGTCCGATAGTTGGAGTTCAGACGTCCGACATTTATCGGACGTCCCACATTTGTAGAGCTTAATGCTCCAACGGCCACTTCAGCCCTTGGACTATAAATACCCCCTCACACCCACTTGTGAGGGTTGACCACTTCACTCCAAACACTCATAAGAACACAAGTGCTCCCTCTCACTCTCTCCTTCACCAAATCTCAGATCCCGGAGAAATTCTTGAGAGTTATTGTCGGATCTTTCACCCAGTGATAGATCGGCCCTTCCCCATCTTTCAACCAAAGCAAATGGCATTTTGAGCAAGTCTTGAGAATTCACCATTGATCTTGTTACTCTTGGAGGTTGGAGACTCCTAGGCGGGTAGGATTTCTTCGGAGAGGAATTGACTATTATGATTACCACCATTGAGTTTGTGAGGGTTTGGTGACCACCTTTAAGGTCAATGGGTAGTGGTTGGGAATCACCTTCGTGGTTTTATCTCAAGGGGAATAGAGTGAGCCTTCGTGGCATTGGTGTGCCTTCATGGTTTCACCCAATCTCTTCAAACGGTGAGTAGCTTTCCTCCAAGGAACTGAACATCAGGATACATTGTTGTCTTCGCGTCATTTGGTTATCCCTACTCTTTCCCCTTTTACTTGCACTACCTTGTTGTTACCTTGTTGTTTTTCCATCACTTGCTTTATTATATTGTGTTTGTTGTTTACCTTATCTTATTTAGTCCACCTTTGCAATTTTTAGACACATCTTTATCTTCCGCATTATTGCCTAAAATTGCTAAGTAGTGTTAAAATTTGTAATAAGACCAATTTAACCCCCCCCCTATAGGTCTATATCGATCCTTTCAACCCAGTGTTGGTTTCTATCTTATGATGTCGTTGAATTGCAGGTTTATACCCATATTTACAGTGCCCAAAAAATTCCAAGAAAAATACATAAAAAATCAGCGTAACGGAAGCTTCCAGAAGCCCGAAGGACAGCCGGAGGGGGGCCACCCCCCTCCCAGGCGGCAACCTGGCGTGGCCATTGGTGGGGCCGCGCCCACAGGCATCATGGGAGGAGGACACCTCTCCCAGTGTCCCCCTTCGGCCTATATTTACTTCCCGATGCAGAAACCCTAAAAAGAGACCTCGCATCGCGAATTTCACCGTTGTTCCGCCGCCGCCGCGATCCCGAGATCAGGACCACCAGAAGACCTCGTCCCGGCACCCTGCCGGAGGGAGGATTCATCTCCGGGAGCTTCTTGATACATCCCAAACGTATCTACTTTTCCAAACACTTTTTCTATTGTTTTGCCCTCATTCTTGCATGATTTGAACTAAACTAACCCGGACTGACGTTGTTTTCAGCAGAGCTGCTTGTATGGTTTTATTGTGTGCAGGAAAATGGATTTTTGGACATCTCAGAAAATTCCCAGAAAAAATACAGAAAATCCACGCACCCGGAGGGACCTATGACCAGAAGGTGGGCTAGAGGGGAGCCAAGGGGCCCCAGGCGCCCAGCTGGCGCGGCCACCCTTCTGGCCGCGTCGGGTGGCCGCCTGGGTGGATCCCATCCTCTCTGGTGACCCACCTTGGCCCCTATTTATTCTCGTGACGAGGAAACTCCGAAAGATAAGTCATTTTCTAGAACCCGTCGCGGAGCCGCCGCCACCCTCTGTTCTTCCTTGAGAGGCTAATCTGGAGGCTGATTTGGCCTCCGGAGAGGGGAGATCGTCGCCATCGCCATCGTCATCACCATCACTAATCCATCCTCCCTCCATGACTTCTCTTCACATGTGTGAGTAATTCCCTGCTGTAGGCAAAGGGGATGGTAGGGATTGGATGAGTTTGATCATGTAATAGTTCGTCAGATTGTTGGGGGCATGTTGCCTATCATCTACTATGGTGTTTATCATCTTTGCTACAACTTGTTTCTCTTAATGTTTGTCACTTTGGGCCCGAGTGCCATGTTTTCAGATTTGAACCACTTGTGGTTTCATGAGTATATTTATGCTCTTGATCCTATCTATGAGTTGTATGAACCTATTATGGTCCGGAACCGGCGATCCCAAAAGTGACATCTTGGGACACCAAAGGGGACGGTACATAATTTGAGGATTCCATGTATCCATTGAGTTTATTGCTTTGTTCCGGTGCTCTTTGACAGGAGCACCTTAATCTCCATAAGTTCCCTTTGGCCCCGTTCGTAGCGGGATGGTAGGACAAAATATGTTGTGCAAGTTCTTATTGCAAGCACGCACAACTACCTACGGGATACATGCCTAATGTTTGATATTTTCCTAGATGATCATTGCTTTTCTGTGTGCCTTGCCCCGTGTTAGAATCTATTACATGTTCATTCTTATTCATGCAGCGCCCAACCATCCATCTCCCTAGCCTACAGTATTTTAAATCCTGTTGGTTAATACTAGTTTACTTCTGCCGTTTTACTTTTGTCATTGTCACCATCGCTACCACTATCATACCACAGTTGCTATTAATACTTTGTTGCAAGCAAGTATATTTCAGGTGCAGTTGAATTGACAACTCAACTGTCAAAGCTTATAAATACTCTTTGGCTCCCCTTGTGTCGAATCAATAAATTGGGTTAACTTACCTGCGAGAACACTACAATCGATCCCCTACAAGTGAGGGTCATCAATTATTATTTTCTGGCGCCGTTGCCGGGGAGCATAGCAATATTTACAAGTCTACTTGAAGTATCCTGCCTTCCACACTTCATCCGCTATGGGTAAGAAAGAAGACCCCAAGGTTCCAATCCTACCATCCACTACAAGAAAAGGTACCGTTCTGAGTACCAGTGATACGCTTGATTCACCTTCCGTTATAAGTAAGTTTGTTTCACCACTACCACCATATGCTACTTCTACTGAGTCTGTTACTATGTTTGACACTTTTGATGATGCTTCCACTACTCTTGATGATACTAGTTTTCTTGGTCACTATCTTGAAGCTCAGATTGCTAAGGTTGCAGCACAGTCCGAGACTGGGACTCCTGCCTCCTATATTCCTACGTGCAAAACTTTTGGTTATCCAAACTTAGATGAACTCAAGGAGAGGATCCTTCATGATGATTATATTACTCTTGATGATGATTTTTGCAGGGAACTCAAAGAGTGTGACGACTCTGACCCCGTTGTTGTTAAGGAGCTACTCGAAAAGCACTCCATGAAGAACAAGATTATTCCTGATCCTAAATTTGCCACATCTCCTATATGCATCACTGATCCTGATTATGATTTCTCTGTTGATCTTTCACTTATATCTACAGTCAAAGCTGACCCTTTTTATGGCAGAGAAAATGGCAATGCTATAGCACACCTGACCAAACTCGCCGAGTTGGGTAACCTATTTACTACTGATGAAAAGATACGAAACTTCTATTTGGCCAAGCTTTTTACTTTTTCTTTGAAGGAAGACACTAAATCATGGTACGATACACTACCCTATGGTTCCATTGAGAGTCCTCGAGACTTAGTTCAATTCTTTGTCGATAAATATTTTCATTCTCATATGCAACGTGCTGCTTTGCAAAGAATCTATAACTTTAAACAATTGCAGGATGAGCACCTCCCTAAAGCTTGGGGGAGGTATTGTGATTTAATTAAGGCTAGGAAGGGACATGAAGTCCCCAAGAATGAATTACTTGATATATTTTATGCTGGTCTAACCGATGAATCCAGATCCTATCTGGATAGCTCCGCTGGTTGTGTTTTCAGGGAAAGAACACCGGACGATGCCGAAGAATTAATGGGCAAGATTGCCAATAACCATGAAGATTGGTCCGTTCCTGAACCACCTCCACCACCGAAGAAGAGGGGCATGCTTGTTCTGAGCCCCGAAGATATGCAAGAAGCAAAGAAGTCTATAAAGGAGAAAGGTATTAAAGCCGAAGACGTGAAGAATCCACCGCCTATCAAGAAGTTGTGCGAGCCTACTACTCACCCTCCCTTGGTAGAGGTACACTCTCTATTAGACTTTACTGAAAATGACATCCCTAAAGGTAAGCCTCCCGATCAGTGCTTAGATGAGCTTGATAATTTTATTATTAAGCAAGACCATTTCAATAGGAGGATACAAAGTCATTTGCATGATAATTCTCTTTCTATAAAAAGTTTACTTGGTGTTATTGAAAGAACAGTTAATGATGTTAAATGTCTTGTCAAGAATTTTCATATGGTTCAAACTCAGCTTGAACAAATTTCTAATGTGCAAACAGATTTTCTCGCTAACAATGCCAAACAGGACATACAAGCTTATGACATCAAAACCAGGGGTGGAACACACACCCGGGACCCACTCTATCCTGAGGGGCATCCGAAGATGATCTAACAAGATTCTCAAGTACAAGTAGAAGACGAGATTGTTAGCTCTCCAAAGAAGAAAAAGAAGAAGAAAGACAAGGAGGCTGACAACTCCAATGATCCTATTACAAGTCAAGAACCTGTTGTTGATCCTAACAGCATATCTACCTCCGATGCTGAAACTGAAGACGGTGATGAGCCCGAAGAAAAGGATAAGGAAAAGGATGATCCTCCCGAGGTGCGATAAGAAGAAGCACCCGATAAACGCAAGAAATACACAAGATAACCATGGGTACAGAAACCCATGCCCTTTCCAGGTAAGTCTCTCAAATTTAAAGAACAAGAGCATTATAATAAATTTTGTGAATGGATGAAACCTCTTTTTCTTCGAATTCCCCTGGCTGATGCTATCAAGCTACCTCCCTATTCAAAATATATGAAAGATATTGTTACTAATAAAATAAAATTTCCTAATGAGGCAATATCTACTATGCTTGCTAACTACTCTTTCAGTGGCAAGATTCCTGAGAAGCTTGGTGATCCATGTATACTCACCATTCCTTGCTCCATAAAAAATAATTATGTCAAAACTGCCTTATGTGATCTCGGAGCAGGGGTGAGTGTTATGCCTTTTTATCCTTATAAAAGGTTAAGTTTAGATAAGCTAATCCCTACAGATATCTCTCTTCAGATGGCTGACAAGTCAACAGGCGTCCCAATAGGTATCTGTGAGGATGTTCCCCTTGAAGTTGCTAATTGTTTGATTCTTACAGACTTTGTTGTGCTTGACATGCCCGAGGATGGGAGCATGTCAATTATTCTTGGTAGACCTTTTATTAACACCGCAGGTGCTATTATTGATTGCAATAAAGGAAAGGTCATCTTCAACATAGATTATAAAGAACACACGGTGTATTTTCCGAAGAAAATCGACAAAAGGCATGGCCTTAATTCTATAGAGAATATCGAGACAGTGAAGATCGGAGAATGGGATTGTCCTCTACACGTGCACCACAAATACAAAACCATTATGATGGGGACAATTTCCATTAAAGTAAAGGTGCAATGATCACTTCATAAGAGGTAAGACTTTTCGCTCTATATATTGTCGGTTTGCTGGTAAGACTTGATCAACCTTGCTAGCTAGCATGTTTTATATAGGTAAAAAGTGGAGCTTGTTATGTTTTCATTTTCCTTAGCTTTTATTCTCTTTGCTGTACCAAGTTTTTATTATTTTTTAAGCTTCACCATTCTAATCACTGCTTCAAGATTTCAGAAAGTTTCGCAGCTTTTTGAACTCCGAAGAATTTTCAACAGTGAAGTTTTCAGAAAAATTCCAAAAAATTCAGAATAAAAATTTCCATGCCGGGATGGACCCAGAGACACATGGGGCTGACCAGGAGGGCCACCAGTGGCCTAGGCGGCCAACTGGCGCGGCCACCCCCCTGGTCGCGCCCATAGGGCGCCTGGGGCCCACAGGCCCCATCTTCAGGTGAGTCTTGTTCCTCTCTTTCCCTTTCTTCCCCAAAACACGAGTTCTGCACCTGGAACTTGCGTTCTTGCTGCTCTCCGTCCAGAATCTCGATCTCTCTCTACGACCCATCATTTGAGCTGATATTTTGGGCAAATACTCCCTGGTAAGCAACTCCTCCACCCCTCCAATTAGATTTTTGATTGGTGGCTTCATTTGTGAGTATTTAGTAGTTCTTGGTGATGTTTATATGAGCTTGCATGCATGTGTAGACATTTATTTTCCAGGTTTTGATGCAATTTTATGCCTTAGGTAAGTGAGTAGAGTAGTTTTCCTCAACTCGCTTTGTTTAAATCCTTGTTTTTTTGAATTGTCAAAAATTTCATAAATGAGTTTGCTAGGAAAAGCAAAGGGGTGGCTTGGGAAGAAAAAGACCGAGCGCTCCGATCGAGTCACTAGAGATGCAGCTTCACCCTCAGATGCTAGGGTGAGCTACAATGAAGATCATGTGCCCCTAGAGTTGTTGGAAGATACGAGTCCAGCATGCGCAATGATGTATCCATGCGATGAATTTCTGGAAGCTGCAGGAATTAAGGAGGATTTTTACAGCCTTTGCGCCAATGCAGGTTTGAAATGGCTAGCACTATGCCGTGTGGTACAATACAAGAAGCTCACCTCCTACTTTGTTAATAGCTTTTGTTACAACCATACTGCTGGAACCGTCGAGTTCAAACTTTATAATAATCTTATAACCATGTCTTTGGCACAGTTTTGTGATATAATAGGTGTGCCGAACGCTGGTCAGACGGCGAGGATGAACACTCATCCTTTTGAGTTGAGGACTCTCTTGAACTCCCTTTGTAGCCAGGAGGAGAGCAACATTCGGCGTACAAAGATTTCCAGCATTTTATTCTCCCACATGAGGTATTTCGCGTACTTTATTGCTAGAGGGGTGTTGGCTCGTAACAACTCGAGCAACGGTTCTGCACCAGATTTCGTTATCTATGCGAACGCCCTCTCTGATAGGAATGATTATAATGTGGGTGCCTTAATTGCTCGACGCCTTATTACGAACAGTAACAAGGGTGATTTATTTGGTGGTGTTTACGCCACACTTATCCTTGAGTCTCTAAACGACACCCCACATCCTGATGATGTTCCCTTTTCTTACGCAAGTCTTGATCTTGCTGCTATGAAGAGGCATAAGTTTGTTACCATGACTTCCCTGTTTTGTAACCTTGTTTATATTTTGAGCTTTGAAAAGACCATTACTTGTGAGATTCGTCTACCTGCACCACTTTTTTTTGATCACACACGCAGGAACGGATGGTCCTGCAATGATTTCCTGTTCGATGAGTTCATGGACCAGTATCAGCTGCATAACCCCATGGAGGGGTTGTGCCCGACGAGGAGGAGCATGGTGAGTTCCCACCTTTCCAGGGGGAGACCGTCACCTAGCGTGGTGAGGGTTCTTCTTCTGCTTGGAGTGCAGGACCTTCCTCATGGGAGGACCCGAGGACTTCGGTGTACGCACCGAAGGGCTCATACGACTCTTGGACTTACCCGTATCACCCCGGAGCAGGAGGCTCCTGGGGGCAGTAGCTGCTACCAACTTAGGCCAAAAGCCTAAGCTTGGAGTACGTGCCCTTCTCGCCTTTCCATTGTATTATCCGTTTTTTATTTTGTTCGCTTTGATCTTTTCGAAGTTTTTTCCCGTTCTTCTTTGTTCTCTTAATTTTCAAAAACAACAAAAAGATTTTTCTTTTCTTTTTCTTTCGTTAAACCTTTAAAAACCCAAAAAGATGTCCTTTCTCTCTTTAGTTTGCTTTGTTTTCAGAGTTCAGCTCGAGTCCGTGATGGCATTTGGTTATATATTTCCCACGTTCGGTCGTGCAAGCGACAATGCAGTAATGATGAAGATCGGCGGAAGGGAAGCAATAAGGAAAACCGGTATGAACTCTTCTTGTTTATACTTTTGTACATATGCATGTACTTATTATCTAGAGACCAGCTTGTAGTGACATAGTGCTATGTTTACAATGCTTTCCCAGTGTTCATGATTTCTTTGTGGCTGGTCTCAAATAGCTATAGTGCATAATTTGTTGTTGAAATGATTTACATGCATTGCATTGTTCATGGTTTGGCATCTTGAAGTGGTATTTCCCTTCGGAGAATTTTTGGATTGACCTGGTACATGTTCACACATGTTTATGGCTTAAATTTCTATCATGCCTTGATGACCTTTTTATTTCAAAATAGTTATATCACTTTCATGCCCGATTCAATGTTGCTTTGTCGCTCTGCATGATTATGACAATTATTGCTCTCTAGTTGGTCGCTTCGCAGTCTCTTGCTAGCCGTTGCTCGCACTAAGAGGAATTCTGCTTGTGTATCCAAACTCCTTTTCAAACCAGTTGTTCCACTTGAGTCCACCATACCTTCCTATATGTGGTATTTACCGGCCACTCCTAACTTAGACTTTCTTGTGCCATCTCGAAATTTATTCAAAAGCTTCCCTTTTGTAACCGTACAAGCTCATGGTGCGGTGAGGGAAAATCAGTATCTACCATGCCAAAAATATTTTGACGGAAGTTCTAACTAGTCAAATTTATATAAAAAAAAGAGTTACACCTCCCCCATACTTGATGATGGGATGAAATGGACCAAATGCCGCTAATGATAGATGGAACGATATCCTCCTTCCATACTTGAGGACAAATAAAAGGTTCCATAGACCATCAAAGGATTTATGGATAAAGGAACAAAAGTGTAAGCAAAAGCATTAATATGGTTGGCATGGGAGATATTGAGAGACCTTTACCATTCACCGTTGACTGGAAAGTTACACTCCTCAAAAGAATTTTGTCTCTGTTTTCAAAACCAAGAGCTCTGGCACATGTTTAGTCTTTGTTTCCAACCACGAGTTTTCAACCTTGCCATCAAAAAGCCATGGTTCGAGAGTCTCCCCTTCTTTCTTCAAAGCACCAACTATTGAGAGCATAATTTTCATTCTTAGTGTAACATGCATTGTCCCAAAGTATTGCATTGTCTTCTGCATGATTGTGATATTGCTAGTCTGAAATTCTTAGTTCTAGTCTCCTTTAAAACTCCGGAGGAGTTTCTGCATTTATGTTTTGCTTCACTCATGGAGGCTAGCGAGATGCCACTCTAATATGTTCAGGCTATGTGCATTGTGATCTTTTCTTGATTTTCGGCAGCATATTTTTTACTTTTGGTTGTTTGTGATTGATCACTTGAAAGAAGGATTGCTTCGTGCATTGTCCTCATAGCGCTGTTTCGATACTTGCTAAACTCTTTTCGTAGTACCGGCTTATATACATCTTATGAAGCAAAAGAGTTAGTCAAAGTTTTCTTTGTCGCTTCCAGTTCGTTGAACTGAATTGCTTGAGGATAAGCAATAGGCTAAGCTTGGGGGAGCTGATACGTCCCAAATGTATCTACTTTTCCAAACACTTTTGATATTGTTTTGCCCTCATTCTTGCATGATTTGAACAAAACTAACCCGGACTGACGATGTTTTCAGCAAAGCTGCCTGTATGGTTTTATTGTGTGCAGGAAAATGGATTTTTGGACATCTCAGAAAATTCCCAGAAAAAATACAGAAAATCCACGCACACGGAGGGACCCAGGACCAGAAGGTGGGCTAGAGGGGAGCCAAGGGGCCCCAGGCGCCCAGCTTGCACGCCCCCCCCCCCTGGTCGCGCCGGGTGGCTGCCTGGGTGGGTCCCACCCCCTCTGGTGACCTACCTTGGCCCCTATTTATTCTCGTGATGAGGAAACTTAAAAAGAGAAGTCGCTTTTCCAGAACCCGTCGCGGAGCCGCCGCCACCCTCTGTTCTTCCTCGGGAGGGCTAATCTGGAGGTTGATTTGGCCTCCGGACAGGGGAGAACGTCGACATCGTCATCACCATCACCAATCCATCCTGCCTCCATGACTTCTCTTCACATGTGTGAGTAATTCCTTGCTATAGGCAAAGGGGATGGTAGGGATTGGATAAGTTTGATCATGTAATGGTTCGTCAGATTGTTGGGGGCATGTTGCCTATCATCTACTATGGTGTTTATCATTTTTTCTACAACTTGTTGCTCTTAATGCTTGTCACTTTGGGCCTGAGTGCCATGTTTCCAGATCTGAACCACTTGTGTTTTCATGAGTATATTTATGGTCTTGATCCTATCTATGAATTGTATGCACCTATTATGGTCCGGAACCGGCGATCCCAAAGGTGACAGCTTGGGACACCAAAGGGGACGGTCCATAATTTTAGGATTCCATGTATCCATTGAGTTTATTGCTTTGTTCCGGTGCTCTTTGACAGGAGCACCTTAATCTCCATAAGTTCCCTTTGGCCCCGTTCGTAGCGGGATGGTAGGACAAAAGATGTTGCGCAAGTTCTTATTGCAAGCACGCACAACTACCTACGGGATACATGCCTAATGTTTGATATTTGCCTAGATGATCATTGATTTTCTGTGTGCCTTGCCCCGTGTTAGAATCTATTACATGTTCATTCTTATTCATGCAGCGCCCAACCATCCATCTCCCTAGCCTACAGTATTTTCAATCATGTTGGTTACTACTAGTTTACTTCTGTTGTTTTACTTTTGCCGTAATCACCATCGTTACCACTATCATACCATAGTTTTTATTAATACTTTGTTGCAAGCAAGTATATTTCGGGTGCGGTTGAATTGGAAACTCAACTTTCAAAGCTTATAAATACTCTTTGGCTCCCCTTGTGTCGAGTTAATAAATTGGGTTAACTTACCCGCGAGAACACACTACAATCGATCCCCGACAGTTGAGGGTCATCACTTCTCCACCACCATGAGCGCTTTCCTAATGTGCCGTGAGTAGTCCTCCTTGGACCATGGGTCCATGACCAGTAGCTTGTGCTTTAATTCTTAGCCCTTGTGAGTTGCCCTACATGATCAAGGCACTTATGTAATCTTTCCGTTGTTGCTATGTTGTGTTTGCTGGGATCTGATGGATTATGAGATTATGTTCAGATCGTGATCAGTTATATATTTGGTTCTCCTTTTATATTTTTCTTGAGTAATTCTTGCATCTTCTCCGTTGCTTTTTATTGCTTTGGCCAAGTAGTAGATAGTAACTCCCTGATGTCTAGCTTGAGTGACAGAAACATGAGACTAGGGGATGTGTTGTTGCCACCAGGGAGAAAATAATGGTGCTTGTAATCATGGTTGCAAGGATTGTTTACCTTACGCAAAGTTTGTTAATGCAGTTATCTGTTGCTTTGGGTTTGCACTTTGGGTGGGGCTCACAACTTAATACCAGCGAGATGCTCTGGATAGATATCTCAAGGTGGATTATTAGTGAGTAGATGTTGATGAATTGTCAGAACTCTCTGTTAGGTAATGTGCTAGGGTTAGCAAGTCACTTGCATCATGTTAAAAATTTCAAAAGAAATCTTTGAAATCAAATTCAAAAGCAAAATGGGAGAAGGAAACCCCCAGATGAATTAATTCAAAAGGCCAGATAAAAATCTTCTCCAAAAATTCATGTTAGATTTTTGAAAAGTCTTATAAATGAGTGTGATCACATATCAAGTGATGTGGGACCCATCCCATGCTCATGGATTTTTCAAATATTCAAACAGTGCCTTGGAATTAATCAAAAACCCCTATTTGAGTTAAGATTCAAATTATTTGAATTTTAAAAAGTGCCAAACTTTACAAGTGGCTAGTCTACATTATTATGAGGCCATATAAAAAGTTCTAGCATTTTAGAAAATGGCTAGGTATTTATTTTTGCTAGCCAAAACAAATGTCAGAAAAAAAACAGAAAAGGAAAAGGCAAAGAACTTACCTCTCGCCCAGGGCGAAGCCCACCTCCTTCGGGTCGGCCCAGCCCACCCGAAGTCCTCTGTCGTCTACCTCCCCTGCCCCCAAAGCAGCTCGCTGGAGAGGCCGAGCACGCCGTGGACGCCACCTCAACGCCCAGGGGCTTCCAGGCCTCCCGAGGACTCCAAAGTGCGCCACGGAGACGCCCTCGACTCCCTCCTCCATTTTCCCCACCTCGGCTCACTTTCCCCTCCCTCCCAGTGCGATTCCACCGACGCCCGCGAAGAACACCGGAGCACCCCGCCATGGATTCCGCGGCCAACATCACCTAGAGATCGAACAAGCGTGTCCCCCGTGCTCGCCTTCATCGGCTTCGTCGACTAGCAGAAGGAGGCGCCCCAATTTGGACCAGAGACGACGCAGGCTTCTTCGAATCGTCGCCGGCCGCCGGAGATTGAGTTCGTCGCCACCAGCCCATCCCCGCGCCCGCTGACCTCTGCCTCGAGTCCGCGGTGAGCTTCTAAGCTTTTCCCCCAACCTGGAGCATTCCGGTTCGAACTCTAGCCCATTCTGCCATGGTCGCCGAAGAGCAGTGCCGCCACAGTCGTCATCGGCAAGCCACCGTAAAGCAGCCGAGCCCGCAACCTTGTCCTTCGTGTTCCCCTTCCTCTGCTGCGTCGATCTAGCCTATCCCCTCTCTAAATGGCGTTCAGTAGCGAGCTTTGACTCTCCGCCGTGCTTCTGCCGCCGCAAAACTCAATGTCGGCGTCGTTCTGGTAACCCCCCGTGGCCCCGAGGTGCGCAGGCGAGTGCGCGCGGGCACGGCCTATCGTCTGGTGGTCGCAGCGCTTCTTTTGGACGCCGGATGCGTCGACCCCGTGCAGCGCCGCCGCGGTTGTGGTCACCGGCGGCTAGCCGCCGGCAGGTCCGACGTGGCCGGGGTGGTTAACCCTTAACCCACCCCCTGGGTCACTTACAGGTGGGCCCAGCCCCCTCTAATCCTCTCTGTTAGATTAATCTAACAGGGAAATTAGATGAGAGGCTGACAGCCCTGGCCCACTGGTCAGTTTGACCGGGGTCAAAACCCCCCTGACGTCATGCTGATGCTGTGCTGGCGCAATAAAAGAATTTCCAGAACAAAAGAAATCAGAGAAATTACAGAAATTCCAGAAAAAGGCTGAAACTTTGAAAATTCATAGAAAATTCATATCAACTCCAAATTGGACAAATAATATATAAAAAATGATCAGGAGGAAATAAGCTATCCAAATATCAAACTTTCAACCATGTTTGAGTTGAATTTAAAATGTGATCAGTAGCATTTGCTATTTGATTTAAATGGAATTAATTCAAATTCTTTTCAAATGCTTTTGCATTTTGAACCATGTCAACATATCACATTATACTTGAACTTCAGAGGCATATCATACACATTTTCAAAATGGTTCAACTTGATCAAACAATGTCAATTGCAACTTGGCTAAAATGAACTCGAATTGGAGTTTGACTTTGCAATTCAATTTGCAATATACTCCATTTAAATGGAATTGCTTCACACATCAAAGAATATACATCAAGTTTCAACCTTCAACCATGTGATTGTGCATTGTATTTACTTTGCTACCTTGTTTGTTGTTTGTCGAGTAGAGGTGGAACCGGAACAGGAGGCTGCCCCCTTCGTTGAAGACCCCGAACCCGAACCTCGTCAGCAAGGCAAGCAAACCCCCATTGATCATGTCGATAAAATCCCACTTCCCTCTCATGTCTCGCTTATGCATTGTATAGGATGATTACCATGCTATGTTTCTACCGCATAGATGAACCCATTCCTTTGCATGACCTATCATTTGTCACAGTAGTAGGCAAACCACAATCCTAGCAACTGTAGGAGTTTATTGATATCATGTGGCACCTGCAATTGTTACTGCTTATTGCATGCTTAGAGTGATACAATGATGTTACTGTTATGTGAGTCGGGATGGTAGTGATCATGATGATGTTGGTGGAAAGGTGTTGGTGAATCTACCCTAATACAAGGTGAACGATGAGAGGTTGTGTAGGAGTACACAGTGGGTTGTCTCGTTGAACACCGCCCTAAGTCCGAGTTCTTGTGTGGTGATCCAAGATGAAGAGTACAACCACACATTGGGCTCACTGATCCCTCTCAGCTTACTAACTCATCCCTTTCGATGTCCAGATGTCGCAATAGTTCGGAGTTCTGGTAGGTTTGTGGCCTGGATGCTAAGTGAGAGAACGGCTCACCCGAGACCGGCTTATGCACCACGCACACATCACTTGGGTCCACTTCGGTAAACCGGCCGGGTTCACGATAGTGGTAGCCAACCCAGGTAGGCGGCTTTCTCGGACTAGATAGGCTATGAGGTAACAGTTGTGGTGAGCATCCTCGCCGACACTTCTTGAACGGTGTAGAGTACAAAGGCGGTAACAGATGATCATGTGTGTGTAGCGGTACACCCCTGCAGGGTTAACAAAACTATTCGAATAGCCGCGTCCGCGGTTAAGGACTGCTTGGAAATCTTAGCTTGATTATTAGACAACTTGAACTGGATACTTCTAAAACACACCAAGATAAGTGTGAGTGCTATGGCGTGCTTTCTCGTGGGGAAGTCGAGGAAGGAACCATAGTGGTGTAATTGTTTGGAGAAAGTAGTGGACTCGTGTACGCTTCTTACCTCAAAGTCTTGTACTCGTAGTCCAGGACTAGCCAAGTCAAAGCTGGCACTTCTGCAAGTGAACCCCACCTCCCTTTACCTTGATACATGTGCATGAGTAGTATAGCTCCTATGTAAGTCTTGCTGAGTACGACTTTGTACTCACGTTTGCTTATTCTATGTTTTAGATGAACCCACTGACCCCGAAGGTGGCTTCTTCATCGAGCTCGACGACTGAAGATCAAGCTAGTCTAGTCCCAGTCAAACGACTGGTTCCCTCGTGGAGGGCTTGTGTTTAAATAAGGCTTCTTAAGCCATTTGTTAAACTTGTCTGTACTCAGACATACTTTGCTTCCGCTTGTTTGTTGTAATGTTGGATCACATGCTTGTGATCTCTGTGTGCACTCTGTGAGAGTTATCAATAAAATGTATACTTTGTAGAGAATTGCAATGATACCTACTGTTCATACAAGGCATGTGTGTTGCGTGTATGTTTATAACATGCATGTCTTTGTATGGGTTTTCGAGAGCTTAGTTGTGATCTGGCTGGCGGTCTTTCATACACCAAGTGGCCCTTAGATGTGCGCAGCTTGGGGCATCGCGATGCGATTGCTCGAGACTCCGTCTCGTGCACACTTTGTGGTATGATCGAGCCCGCCCTAGACCCCGACTAAGTGATCGGGCTGGAGTAAGTCTATGTAAGAGTTATGAGATAGTCGATAGTATGGTTGAGGCGACTTGTCTTTGAATATGGGAGTTCATCCCCCATAACATTAGACTTGTGTGCGGACGATGAGGACCCATCTCAGTTGATCATCCGGCCTGGATGGGATACCCCTCACGTACGATGCTTTCCGAGAACGTTCTGTGCTTGGCCTTGTCTGCTTAGACAAGTGGGTACGGTTCTTGGCTCTCCATATGACTATGTCGTAGAGGGACTTGCATACGCTAACCCCGGGTCCCGACAGACTTGGTATCAGAGTAGGACTGACTGTAGGACTAGCAGCCTTGGCCGAAGTCTAGTCTAGCTTGCTATAGTTATATAGTTACTCTGGGTATATAAGGGAACAACGTAAGGCTTCTTTTTTCTCCTTACCCCCTTCGTTCTGAGTTCTAAGTCACCCTCATCTTATTCTACGGGAACATAGGACTAGGCTCTCCTCTGTCTGATTAGAACATCTCGTTGTTTGCTTCCTTGTAGCCGTAGGAAGGTTGTGTTCGGTTCGTTAGAGTTGTTGTGCTTCCTGATTTCTTACATCGTATGCAAGTGTTGTTTCTATGTTGTAAGAAATTGTCTTTTTCTTGCAATTACAGCCGTTATGCTGTCCGAGTCATTCCAGGTTTATCTCATAATCTGATGCATTTGCAAACTCCTTCTTTCTGTTTCAGATGGCAGATCTTCCCCCTCGGCAGATTGTTCGTTTGACCAGGTGCCTCGATGTGCGTGGCCATCCCGCCACGTTGATCAAGATGATGTCCTATGTGGGATATCGATGGTACCCTGAGTACACAGTTGAGGAGGAATTCCTTGACTTCAACCAGACCGAGTTCCACTGCATCGTCAGGATCTACCCGCACCACAATGGAGTCACTCAGCCTATCCACTTTGGACATGGCATTCGCATGACTGAGAACATGGATGTGCAGGATGCTGCATACTCATGTATTACCCTGCTGAGAGAGGAGCACACTATGCTGAGAGAGACCTCGTTCCGCTATATCCCTGTTGCACTTCCAGGAGAAGAGGGGTATTACACCGGACTCTACTCAGATCACTCTGCAGAAGATCCAATACTTCAGATGACTGCTAGGTTTTCTTGTGATCGAGATCGTGATGCACGCGCTCTCCGTTTTGAGCTTCACGCCACCCGTGTTCGTCTGTATCGAGCACTGACACTCTTGGCACCCTTCGTGAGTGTTGTATCAGTCAAGTATGATGCTATCTACCCTGTGAGGACTCAGATGCCTTCTCGAGTTGCTTGGCCCGAGATTGGAGGCATTTTTCCACCCCGTGGTCTTCTGCTTCCACCCTACGCTGGACCTAGGCCCCATCCTTGCCCAAATGGATATCAGGGTCCACAGGCCTCCGTGTTTTCCGATGGTCACCTTCAGCTACCGGGATACGCGGGTAACTTTTACGAGGACTACTATGGAGATGGAGATGAGTGAGACCGTCTGTGGTCTTACTTAGTGAGGATGTAGTAGTATCTTAGTATATCATACGCAAGGTGTTCTAAGTTCCAGAGGCTTAGATAAATAATGTATAGGAAGTCAGAGTGCCTCTGAAGGATGTATCATCTTCATCACGTTTGTATTAGCTTGGTGCTTGTACTAAAACGATGTATGGTTTGTATGACAGCTTGTGAATATATGGCTTGTATGCTTTTATCACCATGTTGTCAAGATGATTACTTCCTTTGCTCTGTAATCCTTCCAGTACTTCAATACCTTGTTTAGATTCTTCCAATCAATTGTGTTTGACTTTGATTTTCACCTTCAGGATGTCTCAAGGAACCCGTGGCCAGCTTGGTCGTGCCCAGGGTCGTGGGAATGAACAGGAGGAAGGCAACCTTCCACCCCCCACCCACGATGGCTCAGGTTCTGATGGAGGTTGAGAGGAACCGCCGAGACTCTCACCATTTGCTGGAGGTCATTGCCCGCAACACCACTCAGCAGCGCAACGAGTTGGTGTCTCTGAACAACTTCATCCGGCTTCATCCCCCGGTTTTCAGTTACTCCACCGAGCCCCTTGATGCCGATGACTTGCTTCGCCGCATCGAGAGGAAGCTCCAGGCAGGCCATGTTGCAGATGGCGACAGGGTCAGCTATGCCACTTACCACCTTGAGGGTGCAGCTAGCTCTTGGTGGGAGAACTTCCTGAACATGCATCCCGTTGGACCGCCCGCATCTTGGGATGAATTCTGCACTTCCTTCCGCGAGCACCACATTCCAAAGGGTCTTATGGACCGCAAGCGTGAGGAGTTCTGCAACCTCACCCAAGGCAG
Organism: Bromus sterilis; assembly: GCA_950022295.1. NCBI lineage: Eukaryota > Viridiplantae > Streptophyta > Magnoliopsida > Poales > Poaceae > Bromus > Bromus sterilis. The sequence continues at coordinate 240,337,959 of OX465598.1, read as the reverse complement.
AAGGACCATTGACGAGTTTAGTCATGAGTTCAACCGACTTGCTCACTATGCTACTGAAGAAGTCTCCACCGACGCCAAGAAGCAGGAAAGGTTCCGTCGTGGACTCAATTCTGGACTCCGTCGTGAGCTCAACCTACATGACTTTGCCACTTTCCAGGTCCTTGTCAACAAGGCCATCAAGGCAGAGGACATGAACACCCCCAATGACTTCCGCAAACACCCTAGGGACGATGGTTCATCCAGTTCCGGCTCTCAGAAGCGCAAGATCTGGATCCCTGTAACACCCCAGGGCCAGTAACAGTAATCACTACAGTGATCCCCTTGGTAATGATCATCACTGTTGTTAATCAAGCCATGGTCACCTTTGATCATAGCTCTGTCAATTCCAACCCTGATAAAATTTTCAAATTGGGTGGGTTATAAATCTTGCTCCAAGAATTTGGGAGATTATAAGTCACCTTGCAAATAAATAGACCAAGTCATACCTAGACTTTAGAATAATCCCAAGTCAATCATATTTATGAAACTACTAGTGGTGGGTTATTAAATTGTCCCTAAGAAATTAAAATAAAAGTGGAACATAAAGTTAAACTAAAAATTGTTAAAGACAATTTTATTAAATGCCTAATAATCTTTAGGCCACATTAAAATAATAGTGGGAATTGATTACAAGGTTTAAATATTGTAAACAAATCAAAACCATAACAAAACAGTAGCGTTTGACCCCTTTTAAATAAAACAAAATTGCAAATGAATTTAATTGATCCCCAAACTTTTTGTAGCACTGCTATACTATGTAGCACTAATATATGATCCAGTTACAACTTTGTATAAAATCATATGTTGGCTAATTAAAATATAGAAAGAAAAGCAAAACAGAAAAGAAAAATATTTAAGAAGAAACCTATCCTACACTGTGGGCGAGGCCCACCCCGGTCCATCTTCCTCCCCCATCGGCCCAGCCCAACCCCACCCCCCATCCCCTACCTCCTGTTCACGGTGGGAGCCGTGGCAGACATCCACCGTCCATGCCGTGGCCATGGCGCCGTGGAGGCCATCCCGCAGCCGCCTGCGAGGATAAAGACGACCCCTCCGCGCCCCCCTTGGCCGCCGAAACCCTAACCCTCGATTTCCCCTGTCCTCTTGCCCCTCTCTCAAATCGAGCTGCGCCCATGGACGAGGACGGCGACCTCACTGTCCTCTTCGTCACCGGCGTGGCCATCGCCTTCTTCCTCGTCAAGGATGGCGCTGGAGAGGACCGCGGCGCAGAACTACGCCTCCGTGCGCGAGGAGATGGACCGCAGATCCCCCTCAATGTCGCCCCTAACCCCTCCTTCCACGAGGCCGTCGGTGCCGTTGCCATCGATCTGCCTCGCCCCGGCCTTCCCCAACGCCACCGAGCCACCATAGCCCCCTGGTGAGCCCGCGCCTCCACTTCCCCCTCCAAGTTGCGCCACCCCCCGGCCCGTAGCATCCTCGAAGCCGCCGTACCCTTCCTTGCTCGCTGTCGGTCCGCCATGGCTGGGCGCGCGCGCTCACCACGCTTCGGCCCTGCACCCAGCTCGCCCTGGCCACGCCCCTGCCACTCATGGACACCCTAGAAGCCCTCCTAGTGAACAGCCGCAGCCTCGCTGCTCCCCTGCTCACCGCCTCTCCGGCGGACCTCGTCGCCGGCCGTCGCGGCTGGGTAGCCCCTGGTCTAATCCCCCCTAAATAAGCAAGACTTATATTAACCAGAGAGACCCCCCCCCTCTCATGTCTATGACCAGTGGGCCTAGGCCATTTAACTAAGTTAATAAAACTGTTGAAATAATCCCCCCCACAGTCTATGACACATGGGCCCCATGCCCTTAATTTAATTTAATGGTTTAATTAGCACATTTGTGAATGACAGCTGGGTCCCACTAGATTATTAGATTAATTAAATTGGATTATAGCAATGAGAGTATGACATGTGGGCCCCCTGTTCTGTTAATTAAATAAAATGAAATAAATACCCCTCCCTATGACAAGTAGGTCCCACTGGTCAGTTTGACCAGTCAAAGGGACTTCTGGATAATGTTAGAATTATTAATAAAAATAAATTCCAGAAATTGTTTTAAAATGATTAAAACTTAGAAAATCAATATCTTTTAATCCGTAAGTCAGATTCAAAAACTTTATACATCAAAATTGATCAGAAAAATATAACGGATACGGATATGCTATCCGTATGTCTACCACACCCCTCTAACACAACGAACATCGAACCGTCCCCCTCCGGACTGTCTGTCGAAAATTCCCGGTACCGATAAAAAGTACCCGGATGAATTTATTTCGAACACGAAAGTTGTCCGGAATGGTTCAACTAACACGGATACACCCCCCTTATGTTTGTCGGATGTCCACGACACCTCCGTCTTGATCCTTCCCCCTCCGGTCCCCCTGTCCGGTAATCATCCGGAGCCGGTAGTTCATCCCCGGATGAATTCCCACTCCGAGCAACGTACATTGCACTGCGTTAGAACCCCGTTAACATTGCATACGCCATGCTATTCATTTGTTTGTATATTATTGCTGTGTATTTACTGTTTCCTCCCCCCCTTAGTCTCCGGTAGACCCCGCTGCTACCGCCGACTACACCGCTGCCGGGTACGACTACTTCCTCGACGACCCTGCCCCTACCGTCGAGCTTCCAGGCAAGCAGAGCCATTCTCTTCCCCAGATATCGCCTATCTTTCCGTACATTTCTTGCACTAGGCATTGTTACTGTTGCTGCTACGTTACAATCCTATTCAATTGCATAGCCTGTTTTTGTCGCCCCTTGATGTACCTCTTTTATCCTATGCTGCCTATTATTATTATGCATTATTCAGCAGTGAGCCCTGCGCATTGTTAGCTAGGATTAGATAGAGGGCCGTGATCACTCAGGGGAGTGAACGCGGATACAAATATTATAACTGCACAGGTACGGTACAAAGCAGACACCGCCAAAGGCCCCTATCTGGGTTATGTCTAGTCACCTCAAGTGTGAGCTATCAAGGAGTAATCCTTGTACTCCACCCGAGGCTGACTTTGTCTTGCCGCCATAGGGTCCTGGACAGCGGTTGTCCTTAAAGGTAAGAAAGTCGGGCGACCCAACGGTGCCCGCGAGAGGTATATCGTCGGGAACGACAGGGAGGGTACGACCGACGTTACTGGCGTGCTTGGCCCCTGTTCGTATCTCGCGAGAGTTACCAAACCACGAAAGTCGAGCTCTACCAAGAGCACACGCGAGACAAGGTAAGGAGACGGTTCACCTTGTTGGTAACCGCAGTGACTTGGTGGGATGACAGGGCAGGCACCGATGTACTGGTGGTCCTGACTGCTGTCGTTGACTGCGGGTCGGTTAAGTCGAGGCAACGATAACGGTTGTCATGCGGGTTAATTAAAATGCTAAATGGTTCGGCGGATGTCTTGAGTAGCCTTTTGGCTTGTACGCACTACCTACACGTGGGATAAGGAGTGTGGGCTCCCCTGCATCGTAGTCTTGTTCGAGGGTCTTCAGACGTCAGCAGTACCGCGGGCTGATTGCCGGGAAGTGGTGTTGTCTTCTCTTGCTCGAGCGGTGTATTTGTATTTGCTTTGATTTTGCTTCACCGGCCAGTCACGCACCGTGCAGGAGTACGTTCGGGTTAGGGTCCAAAGCCCGGCGTACATAGGATATAGTCCGACGGATGACCTCTCTGTTGATTGCCGAAGGATGGGCTACTTTGTGTCGGATAGTTTTGGTGGAGCGTTCCCTAACAAGGTTCCCGCCACCCTGGAGATCCGAGCGTCGTAGAGTCACGCCAGTGCACCCCTGCAGGGAAGATTAATCTATTCGAATAGCCGTGTCCACGGTAACAGGACGCTTTATGCTGAAGCTGGATCTTACCACTAGAAACTATTACTATTAAACTGTATAGTTCCGGGTCTTCTTCCTCGCAGGGAGTCGAGGAGGGGAACTCGGAGGCATTGTTATTATTAAACTTTACAACTTATATTATACAATGTTGCAGCAACTTCTGCTACATTGTTACTTTATTGTTTTATATAAACTGTTTGCTGATTCTTACCTCATGCTGCAAGACATCGTCGGAAGATGCTAGTCTTCGATAGGCCTAGCTTCTCATCCTTATTCCGCTATCTGTCTTTCAGTCCACTATATACAGCCTCTTCTTTCCGTTGATACAATGCATAATGCTTAGTAGCGGACGTAAGACTCGCGGGTATACTAGATACTCACCTGCTTTATTTCCTTTACTGTTTTTCCTGATCGGCCGCTGCAGTCGACGTTGGAGTCCAGGAGCAGGAGTACCCCGGAGGCGGATACTACTACGTCGAGACCCCCGCTGACCAGGACCAGGAGTAGTTTCGGAGGCTCACAGGCAGGAGGCCTTGCCTTTTCGATCTGTATCTCTGATGTTATTTGTGCTAGCCTTCTTAAGGCAAAACTTGACTAACTATGTCTGTACTCAGATATTATGGCTTGTATAACTTATGTATTCGGGTCCGTGTGACCCCCATTTATTGTATCATATTGGATTATCCTTTTGTGTTTAGTGTTGTGCTGTGATATTCTCACCGTGGCACCCTAATCTCAGCCGTGTACCCTGCGTGTATGATTACTGTACACGGATTGATTTTGGGGCGTCACAAGTTGGTATCAGAGCCGACTGCCTGTAGGACACCCCCTTCCAACTCCTTGGTCGAAGTCGAGTCTAGTCTTTACAAAACTACTTTACTAACAGTGTCGTGTGGCTTATCGGCCCACGTCGCAAACTGGGTGGTATTAGGATCATTTTCTCCGTACCCTTACTCTGGGATCCTACTCTCTCATCCTTTCGGGTTAAAGATTTTGCTAACACTAACTTTAGGTTCTCGTGACTACTTCCTCCCAGAGAGCCCCGCATTACAGATGATCGCTTGCTTCACGAGAAGATTCTGAAGATTACTCTCCGCAAAAATTCCCGAGACCATATGTGTCGATCACCTTTACACTTCCCTGCCACCGATAAGCCCGTATGTATAACCACATACACCTTGCGTTCTTCCATTCAATCTCAGTTGCTCTTGTGTTCACAAGATGCAGCGGAATACTTCCGTTGTTTCAGGAATCCTTTTACCCTACTGCTTTGCAGCTTCTTTTCACCCTGCGGATAACTCCTCACATTTATCGAGGATCCGTTCATTCTAAGTGGTTCATGTTCCCACAATACTTTGAAATACTATTCGATCTCTCAACAATCCTCGGCAGCCTACTGCTTTGGAGATTCTCCTTGCCTGCTTGCACTATGTTTGATCCCGTTTGTCTTGTGGTCTTCGATGACCTCCCTTGTCCTTGCCATTCCGATCTTTTGAATCATCGTGTGCGCGAATGCACGCAGTCATCGGTTAACCCTATGAATTCTTTCTTTCGGCTCAGACGTCATTCCGGACATGAGTTGGCTCTCGGTAAATCACACCTGAATTGATTGACCGTCAGGCTTATATTCAACTTATCCATGTTTGATCGATGTATCTGAATCTGATGCAACGTTATGGAAATCATAATTCCTTTGTACTTAAGCGTCGAAATATTCAGATGCTTCTATCATCCGATGCCTTTGTATTCTTTCTTCTTACGGTTGAGTACCGATACTCACCCCAGACTCTCTGTACGCCACCTAACCTTTTGGTGGATTACCGCCTACCGTCCCCTTATGTCCTAAATCTTTGACGAATTCCCCCTGATACAAGATGCCTCCCGCTAATGGTATCATCTACTTCATGTCGTTATCCTTCTACTTTCGAACTTGTATCCTTCACTCTTGATGTTGGTTGTAAAGATTCGTAAAATGTCCCTATGGGTTGTATCTATGCTTCAGCCATCTGTGTGAACCCATGAACTTCTACGGGTCTTACTCTACTGGTGTTATGCCAGATAAAATCTTTTTAACGCTGTAAATTCATCGACAACGAGAAGTTAATGAAAGGTTATGCATTGAAGAAGTGGGAGTCGACCTTGAACTTGTGTTCATGCCCATGGACATGATGTAGAACTTATCATGAAAACTTCTCGTAAAGATAATTAACCCCCTTGGTATAAATTTTCCTACACCTATGAACCACCATTCTACCTTCGAGTGTTACCCCTGGTATCTCGAGGATATCATGCCTTTGCACTACATCTAATGAATTTTGATGGATCAATACTTTTCCTTGTCGTAACCACTCTATGGGTTCTTGGTTGTTGTCAACCGAGAACACCAAATACTTTTGCTTCACCATTCCGTTTGCTTGATGTCGCTGTTGTTCGATTGTATTTTCTTGAAACCTTTTGACATGATGTGTCGTGGTCATCATCGACATCTTGGCTTCTACCAAGTGTTAATTGGATTCATCGTGTGAAATACCATCCTTGCCCCTCGATGATTTGTGTTATCATCGATAACCTTCTTTGACCCCAGCCAATACAAACTTGATCATATGTATCTTGCCCTGCTTTCCCTTGGGAAAGATATGCACCTGATGCTTGTGTATCCACACATTTTCCTTTCATTGGTCTGTTTAGCCTTTCTTTTAATATAAATTATCCGAGCAGTGATAATTCCCTGCTGATGTAAACACTTCGGTGTACTACTTTGTCCGTACAACCTGTTACAATTGTTGATGACTTTTCGGTGACCACCGATGGACAAGAACTTTGCCAATTGGTCCGCCTTGTCTTAACGAGCAGGAAAATGGTTCTCTTCGTCCCTCGCCCTTGGCACTGATGTTGTTGCCGACATAGCTGACAAGCTGTTCTCAGACTTACCTTGCAACTTGATCGCATTGTTTGTCACCACCCTTCTTATTCAATGTGGGCCCATAACCCACAGTTCCACAGGATCAAAACCTGACTCTCTTGTACCTTTCTGTTCTCGAGGTTATTCCTCTTGATTGACCCTGTATGCTACTCACGAGTCCTCTACCTTGTGATATTCAGTCAGCTGTCAGACTCAATACTCATGCCTGATGCCCTGGACCCCTTTTCATCATCTGTCATCGGCATCGAATGCATGCCTATCCGCTTGAAATTTCTCATACCTTCTTTTGCTTCTCTCGATGTGTTTCCCTGTTTTTCAACTCGAGAGATACCCTATGCCCCATTCCCTTGGACAACCCCAGTTGATTGACCTTGTGTTGATTCGACCCCCCTAAGTATCCCCTCCTAGCCTATCCGTAGGTACGATGAAGCCCTAATGGAAGGATGACAACTCGTCGATATGCACTGATGCAGACAAAATGAAGGCATCAACGAGAAGGATTAACTTCTTCGAGAAGGACAACAAGAACTACAAGAATCGTTAGAATACGAAACCAAAGCTTTACCCCTTCCACTACCTTTTGATTCTCGGGACGAGAATTCTTGTAGTGGGGGAGATTTGTAACACCCCAGGGCCAGTAACAGTAATCACTACAGTGATCCCCTTGGTAATGATCATCACTGTTGTTAATCAAGCCATGGTCACCTTTGATCATAGCTCTGTCAATTCCAACCCTGATAAAATTTTCAAATTGGGTGGGTTATAAATCTTGCTCCAAGAATTTGGGAGATTATAAGTCACCTTGCAAATAAATAGACCAAGTCATACCTAGACTTTAGAATAATCCCAAGTCAATCATATTTATGAAACTACTAGTGGTGGGTTATTAAATTGTCCCTAAGAAATTAAAATAAAAGTGGAACATAAAGTTAAACTAAAAATTGTTAAAGACAATTTTATTAAATGCCTAATAATCTTTAGGCCACATTAAAATAATAGTGGGAATTGATTACAAGGTTTAAATATTGTAAACAAATCAAAACCATAACAAAACAGTAGCGTTTGACCCCTTTTAAATAAAACAAAATTGCAAATGAATTTAATTGATCCCCAAACTTTTTGTAGCACTGCTATACTATGTAGCACTAATATATGATCCAGTTACAACTTTGTATAAAATCATATGTTGGCTAATTAAAATATAGAAAGAAAAGCAAAACAGAAAAGAAAAACATTTAAGAAGAAACCTATCCTACACTGTGGGCGAGGCCCACCCCGGTCCATCTTCCTCCCCCATCGGCCCAGCCCAACCCCACCCCCCATCCCCTACCTCCTGTTCACGGTGGGGAGCCGTGGCAGACATCCACCGGCCATGCCGTGGCCATGGCGCCGTGGAGGCCATCCCGCAGCCGCCTGCGAGGATAAAGACGACCCCTCCGCGCCCCCCTTGGCCGCCGAAACCCTAACCCTCGATTTCCCCTGTCCTCTTGCCCCTCTCTCAAATCGAGCTGCGCCCATGGACGAGGACGGCGACCTCACTGTCCTCTTCGTCACCGGCGTGGCCATCGCCTTCTTCCTCGTCAAGGATGGCGCTGGAGAGGACCGCGGCGCAGAACTACGCCTCCGTGCGCGAGGAGATGGACCGCAGATCCCCCTCAATGTCGCCCCTAACCCCTCCTTCCACGAGGCCGTCGGTGCCGTTGCCATCGATCTGCCTCGCCCCGGCCTTCCCCAACGCCACCGAGCCACCATAGCCCCCTGGTGAGCCCGCGCCTCCACTTCCCCCTCCAAGTTGCGCCACCCCCCGGCCCGTAGCATCCTCGAAGCCGCCGTACCCTTCCTTGCTCGCTGTCGGTCCGCCATGGCTGGGCGCGCGCGCTCACCACGCTTCGGCCCTGCACCCAGCTCGCCCTGGCCACGCCCCTGCCACTCATGGACACCCTAGAAGCCCTCCTAGTGAACAGCCGCAGCCTCGCTGCTCCCCTGCTCACCGCCTCTCCGGCGGACCTCGTCGCCGGCCGTCGCGGCTGGGTAGCCCCTGGTCTAATCCCCCCTAAATAAACAAGACTTATATTAACCAGAGAGACCCCCCCTCTCATGTCTATGACCAGTGGGCCTAGGCCATTTAACTAAGTTAATAAAACTGTTGAAATAATCCCCCCCCACAGTCTATGACACCTGGGCCCCATGCCCTTAATTTAATTTAATGGTTTAATTAGCACATTTGTGAATGACAGCTGGGTCCCACTAGATTATTAGATTAATTAAATTGGATTATAGCAATGAGAGTATGACATGTGGGCCCCCTGTTCTGTTAATTAAATAAAATGAAATAAATACCCCTCCCTATGACAAGTAGGTCCCACTGGTCAGTTTGACCAGTCAAAGGGACTTCTGGATAATGTTAGAATTATTAATAAAAATAAATTCCAGAAATTGTTTTAAAATGATTAAAACTTAGAAAATCAATATCTTTTAATCCGTAAGTCAGATTCAAAAACTTTATACATCAAAATTGATCAGAAAAATATAACGGATACGGATATGCTATCCGTATGTCTACCACACCCCTCTAACACAACGAACATCGAACCGTCCCCCTCCGGACTGTCTGTCGAAAATTCCCGGTACCGATAAAAAGTACCCGGATGAATTTATTTCGAACACGAAAGTTGTCCGGAATGGTTCAACTAACACGGATACACCCCCCTTATGTTTGTCGGATGTCCACGACACCTCCGTCTTGATCCTTCCCCCTCCGGTCCCCCTGTCCGGTAATCATCCGGAGCCGGTAGTTCATCCCCGGATGAATTCCCACTCCGAGCAACGTACATTGCACTGCGTTAGAACCCCGTTAACATTGCATACGCCATGCTATTCATTTGTTTGTATATTATTGCTGTGTATTTACTGTTTCCTCCCCCCCTTAATCTCCGGTAGACCCCGCTGCTACCGCCGACTACACCGCTGCCGGGTACGACTACTTCGTCGACGACCCTGCCCCTACCGTCGAGCTTCCAGGCAAGCAGAGCCATTCTCTTCCCCAGATATCGCCTATCTTTCCGTACATTTCTTGCACTAGGCATTGTTACTGTTGCTGCTACGTTACAATCCTATTCAATTGCATAGCCTGTTTTTGTCGCCCCTTGATGTACCTCTTTTATCCTATGCTGCCTATTATTATTATGCATTATTCAGCAGTGAGCCCTGCGCATTGTTAGCTAGGATTAGATAGAGGGCCGTGATCACTCAGGGGAGTGAACGCGGATACAAATATTATAACTGCACAGGTACGGTACAAAGCAGACACCGCCAAAGGCCCCTATCTGGGTTATGTCTAGTCACCTCAAGTGTGAGCTATCAAGGAGTAATCCTTGTACTCCACCCGAGGCTGACTTTGTCTTGCCGCCATAGGGTCCTGGACAGCGGTTGTCCTTAAAGGTAAGAAAGTCGGGCGACCCAACGGTGCTCGCGAGAGGTATATCGTCGGGAACGACAGGGAGGGTACGACCGACGTTACTGGCGTGCTTGGCCCCTGTTCGTATCTCGCGAGAGTTACGAAACCACGAAAGTCGAGCTCTACCAAGAGCACACGCGAGACAAGGTAAGGAGACGGTTCACCTTGTTGGTAACCGCAGTGACTTGGTGGGACGACAGGGCAGGCACCGATGTACTGGTGGTCCTGACTGCTGTCGTTGACCGCGGGTCGGTTAAGTCGAGGCAACGATAACGGTTGTCACGCAGGTTAATTAAAATGCTAAATGGTTCAGCGGATGTCTTGAGTAGCCTTTTGGCTTGTACGCACTACCTACACGTGGGATAAGGAGTGTGGGCTCCCCTGCATCGTAGTCTTGTTCGAGGGTCTTCAGACGTCAGCAGTACCGCGGGCTGATTGCCGGGAAGTGGTGTTGTCTTCTCTTGATCGAGCGGTGTATTTGTATTTGCTTTGATTTTGCTTCACCGTCCAGTCACGCACCGTGCAGGAGTACGTTCGGGTTAGGGTCCAAAGCCCGGCGTACATAGGATATAGTCCGACGGATGACCTCTCTGTTGATTGCCGAAGGATGGGCTACTTTGTGTCGGATAGTTTTGGTGGAGCGTTCCCTAACAAGGTTCCCGCCAACCTGGAGATCCGAGCGTCGTAGAGTCACGCCAGTGCACCCCTGCAGGGAAGATTAATCTATTCGAATAGCCGTGTCCACGGTAACAGGACGCTTTATGCTGAAGCTGGATCTTACCACTAGAAACTATTACTATTAAACTGTATAGTTCCGGGTCTTCTTCCTCGCAGGGAGTCGAGGAGGGGAACTCGGAGGCATTGTTATTATTAAACTTTACAACTTATATTATACAATGTTGCAGCAACTTCTGCTACATTGTTACTTTATTGTTTTATATAAACTGTTGGTTGATTCTTACCTCATGCTGCAAGACATCGTCGAAAGATGCTAGTCTTCGATAGGCCTAGCTTCTCATCCTTATTCCGCTATCTGTCTTTCAGTCCACTATATACAGCCTCTTCTTTCCGTTGATACAATGCATAATGCTTAGTAGCGGACGTAAGACTCGCGGGTATACTAGATACTCACCTGCTTTATTTCCTTTACTGTTTTTCCTGATCGGCCGCTGCAGTCGACGTTGGAGTCCAGGAGCAGGAGTACCCCGGAGGCGGATACTACTACGTCGAGACCCCCGCTGACCAGGACCAGGAGTAGTTTCGGAGGCTCCCAGGCAGGAAGCCTTGCCTTTTCGATCTGTATCTCTGATGTTATTTGTGCTAGCCTTCTTAAGGCAAAACTTGACTAACTATGTCTGTACTCAGATATTATGGCTTGTATAACTTATGTATTCGGGTCCGTGCGACCCCCCTTTATTGTAACATATTGGATTATCCTTTTGTGTTTAGTGTTGTGCTGTGATATTCTCACCGTGGCACCCTAATCTCAGCCGTGTACCCTGCGTGTATGATTACTGTACACGGATTGATTTTGGGGGCGTCACAATCCCCAACAGTATGTTTCGCCAGAACAACCCACCGAGGCCATCCTATGTGGCGCCTCGTCCACCAACTCAGTTCCACCCAGCGCAACCAAACAACCCAGCTCCACGCACTGTCTTTGGAGCCTGTTACAAGTGTGGTCAAGCAGGCCACTACTCCCGCGAGTGTCCCCAGAACCAGCTCCAGAATCAGAATGCTCCACCCCGTGCCGGAGGCAACAACAATGGTCGTGGCAAGCCCCCCCAGAAGGTCTACACCACCAAAACCGCTCCTCCCGCCACTCGTGGACGTGTGAACCAGATTGCCGCCGAAGAGACTGACGACACCACTGACGTCATTCTTGGTACGCTCCCAGTCAATTATGTTCCTACTTCCGTTCTTTTCGACCCAGGAGCATCTCATTCATTCATGTCGGAAAGTTATGCACTTTGTCATGAGTTATCCTTTGTTGAATTGTCCACCCCCATGATTATTCAAACTCTAGGGTCAAGATGGCAAACTAGTAGAGTAAGCCATGGTAATCAAATTGCAATTGAGGGTTTAGTATTCCTTGCTTCCCTCATAGCCCTCAAGTCTTCAGACATTGATGTCATCCTTGGTATGGATTGACTATCAAGACAGAATGCCTACCTAGATTGCAAAGGCAAATCAGTGAAACTCACCTACCCTTCAGGCAAGACCGTCAACTATACCTCACCCAGAACAAGAACCCAAGTGCATTCTTTGAATGTACTTCCCCTTCCCGAACTTGAAGATATTCCGGTGGTTCGTGACTTCCCGGATGTCTTTCCTGAAGAGCTGTCGGGTATGCTACCCGACAGATGTGTAGAGTTTATAGTGGATCTTGTGCCAGGAACCGCACCAATTTCTAGACGCCCATACAAAATGGCCCCACGTGAGTTAGCTGAGCTTAAAACCCAACTGGAAGCTTTGTTGGAAAAAGGCTTCATCCGCCCTAGCTCATCGCCATGGGGTTGCCCCGTTCTGTTCGTAACGAAGAAAGATGGAACAGAAAGGATGTGCGTAGACTATCGCACGCTAAATTTAGCGACGATAAAGAACAAGTACCGATTGCCCAGGATCAATGATCTTTATGATCAACTTGCAGGATCCTCTGTCTTCTCCAAGATGGATTTGAGATTGGGTTATCATCAAATCAAAATCCGAAACGAGGACATTCCAAAAACGTCTTTTACTACTCGTTATGGTCTTTACGAGTACACCGTCATGTCCTTTGGTTTAACCAATGCCCCCGCCACTTTCTCACGCATGATGAATTCGATCTTCATGGAGTACCTAGATAAATTTTTTGTGGTTTATATCAATGACATTCTCATCTACTCGAAGAACGAAGAAGAACATGTCGAACACCTAAGGCTGGTATTGATGAAACTTAGAGAGCATCGCCTGTATGCTAAATTCTCCAAGTGTAAATTTTGGCTACCAGAAGTGACCTACTTAGGCCACGTGATTTCTGCAAAAGGCATTGCTGTGAATCCCGAGAGAGTTCAAGCCGTCCTTGACTGGACTCCACCTGAATCGGTTAAGCAAGTTAGGAGTTTTCTTGGCCTAGCCAGCTATTGTCGTCGCTTCGTCGAGAACTTTTCTAAAGTTGCAAAGCCTCTAACTGAACTCCTCAAGAAAGATAAGAAATTCCTATGGACTCCCAAGTGCGAGGAAAGCTTTCAAGAGCTAAAAAGGAGATTGACTTCTGCACCCGTACTTGCACCTCCAGACACCAAAAAGGATTTCGAGATCTATTGTGACGCATCACGGCAAGGGTTAGGATGCATACTTCTGCAAGATAGACATGTGGTAGCTTATGCTTCACGCCAGTTGCGGCCACATGAAGAGAACTATCCTACCCATGACCTTGAACTCGCTGCCGTAGTTCATGCCCTAACAACTTGGCGACATTACCTCCTTGGTAATCGTTGTGAGATCTATTCCGACCACCAAAGCCTCAAATACATTTTCACCCAGCCAGATCTTAATCTCAGGCAAAGACGCTGGATTGAGTTGATAAAATATTACGACGTAGGAATTTCTTACACCCCGGGCAAAGCCAATGTCATGGCTGATGCACTAAGTCGTAAGTCGTATTGTAACAACCTTATGTTACAACAGTATCAACCACTTCTTCATGAGGAATTTCGCAAGCTCAATCTTGAGATTGTTCCTCATGGCTATCTTTCCACCTTGGTGGCGAAACCAACTCTTGAGGATCAAATCATAGTTGCCCAAAGGCATGCACGAGGTGTTCGCCGGATCAAGGAGAACATTGCTAGCGGAGTTGCTAAATGTTTCTCCACAGATAGCAAAGGAACGGTATTCTTTGGAAATCGTTTGGTAGTACCTAAGAATAGGGAACTAAGGCAACTCATCATCAAGGAAGCCCATGACACACCCCTCTCAATTCATCCCGGTAGCACAAAAATGTACCGAGATCTACGCCAGAGATTTTGGTGGACTAGGATGAAGAGAGACATTGCTCAATTTTTTGCCGAATGTGACGTTTGTCGTCGCATTAAGGCAGAACACCAATGACCTGCTGGTACACTTCAACCTTTGCCTATTCCAGAGTGTAAATGGGACAAAGTCGGTATGGACTTCATCACCGGCTTTCCAAAAACCCAGAAAGGAAACGATGCCATCTTCGTTGTCATAGATAGGCTTTCCAAAGTTGCTCGCTTCCTTCCAGTTTGCGAGTCTATAACTGCTAGCCAGTTAGCGGACCTGTACGTCTCTAGAATTGTATCCCTTCACGGTGTTCCTTTGGAAATCAATTCTGATCGTGGTAGCCTTTTCACCTCTAGATTCTGGGGAAGCTTTCAGAATGCTATGGGAACTCATCTCTCCTTTAGTACGGCTTTCCATCCTCAGTCTAGCGGTCAAGTCGAAAGGGTTAACCAAATTCTTGAAGACATGCTCAGAGCTTGTGCTATCTCATTCGGAAAGAATTGGGAGAAGTCTCTGCCATTCGCCGAATTTTCTTATAACAATAGTTTTCAATCTAGTCTGAACATGGCTCCTTTTGAACTCCTTTATGGACGACGATGTCGAACACCCCTAAACTGGTCAGAAACCGGTGAAAGACAATTCTTTGGACCGGATATGATCAAGGAAGCAGAAGAGCAAGTTCGCATTGTTCGTGATCAATTGAAAGCAGCCCAGTCTCGTCAGAAAAGCTACTATGATCGTCATCATAGGCAAGAGAGCTACAATCTGGATGAGAAGGCTTACCTTCGGGTTACTCCTCTGAAGGGAACCCAACATTTCGGTATCAAAGGAAAGTTGGCAACACGTTACATCGGACCTTTCCGCATTCTTGCCAAACGTGGAGAAGTTGCCTAGCAACTTGAACTACCCCCGCACCTTTCCAGAGTACATGATGTATTCCATGTGTCCCAACTCAGGCGTTGCTTCAAGGACCCCATCCGCGAAGTCGACCATGAAACGCTTGATCTCCAAGATGACCTTTCTTATCGAGAATACCCCGTTCGTATTCTTGATTCCGCAGAGCGTGTCACTCGTCATCAGAAGATTAATTTTTTGAAAGTGCAATGGTCACAACACTCTGAGAGAGAAGCTACGTGGGAAAGAGAAGACCGTCTCAGTGCCGAGTACCCCACCTTCCTCCCGCAGACTTCTGAATCTTGGGACGAGATTCTTTTGAGTGGGGGCGAGTTGTCAGAACCCTCTGTTAGGTAATGTGCTAGGGTTAGCAAGTCACTTGCATCATGTTAAAAATTTCAAAAGAAATCTTTGAAATCAAATTCAAAAGCAAAATGGGAGAAGGAAACCCCCAGATGAATTAATTCAAAAGGCCAGATAAAAATCTTCTCCAAAAATTCATGTTAGATTTTTGAAAAGTCTTATAAATGAGTGTGATCACATATCAAGTGATGTGGGACCCATCCCATGCTCATGGATTTTTCAAATATTCAAACAGTGCCTTGGAATTAATCAAAAACCCCTATTTGAGTTAAGATTCAAATTATTTGAATTTTAAAAAGTGCCAAACTTTACAAGTGGCTAGTCTACATTATTATGAGGCCATATAAAAAGTTCTAGCATTTTAGAAAATGGCTAGGTATTTATTTTTGCTAGCCAAAACAAATGTCAGAAAAGAAAACAGAAAAGAAAAAGGCAGAGAACTTACCTCTCGCCCAAGGTGAAGCCCACCTCCTTCTGGCCGGCCCAGCCCATCCGAAGTCCTCTGTCGTCTACCTCCCCTGCCCGCAAAGCAGCTCGCTGGAGAGGCCGAGCACGCCGTGGACGCCACCTCGACGCCCAGGGGCTTCCAGGACTCCCGAGGACTCCAAAGTGCGCCACGGAGACGCCCTCGACTCCCTCCTCCATTTTCCCCACCTCGGCTCACTTTCCCCTCCCTCCCAGTGCGATTCCACCGACGCCCGCGAAGAACACCAGAGCACCCCGCCATGGATTCCGCGGCCAACATCACCTAGAGATCGAACCAGCGTGTCCCCCGTGCTCGCCGTCATCGGCTTCGTCGACTAGCAGAAGGAGGCGCCCCAATTTGGACCAGAGACGACGCAGGCTTCTTCGAATCGTCGCCGGCCGCCGGAGATTGAGTTCGTCGCAACCAGCCCATCCCCGCGCCCGCTGACCTCTGCCTCGAGTCCGCGTTGAGCTTCTAAGCTTTTCCCCCAACCTGGAGCATTCCGGTTCGAACTCTAGCCCATTCTGCCATGGTCGCCGGAGAGCAGTGCCGCCACGGTCGTCATCGGCAAGCCACCGTAAAGCAGCCGAGCCCGCAACCTTGTCCTTCGTGTTCCCCTTCCTCTGCTGCGTCGATCTAGCCTATCCCCGCTCTAAATGGCGTTCAGTAGCGAGCTTTGCCTCTCCGCCGTGCTTCTGCCGCCGCAAAACTCAACGCCGGCGTCGTTCTGGTAACCCCCCGTGACCCCGAGGTGCGCAGGCGAGTGCGCGCGGGCACGGCCTATT
The DNA here is from genome assembly GCA_950022295.1 of Bromus sterilis. NCBI lineage: Eukaryota > Viridiplantae > Streptophyta > Magnoliopsida > Poales > Poaceae > Bromus > Bromus sterilis. The sequence goes on along the minus strand of OX465598.1, from coordinate 240,321,204 downwards.
GTCTGGTGGTCGCAGCGCTTCTTTTGGACGCCGGATGCGTCGACCCCGTGCAGCGCCGCCGCGGTTGTGGTCACCGGCGGCTAGCCGCCGGCAGGTCCGACGTGGCCGGGGTGGTTAACCCTTAACCCACCCCCTGGGTCACTTACAGGTGGCCCCAGTCCCCTCTAATCCTCTATGTTAGATTAATCTAACAGGGAAATTAGATGAGAGGCTGACAGCCCTGGCCCACTGGTCAGTTTGACCGGGGTCAAAAAAACCCTGACGTCATGCTCATGCAGTGCTGGCGCAATAAAAGAATTTCCAGAATAAAAGAAATCAGAGAAATTAAAGAAATTCCAGAAAAAGGCTGAAACTTTGAAAATTCATATCAACTCCAAATTGGACAAATAATATATGAAAAATGATCAGGAGGAAATAAGCTATCCAAATATCAAACTTTCAACCATGTTTGAGTTGAATTTAAAATGTGATCAGTAGCATTTGCTATTTGATTTAAATGGAATTAATTCAAATTCTTTTCAAATGCTTTTGCATTTTGAACCATGTCAACATATCACATTATACTTGAACTTCAGAGGCATATCATACACATTTTCAAAATGGTTCAACTTGATCAAACAATGTCAATTGTAACTTGGCTAAAATGAATTCGAATTGGAGTTTGACTTTGCAATTCAATTTGCAATATACTCCATTTAAATGGAATTACTTCACACATCAAAGCATATACATCAAGTTTCAACCTTCAACCATGTGATTGTGCATTGAATTTACTTTGCTACCTTGTTTGTTGTTTGTCGAGTAGAGGTGGAACCGGAACAGGAGGCTGCCACCTTCGTTGAAGACCCCGAACCCGAACCTCGTCAGCAAGGAAAGCAACCCCCCATTGATCATGTCGATAAAATCCCACTTCCCTCTCATGTCTTGCTTATGCATTGTATAGGATATTTACCATGCTACGTTTCTACCGCATAGATGAACCCATTCCTTTGCATGACCTATCATTTGTCACAGTAGTAGGCAAACCACAATCCTAGCAACTGTAGGAGTTGATTGATATCATGTGGCCCCTGCAATTGTTACTGCTTATTGCATGCTTAGAGTGATACAATGATGTTACTGTTATGTGAGTCGGGATGGTAGTGATCATGCTGATGTTGGTGGAAAGGTGTTGGTGAATCTACCCTAATACAAGGTGAACGATGAGAGGTTGTGTAGGAGTACACAGCGGGTTGTCTCGTTGAACACCGCCCTAAGTCCGAGTTCTTGTGTGGTGATCCAAGATGAAGAGTACAACCACACATTTGGGCTCACTGACCCCTCTCAGCTTACTAACTCATCCCTTTCAATGTCCAGATGTCACAATAGTTCGGAGTTCTGGTAGGTTTGTGGCCTGGATGCTAAGTGAGAGAACGGCTCACCCGAGACCGGCTTATGCACCACGCACACATCACTTGGGTCCACTTCGGTAAACCGGCCGGGTTCACGATAGTGGTAGCCAACCCAGGTAGGCGGCTTTCTCTGACTAGATAGGCTATGAGGTAACAGTTGTGGTGAGCATCCTCGCCGACACTTCTTGAACGATGTCGATTACAAAGGCGGTAACAGATGATCATGTGTGTGTAGCGGTGCACCCCTGCAGGGTTAACAAAACTATTCGAATAGCCGCGTCCGCGGTTAAGGACTGCTTGGAAATCTTAGCTTGATTATTAGACAACTTGAACTGGATACTTCTAAAACACACCAAGATAAGTGTGAGTGCTATGGCGTGCTTTCTCGTGGGGAAGTCGAGGAAGGCACAATAGTGGTGTAATTGGTTGGAGAAAGTAGTGGACTCATGTACGCTTCTTACCTCAAAGTCTGGTACTCGTAGTCCAGGAATAGCCAAGTCAAAGCTGGCACTTCTGCAAGTGAACCCCACCTCCCTTTACCTTGATACATGTGCATGAGTAATATAGCTCCTATGTAAGTCTTGCTGAGTACGACTTTGTACTCACGTTTCCTTATTCTATGTTTTAGATGAACCCACTGACCCCGAAGGTGGCTTCTTCATCGAGCTCGACGTCTGAAGATCAAGCTAGTCTAGTCCCAGTCAGACGACTGGTTCCCTCGTGGAGGGCTTGTGTTTAAATAAGGCTTCTTAAGCCATTTGTTAAACTTGTCTGTACTCAGACATACTTTGCTTCCGCTTGTTTGTTGTAATGTTGGATCACATGCTTGTGATCTCTGTGTGCACTCTGTGAGAGTTATCAATAAAATGTATACTTTGTAGAGAATTGCAATGATACATGTTGTTCATACAAGGCATGTGTGCTGCGTGTATGTTTATAACATGCATGTCTTTGTATGGGTTTTCGAGAGCTTAGTTGTGATCTGGCTGGCGGTCTTTCATACACCAAGTGGCCCTTAGATGTGCGCAGCTTGGGGCATCGCGATGCGATTGCTCGAGACTCCGTCTCGTGCACACTTTGTGGTATGATCGAGCCCGCCCTAGACCCCGACTAAGTGATCGGGCTGGAGTAAGTCTATGTAAGAGTTATGAGATAGTCGATAGTATGGTTGAGGCGACTTGTCTTTGAATATGGGAGTTCATCACCCATATCATTAGACTTGTGTGCGGACGATGAGGACCCATCTCAGTTGATCATCCGGCCTGGATGGGATACCCCTCACGTACGATGCTTTCCGAGAAGGTTCTGTGCTTGGCCTTGTCTGCTTAGACAAGTGGGTACGGTTCTCGGCTCTCCATATGACTATGTCATAGCAGGACTTGCATACGCTAACCCCGGGTCCCGACATGAATAAACGGTCCACTTGTATTAGCGTACTGCCCATACATTGCGGTGCGTTTATAATTTGTCAATTGTCAAGTTGTAATTTGTTCGTCTTTTGGGAGAGAGACATCGCTAGTGAACATCATGGGACCCCGGTCCATATTTCCACCATTGTTTACACCTCAACTCTTTAGTGGTAAATTTCCTTTCAGTTGCAATCACCATCACTATTTACACCGTGCGTTTGATCCTTTGTAAACAACAAGGCCAAAGAGATTGACAACCTCTCTGTACTCGTTGGGAGCAAAGTTATTTATTGTTGTGTGCAGGTCCTGGTCAAGTAAGCAACCTCAAGGTTGTAAACAATGCCATTGTTTTCTTGCCACCTTCTTGCAGAATTCGGAGTCCTCCTGGTACGATAACCTTGGTATCTTCACCGAGAGAAATTTTCCGTTAGCTACATCTCAACCTTCCGCTTGGGGTAACCAATGGGGGCGAGAAGAAGACAACTTCCTCGCTAGCATCAGTTAGTTGCAAAGGTCTTTAGAAAAATTCCAGGTGTTGATTATAATGACGTGTTCTATCCAGTTGTGAAGCATAGTTCTATTCGTACTTTCTTTGGTATTGTTGCTATGCATAATCTTGAGCTTGAGCCGTTAGATGTGAAAACTGATTTTCTGCATGGAGAGCTTGATGATGAGATATATATGGAGCAGCCTGAAAGCTTCATAGAGCCTGGTAAAGAAGCTTTTGTGTGCAAGTTTAAGAAGTCCTTATATGGTTTGAAACAATCTCCAAGAGAGTGGTATAAGAGGTTTGATTCATTTATGATATCGAATGATTTCAAGAGGTCTGGCTTTGATAGTTGTGTTTATATCAAGTTTGTTGATGGATCGCTTATATACTTGTTGTTATATGTTGATGATATGTTTGATTTCTGTCAAGAGCAAGAAACAGATTAATGCTTTTAAGGCACAGCTGAGTAGTGAATTTGATATGAAGGATCTTGGTGCTGCTAAGAAGATTTTGGGTATGGAAATTTCCAGAGACAGAGAATCTGGTTTGCTATTTCTTAGTGTAAGGCCCGATATGCGGTACTGTTCCAGATCTAGATGTTTCCATCCAGATCCGGGGACGAAGCACATATCGGTCCCACTGCGACATATGACGGAGTCATATGCCCCGGATTTCCAACATGATATCACAACATTACAGATACAAGGATACAACATCTCATACATTCGGCATACAACTGCCTTAATACAATACAACAGTGGAAGATATATGTCTGAGTACAGACTGCAATCAAATGCCTACTGGCAAAGAGAAAACATCGATCCCATAACCACACGGGTCCAGGCCCTCCGCCGGGATCCGCCTAACTAGTCGTCGCCGAGTCTCCACGTGAAATGTCGATCATCAAACCTGTTGTCGATCAAGAACCCTGAAAAGATTTTGGGGGTAGTATCATGAGTACAGAGGTACTCAGCATCCAACTGTAGTGGTCATCTGACCCAGAAAGAACTTCATCACTCGTCATTCTAGGACAACTAGTAGTTTACGGTAAGGATGGGGTAAGTGGTGAGGTTGCTGTCGCACTAGCATTTATAAAGTGGCTAACGATCTAGAGAGTAAGATAAGAAGCCAAGCATTCGATGAGGAATCGTCTCCAAGAAGTCTTGCTATCAACTACTTACGCAAACATAACACCTATCCTATCCTTGTCCTCCTCTTCGCATCCCGACGAAGAAGAAGCACTCAAGGCACACACACACATTGATCAAGTTATATTAAGATTATCTCAGTTGTCGTTGTCTATGAACAAGGAGTAGGTCTCAAGTCGTCCATAACCGTGGACACGGCTTCTCGAAAAGATTTAACTCTGCAGGGGTGTACCAACTGCCCATTACAAGGCTCCGCACGCACGCCCATCTCTCTCAGTTGCTACCCATCACAGGCAACCATTTTATGATTTAGTTCCGAGAGATCCGAAACGACAGGTCCCTCTAACTAACAACGAACAAATCCGGGTGGCCCCCGGGGAGTCGACACCCAATCCAAAGGCCGATCGCGTTATCGGATCGGACTCTTCCGGCTGGACGAGGTCGGGTTAGCTACCCAAACAGATGTGGGCAGCCCCCTAGCTTCCAGGTGTGGACCAACAAAGAAACCATGCTCCGCTGGCCCGAATTGTTTGAAAATCTGCTGGGAGCTCACCAGTCACACACACGGTTTTCAAATGGTAAAACATGCTTGGGCCACCTCTAGAAATGTTTGAAGCTAGGTAGGTAAGAAAAGGGGACCCCATAAAATCCCACACGCGGTTAGGCACGCTCATTCTTAAAACCAATACCCGGAACTCGGGTCCTAGGTGACTCGAATGGAACAAAGCGTCGGGGCATAGCCTAGACCTTCCATCCTTCGTCGAATATAGTCAACATTTATAATAATCATATCATCAACAACAATATAATAATAATGTGATAGCCCAAACCAAGGAGTAACAGGGGGTAACATCGTAGCATCATAAGCATGCATACTAAGCAGGGGCTGAGCAACGAGCAATAGTAACATAGCAATACAGGGTTTGCTGGGAGGGGACATGGCTGTATCGGTTTGAAAGAGGCTGTAAAACATGTGGTAGGATCAAACATCGAACCTAACCTAGACTAGCATACAAACCGCTGGTTGAAATAGAATGGATCATAAGTAATGTATATTCCTTGCCTGTTGATAAGTCGGGTTCCGAAGGTGTAGTTGATCGCAAGCTCGTACCGTCTCCGAGAGGTACCCGCGGAAGCACACAAGAAGATAGACACTGAAAAGCAATCAACGAGCAAGCACTCTATTACTACGAAGCAAACACGATCAAGCATGGCATAGCACACAAACATGGCAAGAGGTGAAGCACAAATAAACTACCTAAGCTAGTCAATTTAAGTGGGGTGAAATCCTAGACATGGCAAACTATTGCGGACCCCACGATAAAAATGGAATTTGGTACTGTTCTGGCCTAAACATAATTTTATTATTTTTATTAGCAAGCAAGAGCAGCATAAACACAATCTACATGCAATTCTAGTCAAGTTACATATAAGAAACATTTTTAACAGAGCAACGGTTAAAAAGTTATGCCAGTTACAGTTTATAGTGGCAAGTAGTGTAATTAGCAGTAAAATAGCATGAAAATAAAGTCAAACATGGCAACAAAGCACATTTTATTAATCTACGCGCAAAATGGAGCAACTTTCATGTAGAAAGCGTCTCCATCGGAGCTACCGATGAAAAGATATAGCTACCGCAAAAGCTATTACAAACTGCCAAAATAAATAAACTAGAAAAGGAAAAAAAATAGCTAACGGGCCGGATCTTCTACTGACCAGGCCCAACTCACAGAAAAAATAAAAGGAAAAAAAGGGAGGGGCTGCCTCACCAGTGCGGGCCGAGGCCCAAGTCGGCAGGAGAGCCCGGCTGTGGCTGGCGCTGGGCCAGGCAGCGCGCGTGGCTGGGCCGGCGTCGTTCCAGCGAGCGGGCACGGGAGGTGCCTCGTCGCTCCCGACGAGCAGAGGTGGCGGCGCAAGGTGCAGGCTGACTCCGGCGAGGTCCGGCGGCAAGGGGGCGGTGCAGGCGACGGTGAAGTCGGGGATGGGCGGATCCAGGGCGCCGGTCTTAGGATCTGGCCGTGCGGTGCGGTTGGTGGTGTCCCCGAGCTCGGACGGACACCCTTGGAGGCCATGGAAAAGCAGAGGGAGAGAGATGGGTTAGAGAGGAGAGGAGGAAGAAGGAAGAGAGGGAAAGGGAGCGCGGGGGAGCGGGAGACCTGGCCGGAGGCTGGGAGGTGCCTCGCCGGCGGCGCGCCGGGGAGGAGCAAGCGCGGCGACGGGCACGGGGGCGTCTCGGGCAGGGAGGAGAGCCTCCACGGGAGATGCCCAACTGGTGATGTGGCGGCCTCCTGGCCGTCAGATCAGACAATCTGACGGTCCAGATCTGATGTGCTAGCAACATGACGAAAATGGGGTATTTTGGGGCAATGTGAGGGGGGTGGCTGCAATTTTGTGGCTAGGGAAACCCTAGAAATGGGTGGGAGTGTGGTGGTCTTTATATAGCCCAGGTGGCTGGCAGTTTGCAAAAAAATCCCTGGTTTTTCTCTCGCGCGCGCGGTGCTCACGTTTCTGACCGCCGGGGGTCCGCAGGACCTCCGATTCGGGTAAAACTTCGAACTGTGCGATCAGCGCGTCGAGCCAGCGGCGTTCACCTAGCGCTGGAACCGTTCCGAGAACACTTTCCGGCGCGCTATAAAAATATCCTGTTTAATTATTAAACGGGGTTTTTCGTTCCGTTGGCTGCGGCTGGTCTCGTGCGGTTTTCGTGACGGTGATCGGGTGAAACCCGGTGTCGCAAAGGTCGAGTGTCAGGGTGGCAAGGGTTGGTCTCCGTACGGTACGAGATAAGAGGGGGAAAATAATCGCCGATCGATAAATCGTGGATGCAAACACCGCAAACAAATCAGACAATCAAACAAATCACACCGAAAACAATTTTTTTAATTTTTGTGAAAACTGGGTTGTTACACTTAGTCAGCAGAGTTACATTAAGAAGGTCCTTCATCGTTTTAATATGCATGATGCTAAATCTTTTAACACGCCCATTGCTCTCACTTTAAGTTATCATCTTCTGATTGTCCTAGTACTGATGAGGATTATGATTACATGTCAAGAGTTCCATATTCTAGTGATGTCGGTTCTTTGATGTATGCCATGGTTTTCTCTCATCCTGATTTATCATTTGATATGAGCTTGGTTAGTAGATTCATGGCTAATCCTGGTAAAGAACATTGGAAAGTTGTTCAGTGGATTTTCAGTTATCTTCGTGGCACTTCAGGTGCTTATTTGAAGTTTGGCAGGACTGGTGAGGGACTCGTTGGCTACGTGGATTCAGATTTTGCTTATAGTGATTTGGATAAGAGGAGATCCCTCATCGGCCATGTGTTCACCATTGGAGGATGTGCCGTGAGTTGGAAGGCAACATTGCAGCCAGTTGTTGCTCAATCAAGTACTGAAGCTGAATATATGGCTAATGTTAAAGTTTGCAGGGAGTCAGTTTGGTTGAAAGGTTTATATGCTGAGCTTTGTGGAGATACTACTTGCATGAATCGATTTTGTGACAATCAAAGTGCCATATACTTAACTAAGGATCAAATGTTCCATGAGAGAACCAAGCACATTGATGTCAAGTACCATTATATTCAAGACATTGTTGCTCAAGGTAAAACGAAGGTATGCAAGATTAGTACTCATGAAATCATGCTGATATGATGACAAAGCATGTTCCTGTTGCTAAGTTTGAGCTCTACTCAGACTTAGTTGGTATAACTGCTTAGCCCTAGTGGATGTTTGGCACCGAAGGTGTTTCTTTTGTTTGTTCAGGAAGGAGTTGCTCGTTCATGCTACAAGGTGGAATTTGTCTCAGGGTAGAGTTTGTTGAAGTTGATCCAAATTCAAGTATGAAGCTAAAGGCTAACTTCTGACGGAGCTGAGCGGAGACCCATCTTGAGGGGGTGCGGATCAGTATTGACCTAGGTCTCTCCTACCGCCTATAAATAGACCTTGTAAGCCGCCGCACGGGATAGATCATCAAGTTGTAAATCCCTCGGCATTTGTAACACCTCCACAATAAGGAATAGTTCGCTGACTGGCGCTCGTGGTTTTTCCTTCTTCGCGGAAGGGTTTTCCACGTTAAGTCTGCGTGTCCTCTGTGTTGCTTTGTCGTTCTTCTCATTGTTCTTTGCGTGTCGATTTCCTAACAACAGAAGTGTGTGTGTGTGTGTGTGTGTGTGTGTGTGTGTGTGTGTGTGTGTGTGTGTGTGTGCGCGCGCGCGCGCGCGTGAGAGAGAGAGAGCACGATCTTTAGGCACACAATCTGGGACATGCTGCGCGTTCTTTAGCCACACGATCTGGGACATGCTGCGCGTTCTTCAGGCACACGATCTTTTCCAAAGTAAGTAGTAGATCTACCATGCCAACACCAAGAACAGAAGCATGTATTCCATTCTCCATCAGTACGAAGTTGGTTTCTGTGGCCTGCTAAGAAGAAAACAACGAAATGTCAGTACACACATGAACATTTACACCTTTGTCAACCCACCATTCAGTGTACTGATAAACTAAGAAAACATTAAATGAATTATCATACCTAGGTGCCCCTTTGTCACTGTCTGCCATCGCCACATTTACAAAATTGATATTTTGACCTCACTTATACTTTTGCGGGCACTTGTTAGCCTAGTGGTTTTTAAAACCACAAGTACGGAAACCATCCTTCTTGTTGTTCTTCTTTCCTTCTTTTTGAAGGTAGTATTTTGTTCAAGATCTGATTCTTTTTCTTGAACTTGTTTTGAAAGTTCTTCTGCACCATATTAGGGGTAGAAGTTCCATCAGCCCCTTTATTGTGTGAGTCGTTTACACTTGAGTTCTTCTCAACACTCAAGATGGCCAATAACATACTCAACTGATAATCCGCGCCTCTCTCCAAGACCAGAAGGGCGTAGCTAGGTGACCTATGTCTACTTCATCTCTGCACCACAAAAATGTTATCAAAGGGCCTAACAAGTGATTATTGAGTGAGTTTTAATCAACAACTATTGGAGATGCTCTAAGCATGACGCGATTACTAGACGCATAGAATCTTACATCTTACATTCTTAATAAGTTGCTCCCCACTACTTCCAATTCTCTCAACATGCACACACTTCACCTCATCATGCATGCCACATCACCTTCACTAGCATATTTCTTTCAACATGCAAGCATTCCACCTCATCATCCAATATGCATGAGAAAGACCCACCTCAATATGTCACTATGCATAATAAAAACCCAGATGCAACATTCATGCATGGCATGAAATTTTTTATTTTATTATGATATTTATATTAAATTCATATATTAGTTTAAAATTTATTGTTTCAAATATACATGCTTTCATTTAACCAAACATTTTTACTAAAATATTTTGCAAAAAAGTTCCGCAACAACGTGCGGGCATATCTAGTATGTACAGAAGAAAACCAGCCGACAGCTTATATGCTGCTACGACACCTGAGCGCTTTACAGAAACACGTTCACTTTCAGCTGTTCCATGCTAGTTATACAAGTTCTCCAGGATAATAGGCTACTCTTTATAGAGGACTCAAGCAAATACAACACGGTATCAATTCTCACAAACCAGTTTCCACAAATTTTTAACTCAGAAAACAAAGGGTGCAATGTAACCGCATTATTTGTCCGATTCTGTTGTGCCATTTTGATCCATAAAGAACACAGGTCACCCAAGATGGTAAAGCACTAATCGCTGCAGGGGACGGGCGCCAATCAGTAGTCGTCCCCTCTGGATATGACTTCTTTACAGGTTGGCCGGAGCAAAATGGTGTGCTCAAACTGGGACACATAGCTTCCCCTCACGTCGCACAATGGAGGGTACGGCTGCAAACAGGTGATCAAAACGTGAGCGAGCTTGTCCATGATAGGGATCAGACATTTGAGAGGAAACGATGGTATTTTACATACCTGCACAATGCCAACATCACATAGATTTTTCAGTGCCATTAGATACTTGGTCTCACCGATGCGGTCCAAGTACCGGCGGCAAAAAGCAAGTGTTCCAAAGTTGTTGTTGATTGTCCCCAGTAGCTGCTTGGCTTTTGCTACCCTCAATGGTACATGCCCAACATCAAAGTTCTTCATGTAATGACTACATTCCAGGTCCTCCCTCACAAATCCCTTTCCTGAAAACAGAATGACACTTACAAAATGTAAATATATTCAAAAACTTGAACATGCAACCAAAGTAGGGAAAATGGATATGGTTGTTCAGCCAAGAAGGTCACGGTAGTTAGATACTTTAGAAAGTGGATTAATAACTGATAATAATGGGATGAAAATGATTTCTTAATGTGCTTGGCCTATTCAACCTATAGAGTGATGATGTACCTGTGGACCCAAAAGTTTCAATGGCATAAAATTCACCCTCCTCCATTTTTGTTTGCTCTCCACCTTTCACAATTGGAACTGATTTTCCAGCATGGATTTGGTATGGTCCAATGCTGTGTCCATTGAGGTTTCGCACACTTTTTACTGCCACAAAACAAAGAAGCCATTTAAACCGGCATGCTGTCACTACGGTTCTAGTACCGCAGAATGGAAAAATAAATAAAGTTCACATACCTTGGAAAACTTTTCCATTAATTTCAACCTCATATGACTCCATGACTTCTTGGATTGCAGCACCGACATCACAAAGCCGTGCATCTATACCAGCTTCCTAAAAAAGGACCAAAAAAACATCATTAAATAACAAAGAACAAACATTGCTCAAGGGAATATGATTTCAAATATCCATACATCAGATCATTAAACAGGTGAAAAACTAAACTCAGATCAGACCCAAACAAATACACTAAACATAAACAGCTGGAGAGATGACAACACGCCAAAACAAAGACACTGGCAGCTAATCAAAAGCATAAGCTTAAACCGAATAGATCTGCTATCAAAATATTATGAACAAAGCTGCTTATGGGAAGCTTTTATTGGGTAATACATATCTGAGTAAATTGACTCAAAATATGCTACAGCCTTCTAAGAGTAAACAGAATGTGCATAAATTACCTTGATTCCAGTATTTGTGGCATCTTTCGTTGCTTGAAGCAGCGGATCAAACATGGGATTAAATGCGACAGTAAATGCACAATCAACAATATGACCTGGGAATAATCAGACCATCATGTGAGGTTTCGAAATTATAAAAACATTAATTCATACATGCAGGAACAAAACAATAAAAAATATACACCAAAAAGCATTGACCAAACAAAGTAATAAAACAGACATACCATCTATATGTGTCCCAAAATCCAGCTTCATCACATCATCGTATTGTAGTACAGTTTTATCCCCAGAATTTGGAGTCCAGTGAGCTGCCACCCTAAGCAACATTTTTTTCTGTCAATGTAAGAAGGGGCTGCAGTACTAAGAAGTAGGAAGAACTCTAGAGGAATACCATACCAATTCAACGAGCATCCTGTTGGAAAGGCAATACCAGCTTGCAGTCCATTCTCCTTGATAAGTTTCCGAACCATGTTTTCCAAAGTCTCACATAGTTCCATCATTAGCATTCCAGGCTTGATAATGCTCCTCATGTATTTCCGCACCTAGCAAACCATATCATCATCATCACTATTATTAAAAGGGAGCATGCGGTCGTCGTGATGGTTCAACCTCTTCTCATATCTATGCTTAGCACACAACTTTATATTTTTATCTCGGCACACCCACGCTCGCATACAAGGAAATTGAAGTCCTAGATAGCCACTACTTCTTGCAGTGCTAAGACACAAGTATGAACAATCATGCCTAATCGTCCTCCTATAAATACAGTCGCACCAACAAAGCACGGACATGGCTGGAATGTATTGCCGTTCTAGTACGGCAGGACACGGGGAAACGGGCGGACACATCGGGATACGCGTATCCCGCAGTATCCCACTCTTTCCGATTTAGAAAAGAAAAAAATACGAGACACGGACCAGATACAGTTTGGACACGGGTGGGGAGCCCAGTAACGGCCTGATAGGAACCCTAATACTGGACAGGTTCCAGCATTCCTCCAGCGATGCAAAAGACACGCTTTGATGCAGGATCTCGGGACCGTGACGTCGCCTCCTGGACTCAACGAACCGCTTGGACTCAACGCCGCCGCCCCCGCCTTTACTTGCCGCCGCCATTTCCCCAAGCGGCTCTCCCGACGGCATTGTGATCTACTGTGACCTCTCTTTGTGACTTATTTCTGGCCGTTGAGCTGCTGCTGCAAGTGCTGCTGTCTTCCCCATGCCACAATGTCGCTGCTGCTGCTACTTGCTTTCCTCCTGGGGCCATGTCATTGTTGCTTGATTTGTTTTGCTGTTGAACACTTTAGCCGCTGCTGAATGCGGACTAGATGTTGACTGTTGTTACTTGTTGCTGATTGCTGTTAGGGAGCACCAAGCATGGCATCCGGGAGCGGGGCCACCGGTAGCCAATCATCCATGGGAAAGAGTAAAGGGCAGGGGCATCTGGTGTTGTAGATCCTGGGAATTGTGAGATTGCCAAACCATACTACAGTGCACTACTGCATTGGGTAAGCAAGATTTCATGACCTGTACCATTCCACTATCAACTCCTTCAGTTTCTACTTTCTCATACCAGTATTTGATGAGCTTTTTGCAAGTTGCAATGGCATGGGTCTGGACTACGGAGGAATGGTTGAAAAGGTCGAAAGGGAAACAATAAATGGGATACTATTATAATCTCTTCCTCATTATTTTTTTGGTCTTAACTCTATATTACATGGTATTTATTTATTTATTTTTATATATACTTGCCATGTCCCCGATTGGTTATTTTTGAAAAATGCCATTGTCTCCGTATGCATGTCGCAGTGTCCATGTCACTGTATCCGTGCTTTTTAGGTCGCACCTAGACCTCTCATGTCATCCACTTCACCCCTGCCCTAAGCTGCAGCCATACGCCGCCACTAGATGTTATAATCACCCCGCCGCATCAGAGCTCCCATGGCGAAACCTCGTGCCACCAGGACCGCATCGATGATTAGAATCCATTCATACAAACAAGGGGTTGAATCATGCATCGCGAATAACAAATTTCGCCATCCAATCCATACCGACCGCCACAAGCCTGCGTCAAAATTTTCCATTTACTCTCACTCATATACTCATCTAGATGCCACCAAACATCCTAGGCATTGCCTTGATCATTGATGGCATCAGAAAACGGCGCGCTTTTGCTTGCACTGATGCCTATGAGCATTGCATCAAACGGGGCACAGACAATGTTTAAGTTATTGAGGCAACAAAGCTGCTCTCCCTGGTACACTCTTTATACTCATTATAGGTATTATATTCTCAGTGGCCTGAGTTGACTTGACTTGAAGGCCGCATTTTGTTACCTTGTTGCAACGCACAGGCTCTTTTGCTAGTTATACATTGTAGAGTTGTAACCAACAACAGATACAGAAAAAATAAAGCTGCAAGAAAAAAAGAGGAGAGGGTAGTATGTTAGTATATTATGTACCTGCCGATGAACTTCTGCTGCTCTGCGAACAGAATTGTACATCGGTTTTTGCAGTCGTTCTAGTTCCCTCTTTTCTTCACTAGTTGTTCTCCATAAATTACTGAAGAGCAATAATAACACAATTAATTTGTGAAACAAGAAGACAGTTACCATTTTGCAGAGTTCTTCAATGGTAACAAATGAAACAAATACTATTTCTCCTTGTTTTCGGAAGTTAATATCATCCAGGCAATTTAAACCTGGTCTGTAAATTGCAAAAGACATTCCACTATTTGCGATAGGCTAATACTTACTCATCCTTGTACTGCTGGATTTCACCCTCAGGAAAATCTCCTGAAGTGAAAAGTTCATCAACAGGGATTGACGGAGGATCTGTCTGCTGAAGAGGGTCCTTCTTCTTCCTACAGGAAATGCATGAAATGCTTGTAAAACAGAGCAAACCAAACAAGAACATTAATTGTTCAATTGAGTAACAGAACTCACTTGGCCTTGCTTTTCTTCTTTTTCTTCTTAGCAGCCGTTGAAGCTATCCATTTCAAATACAACAGTTAGAATAATCGCATGATTCATATCTCAGTTTCCAAATGCTAGCCAGAATAGATGAAGATCCACTGGTCCAGAGCTCTATGAGAAACACGGAAATGAGAACTTGCAAAGTAGAGTTGTCACCTGCTGCTGCTCCATCCTCAGATGGACCATCCACTTGTGCATCCTCATCATCATCTACGGGAGCGCCACCATTGCTATCTGACGCCTTTTTCGGAATCTCCTGAAGCAAAAAATGGGAAGGTTATTTGTCATGGAAAAAAAATACCGAAGTGCAAGGATCATCCAGAGAAGGATGACATGTGAGGTTCAGCAATCCATGCAACCACCGTAGTTGGCATCAGTTGTAGGAGCGTTGTAATCACATATCATTTTCTAACTGAGGTATGGTAAAGCTAGTCATGTCATGTAGTCAGAAGTTCTGTTTTACAAGAAGAGATCAAGAAAAGTACACAATGCGACCAAGTTTCCCCATGAGGCAATGAAAAAGCAATTTTGGCAAGAAACAATAGGTAGTTATCAAGTTGACGCGATTAGCAAGTCTGGAAAGCAGAATAATAATATTGGTCAATAGCTTGTTTGGTTCTTGTTCATCGCCAATATCTTGTCCATGAGCCACATAAAAAAGTGTAAAATATGGCGTGCAAGATAATGCGAGGAAAACCAGAGCATAAAAAGAAACTTTTGCAGCAGAGTAGTTACATTTGTTTCCAGAGTTTGCCCAACATGCAATGCCTCCATCTCCTTGGTTGCTGCATCTGCGCTACCTCCAGCCATATTGTAATTCTTATTAAATCACAAAACCTGAATGAGCAGAAGGAACATCATAAGGACCAATCCACCCGAGGATAATAAATTACATAAGAGAGTTTCGACAGTACGCAAATCCTATATGAGAGTAAAATTATCGCCCTTAAGAAGGAAAATCCTATACAGAAGCGAAAAGTCGCGCGCGGTGGCCGGCGTCACCTTCCGCTCGTGCTGCGGCCGTCGGCAGCGGGGGAACAGGAGAGAGGAGAGAGCGCAGGAAGCTCGCGGCGGCGTCTCGTAGCGGCCGGGTGATATCTGCCGGGACCGGGAGGGTTCGCCTGCTGCGAGGAAGAAGAAAGGGGTGACGGCTGCTAGGGTTAGACTTGGACCACCATCGACAAGGTTTTGTACGACCGACCACCACCCAAACGCGCAAACGGAACGGGGAAGACCCACTTGCCAGTTGCCATTGCCAAACTCGTTTTTATTTTCATCCACCACCTGGGCTTCCTCAAATCCGAAACCCCCATCACGTGGATTAGGCCTTGGCCCAGCCCACATACGATACGACCGCTAGACCTTAAGACCACAGCAGGACTCTCTTCCCAAACCCTCCCCGACCGCCGCCGCCGCCTCCCACCCGCCACCAAGAGTAACCCCGCGCCGCCGGCCGGCCATGGCGGAGGAGGGCACGCAGCAGCTGCCGTTCGTGCGGGAGACGGTCCTCAAGAAGAGGAAGGTCAACGAGGAGTGGGCCAACAAGAACCGGGAGCGCAAGGCGGCCAAGCGCCAGCGCCGCCGCAACGACGCCAAGGGCGCCATCAAGCGCCCCGAGGACTTCGTCAGGGAGTTCCGCAACAAGGAGCTCGACTTCCTGCGCATGCGCACGCGCCTCAAGGTCCGCAAGCTCCGCCCCGCCGAGACCATTGACGCCAAGCTCCTCTTCGTCATCCGCATCCCCGGGTCAGCACCTACCTACCCAAACCTTGCCGCGCTTCTCCGACTGGTCATGCTAGTACCTTGCCATTAACATCGATTCTTCGTTCGGCTCTGCCTGCAGCACTGTGGACTTGCACCCGGAAATCAGGAAGATCTTGGCCAGGCTGCGGCTCACCCAGGTACTCACCGGCGTCTTCCTCAAGGCCACCGAGACGAACTTTAAGAGGCTTGCTGCCGTTGGACCCTTCGTCACCTATGGGTAACTCAATGCAAATATTGTCTCTACCCTATGGCTTGTTTTGTCAGTTTGTTGCTGTATTTACAGTGATTGCGTGAATGTTGTTGATTGGTGTCACAATAGGTTCCCCAATTTGAAGAATGTCAAGGAGCTTGTTTACAAGAAGGGTCGCGGATATTTTGACAAGGAGCATTTCCCCCTTACCAGCAATGATCTAATCGAGAAGGTACAATTCTGTGTCATCTGTACTTCACATTGAGGTTCAGGCATTCCATTCAAGTAGAAGCTTTGACATGCCTAGTAATAAGCATAGGAAGTAGTACTAATCAGCAAGGCATAGCAGTAATCTGTCTCTGCCTGTTAGTTTTACTTTTATCTAGCCAGTTCCACAATTGCTAAGAAACTTGAGTACCTTAAGGGTTCAACTCTGGACCAATAATAATAATACGTACGTAATATTTTTTGGACTCAAATGCGCCAAAATTAACACGGTGCGTACAACATCTCAGTTTGGATAACTATATTCATTGCCATGTCCATTCCTGCGGCAGAACTGTTTTTCTGAATTATTTCTCGTGATGATTTCGTAATGGCCACTGAATAATCCTCATATGTTCTTCCTGAAATACAGGCTCTTGGAGATCACGGTGTCATATGTTTGGAAGATGTGGTGCACGAAATCTCCATGGTCGGTCCGCACTTCAGAGAAACGGTGAGCTTTCTCATGCCCTTCAAGCTCAAGTGCCCAGAGAGGGGGCTGCAGATGAAGAAGAAACCCTTCAAGGATGGTGGAGACTCGGGTAACCGTGGCGATAAGATCAACGAACTACTCGAGAAGCTGAACTGAGGCAGTCTCCAACTTGCATCCACAAACAACGTTACCTTACCCGTTTTGTAATAGCATAGCTGAATGTACTTTTGTTTCCGAAACCCTACCCCCGAGTGTTTGGGATCAGATGATGAAATAGCAGAAACTGTTGTCACCACTGGTTATGCGCTCCAAGCTAAATACTTCCTCTGTTTCATATTATATCTTTCTTAATAGATGTATCTAGCACTGAAATATATCTAGATACATTCATTTGAGCGAAAGTGTTTCCTTGTGCCTTGAGTTGTTGACATGTGAAGTTGGATGATATTGCAACAAAACATCTGGTTCTCTGGGCGCTCCCTTCTGTAGTTATTTCGTGTTGTTGCTGTGTCACAGCATCAGTATCTACATTGTTGAAAGTAGAATGTGGCAAACAGCAAGTCTGCATCCTTGTCCACGGTTACGGTGGCCGTGCCTGCCGGCGAGACGCGGCAATCACACACGCGTATACGCGCTTGCTGGCTGCTACTCGGCCCATCTCTTGGCATCTCTGTTGCCTTAGAGCGTCTTCAGCTGTTCCGGCCCCCAAGGCGCTTTTCGGCGCTATTTTAGTGTCGCTTGGGGGTCTGTTGGCGTTGTAATCGGCGTGGGGCGATCGGCCACCCAGCCGCGGCCCCAGGGTCGCCCCCCTAGGCGCCGAGATTCGTTCAGATTCGGCGCCAAGATTCGTTCAGATTCGGCGTTGTTTTGGTGCAAATTCGTTCCATTTTGTCTAATTCGGCGCAAAAGAATGAAATTTTGGCTAAATTCGACGCGGTTTCGACGATAATTTGACGCACTAGGCACATAGTACGATGCAAATACATAATTCGACACAAATACTAAAAACAGTACAAATCAAACTAGGCATTGCCTTTGCGCATCCATAGGTGATCCACTAGATCTTGCTGCAATTAATGATGCACTTGCGGGTCTTGGATCTCCTGACGCATATTGAGGTAGGTTGTCCAATCTGTCGGTACCTGGTGATCAACAATTGCAAAAGGTCCCTGGTTGAGATATGGTTCAGTGTCATACACTGGATCCTCTTTCTCGCTCTTAATGATCATGTTGTGCAAAATGACACAACAATTCATCACCTCCCACATTTGAGATTTTGACCATGTCAGAGCGGGGTACCGGACAACAGCAAATCGAGCTTGGAGCACCCCAAATGTCCGCTCGACATCCTTCCTGCAAGCCTCCTGACACTTGGCAAAGTAGGCGTACTTTCCTCCTGGCACAGGTTTGAGATAGTCTTCACAAATACTGATCATCTTGGATAGATGCCATCTGCTAGTTAGCATCCCTTGTTGTACTGGTGCCCATTCACCTCGAAGTTCACCGGAGGATCATGCTCTTCGACAAGCCTGGCAAAGACATTTAAGCACTACATGACATTGATGTCATTGTGTGTTCCTGGCATGTGAAAAAGGAGTAGTACCAAATCCAGAGGTCATGTGTAGCAACTGCCTCAAGCACCACACTGCAGTGACCTTTTGCGCCTTTGTACATCCCCTACAAAAAAATGGACAGTTCTTCCATTCCCAATGCATGCAGTCGATGCTTTCAAGCATCCCAGGAAATCCTCTTGTTTCATTCTCTGCTAGGATCCGAGCAGTGTCTTCGGCATTGGGTGCTTGCAAGTATTGTCCTCCAAAGCATGCCACCACTGATTTGCAAAACTTGTACATACACTCAAGGGTGATGGACTCGACCATGCGTGCATAGTCTTTCTGTTGATCACCAGGAGCTTTGTATGCAAGCATCCTCCTGACCGCTGTGCACTTCTGAAGTGAGGAGAACCCAACTATGTCGGTGCAATCTTTCTTGCAAACGAAGTAGCTATCGTACTCTCGGAGTGAATTGACAATGTGAAGAAAGAGCTTTCGGCCCATGCGATACCGGCGCCGGAATACCTTTTGGCCGTGCAGGGGAGCATCGGCAAAGTAGTCGGCGTAGAGAAAGCAATAGCCCTCCGAACGACCCATCTTGGAGCCGTCTCGATGCGGCGCCGTGTTGGCGTCGAACAGATCGGCCAAGGCGGTGAACATCTGATACGTCCCAAACGTATCTATAATTTCTGCTTGCTCCATCCATGTTTTGTGTGACTTTGCCATGATTTGCTTTAACTTTCATACACTTTTGAGCATATTTGGACTAATCTATTAACCCAGTGCACCCAGCTCTCAGTTGTTGTTTTTTGTTGTTTTTGTATTTCAGGTTTTCCGGCCATTAAAAGTGCTCCAAAAAATCCGAAAAAAATCAGATAAAAAATCAGCGACCCGGAAGCTTTCGGAATCACCAAGGTAGCGGAGGCGGGCCACCACCAGGAGACCAGGAGGGTCCCTGGCGCGGCCCCACCCTAGGCCGCGCCAGGAGGCCTCCTGACTGCCTGGTGGGTCCCCTCGACACCCACTCCGCCTATATTTAGCCCTCGGGGTGGAAACCCCTAATATCGATCTCTCTTCCGCGAAATCGCCTCTGTACCGCCGTCGCCGCCGTTTCAAGATCGGGGCTGCCTGGAGAAGCTGCCCCGGCACCCTGTCGGGAGGAGGAACCCCCTCCGGGAGACCATCCATAGCCATGGACGCCTCCCGGATGTGTCGTGAGTAGTCCCCCTTGGACCATGGTTCCATGACCAGTAGCTATGTGATGTACCTCTCCCCTCTTTGTGCTTCCGCTTTCGAGACCTCGTGAGCTGCCTCACATGATCGAGGCACTTTTGTAATTTCTGTTGTTGTTATGCTGAGTTTGCTGGGATCTGATGGATTATGAGACTATGTTCAGATTGTGATGAGTAATATATTTGGTTCTTCTCTTTTATATTTTGTTCTTGAGTAAATTCTTGCATGTTCTCCGTTGCAGTATTTTGCTTTGGCCAAGTAGTTTGCTTGCAACTCCAAGAGGGAGCGTTATGCTTGATTGTGGGTTCAGCCCCCTGATGTCTAGCTTGAGTGACAGAAACATGAGACTAGGGGATGTGCTGTTGCCACCAGGGATAAAACAACGGTGCCTGTACCCGCGGGTGCAAGGATTGTTTACTTTACGCAAAGTTCTTTTAATGCAGTTGTCTGTTGCTTTGAGTTTACACTTTGGGTGGGATTCGCAACTTAATACCAGCGAGATGTTCTGGATAAATATCTCAAAGTGGATGATTCGTAGTAGATGCAGTTGGATTTCGGTCTACTTACCTTGGCGTACTGCCCATTGCTTTTGAGCCCTTCCTTTCTTTGCAGCATAGTTAGCATTGCGGTGCCTTCATAATTCTGTCAATTGCCCAGTTGTGATTTGTTTACCTCGCTAGCACTTTTATCGTCTTTTTGGGAGAGAGACATCACTAGTGAAAATCACGGGACCCCGGTCCATCTTCACATTATTGTTTACACCCTTAGTTTACTTTCAGTCTTTACTTTCAGTTCCACTTTTATCTCTTGCGTTGATCCTTTGTAAACAGCAAGGCCGGAGGAATTGACAAATCCTCTGTACTCGTTGGGAGCAAAGTTATTTGTATCTGTGTGCAGGTCCACGTCAAGCGCCGTGACACCTACTTGTATCTCTTGGAGTCCTACTGGTTCGATACTCAACCTTAGCATCTTTGCTAAGGGAAACTTGCTGCTACACTGCATCTCACCTTCCACTTGGGGTAACCAACGAGGAGAGTTGCCACTCTGTCTTTTATCTTTGCTTTTTAGTCTTGTTAGTTTACCTTTCAGTTTTTACTTTTGTGTCTCTTATCAAAAATACCAAAAATACATGTTACCTTGTCAGTAGTTACCACCATGGCTGGTCCTTTTGCCTTTGGTGAGGCAGAAGTACTTACCTTACTCAAAGAGGTGGTGAAAGTTTGAAATATGCTTGGTATAGAATTAATGATTCTCAAAAAAGAGCCACCAAGAAGCAATCCACTACTATCTTGCTTAGAATTTTTTATGTTGGGATCACTTCTTGGAATAGGTTTCTTTTAAACACTGCTATCAATGGGAACTTCATAGATGCCCCAGTTTGGGAAGCCCTTAATGTTATTGAAAATCTTGTTGGAAGTCTCCCAGTTGTTAGTATTAAGGAGGACATTACTTTAGCTCACATTATGAGAAAACTTGAAAAAATAGAGCTAGAGATGCCAAGTATCAATAGGGTGAATGAGTTGGATCGTAAGATTCAAGGGAATTTGAATAGGCTAGATAACTCCATGCAGAAAATTTTCAAAACTTTGGAGACTATTAAACCCTTGATGTGAAGTCTTCTAGGATATATTTTATTCCAAGAAGCATTTTCATTCGTCCTTTATTTGAGAAACCTATTAAGGCTAGTTGTACTATTAAAGAGCTTTTTGATGATCGTGATGATGGTTCAATGGATACAACTTGATCTTCTGCTTTAAGCCTAGCTAATGGCCTAAAGAAGCGCTTTCGGGAGGCAGCCCGCAACGAATTTAGGTTTTTCTTTTTGCTTTTCTTCTGTTCTTAGTGGTCTTGATGATTGTTACTATTGTAGCAACATCATTGTATCTTTACTTTTCAAGCTTTGTGCCAAGTTTAGCCTCAGATTGCAAGAAAGGTCAAAAGTTGGTACATGTTGTCCAGAAACAGATTTTGTCTGCTTGACGGAAAAATTCGGGATAAATCACCAGATCATCTTTTTTATCTGAAATTTTTTGACAGCATGCTCCATACAATTACCTTTCAGGCGTCTGTTCAGAGTATTTTGATTTGAGTTGTAGAAGTACCTCGAAAAAATTATTTTCTCTCTGCTGTTCAGTTTTTCTCAGCTTCTGCCCGGTTTTTCTTTTTGCAGTTTTGCAATCCTTAAACTTGCTTTTTCTTTGCAAAATCTTTTGGGCAGGCAAGAGAAACAGTAGCTCTTCCTGGAAATATTTATTTGCAGTAGAGGAAAATTATTTTAGTAGGACACTAACCTCTCTAATCAGTCTACAATGAGTTATGTATGAAGGGAGTTTTCAAGTGCGCGATGGAAGATGATGAAAGAAGATCTTGGAGTGTCAAACGCTCAAGCTTGGGGATGCCCATGTGCAGCCCCAATAAATATTCAAGGAGACTCAAGCGTCTAAGCTTGGGGATGCCCCCGTGCATCCCCTTCTTCATCAACAATTATCAGTTCGTCCCTCGTTGCACTATATTTTTATCACTTCATGCATTGTGTGCTATGCTTGGAGCGTCTCGCTCTTTACTTTTCTAGGTTTGTTTTTGCTTTGTTTGCTGTAGTAACAAGTTAGACCCCAGCTTACTCTTTTGTGTGGGAGAGTTACACGCTCCGCTTGAACTAGAACTCCTCATAGGTTGCATGTTTTATCTTGTTAGAGAGTTTGCCTGTTGCACTGAGTTTTGTGTCTTTACTAGAAGTAGGTAGTTGAAGTTGCTATTCTCTTTGTAGTAGTAACTTGCAATAGTTTTGAGGTATTGACTAGAGTAATGTTTGAACTTTTGGTGTCAAGAGCTCGAGCCTATTAGTGATAGATGTCGTATTTTGGGCAATCTGTGTGTTTTTCGAAAACCAAAAACCCCTGTTGAGAACTCTAGCTACTAGATGGATCACTAACCTCTGGAGGGTTCGAATATTAGAGTACACTCACGTACCATGAGTCGAGGATGCGCAAGGATAACCAAACCCCCATACACTCCTCCTCGGGGTACTTGTCTCTTTGTGAACCTCCTGATTAGATTGAGATTTACCGATAATAAGTGCATGAGTTCTTCAGACTAATGTGAGTTTTCGAAAGTTGACACTTCCACCCACCTATACTTTTTCTAGCCTCTTCGGTATCGTGCATTGCCCTTTCTCACCTTGAGAGTTGGCGCATATTTCGCCGGTGCATCCAAACCCTTGGCACGATACACTCTGTCATCATAAGCCTCCTTATATCTTTCCTCAAAACAGCCACCATACCTACCTACAAGGCATTTCCATAGCCTTTCCGAGATACATTGCCATGCAACATCCACCTTCTCATGACTTGATCTTCATGTCATACATGCTACTTGCTTGATCGATGAGCCGCATGCTAGTTGGGCCTTGCCCTAATCATTGCTACATGACGCGCTAGTATCATTGCATATCCTGCTATCCTGGCAGAGGCATACATTTGCATCATCATAATTATATCTTCTTTATGTGAGTACCTTTGTAAAGTGTGAAAGATCTCCTATATTTTTGTAAAATATAGAGTGTTGCCCCTAAAGTGAGAAAAAGATCCCAAAGAGGACAAAATCAAAAGATCCCAAAGAGGACAAATGAGAGTTAAATAGAAAGAGCCATTGAGGCCACCAAAAAAATACAAAAAAAAGAAAAAAAAGAAAAAGAAAATTAAAAAGAGAGAAGGGGGCACACTACTATTCCTTTTGAGAGATCCACACTAGTACTTCATCCTCTATCCCTTGTACTCCATAGAGATCATCATCATGCATATAGCTATGTGGGGACCTTCACACTATAGAACTTGGCTTGTATATTCCAATGATGAGCCTCCTCAAACGAGCTCTAGGTCTTCTTGAGCAAGAAAGTTAGATGCACCCCACTAGTTTTCTTGGAGAGTTTTTAGCTCACGTGTGCATCCGTTGCATGGCAATCCCTACTCCTCACATCATATCTATCATATGACCTTCTCTCACCTATGATTGTCCTCATTGATGTGAGTCTTTCACACCTTTTTGTCTTCCTCCTCCACCTTCTTTCTGTTTCGCCTTTTAGGTGTCAACTTTCTTGCTCACGCTCATCCATTGCATGAGTGCTCAAAATATCGAAAGGGAGTGGATCAGTTTGACTTGTACCTGGCTAGTGGTTTGGGGACGAGTCAAGATAAGAATCCAAAGGAGACCAAGTGTGAAAATTTAGTAGATAGTTGTTCTCAACAACCTTTTTTCTCTCTTTTTCCCAGTCCCCTGCTTGCACGCAAACACCATCTGGAGACATTTGACTCACGGACAACGAGAGCTCTTGCACCTTTTGTTCTTTTGTTGCTTGTGTCAATGCTAATATAGACTCTTGCTTGTTAAGACTTAAATTGAATTGCATGCTTTAATTGCTTTACTTAAAAGTCCTTATATGGTTGTGTGGCATGTCACCACAGAAATTATGCTTGTTATCATTTACCTACTCGAGGACGAGCAGGAATTAATCTTGGGATGTTGATACGTCCCAAACGTATCTATAATTTCTGCTTGCTCCATGCATGTTTTGTGTGACTTTGCCATGATTTGCTTGAACTTTCATACAATTTTGAGCATATTTGGACTAATCTATTAACCCAGGGCACCCAGCTGTCCGTTGCTGTTTTCTGTTGTTTTTGTATTTCAGGTTTTTCGGCCATTAAAAGTGCTCCAAAAAATCCGGAAAAATCAGATAAAAATCAGCGACCCAGAAGTTTCCGGAATCACCAAGGTAGCGGAGGGGGGCCACCACCAGGAGACCAGGAGGGTCCCTGGCGCGGCCCCACCCTAGGCCGCGCCAGGAGGCCTCCTGACTGCCTGGTGGGTCCCCTTGACACCCCCTCCGCCTGTATTTAGCCCTCGGGGTGGAAACCCCTAATATCGATCTCTTTTCCGCGAACTCGCCTCTGCACCGCCGCCGCCGCCGTTTCAAGATCGGGGCTGCCTGGAGAAGCTGCCCCGGCACCCTGCCGGGAGGAGGAACCCCCTCCGGGAGACCATCCATAGCCATGGACGCCTCCCGGATGTGCCGTGAGTAGTCCCCCTTGGACCATGGGTCCGTGAGCAGTAGCTATGTGATGTACCTCTCCCCTCTTTGTGCTTCCACTTTCGAGACCTCGTGAGCTGCCTCACATGATCGAGGCACTTTTGTAATTTCTGCTGTTGCTATGCTGAGTTTGCTGGGATCTGATTGATTATGAGACTATGTTCAGATTGTGATGAGTAATATATTTGGTTCTTCTCTTTTATATTTTGTTCTTGAGTAAATTCTTGCATGTTCTCCGTTGCAGTATTTTGCTTTGGCCAAGTAGTTTGCTTGCAACTCCAAGAGGGAGCGGTATGCTTGATTGTGGGTTCAACCCCCTGATGTCTAGCTTGAGTGACAGAAACATGAGACTAGGGGATGTGTTGTTGCCACCAGGGATAAAACAACGGTATTTGTACCCGTGGGTGCAAGGATTGGTTACTTTACGCAAAGTTCTTTTAATGCAGTTGTCTGTTGCTTTGAGTTTACATTTGGGTGGGATTCGCAACTTAATACCAGCGAGATGTTCCGGATAGATATCTCAAGATGGATGATTCGTAGTAGATGCAGTTGGATTTCGGTCTACTTACCTTGGCGTATTGCCCATTGCTTTTGAGCCCTTCCTTTTTTTGCAGCATAGTTAGCATTGCGGTGCCTTCATAATTCTGTCAATTTGTAACACCCTCAGATGCTTGTAACAGTAATCATCATCACTGTTGACTATCACTGTTTGTTAAGCACTGTTATCCCCTGTCCCTAATCAAACTTTGCTTCTGCTCCATCCAAACCATGCTGGTTGGTAATCAAAACACAAAGCCCAATGCATTTTGCTCATCAAGAAATCAAACCCTAGATGAAACAACCTCAAATGGAAAATAAAACAAAAGTGCTCAAATAAAGTTGTTCCAAAAATCATGGAACCATTTTTGTAAATTACCTAAAATCATTATAATCATGTTGGACCAACTTTGGTAATTTTTGGAGTTATAGAAAATTGTAAACAATTCAAACAGTAGGTTAAAACCCCTACTTTGGGCATTTAATATTTAAAAGAAATACCTAATGAATTTATTTTGCTGCACAACTTTTTGTGGCACCTCAGTAATATATAAAACTAATTTACAAACACCAATTATATTTTTCAAAAATGCTAGGGTTAACAAGTCAATTACGGAAAAGAATTTAAATAAACAGAAAACCAGAAAATGGGAAAAACACTTAAACCTCGCCTGGGGCGAGGCCCACCTCAGCCCAGCCCGCTTCCTTTGTCTTCTTCCTCCCTCACCTGCCCCAACTGCTCCCGTACGGCCGGCCGTCGTGGACGCGCCGCTGCCAGCCCGGCCCCGCCCTCCAACTGCTCCCAGCCGCCGCTGTCGCGATAAGGATGAAGCCCTCGACCTCCTGGACGCGCTCACCCTCTCCTTCCCCTCCTCCTCCTCTCGCCATCGCCAGGGAAAGGTCCGCCCGAGCTCGCCGTCGCCATGACCGCGCCCACTCGCAGCCGGCAAGCTCCCTAGCCCTCGAAGACGTGTCCACCGGGTGCGCCGTCGTCGATTACGTCGACTACTGCGACGAATTCAAGCCGGGAGCCTCCACCCCGAGCACACGGTCATCTCCCCCAACTCCGGTCGCCGCGGCATCGCGGAGGAAATCCGGCGCCACCACGACGTCCCCGAGCCCGCTGCCAACTCCGACGCGTTCGTGGTGAGCACCCTCACCACCCCCAACCACCCGATGAGTCCCGATAACGCCGTAGCCTTCTCTCCTAACTCGCTTGCTCCGGCCGCCGTGGCACGTCGTCGGAGTCGTCGTTTTGGTTCGTCCCAGTCCACGCCAAGTGCACCAGTAGGTCCCCCGTGTTGCGTATGCTCGATTTGGACCAGTAGCTAGCTCGAGTTCGACCCGTATATGCATTCGCCATTGGAGCCCGACGACCTTCGCCGCCATTGATGAAGATGCGCTCACCTCCGTGCGTCCCAGCTCGCGAGACCACTCCAAATCGACGCGGATTCGAGCTCTCCGTCGACTGCCACCAGCGGCGCCTCCAACGGCGCTCGGAATCGAGGGCTAGCTCGACCTCGCCGCCGGCGAGCCTCCGGTGAGGTTCCGGTGAGGCTGCCAGGTGGGACCCCGGTGTCAGCCAGTTGATTAGGGGTTAATCTCACCCCTAATAGTCACTGACATGTGGGTCCCATCCCACTTAAGCACCGGTTAAAAATAACAAAACTATTAGTAAGAGTTTAGGTCACTGACAGGTGGGTCCCCTCTAATTAATTAACCTAATGATTTAGGTTAATCCAATTAATTAAAATTTAATCACTGACATGTGGGTCCAGAGGCAATTTCTGAATTTTATAAAATGTTTTATAAATAACAGAGGCTGACATGCGGGTCCCACATGTCAGCACTGTTCTGGATAATGTTGTGGATAATGTTTTGGATAATGTTTAAATAAATAATAAAAGAAAATCCAGAAAATCATTTAAAATGATTTAAAACTTTGAAATTCAATAACTTTTAAACCGTAACTCGGATTCAAAAACTTTATACATGAAAGTTGATCAGAAAAATACAACGAATACGAATACGCTATCCGTATGTCTACCACACCCCTCTAACACTACGAACGTCGAACATTCCCCCTCCGGACCGCCTGTCCGATAAATTGTCCGGTACTGTTAGAGTGCCCGGATGAATTTATTCCGAACACGAAAGTTGTCCGGAATGGTTCAAATAGCACGGATACACCCCTCTTATGTTGTTCCGGTAACCACGACACCTCCGGCTTGATCCTTCCCCCTCCGGACACCCTGTCCGGTAATCACCCGGAGCCGGCAGTTCATCCTCAGATGAATTCCCGCTCCGAGCATATTGCATTACACTGCGATAGAACCCCGTTTACATTTCATCTGTTATGTCTTGCATTTGTATTGCTATTATTGTTGTGTATTTATTGTTTTCTTCCCCCTTTAATCTCCGGTAGACCCCGCTACTGCCGTCGACTACACCGCTGCTGAGTACGACTACGTCGTCGACGACCCTACTACTACCGTCGAGCTTGTAGGCAAGCAGAGCCATTCTCTTCCCCAGATATCGCCTATCTTTCCGTACTATTCTTGCACTAGGCATTGTTACTGCTGCTGCTACGATTACAATCCTATTCAACTGCATAGCCTGATTTTTGTCGCCCCTTGATGTGCCTTCCTTTATCCGATGCTGCCTATTATTATTATTATGCATTATTCAGCAGTGGACCCTGCGCATTGTTAGCTAGGATTAGATAGAGGGCCGTGATCACTCAGGGAAGTGAACGCGGATATAAATATTATAACTGCACAGGTACGGTACAATGCAGACTCCGTCTAAGGCCCCTACCTGGGTTATGCCTAGTCACCTCAAGTGTGAGCTATCAAGGAGTAATCCTTGTACTCCACTCGAGGCTGACTTTGTCTTACTGCCATAGGGTACTGGAAACGGTTGTCCTTCAGGTAAGAAGTCGGGCGACCCAACGGTGCCTGCGAGAGGTATTGCGACGGGACGACAGGGAGGGCACGACCAGTGTACCGGTGTGCTTGGCCCCTGATCGTTGGCCGCGAGAGTTACCAACCCACGAAAGTCGAGCTCCTCCCGGAGCACACGCGAGACAAGGTAAGGAGACGGTTCACCTTGTTGGTAACCGCAGTGACTTGGTGGGACGACAGGGCAGGCACCGATGTACTGGTGGTCCTGGCTGCTGTCGTTGTCCGCGGGTCAGTTAAGTCGAGGCAACGATAACGGTTGTCACGCAGGTTAATTAAAATGCTAAATGGTTCAGTGAATGTCTTGAGTTGGCTATATGCCATGTACGCACTACCTACCCGTGGGATTATGAGTGTGGGCTCCTCCGCTTCTTAGTGTCGTCCGAAGACTCTTCAGACGTCAGCAGTACCGCGGGCTGATTGCCGGGAAGTGCGCTGTCTTCTTTGGCTCGAGCTGTGTTGTTTTTGTTACGACTTCCCGGCCACCCACGCACCGTGCAGGAGTACGTCAGGGTTGGGGTCCAAGGCCCTGAGTACTTAGGATTTAGACCGGCGGATGGCCTCTCTGTTGAGTTTGAAAGATGGGCTATGAAGTGTCGGATAGCCTCGGTGGAGCGTTCCCTAACAAGGTTCCCGCCACCCTGGAGATCCGTGCGTGTAGCGTAACACAAGTGCACCCCTGCAGGGAAGAATTGATCTATCGATAGCCGTGTCCACGGTAACAGGACACTTTATGCTGAAGCTGGATCTTACCACTAGAAACTATTATTAAACTGTATGGTTCTGGGTTCCTTTCCTCGCGGGGATGTCGAGGAGGTGAACTCGGAGGCATTGTTAATTATTACAACTTATTATTATTCAATGTTGCAGCAACTTCTGCTTCATTGCTACCTTACTGTTTTATATAAACTGTTGGCTGATTCTTACCTCATGCTGCAAGACACCGTCGGAAGATGCTAGTCTTCGATAGGCCTAGCTTCTTACCCTTGCTCTGAATTTCTGTCTTCAGTCCACTATATACAACCTCTTCATTTCGTTGATACAATGCATAATGCTTAGTAGCGGACGTAAGACTCGCGGGTATACTAGATACTCACCTGCTTTATTTCCTTTACTGTTTTGCCTGATCGGCCGCTGCAGCCGACGTTGGAGCCCAGGAGCAGGAGTACCTCGGGGGCGCCTACTACGACGTCGAGTTCCCCCTTGACCAGGAGTAGTACTGTGGATTCCAGGCAGGAGGCCTCGCCTTTTCGTTCTGTATCTCTGATGTGATTTGTGCTAGCCTTCTTAAGGCAAAACTTGACTATCTATGTCTGTACTCAGATATTATGGCTTGTATAACTTATATGTTCGGGTCCGCGTGACCCCCTCTATTGTAATATATTTGTTTATCCTTTTGTGTTTAGTGTTGTGCTGTGATATTATCACCGTGGCACCCTAATCTCAGTCGTGTACCCTGTGTGTATGATTACTGTACACGGTCTGATTTTGGGGGCGTCACACAATTGCCCATCCGTGATTTGTTTACCTCGCTAGCACTTTTATTGTCTTTTGGGAGAGAGACATCACTAGTGAAATCACGGGACCCCGGTCCATCTTCACATTATTGTTTACACCCTTAGTTTACTTTCAGTCTTTACTTTCAGTTCCACTTTTATCTCTTGCGTTGATCCTTTGTAAACAGCAAGGCCGGAGGAATTGACAACTCCTCTGTACTCGTTGGGAGCAAAGTTATTTGTATCTGTGTGCAGGTCCACGTCAAGCGCCGTGACACCTACTTGTATCTCTTGGAGTCCTATTGGTTCGATACTCAACCTTAGCATCTTTGCTAAGGGAAACTTGCTGCTACACTGCATCTCACCTTCCACTTGGGGTAATCAACAAGGAGAGTTGCCACTGTGTATCAACATCGGGAGGTGTTCCTCATCTTCGGCGCCAGCGTCGGCCTCTTCCTCCATCAGCGCGGCAAACAACGCCTCATCGTCGGAGTCCATCACGGCGTGGCGTTTGAGCAATTCGCCGAACACTTGGCGGGCGTGGCCGGCGCGACCAGTCGCCGGTGTGCTCGGCTGAGCTCGATCTGCCGACCAGCCGCCGTTGTGTTCGGCCAAGGTCAGGAGAGGAGGTCAGCGGGGGGGGGGGGGGAGGGGCTTTTTATGACGGTTTTGGTGGGCGGAGCGACGGTTATCTTGCGGGTGATGGGAAGGGGGTGGTCGATTTGAACGATTCACCTGACAGTGGGCCATTCGACGCATTTCGCTTCATTCGACGCCCTCGAGCGCGCTGGGTCGGCTTGATTTCATCAACTCAAGTTCGGTCTAATCCAACGCTATTTGGCCTCGACCGAGCAGAATTCAGACGCAAATAGCGCCGCCCGGGGCCTCAGAGACGCTCTTACCCTTTTCAAACGAGAGCCCTCCATCGCCTCTGCCTGCTCGCCTCCACACTCCACCCTCCACCTACCGCGCGGTGGCGACTGGCGGCGGCGAGAATGGCATCGGCGCCGGCGTTCGAGAGGCTGGCCGGGATCCGACCCCTCGCCGAGTACGGCAGATTCAAGGCAAGCTCAGCTCCCCCCCCCCCCCCCCCCCCCTCCCCAGCTTCTTCACACAGAATCGCCGCTCGTTTTGCTCGTCCTCCCAGTAGAAGCGGTGCTAGAACTGAGTAGGATCCCACATGAATTGGTCGTGCGCCACCAATTCGGATAACCAACTCCCGCATAGGATTAAGGTTTCATACTGCCTGCGGAATTTCATCTATAAATTGGGGATAAGCCGGCTCCTCTGCGTATAGCATCTGGTTATGTTCATCGTGTCTACTGTTATGATTTGTTCACAGCTGAGTTTGTCTGGCAGGCATGGTTCCTAGACCAGTTTGGTGTTCTTCATGACGGGAAGAAACCCTACCCTGGCGCCATTTTGGCATGTATGTATGTTGGTCCAGACATTGTAAATTTGTGTTCACTTTACAGTTGCATCTTCGTGCTGCAATGTGATAGCCAAGTGAGGAATTGATGTTTTAGTAGAGAAGCTCGCTGGGAATGGTGCCAAGATGGTGATAATCAGCAATTCCTCGAGGCGGTCCTCTGTAACCATGGAGAAGCTCAAG
This sequence comes from Bromus sterilis, assembly GCA_950022295.1. Lineage (NCBI taxonomy): Eukaryota > Viridiplantae > Streptophyta > Magnoliopsida > Poales > Poaceae > Bromus > Bromus sterilis. The sequence goes on along the minus strand of OX465598.1, from coordinate 240,289,663 downwards.
AGCCTTGGGTTTGACACTTCTTGTTTCCTCGGGACCATCACCAGCGGGGAACTCACCCATCAGTACCTTCAGAAGTAAGCTTTATACTTGCTATAGCTTACTCAGACACTTAAGATAAACTTCTGATTTGGTTTCGTAAACATAGGAGGGATGACCCGTGGTTTGCATCTCTGGGAAGGAAGTGTATCCATCTGACGTGGGGCAATCGCGGTGCAATTTCTCTGGAGGTTTGTTATTCTGTTGCTTTTCTCTAACAGTTATTTCTTCCAAGGAATATTGACATCCATTCGGTGTGTCATGAGTGTATGTTCCTGTCAAATGGCTGAGTTCGTCTAACGTACATGGATAATTATGAATAACTAGATGATACCCCGCGCGTTGCTGCGGGAATCAGTTGCAATATATTTTGAATGATTGATTGCATGAAACATGAATAGTTGAATTAATCGTATATAAACTAAAGTATAAAAATACATTTTATGTATTGTATTTTATTATTGTGTAGTTAAAATTATTTATTAAATATAAGTAATGTAATATAATGAAAAAAATCATGCATGTTGAGTGAGTTGACATGTGTCATTATATTGATGTATGCATGAGATCAACTAATAACGAAGAATTTGTTTTCATGCATATTGTGGTGAGCCTTTGATGATGTGACATGTATGCATGTTAAAAGTGATGTAATATAATAGGAAAAAATCCATGCATATTGAGGAAGATTGCATGTGTCATTAAATAGATGTGTGCATGAGATCAATTAATAATGAAAAATTTGTTCTCATGCATATTGTGGTGGACCTTTGATGAGGTGGCATGCTTGCATGTTGAGATAGATAAGATAGTGGGGATGATCTATTATAGTACTAGATGACCTGTTCCGGCAAATGCCGGATTAGACTGTAGCTGGGGTGATGTTGGTGCCAACTCATTTGGTGGTACTCATATTCCAAATAGATTGCGTTGGATCCGAATGCATGAATCACTTTTCTAAAATTTTAATTGCAAACAAAGAAAGCTTTGATCATGTCTACTTCAGGAAAGTGATCAAAGAAGACGAAGGCAGCGTTGTTGATGAAGTAAGTAAACCGATGTAGTGAAAGGTAAGAGCTGATGAATAGCACGATCGATGTAGTGAAAGCGAGATCTGAGGAATAACGCAAAGCCCTTAGCCAGTGGAAGGAGGCGTAGGTAGTGTAGTGTTATGTGTGCTTTCTGTGATGCAATGTTTTGCGATGGAAGAGTAGGTGCTGGGTTCATAGGGCAGTGTTTGTGAGAAGTTCAATGTTTGTTCATAACTCTGCTTCGCTTTCCAATTAGGATATAAATATGGTAACTTAGGTAGGGACTAATTGTAAATCGACAAGAGCAGATGGAAAATAATATGTCTATGTTCATGCTTACGGAAGACCAGATTAGAGTGCTGTATAGTAGATAAGTACTAACTGTGTAGACTATATTTCTACCCATCTGATAGTCTTACAAAGTGGATGATAGAGCGCATGCATCGATTGAAATCAGAACATAGTATTTTCTAGAAGGCAAACGATCACCAAAAGAGAAGTTTAGTTCATCGAATCATGGTAGTGAGGAACATAATAGGTCTTAATAGCTAAGATAAAGATGGGAGAATATATAGGATGTAGCTACTGTTGACGGGCTTACGCTTAGAGATGATCCACGGTGAGGGATAGTCGGTGGCCTGTTTTATGCTTCAAATTGAAGGCACATATGTCACACGATGACCGATTTTGTCTACTCGAAGCACGAAGCAACTATCATAGCTCACATTGCTGCCTGCAAGCTTGAGCAGCAGGGTGCCATCATCTTCATAAATGTATTCTAGCAAGTTCTTGTTTGTGTAATGCACTTGAAAGCACTATGAAGAGAGATAAAAACAGACAGTTGGGGTGAAGACTACTTCTTGAACATCAGATTTATAGTAATGGAAAGATGCAATAACTACGTAATATTTGTTGAAGAAATATGATGTAAAAGAGAGTTGAATGAGTTTGATTCAGTATAGCAGCAATAGAAAAACTTGGTATTAACTTAAACAAATATACATATCACAAATTCACCAAATATGACACTAACTTGAGAGTGTACATCACAACCCAAATATAATATTGACGACTTTTATGGCGTTAACTTAATAGTACACATCAGTACATCACAACCAAAATATGATAGTGCACATCACAACCCATAGGTCGAAGCCTTTAAGGCTCCAAACAAATAAACATAAATTGACAGTAGCGCGCGCGCGCACACACACACACACGCACACACACGAATAAAGTCTTTCATTTCAAGAACACAGAAGAGGGGTCCATGGCAGTTGGCAGCACACTTCCTTAGGTTCTTGGCAACACATTTTTTTAGGTTCTTCAGGTATTCCCTACAAAAGTGAAATGGAAAATCACTTGAATATAGTGCAACTGAAAAGCAAATTTTAAAAGAAATCTTGCATAACATTTAAGTGGTATGTATATGAGATCATGCATACCATTTCCACTTTCCTACGAACAACTGCAGAATAGACATAAAAAATCTGAACTCTATCCCCATGGAGGAAAGTGTGAAATAGAAACCCATTTGTGAATTGATGCAGAAAGCAGGTCACATGAAAAAACAACCAGATAGATGGGCTAACTCGCATCTTTGGTTAACAACTTTTCTGTTGCTCATTTCTTCAACAACCAGGTAGGTAGAGATTTACAGACCAGGCAAAATGTCATTGTGCGGCCATGTTGTCAGTAGAAGACCATGCACCTGATGGAAGCTGGTTGTAGATAGCTTCTATGTCATCTGCTTCCTTTGGCAGCAATTACTTAGTCATAAATAATAAAGTTGCTAGGCAGTAGACATTCATATAACACGGTAGAAGATGACGCTAAAATTGCATGTCAATATGAATTTAGCCAGTAATATGGAGGCATTGTCCATCAACAAAATTAAACTGATTCCGAAACAAAATTTTTTGTAAAGAAAATAAAGCATGCTATCTTGATGGATAGATAGAGAACAACTGAAAGACGGGGTCTTTTATCGATAGAAGCAACATGATGTATGATCTAAATGGCACCATGAGTCACCAACTCTTTCTGTTTCCTAATGTGATGTTATTTGTTGCTGTTTTTCATTAGGCCTGACTACCATGTTAATTATATTTCTTTTTTTTACATACAATAAGAGGGGCCTGACTACCAGCATATAACGCAACCTTTGCAAAACCAAGTACAAATTCATAATGAAATGTAACTACATTTTTTAAAAACCAAGAATAGGTGTACATTTTAAGATATCAAAAAATGAATTGCCAATAGCATAACCGACAGATCACTTGTAGGAACAAACCTGTAACTAAACCCTTGGCCAAATCCTGCTGATTGCACTCCTCGACAACATGATCCTTCTCACAAAGAAAATGGAACAATGAGCAACTTGAGAAAGTTTGTACCCTACAAACTGCAATCCAAACTGCCAGCACAGAAATATACATGGATGCCATTGTATCACAAAGTCTATTTGCTTTTCTATTGCAGTTTTAACATTAGTAACAAGTAATTGTTGCGGATAAGACTGTAAGCAAAAGAGACAAACAAGTAAGAAAAAATGAGTTATAGAAGAGTTAGAGAACCCATAATGTACTGGACACTTTTGCTAAATCTGTACTGTGCTAGAGGAGTTGCAGAAGAAAACATGCTCACCTTTCTTGGTAGGAACCGTTTGCTTGAGGGACAACAAGACAAAAATCTGCAAGCAATCAGAACCATCATATCTTCACTTTCAGACTCCCAGGCACCAGGAACCTTTTGGAAACAATCCAATCTTCAAAGAACATAGGAATGCTTATACAAAAAATAAAGATTGTGTGAAAAAAAAACATACCTCAACCTGCTGCTTGTACTCCTCGACAGCCTGCTTATCCATATGCTGTAATTAGCTCCCTTGCAATCTTGGATAAATTTTGGAACCTACAGAAATAAAGGCCACACTGAAAAGATAAAAAAAACACGCAAAAAAGATCAAAATCTATAAACTATGAAGCCACATGGATAAACAAATTAAATATCAAATAACACTAAGTAAGCTATATATTTTTCTTGCCTTTCCATGTGTACCAACTACATTATTTAATCTTTTATTATTCAGATTTCTAAACTATCCAGCAAAAGCACCAACCGTGCATTAAAGATTTGCAGGTAAATATTAGAGTAGAAAGGAAGCTTTTGACCACAAATCATAGCATCAAAATGACAGAACAATGGTTAATAAAAGGAAGAAAGATCACCTTGATCTTCTTCAATTATGATAAGAAAATTATTCTTCCCTTGATCCTCGCATCTGCACACATCATGTTTAGGAAACTAATATATTAGCAAGTTCAAATGTGTCTGGTAGAGGAAGTAAGAGACAAACAGAGAGGAGCACCTCGGCAAGAGAGAATTCACAGCCCTGACAGGATGTTCATCAGCACAATTACCAAATGAAACCAGTGCAGCACTCTGAAGATGATGTTATATACACATAAATTCAGTTGGCGAGGAAGGAGAGTATAAAAAGTGGAGTAAACCTTGGTGAGCAACGGTCCATCCAGATGTTGGTGGAGCTAGGCTTTATCAGGATGCCGTCGACGTCGTGCCCCCATCCGGTTAACTGGAGGATCCCGTGCTGCTCCTGCCACGGGCCCTCGAGAACACCTTGCCGCGGGCCCTGGAGGCTCGTCTGCGGCCTCTCCAGTCTGTCGGCGCTTCCAAGCCGTTGTAGCCGTGGAAGGATACAAGGAAGGCGGGGTCGCATCCGCGGCGGCCGGATCTGGCAAGGATGCGGCCGGCGGTGGCTTCAAAGGGTAGAGGTTCAGGACGCCTCGAGGTCATCCATGGCAAGGGCAGCGTGCAACAAGGACAGGGAGAAGGGAGATTAGAGAAAGGGAGAAGGGGAGGAGAGGAGAGGAGATGACCTTGCAGGGACAGCGACGGCGCCCGTCTGGATGGAGCCTCGCTGGAGACGGGGGTGGCGGCGGGGAGAGGAGGTGGCAGCGAGAGGGGATGAGGGCCACAGGGGGAGATGCGGGTTAGGTTAAATATGGCTAGGCCTTTTGTCTCGCGTGAGCCAGGTTCAGCGTTGCCACAGCGGAAGGGCCGAAGGAACAGTGCAGCGGACGTCGCTTTCAGTGAGCAATTACACGGTACGGCTGCAATTCTGCTGCCTAGCGACCCCCTCAGCTTTTATAAGAGAAATTATAGATAACTAGCATGAATATCAAAATGTAGTACTGTTATGAGAGGTACATGAGATTCCATGACAAATGGTTCCCACATCTTCCTTTAACAAATACGTTAGTCGTATTTACACTGAGATGGATTTGAGCTAATTGTATTGTTTTCCTATTAGGGGCTTGGTTTGCAAGTTGTGAGCAATGTTGATGATGCAGAGTTTATACTGGCCCATGGTACTGAAGCCCTGGGTTTACCTTCTGGTGATCCACTTTCCAAAAGTCTTGAGGAGCTTGAGCAAGTTCTAGTGCTTGGTATTGAAAAGCGACTTCCGATGGTGGTTGCTAATCCAGATTATGTCACTGTCGAAGCTCGAAACCTGCGTGTCATGCCTGGTGGGTTAATGATTTTCATATTTGATGACTTGCTGATTATTTAAACTGCTAGATAGCAGAGATGGTTTAACTCATGAATGTATCTGCTTACCTATCGTACACTATAATTTTGGATATGTCTTCATTTCTGGTTTCTGTGATATTTTTCTTTTTTCTTCAATTTTTTTTATATGTTGGAAGTATGACTATCTTCCAACTGATGGTGATAACAGAATGTTCCCCTTTTAGGCACTCTGGCAGCAAAATATGAGAGTCTTGGTGGTGAAGTAAAATGGATGGGGAAGCCTGATGAGGTAATGCATGGCATGTCTACTTTTTGTAGATTAAACGAATGATTCAACAATTTAAACACAATACAGAGTTGATGTGGCATTCAAGCTATGATGAACCACATGATTGTGAACTTGTGATTGCAACTGCACTTTATTTCTTGATCTTAAAAGCCTTCTCTCGGATCATCCTGGCTGTATTAGTTTTTGGGTGGGAAACTGTCCCGCGGCTCTCACAAGGTACTCACGTGCTGCTGCTTTCTCAGGTTATCTATGCATCAGCAATGTCCCTAGCAGGTGTCGAAGCACATGAATGTATCACCGTGGGGGATTCGCTGCACCACGACATCAAAGGTGCAAATGGAGCAGGAATGGCATCTGCGTTCGTCACTGGAGGGATCCACGCAAATGAACTAGGACTCAATGAATTCGGACAAAGTGCTGGAGATGATGCTGTCAGTGCATTGTGTAGTAAGCATAGTTCATACCCATCTTACGTTTTGCCTTCATTTGCATGGTAGAAAACACGGCCTAGAAGGGAGCATGAAGACATTGGAGGTTTTTGAGTACTGCGCCAAATTTTATAATGTATCATTTGGGTGAAATATAATCTCTATTGATTTGATTGATTGGAACTGCATGCAATTATGTGTGGGAGAATCATCCTTTGTGAGTTATGATAGGGAACATGTGGATATGGAATTAGCCCCTGGTTATGCAATGTCTGACCCTTTCCAACACAGGCAAAAAAAGACTGATGCAAGTTTTTTCTTCGTTCACCCCTGACGTTACGTTCTGTGTGCTTCAGTTTTCTTTTGATGGATGTCTAGATGAGCAAACAGTGAACATGTTGAATAATTAGTAAAATAGCCAGTTTCTTTGGTGATAATTTCCGGTTTATTTTTCTATTCCAAGTGCTTTAAGAAGGGACCTATCTGTTGAATGTATGCACTGAAATATATTTTTGGTAAAATGTCTCTCATATATCTTGAATTTTGACAGAGAATTAAATTTGAGTAGCAGATTTTTTAGGGTATTTGAGTAGCAGTTGAAGCAGTCGGATAATGCTAACGTAGACCGAGCTACACGTAGCCCTTTAGTTTGAACAAGTCATAAAATGTATTTTATATTATTCAAAAAGCATTGAATTTTTTTATGAATATATATACACATGTATATGACATATATGCAAATTTTCATACCATTATACTTTCACATGTGGCGTATGGAAAAAAGACAAATATTTGATTTTAAATGGGCTTTTTTGTTGTTGGTTTTGGGTTGAAATTTTGTTTTTTTTGTGCAGACTTCATATTACAATATTTTCAAGCCAAATTTGACATGTTCATACGAAATACATATAAGTTTTCATAGATTTTTTTTTGATTTTTTTCAGAACTTTTAAATATATTTTACGATTTTTTCAAAATAAAGGGCTACGTGTAGCTCGGCCTCTAGAAATTCGCACTCTTGAAGCAGTAGTCTACTATGGGCTGCTAGTCTCTCAAAAAGACAAGTCTGAGAACAATACCAGACATTTTTTGGGAACACCTCTATTATCATTTATATTCTGGAATCTAGGAGACCTGACGCGCCGGAGCACTCACAAACGGTGGGAGCCCTCTGCCATGTCCGAGGCATAGAATCACCCCTTGTGAGACCCGCTCACCAATTTGGGCGGCGTCGCCCACGGGTGACGAACTGAAGATGCAAGTCAGCCATGAGGCCCTTGAGGTGATGGGTCCGGATAGTGCTGGCAAACCACTTGCCGATGGTGTCATTGGGGCCTGCTTTCCGTTTCTTCTGTGTCTCGTCATCAATATACAATCCCCGCACAGGTGCATCCAAACTCCAGACAAGCTCGAGGGCTACTAACGGTGTGCTAAACTAGGAGTAGCCCGTACAGGGGTAGGCCTCGGTAGGACTCCCGATATCGCATGAGGATCCCTCCTTTCAAAAGCCTTATCAACTTGGTCGCTATGTTGAGGACTCCTAGTTTAATTTGATATAGGGTTGGTCCGTGTAACCCTAGACCTCATTCCTCTACATAAGATGAGGTCCGAGATAGATTGAGATATCTTGACTCATAGTCACATCTCGGTAGTATAGCCACAATTGTAACCACCTCTCATTAGGTGTTCCCCATCGTAAATAAGAAAACAGGAAGTAGGGTATTACCTTTCATCATGAGGGCTTAAACCTGGGAAAATCCCTCGCCTCTTTGGTAATTTCGGCCCCTCGCTTCATTCTATCGGAACTACTACTGGTTTACTTCAACGTCATAAACCTTTATCTTCTTGGATGGTTTTTATTTCTTTTTTGCGGAATGTGATTTAGATTTACGCGAAGACATTGAAGTCACAAAACATGGACCCCGAGTCTTCTGTCATCCAATCCAACATGGGTAACATCCAACCAAATGAGAGAAACGAAGCATTGTATGTGGAATTCGTCTCTTCATCCTCGGTATAGGGGTTAGGTAGGGTGCTCCGACATTTTGAAGAAATATTTAAACAATCGATCTCCATATATTTAAGCACCCCAACCAATTAACTAGTGTTATTACTTCTTCCAACTGAAATTATGTGTTGCTCAAAAGATTACATGGTGCAAAGTCCAAATTTCACAAAGCCTGAAGGTGCATAGCCTTTGACAAAGAGTGCTCATCGGTCGAAGAAGAACCATCAATGGAGACGGGTGGTGGTTACTACGCCGGAGAGTCGTAACCAGCCCTCCAGACATAGTAGCCACTACAAGAAATATGCTATCTTGTGACCCTTCATATTGGTCCCTGAAAGGTCACTTTTATCAGTTTGTGACCTTTTTGTGACCAAAATCAGTTGGTCAAAAGCTGAGGGTCGCAAAGCAGACACTGCGATCTTTTTTTGTGAAATAGTCGTAGATCTTAACGACCAAAACAAAAGGTCATAGCCTTTGTGACCTAATGGTTTGGTCGTCGAATGTTTAGCCAGTCCACGTCAGATCCAACGTGGCAAGCTGGCGTGGCAAAATAGCAACCAAATGAAAAGGTCGTAGATTAGAATTAGCCCGACCCAGTTCGGCCATCTATATGGGCCGAGCCCAATATTTCAGCCCATCTAGAAAATTTTTCTGTCAATTCTGGTTGGTTGCTTTGGGATTTTTGCAGTTCATTTCAATTTTGGGCCTGGCCATTTTGTATTCTAATTCTTTTTGGGCTGTACAATTATGAAAGCAGAAATATATCTGGTCCAATAGACATTTCGGCTGGTTTTTTATTTGGTCCAATAGATATTTCGGCCAATTTTTCGTTTGGGTCAGGCCTCTTTATTTCAAATACAATTTACAGCACAAACATAGAATCAACCCAAAGTCAATACCAATATATTCTCTTTTTGACCACTTTCAATCCAAGAATACATTCCAAGTGAACATAGAATAATATTCCAAGGATCTTTCATAAATCCTAGCATTTGAAGCAGCAGCTCCCAGGCGCCTCCACCTCCAGGCAGAAGTAGCAACTCCGAGGCCCTCCACCTCCAGGCAGAAGCAGCAGCTCCCACGCGCTCCACCTCCAGGCATCAGGGAGTAGCAGCAGCCCCCAGGCGCAACATCAGGGAGTAGCAGCAACGTCAGGGAGTAGCAGCAGTAGGCTCAGACACTCCCAGACCCTGGAACAATTTTATTGAAAAGTTAACCCAAGAAGATTGTCGTAATAGCAACAACTAGAGAGAAGTAGCAACATGAAATTCTGAAGCAAATCCGACTCAAAAGCAACTGGCAGAAGCAGCAACAAAAATAAAAGGTTCTTTTAAGTTAAATTAAAAGTGCAATTTTAGTTAATTAAAATTAAAGGATAATGTTTTTTAAGTTAAATTAAAAGAATAGTTTTAGTTAATTTAAATTCAAGGAAAATGTTTGTTTAATTTAAATTAACTGAAACTGAGTTAAACTAAAAGAACAGTTTCAGTTAATTTAAATTAAAGGAAAAGCTTCATTTAATTTTAATTAACAGAAAATGTTGAGTTAAATTTAATTAAAGGAAAAGGTTCATTTAGTTAAAGGAAAAGGTTCAGTTAATGTATCCAGTACTGGACAAGTTATTTACAGACACTGAAATAAGCTATGAGTATATAGCACAACAAACAATTTATTGACACACATGCCAAGAAAGCATACTGTGAGCATACTGAATTTATACTCCACTAAATTGCAAACAACATTGCTGAAGATGACAGCGGTTTCAGTTTTAGTAGCAGTTTCAAATCAACAGCAAAATGAACGCGAAACAACACACACTACAGGCAAGCTCCTAGAATTATACCGAGAAGGCGTCGCCGCGGTGGCGCTCAAGCTCCTCGACGCTCCGGTTGCTGCAAATAAAGGAAAAGGTCCAGTTTCAGTTTCAGTAGCAATATTTGAACATGCAAAAGATTGCATTGCAACATCGATCTGAAGCTCTCCTACTAGTCGATGTTCACAAAAAGAAATGACACTACAGTTTCAGTACAGCAAAACTTCTACTCTCTCATCACTTATTAAGGGTTGCTTGCAGTTTGGAGGCAATGTTTAAAATTTCCGGCTATTAGAAATAGCGGCAGGCCTTCAGGACAGCTATCAACAGCTATTGCGGGCAATAGCTGCAGCTATTTCAAATAGCGGTTTTCAGAAAATTCAGAATACAGTGGACATAAAATTTAGAAAATGCAGAAAAACACTGGACTATGCCCCCACACTAGCCAGAGTATAGACATATACTACCCAGACTATGCCCGTACACTACCCAAACTGTGCTCAGAACTGAAGAACAACTTGGAGCATAAAATCTGACAATGAGAATTGTGGCGTGAGCAGAAATTTGTGTAGAAGACTAGAAGCTGAACTAATGGATGGACTAAAATATGTAGATGATGAACTGAGGACACTCGGTTTTGTGCTCGCTTTGATTTGGGACGCCGCGCTATGCCGATGATGAAAAGGGCCAAGAGTCCCCCGTACTGCCCTTTGGCGACTCGGAGGAAAATTGTTTACCTGAAGGAGGTTGGTCTAGGAACTCAGATCCCTTGAGCACATACTCGCGGTACGTGGCTGGGAGGACGAGGTCATCCTCGACGAGGTCGTGCCACACGAACCCGATCTTGTAACTCCTACAAATCCGCACAGCTCAAAAATTCAGACAACTTCTTGCAGCATGGAGGCGATGGAATTCTTACAACGGGCTTGGTTTACCTCTTGCGGGATCAGGAGGGCACCGACACATCGATGGCGGCTCCGCATGAGGTAGTACCTTCCTCGCCGGCGACCTCTGGGTGGGCAGGGACGAACGAGAAACCCTAGCCTCCTTTGCTGCAGCGTGGTTGTGCCATGTGGAGGTGGCGGGGTGAGAGACGGGGGGATATCTTCAGAGAGTCCGCCGGCGACGCCTTGCCAGAAACTTAGCCGCCGGCGCAGGGAAGGCAGTGGATCTCTTCGCGGTGGATCTCCCTCCCCCGTGTTCTTCTCTCCCTTCTCGTGAGGGGAGGGGTGATGCGGGAGGAGGAGGGCGCAGGGAAGGCAGTGGGTGACGACGAGCTCGGACGGAGGGAGGTGGCTGCGCCGTTGGAAGGGAAGGGAGGTGGTGACGCCGATCTAGAAGGTGAGGGAAGGAGGCGAGATTGCATCTGGCGAGATGGGGCGAGACAGAGAGAGAGGGGTTCGGCGGGGGGGGGGCGAATGCAAAAAATGGTTTTTCTTGTGAAGCATCTACCACAAATATGTTGAAAATTTTGAACAATCCATTTTTAGAAAATACTAAAACATGTTATATGTACAAAACACCAAGTGGTTGCCTCTAAAAAGTTTTCCATCCACCTCTTTTAAAAAAGACAAATTCTTGCCGATTCAGTTGAAAGTGGGTCAAATTTGAACTACAGGTGCCTCATAGTTTGCTCATGATTTTTTGCAAAAATAATCTTTAGGTACTCAAGTAGCTATTTCATCAGAGAAACACCAAAAGTTTTCCAAGATTCAATCCCTGGCTAGGAACGGTCATGCGTGCAGTTTTGACTACATTTTGAAATGAGCATGAAAAAATAAAAAAAAATCAAAAAATTAGAAAACCTTCGCATTGTGTCATTATATGTGACCAGGTTATTAGGAAAAATAATAAACTTGTAATATGGCAAATATTTTAAAAAAGTGTTCTTAAAGACGAGCTATCATGTATAAAGATTCATGGCTTTCAAGGCAAATGATCAATCTTATGGACACATTCATGGCATAGTTTGTTCAAATGATCTCATATTGTGCACAAGTGTGCATATTTGAATGGCAAACAATGTTGCTAAAGGGAGTTTTCATTTTCCTTGCACGAAATTTTCATTTTTCCATTTTTTGAATGCCCAAAATGAGTTTTTTTGTGAAGTACCTACCATATATTTGTTGCAAAATTGGATCAAATCATTTTTATAAAATATTAGGACATATTTAGTGTACAATTGACCAAATGGTTGGGTGTTAAAAGATTTTATCCACCTCTCATGAAAAAGACAAATTCTTGCCGATTCAGTTGGAAGTGGGTCAAGTTTGAACTACAGATGCCTCATAGTTTGCTCATGATTTTTGGGAAAAAATATTTTTTTGGTACTCAAGTAGCTATTTCATCAGAGAAACCCCAAAAGTTTTCCAAGATTCAATCCCTAGCTAGGAATGGTCATGCCCGCAGTTTTGACTACATTTTGAAATGGGCATGTAAAATTCAGAAAATATCAAAAAATTGGAAAACCTTCGCATTGTGTCATTATATGTGACCAAGTAACCAGGAAAAATAATAAACTTGTAATACAACAAATATTTTTAAAAAGTGTTCTTAGAGATGAGCTATCATGTGTGAAGATTCATGGCTTTCAAGGAATGATCAATCTTGTGGACACATTCATGGCATAGTTTGTTCAAATGATCTCATATTTTGCACAAGTGTGCATCTTGGAATGGAAAACAATGTTGCTAAAGGGAGTTTTCATTTTCTTTGCACGAAAATTCCATTTTCTATTTTTCGAATGCCCAAAATGAGTTTTTTTTGTAAAGGACCTACCATATATTTGTTGCAAAATTGGACCACATCATTTTTATAAAATTATTAGTCCATATTTAGTGTACAATTGACCAAATGGTTGTGTGTTAAAAGATTTTATCCACCTCTCATGAAAAAGACAAATTTCCACCGATTCAGCTGGAAGTGGGTCAAGTTTGAACTACAGGTGCCTCATATTTTGCTCATGATTTTTGGAAAAATTAATTTGTAGGTAATCAAGTAGGTATTTAATCAGAGAAACAACAAAAGTTTTCCAAGATTCAATCCCTAGCTAGGAACGTTCATGCCCGCAATTTTGACTACATTTTGAAATGTGCATGAAAAATTCAAAAAATAAAATAAAATTTTGAAAAACCTTCACATTGTGTCATTATATGTGACCAAGTAACCAGGACAAATAATAAACTTGTAATACATAAATATTTTTAAAAAATGTTCTTAGAGATGAGCTATCATGTGTGAAGATTCATGGCTTTCAAGGCAAACGATCAATCTTGTGGACACATTCATGGCATAGTTTATTCAAATGATCTCATATTGTGCACAAGAGTGCATCTTGGAATGGCAAACAATGTTGCTAAAGGAAGTTTTCATTTTCTTTGCACGAAAATTCCATTTTCCATTGTTCGAATGTCCAAAATGAGTTTTTTTGTGAATGACCTATCATATATTTGTTGCAAAATTGGACAAATAATTTTTATAAAATATTAGGCCATATTTAGTGTACAATTGACCAAATGGTACTCAAGTAGCTATTTCAACAGAGAAACACCAAACACGAAGAATACAACAGAAGAATCTCACGAGAAGACTGAACTAAGCACATACATGAATCAACAGCCAAGTGTTTGATTAGCGGTGGGTGAAATGCACATGGATAATGGGCCTGAGTTGTGGCTGAGGATGATCATATACTAAGGAGACTGTCTTCGCAAACTTGAAGCTCAATTGGAGGAGCCTAGGTGGCACTTCCTTCACAATGCTCTTCTTTGGACAGAAACTTGGGGAAATTATTGAGAGAATTTGACTAAATGAAATGAGCTAAAATTTTGTGAAGGGAAGTCATATAGGTAGTATCATGCCCTGGTAAAGTTTCAGAAATAATTAAGCAATATAAAATATAGTTGCTTCACAATGTTGCCTAAGGAAGTTTTCATTTTCTTTGCATAAAAATTGTTTTATTTTTATTTTTTGAGTGCCAAAAGTAGGGTTGTTTTATGAAGAACATACCAAATATTTGTTGCAAAATTGGAGCAATCCATTTTTAAATAATATTATATCATATTTTACGCACAATTGACTAGATGGTTGCATGCCAGATGATTTTCATAAACCTCTCATAAAAAGACAAATTCTCTCTGATTCAGTAGGAACCGTGTTATATTTGAATTAGAAGTGCTTGATAGTTTTCTCTCTATTAAAAAAACATTTTTAGTTCAAAATCAGAGATCCAACAAAGTTCAACAAGATTCCACCTAGCTACGAATGTTCATGACCATCATTTTGAGCACATTTTGAACTCGGCATAAAAATAGTAAAAGTATTTTTTTCGTGTACATGAGAATTTTTTATATGTTTTCATCATATTTAATACATGGTCAACATTTTCTTTACACATTTAACATTTTTAAAATATTTGATAATATTTTTAATACAGGGTGAACATTTTTAGTATACACATTTAACATTTTTTCTATACTCATTGAACAATTTTATAAAGTTTGGTTAACATTTTTTAAATACAAGTTCAATATTTATTGACACCACTCCATTAAAAAAAACACTATACCATTTTTAAAATTGCGATGAACCAAAATTTTTTACCCCTAAAAAAAGAACGTCTCGTCCTTTTTGGCTATGTGAGAAACATGGGTTTGGGGATCGGGCTATGTGGCTTTGGGAGGCCTCGTCGTACGCAGGCCCAGGCCCAACAACGAGATATGATGTTTAATACGGTTATGTTCGTGCTATTTTAACAAAACGGTTTGTGGCGTGGTGGTCAGGTGTTTGCCACGTAGCATGTCCCATTGATGCTGCATGGTTTGAACCCATTCCTCTCCAGATATGTAAACCAAAATTGACACATAAGAAAAAATTGACACATACACATGACGCATAGGCAAAGTTGATGAGGTGGCGGTCAATCATAACCAATGCATTCACGTTTACAATATCACCACCATCTAGACTGGTCATAATTAGCTAGAAATAAGGCCATCGATAATCGATGTTTGCTTTATGACCATTTCATGTAAAGAAGTTACGACCTTTTTGACTAAAATGGTCGTTATAGTTTATGGTTTAGAGGCTCCCAAATGACTTACGACCTATTGATTCAAAATGGTCGTAGATTTACGACCATTTCTTTCAGGGTCATTGAGAGAAGGCCACAAGTTAGCATATTTCTTGTAGTGAGCTATCGATGTCTCCGATTGAGCTGTTGGCAAAGGTTTTGGCAATGGCAGAGGAGTCACAAATGACCCGATAGTCTTCGTATTCAAAGTTGCGCGAGCTGGTTACAACACTGACAATGCAACTATAGACAACGATGGCAAAGAACGTAGCCCATCCTACAAAGGCCCATCAAAAAAAGCGCCAAGATCGGCGGTGCTTGCAACCTAGCAATGATCTCTAATTATAACCCCATGGGTTTTGTATTACATGTTGTACACTCCTAATGATTCAATAAAATTTACATTTACATTCAAAAAATATATCCCATCACCACTAGATGGTTGAACAGTAGCGATACCTATGACTTTCGTAAACTCGCTGAAGAGGGACGATGCATTACTACAAGTCCTATTGAAAATGTTGCAATGGTGGTGATATTCATGTGAACCAATGGGCCAAGAGGAACCACGACCACCAAAGTTGCACATTGATTAGATGCAAGGTAATAAACATGAAATACTAAATATAATCCGCAAAGTAAATCATAGTGACTTATCGCGCACCTAGATGAAACACGACACTGCGGTTTATGCCGCTGCTCGGCGAGTCCTCATCCTCCAAAGACATTTTTAGCAGATGCACTAGGTGCCGGTGGATATTGCTTCAATGATATGTTGCCACATGTAAAGGTGTGGGGGCATATACATGTGCTTATCGGTGTATTTCGGTAGCTTGTTTTTTGTATCTCTGATTTTTGGTCAAGTCATGTGGTCCAAATTAATACCTTTGTCAATGCACATGCAACATCTTCTCTTTTTCTCTCCAAAACAAAGCCATGGACTTTATTTCATCTTGATCAACTTAAATCCTTTATATATTTTAAACCATAATACCATTTTCAAAACTTTTTATATATTTGAACTCCCAGCGTCAAGACCTTTTGAACAAGATCAATTTACACGTTCAAATAACTTTAGTTTCAACGTTTCAGTTCTCTTATTAACACTCAATCTATTTCTGTATGTGAAACTGTTTATTTGAAATCAGTTTTTTGAAAATAAACTCAGTGAATTCCAATGACTGTAATCTGTTTAAAAAAATGAGTGAAATTTGTCTCTCAAAATGGTTGAAATATGTTTTTTGAAATGAGCGAAACATTTTTTTTAAATTACTGAAATAAGTGATTTGAAATGAAAGAAAATAGTGTTTTCAATATATTTCATATTTTTTTTAAATGAGTGAATCGACCTTTTGAAATGAGTGAAATAAGTCTTTTGATCTGAGTGAAATAAGTGAAACCTAGTATCTAAAATGAATGAAATAAGTCTTTCGACACGAGTGAAATCATAGTTTTTAAATGAGTGAAACCTACTATCTAAAATGAGTGAAATAAGTTAATTCAGAAACTAGCAAAAATAATTTGAAATGAATAAAATATGTTGTTTCAGAAATGAGCAATGGCAAAAATCAATAAAGTTTTCTTTAAAATAAACGGAATATGTTTTTTGAAATGAGTGAAATAGGTTGTTTCAGAACTACAAATTTGATTAAATGAGTGAAACCTGCTATCTAAAATAAGTGAAATATGTCAATTCAAAAACTAACAAAATATTATTTTTTGAAATGAGTGAAATAGGCTGTTTCATAAATGAGCAATGATGGGATTTTTTTTATGAAATGACCAAAATTTTATTTAAAATGAGCGAGATCTGAGTTTTGAAATGAATAAAATAAGTTGTTTCTGAAAAAGAAATAACATGATATGTAAAGTGAATGAAATTTCAATTCAGAAACTAGCAAAAAATATCAATTGAGTGAAATACATTGTTTCAGAAATGAGGAATGACGAACGATTTTTAACAAATGAGCAAACTCTTCTTTTAAGTGAAATAAATATGTTTTTTGAAATGATTGAAACCTACTATATAAAACAAGTTTTTATGATGTTTTAAACAAGCTAAATAATTTTTTAAATGAATCAAATAAGTTTTTTTAAGTCTAAATTATATCCAAGATCGGTCTTGTTTTAATGGTCTCGTCACTTGGAATTCAAATATGTAAAATGTTCCATAAACAATAATATAATTTAAATTTTATTCATCATTTAAAATATCATAAGAGAAATAAAATGCAAGTGTGTGAGAGGGGATCCCGTGTGTTAGCTTTTTCTCTTTCCTTTCTCTTCTATCTGATGAAAAAACACCGTATTAAACAAATGTGGCAGAGGCACTTTCAATTTGCTTGTATTTGAATTGTATAACTTTTAACTTATTTTCGACCATCAAATAACATGCATCAAGGACTAATCTTAAAGCGATATGCAACAATATGCAGTGGTTAAAAGCAACTCTATTTAAAAACTTAATATTTCTTGGGTATATATAGCGTTGGAACTTCACCCCTACTTCCTCATGCCGAGGTGATACTTGAAGGTCGAGTTCATCGGCATGAAGGAGTAGTCGTACTTCTCCCACATAGCCTCTAGAAGCGCTCTAGAGCGCGCTATCCTCACCTACTGCCACCGCCGCCTTCGTCGCGCACAACTTGCGGTCCGCATCGCGAAACTGCTCCGTCGATGCCAAAGGACGTCGCCAAGTTCGTGGAACCGCGTTGAGGCGCCATGGGCGCGGGCTTGCACCGACCGCACCGGGTCGACCGAAGGACGTGCGGGGCTGCCCCGTAATCGTTACGCGTTCTCTTCGTCGGTGCCTGCTACCTCCTCTCCTTGCCATGAAAATTTCTTGCAGGAGTGCAGATGTGATGCGGTGGGACGTAGAGTTGTATGCGACGGCATGAGGGGATCGAATGTGAGACGACAACCCTACCCCTCCCCAACCGCAGACATAGCGGCGGCGAGGGAATTTTGGGGGCCGTTCGCAAAAAATTTACGGACCGAGCGGGATTTGACGCATCTACTCGAGCAACAAAGCACCTCCATTCATCAAAATGTCTATATATATACAAACGGATGGTGGCATGACACATCTGCTAGAGATGCTGTAAGGATCTACCGCTACATGTTTTTTGGAAAAAGGAGGATGACCCTCCGCGTCTGCATCTAGGCGATGCATGCATCCATTTTATTAATTATTCATCAAACCTTACAATGCAATAGATACATCAATAAGTCTGAAGCCACCATCTTGACAACAAATGTCGTTATCCCTATCCTGTTGATGAAGGAGTGGAGATAGTCGGGGACGCATACCCAAACCTCACACCAAAGTCCAACATCAATAGACGGATGCCCCAACCAAGACGTTGCTGGGTCTGGGTCACACATCGGTCTGACACACTCATAGCGAGCACTGCATGCGCACGCTGCAGAGGCCATCACCACTGTCCTTCACCGATCTTCAGAGCAGAACTGATGCATCGACCTTGCCATGCCTACCATCGATGCCACCATATATAGAGCCAGACGACCACCTCCCTTCGCACGTCCATCATCACCTAATGTCGTCGAGACCCTGCTTGACCACGCCGCCGAGACTCCATGTCATTGATGTGTGGCAGAAAACGCTGCTCCACCGCTAAAACCGTCCACTAGTCCTGTCGGGGGGATGGATCAGGCCCATAGACCCGGCATTAGAAACCTCTGGGCCGACTTATATACGAAGGCCCACAAAGAAGACCCGATCAGGAGTCTGACGTGCCAAGCGTGAAGATTGAAGCCCTAGAAGGAATTCGACTTACCTTGTATATCACGTAGTAATCTTGTAAAGTAGAATAGAACTCCACATCGTATAGGAGTCGGACTCTCGGAAATCCCGGGACCCGGTATCTTTATAAGCCGAGGTCCACGGGAGCCAGAGCGAGAAGTTACCTCAAGCCAGGACTAGACAACTCGCAATACGACCTAGATCTCCACGAGACTAAGGTTGCGAAACGACACCACTATAAGATCGGCTCTTCCTATCGAGGAGTCGATCCGACTATAATCAAGAAGCAGGAGTAGGTCTTTACCGCACCGACGGGGACGAACCTGGGTAAACCGCCGAGTCTCGTGTCTATGTCGACTCTCTCCTCGAATTCGCCTCGCAGCAAAGGTCCCATGATAATTCCGACTTTGCGGACATCTGCCGTGACTTTCCCACGATAGTTGGCGCCCACCGTGGGGCATGCGCTCGCAGGTGTTGAGATTCTAGGAGGAGCTCTGCATGGCATGGAAGGATTCGTTGCTGGGCAAATCACCAGAAGCCGGCGTGGAAAGCTCTACATCGACGACTCAACTTGGGGCCCTGAGGCCGATTCCGTCGAATCCGGATATCGGGTCCCGATCGGGTCTATTCACATCTTCATTGGGAAGATAGAAGGATCTGAGCCAGAGCCGGATCCTAAAGTCCCCATAGAAACCTCGAGTCGGCGATATGCCGGCTCAAGGCACACTTTTGTTGGGTTCCTTGCTGGATCTCCAGAGTTGGCGCGCTCTGTCGAGTCCCTGACACCCGACGCCTCAGAAGAAACATCTCACGCTGACTCACATCTCAGTGACACAAGCCTCTCAGATACCGGCTCCATCCGATCTTCCGGGAGCAACAGACTCGGCCCGAGAACAGCAGAATACGACCCCGACTTCCCGCAGTACGAGCCTCCATACTACGTGACAATGTTCATGGCAGGTACCGAAGAGCAGGGAAGTCAGGGGGCTCCGGGCGTAGCACAAAATCAGAACGTAGAGACGACTCACAACACGGCCCCTAATCCAGATAGCGAGCAACCAGAAGTTCTCACGGGAGCGGAAGTCCTCACAGATGCCCTAAATGCCCTGGATGAAGCCTTAGCTACACCAATGACTGCGGAAAACCAGGAAGCCTGGAGAACCAGGGTCAATGGACTCAAGGCCCAGATAATGAGCATACAGAGAGAAATTAGCTCCCAGAACACACAGATGGTGGAGAGAGAAACCCGACTCGCCCAAGAAACTAGGCGTTTACAACATCAGTCGGAGCTGATAGAAGCTCAGAAACTAAGTCTCGCCAATACACGCCATGCGGGGCCCAGGAGTCGGATTCCCGCTGATCTCCAGGCGCGAATACTATTCCAGGATCCGCATCAGTCGACTCCTCCAGGGTTCACACCACCGAGGCAACCTGTCCCTTCGCCACGGCAGGAACGATTCCATACACCTCCGAATCATTTCAATAACCCCATGGCTAACGTGGTGGCAGCGACACGGTTCCTCGCCAGCGTGCCTGCGCATGGAGACACTCCGGTGGACTAGGCCACTCGAGGGGCAATCGACTTGCTCAAAACCGCAATCACACAGCAAGCCCAGTACTCACAGGGATTCCAATACTTACATGAGACCCCATATCAAAGTGTGAGCAGGCAAGCGGACTCACCGGCTCCAGCCGGCTCGAGCAGCCATCGCCAGCGTAGAATTCCACCACCTCCGGTCCCTCAGGGGGCAATAAGGATCCAAGACCTGTCGGCCGGCTTCAATGCCGAACGCCGCGTAGAGCCGGTGGCCCAAACTCCACCCCAAGATCAAGACACCGAGTTCATCAGCAGATCCGTGGGCAACCGATGCCTGGTGCCGGCTCTACGAAATACACGCTTGCCATCAGATTTCAAGGGACCCCATAAGATCGCGAACTATACAACTGACATGGACCCGACAGCTTGGATCGAAAGTTATGACCTAGCCATGGACATGTTACAAGCCATCGAAGGAGTTTGCGCCCGTTACCTCACAATGATGTTAAAAGGGCCGACTCGTACATGGTTCAAAAATCTCCCAGAGAACTCTGTCACCTCCTGGGCGGATCTCAAGGAAAAGTTCATCAAAAACTTCCAAGGCACTTGTCGGCGAGCTACCACAATTGTTGACTTGGAGCATTGTGTCCAGAAGGAAGGAGAGTCGACCCTGAGTTGGGAACGACGGGTAGCAGAAATAATCCACTCCTTGGACACTATCACTGCCCAAACAGCCGTCATTGTCTTGGAAAGGAACTGCAAGTTTGAGCCCCTAGTGCACAAGCTTGGCCGACTCAAGAGGACGGTCAAGGATATAGGAGAGCTCATGAACGCTGCTATCAAATATGCTGAGTCCGACAAAACCAAGGATACCGAACCTCAACAGGATAAAGCTGGCCAGAACAAAAACGACGGCAAAACATCCCAGAATCAGAATCAGCAAACCAAGCGGCGACTTGATCAGACTACTTCTGACTTGGTAGCCAACACAAATGTCAGCTCCCAAAGACAGAAGAAGGGGGGCAACAACTACCGCAAGCTGGAAGGAAATTTTCGCCCAAACAGCTTTGAAGCAGCTATGAAGAGTCCTTGCCCAACCCATAGTGACGAGGGGGTGACCCCACGACTCCTACATATGAGGCTACCTGGTGCGTGTGAAGATAGAAGGCCCACCGGGAAGCTACGACAAGCCCACAATTGGCCTAACCAAGCACCGACGTAGGAGTCCGCGACTAACATGGAAGGTGCAACTTGGCGTACAAGGCAAGACTAGAACTAGGAAACCATCTACTGTAACCTAGCACGGACTCCCCGAGACCTGGCCTAATATATAAAGGCTGGGAGGGGAGACGTCCAGGACATCTGAATACGCATCTACTCATCCTAGCCTTGCGAGAACTCGCCTTGGCCTCCATTGTAATCGCCCCCTCACGTAATAATATCAAGCAAGAAGTGCTTCTCCTGTTAGCCGACGAGTATCGTCCAACCTGTGCCATCTCTATGACTAACCCAGGGTCCCTGACCATGAGATTTGCCGGGGTTGATCCCCGTCAATTGGCGCCGTCTGTGGGAACTCCGCAGGTTGGAATCGCGATCTCGGCGGCCTCATCATCGACACTCGTCAAGGCGGCGACTTCATCAGCACTCATCGACTCTACGATCCGGGCATACTATGATCTATTCGGATCCCTCCGTTTCATGGCTCACCTCCCGGCCTTTCCACCGTCTTTCGCCGACCTGCGACCTGGAGTCAACCTGATTTTCGGAGCCTATCAAATCTACATCAACCACTGGGGAGTCCTCCGTCTCACGGATCACACTCGAGCACCCGCGACGGCAGATCCTGCATCAGCAACAGAAGCAGCGCCTGATACGTCCAAAACGTATCTATAATTTCTGCTTGCTCCATGCATGTTTTGTGTGATATTGCTATGATCTAGATACACTTTCATAAACTTTTGATCATATTTGGACTAACCTATTAACTCAGTGCACCACAGTGCCAGTTCCTGTTTTCTGCTGTTTTTCTATTTCAGTTTTCCCCCATATAAAAAGTGCTCCAAAAATTCGGGAAAAATCAGATAAAAAATCAGCGCAGAAGAACCTTCCGGAAGGACCACCAGGGGCCCAGGCGCCCTGGTGGCGCGCCCCAGGGGCTGGCCGCGCCAGGGGGGGGCGCCTGGACCCCTGGTGGCCCCCTGGCTGCCCCCCTTCGCCTATATATTCTCCGTTACGGGAAAAACCCTGATTCCAGACCCTTTTCTCCAGAAGAAATTCCGATCTCCGCCGCCATCGAAAACAAGTTTCGGGGGGGGGGGGACAGAATTCCTGTGCCGGCACCCTGCCGGGACGGGGAAGTGCCCCCGGATTCATCTCCATCGACGTTGCTTCCCTCCTCCATGAAGCGGGAGTAGTTCTCCCTCGGGGCCGAGGTTTCTACCAGTAGCTATGTGTTCTTCTCTCTCTCCCATGATGTGATCTTCGTTGTGATCATAGGCTATGTTAATCTAGGGTGATCCCATGATATTTCCCCTTCCTCTATGTATTGGATTGATGTACTCAATTGATCTTATCTAGTACAATCCCCGAGACCAAGGTGACAGCGGTCTATTGGACATGGGTTAGAAGAATATTATCATGAGTGATTTCCTCTTTTGTGTGTGGATTGAAGATTGAGAGTCTCTTGGTGCTTGTCTTTGACTATCCTTTAGATATGTTGTGGTGATTGTGGTACTCTCTTTGGATAGCCGCGGTGACATTGGGAAATCCATAGATTGAGAACTACGAACTTTGAGGTGTGCTTTTGTAGCCCTACATAATTCTCATCCTCTCTTGACCACAAAGGAATGACCTCCGAGTGCGTCTCCATTGCATGTTTATGGGAAATATCATGTGATTAGACTATGTTAATGTTGTTGGGAGTTGCCACTAGTGAAAGTATGAAGCCTAGGCCTTGTTTCCACCATTGCAATACGTTTGTGCTCACGTTTACCACTTGTTTCCTTGCTGCACTTTTTATTATAGATTTATATTACTTTGTTTTGCCACACCTATCACCTATATTTTACCATCTCTTCGCCGAACTAGTGCACCTATACAACTCCTAGTTGTATTAGGTGTGTTGGGGACACAAGAGACTTCTTGTATCTTAATTGCAGGGTTGCTTGAGAGAGACCATCTTCAACCTCTACTTCCCTGAGTTTGATAAACCTTAGGTCATCCACTTGAGGGAAATTGCTGCCGTCCTACAAACCTCCGCGCTTGGAGGCCCAACATAGTCTACAAGAATAGAAGCGTGCGTAGACATCAAGCTATTTCTGGCGCCGTTGCCGGGGAAGTAAGGTTTGACGGTATATCTTTAGATTCTGCAATTAAATCTGTTCGTTTCTTGTTTTTATTTTCACTAGTTAGGCTTATGGAAAACTGCAATCTTAGTTCGCTGCTTCGGGGAGGCCGCTTTACCACGCCCGTGGTAGAGAAGTCTCCTCCACCTAATGAATGTATCCCATTCAAAATACCACTTGGGATAATTGAAAAGGTTATGAATGATCATTATGCAGGGGATGGAACAATCCATCCTAGTGTTCATCTGTTGAAACTTACATAACTTTGTGAGTTATTTAAGATTTCAGGTTTGACAAGAGATGAAGTCATGAGGAAATTATTTGCCTTGTGACTGAAAGGAAAAGCATTGGAATGGTATAGGCTACTACATGATTCTCACCTGCTGGATTGGGAAGAGATCCAGTCTCTCTTTTACTCCAAGTTTTATCCTCTTCATGAAGTCCATGAGAATATGAATTATGTTTATAATTTCTATCCTCATGACGGAGAGAGCATAGCTCAAGCTTGGGGGAGACTGAAAACTTTGATGCTAAAATGTCCTAACCATGGGCTCCCCAAAGATATGATTATTACTAATTTCTATGCAAGGCTATCTCGACAGGATAAAGACTTGCTCGATGCTTCCTCGATGGGTTCTTTCACAAACGAAAAGATTGATGCTAAATGGGAACTCCTTGAAAGAATCCAACACAATACTGAAGATTTGGAGATCGACAAAGGTAAAGAGTCAGGTATAATTTATGAGTATGATTGCATTAAGTCCTTTGTTGAAACTGCAAGTTTTAATAAGTTTAGTGCTAAGTTTGGGCTTGATTCTCAACTCCTTGTTGATTTCCTCAAATCTTTGCTTCACATCTTAATATTCCTAAGGAGAATTGGATCAAGCATCATGAACCTTTTAAAGAGATTTGCAAAGAAAATGAAATTGTTAATGATGATTGCAACATGCATGATCCAATTCCTGAAAATGAAGTTTTATATAAGCATGTTAATTTTTTGGAGTGGATAGACCTTGTGAAAGGCCTATGATTGAAGAAGAGAAGTATTGTAAGAAACATAAGCATGAAAGAACAATCACTTGGGTTAGAGATTTAAATGAAATTTCTAGAGAATTGTGTGACCTTTATCCTTTTACTTGTGAACTTTGCTGCATAAAGGGTCACTTCAATTTTCAGTGCATGTACTTTCAAAACATAACTGTTAGCCACTTGTGTGATGACATGATCACCCCTGATCTTTATGATGAGCTTATGTTATATTTGATGTGTGAAGAGTTATCAGAAAAGACTTCTTGGCTAGATGTTCATGCTTTGGGAATAAATAACACTTTGCAGAATTGCCATCTCTATTGTGTTGTTAATTGCCATGATAATGATTACATAAAAAATATTAGAAAGGAGGGAACTTTACCAAAGTATAAAAATGTCTCTTATGTTTCTACTAATACAAAGGAGAGTTTCTCCCAAGTTTCCCCTATTGTTTCTAATGATAAACCAGGATATGTGGAGAAGCTTTCTCTCCAACCACTCCTTCCTAAGGTGAAGAAGAAGAAAAAGAAGAGGAGGAGGAAGAGGAGCAAGAAGGAAGAAGAATGGGTAACAACCTGGCCTGAGCATATTCCTCGCATCGATTTTTATCCTAACGGGCAGAAATTTATGGAGGATGGTGAGCTTGATTGCATTCATTATTATCTTGAAGATAAGTCTGTAGGTACTATTGAAGATGATTTTGATTATGATATGCATGTTACTTTTTGTGATTGGGAATATGATGATAATGCTACTTATGATCTTGAAAATCTTTTTGGTACCCACTCTGAGAGTGATGATATCGAAAGCTCTAAGCTTGGGGATGATAGGATTGCAAGTCCTTTACCCATTAGTGATGTGGTAATTGATAATTATTTTGCTAGTAAGAATAAAGACAACATGTTTACAAATATAGTTGCTAGCAATGATAATGCTCTTCTCTACTATGATGATGTTATAACTCCTATCTTTAGTGATTATAAAGGTACCTATGACATAAGGAGAAATTATCCTTATGAAACTTGTCATAATCATGGAGGGAATTACTCCCTTGTTGAACACCATCTTCCTAATACACAATTAATCTATAGTGTTCAAGTTGTTTATGATAGTCCTACTCCCACTATTACCAATGAGAAAGATTATGCTTATGTGGAGAGTAAGAGTACCCTTTTGCATGTGGATCATGGTAACAATGCTTTATGTGATACTTATATTGTTGAGTTTATTCATGATCCCACTGAAAATTATTATGAGAGGGGAACATATTCTTATAGATATTTCAATAATATCAAGTTCCCTCTCTTTATGTTGAAGGTTTTGAAGTTGCACTTATTTTGGCTTCCTATGCTAATATCTTTATGCTTCCATGAGTTATTTCTCTACAAGATCCCTTTGCATAGGAAGCATGTTAGACTTAAATGTGTTTGTTATTTGCTTCTTGATGCTCTCTTTTGTTCTTCAACTCTTATTCCTTATTCCTATGAGAGCATCATTAAAATCTTAAGCCTATCTTTATGGCTATAAAGAAAGAGCTCTAGGGAGACAACCCTTGTTATCTTTAGTTTGAGTTTTTACTTTCAGTTTTTAGTGGTCTTGATGATTGTTACTACTGTAGCAACATCATTGTATCTTAATTTTCAATCTTTGTGCCAAGTCTAGCCTCCGATTGCAAGAAAGTTCAAAAGTTGTGACATGCTGTCCAGAAAAAAGATTCTGTCCTTGGACGAAAAAATTAGCCTAAAATCACCAAATCATCTTTTTGATCTGAATTTTTTTGACAGCATGCTCCATACAATTTAATTTCGAGCGTCTGTTCTGAGTTTTTTGATTCGAATTGCAGAAGTACCCCTAAAAAATTCTTTACTACTTGCTGTTCTGTTTTTCACAGATTCTGCCACGTTTTGTCTCTCCTAACCTTTGCAAACCTTAAGCTTGCTTTTTCTTTGCAAAAACCTTTTGGCAATCTTGAGAAACAGTAGATCTTCAAGAATATCTTTATATCCAGTGGGGAACAAATTATTTATTAAGGGTACTAACTTCTCTAATCAGCTTATGATGAGTTATGTATGAAGGGAGTTTTCAAGTGTGCGATGGAAGATGATGAAAGAAGATTCGGGAGTGTCAAGCACTCAAGCTTGGGGATGCCCCATGCATCCCCAACAAATATTCAAGGAGACTCAAGCGTCTAAGCTTGGGGATGCCCCCGTGCATCCCCTTCTCCATCAACAATCATCAGTTCGTCCTTCGTCTCACTATATTTTTATCACTTCATGCGTTATGTGCTATGCTTGGAGCGTCTCGCTCTTAGGTTTTATTTTTAGTTTTCTTTAGCTTTGCTTGCTGTTCATAACAAGTTAGATCCCGTCTTACTTTTTTTGTGAGAGAAACACGCTCCACTTTAAACTAGAACATCTCATAGGATTTTATGCTTATCTTTTGCTGTGAGTGTTCTTTATCTTTTCATAGCTACTGTTCTGTTTAGTTGTAGTGCTTTAGAGTTTCTCTAGAGATTTTGTCTCAGGTCTGAACTTTCTATAATTTGCATGCTTATCTTGTTTGGAGAGTTTTCCTGTTGCACTGAGTTATGTGTCTTGACTAGAAAGTAGGTAGTTGAATTTGCTATTCTTTTTGTAGTAGTAACTTGCAATAGTTTTGAGGTATTGACTTGAGTAATGTTTGAACTTTTGGTGTCAAGAGCTCTAGCCTATTAATGATAGATGTCGTATTTTGGGCAATCCGTGTGATTGTCGAAAACCAAAAACCCTGTTGAGAACTCTATCTACTAGATGGATCACTAACCTCTAGAGGGTTCGAATATTAGAGTACACTCACGTACCATGAGTCGAGGATGCGCAAGGATAACCAAACCCCTATACACTCCTCCTCGGGGTACTTGTCTCTTTGTGAACCTCCTTACTAGATTGAGAGTTACCGATAATAAGTGCATGAGTTCTTCGGACTAATGTGAGTATTCGAAAGTTGACACTTCCAACTCCTCATATTTTCTAGCCTCTCCTGTGCCGTGCATTGCCTTCTTCTCACTCCGAGAGTTGGCGTCCACCTTCGCCGGTACATCCAAACCCTTGGCATGATACGCTCTGTCATCATAAACCTCCTTATATCTTTCCTCAAAACAGCCACCATACCTACCTATCAAGGCATTTCCATAGCCTTTCCGAGATACATTGCCATGCAACATCCACCTCTTCATGACTTGATCTTCATGTCATACATGTTCCTGCTACACTAGCAGCGGCATACATTTGCATCATGATAGTTATATCTTCTTTATGTGAGTACCTTTGTAAAGTGTGAAAGATCTCCTATATTCTTGTAAAATATAGAGTGTTGACCCTAAAGTGAGGAAAAGATCCCAAAGAGGACAAAATCAAAAGATCCCAAAGAGGACAAATGAGAGTTAAATAGAAAGAGCCATTGAGGCCACCAAAAAATACAAAAAAATAGAAAAAAGAGAAAAATAAAAATAAAAAGAGAGAAGGGGGCACACTACTATTCCTTTTGAGAGATCCACACTAGTACTTCATCCTCTATCCCTTGTACTCCATAGAGATCATCATCATGCATATAGCTATGTGGGGACCTTCACACTATAGAATTTGGCTTGTATATTCCAATGATGAGCCTCCTCAAACGAGCTCTAGGTCTTCTTGAGCAAGCAAGTTAGATGCACCCCCACTAGTTCTCTTGGAGAGATTTTAGCTCACATGTGCATCCGTTGCATGGCAATCCCTACTCCTCACATCATATCTATCATA
Organism: Bromus sterilis; assembly: GCA_950022295.1. Lineage (NCBI taxonomy): Eukaryota > Viridiplantae > Streptophyta > Magnoliopsida > Poales > Poaceae > Bromus > Bromus sterilis. The sequence continues at coordinate 240,260,978 of OX465598.1, read as the reverse complement.
TGGCCTTCTCTCGCCTATGATTGTCCTCATTGATGTGAGCCTTTCACACCTTTTTGTCTTCCTCCTCCACTTTCTTTCTGTTTCGCCTTTTAGGAGTCAACTTTCTTTCTTACGCTCATCCATTGCATGAGTGCTCAAAATATTGAAAAAGGAGTGGATCAAATTGACTTGTACCTGGCTAGTGGTCCGGGGACGTGTCCAGATAAGAATCCAAAGGAGACTAAGTGTGAAACTTTAGTAGATAGTTGTTCTCAACAACCTTATTTTCTCTCTCGTATTTCCCTATCCCTTGCTTGCACGCAAACACCATCTGGGGACATTCGAGTCACGGACAGCGAGAGCTCTTGCACCTTTTGTTCTTTTGTTGCTTGTGTCAATGCTAATATAGACTCTTGCTTCTTAAGACTTGAATTGAATTGCGTGCTTTAATTGCTTTACTTAAAAGTCCTTATATGGTTGTGTGGCATGTCACCACAGAAATTATGCTTGTTATAATTTACCTACTCGAGGACGAGTAGGAATTAAGCTTGGGGATGTTGATACGTCCAAAACGTATCTAGAATTTCTGCTTGCTCCATGCATGTTTTGTGTGATATTGCTATGATCTAGATACACTTTCATACACTTTTGATCATATTTGGACTAACCTATTAACTCAGTGCACCACAGTGCCAGTTCCTGTTTTCTGCTGTTTTTCTATTTCAGTTTTCCCCCATATAAAAAGTGCTCCAAAATTCGGGAAAAATCAGATAAAAAATCAGCGCAGAAGAACCTTCCGGAAGGACCTGAGTGGGGCCAGAGGGCCACCACCAGGGGCCCAGGCGCCCTGGTGGCACGCCCCAGGGGCTGGCCGCGCCAGGGGGGCGCCTGGACCCCTGGTGGCCCCCCTGGCTGCCCCCTTCGCCTATATATTCTCCGTGACGGGAAAACCCTGATTCCAGACCCTTTTCTCCAGAAGAAATTCCGATCTCCGCCGCCATCGAAAACAAGTTTCGGGGGGATAGAATTCCTGTGCCGGCACCCTTCCGGGACGGGGAAGTGCCCCCGGATTCATCTCCATCGACGTTGCTTCCCTCCTCCATGAAGCGGGAGTAGTTCTCCCTCGGGGCCGAGGTTTCTACCAGTAGCTATGTGTTCTTCTCTCTCTCCCATGATGTGATCTTCGTTGTGATCATAGGCTATGTTAATCTAGGGTGATCCCATGATATTTCCCCTTCCTCTATGTATTGGATTGATGTACTCAATTGATCTTATCTAGTACAATCCCCGAGACCAAGGTGACAGCGGTCTATTGGACATGGGTTAGAAGAATATTATCATGAGTGATTTCCTCTTTTGTGTGTGGATTGAAGATTGAGAGTCTCTTGGTGCTTGTCTTTGACTATCCTTTAGATATGTTGTGGTGATTGTGGTACTCTCTTTGGATAGCCGCGGTGACATTGGGAAATCCATAGATTGAGAACTACGAACTTTGAGGTGTGCTTTTGTAGCCCTACATAATTCTCATCCTCTCTTGACCACAAAGGAATGACCTCCGAGTGCGTCTCCATTGCATGTTTATGGGAAATATCATGTGATTAGACTATGTTAATGTTGTTGGGAGTTGCCACTAGTGAAAGTATGAAGCCTAGGCCTTGTTTCCACCATTGCAATACCGTTTGTGCTCACGTTTACCACTTGTTTCCTTGCTGCACTTTTTATTACAGATTTATATTACTTTGTTTTGCCACACCTATCACCTATATTTTACCATCTCTTCGCCGAACTAGTGCACCTATACAACTCCTAGTTGTATTAGGTGTGTTGGGGACACAAGAGACTTCTTGTATCTTAATTGCAGGGTTGCTTGAGAGAGACCATCTTCAACCTCTACTTCCCTGAGTTCGATAAACCTTAGGTCATCCACTTGAGGGAAATTGCTGCCGTCCTACAAACCTCTGCGCTTGGAGGCCCAACATAGTCTACAAGAATAGAAGCGTGCGTAGACATCAGCACCCGCCCGCGTGACGACTCCACGAGTCAGCCACGACCCCCAGCCCGACTACTCGAGTGGTCCATGGAAGAAGCGCAACATGCGCACAAGCAAGACGGCAGTCAAGACGCTGTCCCAAGTGTTCATGGCATACATCCATGAGCCAACCACAGATGACAAAAATCAAGATGATGACCCAAGCAGTCACCGAGACAACCGCTCGAATAGCAAAGACAGTGATCCTGGCAACACCGGCCAGGTCACTGTCACACTTGGAGAACTAGGAACCATACCAAAGAAAATATACAAAGGAGTGGAGCATAGCAATCACATGAGCGACGAGCCAGAAAGCAGCAAGCATCAGACCCCAGGCATGGCGAAAGAGGACCATCACGTAGAAAAGATCTACCTGTCCAAAGAAGCGATAGCCAGGATAAGGGACGCAGTGAAGCGCGACAAACTACTCCCGGAGAACGCAACGCGAGACGAGCTCAGAGCATACAACGAGCTGGCGAGTGACGCCACCAAGAGAGCAAGACAGCAACGCTTAGAACTAGTGAAGCAAGGAAAGACCGCCATCGACTCAATGAGCAACCGCAGATCACCTCCCAGAAGCGACTCCTCCGACTACGACTCCCCCATCCGAGCCAGGTCCAGATTCAGCAATCTGAAACGCACGGACAAGAAGAAGGTGGCCCGCAAGCTAGATGACGACTTCAAGCTAGAAGAGGATGACGACGAGGAAGAACAACTCATGCCAGCCGAATCCCTTTTCACTGCCCAAGAGTACCTATCTCGTGCTCAGAAAAGCAAGAAAGGCAGGTTAGATCACAACACGACGATGTCACTCAAAATAATGAAAGACGCCATCTCAACCCCCAAAAGAGCAGGCGCAAGACGGGCTCCCCGCGAGCAGACCCCGGATAGGGACCCCTGTTCACCCGACGACGACAGCAGTGACGACTGGCGCAAGCGCCCAAACAAAAACAAGAACCACGACAGCGATGACAACAACAACAGACGCAACAACAATCGGCGAGACGCACGCGACGACATAACACAAAGAAAATTCAACCGTGGAAGACGAAGGCGAGCAGCCCGCGAAGACTACTCGGATGAGCAAACTTCCGACGAGAACATAGAACCATGCGGAGCACTGTGCTTCGCACGGTCCATACGGAAAACAAGGATGCCGAAAGGTTTCAAGCTAAACTCCACGACGCACAAATACGACGGGCTAGAAGAACCAGAAGCATGGCTCGACGACTACCTAACGGCCGTAAAATTCCAGCGCGGAACCAATATCACAACAATGCAGTACATACAACTCATGATCGAGAGCTCATCACGACACTGGCTGAAGAACCTACCACGAGGATCAATCGACTCCTGGAGGCAGTTCCGCAGTGCCTTCATCGAGAACTTCAAGTCCACCTACAAACGACCAGCATCACTCGAGGAGCTGAGGGCCTGCAGACAAGGTTCAAGAGAATCCCTATGAGCATACATCCAACAATGGACCATGCTCAAAAACTCAGCCGAGGACATCTCAGATGAAAGCGCAATCGATGCATTCAGGAGGGGCTTGCAACGCATCGACTTCAAGGAGCAGCTCGGGAAGATAAAAGTCCGAACACTCGCAAGACTGCTCGAGCAAGCCAACAACTGGGAAGATGGAGAAGACTCCGTACGGAACGAATCGGAGATCCAGACAGCACACTCAGAACGTGACTACGACTACCACACCAGCGACAGAGGATTCGACAGAAGAAGAAAACGCCCGAGGCGCAACTTCTACGACGACAGAGGACCCGACATGGTCGCGACCGGCTTCCCAGATGACAGAGAAGGAAGACATCGCGATGACAGGAGAATACAACACAGGGACAACCAAGAAGAAACACCCCAAATTCAAAAACGGGACTGGAGAACAAGGCAGCCACGGGACGACGCCCGAGCATATCGCTCGGCCAAAGAGGAGCTCGACGGACCGTGCACAATACACGGGTTCAGAAACGAGCGCGGAGAGCTCAGATCAGGGCACACCCTCAGGAACTGCAGGCGATTCATCGAGCTCTCCGAAGAAAAAAGTCGATCCACAGCAGCAGCAGCACGACCTCTCGCAAGCGTGGCAGTCGGAACCATCGCCCACGACGCTCCTCCAGCACCTGCCATACCAGCAAGGCAGGTAGCAGTAATCCAAGAACGGGGCATGACACCCGAGGAAGAAAAATACCCGGAAGCACACGGTCGGATCTACATGATACAAGAAGGAAGACCATCAAACAGGCAGCAGAAGCAGGTCACCAGACAAGTTTTCCTCGCAGTCTCTTCACACCCGGCTGTCCTAGAATACTTGCGCGGATCCGAGATTGAAATCACCTTCTCCCGAGAAGACCACCCGCCTGCCATCCCATGCCCAGGACACGCTGCACTAGTACTTGAAGCACGAATCGGAAAATTACGATATGTCACGAGTCTTCATGGACGGCGGCAACGGAATCAACATCATATTCACCAGAACCTTGGAAGAAATGCTCATCCAAAACTCAGTACTGAAAACTTCAGGCACAACGTTCCACGGGATCGTGCCAAGGAAATCAGTCTATCCCCTCGGAAAAATAAGTCTTGAGGTGATTTTTTGCAGCACGAGCAACTTCCGCAAAGAAGCACTGGACTTCGAAGTGGTCAACTAGAAATCACAATACCATGCCATCCTAGGACGCCCAGCCTTCGCGCGTTTCATGGCAGTGCCACACTATGCCTACCTCAAGATGAAAATGCCAGGACCGCGAGGAGTAATCACAGTTAGCGGCAGCTTCGTCAGATCTGACCGATGCGACAAGGAGTTCCACAAAATATCAGAAACCTTTGAAGCACACCAAGCCAGCGGAGCCGCAGCACCAGAAGAAGAGGCTCAACCATAGAAGCAAAAGGGAGCCACAACAGTTTTCCGTTCTTAGGGCTACTAAGCCATCGATCCAAATAAAGGGGTTGCCTTCAAGCAGCAGCCCCCCTCGTGTAAGAAACAAAAAGGGAAAATAGTGAAAATATTCTCCCAAAAATTATTTCTGCACATTGGCACTCGGGGGCTCGCCGAAGAAGCCACCCCCCGAGGCGTCCTTCGCAAATGCGACTCTAAAAAAATGGCACTCGGGGGCTCGCCGAAGCAGCCACCCCCCGAGGCGTCCTTCGCAAACGCGACTCTAAAAAATTGGCACTCGGGGGCTCGCCGAAGCAGCCACCCCCTGAGGCGTTCTTCGCAAACGCGACTCTAAAAAATTGGCACTCGGGGGCTCGCCGAAGCAGCCACCCCCGAGGCGTTCTTCGCAAACGCGACTCTAAAAAATTGGCACTCGGGGGGTCGTCGAAGCAGCCACCCCCCGAGGCGTTCTTCGCAAAGGCGACTCTAAAAAATTGGCACTCGGAGGCTCGCCGAAGCAGCCACCCCCCGAGGCATTCTTCGCAAATGCGACCCTAAAAAAATTCGCACTCGGGGGCTCGCCGAAGCAGCCACCCCCCGAGGCGTTCTTCGCAAACGCGACTCTAAAAAATTGGCACTCGGGGTCTCGCCGAAGCAGCCACCCCTCGAGGCGTCTTCGCATACGCGACTGTAAAAATCGGCAAGAAGGGACCCCTTGCCCAAAAACTCAGCAGCCGACAAGACAAACCTTACCACGCAAAGTTTGATCTACAGCAGCCGAACAAAGTAATCCAAATAGAACAGCAACAAAACATTTCTCAGCAAAGGAAAGAGCGCCAAGCAAGGGCTAATCCCCAGGCTCTGACTTTACTTTACACAGAGCACCCAATCGACGGTCATTATCCTCGACCACCCACTTCACAACTTCGCTTGCAGGCTCATCCGCCACGGCGTAATGATCGTCCATCGGCTGAGCTCGACCACCAGGAGGACCTCGAGCTGCCAACATAATATCAACCCCCGGCCAATGACTATGGACGAAGACAAAAGCACAGCGAGCACCTACATAAATCTGGTGATTAATTACGCGCCGAAGATCCGCAAGCTGGAAGAACATGCGACAAAGCTTCTCAAGAGATGAAGGGACAGGATCCAAAGGGTAAAATTTAGCAAAAATCCTTCCAAACACTCCGCGGCAGTACTCAAGAGCCCGCGGTACCCTCTCAACCCGCATCCGCAAAACGGCTAACGCCCGAGCACGCGCCCTGTCCAGCCAGAAAGGATTGTTCGCCTGCACAACTAGGTCCTCCAGCCGCAGCAACTCAGACTGTACTGCCTCTTCCTCCTCGCGGGAACGCCCAGCAAGCACTTTGCAACAAAGAACAAAGGTCAGCTGCAGAAGCAGAAAGGAAAGAACCCGCGCAGCCAAGCGGTCGAAGAAAAAGGCAAACTCACCCTTCAAAAAGTCAGACAGCTTCAACATCCAATCTGCCAAGCTATCCAAGACAGCCTCAGCACGCTCGCGTTTCGAGCGATGGACCGCAACAACACCTTTCAGTCGAACGATCTCACGTTCGGCCTCTTTCAGCCTCAAGCAAACGGACTCGTAAGCACCTTCGCGAGCATCCTCCTTCAGCAAATTCCAAGCCCGAGAAACGCCCAGGATGGCCTACCGCAAAGAGAAACAAGTCAAAAGAAGCAAGGCAACAAGCAGCACAAGAAAGCAAAGAAGGTCCATGAATTAGATCCGCCGGAGGCACATTACAACTGAAAGTTCTCAAAAGACAAAAAGGACCACACTACTCCTCGGCTGCAGAATTATTTGCTTCTACGACCAGCTGCAGCTGGCGGGCCAGTCGAGTAGCGCGAGCACTCTACTCGTCTGTGTAAGCAGGCAAAGTATCCACCATGGAATGCTCAATAGGGAGACCATGGCCCAGAAGAACAACAATAGACGTGGCAAGCCCACCCACCATGTTCTCACGAAGCAAGCCCTCCAGCTGATCCCCATCCGGACCGAAGGCAGCAACTAGAGAATCAAGACCCTCAGGACGCTTCTCCGCATCGGGGAACAGGTGCTCATGGAGAAGCTTCAGGAGAATGGTAGCTTGATCGCAGACATCCCCAACAGGGACAGCATCTCCCGAGACAACATCTACATAGCCACTGTAAGGCCCGATATGCGGTACTGTTCCAGATCTAGGTGTTTCCACTCAGATCCGGGGATGAAGCACATATCGGTCCCACCGCGACATATGACAAAGCCATATGCCCCGGATTTCGAACATGATATCACAACATTACAGATACATGATACAACATCTCATACAATCGGCATACAACTGCCTCAAATACAATACAGCAGCGGAAGATACATGTCTGAGTACAGACTACAAGCAAATGCCTACTGGCAAAGAGAAAACATCGATCCCATAACCACACGGGTCCAGGCCCTCCGCCGGGACCCGCCTAACTAGTCGTCGTCGAGTCTCCACGTGAAACGTCGATCACCATACCTGTTATCGATCAAGAACCCTGAAAAGAGTTTGGGGGTAGTATCATGAGTACAGAGGTACTCAGCATCCAACTGTAGTGGTCATCTGACCCATCAAGGACTTCATCACTCGTCATTTTAGGACAACTAGTAGTTTACGGTAAGGAAGGGGTAAGTGGTGAGGTTGCTGCCGCACTAGCATTTATGAAGTGGCTAACGATCTAGAGAGTAAGGTAAGAAGCCAAGCATTCGATGAGGAATCGCCTCCAACAAGTCTTGCTATCAGCTACTTACGCAAACATAACACCTATCCTATCCTTGTCCTCCTCTTCGCCTCCCGGCGAAGAAGAAGCAGTCAAGGCACACACACATTGATCAAGTTATATTAAGATTATCTTAGTTGCTGTTGTCTATGAACAAGGAGTAGGTCTCAAGTCGTCCATAACCGTGGACACGGCTTCTCGAAAATATTTAACCCTGCAGGGGTGTACCAACTTCCCATTACGAGGCGTCGCATGCTCGCCCATCTCTCTCAGTTGCTACCCATTATAGGCAACCATTTTATGATTTAGTTCCAAGAGATCCGAAACGACAGGTCCCTCTAACTAACAACGAACAAATCCGGGTGGCCCCCGGAGAGTCGACACCCAATCCAAAAGCTGGCCACGCTCTCGGATCGGACTCTTCCGTAAGGCTAAGGTCGGGAAATCACACCTGACATCAGGGGACCCCTAGCTCACCAAGTGTGGACCAATAGAGGAACTAAGTCTCCGCTGGCCCTAGTTGTTTGAAAACTACTGGCAGCTGACCAGCACACACATGGTTTCAAATGGTAAAACAGCTTGGGCACCTCTAGAAATGTTTGAAGCTAGGTAGGTAAGAAGAGGGGACCCCATAAAATCTCACACGCGATTAGGCACGCTCAGTCTTAAAACCAATACCCGGAACTCGGATCCTAGGTGACTCGAATGGAACAAAGCGTCGGGGCGGGATAGCCTAGACCTTCCATCCTTCGTCGAATATAGTCAACATTATAATAATAATCATATCATCAACAACAATATAATAATGATAAATGTGATATCCCAACCCAAGGAGTAACAGGGTAACATCGTAGCATCCTAAGCATGCATACTAAGCAGGGGCTGAGCAACGAGCAATAGTAACATAGCAGTACAAGGTTTGCTGGGAAGGGACATGGCTGTATCGGTTTGAAAGAGGCTGTAAACATGTCGTAGGATCAAACATCGAACCTAACCTAGACTAGCATGCAAACCGCTGGTTGAAATATAATGGATCATAAGTAATGTATAGTCCTTGCCTGTTGATAAGTCGGGTTCCGAAGGTGTAGCCGATCACAAGCTCACATCGTCTCCGAGAGGTACCCACGGAAGCACACAAGACGGTAATCACTGGAAAGCAATCAATGAGCAAGCACTCTATTACTACGGGGCAACACAAGATCAAGAAGACAGCACACGACACGGCAACGCGATACAGATCTATCGTCGAGAACGGTTACTAATAGTTTAAGTGGGGTATCGGTCACACACGACGAATACCGCACGTTTACGGTGGTTCAAGTTTCTTAGCTACAGGTGATCAACCAACGGTTATTAACATGGCAAATCAAGCAAGCATGGCATAGCACACAAACATTACAAGAGGTGAAGCATAAAGAAAACTATCTATGCTAGTCCATTTAAGTGAGGCACAACGTAAACATGGCATACACTAAGCGCCGCACGACAATTAAAGGATTTGGTACTGTTCTGCCCTAAACCATATTTTAGGTTGGTTAACAGCAGAAAAAAATAGCATAACACAAAGTACACGAAAAACTAATCAAGTTACATATAAGGCACACTCCAAACGGAGTTACGGTTAAAAAGATACAAGCAAAACAAGTTACGGGCACAATCTGCCAACATCACGAAGCACAATTTAGAGCAATGCATAAACAGGACAATGAATGCAAACATGCTCACAAATGATATGGAAATAAAGTAGACATGACAAGGAAGGCATGGCAAAATAATCATGCAAAAAGGCATCATAGATCAAAAGATATTAAGCAAACAAGATGGCATCGCAAAGTAACAGACTTAGAGAAAAATAGAGGTGGCTGTCAAAAACAACATCATAGCAACTTTGGAGATCAATAACTATATGACCAGCAAGCATATCAAGACAATGAAATACATGTAATGAAATTAGACTTGATGCTTAACAATATGCAATTGGAATCACTCAATTCCGATAAACGGTCGCGACACACTCGTCGACCGAAGTTGCAACAAAATAACAGTTTTTAGCACAGCAACACATTAACATCAGAATTGCTAATTTGGAGCAAGATATAATCAACATTCAGCAAAAAAATATGGCATGTGAATGCTTGGAACTGAAGTAGAAACAATGCTTAACAGGATGCAAAAGGAATCAATCAATTCCGATGAACGATTGCGAAGCAACCGTCGCCCGAAGTTGCAATAAAATAATAACAGCATCACTTAACAGGAAAGATTAGCAGTTAATGGCCCGATGCCCACTTCAACGCAGAATTAAACTATCTAGACGGCCTCAAACGGAAAAACTTTCTACATACGAACGCTAGAGCACGCAAAACTGAGCAACTTTCATTTTGGGCGCAAAGTCATACGGGCTACGGATTACTCGCAAACTTAAGCGCAAAACTGAAACAACACACAGTTTTCTCAGACTTAGCAAAATATATAAATAAATAACAGCAGACAAAAAATAAAAAGGGGGGCTACCATGGGCTGGCCCAACAGGCCAGAGGCGGCTCGGGCCACTGGCTGGGCTCGCTGGCGGCTGGGCTGGAGCTTGGCTCGGGCTGGGTTGGCTGGCCAGGGAGCTGGGCCGCGGCCCACGCGGGCGTCCACGGCGGTTGGAGCCGGCTGCTCGTCCCGGACCGAACCGAGCGGCGGCAGCGACCGTGCTGATGCCGGCGTGCGGCGACTCTCTGGTGAGGAGGCGGATCGGCGGCCAGGGTGGACGGCAACGGGCGCGGCGGCGTCGTGGGGTCCCGGATCCTGGAGGGGGCGGCGGCTGGCGCAGTACAGAGGGCGGCGGAGCTCGTGTCCGGAAATCCATGGAGGGCGGGGGTGCCCATGGCGCACGGCGCTGGTTCCTGCAGGTGAAGGGGCGCTGGTGAGAGGAGATGGGAGGAGAGGGAAGGAGAAGGGAGAGGAGAGGAGAGCTCACTGGGGTGAGGAGGGCCGCGGCGACCGGCGGCGCCCGGAGCTCGGCGGCGGCAGCCTCGGGTGCGTGAGGAGAAAGAGGAGAGAGAAGGTCCTGGGGGGAGACGTGGCGACGTCCTGGCCGTCGGATCTTCGGATCTGACGACCCAGAACTCATTGGGCTGATTCCAGATCTGGGAGCTTGGATTTGCTGCGAAAATGGGGCTATTTTGTGCGAAAATGGGGTAAAATATCTCAGATCTGGGGGCTGATGGCTGCCTAGGTGCTTAGGGAAAACCCTAAGTGGGGTGGTGGTCTATTTATAGCCCGGGTGGCTGGCAGTTTGCAAAAACATCCCCGGTATTTATCTCGCGCGCGCGATGCTCACGTTTCTGACCACCGGGGGTCCGCAGTACCTCCGATTTGGGTAAAACTTCGAACTGCGCGATCAGCGCGTTGAGCCGGCAGCGTTCACCTCGCGCTGGAACCGTTCCGAAAACACTTTCCGGCGCTCTATAAAAATAACCCGTTTAATTATTAAACGGGGTTTTTTGTTCCGTTGGCTGCGGCTGGTCTCGTGCGGTTTTCGCGACGGTGATCGGGTGAAACCCGGTGTCGCAAAGGTCGAGTGTCAGGGTGGCAAAGGTCGGTCTCCGTCCGGTACGAGATAAGAGGGGGGAAAATAATCGCCGATCGATAAATCGGGGATGCAAACACCGCAAACAAATCAGGCAATCAAACAATTCACACCGAAAACAAAATTTTTAATTTTTGTGAAAACTGGGCTGTTACAATACAACCCCACCAACAAGGGATCTCGTCCCGAGATCCAGGACGATCCGGGGGAGAGGGGAGAGAAAAGAGAGTCGACGATTCTTCAACACCACCAACAAGGGAATCTGCTCCATGTCGACGTCGAACTTCTGTCGAGATAAATTTTCCGCAGAGAGACGACAACGTCGGAATAACGAAAACGTCAGTGACAAGAGGAAGAACGATCGCGAAAACCAGATCAAGGGATAGTGATTTTCAACGCAAGTCGTAAAAACACCGGTCAAAAGGAGGGATGGCAATGGATGACCCAGATGATACCCAAAATCGAAGAAGCTAAAGATACTACATGAATTCCCAAACCTGAGATCGGAACCGAGACAATACGCTGCAAGCAAGGCATTGTAACGGTTCCGATGCTCGACTCACTCGAGATCCTAAAGTTTGAAAGGGGATAGGTCGAGAATAAAACACTTACGACACTTGTCCTGACCAGAGCAAGGGTAAGGAGTAAAAATAATCCTACTCTCCGATAACTAACTTAGTAACTACAAAATAGTTTTTGTCTAGACTCGACTTCGGCCAGAGAAGGGATCCTACGGTCGGTAAGGCTCTGATACCAAGTTGTAAGGCCCGATATGCGGTAATGTTCCAGATCTAGGTGTTTCCACTCAGATCCGGGACGAAGCACATATCGGTCACACCGCGACATATGACAAAGCCATATGCCCCGGATTTCCAACATGATATCACAACATTACAGATACAGGATACAACATCTCATACAATCGGCATACAACTGCCTCAAATACAATACAACAGCGGAAGCTACATGTCTGAGTACAAACTACAAGAAAATGCCTACTGGCAAAGAGAAAACATCGATCCCATAACCACACGGGTCCAGGCCCTCCGCCGGGATCCGCCCAACTAGTCGTCGTCGAGTCTCCACGTGAAACGTCGATCACCATACCTGTTGTCGATCAAGAACCCTGAAAAGAGTTTGGGGGTAGTATCATGAGTACAGAGGTACTCAGCATCCAACTGTAGTGGTCATCTGACCCAGCAAGGACTTCATCACTCGTCATTCTAGGACAACTAATAGTTTACGGTAAGGAAGGGGTAAGTGGTGAGGTTGCTGCCGCACTAGCATTTATGAAGTGGCTAACGATCTAGAGAGTAAGGTAAGAAGCCAAGCATTCGATGAGGAATCGCCTCCAACAAGTCTTGCTATCAGCTACTTACGCAAACATAACACCTATCCTATCCTTGTCCTCCTCTTCGCCTCCCAGCGAAGAAGAAGCAGTCAAGGCACACACACATTGATCAAGTTATATTAAGATTATCTCAGTTGCTGTTGTCTATGAACAAGGAGTAGGTCTCAAGTCGTCCATAACCGTGGACACGGCTTCTCGAAAAGATTTAACCCTGTAGGGGTGTACCAACTTCCCATTACGAGGCGTCGCATGCTCGCCCATCTCTCTCAGTTGCTACCCATTATAGGCAACCATTTTATGATTTAGTTCCAAGAGATCCGAAACGACAGGTCCCTCTAACAAACAACGAACAAATCCGGGTGGCCCCCGGGGAGTCGACACCCAATCCAAAAGCTGGCCATGCTCTCGGATCGGACTCTTACGTAAGGCTAAGGTCGGGAAATCACACCTGACATCAGGGTATCCCTAGCTCACCAAGTGTGGACCAACAGAGGAACTAAGTCTCCGCTGGCCCTAGTTGTTTGAAAACTACTGGCAGCTGACCAGCACACACACGGTTTCAAATGGTAAAACAGCTTGGGCCACCTCTAGAAATGTTTGAAGCTAGGTAGGTACGAAGAGGGGACCCCATAAAATCTGACACGCGATTAGGCACGCTCAGTCTTAAAACCAATACCCGGAACTCGGATCCTAGGTGAATCGAATGGAACAAAGCGTCGGGGCGGGATAGCCTAGACCTTCCATCCTTTGTCGAATATAGTCAACATTATAATAATAATCATATCATCAACAATAATATAATAATGATAAATGTCATATCCCAACCCAAGGACTAATAGGGTAACATCGTAGCATCCTAAGCATGCATACTAAGCAGGGGCTGAGCAACGAGCAATAGTAACATAGCAGTACAAGGTTTGCTGGGAAGGGACATGGCTGTATCGGTTTGAAAGAGGCTGTAAACATGTGGTAGGATCAAACATCGAACCTAACCTAGACTAGCATGCAAACCGCTGGTTGAAATATAATGGATCATAAGTAATGTATAGTCCTTTCCTGTTGATAAGTCGGGTTCCGAAGGTGTAGCCGATCGCAAGCTCGCATCGTCTCCGAGAGGTACCCGCGGAAGCACACAAGACGGTAAACAATGGAAAGCAATCAACGAGAAAGCACTCTATTACTACGGGGCAACACAAGATCAAGAAGACAACACACGACACGGCAACGCGATATGGATCTATCGTCGAGAACAGTTACTAACAGTTTAAGTGGGGTATCGGTCACACACGACGAATACCGCACGTTTACGGTGGTTCAAGTTGCTTAGCTACAGGTGATCAACCAACGGTTATTAACATGGCAACTCAAGCAAGCATGGGATAGCACACAAACATTACAAGAGGTGAAGCATAAAGAAAACTATCTATGCTAGTCCATTTAAGTGAGGGACAACCTAAACATGGCATACACTAAGTGCCGCACGACAATTAAAGGATTTGGTACTGTTCTTCCCTAAACCATATTTTAGGTTGGTTAACAGAATAAAACAATAGCATAAACACAAAGTACACGAAAAACTAATCAAGTTACATATAAGGCACACTCCAAACGGAGTTACGGTTAAAAAGATACAAGCAAAACAAGTTACGGGCACAATCTGCCAACATCACGAAGCACAATTTAGAGCAATGCATAAACAGGACAATGAATGCAAACATGCTCACAAATGATATGGAAATAAAGTAGACATGACAAGGAAGGCATGGCAAAATAATCATGCAAAAAGGCATCATAGATCAAAAGATATTAAGCAAACAACATGGCATCGCAAAGTAACAGACTTAGAGAAAAATAGAGGTGGCTGTCAAAAACAACATCACAGCAACTTTGGAGCTCAATAACTATATGACCAGTAAGCATATCAAGACAATGCAATACATGTAATGAAATTAGACATGATGCTTAACAATATGCAATTGGAATCACTCAATTCCGATAAACGGTCGCGACACACTCGTCGACCGAAGTTGCAACAAAATAACAGTTTTTAGCACAGCAACACATTAACATCAGGATTGCTACTTTGGAGCAAGATATAATAAACATTCAGCAAACAAATATGGCATGTGAATGCTTGGAACTGAAGTAGAAACAATGCTTAACAGGATGCAAAAGGAATCAATCAATTCCGATGAACGATTGCGAAGCAACCGTCGCCCGAAGTTGCAATAAAATAATAACAACATCACTTAACAGGAAAGATTAGCAGTTAATGGCCCGATGTCCACTTCAACGCAGAATTAAACTATCTAGACGACCTCAAACGGAAAAACTTTCTACATACGAACGCTAGAGCACGCAAAACTGAGCAACTTTCATTTTGGGCGCAAAGTCATACGGGCTACGGATTACTCGCAAACTTAAGCGCAAAACTGAAACAACACACAGTTTTCTCAGACTTAGCAAAATATATAAATAAATAACAGCAGAGAAAAAATAAAAATGGGGGCTACCATGGGCTGGCCCAACAGGCCAGAGGCGGCTCGGGCCACTGGCTGGGCTCGCTGGCGGCTGGGCTGGAGCTTGGCTCGGGCTGGGTTGGCTGGCCAGGGAGCTGGGCCGCGGCCCACGCGGGCGTCCACGGCAGTTGGAGCCGGCTGCTCGTCCCGGACCGAACCGAGCGGCGGCGGCGGCCGTGCTGATGCCGGCGTGCGGCGGCTCTCTGGTGAGGGGGCGGATCGGCGGCCAGGGTGGACGGCAACGGGCGCGGCGGCGTCGTGGGGTCCCGGATCCTGGAGGGGGCGGCGGCTGGCGCAGTACAGAGGGCGGCGGAGCTCGGGTCCGGAAATCCATGGAGGGCGGTGGTGCCCATGGCGCACGGCGCTGGTTCCTGCAGGTGAAGGGGCGCTGGTGAGAGGAGATGGAAGGAGAGGGAAGGAGAAGGGAGAGGAGAGGAGAGCTCACTGGGGTGAGGAGGGCCGCGGCGACCGGCGGCGCCCGGAGCTCGGCGGCGGCAGCCTCGGGTGCGTGAGGAGAAAGAGGAGAGAGAAGGTCCTGGGGGGAGACGTGGCGACGTCCTGGCCGACGGATCTTCGGATCTGACGACCCAGAACTCATTGGGCTGATTCCAGATCTGGGAGCTTGGATTTGCTGCGAAAATGGGGCTATTTTGTGCGAAAATGGGGTAAAATATCTCAGATCTGGGGGCTGATGGCTGCCTAGGTGCTTAGGGAAAACCCTAAGTGGGGTGGTGGTCTATTTATAGCCCGGGTGGCTGGCAGTTTGCAAAAACATCCCCGGTATTTCTCTCGCGCGCGTGATGCTCACGTTTCTGACCACCGGGGGTCCGCAGTACCTCCGATTCGGGTAAAACTTCGAACTGCGCGATCAGCGCGTTGAGCCGGCAGCGTTCACCTCGCGCTGGAACCGTTCCGAAAACACTTTCCGGCGCTCTATAAAAATAACCCGTTTAATTATTAAACGGGGTTTTTTGTTCCGTTGGCTGCGGCTGGTCTCGTGCGGTTTTCGCGACGGTGATCGGGTGAAACCCGGTGTCGCAAAGGTCGAGTGTCAAGGTGGCAAAGGTCGGTCTCCGTCCGGTACAAGATAAGAGGGGGGGAAATAATCGCCGATCGATAAATCGGGGATGCAAACACCGCAAACAAATCAGGCAATCAAACAATTCACACCGAAAACAAAATTTTTAATTTTTGTGAAAACTGGGCTGTTACAATACAACCCCACCAACAAGGGATCTCGTCCCGAGATCCAGGACGATCCGGGGGAGAGGGGAGAGAAAAGAGAGTCGACGATTCTTCAACACCACCAACAAGGGAATCTGATCCATGTCGACGTCGAACTTCTGTCGAGATAAATTTTCCGCAGAGAGACGACAACGTCGGAATAACGAAAACGTCAGTGACAAGAGGAAGAACGATCGCGAAAACCAGATCAAGGGATAGTGATTTTCGACGCAAGTCGTAAAAACACCGGTCAAAAGGAGGGATGGCAATGGATGACCCAGATGATACCCAAAATCGAAGAAGCTAAAGATACTACATGAATTCCCAAACCTGAGATCGGAACCGAGACAATACGCTGCAAGCAAGGCATTGTAACGGTTCCGATGCTCGACTCACTCGAGATCCTAAAGTTTGAAAGGGGATAGGTCGAGAATAAAACACTTACGACACTTGTCCTGACCAGAGCAAGGGTAAGGAGTAAAAATAATCCTACTCTCCGATAACTAACTTAGTAACTACAAAATAGTTTTTGTCTAGACTCGACTTCGGCCAGAGAAGGGATCCTACGGTCGGTAAGGCTCTGATACCAAGTTGTAAGGCCCGATATGCGGTAATGTTCCAGATCTAGGTGTTTCCACTCAGATCCGGGACGAAGCACATATCGGTCCCACCGCGACATATGACAAAGCCATATGCCCCGGATTTCCAACATGATATCACAACATTACAGATACAGGATACAACATCTCATACAATCGGCATACAACTGCCTCAAATACAATACAACAGCGGAAGATACATGTCTGAGTACAAACTACAAGAAAATGCCTACTGGCAAAGAGAAAACATCGATCCCATAACCACACGGGTCCAGGCCCTCCGCCGGGATCCGCCCAACTAGTCGTCGTCGAGTCTCCACGTGAAAAGTCGATCACCATACCTGTTGTCGATCAAGAACCCTGAAAAGAGTTTGGGGGTAGTATCATGAGTACAGAGGTACTCAGCATCCAACTGTAGTGGTCATCTGACCCAGCAAGGACTTCATCACTCGTCATTCTAGGACAACTAGTAGTTTACGGTAAGGAAGGGGTAAGTGGTGAGGTTGCTGCCGCACTAGCATTTATGAAGTGGCTAACGATCTAGAGAGTAAGGTAAGAAGCCAAGCATTTGATGAGGAATCGCCTCCAACAAGTCTTGCTATCAGCTACTTACGCAAACATAACACCTATCCTATCCTTGTCCTCCTCTTCGCCTCCCAGCGAAGAAGAAGCAGTCAAGGCACACACACATTGATCAAGTTATATTAAGATTATCTCAGTTGCTGTTGTCTATGAACAAGGAGTAGGTCTCAAGTCGTCCATAACCGTGGACACGGCTTCTCGAAAAGATTTAACCCTGCAGGGGTGTACCAACTTCCCATTACGAGGCGTCGCATGCTCGCCCATCTCTCTCAGTTGCTACCCATTATAGGCAACCATTTTATGATTTAGTTCCAAGAGATCCGAAACGACAGGTCCCTCTAACAAACAACGAACAAATCCGGGTGGCCCCCGGGGAGTCGACACCCAATCCAAAAGCTGGCCATGCTCTCGGATCGGACTCTTACGTAAGGCTAAGGTCGGAAAATCACACCTGACATCAGGGTATCCCTAGCTCACCAAGTGTGGACCAACAGAGGAACTAAGTCTCCGCTGGCCCTAGTTGTTTGAAAACTACTGGCAGCTGACCAGCACACACACGGTTTCAAATGGTAAAACAGCTTGGGCCACCTCTAGAAATGTTTGAAGCTAGGTAGGTAAGAAGAGGGGACCCCATAAAATCTGACACGCGATTAGGCACGCTCAGTCTTAAAACCAATACCCGGAACTCGGATCCTAGGTGACTCGAATGGAACAAAGCGTCGGGGCGGGATAGCCTAGACCTTCCATCCTTTGTCGAATATAGTCAACATTATAATAAGAATCATATCATCAACAATAATATAATAATGATAAATGTCATATCCCAACCCAAGGAGTAATAGGGTAACATCGTAGCATCCTAAGCATGCATACTAAGCAGGGGCTGAGCAACGAGCAATAGTAACATAGCAGTACAAGGTTTGCTGGGAAGGGACATGGCTGTATCGGTTTGAAAGAGGCTGTAAACATGTGGTAGGATCAAACATCGAACCTAACCTAGACTAGCATGCAAACCGCTGGTTGAAATATAATGGATCATAAGTAATGTATAGTCCTTTCCTGTGATAAGTCGGGTTCCGAAGGTGTAGCCGATCGCAAGCTCGCATCGTCTCCGAGAGGTACCTGCGGAAGCACACAAGACGGTAAACAATGGAAAGCAATCAACGAGAAAGCACTCTATTACTACGGGGCAACACAAGATCAAGAAGACAACACACGACACGGCAACGCGATACGGATCTATCGTCGAGAACGGTTACTAACAGTTTCAGTGGGGTATCGGTCACACACGACGAATACCGCACGTTTACGGTGGTTCAAGTTGCTTAGCTACAGGTGATCAACCAACGGTTATTAACATGGCAACTCAAGCAAGCATGGCATAGCACACAAACATTACAAGAGGTGAAGCATAAAGAAAACTATCTATGCTAGTCCATTTAAGTGAGGCACAACCTAAACATGGCATACACTAAGTGCCGCACGACAATTAAAGGATTTGGTACTGTTCTTCCCTAAACCATATTTTATGTTGGTTAACAGAATAAAACAATAGCATAAACACAAAGTACACGAAAAACTAATCAAGTTACATATAAGGCACACTCCAAACGGAGTTACGGTTAAAAAGATACAAGCAAAACAAGTTACGGGCACAATCTGCCAACATCACGAAGCACAATTTAGAGCAATGCATAAACAGGACAATGAATGCAAACATGCTCACAAATGATATGGAAATAAAGTAGACATGACAAGGAAGGCATGGCAAAATAATCATGCAAAAAGGCATCATAGATCAAAAGATATTAAGCAAACAACATGGCATCGCAAAGTAACAGACTTAGAGAAAAACAGAGGTGGCTGTCAAAAATAGCAGCATAGCAACTTTGGAGCTCAATAACTATATGACCAGCAAGAATATCATGACAATTCAATACATATAATGAAAGTAGACATGATGCTTAACAATATGCAATTGGAATCACTCAATTCCGATAAACGGTCGCGACACACTCGTCGACCGAAGTATCAACAAAATAACAGTTTTCAGCACAGCAGCACATTAACATCAGGATAGCTACTTTGGAGCAAGATATAATCAACATGCAGCAAGAAAATATGGCATGTGAATGCATGGAACTGAAGTAGAAACAATGCTTAACAGGATGCAAAAGGAATCAATCAATTCTGATGAATGGTTGCGAAGCAACCGTCGCCCGAAGTTGCAATAAAATAATAACAACATCACTTAACAGGAAAGATTAGCAGTTAACGGCCCGATGCCCACTTCAACGCAGAATGAAACTATCTAGACGGCCTAAACGGAAAAACTTTCTACATACGAACGCTAGAGCACGCAAAACTGAGCAACTTTCGTTTTGGGCGCAAAGTCATATGGGCTACGGATTACTCGCAAACTTAAGCGCAAAACTGAAACAACACATAGTTTTCTCATACTTAGCAAAATAAATAAATAAAATAACAGCAGAGAAAAAATAAAAAAGGGGGGCTACCATGGGCTGGCCCAATAGGCCAGAGGCGGATCGGGCCACTGGCTGGGCTCGCTGGCGGCTGGGCTGGAGCTTGGCTCGGGCTGGGTTGGCTGGCCAGGGAGCTGGGCCGCGGCCCACGCGGGCGTCCACGACGGTTGGAGCCGGCTGCTCGTCCCGGACTGAACCGAGCGGCGGCGGCGGCCGTGCTGATGCAGGCGTGCGGCGGCTCTCCGGTGAGGGGGCGGATCAGCGGCCAGGGTGGACGGGAACGGGCGCGGCGACGTTGTGGGGTCCCGGATCCTGGAGGGGGCGGCGGCTGGCGCAGTACAGAGGGCGGCGGAGCTCGGGTCCGACCATCCATGGACGGCGGTGGTGCCCATGGCGCACGACGCTGGTTCCTGCAGGTGAAGGGACGCTGGTGAGAAGAGATGGGAGGAGAGGGAAGGAGAAGGGAGAGGAGAGGAGAGCTCACTGGGGTGAGGAGGGCCGCGGCGACCGGCGGCGCCCGGAGCTCGGTGGCGGCAGCCTCGGGTGCGTGAGGAGACAGAGGAGAGAGAAGGTCCTGGGGGGCGATGTGGCGACGTCCTGGCCGTCGGATCTTCAGATCTGATGGCCCAGAACTCATTGGGCTGATTCCAGATCTGGGAGCTAGGGTTTGCTGCGAAAATGGGGCTATTTTGTGCGAAAATGGGGTAAAATATCTCAGATCTGGGGGCTGGTGGCTGCCTAGGTGCTTAGGGAAAACCCTAAGTGGGGTGGCGGTCTATTTATATACCGGGTGGCTGGCAGTTTGCAAAAACATCCCCGGTATTTCTCTCGCGCGGGCGATGTTCACGGTTCTGACCGCCGGGGGTCCGCAGTACCTCCGATTCGGGTAAAACTTCGAACTGTGCGATCATCGCGTTGAGCCGGCGGCGTTCACCTCGCGCTGGAACCGTTCCGAAAACACTTTCCGACGCTCTATAAAAATAACCCGTTTAATTATTAAACGGGGTTTTTCGTTCCGTTGGCTGCGGCTGGTCTCGTGCGGTTTTCGCGACGGTGATCGTGTGAAACCCGGTGTCGCAAAGGTCGAGTGTCAGGGTGGCAAAGGTCGGTCTCCGTCCGGTACGAGATAAGAGGGGGAAAAATAATCGCCGGTCGATAAATCGGGGATGCAAACACCACAAACAAATCAGGCAATCAAACAATTCACACCGAAAACAAATTTTTTCATTTTTGTGAAAACTGGGCTGTTACAGCCACGGAGAACACCCGAACCAGCAACAGCAACATCCACCGCTCCAATACCCGCAGAAGCTCGAAAGGAAAAAAGGGGAGATTTTAAATTCCAGCAAATTCAGAGACAAACAAATCCCAGCAAAACGGACGACAAAAAGAATCAGCTAACCAGTCAGAAAGCCCACCAAGTCCTGCAGGCGCTCGCACTCAGCCTTCTCGGCCTGGAGAAACTGCCCTTCTAATCGCCGCAAACGCTCGAGCTCGTCATGCTACGCCTGCAGCTCCTTTTCTTTGGACTCCAGAGAAATACGAAGCTCAGCAAGCTCTTTCTTGGCAGCCTCCGCCCGCTTGTCAGCACCCTTCTTACGACCTATGGATCAAAACAGCAGTCAGTCAAAATCAATCATCCAAAAAACCTGAAACCAAGAACCAGAATCTCACGTCTCATAGCAGTCAAGCTCCCCTGGACCGAGTCATGAGCGCGTCGCCACCGATTAGTTTCCATCAGCACACGTTCGCATATCCGGAACAAAGGTTGCACCCAAGGGAATACATAACGACAAGAGCACATGAAAGAAGTAAATCAGAGACTACAACCAATCACAAATGATTTCTTGCGGCCTGGGGGGCTACTCCCATTGGGAGCACTGCCGTGCTCCAAATATGTACAAGACCAACAAAAGGAAGACCAACGACCCAAACTACAACCACTCTCAAATGACTACTTGTAGCCTCGGGGGCAACTATTGCAAAGATCAGAAACGACAAAGAAGGCACACACCTGCTCAGCCATGCGATCAAATAACTTTGCCTTATCCGCAGCGGAGAGATCGCGCCGCTGCAAGAAGTGCTCATCAGGAATCACAGGTTTAACGTCCGGAGGGAAGTCACCCTCAGGAGCAACAACAGCCAAAGAAGATGCCCAAGACGGAGCAGTCGCAGAAGTCCCCTCCACACCGACAGTCGCAGGGGTCGTCCCCGCACCCGAAGCCACAGGAGTAGCAGAACCAGCCAGTCGATCAGACGCCGTACCAGAATCAGTCAAAGGAACAGCTACAGCACCAGCACTCGCAGAGGAAGAAGCCGGAGCAGGAGCAGTACTACAAGACAATTTACCCTCAGAACACCAGCCAAAGTAATGATAATCAGATACGAGAAAAAGAAAATGTAAACTAACCCAGCAGGCGCAGCGACTGGACGCAGCAATATCCTGAACCTGCGTTTCTTCGAGGCAGCAGGAGGAGGGCACGGCACAACAGGATGTACGACCGCGGGCAAATCTTCTTCATCACCCGCCGCATCACGACCACTCGCAGGGCGAGTGCGTTTGACACGAAGAGGACTTGAATCCCCAGAGTCATCCGCAACTGACGGCGGAGCACCCGTGGACTCGACAACAACAACACCCGAAGCGCCAGAAACACCCCCATCACTCGCAAGGACAGGATCAGCATCGGCTTCACCGGGTTCATCGAGTATATCCGCATCGTCAGGCTGCGGCGGATTGTTCAACAAAGGAGTGTGACCCTACAGATCAGAACAACACCAGCAATCAATAGGAACGAGTCAGTAGTTGAAATAAAATTTAAAGATAAGTACCTGAGGAAGAGGCAAGTCAGCAGAGTAAGGACGAACAAGACTCTGCTCCCCAATGCTCGCGCAATTTGTGACTTGCTGAACCCGGGCCAAAAGATCGTCATCAGAAAACTCTTCGGGTGAACACCTGGCCGAGTCATCAGGCCCAATATATTGCCACATGGGACGGGCCCGATGTTGAAGCGGCTGCACACATCTCTCGACAAACACGGAGATAAGCTGGCCGCCAGTCAATTCATCCTTCAACACAGTAATCTTCTGCACAAACGGTTCCACGAGAGACGACTCGCGAGCAGACAAAGGATGCGCCCATGAAGAACGCTTAACCGCCCGCGCAGCAGGATCGAAAGGAGGCAGACCAAACCGCTGACCCTCAATGCACTGGTTCAAATAAAACCATCTCCCCCGCCATAAAAATACGGAGTCCATCTTCTCCAGATCAAAGTAGGCAGATTTCTCCTTGATGGAAATACCCACGCGCCCAATGGCATATTCAGAATTTGTCCTCTTCACATTGAAGAGACGTTTCCAGAGGCCCCAATGGGGATAGATCCCCAAAAAACCCTCATAGAGCGTAATGAAACAAGCAATGTGCAGAATCCCATTGGGAGTCAAATCATGCAGTTGCAACTGATAGGCGCAAAGAAATCCCCGGAGGAAAGGATGAATGGGAAGAGCAAAACCACGGGGGAAGAAACTCTAAAAGCATACCCGCTCATCTGGACGGGGCGCAGGAACCTCTTCATCCCCAGGAATCCGGGCGGCGCCATGCGCCACCACGCCGTCGGCCACCAGCTCATTCAGATCCGCAGCACCAAAAGCAGAGCGCTCCCATCTGCCGGTCATCCTCGCCGACTCTTGTGCAGCACTGTGAGAACGCTTGGACATGGATCTAAGCCAGCAAATAGCACGAAAAGGCAGGCAGGAGGCAGAGAGCGAAGAAAGAAGAAGAAAAAGAAGGCTGCGACTGGGTGAAAACCTAAAAAAACCAGACTCCCCGATATTTAACCAACAGCCAGAGCAAGAAAATCACCACCGCTCGTTCTGGAGTCCAGCAGACGTGGCACGATCCCACGATAGCCGAGAAACATGGAAAACTCAACCGGCGCACTAACCATACCGCCCACCGCGCGCGAAAAATGAGGGCCATCATCACGCAACGCGAAATTTTCGGGCCACAGACATCAAGTCACTTCATTTTCACTTGACACGGCGACCCAACCTGTCAGGAAGACCAGTAAACGCGTTTCAAGCACGCAACTTCGGTCAGCATTCAGCTCTTCATAAAGCTTTTCCATATTATTTCAAATAATATTTTACTCCCATTGGGAGTACCCTTTTGAGTCCGCGTGCTCCCTCACCCAGAAGGAAAAGATGTGCTCGAGTGATCACTCGCACCAGCAGACACAAAATACTCTCTGAGTTCGGGTGCTCCCTCACCCAAAGAGCAAAAAATCATTCGAGTGATCACTCGCAGAAAAAGACTCAGCAATTCAACAATCATGACTTACTCGCGCACTCGACGGTAATCCGAGTGGGTGCCATTTTATTATCCTCGCCTGAGATCGCTACAAGCTCCGCGAGTGACGACTAAAACAGCTCACATGATTGTTTATTCCAAGTGGGTGCATTGCTAAATCAGGCTCCGTGCCTCAAAAAAAAATATTATACCTGGGCTACGACACACTGTACCCAGATGCCACGCAAGCTTAGCGTGTAGGTAAGACCCTGATACGTCCAAAACGTATCTATAATTTCTGCTTGCTCCATGCATGTTTTGTGTGATATTGCTATGATCTAGATACACTTTTGATCATATTTGGACTAACCTATTAACTCCGTGCACCACAGTGCCAGTTCCTGTTTTCTGCTGTTTTTCTATTTCAGTTTTCCCCCATATAAAAAGTGCTCCAAAAATTCGGGAAAATTCAGATAAAAAATCAGCGTGAAGGAACCTTCTGGAAGAACCTGGGTGGGGCCAGAGGGCCACCACCAGAGTCCCAGGCGCCCTGATGGCGCGCCCTAGGGCTTGGCCGCGCCAGGGGGCGCCTGGACCCCTGGTGGCCCCCCTGGCTGCCCCCCTTCGCCTATATATTCTCCGTCACGGGAAACTTTCGAAAATAGAACCCTTTTTCGCGATCTCTCCTCTGTTCTGCCGCCGCCGCGCTTTCGAGATCGGGAGCACCAGAAGACCTCTTCCCGGCACCCTGCCGGAGGGAGGGCCGACCTCCGGGAGTCTCCTCTCCACCATGGATGCTTCACGGATGTCTCGTGAGTAGTTTTCCTTGGACCACGGGTCTGTGATCAGTAGCTATGTGATGTTCTCCTCCCCTCTTTGTTCTTCATGGTTTAGACCTCGTGAGCTGCCCTACATGATCGAGGCACTTTTGTAATCTTTCTGCTATTGCTATGCTGAGTTTGATGGGATCTGATGGATTATGAGATTATGTTCAGATTGTGATTGAGTAATATATTTGGTTCTTATCTCTTATATTTTTGTTCCTAAGTAATTCTTGCATGTTCTCCGTTGCTGTTTATTGCTTTGTCCAAGTAGTAGGTAGTAACCCCAAGAGGGAACGTTATGCTCGATTGTGGGTTCATGCCCCCCGATGACACGCTTGAGTGACAGAAACATGAGTCTAGGGGATGTGCTGTTGCCACAAGGGGGAAAACAATGGTGCTTGTAACCGCGGTTGCAAGGATTGTTTACTTTACGCAAAGTGCTTTTTAATGCAGTTGTCTATTGCTTTGGGTTTACACTTTGGGTGGGGCTCACAACTTAATACCAGCGAGATGTTCTGGATAGATATCTCAAGGTGGATGATTAGTAGTAGATGCAGTCGGATTTCGGTCTACTTATTTTGGCGTACTGCCCGTGCTTTTGAGCCTCTTCCTTTCTTTTGTAGCATAGTTAGCATTGCGGTGCGTTCATAATCCTGTCAATTGCCCTTCTGTAATTTGTTCACCTCGCATAGCAGTTTTATCGTCTTTTTGGAGAGAGACATCACTAGTGAACATCATGTACCCCGGTCCATATCCTCATCACTGTTTACACGCTCATTTACTTTTCTGCTTTTACTTTCAGTTGCTATCATTAACCTTTGTGTTTGATCCTTTGTGAACAAAAAGACCGGAGAGATTGACAACCTCTCTGAACTTCGTTGGGAACAAAGTTATTTGTGTCTGTGTGCAGGTCCGCATCAGTTGCGCCGCTGACACCTACTTATCATCTCCGGAGTCCTACTGGAGACAAACCTTGGTATCTTTACTGAGGGAAATTTGCTACTGTGCTACATCACGCCTTCCACTTGGGGCTCACCAACGAAGGGCGAGAAATCACTATCATTACCTCGCACATCAGACCCCGCTGCGCAGAACGGCCGGGCTGGGACTTGCCGCAGAGTGATTTCACTCCCGACCTTTTCCATGCGCTCGCATGATAGAAAGAGCCGAGCGGATGCGCTCAGGCTATGTGCTTAAGACCTGCAGCGGCATGAATTTTCTTGACACCAGTGTTCCAAGTTCATGTCGAGGGACGTGTGCTTGATTGGGCTACTGTGGTATTTGTCACTAGCACAATTCACTAAGGCTCGACCAGTCGACTCCTTGGGCCCTTTCAGCTTAGCAATCCCTCGAAACATATATTGTCATGGCTCAAATCTGCCAGCAACCCGTAGCGATGCCACGCTTACAAACAATAAAGCGCAGAAGAATTCGAGTCCCTGCGCGACTCTTCGAGTCCCCCAGGCACTCGGGGGCTACTGACGAGGGGGTGACCCCACGACTCCTACATATGAGGCTACCTGGTGCGTGTGAAGATAGAAGGCCCACCGGGAAGCCACGACAAGCCCACAATTGGCCTAACCAAGCACCGACGTAGGAGTCCGCGACTAACATGGAAGGTGCAACTTGGCGTACAAGGCAAGACTAGAACTAGGAAACCATCTACTATAACCTAGCGCGGACTCCCCGAGACCTGGCCTAATATATAAAGGCTTTGAGGGGAGACGTCCAGGACATCTCAATACGCATCTACTCATCCTAGCCTTGCGAGAACTCGCCTTGGCCTCCATTGTAATCGCCACCTCACGTAATAATATCGAGTAGGAAGTGCTTCTCCTGTTAGCCGACGAGTATCTTCCAACCTTTGCCATCTCTATGACTAACCAAGGGTCCCTGACCATGGGATTTGCCGGGGTTGATCCCCGTCACATAGTAAACCCGGTCGCCCAGCCAACCACACCTGGGAAGATTGCAATTTAATGAAAGAGTTTGCACGGCGTGGGAACTAGGGACCTCCCGGGTCAGGTGGGGGAGCTGGCCAGAACGACAACAACCAAAATCCTGGTTATCAAGGAGCCGGTGCAACACCTCAACATCAAGGACCCGGAGGAGGGGGCCAGCAAAATCAGTCAGGGCTTGCTGGATTTCAAGAAAACCCGAAACAACTCCATGACCGTGCAGTATATCACGTTTTCACCACCAACAGTTGCCGGAGGGATAGGAAGATGCAACGGAGAGCCGCTATGGCTGTGACTGCAGATCCGACTTGGCCTAGGTGGCTTAATTGGTCAGAACAGCCAATCACTTGGACAAGGGATGACCACCCCCCGGTGGTGGATAACCTGGGGGCTCTGGCTCTAGCAGTCTCTCCACAAATTGGAGCTTATACACTTGACAAAGTACTCATGGACGGAGGAAGAAGCATCAACATCCTTTACTACAAAACTTTCCACAGGATGGGATTGACCCAAAAACAGCTGCAACCCTCCAACACCGTTTTCCATGGAATAGTCCCAGGCAAGTCGACACGTCCGATAGGCAAGATCCACCTGGAGATGGCTTTTGGAAACGCCGATTTTTTTCGCTCCGAGCTCATACCCTTCGAAGTGGTAAAACTTGAGAGCCCATATCACGCCATTTTAGGCAGACCGACTTATGCTAAATTCATGGCCCGGCCATGCTATGTCTACTTGAAGCTAAAAATGCCGGGTCCTAACGGCCCGATCACAGTGGATGGAAGTCGGTCCAGGGCAGCAGAGTGTGACGAACAACACGTCAAATTTGCCGAGTCGACACGCGCCAAAGAGGACTTGTCAAGATACCAAGAAAAGGTAGACCCGGCAGACCCCACAATCCTGAAAAAACCGACTCCCGACAACAATCCCAAGTTCCAACCAGCTCAGGATACAAAGAAAGTAGACTTTGTCCCTGGTGACTCTTCTCAGCAGTTCATCATTGGGACAGAGTTATCTGATAAATAGGAAAGCGTGCTCATCGAGTTTGAAAGCTCAAGAATGATCAGAGGGGGAGGGGGTGAATGATCACTTCTAAAAATTCTAAGGAACTTAGAAGGAATTCATGCAAAATGCGAAGGACTACAGGCATCTCGAAGGAAATACAGTATCGAAAGACATGCAAGGCTCGAAAGGATTGGGAGCGAAGGAAAACATCAAAGGCAAACAGGCAACGAGTAAATACTTAATGTAAATGCAAGAAGGAAAACGAGCCTGATACGACGATGTTTGGTAAACCAGTTCACACTCTACAAAGTGCTACGTCTGGTTGGAGGGACTGGTGATTGAACACCTGGAGCAAAACTCTCTCCGTCCTATTCTCCACTGCAACAAACTCCTCGAGCTTGTCCAGTTTTCACTCGTGGTAGATGATTCAGGACATCTCCGAGACCTTTACAAACTTCCTTTAGCAGCGACAATTTCTCTTCGACTGCTTGACAAGCGATGCCAAACCGTCTAGGAGACTTGCAATTCTCCAAGATAAAAAGATCCGCTAATCTCGACCTAAGTCTCTGTGAATTGCTCAACTCAGTTCAGACTTGGGTTTTGGTTTTCTCTCGATAGATCTCTCTTGGGATGCTCACAGTACTTTTGTCTTAGAATCTTCAGTGGAGCAGCCGACCCGAAATGGCGTGTAGGTGCGAGGTATTTATAGGTGGCAATCCCGATGAGTAAAATGACTGAAGTGACCCGATGCAACCGCTTGACGCGTGTCAACAACGGTCGGATTCCAATACTGCGCAACTTTACTTGAGGAACAAGTAAGATGACTTACCGAACGAGTTCTCTCTCTCGAAGGCACGAAGTGCGATGACTTTGCCTTCGAGCTATTCACTCGACTCAGTAAGATTTCTCTCGGTAGTCTGTTGTGGGTTTAGGTTGAGCAGAGAAAATTCACTTCGACAAAGATCTCAACTAGCAAACCCCTCTTGATAGTACGGTTTTCCCTACGACTAAAGAAAATAAAGAGAAACTAGTAAAAATACTAAGTCTTCGAGCAGCTTCAGATTTATCCTCATTGCGCTTTTACTCGAGAGTGTCTTCTTCTTCAACGACATTTTTAGGGGTCTTCTTCCTTCAAAGGTTTCGGTAGTTGACTGCAGCTTCGCTGCAGTGAGTTGTCCTTCGACCTTCTCCTTGCAAACTCCATTCTTTCGGAACGTAAGTATCTGTTTATACTCGAAAACAATATTATTTACACTTCTGCTTTGTCCAACAATCTCTAAAACCTTCGGGGGCGAAACTTGCTCTTACAGAGTTCCTCCGTGAGAATCGGTACATCTTTGCGTGGAAACCCTTTGATATGCCAGGTGTACCGAGAGAACTCGCTGAGCACCACCCAAATATAGATCCAAAACTGAAGTCGGTCAAGCAATTCCTTCGCCGTTTCAACGACGAAAGGAGAAACGCTATTGGGGAAGAGATAGCCCGGATCCTTGCCGCCGGGTTCATCATAGAAGTCTTCTATCTAGAATGGCTCGCAAACCCGGTCCTTGTTTTGAAAAAAGAACGGGACCTGGCGTATGTGTATCGACTACACCGACTCGAATAAAGCCTGCCCAAAGGATCCCTTTGCGCTGCCTCGTATTGACCAGATCATAGACTCGACTGCGGGATGTGAGCTCCTATGTTTCCTTGACGCCTTCTCTGGTTATCACCAGATCAAGATGGCCCTTGAGGATCAAGAGAAGACGACTTTCATCACCCCCTTCGGGATCTACTTTTACACTTCTATGCCTTTCGTCCATAAGAATGCGGGAGCCACATATCAGCGAATAGTACAGAGTTGCCTCAAAGAGAAGATTGGGCGCAACGTGCATGCTTATGTGGATGATATAGTGATCAAATCCAAATTGGCCGACTCACTCATCAGTGACTTACAGGAATCCTTCAAAAATCTGTGCAAGTACCAGATGAAGTTAAACCCGGCCAAATGCACCTTTGGGGTACCTGCAGGTAAGCTCCTTGGATACATAGTATCACAGAGAGGCATCGAGGCAAACCCGGAGAAAATCAACGCTATCATGACTCTTCAAACGCCGGCGTCAGTAAAGGGAGTCCAACGACTCACAGGATGTGTA
Source organism: Bromus sterilis (assembly GCA_950022295.1). Taxonomy (NCBI): domain Eukaryota; kingdom Viridiplantae; phylum Streptophyta; class Magnoliopsida; order Poales; family Poaceae; genus Bromus; species Bromus sterilis. Next base: position 240,230,784 of record OX465598.1, on the reverse strand, counting down.
GCCGCTCTAAGTCGGTTTATAAGCCGGCTCGGTGAAAAGGCAATCCCCCTGTACCGACTTCTGAGGAAATCAGAAACATTTGTCTGGGATGACGAATCCGATCAGGCCCTAGAGTCATTGAAGAAGCAGCTATCCCAGGCTCCACTCTTGACGGCTCCCAAGCCAAAGGAACCTATGTTACTTTATATCGCAGCCAACAATCGAGCAGTCAGCGCTGTGGCTGTTGTTGAGCATATGGAAGCCTGCAAAGAGCACCCCCTGCAAAGGCCAGTTTATTATGTCAGTGAGGTTTTGACTTCATCGAAGCAACGTTATCCTCATTGGCAGAAATTGGTTCTTGGTGTATTCATGGCGAGTCGGAAACTTAAACACTATTTTCAGGAGCACCCCATAACTGTAGCCAGCTCAGCACCACTTGCAGATATCATCCAAAACCGGGAAGCCACAGGAAGGATTGCAAAGTGGGACATAGAGTTGGGGGCTTATCACATAAAATATAAACCTCGAACGACCATCAAATCCCAGGCGTTAGCCGACTTCATCAATGACTGGACGGAAATCCAAACATCTCCGGAGAAGCCAGTCACCAAATATTGGACGATGCACTTCGATGGAAGTCGGCAGCTCCAAGGGTCAGGAGCCGGCGTGGTCCTTACCTCACCTAAAGGGGAGAAATTCTGCTACGTTTTGCAGTTGCTGTTCACTTGCACCAACAATGCAGCAGAGTATGAAGCCTTACTTCATGGGATACGGCTGGCTCGTGAGATGAGCATAAGTTGGATCCAATGCTATGGCGAATCTGATCTCGTTTCTTAACAAGTGTCAGGAAAATGGGATTCCAAGAATCCCATAATGGTAGCTTATCGACGAGAAGTGCAAAGACAAGCCAGATTTTTCGTTGGATACCAGGTGGATCATGTCGACCGTAGGGAAAAAGAAGCAGCAGATGCCCTCTCCCGACTCCGCTCTCAGCGAAAGCTGATCCCTCCAAACGTATTCCTGGATGTCCTAACAAAACCGTCTGTACAACCACCAACAGAGCAAGACATAGCAGAGCCGGATCCAGAGCCGGCTTTGGTTGCTGCAATTCATGCTACACCCTCATGGGTCGTACCTTACTTGGATTACAAGACTCAGGGAATCCTTCCTCAAGATGAGATTTTGTCCAGACAAATTGTCAGGAGAAGCCAATCCTTTGTACTAATTGAAAGGATCGAGATATACCTAGAGGGGGGTGAATAGGTCTTATTACAAATTTTAACACTACTTGGCAATTTTAGGCAATAATGCGGAATATAAAGGTGAGCCTAAGAATTGCAAGGTTTAGCTAGTTGTGACAAGATAAACAATAAGCACAATATACTAAAGCAAGTGAGGGGAAAATAATACGGTAGTACAAGTAATAAGGGGAAAGAGTAGGGATAACCGCATGACACGAAGACAACGATGTATCCCGATGTTCACTTCCTTGGAGGGAAGCTACTCACCGTTCGGAGAGAGTGGGTGGAACCACGAAGGCACACCAACGCCACGAAGGCTCACTCTATTCCCCTTGAGATATCACCACGAAGGCGATTCCCAACCACTACCGGTTGACCTTAAATGTGGTCACCAAACCCTCACAAACTCAACGGGGGTTCACAATGGTCGATTCCTCTCCGAAGAACTCCTACCCGCCTAGGAGTATCCAACCTCCAAGAGTAACAATATCAATGGGGAAAAGCTCAATGCTTGCTCAAATCACGATTTGCTTTGGTCGTAAGATGGGGAAGGGATGGATCTATCACGTGCTGAAAGATCCGACAAGAACTCTCACAAATCTCTCCGGGATCTTGGATTTAGTGTAGGAGAAAGGGGAGAGGGAGCACTTGGTGTTCTTGAGTGAAATGAATGAAGTGTTAAACCCTAACCCTAAGTGGGTAGGGGTATATATAGGTGCTCAAGAAAACTATCCGTTTTGAGCTGTCTGGTATGCTCCGGACGTCCGGGACTTAAGTTGGACGGTCCGGGCTATGCCCGGACGGTCCGACCTGAGCTCGGACGGTCTGACCTGAGATCCGGATGGTCCGGCAAGACAACACAGGCTCTATATGTGTGTATACGTTCGTGATCCCGGATGGTCCGGGAAGGACAGTCGGACGGTCCGGGCGGGCGGAGCCCAGACGGTCCGGAAGATTGTGCTCCCTCTGGTCCTGGGAGCATAATTATTCGAACGGTCTGGGTTCCAGCTCGGACGGTCCGGGCCGAGCCTGGACGGTCCGACCTGACACCCGGATGGTCCGGATGATTGTGCACCTTCTGGCCCTGGTTGCATAATTATTCGGACGGTCCGGGGTCCAGCTCGGACGTTCCGGGCTGAGCCCGGACGGTCCGACCTAAGCCCGGACAGTCCGACCTGTCACCCGGACGGTCCAACCTGTCACCCGGATGGTCCGGAGAATTATGCACCTTCGGGTGACTGAGTATGTATTTATTTGGACGTCCGGGGCCGTGGCCGGACGGTCCGGGATGTGGCTTGGATGATCCGACATAGGCAGAGAGTGCTCAAATATGATGTGTTTGAAAACCCTACACAACTATATTAGTTTTTCTTGGATGTAAGAAGGAGTGTTTTATGTGTTGAAGTTTTACTGATTTGAGCAAGACTGAACTCATCCTTATGATCCCCTCTTAATAGTGCGGGGATCCCTATGACTCAAGATGTAACAGTAAAGAAGAATTAGCGCCATCTTCAGTCGTTGTGTCGAATTCTTGAGTGCGGTCGAGGCTTAGTATATGATCCCAACATGATGATGTCAAGAGAACTAACGGACTTTGTGTGTGGCACTTAACAAACATAGTTAGTCCCCTATATGTATATTGTCATCAATCCACAAAATATGCTTAAGGGCATGATTGCACTTTCAATGTCCCCCTTTTTGGTAGTTGATGACAATACACATATAGCTCTCAAAGGAATGACAGTTACAATTTTGGAGAGCATTTTCATTTTAAAGAAGGAGACTCCCCCTCAACATGTGCATGTTGGTTTTTAGACATTTAAGCAAAACACATGTTAGGGAGGCTCCCCCATGATCATATAACCAATAAGATGTATATGAGAAGGCACATTAGTTATAGAACACAATACCACACACGAGAGAATAGTTCGATACATAATACATGTCTGCCACACAACATACGATATAGATAATATGAGCATACATGAGCGCAAAAGAACTAGCAACTAGATAAAGTTCTCCCCCTTTGTCAAAAAGTAACAAAAAGGGGCACACGGAGCTACGCCTCATCATCCTGATCGGGCACCACGTCCGGGAAGAAGTCAACAAAGTCCTCCGTGGATGGGAAACCATAGTCCTGCGGCTGAGGAGATGATGGAAGCGGCTCATCATCGCTGACTGGACTTCCAGGGCGAGTCCGAAGACGGGCCTTGAGAGCATTGGCCTTCGAGATGCGCCGGGTCTCCAGCTGATGCATGACCTTGGTGTTTGACTTGCACAAATTAAAAATGGCTTTCTGAGATTTTCCCAAGAAGTGTGCAATCGACTTGAATGGCTCGGCCATCGGTGGGCGTAGAGGAGGTGCCGTAGAGCTGGAGGCACCCGCAGCAGAGGGAGTCACAGGCCCACAAGTGTCCAGATATGATCCCTTCTTGGGGATACACTCTTGGTGAACGAAGGCCTTCTGAATAGGCGTGGAAAAGTGTGCATCAATCACCCTCTGGACATAAGAGGCAAGAGGGGAGTGGCTGTAACACCCTCACTGTCAGTGAACAGTAATCAGGGTTACTGTTCATCTCTACTGTTCAAAACTTTTGTTTGATCAACTGGTTCAGTTCAAATTCAAATTCTCCTTTGATATTGTTGCAAGCAAATATGAACCATGGACCTTGATCATCATTGGCCAACTAAAGTCCAAGCCATTTGAATCAAAATTCAAACAAACCCTAAAATGCCTTTTGATGAATATTAAAAATATGGTGACAATAAAATCTTTCCCAAAAATCTTGGAACCACTTTTATAAAATCCCAAATAATCATTGGACCATGCCAATGTGGTCTTGAGTATTTATAGTGCTATGGAAAATTCCAAACATTTCAAACAGTAGCCAAAACAGGGGCATTTAATACCTTTTTAATTAAACAAAAATGCAAAAGAATTTATAACACTCCAAATCTTTTTGTGGCATATCAATATTGTGCTACACTAATTATGGACTATGTTACATATTTTACAAAAATATGGAAGCAACTAAAATAAATATAAACAGAAAAGAACAGAAAGCAGAAAAGAAATAAAAGAATAAAAGGCTCCAGCCCAGTACAGCAAGTGCACAGTGTGGCCCAGCCACCCAAACCAGCCCATTTGGCCCACGCGGGGTCATCCCCTTCCTACTGCTCAACCGACACCCTCGTGTCGCCATGGCAGTGCGTGTTCGACGGCGATTGCCACCGTGTCGCGCATCCGCAGCCCCTAGGGTTTGTGGGCAGGGTTAAGTGCTCGCCCCCGAGCCGCCAAGACAACCCTAGGTCCCCTTCTTCCCCCTCCTCACTTCGCTCTCGCTTGGGAAAAACCGCGCGTCCACGGCCGTCGCCATTGCCGTGCCCACACGCGGCCGTCGTCCTCCCCAACCGCATCCAGCGTGTCCGACGTGACCGCACCCGACGTGTTCCTCATCCAGCAGGAGGAATCGCGCCGGGGACGTCCACGGAACGTGCATCTCGCCGTTCCCCATCTCGGCATCGCGCCGCTGTTGTCGTCAATTCCGGCCGCTCCAAGCCACCGTCGAGCCCGCTGCCAGCCTCTACACCTTCCCCGTGAGCTTCCACGCCGCCGCCAACTCCTCGCGGTCCTCCCCTCTCGCCGTACTCGCCGTCGCCATTGGAGCGTTGCTCCGGTCGCCGCCATGGCCGTGGCCTCGCACACCGAGTGCCTCTCCGTACGAGTCGACTACAACATCGTGTTCCTGGTAGCCCGTGTGATCGATTTGGCGCGTTAGTTCGAAAGAATTCGTCGCGATTTGAGATACGCCATTAGAGCCGAACGCCGCCCCCGCCATTGTTGAGATAGAGTTCACTCCGGTCGTCCTTGCCACCCACCACCACCGCAGATCACCGCGCGGCCTCCCCCTCGTTCGATTGAGCCCCCTCATGCCCCCTGTGCTGGCCGGCAGCCTCGCCGTCGTGGCACGACCGTCGCCGGCATGCCCAGGCCGTGGCTTGTGCCACTGACCTCTGGGTCCCACCCGGGAGATTAACTCCTAATCCCTTGTTAATGATAAAACAAAGATAACCCCCTCCCCAGTGTATGACAGATGGGCCCCATGCCCTATTAACTAAATAAAACATGTTAGTTAAACCCCCCTGTGTCACTTACACCTAGGGCCCACCTGTAAATTAATTAGTTTAATTAAAATAGAAATGTAATGTCCCTATGACATGTGGGACCCCACTGTCAGATTAATATTTAAAAAGAATTTAGTTTAATTGCAGTGTATGACATGTGGGCCCTGGCTCTATTTTAATTCAATAAAATGTTTTATTATCATGTGAGGCTGACCAGTGGGACCCACTGGTCAGGTTTGACTGGTCAAACCCCTTTGTGGATAATGTTTGAATTTATTAATAAAAATAATTCAGAAAAGGATTTTAATTGAATTAAAACTTTAAAATTGAATATCTTTTAAACCGTAAGTCAGATTCAAAAAATTTATACATGAAAATTGATCAGAAAAATATAACGAATACAGATACGCTATCCGTATGTCTACCCAACCCCCCTAACACACCGATCATCTACATTCCCCCCTCCGGGCTATCTGTCGATAATTCCCGGTGCCGGTAAAAACCTGTCGGATGAATTTATTCCGAACACGAAAGTTGTTCGGAATAGTTCAACTAACCCGGATACACCCCCCTTATCTTTGTCGGATGTCCACGACACCTCCGGCATGATACCTTCCCCCTCCGGTCGCCTTGTCCGATAATCACCCGGAGCTGGCCGTTCATCCCCGGATGAATTCCCGCTCCGAGCAACGTGCATGGCACTGCGTTAGAACGCCGTTAACATTTCATCCGTCTTGTCATGCATCTGTTCGTATATGCTTGTTGTGTATTTACTGTTTCTTCCCCCCTTTATTCTCCGGTAGACCCCGCTGCTACCGCCGACTACACCGCCGCCGGGTACGACTACTTTGTCGACGACCCTACCCCTACCGTCGAGCTTCCAGGCAAGCAGAGCCATTCTCTTCCCCAGATATCGCCTACCTTTTCCGTACTTTCTTGCACTAGGCATTTTTACTGCTGCTGCTACGATTACAATCCTATCCAATTGCATAGCCTGATTTTGTCGCCCCTTGATGTACCTTTCTTGTCCTATGCTGCCTATTATAATTATGCATATATTCAGCAGTGAACCCTGCGCATTGTTAGCTAGGACTAGATAGCGGGTCGTGATCACTCAGGGGGGTGAACACGGATACAATATATACAACTGCACAGGTACGGAACAAAGCAGACACCGCCAAAGGCCCCTATCTGGGTTATGCCTAGTCACCTCAAGTGTGAGCTATCAAGGAGTAATCCTTGTACTCCACTCGAGGCTGACTTTGTCTTGCCGCCATAGGGTCCTCAACAGCGGTTGTACTTAAGTTAAGAAGTCGGGCGACCCAACGGTGCCCGCGAGCGGTGTATTGTCGGGAACGACAGGGAGGGTACAACCGACGTTACTGGCGTGCTTGGCCCCTGCTCGTATCTCGCGAGAGTTACCAAACCACGCAAAAGTCGAGCTCTACCAAGAGCACACGCGAGAAAAGGTAAGGAGACGGTTCACCTTGTCGGTAACCGCGCGCTTTGACGGGACGACGGGGCAGGCCCCGACGTTACCGGTGGGCCTTGTTGCTGTCCGTTGTCCGTTGTGTTGTTAGTCAGACAGCGATAACGATTGTCTGCGAGATAATATTAAAATGCTAAATGGTTCGGCGGATGACTTGAGAGACCCGTTGGTCTGTACGCACTACCTACACGTGGGATTACGGTGTGGGCCCTCCGCGTCGTAGTTCATCCGAAAGCTCTTCAGACGTCAGCAGTACTGCGGCCTGATCGCCGGGAAGTGGTCTTGTCTTTTTGCTGCAGCAGGTGTGTTTGGATTTGCTTTTGCTTCACCAGCCAGACTCGCACCGTGCAGGAGCGTGCAAGGGTGAGGGACCTAGACCCCTTGGCGCATAGGATATAGTCCGGCGGATGGCCTCTCTGCTGAGCCTAGGATGAACTGCGATGTGTCGGATAGCCTCGGTGGGGCGTTCCCTAACAAGGTTCACGCCACCCTGGAGATCCGAGCGTCCAGGCTGAACAGTAGTGGACCCCTGCAGGGAGTTTAATCTATTCGAATAGCCGTGTCCACGGTAACAGGACGCTTTATGCTGAAGCTAGATCTTACCACTAGAAACTATTACTATTAAACTGTATGGTTCCGGGTCTTCTTCCTCGCAGGGAGTCGAGGAGGGGAACTCGGAGGCATTATTTTTATTAATCATTACAACTTATATTATACATTGTTGCAACAACTTCTGCTTCATTGTTACTTTATTGCTTTATATGAACTGTTGGCTGTTTCTCTTGTCATGCTGCAAGACAACGTCGGAGGATGCTAGTCTTCGATAGGCCTAGCTTCTTACCCTTATTCTGATTTCTATCTTGCAGTCCACTATATACAGCCTCCCCTTTCCTTTGATACAAATGCATAATGCTTAGTAACGGACGTAAGACTCGCGGGTATACTAGATACTCACCTGCTTTATTTCCTTTACTGTTTTGCCTGATCGGCCGCTGCAGTCGACGTTGGAGCCCAGGAGCAGGAGTACCCCGGAGGCGGATACTACTACGTCGAGACCCCCGCTGACCAGGACCAGGAGTAGTTTCGGAGGCTCCCAGGCAGGAGTCCTTGCCTTTTCGAGCTGTATCTCTGATGTTATTTGTGCTAGCCTTCTTAAGGCAAAACTTGACTAACTATGTCTGTACTCAGATATTATGGCTTGTATAACTTATGTATTCGGGTCTGCGTGACCCCCTTTATTGTAACATATTGGTTTATACTTTTGTGTTTAGTGTTGTGCTGTGATATTCTCACCATGGCACCCTAATCTCATCCGTGTACCCTGCGTGTATGATTACTGTACACGGATTGATTTTTGGGGCGTCACAAGTTGGTATCAGAGCCGACTGCCTATAGGAAGCCACCCCACCACTACTTGGTCGAAGTTGAGTCTATACTTTGAAAAACTATTTTGCTAACTTAATGTTTGGCTTATGGGCCCACATCGATGTCACTACGTGTGATATCTATGGTATTAGGATCCTTTTTCTCCTTACCTATGCTCTGGGAATCTGCTCTCTTATCCTTGCTGGTAAGTTTTACAAAATCTGACATTAGGATCACGTTCTCTTGATTCCATCCGGCGTTTTGGTGCTTCCCCATTGATTGAGTCGTGTTGCAGGAGTTCTACCCCAGGTCCCGGACCGCGGATCCCATTCTCATTCTGGGCAGGCCGCGCGTCCTCTGGCATTAACTCCTGTGGCCAACAGTTTCCTTGCGGCGTGATTGACATAGTGGAATCTATGTCGCGTCGTGTAATCCTTACCGCGGTCTGCGCGCCGCCTAGTGTGTCCTTTTTCCTTAATTTCTACGACGTTACGCTGCCCGATTTTCGATTGATTCTATGTGTGGATGTGTATGTCTTATATGACTACTCCTATATATCCGCGCCTCCTCTTTGTTGTCGCTTTACCTATTACTTGTTTCTTGCATCTCGTTAAAATGTTCATCGCTGAAATACCCCTGTTAAATTCTAGCAGGATGGCTGGTCGTGGTGGTCGTGGTCGTGGTCGTGGTGCCAACGATCCACCTCCGCCGCCGGACTACATGGCCGCGATGATGCAACAGTTTCAGATGAACCAAGTGTTCATGCAAGGAGTCATAGATCAGCTCCAGAACCAGAACCAGAACCAGCACCAGAACCAACCGCCTGTGGTTACTCTGCGAGATTTCATGCGTCTCAATCCCCCTCTCTTCCACCAACCGGAACAGCCGCTGGATGCTGATGATTGGCTTCGTGACATCACTCGTCAGCTGGAGTTCGCTAATGTGAGCGCTGCTGATTATGTCAACTTCGCGTCCTATTTCCTGCGTGGTCCCGCTGCTCAGTGGTGGGACACCTACAAGGGCTCGCTAGCTGAAGGGACTGTCGTCGCCTGGAATGACTTCAAGACTGCCTTCCGTGCTCGTTATGTCCCCCAGGCGATTATGAACCGTATGAAGGCCGAGTTCCGCAACCTCGTTCAGGGCAACAAAACTGTCGAGGCATACCAGAGGGAATTCCTCCGCCTCTCCCGCTATGCTGCAAGTGACCTTCCGAATGATGCAAGTAGGCAAGAGAAGTTCCGTGATGGGCTCAACCCAGATCTCCAGCTTGCACTGGCTTTGCACGTCTTCCCCGACTTCGCCACCATGGTGAACCAGACTATCACTCTTGAGACATCTCAGCTTAAGTTTGGTGGGCGGAAGCGCCCCCGTGATGCTGGCTCATCTTCGGGCACAACACAGAAGCAACGCGTTTGGCTTCCACACAGTCTTATGCGTCCAACTGCCCCTGCACCAAGGCCGTTGTATGTTGCACCTCGTCTGCCTCCGCCCCCGCCGAGACAGCCGAAGACTGAGACTGCACCCCTCCGTCCTCAAGATGGCTTGTGTTTCAAGTGTCGTCAGCCAGGCCATATTTCTAGAGACTGCCCTCAGCGACAGAATCACCTGGTAGTTCACCCTGCTGGCCGCGGAAATGGTCGTGGCAACAATGGGACCCTCAACTATAATACTGGGTCAAATCCTCATGCTCGTGGTCATGCTTACAACATTGATGTTGAAGCATCTCAGGAACAGCCCGCTACTGTGATGGGTACACTCCTCGTTAACTCAATACCTGCTACTGTTTTATTTGGTACAGGAGCATCGCATTCATTTATGTCTGGAGCATTTGCATCGAAGCATGGCATTTACCACGAAAAGATGCATACCCCCTTAATAGTCCGGACTCCCGGTACCCAGTGTCGTGTCGACATGGTTGCACCTAACCTCACTGTCGAGATCGAAAGATTTGAGTTCATGGTTTCTCCACACATTCTGAAAACCTCCACCATCGACATTATCATTGGCATGGATTGGCTGAAAACCCACAATGCCGCACTTTATTGTGGCACCAAGGTCATCCAACTTTTTCATCCTTCTGGCGCGATTTTGAGTCATACCGCCATTGTGCCGATGAATGCCGAAGCTCGTATGTATGCTCTGAATGCCTTGAATGTCGCACCTCTCGAAGGGATTGAGAAAGTCCCAATCGTTTGTGATTTTACCGACGTATTCCCAGAAGAAATGCCGGGGATACCCCCGATTAGGGAAGTTGAATTCGTCATTGACTTGAAGCCTGGCACCGTCCCTATTGCCAAGCGCCCATATAAGATGCCACCTCACCACCTCCTTGAATTGAAGAAGGAGATCGACACGGCCCTCGAGAAAGGCTTCATCCGTCCAAGTTCCTCCGCTTGGGGAGCACCTTCGCTCTTTGTCAAGAAGAGTGATGGCACGAACCGTTTGGTCCAAGATTACCGACCTATCAACCAGGCCACGATACAGAACAAGTACCCCCTCACTCGGATCAATGATCTTTATGATCAACTTGCTGGATCCACGGTGTTTTCAAAACTCGACTTAAGGTTGGGTTACCATCAGATCCGGGTCCGTGATGAGGACATCCTGAAGACTGCATTCATTACTCGCTATGGTTCATACGAGTACACTGTCATGTCCTTTGGCTTGACGAATGCCCCAGCCACTTTCTCCAGATTGATGAACTTTATATTCATGGAATATCTCGACAAGTTCGTCGTGGTTTATCTGGATGATATATTGATTTACTCCAAGACTGATGCAGAACATGCTGAACATCTTCGCCTTATACTGGAAAAGCTTCGAGAACACAAACTCTATGCTAAGTATTCAAAGTGTGAGTTCTGGCTTCCCGAACCTTGGTCATGTGATTTCCAAGGATGGCGTTGCCGTCAACCGCGAACGTATCCAGGCTATTCTTGATTGGACTCCGCCCAGGACTGTCAAGCAAGTCCGAAGTTTCCTCGGCCTTGCCAGCTATTGCCGCCGTTTTGTTGAGAATTTCTCCAAGATTGCCAAGCCTCTGACTAATCTGCTTCACAAAGGCGTCAAGTTTGAGTGGACTGATAAATGTCAAGAAAGTTTTCAAGCTCTGAAGGACAAGCTCACTTCACCCCCGGTGCTTGCTCCTCCTGATACTCAGAAGGACTTCGTGATTTATTGCGACGCGACTCGTCAAGGATTAGGCTGTGTCCTAATGCAAGAGCGCAAAGTGATTGCTTATGGCTCTCGTCAGTTGCGTGCTCACGAAGAAAAAGAAAACTATCCAACTCATGATCTCGAATTGGCAGCGGTAATTTATGCATTGAAGCTGTGGCGACATTACCTCGTCGGAAATCGTTGCGAGATCTTCACCGACCACCAAAGCCTGAAGTACCTATTTACTCAACCAGACCTGAATCTCCGCCAACAGAGATGGCTCGAGACAATAGCCGACTACAACATGGGAATTTCTTACACCCCGGGCAAAGCTAATGTGGTGGCCGATGCCTTAAGCCGCAAAGCCTATTGTAGTGAACTTGAAGTTCAAGTGCAACAGCCACGTCTGTATGCAGAACTCTGCAAGCTGAACATCGAAATTGTTCCGCAGGGATATGTGAACTCCCTGGTGGTCAAACCAGACCTCGACACCCGCATCAAGACGGTACAACATTATGACTCTGACATTTGGAAGATTAAGTGTCGTGTCGCCAGCGGAGAGCCCTCATTCTTCACTATTGATGCAAATGATGATAATGCGGTGTACTTCAAGGGTCGTTTAGTGGTTCCGGTAGCCAAGGCCAACCTGAATTACGCCTCTGATGTCATGAAAGAAGCTCATGATACACCCTTGTTGATTCACCCTGGTAGTACCAAGATGTACCAAGACATTCGTCAGCGGTACTGGTGGTCCAACATGAAACAAGACATTGCTCGTTATGTTGATGAGTGTGACGTTTGCCGTCGCGTGAAAGCCGAACATCAAAGACCTGCTGGAACTCTGCAACCACTCTCTATTCCTGAATGGAAATGGGACAAGATTGAAATGGACTTCGTCACCGGATTTCCCCGATCACAGAAAGGTCATGATGCGATCTTTGTCGTCATCGACCGATTCTCCAAGGTTGCTCATTTTCTGCCAGTCAAGGAGACGATCTCTGCTAGTCAGTTAGCAGACTTATATGTTTCCAGAATTGTTTCCCTCCACGGTATTCCGTTGGAGATCAGTTCCGACCGAGGCAACATTTTCACCTCGAAGTTCTGGAATAGTTTCCAAGAAGCTATGGGCACTCACCTAAATTTCAGCACCGCTTATCACCCCCAGTCGCAAGGACAAGTCGAACGAGTCAAACAAGTGCTTGAAGATATGCTCCGAGCTTGTGTCATCTCATTCGGTAAGAAATGGGAGGAATCTCTTCCATTTGCTGAATTCTCGTACAACAATAGCTATCAGGCTAGTTTGAAGATGGCACCCTTTGAAGTTCTCTATGGACGTAAGTGTCGAACCCCTCTGAATTGGTCAGAAACTGGAGAACGAACTCTCATTGGTCCGGACATTATTCAGCATGCCGAAGATCAGGTTCGCGTTATCCGTGAACACTTGAAGGCTGCTCAGTCTCGTCAGAAGAGCAACTATGATCGCAAGCACAAAGAAATGGTCTATCAACCTGGCGAATACGCGTACCTCCGTGTCACCCCAATGCGAGGCACTCATCGTTTCGGAATCAAAGGCAAGTTAGCTCCTCGCTACATTGGCCCGTTCCGTATTCTTTCCCGGAGTGGACCAGTGGCATACCGATTGGAATTGCCACCGAACCTCTCTCAAGTCCACGATGTATTCCATGTGTCGCAACTCCGACGCTGCTTCAAGGACCCTATTCGAGAAGTGGAACATGATATGATTGAGCTTCAGCAGGACTTGACTTATCAAGAACATCCGAGCCGCATTCTCGATCAGTCTGAACGCAAAACCCGCAATAAGACAACCAAGTTCCTCAAAGTTCAGTGGTCGAATCATTCTGAAGATGAAGCCACTTGGGAACGCGAAGATCGTCTTCGTGAGGAATACCCCGATCTTTTACCCTCTACCACCTAAATTCTCGGGATGAGAATTCTTGTAGTGGGGGAGATTTGTAACACCCTCACTGTCAGTGAACAGTAATCAGGGTTACTGTTCATCTCTACTGTTCAAAACTTTTGTTTGATCAACTGGTTCAGTTCAAATTCAAATTCTCCTTTGATATTGTTGCAAGCCAATATGAACCATGGACCTTGATCATCATTGGCCAACTAAAGTCCAAGCCATTTGAATCAAAATTCAAACAAACCCTAAAATGCCTTTTGATGAATACTAAAAATATGGTGACAATAAAATCTTTCCCAAAAATCTTGGAACCACTTTTATAAAATCCCAAATAATCATTGGACCATGCCAATGTGGTCTTGAGTATTTATAGTGCTATGGAAAATTCCAAACATTTCAAACAGTAGCAAAAACAGGGGCATTTAATACCTTTTTAATAAAACAAAAATGCAAAAGAATTTATAACACTCCAAATCTTTTTGTGGCATCTCAATATGGACTATGTTACATATTTTACAAAAATATGGAAGCAACTAAAATAAATATAAACAGAAAAGAACAGAAAGCAGAAAAGAAATAAAAGAATAAAAGGCTCCAGCCCAGTACAGCAAGTGCACAGTGTGGCCCAGCCACCCAAACCAGCCCATTTGGCCCACCCGGGGTCATCCCCTTCCTACTGCTCACCCGACGCCCTCGTGTCGCCATGGAAGTGCGTGTTCGACGGCGATTGCCGCCGTGTCGCGCATCCGCAACCCCTAGGGTTTGTGGGTAGGGTTAAGTGCTCGCCCCCGAGCCGCCAGGACAACCCTAGGTCCCCTTCTTCCCCCTCCTCACTTCGCTCTCGCTTGGGAAAAACCGCGCGGCCACGACCGTCTCCATTGTCGTGCCCACACGCGGCCGTCGTCCTCCCCAACCGCATCCAGCGTGTCCGGCGTGACCGCACCCGACGTCTTCCTCATCCAGCAGGAGGACTCGCGCCGGGGACGTCCACGGAACGTGCATCTCGCCGTTCCCCATCTCGGCATCGCGCCGCTGTTGTCGTCAATTCCGGCCGCTCCAAGCCACCGTCGAGCCCGCTGCCAGCCTCTACACCTTACCCGTGAGCTTCCACGCCGCCGCCAACACCTCTCGGTCCTCCCCTCTCGCCGTACTCGCCGTCGCCATTGGAGCCTTGCTCCGGCCGCCGCCATGGCCGTGACCTCGCACACCCAGTGCCTCTCCGTACGAGTCGAGTACAACATCGTGTTCCTGGTAGCCCGTGTGATCGATTTGGCGCGTTAGTTCGAACGAATTCGTCGCGATTTGAGATACGCCATTAGAGCCGAACGCCGCCCCCGCCATTGTTGAGATAGAGCTCACTCCAGTCTTCCTTGCCACCCGCCACCACCGCAGATCACCGCGCGGCCTCCCCCTCGTTCGATTGAGCCCCCTCATGCCCCCTCCGGTCGCCTGTGCTGGCCGGCAGCCTCGCCGTCGTGGCACGGCCGTCGCCGGCATGCCCAGGCCGTGGCTTGTGCCACTGACCTCTGGGTCCCACCCGGGGGATTAACTCCTAATCACTTGTTAATGATAAAACAAAGATAACCCCCTCCCTAGTGTATGACAGATGGTCCCCATGCCCTATTAACTAAATAAAACCTGTTAGTTAAACCCCCTTGTGTCATTTACACCTAGGGCCCACCTGTAAATTAATTAGTTTAATTAAACTAGAAATGTAATGTCCCTATGACATGTGGGACCCCACTGTCAGATTAATATTTAAAAAGAATTTAGTTTAATTGCAGTGTATGACATGTGGGCCCTGGCTCTATTTTAATTCAATAAAATGTTTTATTAGCATGTGAGGCTGACCAGTGGGACCCACTGGTCAGGTTTGACTGGTCATACCCCTTTGTGGATAATGTTTGAATTTATTAATAAAAATAATTCAGAAAAGGATTTTAATTGAATTAGAACTTTAAAATTGAATATCTTTTAAACCGTAAGTCAGATTCAAAAACTTTATACATGAAAATTGATCAGAAAAATATATTGAATACGGATACGCGATCCGTATGTCTACCCCACCCCCCTAACACACCGATCATCGACATTCCCCCCCTCCGGGCTGTCTGTCGATAATTCCCGGTGCCGGTAAAAACCTGCCGGATGAATTTATTCCGAACATGAAAGTTGTTCGGAATAGTTCAACTAACCCGGATACACCCCCCTTATCTTTTTCGGATGTCCACGACACCTCCGGCATGATACCTTCCCCCTCCGGTCGCCTTGTCCGATAATCACCCGGAGCTGGCCGTTCATCCCTGGATGAATTCCCGCTCCGAGCAACGTGCATGGCACGGCGTTAGAACGTCGTTAACATTTCATCCGTCTTGTCATGCATCTGTTCGTATATGCTTGCTGTGTATTTACTGTTTCTTCCCCCCTTTATTCTCCGGTAGACCCCGCTGCTACCGCCGACTACACCGCCGCCGGGTACGACTACTTCGTCGACGACCCTACCCCTACCGTCGAGCTTCCAGGCAAGCAGAGCCATTCTGTTCCCCAGATATCGCCTACCTTTTCCGTACTTTCTTAGAGTAGGCATTGTTACTGCTGCTGCTACGATTACAATCCTATCCAATTGCATAGCCTGATTTTGTCGCCCCTTGATGTACCTTTCTTATCCTATGCTGCCTATTATAATTATGCATATATTCAGCAGTGAACCCTGCGCATTGTTAGCTAGGACTAGATAGCGGGTCGTGATCACTCAGGGGGGTGAACACGGATACAATATATACAACTGCACAGGTATGGAACAAAGCAGACACCGCCAAAGGCCCCTATCTGGGTTATGCCTAGTCACCTCAAGTGTGAGCTATCAAGGAGTAATCCTTGTACTCCACTCGAGGCTGACTTTGTCTTGCCGCCATAGGGTCCTGAACAGCGGTTGTCCTTAAGGTAAGAAGTCGGGCGACCCAACGGTGCCCGCGAGCGGTATATTGTCAGGAACGACAGGGAGGGTACGACCGACATTACTGGCGTGCTTGGCCCCTGCTCGTATCTCGCGAGAGTTACCAAACCACGCAAAAGTCGAGCTCTACCAAGAGCACACGCGAGACAAGGTAAGGAGACGGTTCACCTTGTCGGTAACCGCACGCTTTGACGGGAAGAAGGGGCAGGCCCTGACGTTACCGGTGGGCCTTGTTGCTGTTCGTTGTCCGTTGTGTTGTTAGTCAGACAGCGATAACGGTTGTCTGTGAGATAATATTAAAATGCTAAATGGTTCGGCGGATGACTTGAGAGACCCGTTGGTCTGTACGCACTACCTACACGTGGGATTACGGTGTGGGCCCTCCGCGTCGTAGTTCGTCCGAAAGCTCTTCAGACGTCAGCAGTACTGCGGCCTGATCGCCGGGAAGTGGTCTTGTCTTTTTGCTGCAGCAGGTGTGTTTGGATTTGATTTTGCTTCATCGGACAGACTCGCACCATGCAGGAGCGTGCAAGGGTGAGGGACCTAGACCCCTTGGCGCATAGGATATAGTCCGGCGGATGGCCTCTCTGCTGAGCCTAGGATGAACTGCGATGTGTCGAATAGCCTCGGTGGGGCGTTCCCTAACAAGGTTCACGCCACCCTGGAGATCCTAGCGTGCAGGCTGAACAGTAGTGCACCCCTGCAGGGAGTTTAATCTATTCGAATAGCCAAGTCCACGGTAACAGGACACTTTATGCTGAAGCTGGATCTTACCACTAGAAACTATTACTATTAAACTGTATGGTTCCGGGTCTTCTTCCTCGCAGGGAGTCGAGGAGGGGAACTCGGAGGCATTATTATTATTAATCATTACAACTTATATTATACATTGTTGCAGCAACTTCTGCTTCATTGTTACTTTATTGCTTTATATGAACTGTTGGCTCTTTCTCTTCTCATGCTGCAAGACAACGTCGGAGGATGCTAGTCTTCGATAGGCCTAGCTTCTTACCCTTATTCTGATTTCTATCTTGCAGTCCACTATATACAGCCTCCCCTTTCCTTTGATACAAATGCATAATGCTTAGTAGCGGACGTAAGACTCGCGGGTATACTAGATACTCACCTGCTTTATTTCCTTTACTGTTTTGCCTGATCGGCCACTGCAGTCGACGTTGGAGCCCAGGAGCAGGAGTACCCCGGAGGAGGATACTACTACGTCGAGACCCCCGTTGACCAGGACCAGGAGTAGTTTCGGAGGCTCCCAGGCAGGAGGCCTTGCCGTTTCGATCTGTATCTCTGATGTTATTTGTGCTAGCCTTCTTAAGGCAAAACTTGACTAACTATGTCTGTACTCAGATATTATGGTTTGTATAACTTATGTATTCGGGTCCGCGTGACCCCCTTTATTGTAACATATTGGTTTATCCTTTTGTGTTTAGTGTTGTGCTGTGATATTATCACCGTGGCACCCTAATCTCAGCCGTGTACCCTGCGTGTATGATTACTGTACACGGATTGATTTTGGGGGCGTCACAGTGGCCCTGATTCTGAATGGAGAACAACCACATCAACTGCAGGGATCACTTGCCTGAACTCTAAGCGGTTATATGTTAGAGATTCGCGGGCCATGAGATTGATAGCATAGGAGCGAACCATAGCCTTGTCGCCATGCTTGGGCACAATCATCTGAAGGAGGCATAAGTACAGCTGACGATACCTCAGCAAAAAGATGGATGAGTTGTTGACATCTTGATTGGTCCCCGGAGTGATGTTCCGAGGAGCCATAAGACAACCCATGCAGTCCGTGATCGGTGCCGATAGAAATTCGATATGCTCACTGTGAATCATGAAGAGGTTCTCGGACCGAGTAGGCATCCCGAGCGCCGCACACCACTGGTCATACGTAATAGTGATTGTCTGGTGGTGAGTCTTCCAGGTAAGAGTGGCATCATTTCCAGTGATGGCATCGCCAGCGAAGAAACATGTAGCATAGAACTGGAGAATAGCTGCATGGCTCCAGTCGCATCGAAGAGTCAATGCATGACGAAGTCCCATGGCATCCACAAGACGAAGGAGGTCAACAAATGTGTCAGGACGGCGCTCGAAATATTCCATGTTGATAAACTTCTGGGGTGTCGTGCGATTGATGTGCAGACAAACAGTGGCATAAATATCCTGTTGCACCAGGGTGTTGAACCGAGGATCCATGGCATTGTTGTCCAGGTCAAACTGATTCGTCCCACTGCGAAGCGCCTGGTAGTGCTTGGACTCCATGGCCAGGTCATAGGGAGCACTTTTGCGTCGGTTAGGTGGCGCCGTAGAGATGGCCAAGCCCTGAAGTGGCTCCCGCTGCGCTGGAGGAAGGCGACGAGGAGCAGGTGATGGCTTCTCGCCCCTCTTTGGTTACCCCAAGTGGAAGGTTGAGATGTAGCGTAGCGGTAATTTCCCTCAGTAAAGATACCAAGGTTTGTCTCCAGTAGGACTCAACGATAAGTACGATAGGTGGCAACGGCGCCAGAAATTATTCTGATGCGTGGAGTTGTGGAGTTGTCGTGGACCTGCACAAAACAAATAACTTTGCTCCCAACGAGTTCAGAGGAGTTGTCAATTCCTCTGGCCTTGTCGTTTACAAAGGATCAAACGCAAGAGATAAAAAGGTACTAATAAAAGTAAAAACAGAAAGGTAAATAGTGGGTGTGAACAATGGTATGAAGATGGACCGGAGTCCCGTGATTTTCACTAGTGATGTCTCTCTCCCAAAAGATGATAAAAATGCTAGCGAGGTAAACAAATCACAGTTGGGCAATTGACAGGATTATGAAGGCACCGCAATGCTAACTATGCTGCAAAGAAAGGAAGGGCTCAAAAGCAATGGGCAGTACGCCAAGGTAAGTAGACCGAAATCCATCTGCATCTACTACGAATCATCCACCTTGAGATATCTATCCAGAACATCTCGCTGGTATTAAGTTGCGAATCCCACCCAAAGTGTAAACTCAAAGCAACAGACAACTGCATTAAAAGAACTTTGCGTAAAGTAAACAATTCTTGCACCAATAGGCACAATCACCGTTGTTTTATCCCTGGTGGCAACAGCACATCCCCTAGTCTCATGTTTCTGTCACTCAAGCTAGACATCAGGGGGCTGAACCCACAATCGAGCATAACGCTCTCTCTTGGAGTTGCAAGCAAATAACTTGGCCAAAGCAAATACTGCAACGGAGAACATGCAAGAATTTACTCAATAACAAAATATAAAAGGGCAAACCAAATATATTACTCATCACAATCTGAACATAGTCTCATAATCCATCAGATCCCAACAAACTCAGCATAGCAACAGCAGAAAATTACATAGGTGCCTCGATCATGTGAGGCAGCTCACGAGGTCTCGAAAGTGAAAGACAAAAGAGGGAGAGGACATCACATAGCTACTGATCACGGACCCATGGTCCAAGGGGGACTACTCAAGGCACATACGGGAGGCGTCCATGGCTATGGATGGTCTCCCGGAGGGGTGATCTCCTTCCGGCAGAGTGCCGGGGCAGCTTCTCCAGGCAGCCCCGATCTAAAAACGGCAGCGGCGGCGGAACAGAGAGGTTTCCGCGAAAAAGAGTTCTTGTTTAGGGGTTTCTACCCCGAGGGGGTTATATAGGCGAAGGGGGGCGTCGAGGGGCCACCCAGGGCAACCAGGAGGGTGCCTGGCGCGCCCTAGGGTTGGGGCCGCGCCAGGGACCCTTCTGGCTCCCTGGTGGTGGTCCCGGCTCTCTCCCTTGGTTATTCCGGAAGCTTCCTGCCCGCTGATTTTTAATATAATTTTTGCGGAATTTTTTGGGCACTTTAATCAGCCGGAAAACGTGAAAAACAAAAACAGCAGAAAACCAGAAGCTGGCAACTGGGTGCATTGAGTTAGTAGGTTAGTCCAAATTGGTTTAAAAGTGTAATAAAGTTCAACCAAAACATGGCAAAGTCACACAAAACATGCATGGAGCAAGCAGAAATTATAGATACGTTTGGGACGTATCAACATCCCCAAGCTTAATTCCTGCTCGTCCTCGAGTAGGTAAATGATAACAAGCATAATTTCTGTGGTGACATGCCACACAACCAAATAAGGACTGTTAAGTAAAGCAATCAAAGCATGCAATTCAATTCAAGTCTTAATAGGCAAGAGTCTATATTGGCATTAACACAAGTAACAAAAGAACAAAAGGTGCAAGAGCTCTTGCTGTCCGTGACTCGAATGTCTCCAGATGGTGTTTGCGTGCAAGCAAGGGACTGGGAAGAAAGAGAAAAAAGGTTGTTGAGAACAACTATCTACTAAAGTTTCACACTTAGTCTCCTTTGGATTCTTATCTGGACTCGTCCCCAGACCACTAGCCAGGTACAAGTCAAACTGATCCACTCCCTTTCGATATTTTGAGCAGTTATGCAATGGATGAGCGTGAGCAAGAAAGTTAACACCTAAAAGTCGAAACAGAAAAAGGGTGGAGGAGGAAGACAAAAAGGTGTGTGAGAGGCTCACATCAATGAGGAAAATCATAGGCGAGAGAAGGTCATATGATAGATATGATGTGAGGAGTAGGGATTGCCATACAACGGATGCACATGTGAGCTAAAAGCTCTCCAATGGAACTAGTGGGGGTGCATCTAACTTGCTTGCTGAAGAAGACCTAGAGCTCGTTTGAGGAGGCTCATCATTGGAATATACAAGCCAAGTTCTATAGTGTAAAAGTTCCCCACATAGCTATATGCATGATGATAATATCTATGGAGTACAAGGGATAGAAGATGAAGTACTAGTGTGGATCTCTCAAAAGGAATAGTAGTATGCCCCCTTCTCTCTTTTTATTTTTCTTTTTCTCTTTTTCTCTTTTTTTTAGTTTTTTGGTGGCCTCAATGGCTCTTTCTATTGAACTCTCATTTGTCCTCTTTGGGATCTTTTGATTTTGTCCTCTTTGGGATCTTTTCCTCGCTTTAGGGGCAATACTCTATATTTTACAAGAATATAGGAGATCTTTCACACTTTACAAAGGTACTCACAAAAAGAAAATGTAACTAATCATGATGCAAATGTATGCCTCTGCCAGGATAGCAGGATATGCAATGATACTAGCGCGTCATGTAGCAATGATTAGGGCAAGGCCCAAATAGCATGCGGCTCATCGATCAAGCAAGTAGCATGTATGACATGAGGATCAAGTCATGAGAGGATGGATGTTGCATGGCAATGTATCTCGGAAAGGCTATGGAAATGCCTTGTAGGTAGGTATGGTGGCTGTTTTGAGGAAAGATATAATGAGTCTTATGATGACAGAGCGTATCATGCCAAGGGTTTGGATGCACCGGCGAAGTATGCGCCAACTCTCGAGGTGAGAAAAGGGCAATGCACGGTACCGAAGAGGCTAGAAAAAGTATGGGTAGGTGGAAGTGTCAACTTTCGAATACTCACATTAGTCCGAAGAACTCATGCACTTATTATCGGTAACTCTCAATCTAATAGGAGGTTCACAAAGAGACAGGTACCCCGAGGAGGAGTGTATGGGGGTTTGGTTATCCTTGCGCATCCTCGACTCATGGTACGTGAGTGTACTCTAATATTCGAACCCTCCAGAGGTTAGTGATCCATCTAGTAGCTAGAGTTCTCAACAGGGGTTTTTGGTTTTCGAAAAACACACGGATTGCCCAAAATACGACATCTATCACTAATAGGCAAGAGCTCTTGACACCAAAAGTTCAAACATTACTCTAGTCAATACCTCAAAACTATTGCAAGTTACTACGTCAAAAACAAAAGCAACTTTAACTACCTACTTTCTAGTCAAGACACAGAACTCAGTGCAACAGGAAAACTCTCTAACGAGATAAAACATGCAACCTATAGAAAGTTCAACCTGAAAAGAAAATCTCTAGAAAAACTAAAGCACTACAGCTAAACAGACCAGCAGCTAAGAAAAGAAAAAGAACAACTCACAGCTAAAAGAAATAAGCATGCAAATCCTATGAGGAGTTCTAGTTCAAGTGGAGCGTGTTTCTCTCCCACATAAAAGAGTAAGTTGGGGTCTAACTTGTTACTACAGCAAAGAAAGCAAAACAAACCTAGAAAAGTAAAGAGCGAGACGCTCCAAGCAAAGCACATAACGCATGAAGTGATAAAAATATAGTGCAACGAAAGACAGACCGATGATTGTTGATGAAGAAGGGGATGCACCGGGGGCATCCCCAAGCTTAGAAGCTTGAGTCTCCTTGAATATTTATTGGGGGTGCACTTGGGCATCCCCAAGCTTGAGCGCTTGACACTCTTGGATCTTCTTTCATCACCTTCCATCGCGCACTTGAAAACTCCCTTCATACATAACTCATTGTAGGCTGATTAGAGAGGTTAGTACCCTAATAAAATAATTTTCCTCTACTACAAATAAAGATTTCCAGGAAGAGCTGCTCTTTCTCTTGCCTGCCCAAAAAAGTTTGCAAAGAAAAAGCAAGCTTAAGGATTGCAAAACTGCGAAAAGAAAAACTGGGGCAGAAGCTGAGAAAAACAGAACAGCAGAGAAAGGGGAATTTTTTCGAGGTACTTCTGCAACTCAAATCAAAAAACTTTGAACAGGGGCTAGCAAGCCAATTGTATGGAGCATGCTGTCAAAAAATTTCAGATCGAAAAGATGATCTGGTGATTTATCGCGAATTTTCCCGTCAAGAAGACAGAATCTGTTTCTGGACAGCGAGCTCCAACTTTTGAACTTTCAAGCACTCTGAGGATAAACTTGGCACAAAGCTTGAAAAAGAAAGATACAATGATGTTGCTACAGTAGTAACAATCATCAAGACCACTAAGAACAGAACAAAAACAAAAACAAAAACCTAAATTCGTTGCGGGCTGCCTCCCGAAAGCGCTTCTTTAGGGCCATTAGCTAGGCTTAAAGCAGAAGATCAAGTTTTTTCCAGAGAATAACTAGCCCGTGTGACGGACTCAAAAGGTAACTTAATATTTTTCCTAGGGAAATGTTCCATCCCTTTCTTGAGAGGGAATTGGAACTTGATAGTTCCCTCTTTCATGTCAATGATAGCACCAACTGTGCGAAGAAAAGGACGTCCCAAAGTAATTGGACAAGAGGGCTCACACTCAATGTCCATAATAGTGAAATCAACGGGAACATAATTGTCATTGACAATGATAAGAACATCGTCGATCTTCCACAAAGGCTTCTTTACGGAAGAATCAACAAGACGAACACCAAAAGAACAGGGATCAAAAGGTTTCAAATCAAGCATATCATACATTCTTTTGGGCATAACAGAGGTACTTGCTCCAACATCACAAAGAGCAAAACAAGAGAAGTTATTCAATTTAATTTTAATCATAGGATCCCAACCATCTTCTAGCTTCCTAGGTATGGAGGCTTCTAGTCTAAGCTTCTCCTACCTAACTTTAATTAGAGCATTGGTGATATGCTCCGTGAAGACAAGATTTAGTGTGCTAGTGTGGGGGTCTCTAGACATTTTGTGTAGGAAACCAATAACTTCTGGTAAGGTGCAGTTATCAAAGTCTAGTTCACTACTATCTATAAGGGAAGTAGTGATATCATTTAAGCTCACTTGTTTGAAAGCCTCTATGTTCATAGAGGTTTCCTCTTCTATGGTTGCGGGTGTAGCATCACCATTGATAGGTCCAGTGGGACTAGGGGTGTGATGGGTGCTAGCAGTTTGGATCTCCTCAACTACTTGGATAGTGGCTACTGTGTGGTAGGTAGGAAGGCTCTTAATTCTATCTTCTTCCTTGGGGATAACTTCAGGTTTGGCTGCCATTTGGTTTATCAAGGTAGATTGGGTGTGAGACATGTTTGAAACATAAGTTTCAATGACAGTGAGTCTGGTTTGGAGACTGGAAATATCACCGTTCAGGCTCTCAAGTTGTTTGCTAATGCTTTGCAGGATGGAGGAGTGCTCATCTAATTGTCTAGAAAAGGCCTTGTTTTGCTCAAACTGAGTGTGCATATAGTTTTTAGTGGCCTTTTCTATTTCTACAAGTTTCTCATAACTAGGCAGGTCTCTCTCCCTATAGTTTTGGCTGTAGGAGTTGTTGGTGGTAGGATAAGTGTTGTTCCCATAGTTGTTGGATGGGAAAGGCCTAGGATTGTTGCTACCAAAGTTACTCCTATAAGCATTATTGTTGAAGTTGTTTCTAGAGACAAAATTAAGATCTACTTGCTCCTGAGCAACCAAAGAATTTAAAGGAACATCTTAAGGATCAATAGAGGGTTGCTTGGTAAGTAGAGACATGATAAGGTCAACCTTTTCATTTAAAGAGGAAATCTCCTCGACAGAGTTTACCTGCTTACCAGTTGGAGCTCTCTCGGTGTGCCATTGTGAATAATTTAGCATCATCTCATCTAGTAGTTTTGTAGCAGCACCAAGTGTGGTTGACATAAAGGTACCTCCCGCGGCCGAATCCAACAGGTTCCGCGAGGTGAAGTTCAAGCCTGCATAAAAAGTATGGATAACCATCCAGGTATTCAGTCCATGTGTAGGGCAGTTTTTGACGAGCGTCTTCATACGTTCCCAAGCCTGGGAACGTGTTCGTTATCCAATTGCCTGAAATTCATAATGTTACTCCGCAATTGAATAATTTTAGCAGGGGGATAATACTTCCCTATAAAAGCATCCTTGCATTTACTCCAAGAATAAATACTATTCTTGGGTAGAGACTGTAGCCACTCCTTGGCTCTCCCTCTCAAGGAGAAAGGGAAAAGCTTCAGCTTGACGATGTCTCCGTCCACCTCCTTGAATTTCTGCATGTCGCAGAGCTCGATAAAGTTGTTTAGGTGCAAAGCAGCATCTTCTCCTGCTCCTGAAAATTGATCTTTCATGAAAAGGTTAAGCAGAGCAGGTTTAATCTCATAAGAAGGTGCTGAAGTGGCAGGTGGAGCAATAGGAGTGCAGATAAAGTCACTGTTGTTGTGACTGGTGAAGTCACACAACTTAGTGTTTTCATTGGAACCCATAGTAGCATCAGGTATTTTTGGTATTTTTGATTAGGGACACAAAAGTAAAAACTGAAAGGTAAACTAACAAGACTAAAAAGCAAAGGTAAAAGATAGCGTGTAACTCCCCTATTTTTGATACAGGAGTCCGACAACGGCGCCAGAAATTGGCGGTTATCAGGACTCGCGTATTTTTACTTCCTTTGAGTCCCC
The DNA here is from genome assembly GCA_950022295.1 of Bromus sterilis. Classification (NCBI taxonomy): domain Eukaryota; kingdom Viridiplantae; phylum Streptophyta; class Magnoliopsida; order Poales; family Poaceae; genus Bromus; species Bromus sterilis. The sequence goes on along the minus strand of OX465598.1, from coordinate 240,205,352 downwards.
GGCAACGGCGCCAGAAATTAGCTTGATGGCTTCTCGCCCCTCGTTGGTTACCCCAAGTGGAAGGTTGAGATGCAGCGTAGCGGTAATTTCCCTCAGTAAAGATACCAAGGTTTGTCTCCAGTAGGACTCAACGATAAGTATGATAGGTGGCAACGGCGCCAGAAATTATTCTGATGCGTGGAGTTGTCGTGGACCTGCACAAAACAAATAACTTTGCTCCCAACGAGTTCAGAGGAGTTGTCAATTCCTCTGGCTTTGTCGTTTACAAAGGATCAAACGCAAGAGATAAAAAGGTACTAGTAAAAGTAAAAACAGAAAGGTAAATAGTGGGTGTGAACAATGGTATGAAGATGGACCGGAGTCCCGTGATTTTCACTAGTGATGTCTCTCTCCCAAAAGACGATAAAAATGCTAGCGAGGTAAACAAATCACAGTTGGGCAATTGACAGGATTATGAAGGCACCGCAATGCTAACTATGCTGCAAAGAAAGGAAGGGCTCAAAAGCAATGGGCAGTACGCCAAGGTAAGTAGACCGAAATCCATCTGCATCCACTACGAATCATCCACCTTGAGATATCTATCCAGAACATCTCGCTGGTATTAAGTTGCGAATCCCACCCAAAGTGTAAACTCAAAGCAACAGACAACTGCATTAAAAGAACTTTGCGTAAAGTAAACAATTCTTGCACCAATAGGCACAATCACCGTTGTTTTATCCCTGGTGGTAACAGCACATCCCCTAGTCTCATGTTTCTGTCACTCAAGCTAGACATCAGGGGGCTGAACCCACAATCGAGCATAACGCTCTCTCTTGGAGTTGCAAGCAAATAACTTGGCCAAAGCAAATACTGCAACGGAGAACATTCAAGAATTTACTCAAGAACAAAATATAAAAGGGCAAACCAAATATATTACTCATCACAATCTGAACATAGTCTCATAATCCATCAGATCCCAACAAACTCAGCATAGCAACAGCAGAAAATTACATAGGTGCCTCGATCATGTGAGGCAGCTCACGAGGTCTCGAAAGTGAAAGCACCAAAGAGGGAGAGGACATCACATAGCTACTGATCACGGACCCATGGTCCAAGGGGGACTACTCACGGCACATACGGGAGGCGTCCATGGCTATGGATGGTCTCCCTGAGGGGTGATCTCCTTCCGGCAGGGTGCCTGGGCAGCTTCTCCAGGCAGCCCCGATTTGAAAACGGCGGCGGCGGCGGAACAGAGAGTTTTCCGCGAAAAAGAGTTCTTGTTTAGGGGTTTCTACCCCGAGGGGGTTATATAGGCGAAGGGGGGTGTCGAGGGGCCACCCAGGGCAGCCAGGAGGGTGCCTGGCGCGCCCTAGGGTTGGGGCCGCGCCAGGGACCCTTCTGGCTCCCTGGTGGTGGTCCCGGCTCTCTCCCTTGGTTATTCTGGAAGCTTCCTGCCCGCTGATTTTTAATATAATTTTTGCGGAATTTTTTGGCCACTTTAATCAGCCGGAAAACCTGAAAAACAAAAATAGCAGAAAACCAGAAGCTGGCAACTGGGTGCACTGAGTTAGTAGGTTAGTCCAAATTGGTTTAAAAGTGTAATAAAGTTCAACCAAAACATGGCAAAGTCACACAAAACATGCATGGAGCAAGCAGAAATTATAGATACGTTTGGGACGTATCAGCAGGGGAGGTCTCTTTCTGACGGTTTGGTACTGTCTTCTTGCGGGTGCCAGGCTTGGGACGAGGAGAGACAAGTTCCTCATTTTCAAAGTCTTCATCGTAGTCATCATCAAGACCTTGGAACTCCACATTGCTGCCGCCCGACCGGTCACGGCCGCCGCGAAGGCGACGACGAGGGCGGAGATCATCCCGAGAGTCGTCAGAGCCCTGACGGCCAGAGTCTGTGCAAAGGTGCAGCAAAGGGAGGTCACATGGGATAGCCCGGGCAAGAAGGCCCAATACGTATGGGAGATACTGTGGACCGCACCCGGACAACCGGAAGCAAACCTGGAAGGCCGAAAACAATGGATATGAAAAATCCATGGGCACTCCACAATGAGTCAACCAAACGGAGGGCACAAAATAATGGAGACCACGGCACACGAGGCCAACAAGAATGGGGAGAGAACTCACCACTACGGGACCCCTTCGGCGGCATGGCGGACAGATCGGAGATGGAAGCCCTCCTCCAAGAAGAATCCTTCCCCAAATCAAAAAGGGGTTGGATCAAATCAGAGATCGGGAGGAGAGGCGCCAGATCCAAAGGGAGACTCACCGGATGGCAAAAACGGACGGGGAGCGCCCAAGGGAGGGCGGCGGCGGCAGGGGGACAGACGAACCCTAGGCGCGTGGGGAGAAAAGGAACTGCCAGGTCGTGGGGGGGGCGCGGTGTCGGGGGGATGGATCAGGCCCATAGACCCGGCATTAGAAACCTCCGGGCCGACATATGTATGAAGGCCCATAAAGAAGACCCGACCAGGAGTCTGACGTGCCAAGCTTGAAGATTGAAGCCCTAGAAGGAATTCGAATTACCTTGTATAGCACGTAGAAAGCTTGTAAAGTAGAATAGAACTCCACATCGTGTAGGAGTCGGACTCTAGGAATCCCGGGACCCGACACCTTTATAAGCAGAGGACCACGGGAGCCAGAGCCAGATTTTACATCAAGCCAGGTTTAGACAACTCGCTCCAGAGCCTAGATCTCCACGAGACTAAGCCGGCGAAACATCATCACTGTAATCGATACGATCGACTCCTCCTATTGAAGAGTCTATCCCCCTATAGTCAAAAAGAAGGAGTAGGTCTTTACCACACCGTCGGGGCCGAACCTGGGTAACTCGCCGAGTCCTGTCCCTATGTCGACTCTCTCCTCGAGATCGCCTCGCAGCAAAGGTCCCACGATAAGTCCGACTCTACGGACATCTGCCGTGACTTTCCCACGACAGTTGGTGCCCACCGTGGGGCCTGCGCTCGCAGGTGTTGAAATTCTAGGGGGAGCTCTGCAAGGTATGGAAGGATTTGTCACTGGACGAATCACAAGAAGTCGGAGCGGAAGGCTTTGCATCGACGACGCAACCTGGGGACCCGAAGCTGATTTCATTGAGTCAGGCTATCGGGTCCCAATCGGATCCATCCACCTCTTTATCGGCGGACTGAACAAATCGGAGGCGGAGCCGGATCATTATGTTCCTACTGAAGTGGCAAGACAGCTACTCGCCGGCTCTGGCGAAGCCTCGACGGGTGATGAGTCGGCAATACGCCTTCATCGGGTTTATCAACGAACCCCCGAAGTTGACATGCTCTGGCGAAGCCTCGACGGGTGATGAGTCGGCAATACACCCTGGACAAGGAAAAATCCATATGGAAACACAAAGGCAGCCATCGATCAGGCTTTACGGCCTGAAAAACGCAGCAACCACCTATCAGCAGGCAGGGCAGAGCTACTTTGAGAAGAAAATAAGCCAGAACGTGCACACTTCTGTGGACGACGTATTCGGGTCCCGGTCAATCGACTCACTTAACGATGACCCACAAAACCCTTTAAAAGAGACGAGTCGGCTCAACACCACCCCCCATCACACTTTCGTCGTATTTATTGGCGAGCTCCCACAACAGGAGCACCCTGACGGAACCCAAAACCACGACGAGGATGGTTTCTTCAACGTCGACTCGCTTCGGGAGGAAGAAAAATATTCAGACAACGGATCGATCCGATCCATCGGGGAAGGTAGACTCGGGTCCAATCCATAAGAATACGACCCGGACGTTCCTTACCTCGACGAGTCGGCTCATGAGACACGTGGTAATGCCGACACCATACAAAATCCGCCAGAAAACGAAAACGGCTCAGAACTACGAACTACCACTGTGTGGCAGCGATTGATTCGGAACAGAACCGACTCTGACGAAGAATTAGAAGAAAATCAGAGAAGGGCTTGGGACCATGAAGCGCAAGATCGACTTTCACAGGAGATACGACATGACAAGACTTAAGAGCCGATAGGGCACCGGCTTACACCTATAACCAATGCGCTAAAACGCATAAAGGAGGTAGCCGAGGACCTAAAAGGACTCGTGGATGCCATCACCAGATATGCCGAGTCCAGTGAAGCAAAATATGAGGGGTCCCAACCTTAATGCCGGACCCACCACAGAAAGTGCAGACGCAACCTGAACTTACAGGAATACGATAGCGAACACTCCCAGAGATATGAAGGGCCGCCAAAGAGAGAAAAAAGACACCGGGATTGTGACAGCCATGAAAGAAGCTTGCCCAAAACATTCCGGACCGGGCCGCCTCGCTAACCACACCTGTGATCAGTGCTACTTCATGCAGGAGTACAGACGCCAAATCGAGAAAAACACTCTAGAGGCAAGTCGATACGACGACAGCCCGACCAGCTCACACAGCCGCAAGAGACCAAGACACCTGGTGATAAGAACATGGACTCGTTCACAATAAGAAAGCCGATCCGGTTATCAAACCCAGGAAACATGCCAAAGGACGAGACATTCCAACACTTTATCACAGTAAAGAAACAAATACTGCTCATTGAAACATACCGACTCAGGAAGCAAACAAAGAAGCCAACAGCCCATGTACTTATCAACAAATGAAAGAACATGGGATATCGTCCGAATCCGTCCCTACTACACCTAGAGTCGGCCATCATCTACCATATAAAGTCGATTCTCATCGCACCGGCTCTCGCCACTATATAAAACAGTTGAATCTCATTTACTGGCTCTCGCCACATATAAATGAAAGTCAACCATAAAAAATCATCGTTGATTGATTATAACCTCAACGACTTTGGCATGCATTTAATTTACATACAATTGCATCATACATATCATACCTTGCATTATTATCAGAAACTTGGGGGCTTGATCAACTCCAAAATGTCATCTCAGCACTTACGTGTTTATTTCAGGGATAGCTCAGGGGACTTGATGGTACTCATCAAACCTTCAAACTGAGAAAACCCGGCACATATGTGTAATTACATGTATATAGCTTATTTCAGGGAAATCTTGGGGGATCGATTACACTCATCGAGTCTTAACCAAGAAACCTCGGCATATACATGTGGCACTCCACGCCCTATAATCGCCTGTATGTTTGATGCTCATACGATCTAAATACGCGAAACCCGGCTAAAAAACTCTCAAGAAGAAGTTTTAAAGCAAACGGAAAAATGCTGATCAATGTGAGACGATATACAGAGGAGCTCTGACTCATGGATAACCAAAAATTCTTCTCAAACAAAGAGAAGATGAGGAAAAGATGAATCCAGAGTCGACTTCTATATGAGCCTTTATATCTTCTTTTTGCATACATTAGCATCATTACATACTTTTTTCATTTTTTCCAAAATATTATATCTTGAGCATCGACCTATGTGACTTAGTATGACACAAAAATGTTCATACTAACTCACGGGGACTATAGCTCAATTTTTTTCTATGACTCAGTATGACACAAAAAATGCTCATACTGACTCATGGGGACTACAATTCTTTCATTACATCTTCTGCATATATAAAGTCGGCTTAGGTCGCAACGGCTATCGCCAAACATATAAAGTTGACTTAGGTCGCAAAGGCTATCGCGAAACATATAAAGTCGACTTAGGTTGAAAACGGCTATCGCCAAACATATAAAGTCGACTTCGGTTGCGACGGCTCTCGCCACAAAATATACATATTGACATTCGTCGAACCGGCCCTCGCCGACTTATTTGGAAACTGGGAATAAAACCCATCGTGTCATGTTAATGTGACTTGACAAATTCAAAGACAAAACCTATGTGACTCGAGCACTGCACACAGATGCACACACCGACTCATGGGGACTACACTTCAAGGTTTTCTTCTCAAAGAAGACTCGGTACATCACCCAGCTGAATATACCGACTCTTGGGGAGTAACACTTCAAAAATATGCAAGAAATTTTAAGTCCCAGGTTGCTTCAGGCACGACAACCCGACACTTGGGGGCTACACCATTTCAAAGCAAAAACACAAAAATATTCTTTGATGACCCGGTACGGCATGTAAACATGATCATACCATCTCATGGGGCTACAAGTCAATCTGTCCTATGAGTCAATTGACATATACTAAACTATTCGGAATCGACTCAGGGGGCTACAGATACATACACTTTCATAAGTGGTCGGCTCTCATATACTCCGAGAAAATTTTCAAGTCAGGAATAAAACTGACTCATAAACTCATGGACTCAACAAAAGTTCATAGATTTCATTCATAAAAACCAACTGGGTCTTACATCAAAAGAAGCAACCTTACAAGAAAAAGCCAAACTCGGCAAACTACTATTAAAAAGGAAAAAAACCTACAGCTTCAGGCATCTTCTTCAGAGTCGGCTTCATCCTCTGTTGAAACATCTTCTTCACTGAGGAGTTCTTCATCGCTGGAGCTCTCCACACAACAGCAGGCTCGGTCTCCATCTGAGTCAAAGATCCTAGCTGACAAAGTGTCTTCACCATCAAACTTGACGATAATGGTGTCTCCTCGAGAAATATTCCTGGAGCGAAGAAAATTTTTCCAACCTTTCTCAAAAAACATGGTGCTTTGGTTAGAAAAACTAACTTTCACCCAGATAGGCCCATGAGGACATCCATCATATCAGAGCCAAAGACCCGAAGGCGATCAGTCAAACACAAGTTGTGAAAAAGACTCAGGAAGTTTGATCCAGCGACGAATCGTCCGAATATGAACCAAGAATTCACTCCTCTCAGGAGAAGAAGGAGGAGATTCAGAAGGAGAAGCAACACGAGCACTTCTTCCCCTACCTCTGCCACGGCCACGACCTCTACCACGGCCACGGCCACGACCACGGCCGCGACCTCGAGTACTTGCACGAGGATCAGGCTCATTGGATGTCAAAGGTGAAGAGGTCTCTAGCTTGGGGGCCATGGAGAAAACAGGAAGAGGAAGAAGAGGATAGGATGCGCTTCAAAGATCAAGCTATCCAAGGGATATTTATAATAGATTCATAGAGAGGGTCTATTAATGCCACAATAAACAAGGGATAACTACCCATGGTAGATGGAATTTATGGAAAGGCTCCTCGATTCCCACTACAAACATCAATGCCTTTAACCGGCGTTTCGGGCAGTGTGATCATAAAAACTAAACCGAATCTTTGACCAAAAGTCAAAAGAGAAATTTTCAAATAAGAGGAAACGAGAAGCAAAAAAGAGTTAGGCGTCGACTTCTCGTAAAGCATCAGATGATAGCTAATTCAAACGAAAATCCGAATCCATGAAGAACAAGGAATTGAAGAAAGATTGAAGAGAGACGAGCCCGACTCCCAATCAACGTCAAAGCATAAAGTCGGTCCTTGATCCATGAAGAGCCGGTGGCAATAAACAAGATAAAAGAAGATTGATGTGAAGACTAAAGCATCACAACAATCCTGGGGGTTAATGTCGGGGGGATGGATCAGGCCCATAGACCCGACATTAGAAACCTTCGGGCCAACTTATGTATGAAGGCCCATAAAGAAGACCCGACCAGGAGTCTGACGTGCCAAGCACGAAGATTGAAGCCCTAGAAGGAATTCGACTTACCTTGTATAGCACGTAGAAAGCTTGTAAAGTAGAATAGAACTCCAAATCCTGTAGGAGTCGGACTCTAGGAATCCCGGGAACCGGCACCTTTATAAGCCGAGGACCACGGGAGCCAGAGCCAGATTTTACATCAAGCCAAGTTTAGACAACTCGCTCCAGAGCCTAGATCTCCACGAGACTAAGCCGGCGAAACATCATCACTGTAATCGATACGATCGACTCCTCCTATTGAAGAGTCGACCCCCCTATAGTCAAAAAGTAGGAGTAGGTCTTTACCGCACCGTCGGGGCCGAACCTGGGTAACTCGCCGAGTCCTGTCCCTATGTCGACTCTCAACTCGAAATCGCCTCGCAGCAAAGGTCCCACGATAAGTCCGACTCTACGGACATCTGCCGTGACTTTCCCACGACACGCGGCCCGTGAGATTTTATAGGGTAGACAGGCCATACGACCGGGACACAAGTCGGACGGTCCGGACTGGACGCCGGACGACCGGCTTGGTGGTTTGGAGAAACAACGATACGCCTAAGGGTCGGACTACCGGAAAGGAGGCCGGATCGTCCGGGGTGAACCCGGACTATCCGGGGCACAGCCGGACCGTCCGGCAGGTGGTCAGGGGTTTTCCTAATGGGTCACAGGGATGAACAACTGGAATATGTGTGTGATCTAGCAGTATGGCAGATATATATTTATATATGAAAATATGTGTGCATGACAGGCGTGAGCATGAACACCCAAATAGCAAGATCACAAAAGAACCACTTGACAGAAGTAATCTATGATGGGGTAGGCGGTGACGGTGGCCACCATGTATGAGTATAGGGGATGTTGACACCGCGAAGATGTACCTTGGGTCCAACAGTCACATCTCCATCTTTAACCGCTACACATGGTCTCACCGAAGTGAGCATGCGGATTATGCATCCTGTAGCGAGCAGAGAACTCATGGATTGAGTTTCTCCCCCTACATACATGCCTACATCTAGACAAGATATTTGCTATGTGCATGAATGAGAGCAAGATACACCTAGGCTGAGAAGCTATAACGTTCCAAGATACCAAGTTCACCCCTTAGTTGGCAAAACCTTGCTTCATCCAATGGCTTGGTGAAGATATCCGCAAGTTGCTTGTCGGTGCCCACATGTGCAAGAACAATATCACCCTTTTGAATATGATCCCGTATGAAGTGATGACGGATGTCAATATGCTTGGTGCGAGGATGTTGACAAGGGTTGTTGGCAATATTGATAGCACTTTCATTGTCACATAAGATGGGTACCTTCTGATAGGTGATGCCATAATCTTTCAAAGTTTGCCTCATCCACAAGATTTGAGTGGCACAACTTGCAGCGGCCACATACTCGGCTTCGGCGGTGGAGAGAGAGACACAGTTTTTCTTCTTGGAGTGCCAACTTACCAATGAGCGCCCAAGAAATTGGCATGAACAGGATGTTGACTTCCGATCCACCTTGTCTCTGGCCCAATCCGCATCGGTGTACCCCAAGAGATCAAACTTGGCTTCCTTGGGGTACCAAAGGCCCAACAAAGGAGTATGAACAAGGTATCTAAGAATGCGCTTAACCGCCAAATGATGACTCTCCATAGGAGAGGCTTGATATCTTGCACACATTCCTAAGCTAAGCATAATATCCGGTCTAGATGCACAAATGTAAAGTAATGACCCTATCATAGAGCGATAAAGAGTAGCATCAAACGGAATACCGGAAAGGTCTTGATCTATATAACCCTTGGTTGGCATGGGTGTCTTGCATGGCTTGGCATCCTTCATACCAAACTTCACGAGCATATCTTGAATGTACTTTGTTTGGGAGATGAAGGTTCCTTCGTCAAATTGCTCGATTTGAAATCCAAGGAAATACTTCAAGCTCCCCATCATGGACATCTCAAAGTTCTTGGTCATAGTTTCCGAGAACCACTTGCACAAAGATGAATTAGGGGAACCAAATATTATGTCATCTACATAGATTTGGCATATGAGAAATTCACCATTGGGTCTCTTGGTAAAAACAGTGGCATCAATGACACCCCTCACAAATCCTTCCTCGAGTAAAAACTTCCTAAGATGGTCATACCAAGCCCTAGGGGCTTGCTTAAGACCATATAATGCCTTATGAAGTTTGTACACGTGGTCCTTGTGATGAGGGTCACAAAAGCCGGGTGGTTGTGCTACATATTCATCCTCTTGTAGTGGACCATTAAGAAAAGCACTTTTTACATCCATTTGGAATAATGGGAATCCATTGAATGCGGCATAAGCAAGAAACATGCGTATAGATTCAAGACGGGCAACGGGAGAAAATGTCTCATAAAAATCCAAGCCTTCAACTTGGGAGTACCCTTGAGCCACTAGCCTTGCCTTGTTTCAAATGATATTACCATATTCATCTTGCTTGTTTTTGAAGATCCACTTGGTTCCAATGATGTTATGATCTTGACCGGAAGGCCTCTCCACGAGAGACCATACTTCATTCCGGGTGAAACTAGTGACCTCATCTTGCATTGCAATGAGCCAATCCGCATCCTCAAGTGCTTGTTCAACCCTAAGTGGTTCAATGCAAGACACAAACGAGAAGTGAGCGCAAAAGTTCATAAGTTGACGACGAGTAACTATACCTTGCCCCAATCCCGTGAGAATCTTGTCAACATCAACACGTCTAGCCACCAATGGCATGATGGAAGTTGGAGTTTCAATAGGCTCCACCCATTCGGGCTCATGAACAACACTTAGTTCATCATCAAGGGCGGAGCCATCATTAATTTCATCATTTTCTCCAAATAAAATGCGTTCCAGCCGATCTCGTGGATCAACCGCATCATCAACTTGTGGTTGAGCAACCACTTCGGATTGAGGAGGGTCTTGTTCTTGTTCTTGGATAATGGGCTCATCATGATCAATTGGATCTTGATTGGTAGGAGAAGGTGCTTGTGGTGGTGGAACACTTGGCCCGTCACACACCTCATCATCTCTAGGAACTTGGGCAATGGGCACAAGATCTCCAATGCCCATAGCCAAGATGTCTTGAGAAGAATCTTCATTATTTCCTACATCACTTAGATCAACTTGCTCCCCATGGGAGCCATTAAATTCATCAAACTCTACGTCACAAGTTTCCACAACACATCCGGTGGATTTGTTGTAGACCCTATAGGCGTGAGAGTTTGATGCATACCCAACAAATATACCCTCAATTGTTTTGGATTGAAACTTAGCTAATCGGTCTTTCTTATTGAGAAAGAAACACTTACACCCAAATACTCGGATGTATTTGACGTTTGGCTTGTGACCGGTTAGAAGATCATAGGGGGTCTTCATCAAGATCTTGCGAAGGAAGAGCCGGTTTGATGCATGACATGCGGTGTTGATGGCTTCGGCCCAAAAACTATATGGTGACTTGTACTCATCCAACATGGACCGGGCCATCTCCACAAGTGTACAGTTCTTCCTCTCGACTACACCATTTTGTTGAGGGGTGTAAGGTGCGGAATATTGATGTTCTATCCCCTCATCACTCAAGAATTCTTCCAAGGTGTAGTTCTTGAATTCGGAGCCATTGTCACTTCGTATTGCCAAGATAGCCATGTTGTATTTCCTTTGTGCTTGCTTGGCAAAATCAATGAAGGTGGCCTTCGTCTCGTCCTTAGACTTGAGAACGAACACCCATGTGTATCTTGAATAATCATCAACAATGACAAGACCATATTTCTTCCCACCAAGACTATCCCATGATGGAGGACCAAAGAGATCCACATGAAGGAGCTCCAAAGGCCTTGAAGTTGACACGATATTCTTGGGGTTATGCTTTGCTTGATGTTGCTTCCCGGCTATGCATGCACTACACACACGATCTTTCTCAAAAGACACGTTTGTTAGTCCGAGGATGTGTTCACCCTTTAGGAGATCTTTTATATTTCTCATACCGACATGGGCTAGCCGGCGATGCCATAGCCACCCCTTGTCGGCCTTGGCCATTAGACAAGTTGCATGGTAAGTACTCTCTTTCGAGAAATCAACCGTATAAAGGTTGCCATCCAACTCTCCAACAAAGGCCACTTTGAGAGTATCTCTCCTAAAGACTTTCACACTTGTTAGACCAAATAGTGTATCATAACCAACGGAAGCTAATTGACGAACGGAAAGCAAATTGTATTGAAGGGATTGGACAAGCATGACATTTGCAAGAGACATGTCATTAGTGATAGCCACCTTGCCCAACCCAAGTACCTTTCCCTTGGAACCACCACCAAAGACAATGCCCATATATGGTTGAATTGCATCCATGAAGTTCTTGAGCAAACGGATTTCTCCGGTCATATGATTGGTGCATCCACTATCAATCACCCATTTCACTCCACCGGAGATAACATCCTACACATAGGTTTAATCTTTGGTTAGAGGTGCCCATTTTGCAATGGGACCTCTAAGGTTAGTAACAAGGGTATTTGGAACCCAAATGGTATAGAAGCGGAAGCATTACGGGGCCCAATGAATTTTGCAAACACCTCTCCATCCTTTGCCTTACGGAGCACATAGGATGGAGGCATCTTCTCCTTCTTCTTGTTAGAAGTGGGCTTGCCCCTAGTGGCCTTCCCATTTCCAACACCAACCTCATCAACAATTTTCTTACCTTTGTCCTTGTGCCCTTCATGAACAAAGATCACCTTTTGGGGAGTTGATTCCTTGCTAAGGGTCATCCTTTGTCACACTCGTACTTGGATCAAACCCAAGTCCTTCCTTAGCAAAGGACTCCTTGTGATGACTTAATACATCATTTAGGTTTTTCTCACCTTGGGCACAAGTCAAGAGGCCCTTCTTTAGTTGAGCATGAAGATCTATGTTCTCCTCAATGAGAGATGCTTGATCAAGGGTAGAGTTAGTAGCACAATCATAAATATGAACAATAGTGGGAGGAGACATCTTAGTAAGTGTTTTTATATGAGCAAGTTTGTGGGCCTCAAGATTTTTCTTAAGGGTGGTGAGTTCCTCATCTTTTGTCTTGAGGGACAAGGTGAGTACCTCAACATCCTTAGAAAGGGAGGTGTTTAGCTCCACAAGTTTGCTCATATCATTAGCAAGTTCCTTACATATTTCATTAGCCTTTTTCAAGGAGGCAACATGCTTGTCATTTAAGTCATTTGATGCATGAACAACTTTGCACAAGTTGTCATTTCGAGCTTCCTCAAAGTCAACTTTTCGCTCAAGGAGAGTATAGTTCTCCTTTTCCTCGGTGAGGAGGATTTCAATATCCTTAATGGTTGTGGAGTGCTTAGCCACCACATCCATAAGTAATTGAAACATTTTGAGCTTGTTTCCTTTGAGAGAGCTCATCATTTTGTTCACTTTAGCAAACAACAAATCTTCACATATAGCATGTGCATCATCACTTTCCGCATCATGAAATTCATCATGAGGTTCGGAAGAGAACATGAAGGACTCATCAAGAGGAGTTACCTTGATCTTAGCCGAGGAGGAGGGAGTGTCATCATCAACCAACTTGGCCATGAGACACTTGTGTGCATTGCCGGTGTAGTCACTCATGTAGTTGTAGTTTACAACTTCACCTTCCTTGTTGAGGAGCTTCAAGGTATTTTGTGTATCTTGAGCAACTCCGGCCAGAACACCTACATCCTCGGGATCGGACCCTTCAAGTGCCAACAATGCTTTCTTCTTGAACTTGTTGTTGAGAGGGTTTGGGAGCTTCTTGGCAACATCCTTCCGAGGAAATCGAGGTTTGTCCTCTCTTTTCTCATATGGTCAATCCTCTGCAAAATGTCCCGGTCTCTCACAGTTGTAGCAGTTTATCGTCTTCTTCTTTTGGAATCTTCCCTTGAAGTCCCCTTTGGTGAACTTCTTCACAAAGAGAGCTATATCATCATATGAGGGAGTATCATCGGAGTTATCATCATCTTCATACTCATCTTCTTCCTCATCATCATCAAACTCCTCGAGCCTAGCCTTGAGAGCAAGGTTTGAGGAAGGACCACCATATGTGGCAAGTAGTCTCTTGGACTCCTTTAGGTGCTCTTCATGTTGCAAGAAGGTGGCAATCACATCATTCGGTGTCATCTTGAAGAAGTCGGGCATACGCCTCAATTCCCACACCATTTGATGAGAATACACCATGAGAGCATTCAACATCTTGTCCACAAGGTAAAGGTTTGTGATTTGATATCCATCCAAAGATTTCTCACATGTGAAGGACTGGACATGAGCAGAGAGAACTTTGAGACGCATATGAAGTTGTTGGGGCGTCTCATCTTTATTCATGTGAAGGTTGTGCAATGCATTATTTGCAGTCTCATATCTTGTCATTTGAAGCGACCCGGTGCCGGACTTGGCAATGAGAAAAGTATCCCACATTTCCTTGGCATTGGTGATATGAAGAAATGGTGCACGTGTCAACTCATCCATTCCTCTTTTCAAGAATCCAATGGCCGCAAGGTTGAGATGTCGATCAAACACTTCACTTGGAGTAAGGTTGTTTGGATCAACGGGATAATAGCCTTTCCCGAAGTCGATGAGGTTCCACATGGGTTCGCACACAAACCTAAGATAATCTGCCATAAGACTTTTCCAATCCAAAAAGTTAGTGTTATCGGTTAGTACCGGTGGATTGCCGTTAAAGTTATACTTAGGTTCCACAAGCTTAGGAGAAGGATAGTCACATTGGTAGGGACCACCTCTTTGCAAGGGAGCCTCGGAACCGGAGTGCACAAAGGTCGCTTGTGGGGACCTAGGGGCCGCACCACTTGACGTTTGTGACTCCGATGCCGAAGCCTTCAATCTTGCAAAGGAGGCTTCCATTTCCTTCCTTTGATTGTCCAAAGCCTTTTGCAAGGATTTTTCCATATCTCCGGAGGTGAATAACTTGGGATCCTCAATCTCATAACTAACATGCCCCGTGGAAGGAGGTAACGCAGCTTGTGCGGCGGCCCTTTGTTCGGCATCCAATCTCTCGGCTTCCGAACTCGCGGCATCCGCAGCAATTGCGACCTCCTCCACATTGGCACCCGAACTTTCGGGGATGCCGTTCTTGGTCATCTTGCTCTAGGGCGGTTAAGCCACAAGAATAGAGCACGAGGCTCTGATACCAATTGAAAGGATCGATATAGACCTAGAGGGGGGGGTGAATAGGTCTTATTACAAATTTTAACACTACTTGACAATTTTAGGCAATAATGCGGAAGATAAAGGTGAGCCTAACAATTTCAAGGTTTACCTAGTTGTGACAAGATAAACAATAAGCACAATATACTAAAGCAAGTGAGGGGCAAATAATACGGTAGTACAAGTAATAAGGGGAAAGAGTAGGGATAACCGAATGACGCGAAGACAATGATGCATCCCGATGTTCACTTCCTTGGAGGGAAGCTACTCACCGTTCGAAGAGAGTGGGTGAAACCACGAAGGCACACCAATGCCACGAAGGCTCACTCTATTCCCCTTGAGATATCACAACGAAGGCGATTCCCAACCACTACCGGTTGACCTTAAAGGTGGTCACCAAACCCTCACAAACTCAACGGGGGTAATCACAATGGTCGATTCCTCTCCGAAGAACTCCTACCCGCCTAGGAGTCTCCAACCTCCAAGAGTAACAAGATCAATGGGGAAAAGCTCAATGCTTGCTCAAATCACGATTTTCTTTGGTCGGAAGATGGGGAAGGGACGGATCTATCACGTGGTGAAAGATCTGACAAGAACTCTCACAAATCTCTCTGGGATCTTGGATTTAGTGTAGGAGAAAGGGGAGAGGGAGCACTTGGTGTTCTTGAGTGAAATGAATGAAGTGTTCAACCCTAACCCTAAGTGGGTAGGGGGTATATATAGGTGCTCAAGAAAACTAGCCGTTTTGAGCTGTCTGGTATGCTCCGAACGTCTGGGACTTAAGTCGGACGGTCCGGGCTGTGCCCGGACGGTCCGACCTGAGATCCGGATGGCCCGGCAAGACAACACAGGCTCTATATGTGTGTATACGTTCGTGATCCCGGATGGTCCGGGCGGAGCCCGGACGGTCCGGAAGATTGTGCTCCCTCTGGTCCTGGGAGCATAATTATTCGGACGGTCCGGGGTCCAGCTCGGACGGTCCGGGCCGAGCCTGGACGGTCTGACCTGACACCCGGACGGTCCGGATGATTGTGCACCTTCTGGTCCTGGGTGCATAATTATTCGGATGGTCCGGGCTGTGCCCGGACGGTCCGACCTGTCACCCGGACGGTTCGGAGAATTATGCACCTTCGGGTGACTGAGTATGTAATTATTCGGACGTCCTGGGCCGTGCCCGGACGGTCCGGGATGTGGCCCGAACGACCCGGCATAGGCAGAGAGTGCTCAAATATGATGTGTTTGAAAACCCTACACAACTATATTAGTTTTTCTTGGATGTAAGAAGGAGTGTTTTACGTGTTGAAGTTTTACTGATTTGAGCAAGACTGAACTCATCCTTATAATCCCCTCTTAATAGTGCGGGGATCCCTATGACTCAAGATGTAATAGTAAAGAAGACTTAGCGTCATCTTCAGTCGTTGTGTCGAATTCTTGAGTGCGGTCGAGGCTCAGTATATGATCCCAACATGATGATGTCAAGAGAACTAACCAACTTCCTGTGTGGCACTTAACATACATAGTTAGTCCCCTATATGTATATTGTCATAAATCCACAAAATATGCTTAAGGGCATGATTGCACTTTCACTCATCAATGGTGAGTTACATCGGCGGAGTGCCGCATATGTTTTCCAGAGATGTGTCTCACCAGAAGAAGGTAGAGCCATCCTCAATGAAATACACTCTGGAGATTGCGGACACCATGCCGGCTCTCGTTCACTTGTAGCTAAAGCCTTTCGACATGGCTTCTACTGGCTCACAGCACATGCGGATGCAGAGGACATAGTCAAGAAATGTGATGGATGTCAGCGCTATGCAAAACAAGATCACGTACCGGCTCAAGAACTCATGATGATCCGTATCACTTGGCCCTTTGCGCGCGGTATGGGGGCTTGATATGGTGGTACCTTTCAAAAGGTCAGCCAACAAGAATACCCACATATTAGTGTTGGTGGATAAGTTTACCAAATGGGTCGAGGCAGAGCCGGTCAGCAAATGTGTCGCTGCGACAACACTGAAATTCTTGAAAAAGATCATATACAGATTCGGCTACCCCCACAGCATCATCACTGATAATGGTTCTAACCTATCAGAAGGGGTTATGCGGCGATTCTGCCAGAACGAGCACATCCGACTCGACCTTGCATCAGTGGCTCACCCACAGTCCAACGGACAAGCCGAGAGAGCCAACCAAGAGTTACTCCGAGGCATCAAACCCCGACTCTATGTCCCCTTAAAAAGGACGCCGGGTTGCTGGGAGGAGGATACCCTCTGTATTGTTGGGAATCAGGACGACTCCTAACAGGTCAACAGGCTATACGCCCTTCTTCCTAGTCTATGGAGCGGAAGCCGTTCTCCCAAGTGACATACGTCACGACTCACCAAGAGTCACAACATATGTATGATACGTCCAAAACGTATCTATAATTTCTGCTTGCTCCATGCATGTTTGGTGTGATATTGCTATGATCTAGATACACTTTCATACACTTTTGATCATATTTGGACTAACCTATTAACTCAGTGCACCACAGTGCCAGTTCCTGTTTTCTGCTGTTTTTCTATTTCAGTTTTCCCCCATATAAAAAGTGGTCCAAAAATTCGGGAAAATCAGATAAAAAATCAGCGCAGAAGAACCTTCCAGAAGAACCTGAGTGGGGCCAGAGGGCCACCACCAGGGGCCCAGGCGCCCTGGTGGCACGCCCCAGGGGCTGGCCGCTCCAGGGGGGCGCCTGGACCCCTGGTGGCCCCCCTGGATTCCCCCTTCGCCTATATATTCTCCGTGACGAGAAACCCTCGGGGAGAGAACCCTTTTTCGCGATCTCGCCTCTGTTCGGCCGCCGCCGCGCTTCCGAGATCGGGAGCACCAACAGACCTCTTCCCGGCACCCTGCCGGAGGGAGGGCCGACCTCCGGGAGTCTCCTCTCCACCATGGATGCTTCCCAGATGTATCGTGAGTAGTGTCCTTTGGACCATGGGTCCGTGATCAGTAGCTATGTGATGTTCTCCTCCCCTCTTTGTTCTTCATGGTTTAGACCTCGTGAGATGCCCTACATGATCGAGGCACTTTTGTAATCTTTCTGCTATTACTATGCTGAGTTTGATGGGATCTGATGGATTATGAGATTATGTTCAGATTGTGATTGAGTAATATATTTGGTTCTTATCTCTTATATTTTTGTTCCTAAGTAATTCTTGCATGTTCTCCGTTGCTGTTTATTGCTTTGTCCAAGTAGTAGGTAGTAACCCCAAGAGGGAACGTTATGCTCGATTGTGGGTTCATGCCCCCCGATGACACGCTTGAGTGACAGAAACATGAGTCTAGGGGATGTGCTGTTGCCACAAGGGGGAAAACAATGGTGCTTGTAACCGCGGTTGCAAGGATTGTTTACTTTACGCAAAGTGCTTTTTAATGCAGTTGTCTGTTGCTTTGGGTTTACACTTTGGGTGGGGCTCACAACTTAATACCAGCAAGATGTTCTGGATATATATCTCAAGGTGGATGATTAGTAGTAGATGCAGTTGGATTTCGGTCTACTTATTTTGGCGTACTGCCCGTGCTTTTGAGCCTCTTCCTTTCTTTTGTAGCATAGTTAGCATTGCGGTGCGTTCATAATCCTGTCAATTGCCCTTCTGTAATTTGTTCACCTCGCATAGCAGTTTTATCGTCTTTTGGGAGAGAGACATCACTAGTGAACATCACGTACCCCGGTCCATATCCTCATCACTGTTTACACGCTCATTTACTTTTCTGCTTTTACTTTCAGTTGCTATCATTAACCTTTGTGTTTGATCCTTTGTGAACAAAAAGACCGGAGAGATTGACAACCTCTCTGAACTTCGTTGGGAACAAAGTTATTTGTGTCTGTGTGCAGGTCCGCGTCAGTTGCGCCGCTGACACCTACTTATCATCTCCGGAGTCCTACTGGAGACAAACATTGGTATCTTTACTGAGGGAAATTTGCTGTTGTGCTACATCACACCTTCCACTTGGGGCGAGAAATCACTATTATCACCTCGCGCATCAATGTAGAAGCCGAAAACGAGAAAGCAAGGCAAGATGCCTTGGATATTCTCGATGAAAAACGAGATTTAGCCGAAGCTCAGTCGGCTATTTACCAACAAGATCTGCGACGCTATCATAGCCGCCGCATCAGAAGTCGGACTTTCCAGGAAGGTGATTTAGTGCTCCAACTTATACAGAAAAAAGATGGAATGCACAAGTTATCCTCTCCTTGGGAAGGACCGTTTGTGGTCAGCAAGAACCTGTACAATGGATCCTATTACCTGGCTGATATACGCGAGAAGGCAGACACGCGCACATGCATGGAGGAGACTCCTAGGCCGTGGAACATCGCACAACTCCGTCCATATTACACTTGAGTAGAACAGGAACATTACTGTACATTTATCCAAGTCGACACACGTCGCACCAGCTTTCGCCATATTAACATATATATATATATATATAAGTCGACATTCGTCGAGCCGGCTTTCGCCATCTAATATACATAAGTCGACTTTTGTCGCACCGGCCCTCGCCACTTATACCTAAGTCGACATCTGTCGCACCGGCTCTCGCCATGTCGACTCCTCTTTACCTTTTTGTTTCATGTTATTCATTTTGCAGCATACATTGGATATCTCGCATTTTATATCTCAGAGACCTGGGGGCTTGATCAACCGTTCTATTGGTACTGAGCATGTATATTGCTTATTCAGGGGAATCGGGGAGATCGATGATAATCATTGACTCTTTATCCGAAAACTCGGCATATATATGTGAAAATCCACATGTGTATAGCTTATTCAGGGGAAGTAGGGGAGCTCGATGGCACCCATCGACTCTATCCGAAGAAATCCCGGCATATACATGAACTGGCTAGCTACGCCTTAATGTTGGCATGTATAGCTTAAGCTCATACGACCTACGTGTACTCGGCTTAGCCTAAAAACCATGAGGGCTGACAACAACGCCTACTGAGTTTGGTCTTAAGTACAGGGAACGCTAGTCATATGTAGCCAGCTTACAGAGAGGTTCCGACTCCTGGATGACCCAATAATCTATCTCAAACGCGAGAAGATGAGGCATGTTGAATCCAGAGTCGACTTCTATATGAGCCTTCATACTTTCTTTTTGCATACATCAGCATCATAGCATACTTTTTCTTTTATCATTTTATATGTCATCCAAAAGATGCACCGTGAGCATTAACCTGTGTGACTCGGTATGACACAAAAGATGCTCATACCGACTCATGGGGACTATAGCTCAAAATTCTCTATGACTCGGTATGACACAAAATATGCTCACACCGACTCATGGCGACTACAATTTGAAACTATGATTTGGAAAAACTTGTCCAAACACATATAGCAAAAAGTGAACCCATCTCAGTCTAAAACACTGGCTGAATCTACACGACGTCGTCAAGTTTTTCTGAGAAAGGGAACGCGAATTTCAGTTCAAATGAGTTAGACCTATGTGATTCGGCATAGCACCCAGATGCACATACCGACTCATGGGGACTACACCTCGAAATTCCTTCTCAAAGAATTGGCACGACACAAAGAAGCTTGTACCAACTCTTGGGGGAGTATCACTTCAAAATTCTATGATTTGGTTTGGCACACAAGGTGACCATACCAACCTTGGGGGCTACAAGTCGATCTTATCAATGAGTCCACATGACACAAGTCTGTCCAAATCGACTCAGGGGGCTACATATATATTAAGGAAGTCGGCCCTCACATATATATTATCTTATCAAATCAGGTACAAAAACCGACTTACAGATTGGATGGGAAATAAAAATTCTCATTCATCATAGACCGGGTCTTACATCAGAAGCATACAAGACAAAAGCCGACAATACTTATATCAATCTACTTGCTAAACTACAGCTTCAGTGGTCGTCTTCAGAGTCGGCTTCATCATCAGATGAGGAAGCTTGAGCTTCATCACTACCGCTTGAAATCTCCATGCAGCAGCCGGCTCGATCACCATCTGAGTTGAAAATATTGGCCCACAGGGTTTCATCACCATCATATTTGAAAATGATAGTATCTCCCTTCTGAATGTTCCTGGAGCGAAGAAAAGTTTTCCAACCGTTCTCCAAGAACATGGAGTCCTGGCCAGAAAAACTGGTAGCCACCCGGATGGGTCCATGAGGGCACCTTTCAGAGCGAAGCCAGAGACTTGGAGGTTTGGAATCCATTACAATCTGAGCAAAAGATTCAAGAAGTTTTACAACGGCGGATTACCTGAACCTTCACCAAAAACTCACTCCTCTCACGAGAAGAAGGTGGAGATTCAGATGGTGAAGTGGAACGCATGCCTCTTCCTCTGCCACGTCCACGACCCCGTCCACGGCCACGACCGCGGCCACGGCCTCGACCACCGCGAGTGCCAACACTGGAACCAGAGTCATCGGTCGCCGAAGGAACATGGGTGCTTAGCTTGGGAGCCATGGAGAGTTGCGAGAAGAAGAAACTAAGGAAGAGGATATGAGCACTCAAAAGATAAAACTTTCTGATGGTTATTTATAGCGACTACAAGGAAGATCAATCAATGTTACGGGTAAACTACCCATGGTGGGTGACATTTATGGAAAGACTCCTCGATTCTCACAACGACATGAATGCCTCTAACAGTGGCGTCTTGGGTAGAGAGACTATAAATGTAAAAAATGGATCTTTGACCAAAAGTCAAAGAAAAAATTTCAAGTAGAAGATGATGTAAAGCTAAAGAGAGTTGGCTTCGACTCCTAGTGAGCATAAAAAATTAGTCGACTCAACCAGAAGAGTTGGTCTCATGAAGATAAAGGAACCGAAGCAAGATTGAAGAGAGGCGACTCCGACTCCCAATCAACACCAAGCATGAAGTCGGCCTTTGACCCATGAAGAGCCGGCGGCAATGAAGAAAATAAAGAAGATTGCTATGAAGACTAAAGAATCACAACAATCCCGGGGGCTAATGTCGGGGGGATGGATCATGCCCATAGACCCGACACTAGAATCCTCTGGGCCGACTTATATACAAAGGCCCACAAAGAAGACCCGGTCAGGAGTCTGACGTGCCAAGCGTGAAGATTGAAGCCCTAGAAGGAATTCGACTTACCTTGTATAGCACGTAGTAAACTTGTAAAGTAGAATAGAACTCCACATCGTATAGGAGTCGGACTCTCGGAAATCCCGGGACCCGGTATCTTTATAAGCCGAGGTCCACGGGAGCCAGAGCGAGAAGTTACCTCAAGCCAGGACTAGACAACTTGCAATACGACCTAGATCTCCACGAGACTAAGGTTGCGAAACGACACCACTGTAATCGATAAGATCGGCTCTTCCTATCGAGGAGTCGATCCGACTATAATCAAGAAGCAGGAGTAGGTCTTTACCGCACCGACGGGGCCGAACCTGGGTAAACCGCCGAGTCTCGTGTCTATGTCGACTCTCTCCTCTAATTCGCCTCGCAACAAAGGTCCCATGATAAGTCTGACTCTGCGGACATCTGCCGTGACTTTCCCACGACATGTCCCTCGAGCCAACGCACACCTTCAAGTTTGACGCTCCCAAGGGATGATCGACACAAGAGCGTTGCCATCATCCGATCAACTGATGTAGGGTTTCCTTCGGAGTTAGCGGATAGTAGTGTGTAGCTTCTCCACGACGATGCTTTCAAGAGGGGGATGATGTAAAAGAGCATCGCCATCGCGAGACTTGACACCTTGCCTAGGATAGTGTTTTCACCCGGAACTGCTCGAACCTCCATCAAGCTTCGTATGCACATTGCCATCATCGATCTCCGCTGCCATGCAGCGAGCCGCACTGGCCAGATCAGGTATGTTTGGCGGACATGCCCTACATGCAGACAACACTTCACCAAGCCCTCCACGCCACCGTCACCGATTTGAAACACTTGAAGGAGGCCGACCGCAGCCCTTGGCCATGGATCTGGAGAAGCAGCTCCTTGGGACGTCGAAGCGACCGTGACGCCGATCAGTGGCGGACCCACCATTGGGGCGAGCTGGGGCGGCCGCCCCGGGTTGCCGGCGCCGGAGGATGGAACCCCAGGTACTAGGTTTCTTCTCTGAATCTCTGGCGGCGGCGGATCTATGATCTGTTTCTCCAGTTCTTCGTGAGGGTGAGAGAGGTACACTGTGGCGAGGAAGAAAGACATTTGGGCTGGCTGCGTATGGCCCATGGGGGTGTGTATCCGTGTTTGGGCCTACAGGCCACAGGCCCAAATACCTGCTGACAAAAACGATGGATCGATCCCAATCCTGCGATCCACTCGTTCCAGGCAGAGGCAGCCGCCACTCCCATCTTCCCCACCCCACAACGCCACGACCTAGCGCGCCTGCGCCGCCGCCAGTCGCCACTTCCCCAGTCGCCGGCCGGCGGCCTCCTCACGCCGTCAAGCACCCCACGTGGCCACGCCCACTGCCGGACCGCCGTGCCGGTGATGGATTCCGACGGAGACAAAGAGGTTGATTGGGTGGCTTTAGCTGCTGCTGTTGAATAAGAAGTCGAGGCAGAGGAGGCTGAGGAGGCAGATTCGGCGCCCAATCCAGTGATTCCAATGGAAGGTTCAAGTCTAGGGTTTAGCGTAGGCCGACGGGAAGCCCGCCGCCCCACTGCACATTGCACCGCCGTCATCGCCATGGCCGACTCCTCTACCTCGTCCAGCAGCAAGGAAGAAGGTATACTCCCTCTCTTCCTCTCTGATCTCGATCTGGATGTGCAACACATAGTTAATACCCGGTTTGATCTAGCCTAGTTGATCCTAGTGATATAACAAGTAGTTCTTTGTGACATTATGTTAGATTTTGTGATTTTTGGTGGTTACATCACCTAGTTGCTGAGAATCTTAGTTATGTTGATTTTTGAGTGCATCTAGCTTAATATTTGAATCGTATGAGATTTGGTTTAGAAAACTTGCATTTGTCAAACAAAATTTTTATTGCTTAAGTGTTTCGCCCCGGCTAAGTTCAATTCCTGGGTCCGCCACTGACGCCGATCACTACTACCATTGGGACGCCGATCACCGAGGATCCGCACCGTTGGGGATGCCGGCCGCCCACGATCCAGATCGACGCTCTCGCTTGTTCGGCCATCTCGCGCCGACCGGTGCACACGAGAGGGAGGAGCACCTTAGCCGCCGTCGTCAGCCGCCCGGACTTAGCCCGACGGTCTCCTTCAGTGGCGGTGGAGGGGAGGGAGGGGTGCCCGGCAGGTGGCGGCGGCTAGATTTATCTAACCGCTACATACCGCATCCACTAGATTTTTTTTGCATTCTTGGTGGACGAGTCCCCGTCCTCCATGTGTTCTTCGTGCGTGGGTACTCTTGTTGTTGACTCAAGCGTTCCAAGGCACGGTGGAATGGAATTCCAGGGAGTAACGATTTTGGCAGAGCATGCTTGGCAGCAAGCAGGCCAGGATCGGTGTGACTGTGACCTCAGCCATGCCTCAAAAAAGAAGAGAAAACACAAGAAGAAAGAGTGATGTGGGACTCAAAGAAAAGAACATTCGACTAACTGGGCTGCACATATCAATGTTTCTACACGGGTTATAAAGTGACCAAGAATCTCTACTATTACAGGAGAAGAGAGCGTCGTTGGCGTTGTCGTGGTGGTGATGGTTCGACCATCCCTCCTCGCTCGTACGCTCCACCCCACGCCCATCTCGCTCGTACGCTTCAGCCGAAGGCTCCTAGGATCGCTACCCCTCGCCTCGTGGTTCAACCATCCCACCCTTCCAACTCAGGCATACGCCCCACGCCCCTTCTCCCTGTACCCCAACTACCTCCGCTCCCGATCACATTCCTCCCGAGAAAAATCACCACCCGCCGATCTCGATCTAGAGGGCGCCTCCCACCTTGGCGGGGCAGGGGCAGTGGCCTCCAGCGCCGGCTGGATCAAGGCAGCGGGATCGCGAGCGTCGGTGGGACGGCGGAATCCACGGAAGATAGCATGATCGAGCGGCTGGATCTCGGACGGGTGCTCGCCGCTCGATTCCACACGATCACAGCGCAGCACAAAATCGATTCCGCTCGAAATCCTCGGTAACGGAAAACGCTACCGATCTCCTCCCCACGAGATGTGATTTCCTTCCTCGTTCCCCACGTGTAGCAGGACGCCGACGGCTGTATGCTTCCACACCACACCGCCCTGGCCGAAGCTTGGCCGCCAGCCTTGAAGGCAGGACGCCGTCCACCGGGGCCGGCCGCCGGCGTCTCCGGCAGAAGTGGTTGTCCATCGTGGGCAAGCGATGCTGCATCTTGTCGACGTCCTGAACAGCGGACTTGTCGACGTCCTGGACAGTGGACACCATGCTCTGCCGATGTTCGTCTGCAAATTCCTAGGTATGCCGGTATTGATTGACGTTACAGTAGGTAACCAAACAAACTTCAACTTTTCCCCATTCCGTTTACAGTATTACGTTACCAATCCGAAACCAAACACCTTCTAAATTTCCTGATATGTTCTCTAGACCATTGTATTCTTAATGAAAGTGCAAAAGGTTGTCTTGATCTGGATCATCACTATGAAAAAAAACCCAGTTTTGTATGTATGAACATTGAGCACGTACTGCTGCTGAGTGCTGACTCTGTTATACCATGTAGGGGATGGAGAAGAACCAGTGAGGTAGTCTGCATCAGCTCCAACAACACGGAATAACAGATGTACGACGCCAACAATATTGAAACACAGGCCAGCGGTCAGCTCACTACCATATCCATAGCTCAATTTACTGTTGATCATCCATGTCATTTTATGTTTGCCAAAGTAGTTAATTAGTTGATGTTCCATATGTACATGATTTGAAAATTGTATATGTCAACATCGACACAGATGTTTTGAAAGAGTAGAGAATACCTCTTTTTTTCTTACAAAGTCTGATGCATATTCATGTTTTGGAAAAATAGAAGATGTACCTTTTTCTTACGTACAAAGGCTGGGCGTTAAGTCCACTTAAGTTATATATACTTATACTCTGTTTCTTGCTATATCATGAATAAGCCTTCGACTGTTGTATTTCTTTACCTATCAGTCCTATGCAAATTTTGCACTCCAATTAAAGAATTTGTTGTGATTAATTATGGTATATGCATACCATGGTGTGTACAGTTTATGCGGTTCAGAGAAATCATAAGCGTACCTTTTCATATTTCTTTGAATTTTCAGATTCAGTACCCCTGTGACATATCTCTCTATACTGCAAAGGAAGTGAATTTTTCGGGAGTTACTCCTTTTCCCAACAAAAAAATATCTACATTAATTATCATGCTGTGCTAAATAAACTTAGACCCTTAACTAAGTAAGTGTGTTAAATTATGCTTGCGAGTGAAAAGTACATTGGTGCCCTATCTTATAGTTTGATGAGGATCTTACGAGGAAGTGGGGAAGGCGACACGAGCCATAGGTACAAGTTCAGATTACTCCTCCAACACTGACTATGCACTACATGCATTAAGAAATGTTTCAGCTATAATCATTATAAGTTTTATATCTAAAAAACAGCATGCATGTTGTACTGTCTACTCTCAAGTGATCTAGGAGAGACAAGATTATGTTTCAAGTTGATTCCTTATCTTGCACAACGGATTCAGATACCTTTACATACATGTATCAGTACATTTTCTGAACAGTTCCGCTACTACTTTTTACTACTCACTTGAGCTGCCTTTTTCTGAGATAGTGACAATTTACATTGTTGAGATATGGTAAAATAAATATTCATAAGTTGCATGAGCAGAAGCAATACAATTTTGAAACAAGAAATAAGAAGTGCTGATACAGTTGACCAATGTTTAGCGGTGTAACAAAGTTCAGGTCACACAAGCATACCAGATATACAAAGGGGTGTGCTTAAGTGTGCTTACAGATGATAATTACTTTCATGTTTGTAAATTTGTCTATTTAACATATTTTAAAGCGCTTCTCATTAACTCCAGTCGTTCAATTTATCATTGAATCCACCAAAAATTTACCATCTACTTTTCTAATTTGGTTATCGCAATAAACTTTAAAGTATGTAGAGAAAAAAAAACAATACGTACAATATAAGAAACCAGGCGAACTACGCAGCCTTTAATAGTAGTTGTTTTAGCTTGGCCTTGCTTTAGTACTGAGTTCCTACATGTCTATTTAAGTATAAACAATATCATGTACTCTACATCTTAAGCTTGATTTCTAAACGTAAGTGGAACGGACAGTGTGCTATATTTTCCTTCATCTTATTTGTGGCAGACTGGCAGTGCTATACAATAAGCAAAATAGCCACCTTTTTCTTCAGATTTTAGGTTGAAATGACCAAAAGTAACTAATGCCATTAAGAATTATAAGACAAACTTGCTTTTTCGGACTAATCAAAGGTACATTTAATTTAATATCTCCTACAGTTTATGTCTTTATATTACCATAATATCCACACCTCTATTGTAGTTGAGTGGTTATTCTTTGGATATTGCACGTCAGACATCAGACATCCATGGAAGATGGACGCAAGAGAAAATGAAGAGTGTTGAGAATATCTCAAGTATTGTGCTCCATTTGAGGTAATGTCACATGATACTTGATTTTGTCTTCTTATCACCTTGGATATAGTACTATTGCATTTCTCCAACTGATAAAAAGGATACTTGACTTTATATATTGCTCTGAACATTATGAAACTCCCCGGCTTTACCCTTTCATATAGGATGTGAGAGCATACATTAGTCGAGGAGTAACAGAATTATAGGTCGACACAACAAGCTAACATATTTTCGTGTAAATGGAAAGATAAGTTCCCTATTAACTTGAGATGGTATTCAAAAAATGTCAATATTTATTTTCATTGGACCTAGAATCCCGCTTTAGTATTATATGTGCTACGAGCAAAACTTCAGTTTGTGTTCTGTTTAAACTCTATTGTAAGTTAAATTTGTATTTAGTAATTTTGTGTACTCTCATTTGCAGGTCACAAGACCACAAGTAACATCTATTGTATTTCAGAATTTCATATTTTTTTTACTTGAGTGCGGTTCAGCTATTCAAGGATAAGAATATCATAGATATTGATTATAGATAGATATATTTGTCCAAAGTCCACAGCAAAATATGAGAAAAACTGTTCTCGCACATTTTTGTACTATAACTTGAAGCTAATGTATGTGTGGTCAGCGTGTATGTTCTAGAAATCACATTCATTTACATGTTAGGAATTCATTGCAAAAAGAGAAATTATGATGGAAATAGCACATTTTCAATGGATTATAGGATTTTGATTGATTAAGCAATCCCTCCGTTTAGTCGTATGCTGGGTAGCTCAGGGATCCGGATATGTCGTCTGCTGTCTTCTGCTTTTAGTATTTCTCTTCATCTGTTCTTGTGAAATGGATGACAGTAGACTGTGATATAAGCCGTGCAAAGTCTAAAGAATTCAAGCTCTAATTACTGGAAAAATTTAGCACGCTATTGCTGCTAATAGAATATAAATGTCTCGCTAAATAAATCAATGTATAGTGTCTCGCTAAAAGCAAGTTACAACCCGATATAGCAAGCTAACTAATACTTCCCCGTTAGGAAATACTTGACATATTTTTAGCTAAAATCACAACAAGTATCTTTGAATGAAGGCAGTAGTATATTTTAAGGTTGACGGTGCTATTTTTTTATTGGCCGTATTGTTATTTTTGACTTTAATGTTGATGTGCTACTTTTGGGTATATGGTTGCTTGTTTGTTTGTGGTGTTCATAAAAGAGCCGAGAGTTATTCATTCTTTCGCTATATGAATACCACATGACATAATATTTGATACATATTTTTCAATTATAACACTTATTGATCACTATGTATTATTGATCACTATGTTTTTTATCCCGTGGCAACACACGTGCATTAAACTAGTAACGTAAGTGCTTTATAGCCAACAATCAAGCATGACGTTTTGTTCGCCAACAATTATACGTGTTGACTCCATTGACCAGCTAGGCTAGTTGCTTGATTGCCGGCCCACAACATTCGGGACTGTTGGTAGACGCGAGAGGACTGACAAGTCAAGGGCGAGGCGGCGCAGATAATCGCCTTCGTGCTACTAAGGGCACTCCCAATGCTAGTATCTTAGCACGATATTATAGGCATTTTGCTTATGTAGCATAGTATTTAATGAAGAAAGAGAGTGAGGTTGTATCTTACCTAAGATACAACCCTTGCACGTGGCCATATGCAAAAGGTATGGCTAGACCAATCATATGTATGCGTAACCAAAATCATTAAATAAGATACAACCTCTAAAAAACAATGCATTGTGATAGTTGTATCTTAAATTTTTATTGCTCCTATGATATTGTGCTAAGAAACGATGCATTGAGAGAGCCCTAATACCAGATTTCTTTGGAGAGAGAGAGAGAATCATCCTGCTAGCTAGGTTTAGCCCCATCTGCTCCAGCATTTGTGTCCCTGTCCCCTTTGTACGTGGTATTATTAATGGCTCAAGCAGCAATAAGTCAATCTTGTATTCTTCCTGCATCTATTTTTTTCAAGGATACGTCCTGGAATGACGTATCAGTCTCATAAAAAGTGTGAATCAACCTGTGGTTAAGTTGGTTAGGTGGATGGTTGTATCTCCAGCCCATCAAAGTTTAAATCTCATATTTGACATTGGTGCTCGCATTTTCTTGGATTTATTCCAGGTCTTCCGGCGATATGCTTTCAGTGGAAGGAGATGTTCCCGTCGAAGACGAGGTGGTTACTTCGTTAATCTCAAGATGATGTGCCGACTCAGTATTACGAAGATGCTCATAGGGGTAGGGTGTGCGTGTGTGCGTTCATAGGGATGGGTGTATACTCGTGTATGTGAGTGTCTGCGTTGTACTGTGCTCCCTAAAAAAAGTCTCATAAAAAGTGACGCCAAGACAACAAGAGTTGTACATGCAAATTAACCATGCCACGGCCAACAAGGCCAGAACACACCGGCTGACGACTACTCGCTAACAACCCACCATACCTGCCTAATCGGGAGCATCTCGTCCTCCCTAAGCAAACCAGCTTCTCGCCAGTTGCCTCCCTCGGTGTAGATGAGCTTTAGGACCTTGTCAGCGGAGGGAGTCGCCCCATCAAAACCTCCTTCCGACGCGCACACGGTGGGTGCGAGGAGGTTCTGTTGGGGGGATGGATCAGGCCCATAGACCCGGCATTAGGAATCTCCGGTCCGACTTACATATGAAGGCCCATAAAGAAGACCCGATGAGGAGTCTGACGTGCCAGGCGTGAAGATTGAAGCCCTAGAAGGAATTCGACTTACCTTGTATAGCACGTAGCAAACTTGTAAAGTAGAATAGAACTCCACATCGTGTAGGAGCCGGACTCTAGGAATCCCGGGACCCGGCACCTTTATAAGCCGAGGACCACGGGAGCTAGAGAGAGAACTTACATCAAGCCAGGTTTAGACAACTCGCTCCAGAGCCTAGATCTCCACGAGACTAAGCCGGCGAAACATCACCACTGTAATCGATACGATCGACTCTTCCTATTGAGGAGTCGATCCCCCTATAGTCAAAAAGCAGGAGTAGGTCTTTACCGCACCGTCGGGGCCGAACCTGGGTAACTCGCCGAGTCTTGAGCCTATGTCGACTCTCTCCTCGAAATTCGCCTCGCAGCAAAGGTCCCGCGATAAGTCCGACTCTACGGACATCTGCCGTGACTTTCCCACGACAGTTGGCGCCCACCGTGGGGCCTGCGCTCGCAGGTGTTGAGATTCTGGAGGGAGATCTGCAAGGCATGGAAGGGTTCGTGACCGAACGAATCACCAGGAGCCGGCGCGGAAAGCTCTGCATCGATGACTCAACTTGGGGGCCTGATGCCGATTCCGTCGAATCCGGTTATCGGGTTCCGATTGGATCTATTCACATCTTCATCGGGAAACGGACGGATCTGAGCCAGAGCCGGATCCTGAAGTCCCCCTGGAAACCACGAGTCGGCGACTTGCCGGCTCAAGGCATACCTTTGTCGGATTCATCGCTGGATCTCCGGAGTCAGCACGCTCCGACGAATCTCCGATACCCGACACCACGGGAGAAACATCTGACGCAGACTCACACCCCATTGAAACGAGCTTCTCAGATACCAGCTCCATTCGATCCGTCGGGAGCAACAGACTCGGCCCAGGAACAGTTGAATACAATCCCGACTTTCCACAATACGAGCCTCCATATTGCGTGACAGTGTTCATGGCAGGCATCGAAGAGCAGGGAAGCCAACCGGCTCAAGGTGCAGCGCAGAACCGGAATGTGGAGACGACTCACAACACGGCCCCTAATCCGAATAGGGAACAACCAGAAGTCCTTACAGGAGCAGAAGCCCTCTCAGATTCCCTAAACGCCTTGGATGAAGCCTTAGCTGCACCGATAACCCCTGAAAACCAGCAAGCCTGGAGAACCAAGGTCAATGGACTCAAGGCCCAGGTAATGAGCATTCGGAGGGAAATTAAGTCCCAAAACACACATATGGTGGAAAGAGAAACTCAACTCGCCCAAGAAACCAGGCCCTGCGACACGAGTCAAAATTGATAGAAGCCCAGAGACTGAGTGACGAGGGGGTGACCCCACGACTCCTATGTCTGGGCCTACCCGGTGTACCCGAAGACAAAAGGCCCACAAGGATGTCGCCTGGACCCAGCCCTGGCCCACTAGTGGCACCGACGTAGGAGTCTGCGACTCATAAGGAAGGTGCAAACCTGCCGTACGATACATGCTTAGGGTTAGGAAATATTATCTGCAATCTGAGACGGACTCCCCGAGACCTGGCCGGCTATATAAAGGCTAGGAGGGGAGACGTCAAGATCACAAATACGAAATCTGTAACCCTAGCCTTGGCCTTCCTATAATCGCCATCTCCAAGCAATAATATCGAGCAGGAACGTCTCCTCTTGTTAGACGATAGCTCCGATGAGCTATCGTCCAACCTGTGCCTCTCATGATTAACCCAGGGTCCCTGATCATGGGATTTGCCGGGGTACATCCCCGTCAATTGGCGCCGTCTGTGGGAACTACACAGGTTGGAATTACGATCTCGGCGGTTCCGTCTTCAGCAAGCCACAACTCAAGAGCAAGAACCAGATCCAATCCACCAGAAGAATTCAAGATCACGGCAAACATCTCTACCGCCCCAGCGAGATCGCTCGGCCTGCAGCTGTGCCAAGACCCATAATATGGCGGCAGCCGAGCCTACCGCCAGCGAAGGAGAACTCGACGACCCAAAAGAAAGGCGCGAGGGTTCTACACAGAGATCCCGATCGATGAGCTACAACACGAAGCAGAGGACCAGCCGAGCACTCGACGACCCGTCGCCACCCAAGCACCCGCCGCACAACAAGACGCCGACTCCGAGCGCGAGATCAGCGATCCTCAAGATCACCGCCAACAAAGAAGAAATCGACGACCTAGAGGACAGGCGCGAGGATTCCACGAAGAAGCCCCACTCGACGAGTCACAGTACACAGCTACGCACTCGCCGACCCCTCGACAGCCCGCCGCCGTGCGGACAGCCGTCGCTCGCCACGACAGCGACTCTGAGACTCAGACCGGCGAATACTACTACCCGGATCGAAGACCAGACAAATTCGCCAACCTTATAAGGAACCAGAATCTGAGCGCGGGGATCGAAATCGATCCACGAGTCCACGAACACCTGGCGGATCACGCGCTGTTCTTCCGAATCTCAAGGAGGAAACGACACGCCGGATCCAGCAAACTCACAGTCAGGGAGCAGCTAGAAGGACCCTGCACGATCCACTGCTTCGAAGACGACCGGGGATACATCAGATCGGGACACACTCTGGGAAACTGCCGCCTGTTCAACGAACTCGCCGACAGCCTCAAGGAGGAAAAACAGCGAGAAGCCAAACGTGCCCGACGAACCGAGCAGTCGCCGACTCCAAGTCCCGAGAGACGCTCCAACCCGACTCAAGGACAGGTGTGCACGATCCAAGAAGGCAGGGTATCGCAAGCCCAACAGGACGCCTACACCCTGCAAGCCAGAGAAGCCGAGAGCCTAAACACAGTCGAAGTCTATCAGCTACACGTCGCAGAAACTAGTATCACGTTCTCCCAGAGTGATCACCCACCCGCAGTCCCAAGGCCGGGGCACGCGCCCCTGGTACTCGATGCTCAAATTGGAGGGTACGACATGGACATAATCTTCATGGACGGAGGCAGCAGCATGAACATAATCTTCGTCAGCACCCTACACAAGATGCTGATCCCACGTTCAGTATGGAAAAAATCAAGCACCGTGCTATACGGAGTAGTCCCAGGAGAAGCGGCTACCTCCCTTGGAATAATCGAGCTCGAAGTTGTCTTTGGCAACAGACGCAATTTCGCAAGACACATCCTCGAGTTCGAGGTACTCGATTGGCAGTCGCAGTACCACGCCATATTGGGACGTCCAGCATTCGCGCAATTCATGGCAATTCCGCACTGCGCCTACCTCAAAATCAAGATGTCAGGATCCGCGGGCGTCATTACAGTCAACGGGAGCTTCACCAAATCATACCAATGCGATCGCGATTTCCACAAAGTCTCTGACACCTTTGGAGCTGAGCAAGAACTCACAGAGATAGCCATGGAGACATACAAAAGTATCTTTCCGCTAGCAAGCCGAAGCGAGTCAAAAGAGTATGGACGAGACTTCAGGATCGACAGCGACACGGTCACCCACCAGGTGCACCTGACGGACCTAGAAAAAACAGTCTGCGTGTACGCCCACCTCCCGGAAGAGCAAGCAACGGACCTCATCGCTTTCCTCCGTGAAGAATGGGAAATCTTTGCCTGGTGCCTAGCCGACATGCTAGGAGTACCGCGCGAGTTCGCGGAACATGCGCTGTGTATCAAGCCAAACACCAAGCCAGTGAAGCAAGCACTACGAAGATTCTCAGAACCAAAGCGCAGAGCAATCGGGGAGGAAGTCAACCGATTACTCGATGCCCAATTCATCCGAGAGACGAAGAAAGCCACTTGGATCACCAACCCTGTGCTGGTCCCCAAAAAAGACACAGACGTCCTACGAATGTGCGTCGACTACGAGCCAGTCAACAAACACTGCCCAAAGGATCACTTTCCCCTGCCAAGAATCGATCAGATAATCGACTCGACAGCAGGATGCGATCTACTATCGTTCCTCGACGCCCACTCAGGACAAAATCAGATCAAGATGAAAGAAGAAGACGAAGAGCACACCTCGTTCACCTCACCCCGCGGCACATCCCGCCGCCAAAAAATGCCCTTCGTTCTAAACAATGCAGGAGCAATATACCA
Source organism: Bromus sterilis (assembly GCA_950022295.1). Classification (NCBI taxonomy): domain Eukaryota; kingdom Viridiplantae; phylum Streptophyta; class Magnoliopsida; order Poales; family Poaceae; genus Bromus; species Bromus sterilis. The sequence goes on along the minus strand of OX465598.1, from coordinate 240,171,351 downwards.
GAAAATGACGCAAGCACACGTCAAAAACCAGATTGGCAGAAACGTCTAGGCTTACGTTCAAGAGATCATCATCACAATCATGGAACTTGGACCAGAAGCAGATACAGAAGACGGCAACACAAACGAACAAGTGCAAGAAGCAGCAGCGGACCCAACCGCTAATGAAGAAGGCAACAACGCAGTCGAGGAGCCAGCGCAAGCCGCACCCGAAGACCTGACTTGGAAAGAACCGCTCCTCAGATTCCTAATACAAGACACCCTGCCACAAGACGTTGCAGAATCCCGGCGCATCAGTCGACGATCCAAAGCATTCACGGTAATCAACAGACAACTCTACAAGCCTGGCATTTCCCAGGTCCTACAAAAATGCATAGACGAGGAAGACGACAAAGCCCTACTACTGGAGATCCACGAAGGCACCTGCGGGCACTATGCCAGCAGTCGAGCACTCATGGAAAAAGCCTTTCAAGCAGGATTCTATTGGCCAACAGCCATAAGAAACGCAGAGGATACTGTGCGGCATTGCATCGCCTACCAAAAATTCGCCAGCAGACCGCACGCTCCAGCCTCAGAACTCAAGACCATACCACTATCATGGCCACTCGCCACATGGGGACTCGACATGGTAGGCCCGCTCAAGAAATCATCAAAGGGAGGAAGAACGCACCTACTAGTAGAAGTCGACAAGTTCACCAAATGGATCGAAGCAATGCCCATCACCAGCTCCACAACCCTCACGGCAGTAAATTTCATCAAAACAATAATCTTCAGGTTCGGAGTACCACACAACATCATCACGGACAACCGTACGAACTTCACAGCGGCAGAATTCCAGAACTTCTGGAAGAACTGGGTATCAAAATCAACTACGCATCACTCGCGCACCCGCAGTCCAACGGCCAGGTGGAAAAAGCAAATGGCCTAGTATACGGAGGAATAAAAAAACGGCTCCTTGCACCACTCGATCAGGCCGCAGGCAACTGGATAGAAGAACTCCCATCAGTACTATGGAGCCTGCGCACCACCCCAATACCGCAACCCAGTACACGCCTTTCTTCATGGTGTACGGGTCGGAGGCAGTGCTACCACAAGACCTCAAATTCGGGGCACCCCGGATCTCGGGGTACGAGGAAGAAGAAGAAGAAGCACTGTGAGATGACAAAGACAGAGCAGACGAAGCAAGAGACATAGCCCTAGCAAGGTCAGAGGGGTACCAGAACAAGCTGCACACTTACCAAAGCAGCCGCCTGCGCACCAGAACCTTCAAAAAAGGCGACCTTGTCCTACGGCTCATACAAGAGAAAGTCCACAAGCTTTCCCCCCAATGGGAAGGACCGTTCATAATCTCAGAAGTCATAGGAGGAGGCGCCTATAGACTGAAGAACCCGAAGACCGACGAGGACGTGGGAAATCCATGGAACGTAGCGAACCTACGCCTGTTCTACCCATAGTCCCCGCCAGTCATGTTCAACTGGCAGCTCATGTAACCCTTCGACGCAATAAAATGATGTTGCCCAAATACTACTACCTCAAAGCACTCGGGGGCTCGAGTACAAAACTCCCCCCGAGAGACGCTATCGTCGCTCATGCGATCTTTACCCAAAGCACTCGGGGGCTCGAGCACAAAACTCCCCCCGAGAGACGCTATCATCGCTCACGCGATCTTTACCTAAAGCACTCGGGGGCTCGAGTACAAACTCCCCCCGAGAGACGCTATCGTCGCTCACGCGATATTTACCTAAAGCACTCGGGGGCTCGAATACAAACTCCCCCCGAGAGACGCTGTCGTCGCTCACGCGATCTTTCACCAAAGCACTCGGGGGCTCGAGTACACTGGAGAAATTTGGATGGAGCACAAGACACAGACAATCCTTTTAGTCTTCACCTGATCGCCAATGATCACCTAAAGACTCGGGGGCTACTCCCATCAGGAGCACTGTCGCACACGCGATAAAAAACAGCAGTCAACAGAAGAACGACAAAAGAAGCACATCTCAGCCTACGCTCGACTCTACGACTCGAACGTAGCCTCGGGGGCTACTCCCATCGGGAGCGCTGTCGCGCACCCGATAGAATCCACAGTACAAGAAACTTGACGGACTCAAAGACAAGCTCTCGTTGAATGACTTAAAGATAGATCCCATCGCAAAGGACTCAAAGACAGACTCCATTACAAAAACTCAAACACAGTTCGCATTACAAGAACCCAAAGATCATTCTCAGTACAAAAACTCGGAGTACATTGGATAGAAGGCACCTCTGATTACTCGAAGGTAATCCTCATTACATGGAGAACCAACCCAGTTACAAAGATTAAGCAGTGGACAAGATTACAACACCAACCACCCAAGGAATTATGACTTCTACATGTGTGCCCATGCTGGGAAGATTGGCGCCAATACGACATGCATCATCACAGACAAAGGAGGAGTCGAAGCAGCCAGCTCATGATGTCAATAACATAACAGAAGGTGAAGTTCGAATTATTTGCAGGAGCACCGAAGCCGATGCTCCACCAGCTTCTTCGCCTGCTCCACCAACTTCTTCTCCAGATCCACCCGAGCTGCCGGCGAAGATGACGCCGTTGCCTCCAGTTCTACAAGGTCGCCTGGCATGCCCGCTTGATCGGTGGTTTTACGTCGAGGTCCTCTCCAGAGCCGGAGGGCACAACATCACCACCCGAGGAGTCACCGGAGGAGGAAGCAGTTGAAGACGCAGGCGTAGGACTCCTCGACCTGTCGGAACCGTCGCTGCTTGTCTCCTGCCAGTACGGATCCATGCGATTTCCACTCGGATCAAAAGCGCGGATGGTAAGCGTATCTTCGCCATCAAAATGGCAACAAAGAGCGTCACCATCACGCAAGTTCAAACGTCGAGAAAACAACTTCCAGCAAAATCCAAGGAAAATCAAGCCGGAACTGTCGGTCTCCAACTCAACATAAGAAGGAGGCCGAGAACACCCCTGAACACGAAGAAGCAGGCCATCCAGACTACGCTCAGAAACGATGGCAACAAATGCAGAAGGAAGAAGAATGCGAGCAGCGTTCCAGCCACGGACGCGTAGGAGAAAGTCATAGCGCCGAAAACCCTCCTCTGAAGACGAGGAGGAAGGCGTCGACGGTGTACCACGACGGCCGCCGCGAGAGGAGCGCGGAGTACGACCACCGCGGCCACTGCGAGCACGGCCGCGGCCGGTCATACCCACACCTCGCTTGGGTCCCATGAGAGGAGGAAGAGAAAGAGGAGCAAGATGAGCAGAGGTCGAACACTGCCGCTAGACGAAGAAGAAGGGTCTATTTATGGCGCAAAACCAAGAGAACGCAGAAGCCCAGACGACGGCAACAATTAATTCAAAGACCAAGCGCGCCGAGCGATTCGAATTCCGAGACAAAGATGCCTTCACACGGGAGGCACAGTACGCTGGACGCGTCAAATCTCGCGCGTCTTCAATGTGCGCATCGGTAACTCAACAGGAGGCTGCAGCACGCCACCAAAAGCCATCATTATAACCGGTCATGAAGACTTGACGGTTCGCAGACAGAGCATCTTTGACGGTCCTCCAGCAAGGAGATCGTTATCCTTACCAAGAAGAGGTAATTAAAATGGCAGCGCAAAAAGAAAAACGCAGCCTGCAAGCACCGTTTTTACTGACTCAAATACATTTTTCAAATATATTTAACTCCCATCGGGAGCATCTCCGCTAGAGTTTCGGGTGCTCCCTCACCTAAAGAGTAAATATGTGACTCCTTGGGCCCTTTCGGCTTAGCAATCCCTCGAAACAGGTTTTGTCATGGCCCTAGACTGCCAGCGACCCGCGGTTGAACCGTGCATACATCAAAACGACGCAAGAATGGACTCGATTCCCTGCGCGACTCTTCGAGTAACCCAGGCACTCGGGGGCTACTGACGAGGGGGGTGACCCCACGACTCCTATGGATGGGCCTACCCGGTGTACCCGAAGACAGAAGGCCCACAAGGATGTCGCCTGGACCCAGCATTGGCCCACTAGTGGCACCGACGTAGGAGTCTGCGACTCATAAGGAAGGTGCAAACCTGCCGTACGATATATGCTTAGGGTTAGGAAATATTATCTGTAATCTGAGACGGACTCCCCGAGACCTGGCCGGCTATATAAATGCTAGGAGGGGAGACGTCAAGATCAACCAATACGCAATCTGTAACCCTAGACTTGTGCGCACTAGCCTTGGCCTTCCTGTAATCGCCATCTCCAAGCAATAATATCGAGCAAGAACGTCTCCTCCTGTTAGCCGACGAGCTATCGTCCAACCTGTGCCTCTCATGGTTAACCTAGGGTCCCTGATCATGGGATTTGCCGGGGTACATCCCCGTCACTGAGTCTCGCCAATGCACGACCCGCAGGACCCACAAGACGGATCCCTGCTGACCTCTCGGCCCGGAGGCTATTCCAGGACATGAATCAGTCGATTGCCCCAGGGTACACGCCACCAAGGCAACACGTTCCCTCGCCGCGGCAGGAACGGTTCCATACACCCCCGGATCACTTCAACAACCCCATGGCTAATGTGGTGGCAGCGACGCGGTACCTCGCCAGCGTGCCTGCGCATGGAGACACTCCGGTGGATCAGGCCACTCGAGGGGCAATTGACCTGCTCAAGACCGCAATCACACAGCAAGCCCAATATTCACAGGGATTCCAATACTTACATGAAACCCCATATCAAAGTACGAGCCAGCAAGCAGATTCACCGGCTCCAGCTGGTTCGAGCATCCATCGCCAGCGCAGAGCTCCTCCACCGATAGACCCTCCGGGGGCAATAAGGATCCAAGACATACCATCTAGCTTCCATCCTGAACGCCGGGTAGAGCAGGTGGTCCAACTTCCACCCCAAGATCAAGACGCCGAGTTCATCAGCAGATCTGTGGGAAACCGATGCCTGGTGCCGGCTCTCCGAAATACACGCTTGCCATCAGATTTCAAGGGCCCGCGTAAGATCGCGAACTACACAGCTGATATGGACCCGACAGCTTGGATCGAAAGCTATGACCTAGCCATGGACATGTTGCAAACCAGCGAAGGAGTTTGTGCCCGTTACCTCACGATGATGTTGGAAGGGCCGGCTCGCACATGGTTTAAAAATCTCCCGGAGAATTCCGTCACCTCCTGGACGGACCTCAAGGAAAAATTCATCCAGAACTTCCAAGGCACATGCCGACGAGCTACCACAATCGTCGACTTGGAGCATTGTGTTCAGAAGGAAGGAGAGTCGACCCTGAGCTGGGCACGACGGGTTGCAGAAATAATCCATCCTCGGATACCATCACAGCCCAAACAGTTGTCATTGTCTTGGAAAGGAACTGCAAGTTCAAGCCCCTAGTCCACAAGCTTGACCGACTTAAGAGAATGGTCAAGGACATAGGAGAACTCATGAACGCATTCATCAAATATGCCGAGTCTGACAAAACCAAGGATACCGAACCTCAGCAGGATAAAGCCGACCAGAACAAAAATGGTGGCAAAACATCCCAGAACCAGAATCAGCAAACCAAGCGGCGGCTCGATCAGACTAGTTATGACTTGGTAGCCAACACAAATGTCGGCTCCCAAAGACAGAAGCAGGGTGGCAACAACTACCGCAAGCCGGAAGGAAACTTTCGCCCAAACAATTTCGAAGCAGCTATGAAGAGTCCTTGCCCGACCCATAGTAAACCCGGGCGCCCAGCCAATCACACCCAGGAAGATTGCTATTTCATGAAAGAGTTTGCACGACGTGGGAACCAGGGACCTCCTGGGTCAGCTGCAGGAGCCGGCCAGAACGGCAACAACCAGAATCCTGGCTTCCAAGGAGCCGGCACAATGCCTCAACACCAAGGACCCGGAAGAGGAACCCAACAAAATCAGTCCGGGCTTGCTGGATTCCAAGCAAACCCGAAACAACTTCATGACCGTGCATCATATCACGTCTTCACCACCAGCAGTTGCAGGAGGGATAGAAAGCTGCAACGGAGAGCCGCTATGGCTGTGACTATAGATCCGGCTTGGCCTAGATGGCTCAACTGGTCAGAACAGCCAATCACTTGGACAAGAGATGACCACCCCCCCGGTGGTAGAGAACCCAGGGGCCCTGGCTCTAGTAGTCTCTCCACAAATTGGAGGATATATACTCGACAAAGTTCTCATGGACGAAGGAAGCAACATCAACATCCTCTACTACGAGACCTTTCGCAGGATGGGGCTGACCCAAAAATAGTTGCAACCCTCCAACACCATTTTCCACAGAATAGTCCCAGGCAAGTCGGCACGCCCGATAGGCAAAATTCACCTGGAGACGTCTTTTGGAAACGCTGAGAATTTTTGCTCCGAGCTCATACCCTTCGAAGTGGTAAAACTCGAGAGCCCATATCACGCCATTTTGGGCAGACCGGCTTATGCCAAATTTATGGCTCGACCATGTTACATCTACCTGAAACTAAAGATGCCGGGTCCTAATGGCCCAAACACCGTCGATGGAAGTCGGTCCAGGGCAGTGGAATGAGACAAGAAGCACGTCAAGTTTGCCGAGTCGACACGTGCCAAAGAGGACTTGTCAGCATACCAAGAAAAGGTAGACCCGGCGGATCCCACGATCCTAAAGAAACCGACTCCCGACAACAACCCCAAGTTCCAACCGGCTTAGGATACAAAGAAAGTTGACTTTGTCCCTGGTGAGTCCTCCCAGCAGTTCATCATTGGGACGGAGCTATCTGACAAATAGGAAAGCGTTCTCATCGAGTTCCTCCGTGAGAATCGAGACATCTTCGCCTAGAAACCCTCTGATATGCCAGGCGTCCCGAGGGAACTCGCTGAGCACCACCTAAATATAGATCCAAAACTGAAGCCGTTCAAACAATTCCTTCGTCGTTTCAATGATGAGAGGAGAAATGCTATTGGGGAAGAGATAGCCCGGCTCCTTGCTGCCGTGTTCATCATGGAAGTCTTCTATCTAGAATGGCTCGCAAACCCGGTCCTCGTTTTGAAAAAGAACGGGACTTGGCGCATGTGCATTGACTACACGGATTTAAATAAAGCCTGCCCGAAGGATCCCTTCGCGCTGCCTCGTATTGACCAGATCATAGACTCGACTGCGGGATGTGAGCTCCTATGTTTCCTTGACGCCTATTCTGGCTATCACCAGATCAAGATGGCCCTTGAGGACCAAGAGAAGACGGCTTTCATCACCTCTTTCGGGATCTACTGTTACACTTCCATGCTGTAACAGCCCAGTTTTTGCAAAAATTAAAAATTTTGTTTTCGGTGTGAATTGTTTGATTGTCTGATTTGTTTGCGGTGTTTGCATCCCCGATTTATTGATCGACGATTATTTTTCCCCCTCTTATCTCGTATCCGACGGAGACCGACCCTTGCCACCCTGACACTCGACCTTTGCGACACCGGGTTTCACCCGATCACCGTCGCGAAAATCGCACAAGACCAGCCGCAGCCAACGGAACGAAAAACCCCGTTTAATAATTAAACGGGTTATTTTTATAGCGCGCCGGAAAGTGTTTTCGGAACGGTTCCAGCACGAGGTGAACGCCGCCGGCTCGACGCACTGATCGCGCAGTTCGAAGTTTTACCCGAATCGGAGGTACTGCGGACACCCGGCGGTCAGAAACGTGAGCACCGCACGCGCGAGAGAAAAACCGGGGATGTTTTTGCAAACTGCCAGCCACCTGGGCTATATGTAGACCACCCCACTACTTAGGGTTTCCCTAAGCACTTAGGCAGCCCCAGACCTGAGTTTTGCCCCAAATTTCGCAGTTTTACCCCAACTCCAGCAAAACCCTAGCCCCCAACGATCTGGACCGTCAGATCTCGCGATCCGATGGCCCAGATCCACCGTAGCCCCTTCTCTCTCTCTCCTTCCTCACCAACCGCACGCGCCCGCCGCCCATGGAGGCCGAGCCGCCGCCGTCGTCTCCGGCCAGCACGCAGGCCGCCGGCCCCCCTCCTCCTGCAGCTCCTCTCCCTCTCTTCCCTCCCTCTTCCCTCTCTCTGACCCCGCCTCCTTCTCTTCCCATTGCAGGCCGCGCGCCATGGACGGGGGCTCCCCGAGCTCAAGACCCCGGCCCGATCTGGCGCCTCCACGGCCGGATCCGGCGGCCTCTGCGCCACCACACGACGTCGCGCCCCTCTTGGACCCCCTCCTCGCCTTCAGCCTCCTCCGCCGCCAGCACCGGTGGCCGGCGCGCCACCGGGCAAGCCGCCGCCGCCTGCTGCCTTCGTCGGGGACGAGCGCAGCCCCAGCCGCCCGCTCGCTGCGCTCCAACCGCCAGCTGAGCCGGCTGCCCCAAGCGGCCCAGGCCAGCCCAAGGCCAGCCCAGCGCCTCCTCTGCCTCATGGGCCGAGCCCAACAGGGGTGAGGGCCCGTGCCCTGTTTTTTTTCTTTGCGCTCTAAAATTTTTCACTAAGTCCTATTATTTGTGCTGCTGATTCGATTCCGCGTTGACGATAGCAAGAAAACGGTAGCTCGTATGAACGTGCCCCCAAAACAAAAGTTGCTTAGTTTTGCGTGCTCTAGCTTTCGTATGTATAAAGTTTTTCCGTTTGAGGTCGTCTTGATTGTGTAATTGTGTGCTAAAGTGGGCATCAGGCCGTTAAACTGCTACTTTTTCCTGTTAAGTGCTGCTGTTATTATTTTGTTGCAACTTTGCATGATGATTGTAACAAATCCATGAGGCCTTTTGCATTGTTTCTTTTTCCATTGTGTTAAGCATCATGTGTACTTCAATTCCATGATTTAACTTGCCATGTTTGGGTGCTTTTGCTATATTAAATCTTGCTCCAAAGTGGTGATCCTGATGTTAATGTGCTGCTGTGCTGAAAACTGTTATTTTGTTACAAATTCGGTCGACGAGTGTGTCGCGACCGTTTATCGGAATTGAGTGATTCCAATTGCATATTGTTAAGCATGATTTCTACTTTCATCCCATGTATTGCATTGCCATGATATGATTTCTGGTCATATAGATATTCTGCTCCAAAGTTGCTATGCTGCTGTTTTTGACAGCCACCTCTGTTTTTCTATAAGTCTGTTACTTTGCAATGCCATGTTGTTTGCTTAATATCTTTTGATCTATGACGTATTTTTGCATGATTCTTTTTGCCATGCCTTGCCTGACATGTCTACTTTAGTTCAATATCATTTGTGAGCATGTTTGCATTGATTAACCTGTTTATGCATTGCTCTAAAGTGTGCTTCGTGATGTTGGCAGTTTGTACCCGTAACTTGTTCTGCTTGTATCTTTTTAACCGTAACTCCGTTTGGGGTGTTCTTTATATGTAACTTGATTAGTTTTTCATGTAATTTGTGTTTATGCTATTGTTTGCTGTTGTTAACCAACCTAAAATATGGTTTAGGACAGAACAGTACCAAATGTTTTAATCATCGTGCGACACTTAGTGTTATGCCATGTTTAGGGTTGTGCCTCACTTAAATTGTCTAGCATAGATAGTTTATTTTATGCTTAACCTCTTGAAATGTTTGTGTGCTATGACATGCTTGCTTGAGTTGCCATGTTAATAACCGTTGCTGGGTCACCTGTAGCTAAGCAACTGGAACCACCGTAAACGTGCGGTATTCGTCGTGTGTGACCGATACCCCACTTAAACTGTTAGTAACCGTTCTCGACGATAGATCCGTATCGCGTTTCCGTGCCTTGCGTTGTCTCTTTGATCTTGTGTTGCCCCGTAGTAATAGAGTTCTTGTTCGTTGATTGCTTTCCAGTGTTATCGTCTTGTGTGCTTCCGCGGGTACCTTCGGAGACGATGCGAGTTTGCGATCGACTACACCTTCGGAACCCGACTTTTCAACAGGCAAGGACTATACATTACTTATGATCCATTCTATTTAAACCAGCGGTTTGCATGCTAGTCTAGGTTAAGTTCGATGTTTGATCCTATCACATGTTTACATCCTCTTTCAAACCGATACAGCCATGTCCCTTCCCAGCAAACCATGTACTGCTATGTTACTATTGCTCGTTGCTCAGCCCCTGCTTAGTATGCATGCTTAGGATGCTACGATGTTACCCTGTTACTCCTTGGTTTGGGATATCACATTATTATATTGTTATTGATGATATGATTATTATAAATGTTGACTATATTCGACGAAGGGTGGAAGGTCTAGGCTATCCTGCCCCGACGCTTTGTTCCATTTGAGTCACCTAGGATCTGAGTTCCGGGTATTGGTTTTAAGACTGAGCGTGCCTAACCGTGTGTGGGATTTTATGGGGTCCCCTTTTCTTACCTACCTAGATTCAAACATTTCTAGAGGTGGCCCAAGCTGGTTTTACCATTTGAAAACCGTGTGTGTGACTGGTGAGCTCCCAGCAGATTTTTCAAACAACTCGGGCCAGCGGAGACAGAGTTCCTTTGTTGGTTCACACCTGGAAGCTCGAGGGCTGCCCACAGTGATGGGTTAGTTACCCCGACCTCGTCCAGTCGGAAGAGTCCGATCCAATAGCGCGGCCGGCCTTTGGATTGGGTGTCGACTCCCCGGGGGCCACCCGGATTTGTTCGTTGTTAGTTAGAGGGACCTGTCGTTCCGGATCTCTTGGGACTAAATCATAAAATGGCTGCCTGTGATGGGTAGAAACTGAGAGAGATGGGCGTGTGTGCGGAGCCTCGTAATGGGCAGTTGGTACACCCCTGCAGGGTTAAATCTTTTCGAGAAGCCGTGTCCACGGTTATGGACGACTTGAGACCTACTCCTTGTTCATAGACAACAACAACTGAGATAATCTTAATATAACTTGATCAACGTGTGTGTGTGCCTTGACTGCTTCTTCTTCGTCGGGATGCGAAGAGGAGGACAAGGATAGGATAGGTGTTATGCTTGCGTAAGTAGTTGATAGCAAGACTTGTTGGAGGCGATTTCCTCATCGAATGCTTGGCTTCTTACCTTACTCTCTAGATCGTTAGCCACTTCATAAATGCTAGTGCGGCAGCAACCTCACCACTTACCCCTTCCTTACCGTAAACTACTAGTTGTCCTAGAATGACGAGTGATGAAGTCCTTGCTGGGTCAGATGACCACTACAGTTGGATGCTACCCCCAAACTCTTTTCAGGGTTCTTGATCGACAACATGTATGGTGACCGACGTTTCACGTGGAGACTCGACGATGACTAGTTAGGCGGATCCCGGCGGAGGGCCTGGACCCGTGTGGTTATGGGAATCGATGTTTTTCTCTTTGCCACTAGGCATTTGCTTGTAGTCTGTACCCAGACATGTACCTTCCGCTGTTGTATTGTATTTAAGACAGTTGTATGTCGCTTGTATGAGATGTTGCATCCTTGTATCTGTAATGTTGTGATATCATGTTGGAAATCCGGGGCATATGACTTCGTCATATGTCGCGGTGGGCCCGATATGTGCTTCGTCCCCGGATCTGGATGGAAACATCTAGATCTGGAACAGTACCGCATATCGGGCCTTACACATGCCCTTCGGCCTTAAGAATGCGGGAGCCACATATCAGCGAACAGTGCAGAGTTGCCTCAAAGAACAGATTGGGCGCAACGTGCATGCTTACGTGGATGATATAGTGATCAAATCCCAATTGGCCGACTCACTTATCAGTGACTTGACGGAAACCTTCAAAAATCTGCGCAAGTACCAGATGAAGCTAAACCTGGCCAAGTGCACCTTTGGGGTACCTGCAGGTAAACTCCTTGGATACATAGTAGCAGAGAGAGGTATCGAGGCAAACCCAGAGAAAATCAATGCTGTCATGACTCTTCAGAAGCCGGCCTCAGTAAAGGGAGTTCAACGACTCACATGATGTGTAGCCGCTCTGAGCCGGTTCATAAGCCGACTTGGTGAAAAGGCAATCCCCCTGTATCGACTCCTGAGAAAATCAGAAACGTTTGTCTGGGATGACGAAGCCGATCAGGCCCTAGAGTCACTAAAGAAACAATTATCCCAGGCTCCAATATTGGCGGCTCCCGAGCCTAAAGAACCTATGTTACTTTATATCGCAGCCAATAATCGAGCGGTTAGCGCTGTAGTTGTTGTTGAGCGTATGGAAGCCGGCAAGGAGCACCCTTTGCAAAGGCCAGTTTATTACGTCAGTGAGGTTCTGACTTTATCAAAGCAACGCTACCCTCACTGGCAGAAATTGGTTCTTGGTGTATTCATGGCAAGTCGGAAATTTAAGCACTACTTCCAGGAGCACCCCATAACTGTGGCCAGCTCAGCACCACTTGCAGATATCATCCAAAACCGGGAAGCAACGGGAAGGATTGCAAAGTGGGCCATAGAATTGGGGGCTTATCACATCAAATACAAGCCACGAACGGCCATCAAGTCCGAGGCGCTAGCCGACTTCATCAATGACTGGACAGAAATCCAAACATCGCCCGAGAAGCCAGTCACCAAATACTGGACGATGCACTTTAATGGAAGCCGGCAGCTCCAAGGGTCAGGAGCCGGCGTGGTTCTTACCTCACATAAAGGGGAGAAATTCTGCTATGTTCTATAGTTGCAGTTCACTTGTACCAACAATGCAGCAGAATATGAAGCCTTGCTTCATGGACTGCGGCTGGCTCGTGAGATGAACATAAGTTGGATCCAATGCTATGGCGACTCTGATCTCGTTTCTCAACAAGTGTCAGGAAAATGGGACTCCAAAAATCCCATAATGGCAGCTTATCGACGAGAGGTGCAAAGACAAGCCGTATTTTTTGTCGGATACCAAGTGGATCACGTGGACCGAAGGGAAAACGAAGCAGAACATGCCCTCTCCCGACTCGGCTCTCAGCGAAAGTCGGTCCCTCCAAACGTATTCCTGGATGTCTTAACAAAGCCGTCTGTACAACCACCAACAGAGCAAGACATAGCAGAGCCGGACCCAGAGCCGGCTCTGGTCGCTGCAATACATGCTACACCCTCATGGGTCGTACCTTACTTGGATTACAAGACTCGAGGAATAATTCCTCAAGATGAGATGTTGGCCAGAAAAATCGTTAGGAGAAGCCAATCCTTTGTACTCATCAATGGTGAGTTACATCGGCAAAGTGCCGCAGATGTTTTTCAGAGATGTGTCTCACCAGAAGAAGGTAGATTCATCCTCAACGAAATACACTCTGGAGATTGCGGACACCATGCCGGCTCTCGTTCGATTGTAGCTAAAGCCTTTCGACACGGCTTCTACTGGCTCACAGCTCACGCGGATGCAGAGGACATAGTCAAGAAATGTGATGGATGTCAGCGCTATGCAAAGCAAGCTCACGTGCCGGCTCAAGAACTCAGGATGATACCTATTACCTGGCCCTTTGCAGTATGGGGACTTGATATGGTAGGACCTTTCAAAAGGTCGGCCAACAACAATACTCACATATTAGTGGCAGTGGATAAATTCACCAAATGGGTTCAAGCAGAGACGGTCAGCAAATGTGATGCGGCAACATCACTAAAATTCTTGAAAAAGATCATATACAGATTCGGCTACCCCCACAGCATCATCACTGATAATGGTTCTAACCTATCAGAAGGGGTTATGCAACGATTCTGCCAGAACGAGCACATCCGACTCGACCTTGCATCAGTTGCACATCCACAGTCCAACGGACAAGCCGAGAGAGCCAACCAAGAGTTTCTCCGAGGCATCAAACCCCGACTCGTTGTTCCCTTGAAAAGGACGCCGGGTTGCTGGGCGGAGGAGTTACCCTCAGTATTATGTAGTATCCGGACGACTCCCAATAGGTCGACAGGCTATACGCCATTCTTCCTAGTTTATGGAGCGGAAGCCGTCCTCCCAAGTGACATACGTCACGACTCACCTCGATTCACTGCTTATGTAGAAGCCGAAAATGAGAAAGAAAGACGAGATGCCTTGGATATTCTCGATGAAAATACATATTTGGCTGCTGCTCAGTCGGCTATCTACCAACAAGATCTACGACGCTATCATAGCCGTCGCATCAAAATTCGGACTTTCCAGGAAGGTTATTTGGTGCTCCGACTCATACAGAAAAGAGATGGAATGCACAAGTTATCCTCCCCATGGGCGGGACCGTTTGTGGTCAGCAAAAACCTGTACAACGGATCCTACTACCTAGTGGATATACGAGAGTAAGTGGACATGCGCACAAGCATGGAGGAGACTCCCAGGCCGTGGAACATCGCACAACTCCGTCCATATTACACTTGAGTAGAAAACAAGAACATTACTGTACACTTCACCAAGTCGACATACGTCGCATTGGCTTTCTGCCACAATATATATATATATATATATATAAGCCGACATTTGTCGTGCCGACTTTCGCCATCAAAATATACATAAGTCGACTTCTGTCGCGCTGGCTCTCGCCAGATACAACTAAGTCAACTACAGTCGCAACGGCTACTGCCATACTAACTTTACTTTTTGTTTCATGGCATTTTAATTTTGCATCATACATTTGCATACATTTCATTATTATATCTCAGAGACCTGGGGGCTTGATCTAACCCTCTATTGGTACTGAGCATTTATATTGCTTATTCAGAGGAATCGGGGAGTTCGATGACAATCATTGACTCTTTATTCGAAAACTCAGCATATATATGTAAAAATAATTGTGTATAAGCTTATTCAGGGGCAGTAGGGGGGCTCGATGTCATTCATCGACTCTTATCCGAAGAAATCCCGGCATATACATGAAATGGAAAAACACGCCTTGGCCTGTATAGCCTATTCTCATACGATCTAAATACGCGAAACCCGGCTAAAAACTCTCAAGAAGAAGTTTTAAAGCAAACGGAAAAACGCTGATCAATGTGAGATGGCATACAGAGGAGTTCTGATTCATGGATAACCCAAAATTCTTCTCAACAAAGAGAAGATGAGGAAAAGATGAATCCATAGTCGACTTCTATATGAGCATTTATATTTTCTTTTTGCATACATTTGCATCATTACATGCTCAAAAAAATAAATACATCTTGAGCATTGACCTGTGTGACTCAGTATGACACAAAAGATACTCATACTGACTCATGGGGACTATAGATCAAAAATTCTCTATGACTCAGTATGACACAAAAGATGCTCATACTGACTCATGGGGACTACAATTTTTTTCATTACATCTTCTGCATATATAAAGTCGACTTAGGTCGCGACGGCTTTCGCCATACATATAAAGTCGACATTGGTCGCGACGGCTCTCGCCATACATATGAATATCAACATTCTTCGAATCGGCCCTCGCCGACTTATTTGGAAATTTGGGATAAAACCCGTCATGTCATATCTATATAACTTGGCAGATTCAAAGATAGACCTATGTGACTCGGCACTGCACACAGATGTACACACTGACTCATGGGGACTACACTTCAAGGTTTCTTCTCAAAAGAAGACTCGGTACATCACCCAGCTAAATATACCGACTCTTGGGGAGTAACACTTCAAAAAGTATGAAAGAAATTGTAAAGTCCCAGGTTGCTGCAGGCAAGACAACCCGACACTTGGGGGCTACACTACTTCGAAGCAAGTATCGTAAACAACAAATTCTTCTTTGATGACCCGGTACGACATATAAACATGACCATACCATCTCATGGGGTTAATAGTCGATCTGACTTATGAGTCGATTAAGAGATACTACAATCGACTCAGGGGGCTACAGATACATACACTATCATAAGTGGTCGTCTCTCATACACTGCGAGAAAACATTTCAAGTCAGGAATAAAAACCGACTGATAAACTCATGGACTCAATAAGAAGTTCATAGATTTCATTCATCAAACCAACTGGGTCTTACATCAAAGGAGGCAACCTTACAAACAAAAGCCAAACTCGGCAAACTACTACTAAAAAGAAAAACCCACAGCGTCAGACATCTTCTTCAGAGTCGGCTTCATCCTCTGTTGAAGCTTCTTCTTCACTAAGGAGCTCTTCATCGCTGGAGCTCTCCACACAACAGCAGGCTCGGTCTCCATCCGAGTCAAAGATCCTAGATGACAAGGTGTCTTCACCATCAAATTTGAAGATAATGGTGTCTCCTCGAGAAATATTCCTGGAGTGAAGAAAAGTTTTCCAACCTTTCTCAAAAAACATGGTGCCTTGGTTAGAAAAACTAACTTTCACCCAAACAGGCCCATGAGGACATCCATCAGATTGGAGCCAACCGGATATGAACCAAGAATTCATTCCTCTCAGGAGAAGAAGGGGGAGATTCAGAAGGACAGGCTGCACGAGCACTTCTTCCCCTACATCTGCCACGGCCACGACCCCTACCACGACCACGACCACGTCCGCGAGCTCGAGTACTTGCACGAGGATCAGGCTCATTGGATGCCAAAGGCGAAGAGGTCTCTAGCTTAGGTGCCATGGAGAAAGCAGGAAGAGGAAGAAGTGGATAGAATGCGCTTGAAAAATCAAGCTATCCAAGGGATATTTATAATAGATTCATGGAGAATGTCCATTAATGCCACAATAAACAAGGGATAACTACCCATGGTAGATGGCATTTATGAAAAGACTCCTCGATTCCCACCACAAACATCAATACCTTTAACCGGCGTTTCGGGCAGTGTGATCATGAAAACTAAACCGAATCTTTGACCAAAAGTCAAAGGAGAAATTTTCAAGTAAAAGAAAACGAGAAGCCAAAAAGAGTTAGGCGTCGACTTCTAGTAAAGCATCAGATGATAGCTAATTCAAACGAAAAGCCGACTCCATGAAGATCAAGGAATTGAAGCAAGATTGAAGGGAGATAAGTCCGACTGCCAATCAACGCCAAGCATAAAGTTGGTCCTTGATCCATGAAGAGCCGGTGGCAATGAAGAAGATAGAAGAAGATCGTTGTGAAGACTAAAGCATCACAACAATCCTGGGGACTAATGTCGGGGGGATGGATCAGGCCCATAGACCCGGCATTAGGAATCTCCGGGACGACTTACATATGAAGGCCCATAAAGAAGACCTGATGAGGAGTCTGACGTGCCAGGCGTGAAGATTGAAGCCCTAGAAGGAATTCGACTTACCTTGTATAGCACATAGCAAACTTGTAAAGTAGAATAGAACTCCACATCGTGTAGGAGTCGGACTCTAGGAATCTCGGGACCCGGCACCTTTATAAGCCGAGGACCACGGGAGCCAGAGAGAGAACTTACATCAAGCCAGGTTTAGACAACTCGCTCCAGAGCCTAGATCTCCACGAGACTAAGCCGACGAAACATCACCACTATAATCGATACGATCGACTCTTCCTATTGAGGAGTCGATCCCCCTATAGTCAAAAAGCAGGAGTAGGTCTTTACCGCACCGTCGGGGCTGAACCTAGGTAACTCGCCGAGTCTTGTGCCTATGTCGACTCTCTCCTCGAAATCGCCTCATAGCAAAGGTCCCGCGATAAGTCCGACTCTACGGACATCTGTCGTGACTTTCCCACGACAGGTTCACCAGTCGATCAGGCGCGCGTCGATTGATGGGAGCCATTCCGGCTTCCCCATCAACTCGTCAGGGTCGCCCACACCTTCCTAGCCAGCACACAACCTAGAAGGACGTGATTAATCGTCTTGGGCGCCTGGTCGCAAAATGGGCAGGCCGCCAGGTGTGGCATGCTCCGGCGAGCAAGACGGTCGGCCGTCCAGCACCGCCGCCGAGGAGCGAGCCAGAAAAAGATCTTACAGGTTGCCGGGGCCCTAGAACGCCAAATTTGGGTGGCTCCCGCCATCTCTACTCGACCTGCAAAGAGGGCGTGATACGCCGATCGCGCGGAGAACCTACCATCTCCCTCACGGGCCCAAAATAGCCTGTCCTGCCCTTCCCCAAGGGCAACCGTCTGGGTCCTATCCACCAGAGTGAGGGGCTCATCGAGAGCCTCGGCCAACATATTTGGCACTACATCTGGCCTGGAAACGAGAGCTAGATCTGCTCAGGACGCTAGGAAGAAGATGAACTGGAGACAAGTGATTTTGGTGCCGTGTAAAACTTTCCAACTTTTCCTCCTTTTATCTCTCCTTATTCCGTTACAAAGGGAAAATGTGTCTGGTAAGAATCCTACCTATGCGCCATGATCCGGTTCCTTCGTGCCATCCCACGAAGCCTTGATTGTGTCTATCCACGATGCACAAAAACAAGAAAGAGCCTGGTTATCAGGCCCATGCAGATGCATGCACGGCTTGCACAAGTTGCGGCTCGTGGCTAACTAACTAACTAACAGAAAATATATGCAAATACTGCGTGACAGAAATGACATTAGACTTGCAACAAATCACCCCCTAATCTTGTTCCCTTCAGCTTATTTCAGCCACACTGATTCTGCTCCTTAGCTCCTGAAACCTTATGCGGCCGAGAGCCTTCGTGAGTATATCAGCGAGCTGCGCAACCGTGCTGATGTAGTTGATCTCAAGCTCCACTTGTTCAATTGAGTCCCGAATGAAATGATAACGGGTGTCGATGTTCTTACTACGATCATGGAATACGGGGTTCTTCGCGAGAAAATCGCCGACTTGTTGTCCACCAACAACACCGACGTCTTTGGCTCCTCGTCCAGCATCTCACCGAGCAGTCGAGAAATCCAGAGTCCCTGGCAAGAAGTAGTTTTTGCGGTGATGTAATCTGATTCACAATAGGATAACGCCACCACACGTTGCTTCTGTGACTGCCAACTGCCCGGACTGCGACCGAGGAAGAAGATGGTACCCGATGTGCTCTTTCGGTCGTTGACGTCTCCGACCAAGTCAGCGTTGTTGTACCCGACCAGTTTGTCCGTGTCGTCGCCCTTGGGGTAGGAGATACCGAGAGGAAGACTCCTGGCTATGTACCGCAAAAATTTCTTCACCGCTGCATAATGCTCCGTTGTGGGGATCTTCATGAAACGGCTCACGTAGCCGACGGCGAAGCTGATGTCAGGCCTCGTATGCACAAGGTACTGCAGGCTGCCCACGAGGTTGCGGTAGTGTGTGGCGCCCACCGGCTTGCCGTTGCCGGTTTTTGCGAGCTTCAGCCTTACCTACATTGGCACGACGTTGGGGTTGCAATCTTCCATGCCGGCCTTCTGCAGGAGTTTCTCTGCGTATGCTGTCTGAAGAAGAGTGATCACACCAACCCCTTGCTGCACTTCAATGCCCAAATAATAAGTGAGCTCACCCAGATCACTCATCTTGAAGATCTTGGTCATCTCGGCCTTGAACTCCATGATCTGCTCGATGTGGGAGCCGAAGATGATGAGGTCGTCGACGTACACGCCAACAAAGATGTAAGGCCCGATATGCGGTACTGTTCTAGATCTAGATGTTTCCATCCAGATCCAGGGACGAAGCACATACCGGTCCCACCGCGATATATGACAATGCCATATGCCCCGGATTTTCAACATGATATCACAACATGACAGATACATGGATACAACATCTCATACAATCGGCATACAATTGCCTTAATACAATACATCAGCGGAAGATACATGCCGTAGTACAGACTACAAACATATGCCTAATGGCAATCGTAAAACACATCATTATATTCCCGTAACCGCACGGGTCCAGGCTCTCCGCCGGGATCCGCCTAACTAGTCGCCATCGAGTCTTCGTGAAGGCGTCCAGAAGAAGGGTCGTCGAGCTCCTCTGAAGTCCAAGATCGTTGCATAACGTGCGTAAAAGAGAAAATAAGGAGGTGAGCTATATCAAAAGTCTTGTAACTAACTTCTCACGGGTAAGATGGGGGTAGTGGTGAGGTTGCAGTCGCACTAGCAATATATGAGTGGCTAATGGTCTATTTTAGAGTAAGATGAGAACCAAGCATTCGATGAGGAATCGCCTCCAACAAGTCTTGCTATCAACTACTTATGCAAGCATAACACCTATCCTATCCTTGTCCTCCTCTTCGCTTCCCAACGAAGAAGAAGCAGTCAAGGCACACACACGTTGATCAAGTTATTAAGATTGTCTCAATTGTTGTTGTCTACGAACAAGGAGTAGGTCTCAAGTCGTCCATAACCGTGGAGACGGCTTCTCGAAAAGATTTAACCCTGTAGGGGTGTACCAACTGCCCATTACAAGGCTCTGCATGCACGCCCATCTCTCTCAGTTGCTACCCATCATAGGTAACCATTTTATGATTTAGTTCCGAGAGATCCGAAACGACAAGTCCCTCTAGCTAACAACGAACAAATCCGGGTGGCCCCCGGGGAGTCGACACCCGATCCAAAAGCCGGCCACGTTCTCGGATTGGACTCTTCCGTATGGCCAAGGTCGAGGTAACTGACCCCTCACATATGGGCAGCCCCCTAGGTCACCAGTGTGGACCAACAGAGAAACCATGTCTCTGCTGGCCCGGGTTATTTTTAAGACTATCTTCTAGGAGCGACCCGACAGACACACACATGGGTTTCAAATGGTAAATAACCTTGGGCCACCACTAGAAATGTTTGAAGCTAGGTAGGTAAGAAAAGGGGACCCCATAAATTCCCACACGCGGCTAGGCACACTCGTCAAGAGACACAATACCCAGAACTCGGGACCTAGGTGACTCGAATTGAACAAAGCGTTGGGGCGGGATAGCCTAGACTTCCATCCTTCGTCGAATATAGTCAACATTATAATAATCATATCATCAACAACAATATAATAACGTGATATCCCAAATCAAGGAGTAACAGGAGATAACAGTTGATAACATCCTAGCATGCATACTAAGCAATGGCTGAGCAGCGAGCAATAGTAACATAGACGAACAAGGTTTGCTGGGACGTGGAGGACATGGTTGTTTGGGTTTATTTGAGAGGCATGAATATGAAGTGGTAGGATCAAGCAATCGATCTATCCTACACCTAAGCGCGAGTGAGCTGAAAGTTATAAGCATGATATATGTCCCCCCTTACCTGATGAGAAGACGAAACCGAAGGTGTAGTCGATCGCAAGCTCACAACGTCTTCGAGAGGTACCCGCGGAAGCACACAAGAAGTAAACACTAGAAATACAATCAACGGAGATGCAACTATTACTACGAAGAAATCACGAGCAAGAATCAATAAGAAGGTAAATCGATACAATGCACTACGGCATCGCATCTATCGTTGAGATCGGTTACAAGAAGGTTAAGTGGAGTACTCGTCACACACGACGATACCGCACATTTAGAAAAGTTCAAGTTGTTTAGCTACAAAACATGATCAAAGTTTGTTAACATGGCATCTCACTCATGCATGACATAGCACACAAACAGGAAAAGAGGTGAAGCATAAGATAAACTATCTATGCTAGTCAATTTAAGTGAGGCACAACCTAAACATGGCATGCCACTAAGTGCCCCACGATGATTAAAGCATTTGGTACTGTTCTGCCCTAAACCATATTTTAGTTTGGTTAACAACAGTAAACAATAGTATAAACACAAAGTACATGAAATTATAATCAAGTTACATATAAAGAACACTCCAAACGGAGTTACGGTTAAAAAGATACAAGCAATACAAGTTACAGGCACAATCTGCCAACATCAGGTAGCACACTTTAAAGCAGAAAATAAACAAGCAAATGTTGCAAACATGCACAAAAATGATATGCAACTAAAGTAGACATGGAAAGCAAGGCATGGAAAAATGAATCATGCAAATAGACATCATAGTTCACTAATTATAAGCAACACAAAAAGCTATAAAACATAACTGGTCAAGGACTTAGTGAAAATATGGAAATCAGGGCAGAAACTGTTATTTTCATGCTGTATAAACAGGAAAAAATCTATATGAAAATCTGCAACACATGACATAGAAATATGTGGGCATGAAGTAGACATGATGGTGATCAGGTACAAATAAGAATCAAGGTCATAGGCATCACAGATCAAAAGATATTAAGCGTGCAACATGGCTTAGGAAAGTTATAGACTTGGTGAAAAACAGAGGTGGCTGTCAAGAACAGCAGGATAGCAACTTGGAGCTGAAATATAACTATGACCAGGAATGTAAACATGACAATGCAATACATAAAATGGAAGTAGACATGGCATAGATCAAAATGACATATTGCAATGCTCAATAGGATGCACGGTTAAAAAGCTATAGGGCAGCAAAGTTTGTATCTTACATTCACAGCAGCACACTAACAGTAGGGTAGCTACTTTAGGTGAAGATTCAATCAACATGAAGCAGACATACATTACAAGGGGTTGCATATAAATTAAGTAGACATAATTCTTAACAGTATGCAACAAGAATCACTCAATTCCGATGAACGGTTGCGACGCAACCGTCACCGGAAGTTGACACAAAATAACAGTTTCAACAGTTTAGCAGCAATTAACGATCTGATGCCCACTTCAACAGAAGATTTATACATGCCAATCAATCCAAACATGATAAATAATTATACTACCATCTAGAGTTGTTAGAACCCTCTGTTAGGTAATGTGCTAGGATCTTTTTCACTTTGCATTCATGAAAGAAATCTTTGAAATCAACTTCAAAATCAAAATGGGAGAAGGAAACCCCCCCAGATGAATTAATTCAAAAGGCCAGATAAAAATATTTTCCAAAAATTCACGTTAGATTTTTGAAAAGTCTTATAAATGAGTGTGATCATATATCAAGTGATGTGGGACCCATCCCATGCTCATAGATTTTTCAAATATTCAAACAGTGCCTTGGAATTAAAGAAATAACCCTATTTGATTTAAGATTCAAATTATTTGAATTTTAAAAAATTTGAAACTTCATAAGTGGCTAGTCTATATTATTATGATGCCACATAAAAAGTTTCAGCATTTTATAAAATGGTTTGATATTTTTTTATCAGAGCCAAAACAAAACTACAGAAAAAGAAAGGAACGATTAAACAGAGAGAAAAAGAAAGAAGGGCGTACCTTCAAAGAAGCCCGACTAGCTCCCCAGCGGCCCAGCCCACCTCCTCTTCCCTGTCGTCTTCCTCAAGCAGGCGCACTGCTGCGTGCCGGCCATGCCGAGCCCCGCCGCCGTGCCTGGCCACCTCCTGCTTCCCCGTGCCATCTCTCCTCATCTGGACGCGTCCTGAAGCCGCCCCAGTTCATTACCCCCCCCCCCTCCTCATCGTCTTCCCCTTCCTCTCTCGCCTGATTCATCGTCGCCCGAGAAGAACGCCGGAGCACCGTCGAGCCCCCGCGTAGCCATCGACGCCGAGAAGCCCCCGGAGCTTGTCCATCGTCTTCCTCGTCGTCGTCTTCATCGACCTGCAGAAGAAGGCGAGCCCGGAGCCCTCCTAGCCACCTGAATCGAACTCGAGCCGCCGTCGGACCCGCAAGAACTCTTCGACGAATTCGTCATCATCACGCCGCCGTTCACCTCACCGTCTGCGCTGCTGAGTTCCTGGTGAGCTCACGACCGAAACCCCTCCTTTTCCCACTTCGATTGCTTCCTCTAGCCGGATCCACCATGGGAACCCGAGCACCTCGCCGCCATGGTCGTCGCTCTCCTCGCTCTAGTGCCCGTCGTGAAGCCCCAGTGCACGCGTTTGACTCCTGCGTGTGCTAGCGTTCGAACGCGCCCCGAATCGACTCAATCCGTGCACTGCAACGACAACTGCGACCTCGCCGCCGTTCTGTTGCCGCCGGAGTCGTCGCCGTCGTCACTTCCGACCTCCCCGTGACCCCCTGTTGCTTCCTCTCGACGCGGACGACCTCCAGGAGCACGCCGATGCCCTCCGTTTCCTCTCCCGTGGCCTCTAGCAGTTTCCGGAAAGGGCGACGCCGTGGCCAGGCCACCGGCGTCAAGCCGCCGGTGGGTTAGCCCTTAACCCCTCGCTAAACACCCCTTGGGTCACTGACCAGTGGGCCCAGTGGCTTAATTAAGCCATTGGTTAAATTAACCAGCCGGGTTAATTAACCCAGTCACTGACAGGGTGACCCCACATGTCAGCCCCCCTGACACCAGCTTGACGTCAGCCTGGCGCAATAAATCTATTAATTGAATTTCCAAAAAATCAAATTGAATTAAAGAAATTCCAGAAATTCCAGAAAATACCCCAAACTTTGGAAATTCATAGAAAATTCATATTAACTCCAAATTGGACAAATAATATATGAAAAATGATCAGGAGAAAATTATATTTCCAAATATGCAACTTTCAACTATGTTTGAGTTGATTTTAAAATGGGACCAATAGCATATGTCATTTGGTTTATTTGAAATTAATTCAAATTCAAATCAAATGCTTTTGCAACTTGGACCATGGAATTATGCTACAATTAAACCACACATCAGAGGCATATCATACACATTTGAAGAAGGTTCAAAATGATCAAACAATGTCACATGTAACTTGAATAAGTTTGAATTCAAATTGGAGTTTGAATTTGCAATTCAATTTGCAATATACTCCATTTAAATGGAATTGCTTCACACATCAAAGCATATACATCAAGTTTCAACCTTCCATCATGTGATTGTGCATTGTATTTACTTTGCTACTTTGCTTGTTGTTTGTCGAGTAGAGGTGGAACCGGAGCAGGAGGCTGCCCCCTTTGTTGAAGACCCCGAATCTGAACCTCGTCAGCAAGGCAAGCAAACCCCCATTGACCATGTCGATAAAATCCCACTTCCCTCTCATATCTCTCTTATGCATTGTTTAGGATAATCACCATGATTCGTTTCTACCGCATTGATGAACCCATTCCTTTGCATGACCTATCATTTTGTCACAGTAGTAAGCAAACCACAATCCTAAAAAATGTAGGAGTTGTTTGATATCATGTGGGCCCTGCAAATGTTATCGCTTATTGCATGCTTAGTATGATACCATGTTGTTACTGTGATGTGAGTCGGAATGGTAGTGATCATGTTGATGTTGGTAGAAAAGTGTTGGTGAATCGACCCTAATACAAGGTGAACGATGAGAGGCTGTGTAGGAGTACACAGTGGGTTGTCTCGTTGAACACCGCCCTAAGTCCGAGTTCTTGTGTGGTGATCCAAGATGAAGAGTACAACCACACATTGGGCTCACTGACCCCTCTCAGCTTACTAACTCATCCCTTTCGATGTCCAGATGTCGCAATAGTTCGGAGTTCTGGTAGGCTTGTGGCCTGGATGCTAAGTGAGAGAACGGCTCATCCGAGACCGGCTTATGCACCACGCACACATCACTTGGGTCCACTTCGGTAAACCGGCCGGGTTCACGATAGTGGTAGCCAACCCAAGTAGGCGGCTTTCTCGGACTAGATCGGCTATGAGGTAACAGTTGTGGTGAGCATCCTCGCTGGCGCCCCTTGAATGGTGTCGAGATCAAAGGCGGTAAATGATGATCATGTGTGTGTAGCGGTACACCCCTGCAGGGTTAACAAAACTATTCGAATAGCCGCGTCCGCGGTTATGGACTGCTTGGAAAGCTTAGATTGATTATTAGACAACTTGAACTGGATACTTCTAAAACACACCAAGATAAGTGTGAGTGCTATGGCGTGCTTTCTCGTGGGGAAGTCGAGGAAGGCACCATAGTGGTGTAATTGGTTGGAGAAGTAGTGGACTCATGTACGCTTCTTACCTCAAAGTCTGGTACTCGTAGTTCAGGATTAGCCAAGTCAAAGCTGGCACTTCTGCAAGTGAACCCCACTCCCTTTACCTTGATACATGTGCATGAGTAGTATAGCTCCTATGTAAGTCTTGCTGAGTACGACTTTGTACTCACGTTTGCTTAATCTATGTTTTAGATGATGCCACTGACCCCGAAGGTGGCTTCTTCATCGAGCTGGACAACTGAAGACCAACTAGTCTAGTCCCAGTCAGACGACTGGTTCCCTCGTGGAGGGCTTGTGTTTAAATAAGGCTTCTTAAGCCATTTGTTAAACTTGTCTGTACTCAGACATAATTTGCTTCCGTTTGTGTTGTAATGTTGGATCACATGTTTGTGATCTCTGTTTGCACTCTATAAGAGTTATCAATAAAAATGTACACTTTGTAGAGAATTGCAATGGTACCTGCTGTTCATACAAGGCATGTGTGTTGCGTGTATGTTTATAACATGCATTTCTTTGTATGGGTTTTCGAGACCTTAGTTGTGTTCTGGCTGGCGGTCTTTCATACACCAAGTGGCCCTTAGATGTGCGCAGCTTGGGGCATCGCGATGCGATTGTTCGAGACTCTGTCTCGTGCACACTTTGTGGTATGATCGAGCCCGCCCTAGACCCCGACTAAGTGATCGGGCTGGAGTAAGTCTATGTAAGAGTTTTGAGATAGTCGATAGTATGGTTGAGGCGACTTGTCTTTGAATATGGGAGTTCACCACCCATATCATTAGACTTGTGTGCGGACGATGAGGACCCATCTCAGTTGATCATCCGGCCTGGATGGGATGCCCCTCACGTACGATGCTTTCCGAGAACGTTTTGTGCTTGGCCTTGTCTGCTTAGACAAGTGGGTACGGTTCTCGGCTCTCCATATGACTATGTCTTAGCTGGACTTGCATACGCTAACCCCGGGTCCCGACAGACTTGGTATCAGAGCAGGACTGACTGTAGGACTAGTATCCTTGGCCGAAGTTGAGTCTAGCTTGCTATAGTTATATAGTTACTCTGGGTATATAAGGGAATAACGTAAGGCTTCTTTTTTCTCCTTACCCCCTTCGTTCTGAGTTCTGAGTCACCCTCATCTTATTCTACGGGAAGATAGGACTAGGCTCTCCTCTGTCTGATTAGAACATCTCGTTGTTTGCTTCCTTGTAGCCGTAGGAAAGTTGTGACCGATTTGTTAGAGTGGTTATGCTTCTGTTTTATTACATCGTATGTAAGTGCTGTTTCCATGTTTTAAGAAATTGTCTTTTCTTGCAATTACAGCCGTTATGCTGTCCGAGTCATTCCAGGTTTATCTCATAATCTGATGCATTTGCAAACTCCTTCTTTCTGTTTCAGATGGCAGATCTTCCCCCTCGGCAGATTGTTCGTTTGACCAGGTGCCTCGGTGTGCGTGGCCATCCCGCCACGTTGATCGAGATGATGTCCTATGTGGGATATCGATGGTACCCTGAGTACACCGTCGAGGAGCAGTTTCACGACTTCAACCAGACACAGTTCCACTGCATTTTCAGGATCTACCCGCACCACGTTGGAGTCACTCAGCCTATCCACTTTGGACATGGCATTGGCGTTACCGAGAACATGGCTGTGCAGGATGCTGCATACTCATGTATGACCCTGCTGAGAGAGGAGCACACTTTGCTGAGAGAGACCTCTTTCCTCTATATCCCTGCTGCACTTCTAGGAGAAGAGGGATATTACACCGGACTCTACTCAGATCACTCTGCAGAAGATCCAGCACTTCAGATGACTGCTAGGTTTGCTAGTGACAGAGATCATGATGCACGCGCTCTCCGTTTCGAGCTCCACGCCACCCGTGTTCGTTTGAATCGAGCACTGACCCTCTTGGCACCCTTTGTGAGCGTGGGATCAGTTGAGTTTGATGCGATCTACCCAGTGAGGACTCAGATGCCTTCTCGAGTTGCTTGGCCCGAAATTGGAGGCATTTTTCCACGTCGTGGTCCTTTGCTTCCACCCTACGCTGGATCTAGGCCCCATCCTTGCCCAAATGGATATCAGGGTCCACAGGCCTCCGTGTTTTCCGATGGTCACCTCCAGCTACTGGGATATGCGGGTAACTTTTATGAGGACTACTATGGAGATGGAGATGAGTGAGACCGCCTGTGGTCTTACTTAGTGAGGATGTAGTAGTACCTTAGTGTATTGTATGCAAGATGTCTAAGTTCCAGAGGCTTAGATAAATAATGTATAGGAAGTCAGAGTGCCTCTGAAGGATGTATCATCTTCATCACGTTTGTATTAGATTGGTGCTTGTACTAAAACGATGTATGGTTTGTATGACAGCTTGTGAATATATGGCTTGTATGCTTTTATCACCATGTTGTCAAGATGATTACTTCCTTTGCTCTGTAATCCTTCCAGTACTCCAATACCTTGTTTAGACTCTTCAAATCAACTCTGTTTGACTTTGGTTTTTCACCTTCAGGATGTCTCAAGGAACCCGTGGCCAGGTTGGTCGTAACCAAGGTCGTGGGAATGACCAGGAGGAAGGCAACCTTCCACCCCCACCCACGATGGCTCAGGTTCTGATGGAGGTCGAGAGGAACCACCGAGACTCTCACCATCTGTTGGAAGTCATTGCTCGCAACACCACTCAGCAGCGCAATGAGTTGGTGTCCCTGAACGACTTCATTCGACTTCATCCCCCGGTTTTCAGTTACTCCACCGAGCCCCTTGACGCCGATGACTGGCTTCACAGCATCGAGAGGAAGCTCCAAGCAGGCCGTGTTGCAAATGGTGACAAGGTCAGCTATGCCACTTATCACCTTGAAGGTGCAGCTAGCTCTTGGTGGGAGAACTTTCTGAATATGCGCCCCGTTGGACCGCCTGCATCTTGGGAGGAATTCTGCACGTCCTTCCGTGAGCACCACATTCCCAAGGGTCTTATGGACCGCAAGCGTGAGGAGTTCTGCAACCTCACCCAAGGCAGAAGAACCGTTGACGAGTTTAGTCGTGAGTTCAACCGGCTTGCTCGTTATGCTACCGAAGAAGTCTCCACCGACTCCAAGAAGCAAGAGAGGTTCCGTCGTGGCCTCAACACTGGACTTCGTCGTGAGCTCAACCTTCATGACTTTGCCTCATTCCAGGTCCTTGTCAACAAGGCCATCAAGGCCGAGGACATG
The DNA here is from genome assembly GCA_950022295.1 of Bromus sterilis. NCBI lineage: Eukaryota > Viridiplantae > Streptophyta > Magnoliopsida > Poales > Poaceae > Bromus > Bromus sterilis. The sequence goes on along the minus strand of OX465598.1, from coordinate 240,142,703 downwards.
AACACCCCCAACGACTTTCGCAAACACCCTAGAGATGACAGTTCATCCAGTTCTGGCTCCCAGAAGTGCAAGATCTGGATCCCAAACAATATGTTCCGCCAGAACAACCCACCGAGGCCATCCTATGTGGCGCCTCGTCCACCAACCCAGTTCCACCCAGCCCCACCAAACAACCCAGCTCCACGCACTGTTTTCGGAGCCTGTTACAAGTGTGGTCAGGCAGGCCACTACTCTCGCGAGTGTCCCCAGAACCAGACCCAGAATCAGAATGCTCCACCCCGTGCCGGAGGCAACAACAACAATGGTCGTGGCAAGCCACCCCAGAAGGTCTACACCGCCAAAACCGCTCCTCCCGCCACTCGTGGACGTGTGAACCAGATCGCCGCCGAAGAGACTGACGACACCACTGACGTCATTCTTGGTACGCTCCCAGTCAATTATGTTCCTACTTCCGTTCTTTTCGACCCAGGAGCATCTCATTCATTCATGTCGGAAAGTTATGCACTTCGTCATGAGTTATCTTTTGTTGAATTGTCCACCCCAATGATTATTCAAACTCCAGGGTCAAGATGGAAAACTAATAGAGTAAGCCATGGTAATCAAATTGCAATTGAGGGTTTATTATTCCTTGCTTCACTCATAGCCCTCAAGTCTTCAAATATTGATGTCATCCTTGGCATGGATTGGCTATCAAGACAGAATGCCTACCTGGATTGCAAAGGCAAATCCGTGGAACTCACCCACCCTTCAGGCAAAACAGTCAACTATACCTCACCCAGAACAAGAACCCAAGTGCATTCCTTGAATGTACTTCCCCTTCCCGAACTTGAAGATATTCCGGTGGTTCGTGACTTCCCGGATGTCTTTCCTGAAGAGCTGCCGGGCATGCCACCCGACAGATGTGTAGAGTTTATAGTGGATCTTGCGCCAGGAACCACACCAATTTCTAGACGCCCATACAAAATGGCCCCACGTGAGTTAGCTGAGCTTAAAACCCAACTGGAAGCTTTGTTGGAGAAAGGCTTCATCCGCCCTAGCTCATCGCCATGGGGTTGCCCCGTTCTGTTCGTAACGAAGAAAGATGGAACAGAAAGGATGTGCGTAGACTATCGCCCTCTAAATTTAGCGACGATAAAGAACAAGTACCCATTGCCCAGGATCAATGATCTTTATGATCAACTTGCAGGATCCTCTGTCTTCTCCAAGATGGATTTGAGATTAGGTTATCATCAAATAAAAATCCGAAACGAGGACATTCCCAAAACGGCTTTTACTACTCGTTATGGTCTTTACGAGTACACCGTCATGTCCTTTGGTTTAACCAATGCCCCCGCCACTTTCTCACGCATGATGAATTCGATCTTCATCGAGTACTTAGATAAATTTGTTGTGGTTTATCTCGATGACATTCTCATCTACTCGAAGAACGAAGAAGAACATGCCGAACACCTAAGGCTGGTATTGATGAAACTTAGAGAGCATCGCCTGTATGCTAAATTCTCCAAGTGTGAATTCTGGCTACCAGAAGTGACCTACTTAGGCCACGTGATTTCTGAAAAAGGCATTTCTGTGAATCCCAAGAGAGTTCAGGCCGTCCTTGACTGGACTCCACCTGAATCGGTTAAGCAAGTTAGGAGTTTTCTTGGCCTAGCCAGCTATTGTCGTTGCTTCGTCGAGAACTTTTCTAAAGTTGCAAAGCCTCTAACTGAACTCCTCAAGAAAGATAAGAAATTCCTATGGACTCCCAAGTGCGAGGAAAGCTTTCAAGAGCTAAAAAGAAGATTGACTTCTGCACCCGTACTTGCACCTCCAGACACTAAAAAGGATTTCGAAATCTATTGTGACGCATCACGGCAAGGGTTAGGATGCATACTTCTTCAAGATCGACATGTGGTAGCATATGCTTCACGCCAGTTGCGGCCACATGAAGAGAACTATCCTACCCACGATCTTGAACTCGCTGCCGTAGTTCATGCCCTAACAACTTGGAGACATTACCTCCTTGGTAACCGTTGCGAGATTTATTCCGACCACCAAAGCCTCAAATATATTTTCACCCAGCCAGATCTTAATCTCAGGCAAAGACGCTGGATTGAGTTGATAAAAGATTACGATGTAGTAATTTCTTACACCCCAGGCAAAGCCAATGTCATGGCTGATGCACTAAGTCGTAAGTCGTATTGTAACAACCTCATGTTACAACAGTATCAACCACTTCTTCATGAGGAATTTCGCAAGCTCAATCTTGAGATTATTCCTCATGGCTATCTTTCTACCTTGGTGGCGAAACCAACTCTTGAGGATCAAATCATAGTTGCCCAAAGGCGTGCACGAGGTGTCCGCCGGATCAAGGAGAACATTGCTAGCGGAGTTGCTAAATGTTTCTCCACAGATAGCAAGGGAACAGTATTCTTTGAAAATCGTTTGGTAGTACCTAAGAATAGGGAACTAAGGCAACTCATCCTCAAGGAATCCCATGACACACCCCTCTCGATTCATCCCAGTAGCACAAAAATGTACCGAGATCTACGCCAGAGATTTTGGTGGACTAGGATGAAGAGAGACATTGCTCAATTTGTTGCCGAATGTGATGTTTGTCGTCGCATTAAGGCAGAACATCAAAGACCTGCTGGTACACTGCAACCTTTGTCTATTCCCGAGTGGAAATGGGACAAAGTCGGTATGGACTTCATCACCGGCTTTCCAGGAACTCAGAAAGGAAACAATGCCATCTTCGTTGTCATAGATAGGCTTTCCAAAGTTGCTCACTTCCTTCCGGTTCGCGAGTCTATAACTGCTAGCCAGTTAGCGGACTTGTACATCTCTAGAATTGTATCCCTTCATGGTGTTCCTTTGGAAATCAATTCTGATCGCGGTAGCCTTTTCACCTCTAGATTTTGGGGAAGCTTTCAGAATGCTATGGGAACTCATCTCTCCTTTAGTACGGCTTTCCATCCTCAGTCTAGCGGTCAAGTCGAAAGGGTTAACCAAATTCTTGAAGACATGCTCAGAGCTTGTGTTATCTCATTCGGAAAGAATTGGGAGAAGTCTCTTCCATTTGCCGAATTTGCTTATAACAATAGTTTTCAATCTAGTCTGAACATGGCTCCTTTTGAACTCCTATATGGACGACGATGTCGAACACCACTAAACTGGTCAGAAACCGGTGAAAGACAATTCTTTGGACCGGACATGATCAAGGAAGCAGAAGAGCAAGTTCGCATTGTTCGTGATCAATTGAAAGCAGCCCAGTCTCGTCAGAAAATCTACTATGATCGTCATCATAGGCGAGAGAGCTACAATCTAGATGATAAGGCTTACCTTCGGGTTACTCCTCTGAAGGGAACCCAACGTTTCGGTATCAAAGGCAAGTTGGCCCCACGTTACATCGGACCTTTCCGCATTATTGCTAAACGTGGAGAAGTTGCCTACCAACTTGAACTACCTCCGCACCTCTCCCGAGTACACGATGTATTCCATGTGTCCCAACTCAGGCGTTGCTTCAAGGACCCTATCCGCGAAGTCGACCATGAAACGCTTGATCTGCAAGATGACCTTTCTTATCGAGAATACCCCGTTCGTATTCTTGATTCCGCAGAGCGTGTCACTCGTCGTCAGAAGATTAAGTTTCTGAAAGTGCAGTGGTCACACCACTCTGAGAGAGAAGCTACGTGGGAAAGAGAAGACCGTCTCAGTGCCAAGTACCCCACCTTCCTCCCGCAGACTTCTGAATCTCGGGACGAGATTCTTTTGAGTGGGGGCGAGTTGTCAGAACCCTCTGTTAGGTAATGTGCTAGGATCTTTTTCACTTTGCATTCATGAAAGAAATCCTTGAAATCAACTTCAAAATCAAAATGGGAGAAGGAAACCCCCCCAGATGAATTAATTCAAAAGGCCAGATAAAAATCTTTTCCAAAAATTCATGTTAGATTTTTGAAAAGTCTTATAAATGAGTATGATCACATATCAAGTGATGTGGGACCCATCCCATCCTCATAGATTTTTCAAATATTCAAACAGTGCCTTGGAATTAAAGAAATAACCCTATTTGATTTAAGATTCAAATTATTTGAATTTTAATTTTTTTTAAACTTTATAAGTGGCTAGTCTATATTATTATGATGCCACATAAAAAGTTTCAGCATTTTATAAAATGGTTTGATATTTTTTTATCAGAGCCAAAACAAAACTACAGAAAAAGAAAGGAAAGATTAAACAAAGAGAAAAAGAAAGAAGGGCTTACCTTCAAAGAAGCCCGACTAGCTCCCCAGCGGCCCAGCCCACCTCCTCTTCCCTGTCGTCTTCCTCAAGCAGGCCCACTGCTGCGTGCCGGCCATGCCGAGCCCCGCCGCCGTGCCTGGCCACCTCCTGCTTCCCCGTGCCATCTCTCCTTGTCTGGACGCGTCCTGAAGCCGCCCCAGTTCATCCCCCCCCTCCTCATCGTCTTCCCCTTCCTCTCTCGCCTGATTCATCGTCGCCCGAGAAGAATGCCGGAGCGCCGTCGAGCCCCCGCGTAGCCATCGACGCCGAGAAGCCCCCGGAGCTTGTCCATCGTCTTCCTCGTCGTCGTCTTCATCGACCTGCAGAAGAAGGCGAGCCCGGAGCCCTCCTAGCCACCTGAATCGAACTCGAGCCGCCGTCGGACCCGCAAGAACTCTCCGACGAATTCGTCATCATCACGCCGCCGTTCACCTCACCGTCTGCGCTGCTGAGTTCCTGGTGAGCTCACGACCGAAACCCCTCCTTTTCCCCCTTCGATTGCTTCCTCTAGCCGGATCCGCCATGGGAACCCGAGCACCTCGCCGCCATGGTCGTCGCTCTCCTCGCTTTAGTGCCCGTCGTGAAGCCCCAGTACACGCGTTTGACTCCTGCGTGTGCTAGCGTTCGAACGCGCCCCGAATCGACTCAATCCGTGCACTGCAATGACAACTGCGACCTCGCCGCCATTCTATTGCCGCCGGTGTCGTCGCCGTCGTCGCTTCCGACCTCCCCGTGACCCCCTGTTGCTTCCTCTCGACGCGGACGACCTCCAGGAGCACGCCGATGCCCTCCGTTTCCTCTCCCGTGGCCTCTAGCAGTTTCCGGCAAGGGCGCCGCCGTGGCCAGGCCACCGGCGTCAAGCCGCCGGTGGGTTTGCCCTTAACCCCTCGCTAAACACCCCTTGGGTCACTGACCAGTGGGCCCAATGGCTTAATTAAGCCACTGGTTAAATTAACCAGCCGGGTTAATTAACCCAGTCACTGACAGGGTGACCCCACATGTCAGCCCCCCCTGACGCCAGCTTGACGTCAGCCTGGTGCAATAAATCTATTAAATGAATTTCCAAAAAATCAAATTGAATTAAAGAAATTCCAGAAATTCCAGAAAATACCCCAAACTTTGGAAATTCATAGAAAATTCATATTAACTCCAAATTGGACAAATAATATATGAAAAATGATCAGGAGAAAATTATATTTCCAAATATGCAACTTTAAACTATGTTTGAGTTGATTTTAAAATGGGACCAGTAGCATATGTCATTTGGTTTATTTGAAATTAATTCAAATTCAAATCAAATGCTTTTGCAACTTGGACCATGGAATTATGCTACAATTCAACCACACATCAGAGGCATATCATACACATTTGAAGAAGGTTCAAAATGATCAAACAATGTCACATGTAACTTGACTAAGTTTGAATTCAAATTGGAGTTTGAATTTCCAATTCAATTTGCAATATACTCCATTTAAATGGAATTGCTTCACACATCAAAGCATATACATCAAGTTTCAACCTTCCATCATGTGATTGTGCATTGTATTTACTTTGCTACTTTGCTTGTTGTTTGTCGAGTAGAGGTGGAACCGGAGCAGGAGGCTGCCCCCTTCGTTGAAGACCCCGAACCCGAACCTCGTCAGCAAGGCTAGCAAACCCCCATTGATCATGTCGATAAAATCCCACTTCCCTCTCATGTCTCGCTTATGCATTGTTTAGGATAATCACCATGATTCGTTTCTACCGCATTGATGAACCCATTCCTTTGCATGACCTATCATTTTGTCACAGTAGTAAGCAAACCACAATCCTAGCAAATGTAGGAGTTGTTTGATATCATGTGGCCCCTGCAAATGTTATCGCTTATTGCATGCTTAGTATGATACCATGTTGTTACTGTGATGTGAGTCGGAATGGTAGTGATCATGTTGATGTTGGTAGAAAAGTGTTGGTGAATCGACCCTAATACAAGGTGAACGATGAGAGGCTGTGTAGGAGTACACGGTGGGTTGTCTCGTTGAACACCGCCCTAAGTCCGAGTTCTTGTGTGGTGATCCAAGATGAAGAGTACAACCACACATTGGGCTCACTGACCCCTCTCAGCTTACTAACTCATCCCTTTCGATGTCCAGATGTCGCAATAGTTCGGAGTTCTGGTAGGCTTGTGGCCTGGATGCTAAATGAGAGAACGGCTCATCCGAGACCGGCTTATGAAACACGCACACATCACTTGGGTCCACTTCGGTAAACCGGTCGGGCTCACGATAGTGGTAGCCAACCCAAGTAGGCGGCTTTCTCGGACTAGATCGGCTATGAGGTAACAGTTGTGGTGAGCATCCTCGCTGGCACCCCTTGAATGGTGTCGAGATCAAAGGCGGTAAATGATGATAATGTGTGTGTAGCGGTACACCCCTGCAGGGTTAACAAAACTATTCGAATAGCCGCGTCCGCGGTTATGGACTGCTTGGAAAGCTTAGCTTGATTATTAGACAACTTGAACTGGATACTTCTAAAACACACCAAGATAAGTGTGAGTGCTATGGCGTGCTTTCTCGTGGGGAAGTCGAGGAAGGCACCATAGTGGTGTAATTGGTTGGAGAAGTAGTGGACTCGTGTACGCTTCTTACCTCAAAGTCTGGTACTCGTAGTTCAGGATTAGCCAAGTCAAAGCTGGCACTTCTGCAAGTGAACCCCACTCCCTTTACCTTGATACATGTGCATGAGTAGTATAGCTCCTATGTAAGTCTTGCTGAGTACGGCTTTGTACTCACGTTTGCTTAATATATGTTTTAGATGATGCCACTGACCCTGAAGGTGGCTTCTTCATCGAGCTGGACGACTGAAGACCAACTAGTCTAGTCCCAGTCAGACGACTGGTTCCCTCGTGGAGGGCTTGTGTTTAAATAAGGCTTCTTAAGCCATTTGTTAAACTTGTCTGTACTCAGACATAATTTGCTTCCGTTTGTGTTGTAATGTTGGATCACATGTTTGTGATCTCTGTTTGCACTCTATAAGAGTTATCAATAAAAATGTACACTTTGTAGAGAATTGCAATGGTACCTGCTGTTCATACAAGGCATGTGTGCTGCGTGTATGTTTATAACATGCATGTCTTTGTATGGGTTTTCGAGACCTTAGTTGTGTTCTGGCTGGCGGTCTTTCATACACCAAGTGGCCCTTAGATGTGCGCAGCTTGGGGCATTGCGATGCGATTGTTCGAGACTCCGTCTCGTGCACACTTTGTGGTATGATCGAGCCCGCCCTAGACCCCGACTAAGTGATCGGGCTGGAGTAAGTCTATGTAAGAGTTTTGAGATAGTCGATAGTATGGTTGAGGCGACTTGTCTTTGAATATGGGAGTTCACCACCCATATCATTAGACTTGTGTGCGGACGATGAGGACCCATCTCAGTTGATCATCCGGCCTGGATGGGATGCCCCTCACGTACGATGCTTTCTGAGAACGTTCTGTGCTTGGCCTTGTCTGCTTAGACAAGTGGGTACGTTTCTCGGCTCTCCATATGACTATGTCTTAGCTGGACTTGCATACGCTAACCCCGGGTCCCGACAAGAGCACAGAGAGCACAATAATCCAAAAAAGAAACATGCCAATCTGATCTACGAGCTAACGGAAAATCGCGTTGCAAGTAAGGCACTTGAGACAAAAAAATCTGGGACTTAGAAATTTTACAGGGGGTCGAGCTCGGGCTGCACGGATCCATGGCGGGCTGGAGGTGGTCGCCGGCGGCCGTGGCGGCCTGAAGAGGGCATGGGGCAGCTCTGGAAGGCCAGACTTGGCGGAGGAGGCCCGGATCTAGCCGGATCCGGGGCGGATCGGGGCCGGCGGCGTCCATGGCGCCCGGACCACGAGCTCGGCATGGCCATGGCGGCTCGGCCATGGGGGCTCGGCCGACGAGAAGCAGAGGAGGAGGCGCGGTCGGGGAGTACGGTGGCCGGCGTAGGCGTGGCTGCGGCGGCGCGCGACGCCGATGGCTCGCCGGAGACCGGCGGCGACTCCACGGGACGAGGGCGGCGCGGGAGCAGCGCCGGCTCAGCCTAGATCGGGCCCGGGCGGCGGCGACGGCGGCCCCGCGAGCCCGAACGTGGCCCGGCGGCGCGGTGGCGGTTGGCTGCTCCGGTAGGGGCGACGTGGCGCGTTGGGAGCCCTTCGTTTCTAGATCTGACGGATGGGAACGGTTCGGTGGCTAGGGTTTCAGATCTGGGGGCTATTTTTGGGAAGATTTGCGTAATGTGAGGGGGTGGCTGCAATTTTTGCTAGGGGAAATCCTAGAAAGGGGTGGGAGAGTGGTGGTATTTATATAGGGGGTCTGGCTGGCAAGTTTACGCAAAAGCCCTTGGGTTTTCTCCCTCACGTCCGACGCTCCACGTTTCTGACCGTCGGGGGTGCATACGACCTCCGATTCAGACGAAATCTCGAACCACGCGCTCAACGCGGGGAGTTCGTCCATTCTACCTCACTTCAGTAACATACCGAGAACATTTTCTGGTTCCCCATAAAATAACCCATTTAATTATTAAATGGGGTTTTTCGTTCCGATGGCGATGGCTGGTCCGGTGCCGGAAGTGGCGACGGTGCTCGGGTGAAACCGGTGTCGCAAAGGTCGTGTACCGATTGGGAAAAAGATTTAGTCACACATCCGATACGAGAAAGATGGGAGAAATATTCTCCGATTAATAAATCAGCGAAGCAAATACTACAAACAATTCTAGCAATCGACAAAATAATGCAACAAACAAATTTTTTAATTTGGGTGAAAATCCCGAGCTGTTACAATACAACACCTCCAGCAAGGGATCTCATACCGAGATCCTGGACGATCCTGGGGAGAGGGGGAAGAGGAAAGAGAGTCGACAATCTTCAACACCTCCAACAAGGGACTCTGGTCCATGCCGACGTCGAACTTCCGTCGAGAAAACTTTCCGTAGAGAGATGGCAACGTCGAAAAACGAAACCATCGAGAGATCAAGAGGAAGAATGATAGTTCAAAGCGACGATCAAGGAAAGAATTCTCATTGAAATCGTGAGGATACTGGGCAAGAGGACTGAATTCAACACACGACTAAGATTTTTACCCAGAGTCAGAAGAACTAAAGGTAATAGAGGATTTTCCAAACCTTAGATCGGAATCGAGACAATACGCTGCAAGCAAAGCATTGTAACTATTCCGAAACTCCACTCCTCGAGATCCTAAAGTTTGAAGGGGATAAGACGATAATTAAAACACTTACGACACTTGTCCTGACCAGAGCAAGGGTAAGGAGTAAACATATTCCTACTCTCCGATAACTAAATTAGTAACTACAAAATAGTTTTTGTCTAGACTGGACTTCGGCAAGAAAAAGGGATCCTACGGTCAGTAAGGCTCTGATACCAAGTTGTAAGGCCCGATATGCGGTACTGTTTCAGATCTAGATGTTTCCATCCAGATCCAGGGACGAAGCACATACCGGTCCCACCGCGACATATGACAATGCCATATGCCCCGGATTTCCAACATGATATCACAACATTACAGCTACATGGATACAATATCTCATACAATCGGCATACAATTTCCTTAATACAATACATCAGCGGAAGATACATGTCTGAGTACAGACTACAAACATATGCCTAATGGCAAAGGTAAAACACACCATTCCCGTAACCGCACGGGTCCAGGCTCTCCGTCGGGATCCGCCTAACTAGTCGTCATCGAGTCTTCCTGAAGGCGTCCAGAAGAAGGGTCGTCGAGCTCCTCTGAAGTCCAAGATCGTTGCATAACGTGCGTAACAGAGAAAAGAAGGAGGTGAGCTATATCAAAAGTCTTGTAACTAACTTCTCACGGGTAAGATGGGTGTACTGGTGAGGTTACAATCGCACTAGAAATATATGAGTGGCTAACGGTCTATTTTAGAGTAAGATGAGAACCAAGCATTCGATGAGGAATCGCCTCCAACAAGTCTTGCTATCAACTAATTACGCAAGCATAACACCTATCCTATCCTTGTCCTCCTCTTCGCATCCCGACGAAGAAGAAGCAGTCAAGGCACACACACATTGATCAAGTTATTAAGATTGTCTCAATTGTTGTTGTCTACGAACAAGGAGTAGGTCTCAAGTCGTCCATAACCGTGGACACGACTTCTCGAAAAGATTTAACCCTGCAGGGGTGTACCAACTGCCCATTACAAGGCTCTGCACGCACGCCCATCTCTCTCAGTTGCTACCCATCATAGGTAACCATTTTATGATTTAGTTCTGAGAGATCCGAAATGACAAGTCCCTCTAGCTAACAACGAAAAAATCCGGGTGGCCCCCGGGGAGTCGACACCCATCCAAAAGCCGGCCATGCTCTCAGATCAGACTCTTCCATCTGGCCAAGGTCGAGGTAACTGATCCCCTCACATATGGGCAGCCCCCTAGCTCACCAGTGTGGACCAACAGAGAAACCATGTCTCCGCTGGCCCGGGTTATTTTTAAGATTATCTGTTAGGAGCGACCCGACAGACACACACACGGGTTTCAAATGGTAAATCAGCTTGGGCCACCACTAGAAATGTTTGAAGCTAGGTATGTAAGAAAAGGGGACCCCATAAAATTCCACACGCGGTTAGGCACGCTCATCAAGAGACACAATACCCGGAACTCGGGACCTAGGTGACTCGAATGGAACAAAGCGTCGGGGCGGGATAGCCTAGACCTTCCATCCTTCGTCGAATATAGTCAACATTATAATAATCAGATCATCAACAACAATATAATAATGTGATATCCCAAATCAAGTAGTAACAGGAGATAACAGTTGATAACATCCTAGCATGCATACTAAGCAGTGGCTGAGCAGCGAGCAATAGTAACATAGCCGAACAAGGTTTGCTGGGACGTGGAGGACATGGTTGTTTGGGTTTATTTGAGAGGCATGAATATGAAGTGGTAGGATCAAACAATCGATCTATCCTACACCTAGGCGCGAGTGAGCTAAAAGTTATAAGCATGATATATGCTCCCCATTACCTGATGGGAAGACGAAACCGAAGGTGTAGTCGACCGCAAGCTCGCAACCTCTCCGAGAGGTACCCGCGGAAGCACACAAGAAGTAAACACTGGAAAGACAATCAACGGAGATACAACTATTACTACGAAGCAATCACGAGCAAGAATCAACAAGAAGGTAACTCGAGACAACGCACTACGACATCACATATCTCGTTGAGAGCGGTTACTAGAAGGTTAAGTGGAGTACTCGTCACACACGACGATATCGCACATTTAGAAAGGTTCAAGTTGTTTAGCTACACAACATGAGCAAAGGTTGTTAACATGGCATCTCACTCATGCATGACATATCACACAAACATGACAAGAGGTGAAGCATAAGATAAACTATCTATGCTAGTCAATTTAAGTGAGGCACAACCTAAACATGGCATGCCACTAAGTGCCCCACGGTGATTAAAGAATTTGGTACTGTTCTGCCCTAAACCATATTTTAGGTTGGTTAACAACAGTAAACAATAGCATCAACACAAAGTAGATGAAATTCTAATCAAGTTACATATAAAGAACACTCCAAACGGAGTTACGGTTAAAAAAATACAAGCAATACAAGTTACGGGCACAATCTGCCAACATCAGGTAGCACACTTTAGAGCAACAAATAAACAAGCAAATGTTGCAAACATGGACAAAAATGATATGCCACTAAATTAGACATGGAAAGCAAGGCATGGCAAAAGGAATCATGAAAATAGGCATCATGGTTCACTAATTATAAGCAACACAAAAAGCTATAAAACATTACTGGTCAAGGACTTACTGAAAATCAGGAAAACATGGCAGTAACTGTTATTTTCATGCTGTATAAACAGGAAAAAATCTATATGAAAATCTGCAACACATGACATAGAAATATGTGGGCATGAAGTAGACATGATGGTGATCAGGTACAAATAAGAATCAAGGTCATAGGCATCACAGATCAAAAGATATTAAGCGTGCAACATGGCTTAGGAAAGTTATAGACTTGGTGAAAAACAGAGGTGGCTGTCAAGAACAGCAGGATAGCAACTTGGAGCTGAAATATAACTATGACCAGGAATGTAAACATGACAATGCAATACATAAAATGGAAGTAGACATGGCATACATCAAAATGACATATTGCAATGCTCAATAGGATGCACGGTTAAAAAACTATAGGGTAGCAAAGTTTGCATCTTACATTAACAGTAGCACACTAACAACAGGGTAGCTACTTTGGGTGAAGATTCAATCAACATGAAGCAAGCAAACATTAAAAGGGGATGCATATAACTAAAGTAGAAATAATTCTTAACAGTATGCAACAAGAATCACTCAATTCTGATGAACGGTTGCGACGCAACCGTCACCCGAAGTTGACACAAAATAACAGTTTCAACAATTTAGCAGCAATTAACGATCTAGTGCCCACTTCAACAGAAGATTTATACATTCCAATCAATCCAAACATGATAAATATTTATACTACCATCTAGAGCACAGAGAGCACAATAATCAAAAAAAAAGAAACATGCCAATCCGATCTACGAGCTAACGGGAAATCGCGTTGCAAGTAAGGCACTTGAGAGAAAAAAAATCTGGGACTTAGAAATTTTACAGGGGGTCGAGCTCGGGCTGCACGGACCCATGGAGGGTTGGATGTGGTCTCCGGTGGTCGTGGCGGCCTGGAGAGCTCATGGGGCGGCTCGGGAAGGCCAGACTTGGCGAAGGAGGGCCGCACCTTGCCGGATCCGGGGCGGATCGGGGCCGGCGGCGTCCATGGCGCCGGGCCACGAGCTCCGAGCTCGAGCTCGCCATGGCCATGGTGGCTCGGCCATGGGGGCTCGGCCGATGAGCAGAAGAGGAGGAGGCGCGGTAGGGGAGGACGGTGGCCGACGCGGGCGCAGCTGCGGCGGTGGGCGGCGCCGATGGCTCGCCGGAGGCCGGCGACGACTCCACAGGACGAGGGCGGCGCGGGAGCAGCGGCGGCTCAACCCAGATCAGGCCCGGGCGGCGGCGACAACGGGCCCGCGGGGCCCGGCGGTGCGGTGGAAGTTGGCTGCTCCGGTGGGGGCGACATGGCGCGTTGGGAGCCCTCCGTTTCCAGATCTGACGGCTGGGAACAGTTCGGTGGCTAGGGTTTTGGATCTGGGGGCTATTTTTGGGCAGATTTGGGTAATGTGAGGGGGGTGACTACAATTTTTGCTAGGGGAAACCCTAGAAAGGGGTGGGAGAATGGTGGTCTTTATATAGGGGGGTCTAGCTGGCAAGTTTACGCAAAATCCCTCAGGTTTTCTCCCACACGTCCGACGCTCCACGTTTCTGACCGCCGAGGGTGCATACGACCTCCGATTCGAACGAAATCTCGAACCACGCGCTCAGCGCGGGGAGCCCGTCCATTCTACCTCACTTCGGTAACGTTCCGGGGACATTTTCTGGTGCACCATAAAATAACCCATTTAATTATTAAATGGGGTTTTTCGTTCCGATGGCGATGGTTGGACCGGTGCCGGAAGTGGCGACGGTGCTCGGGTGAACCCGGTGTCGCAAAGGTCATGTATCGTTTGGGAAAAAGGTTTAGTCACGCATCCGATACGAGAAAGAGGAGAGAAATATTCACCGATTAATAAATCAGTGAAGCAAATACTACAAACAATTCTAGCAATCGACAAAATAATGCAACAAACAAATTTTTTAATTTGGGTGAAAATCTCGGGCTGTTACAAGCAGATTTTTGCCTCTCCCACGGCGGTACACGGCATGCTCGGAGGGAATACGCTCGAAGCCGAGAGCGTGCAGGCTGGGGTCCAGCTTGGCGTTCCACGCCCTTGGAGCTTGGCGCAACCCATCGAGAGCTTTATGCAGCTTTGAGCACCTTGTGCTCCTCGCCGTCGACGACGAAGCCCGGGGTTGCTGCACGTACACCTCCTCGATCAGATCCCCGTTGAGGAAGGAGATCTTGACGTTCATGTGATGGACGGGCCACCCGTGGTGCGCGGCAAGAGGGATCACGACACACACTGTCTCCATCCGCGCGACAGGGGCGAACACCTCCTCGTAGTCCACCCCCTGCCGTTGCACGTACCCTTTTGCGACTAGGCGTGCCTTGCGCTTCACCACCGCGCGCGTCGGCATCCCGTTTGAGTTTGTAAACCCATTTGAGACCGATGGCACGGTGACCCGGCGGCAGCTCGCAGAGCTGCCCAGTCTTGTTCTCGTTTATGCTGGACATCTCCTCGAGCATGGTGATACGGTGAGGAAGATAGTTCTCTCACTTCTCGTTGGTTACCCCAAGTGGAAGGTGAGATGTAGTGTAGCAGCAGATTTCCCCTATGTGGAGGATAGGGTTTGTCTACCGTAGGACTCGCAGAGATACAAGAAGGTGGTAAAGTGAACAGTGGCGTCGAGGTTGCTAACTTCACCTGGCCCTGCACACACAGCAAATAACTTTGCTCCCAACGAGTACAGAGGAGTTGTCAATTCCTCCGGCCTTGCTATTTACAAAGGATCAACGCAAGAGATAATAATAGTGGCAACTGAAAGTAAAGACTGAAAGTAAATTGAAGATGTAAACAATGGTGGAAATATGGACCGGGGTCCCATGACGTTCACTAGTGATATCTCTCTACCAAAAGACGATAAAAGTGCTAGCGAGGTAAACAAATCACAGCTAGGCAATTGACAGAATTATAAACGCACCGCAATGCTAACTATGCTACAAAAGAATGGAAGAGGCAAGCAATGGGAAGTACGCGAAGGTAAGTGGACCGAAATCCATCTGCATCTAATACGAATCATCCACCTTGAGATATATATCCAGAACATCTTGTTGGTATTAAGTTGTGAAACCCACCCAAAGTGTAAACACAAAGCAACAGACAGCATTAAAAGAACAATGCGTAAAGTAAAGAATCCTTGCACCCGCAAGTACAAGCATCGTTGTTTTATCCCTGGTGGCAACATCACATCCCCTAGTCTCATGTTTCTGTCACTCAAGCTAGATATCAGGGGGCTGAACCCACAATCAAGCATAACGCTTCCCCTTGGAGTTGCAACAAATCACTTGGCCATAGTAAAATACGGCAACGGAGAACATGCAAGAATTTACTAAAGAACTCAAATATAAAAGAGAACCAAATATATTACTCATCAAAATCTGAACATAACCTCATAATCCACCATATCCCAGCAAACTCAGCATAGCAACACGGAAAATTACCAAGGTGATCGATCATGTGAGGCAGCTCACGAGGTCTCGAAAGTGGAAGCACAAAGAGGGGAGGAGAACATCACATAGCTACTGGTCCTGGGGCCCTGGTGGGTCCGCCCACTTCCATCTTTGGTTATTCGAGAAGCTTCCGGGTCACTGATTTTTTATATAATTTTTCCAGGATTTATTTGGCACTTTTAATGGCCAGAAAACCTGGAATACAAAAACAGGAACTGGCAACTGGGTGCACTGAGTTAATAGGTTAGTCCAAATATGATAAAAAAGTGTATGAAAGTTCAAGCAAAACACGGCAAAGTCACACAAATCATGCATGGAGCAAGCAGAAATTATAGATACGTTTGGGACGTATCAACATCCCCAAGCTTAATTCCTGCTCGTCCTCGAGTAGGGAAATGATAACAAGCATAATTTCTGTGGCGACATGCCACACAACCATATAAGGACTTTTAAGTAAAGCAATCAAAGCATGCAATTCAATTCAAGTCTTAACAAGCAAGAGTCTATATTAGCATTGACACAAGTAACAAAAGAACAAAGGGTGCAAGAGCTCTCGCTGTCCATGACTCAATGTCTCCAAATGGTGTTTGCGTGCAAGAAGGGGGATATGGGAATACGAGATAAAAAAATTAGTTCTTGAGAACTACTATCTACTAAAGTTTCACACTTAGTCTCCCTTGGATTCTTATCTTGACTCGTCCGCAGACCACTAGCCAGGTACAAGTCAAACTGATCCACTCCCTTTCAATATTTTGAGCACTCATGCTATGGATGAGCGTGAGCAGGAAAGTTGACACCTAAAAGGCGAAACAGTAAGAAGGTGGAGGAGGAAGACAAAAAAGGTGTGAAAGGCTCACATCAATGAGGACAACCATAGGCGAGAGAAGGCCATATGATAGATATGATGTGAGGAGTAGGGATTGCCATGCAACGTATGCACATGTGAGCTAAAATCTCTCCAAGGGAACTAGTGGGGGTGCATCCAACTTGCTTGCTCAAGAAGACCTAGAGCTCATTTGAAGAGGCTCATCATTGGAATATACAAGCCAATTTCTATAGTGTGAAGGGTCCCCACATAGCTATATGCATGTATGATGATCTCTATGGAGTACAGGGGATAGAAGATGAAGTACTAGTGTGGATCTCTCAAAAGGAATAGTAGTGTGCCCCCTTCTCTCTTTTTATTTTCCTTTTCTCTTTTTTCTATTTTTTGTATTTTTTTGGTGGCCTCAATGGATCTTTCTATTTCTCTCATTTGTCCTCTTTGGGATCTTTTGATTTTGTCCTCTTTGGGATCTTTTCGTCACTTTAAGGGCAACACTCTATATTTTACAAGAATACAGGAGATCTTTCACACTTTACAAGGGTACTCACATAAAGAAAATGTAACTATCATGATGCAAATGTATGCCTCTGCCAGGGTAGCAGGATATGCAATGATACTAGTGTGTCATGTAGCAATGATTAGGGCAAGGCCCAACTAGCATGCGGCTCATCGATCAAGCAAGTAGCATGTATGACATGAAGATCAAGTCATGAAAAGGTGGATGTTGCATGGCAATATATCTCGGAAAGGCTATGGAAATGCCTTGATAGGTAGGTATGGTGGCTGTTTTGGCGAAGGATATAAGGAGGTTTATGATGACAGAGCGTATCATGCCAAGGGTTTGGATGTACCGGCGAAGGTGGACGCCAACTCTTGGAGTGAGAAGAAGGCAATGCACGACACAGGAGGGGCTAGCAAAATATGGGAAGGTAGAAGTGTCAACTTTCGAATACTCACATTAGTCCGAAGAACTCATGCACTTATTATCGGTAACTCTAAATCTAATCAGGAGGTTCACAAAGAGACAAGTACCCCGAGGAGGAGTGTATGGGGGTTTGGTTATCCTTCCACATCCTTGACTCATGGTACGTGAGTGTACTCTAGTATTCGAACCCTCCAGAGGTTAGTGATCCATCTAGTAGCTAGATTTCTCAACGGGGGTTTTGGTTTTCGAAAATCACACGGATTGCCCAAAATACGACATCTATCACTAATAGGCTAAAGCTCTTGACACCATAAGTTCAAACGTTACTCTAATCAATACCTCAAAACTATTGCAAGTTACTACTACAAAGAGAATAGAAACTTCAACTACCAACTCTCTAGTCAAGACACAAAGCTGAGTGCAATAGGAAAACTCTCTAAACAAGATAAACATGCAACCTATAGAAAATTCAACCTAAGACAAAAGAAAAGCTCTAGAATAAAACTAAAGCACTTCAACTAAATAGGGCAGCAACTAAGAAAACAAAAGAACAACTCACAGCTAAGAAAATAAGCATGCAAATCCTATGAGGAGTTCTAATTCAAGCGGAGTGTGTTTCTCTCCCACACAAAAGAAAGCTGGGGTCCAACTTGTTATGAACAGAAACAAAGCAAAAACAAACCTAAGAAAAGTAAAGAGCGAGACGTTCCAAGCATAACACATAACGCATGAAGTGATAAAAATATAGTGCAATGAGGGACAAACTGATAATTGTTGATGAAGAAGGGGATGCATGGGGGCATCCCCAAGATTAGACGTTTGATTCTCCTTGAATATTTGTTGGGGATGCATGGGGGCATCCCCAAGCTTGAGCGCTTGACACTCCAGGATCTTCTTTCATCATCTTCCATCGCACACTTGAAAACTCCCTTCATACACAACTCAAAATAAGCTGATTAGAGAGGTTAGTAACCTATTAAAATAATTTTTCCCTTGCTGGAAATAAATATTTTCTTGAAGAGCTACTGTTTCTCAATATTTCCAAAAAGTTTTCGCAAAGAAAAAGAAAGCTTAAGGTTTGCAAAAGTAAGGAGAGACAAAACGTGGCAGAATCTGTGAAAAACAGAACAGCATGCAGTAAATAATTTTTTTAGGGATACTTCTGCAACTCAAATCAAAAAACTCAGAACATACGAAAGTTCCGTGATTGTATAGAGCATGCTGTGTAAAAAGGTCAGCTCAAAAAGATGAACTCGTAATTTTATATGATTTTTCCCGTCACGAGGACAGAATCTGTTTTCTGGACAGCATGTCAACTTTCACTTCCCTTGTCATATGAGGCAATACTTGGCACAAAGCTTGAAAAATAAAGATACAATGATGTTTCTACAGTAGTAAAAATCATCAAGACCACTAAAAATATAAGTAAAAACATCTTGGGTTGCCTCCCAACAAGCGCTTTCTTTTACGCCTTTAAGCTAGGCATAAGGATTATAGAAGATGCTCTCATAAGAGTTAGCATTTGATGAAAAAAGAGAGCATCAAGAAGCAAAAGTGAAACATATTTAAGCATTACCCACTTCCTATGCATAGGCATCTTGTAAGAAAATAAATCAAATAAGAACAAAGAAACCAGCATAGGAAGGTGGAACAAGAGCAACTTTAAAACTTTCAACATAAAGAGAGGAGTTTTAGTAATATGGAAATTTCTACAACCAAACTTCCCTCTCTCCAAATAATTTTCAGTAGTATCATGAAAAACATCAAGAATATAACTTCACATAAATCACGTTGTTCATGACCTACAAGCACACGTGTATAGTTTTCAACACGGTTTTTAGGAACATAAGATAAATGCAACCCATCACATTGAGCTTTGATAAGAGGAAAATTCTCCGGAGTTGGAGATTTCAAAAGGATAATAGGGAAATCAAGTGTGGGTGCAATAGTAACAATTTCATGCTTGACGTAAGGAACTATAGCAAGTTCATCTTCGCAAGCATAATCCATATTGACATCATGGCCATCAACAAAGCAAGTATCAAATTCTTCAGAAAGGGATGTATCAAGTGAGTCCTCGGAATCATGGGATTGCTCATCAAAGTAATCATTAGCCTCTTCAAGGGAAGAAAACATTTTATTTTTAAAATCCTCAATATAAGTATTGGAAGTATAATTCTCGAAGCAATAAGCAAGAACTGCAAAGTTTTCAGACTGGTGAATAGTATCGTGATACTTTTCAATCAAAGAAGCAATCTCATAAGCACCTTTAAAAGAAACAAACTCTTCAATATTTTCAACATCAAAGTAATCATAAACACCTTTAGCATAAGAAGATAAGATCTCATTT
This sequence comes from Bromus sterilis, assembly GCA_950022295.1. Classification (NCBI taxonomy): domain Eukaryota; kingdom Viridiplantae; phylum Streptophyta; class Magnoliopsida; order Poales; family Poaceae; genus Bromus; species Bromus sterilis. The sequence goes on along the minus strand of OX465598.1, from coordinate 240,123,090 downwards.
TCATTAAACTCACATTGGAAAGTAAGGTGTTTATGATCTATATTAGAACATCAAGTAAAATCATAAATGTGGCACAAAAGTTTAGCATGGCAATAAGAAACATGTATTTGATCCCATAAGTGTTTCCCTTTCTGAGATAGGCGGTGCCGCGTATAATGAGAATTCCAATCCAATGATTTTCCCTCAACCAAGTCAGTTGGGTTTTCAGCGCGAGCACAAATCGATCAAAGATGATCCAAGTGAAACAGGTCAAACATGTCCATCCTACCATATTTGGGTGGCTCCACACCCATTGTAAAGATAGAATCAGTAGGCAGACGAAGGCAAAGATAAAAGGTAGCAACTATTTTTTTGGTTTTTCATAAAGACACAAAAGAAAAAGCAAAAACTGGAAAGTAAACTAACAAGACTAAAAAGAAAAGGTAAAAGATAGTGTGCAACTCCCCTATCTTGTAGACTGGAGTCCCCGGCAACGGCGCCAGAAATTGCTTGATACGGTGAGGAAGATAGTTCTCTCACTTCTCATTGGTTACCCCAAGTGGAAGGTGAGATGTAGCGTAGCAGCAGATTTCCCCTATGAGGAGGATAGGGTTTGTCTCCCGTAGGACTCGCAGAGATACAAGAAGGTGGTAAAGTGAACAGTGGCGCCGAGGTTGCTAACTTCACTTGGACCTGCACACACAGCAAATAACTTTGCTCCCAACGAGTACAAAGGAGTTGTCAATTCCTCCGGCCTTGCTGTTTACAAAGGATCAACGCAAGAGATAATAATAGTGGCAATTGAAAGTAAAGACTGAAAGTAAATTGAAGATGTAAACAATGGTGGAAATATGGACCGGGGTCCCATGATGTTCACTAGTGATGTCTCTCTCCCAAAAGACGATAAAAGTGCTAGCGAGGTAAAAAAATCACAGCTGGGCAGTTGACAGAATTATAAACGCACCGCAATGCTAACTATGCTACAAAAGAAAGGAAGAGGCTCAAAAGCAATGGGAAGTACGCCAAGGTAATTAGACCGAAATCCATCTGCATCTACTACGAATCATCCACCTTGAGATATCTATCCAGAACATCTCGCCGATATTAAGTTGTGAATCCCACCCAAAGTGTAAACTCAAAGCAACAGACAACTGCATTAAAAGAACTATGCGTAAAGTAAAGAATCCTTGCACCCGCAAGTACAAGCACCAATGTTTTATCACTGGTGGCAACATCACATCCCCTAGTCTCATGTTTCTGTCACTCAAGCTAGACATCAGGGGGCTGAACCCACAATCAAGCATAACGCTCCCTCTTGTAGTTGCAACAAATCACTTGGCCAAAGTAAAATACGGCAACGGAGAACATGCAAGAATTTACTAAAGAACACAAATATAAAAGAGAACCAAATATATTACTCATCACAATCTGAACATAATCTCATAATCCATCAGATCCCAGCAAACTCAGCATAGCAACACAGGAAATTACAAAGGTTCCTCGATCATGTGAAGCAGCTCACGAGGTCTCGAAAGTGGAAGCACAAAGAGGGGAGGATAACATCACATAGCTACTGGTCATGGACCCATGTTCCAAGGGGGACTACTCACAAGACATACAGGAGGCGTCCATGGTGATGGATGGTCTCCCGGAAGGGATTCCTCCTTCCGGCAGGGTGCCGGAGCAGCTTCTCCTGGCAGCCCCGATATTGAAACGGCGGCGGCGGCGGTATAGAGAGGAGAACGGGAATAGCAGATCGATCTTAGGGTTTTCCGTCACGGGGGCTAAATATAGGCCAAAGGGGCACCGAGAGGGGCCACAGGGCAGCCTGGAGGCCTCCTGGCGCGGCCTAGGGTGGGGCCGCTAGGGACCCTCCTGGGGCCCTGGTGGGTCCACCCCTTCCATCTTTGGTTATTCGGGAAGCCTCTGGGTCGCTGATTTTTTATATAATTTTTCCGGGATTTATTTGGCACTTTTAATGGACGGAAAACCTGAAATACAAAACAGCAGAAAACAGGAACTGACAACTGGGTGCGCTGAGTTAATAGGTTAGTCCAAATATGATAAAAAGTGTATGAAAGTTCAAGAAAAATATGGCATAGTCACACAAATCATGCATGGAGCAAGCAGAAATTATAGATACGTTTGGGACGTATCACATGGCGATGCGCCAGCCATGCTCATTCTCAGCCTCGCCAAACGTCGCAGGTTCCTCGGCGAACGACGGCGCCTCTTCCTCCCCGAACAACACGTAGTCGTCGAGCAGAGTGTTGGTCTACACAATGTCGTCCTTAGCGCGGGTGCGCATGGGATGGCCATTAGCCGCCGTGGCGGTGTCTTGCTCTGGCTCGGATGCATTGCCGGTCGCCCCATCATCAGTGGGCGGAGTGCGTGAACGCGGTGTCATAGTGGGAGCTCGTGGCGAGCGCGCGCCGCCCGCCTTAACGGGCGTTCCCGGGCTGCGGGGCACGCTGCTTCCTACTGGTGGCGAGTCGTGGCGTACATGCTCCAAAATCACTTGCAAGGTTGAAGTGGAGCACGTAGAGCCACCCAGGGCTCCGTTGCATGCGTGCGAGCAGGCGTCCATCAGGGTCACGGAGACGCAGCAGTCTGTGACAGATGTGGGTGTCGTACCCAACCTCATCCATTTGGCCCAAGCTGATGGTGTTGCTGCACAAACAGGGCATGTAATACACTTCTGGGAGTGCTAGATGCTCACCATTCTTGCAAGTGAAGAGGACGATGCCCCGGCCTTCGATCTCCACGTACGTATCGTCGCCGAGTTAAACAGAACCGCGGACATTGGTGTTGAGCTCGGAGAAGATGTCCAAGCGGCCGCACATGTGGCTACTAGCGCCCGTGTCTAGAAATCATGATGTGCCGCAGTGGCCGCTCTGGTTTGTCGCCTTCACCTTGGAGCTTTCCTCCTTGAGCAAGATGTGCTCGACAAGGCCGGTGCTCTCGTTCATGTCAGTGAACGCGCAGAGGCTAGCTACAAGTAGCGCCTCCTCCTCCTAATCAACTTGGGCAAGGTTCACCTGCCCTTTCCGCTCGCGGCGTGGCTCTGGACAGTCCCTAGAGAAGTGTCCCATGAAGTTGCGGTTGTAACACTTTACCTTTCTCATGTCGCACTGACTGTCCTTGTCGTTGCGCGCTCCATGCCCATCGCCGCCATCGCGCGCTCCACGGCCATCGCCGATGTGGTTGTCGTTGCCGCGATTTTTGTTGCCGGCACGTTACGGTGGGGGCTTTCCCCGGTGGCGATTGTTGGTGTTGACGCCGCCGGAACCTTTCCCACACTCGCGTTGACGCCGTCTCGCTTCCCACTCCTCCTCCGTGAGGAGCAGGCGACCGCCGGTGTCCTGAGACTCGGTGATGGCACTACGCTCTTCGGCATAGTGAAGGCGCCCCATGAGATCCTCCACGACGATGGTGCGCAGGTCGAGCAAGGTCTCGATGGACACGGCTATCTGTGTGTAGCGCGGCGGGACGACACGCAGAAATTTCTGCACCACCCTCAACTCCTCCAGGTTGTCGCCCAGGGTGCGCAGGTTATTGACGAGGTTCATGATCCTCATCCCAAAGTCCTCGAGCGTCTCGCCGTCGCGAAACCTGATCTGCTCGAAGTCGGCGCGTAGGCGTTGTGCGGTGGCCTCGCGGACTCATTCGACGCCCATGCGCATCGTCTTGATCGTGTCCCAAGCCTCCTTGGACGTCTTCTTCATCACAAGCGTGCCCACCATCTCTGGCGGCACTTCCTTTAAGATTGCAGCGTGCGCAACCTTGTCATGAGCCATGCTAGATGGATTTCCCTCCACCGTGTCCCACAAGAAACGAGCTTCCATGTTGACCTGCATCACCATGGCCTATTCGATGTAGTTCGTCGCTGATACGTCCCAAACGTATCTATAATTTCTGCTTGATCCATGCATGATTTGTGTGACTTTGCCATGTTTTGCTTGAACTTTCATACACTTTTGATCATATTTGGACTAACCTATTAACTCAGTGCACCCAGTTGCCCATTCCTGTTTTCTGCTGTTTTTATATTTCAGGTTTTTCGGCCATTAAAAGTGCCAAATAAATTCCGTAAAAATTATATAAAAAATCTTCGTCCCGGAATCTTTTCGAAGAACCAAGGATGGAAGGGAGTGGACCCACCAGGGCACCAGGAGGGTCCCTGGCGCGGCCCCCCTAGGGCGCGCCGGGCACCCTCCTGGCTGCCCTGTGGCCCCCCTCGGTGCCCCCCTTGGCCTATATTTAGTGCCCGCGGAGGAAACCCCTAATATCGATCTGCTATTCCCGTTCTCCTCTCTATACCGCCGCCTCCGCCGTTTCAAGATCGGGGCTGCCAGGAGAAGCTGCCCCGGCACCCTGCCGGAAGGAGGAACCCCCTCCGGGAGACCATCCATTGCCATGGACGCCTCCCGGATGTGTTGTGAGTAGTCCCCCTGGGACCATGGGTCCATGACCAGTATCTATGTGATGTTCTCCTCCCCTCTTTGTGCTTCCACTTTCGAGACCTCGTGGGCTACCTCACATGATCGAGGAACCTTTGTAATTTTTTGTGTTGCTATGCTGAGTTTGCTGGGATCTGATGGATTATGAGACTATGTTCAGATTGTGATGAGTAATATATTCGGTTCTCTTTTATATTTGTGTTCTTGAGTTAATTCTTGCATGTTCTCCGTTGCCGTATTTTACTTTGGCCAAGTGATTTGTTGCAACTCCAAGAGGGAGTGTTATGCTTGATTGTGGGTTCAGCCCCTTGATGTCTAGCTTGAGTGACAGGAACATGAGACTAGGGGATGTGTTGTTGCCATCAGGGATAAAACAACGGTGCTTGTACCTGCGGGTACAAGGATTGTTTACTTTACGCAAAGTTCTTTTAATGCAGTTGTCTGTTTCTTTGAGTTTACACTTTGGGTGGGATTCACAACTTAATACCAGCGAGATGTTCTGGATAGATATCTCAAGGTGGATGATTCGTAGTAGATGCAAATGGATTTCGGTCTACTTACCTTGCTGTACTGCCCATTGCTTTTGAGCCTCTTCCTTTCTTTTGTAGCATAGTTAGCATTGTGGTGCGTTTATAATCCTGTCAATTGCCAAGTTGTGATTTGTTTACCTCGCTAGCACTTTTATCGTCTTTTGGGAGAGAGACATCACTAGTGAACGTCATGGGACCCCGGTCCATATTTCCACCATTGTTTACACCCCTCAATTTACTTTCAGTTCTTACTTTCAGTTGCACTTTTATCTCTTGCGTTGATCGTTTGTAAACAGCAAGGCCGGAGGAATTGACAACTCCTCTGAACTCGTTGGGAGCAAAGTTATTTGCTGTGTGTGCAGGTCCAGGTGAAGTAAGCAATCTTGAGATTGTGAGTGGCGCCATTGTTCACTTTACCACCTTCTTGTATCTCTTGGATTCCTACTAGAGACAATCTAAACCTTAGCATCTTCGCTAAGGGTAATTTGCTGCTACGCTACATCTCACATTCCACTTTGGGTAACCAACGAGAAGTGAGAGAACTATCTTCCTCACCGTATCAGTCGCGGTGAGCGACGGCCAGGCGACGGTGCCCGACATAATGTACCGATATTGCACGCGCTCGTGGATGACGACCTCCTTGCCGTGCCGCCGCACACGACTCCGCCCGCAGATCTGTTGCCGCTCCCGTAGCGGTGTGTGCGAGCGCGCCGCCGTCGTCCCATGCGCCATCGGCGTGCTGCCCGGCGATCGTGAGCCGCCCGAGCCCGCTATGGTCCCTCTCAGACGCGAGGCTCTGGTACCAGCTGTTGGAAACGAGAGCTCGAGCTGCTAAGGACGCTAGGAAGAAGATGAACCAGATGCAAGTGATTTTGGTGCCGTATAAAACTGCCCGGCTTTTCTTCCTTTTATCTCTCCTTATTCCGTTGCAAAGGGAAAACGTGGCTGGTAGGAATCTTACCTATGCGCCATGATCCGGTTCCTTCATGCCATCCCACGAAGCCTTGATCGTGTCTATCCACGATGCACAAAAATAGGAAAGAGCCTGGTCATCAAGCCCATACAGATGCATGCACGGCTTGCACAAGTTCTAGCTCGTGGCTAACTAACTAACTAACAGAAAAAAAATACTAATACTACGTGACAGCGAGATTAGACTTGCAACATCTTATGTTATCTATTCCTTTTGTTTTTAAATAATATATTTTTAAAGTTTCAGGGGAAAAGAACTCCCCCGTCCCCCGCGTCGCCCCCATCTGGCGACACGGGGGAAACCCTACCCGTCGCCGCCACCGCCGCTAGAGCCGTCCTCCATCCCTCCCCGCTTCGTCGTCGCCGGAGGGCTCGCCGGCAAAGCCGTGCCGAACCCAAGGGTGGTGGCGGCGGGGGCAGATTCGTGCGCCCAGCAGCCCCCATCCTCCCTCCCCCCGCCTCCCTGAGACCGGCTATTCCGACAATTCCCGGCCTTTGCGGCTCCCCCGACGGCCGGGCGCGCCCCCGGTGGCCGCGGATCCTCCAACAGCTGACTTCGGTGGTGCGGCTCCTCCCTTCACCCTCGCGTGAGCACTTCTCCCCCCCGACCCGGCGCGATCTGGTGGTGCCCTCAGTCGACTGCGTCTCTCCTTTCGGCGGTCGGGCGCGCTCCACCGGGATCGCGACTCCACCTCACGACTACGACATCGGATGCGGAGACCACCACACCCACCCCCTCTCCCTGGCAGCAGAAACACCGACCCGAAAACCATGGACGTGCGCTTCCCCTCCCGCGCCCTTCGCCGTTAGAGGTGGCTTGGGACCCGGCGTGCCCTTGGAGACGTGCTCCTTCTTCCGGCTCCTTCGACTCGTCGGCCTCGGCGCCTCCGCATCCACACCCTGTTGGTGCCTCTGGTGGTTGTCCATCCTGGAACGCCTTCGATTCCGACACACTCCAGGAGCTGCGCCCCTTTCCGGCTCCTTGGAGTAGTTGGCGTCCTTGTTTCTCCGGTCTCGGTGACCTGGAGCTGCGCTACTCTCCGGATCCAGGCTCACACGGGTTTTTGGTCACCGTCTCACCTTCCGCCAAGCCGCCTATCCCGAAGCCTCGTCTGTCTGTCCACTGGCCGCCCCTTTGCTCGCGCTTTCGGCAGCGTCTGATGCCTCTTGGCGACAGGTGTGGCTTCGCTTTCTGTGGTCATGCTCACAGCCCATACTTGACTTCCGCTTCTCTGATTCGTGCTCAGATGGCTTGGGATTGCTCAGACTATGGCCAGGGAGAAATCCCTGCATATTTTGTTGGCAGCGACGACATCTGCGGATGTCGTCCCCTTCCTGGAGGCATTGTCATGGTCGTTGTCTGTGCCCCTCTTCAAGCTGCAGGGGAAATCCTAGGTCCGGCTTTCTGGATCAGACAACGACGACGTCTCGGTATCGTTCTCCTTCATTTTAGCGTTGTCTTGTTTGCTTGCGGTGTCCTCGACTCGGGTTCTAAAGATATTGGTTGTCTTGTTGTTGGTCTGAGCTAATTCTCAGGATAGCAAGTCTAGCTGTGTTTTTCTCTTTTTCGGGCCGAACATCCCATGTCTCTCTGCTCCGGAAATCATGTTCACGTCTGTCGCATTTGTGTCATGTGTTGACCCTTCTGTACTCACTCTATCTCTACCTATCAACGCAACCTTTCTTGAGAAAGAAACAATTAGGTGGCGAAAAAGAAAAAATTAAAAGTTTTAAATTTGAACAATATACGAATATATATAAATATATTTTAAAGTATATATTCGTTCATTTTATTCTGTATGTACTTTATGTTACAAAAATTAAAAAATCTTATATTTAAAAACAAAAACGAAGTTAGTACTTCGAAGAGAGAAGGAGGAATCCATAAATCATCCTGCTAGCTCAGTGGTCTAGATAGTTATCCAACCGAGTGATGTGCAAAATAAACCATCATATCTACCAGTACCATCCAAGTTGGAATAAAACTATTGCCACACATCAGGATATTTGTGTGCATCATTGACTGTATTCTTATGTATCTTTCGACTCAAATTTCAGGACCATGGATGCATTTTACTCATTTTGATTGTGATCAAACGCTAAAATTTTCACATTGTTATGCATTTTAATATATTTTTCTTTGTTGTTGTGATCGAAATTAAACGGATAATTAAAAGATGTGATAAGTGTTGTTGTCCCCATAGTTGTTAGAGGGGAACGGTCTAGGATTGCTACCAAAATAACTCCTATAAGAATTGTTATTGAAGTTGTTTCTAGAGATAAAGTTCACATCTACTTGATCTTGAGCAATCAAAGAATTTAAAGGAACATCATGAGGATCAATAGGAGATTGCTTGGTAAGTAGAGACATAATCAAGTCAACTTTTTCCATTGAGGGAGGATATCTCCTCGACAGAGTTTACCTTCCTACCTGTTGGAGCTCTTTCGGTGTGCCATTGGGAATAGTTGGTCATCATCTCATCGAGTAGTTTTGTGGCAGCACCAAGCGTTGTTGACATAAAGGTTCCTCCCGCGGCCGAATCTAGCAAGTTCCGCGAGGTAAAGTTCAAGCCTGCATAAAAACTTTGGATAACCATCCAAGTAGTCAAACCATGCGTAGGGCAATTCTTAACAAGAGAGTTCATGCGTTCCCACGCTTGGGCAACGTATTCATTATCCAATTGCTTAAAATTCATAATATTACTCCTCAATTGGATAATCTTAGCTGGGGGTAGTACTTCCCTATAAAAGCATCCTTGCACTTATCCCAAGAATCTATGCTATTCCTAGGCAAGGATTGAAACCAGATTTTAGCTCCTCCTCTCAAGGAGAAAGGAAAAATCTTAAGCTTAACAATATCACCATCTACTTCTTTGTACTTTTGCATATCACAGAGCTCAACAAAATTATTTAAGTGCAAAGCAGCATCATCTCCAGCACCGGAGAATTGATCTTTCATAACAAGGTCCAGCAGAGCAGGTTTAATCTCATAAGAAGGTGCTGGAGTGGCAAGTGGAGCAATAGGAGTGCAGATAAAGTCACTGTTGTTATGACTAGTGAAGTCACACAACTTGGTGTTCTCGGAGGAACCCATAGCAGCAGCAAGCAAGGTAACTATTTTTTTTTGATTTTTGATAAAGGACACTAAAGAAAAAACTGAAAGGTAAACTAACAAGACTAAAAAGCAAAGATAAAAGATAGCGTGCAACTCCCCTATCTTGAAGAGTGGAGTCCCCGGCAACGGCGCCAGAAATTAGCTTTGATGGCTTCTCGCCCCTCGTTGGTTACCCAAAGTGGAAGGTTGAGATGTAGACAGCAGAAATTTCCCTCGGTGAAGATACCAAGGTTTGTCTCCAGTAGGACTCCGACAACGACAGGAAGGTGACAACGGCGCCACCAATTAGGCGGTTGACATGGACCTGCACATACAACAAATAACTTTGCTCCCAACGAGTTCAGAGAGGTTGTCAATCCCTCCGGCCTTGTTGTTTACAAAGGATCAAACATACAGGGTAATAATGATAGTGCTGGCAGCAGAAAGGTAAATAAAGCAGTAAATAAATAGTGGTGTAAACAGTATTGGAAATATGGACCGGGGTCCCATGATGTTCACTAGTGATGTCTCTCTCCCAAAAGACGATAAAATAGCCATGCGAGGTAAACAAATTACAGCTGGGCAATTTATAGGATTATGTGCGCAAACCAATGCTAACTATGCTATAAAGAAAGGAAGAGGCTCAAAAGCTTGGGCGGTACGCCAAGACAAGTAGACCAAAATTCATCTGCATCTACCTACTAATCATACACCTTGAGATATCTATCCAAAACATCTCGCTGGTATTAAGTTGCGAATCCCACCCAAAGTGTAAACTCAAAGCAACAGACAACTGCATTAAAGAACTTTGCGTAAAGTAAACAATCCTTGCACCTGCAAGTACAAGCACCGTTGTTTTCTCCCTTGTGGCAACATCACATCCCCTAGACTCATGTTTCTGTCACTCAAGCTAGTCATCAGGGGGCATAAACCCACAATCATGCATAACATTCCCTTTTGGAGTCACTACCTACTACTTGGCCAAAGCAATAAACAGCAGCGGAGAACATGCAAGAATTACTCAAGAACATAAATATAAAAGAGGAGAATCAAATATATTACTCAAACACAATCTGAACATAATCTCATAATCCATCGGATCCCAGCAACTCAGCATAGCAACAGCAGAATGATTACATATGTGCCTCGGTCATGTAGGGCAGCTCAAGAGGTCTAAACCATGAAGAACAAAGAGAGGAGGAGAACATCACATAGCTACTGATCATGGACCCATGGTCCAAGGGGGACTACTCACGGTTTATCCGGGAAGCATCCATGGTGGTGGAGAAGCTCCCGGAGGTGGTTCCTCCCTCCGACAGGGTGACGGGAAGAGGGCTCCTGGTGCTCCCGATCTTGGAAGGGCGGTGGAACAGAGGAGAGATCGCGAAAAAGGGTTCTGTCCCCGAGGGTTTCTCGTCACGGGGAATAAATAGGCTAAGGGGGGCAGCTAGAGGTGGACCAGGGCCCCCAGGCGCCCCCCTGGCGCGGCCTAGGGGGTGGCCGCGCCAGGTGGCCGCTTGGGCCACCCCTAGCCCCCCTCTGGCCCCACTCGGGCTTTTCTCGAAGCTTCCTGTACGCTGATTTTTCCTATATTTTTCCCGGAATTTTTCTGGTACTTTAAATAATGGGAAAACCTGAAATACAAAAACAGCAGAAAACAAGAACCTGCACTGGGGGGCACTGAATTAATAGGTTAGTCCAAATATGATCAAAAGTGTATGGAAGTGCATGAATATCATAGCAATATCACACAAAAGAAGCATGGAGTAAGCAGAAATTATAGATACGTTTTGGACGTATCAGATGGCCTCGACCCGCCGGTCGAAGGGTGCCCCACGAGGCACATGCGCTACCGGAACGCCACCGATACTATGCACCCACCCGCGCGGCAGGCGCGTGTCCGGCGGGCAGGGATAGTACGCCCTAGCGAGGAGGACCGCCTCATAGACGGCGAGGGTGTGGCGGTTGGACATGGGGAGAAGAACGCGGCGAGAGGAGGAGGAGAGTGCGGCATCTCTCGGCGAGCCCACTTTAATAGCGGGAGGAGGCCTCACCGGGGCGGGACAGGCGACAACCTGGTCGTCGGACCGTTTGGCTACTCAACGTGCCGCATTGATTCCCTGCGGCCGTCGATTGGACTTGTCATCGGCGCCGCATTGATTCCCTGCGGCGGCGGCGGACGCGGGGAAGTCGAGGCGGGAGGATGAGGACGACGTGTGTCTCTACACGCTGACATGTAGGGTCGGCGCGCGGCGCGCGCGAAACGGCCCGCGCGTTTTTCCTCTTTCACGCTGTTTTGTTTCGTCCGGCGCCTCAAGCGACCCCCAGTGCGCCGGGTCGGCTTGGGATCGTCGGACTCAACTTTGGCCCAATCCGACGCTATTTGGGCCCTTGAGGACGCGACTGGGCGGATTTCATCCGTCCGACGCAAATAGCGCCGCCTTGGGGGCCTCTTGGAGGCGCGGCTGGAGATGCTCTTAGCTATAATGTTGGCGCTGTGTACTATACTTAAAGAATTGCAGGTGGCATTAGGTGCAAATCTGACACGCCATGCATCGTCCCGGGTAGGTGCTTTGAGCAGCAGGGGACATCAACACATGATGCGGCCATACATGATTCAGAGATGTTTAGTTATCGGGCCCTGATATATAGTAATACTAAGTATTATCATTCCCCGATCCGAAAATCACGCCCGCCCGCGTCGCCTCACCGAGGGCTACTCGGGCGACGCCAGCGCCTCCGCCTAGCCTCCTCCCCACCTCCTCCCGTCGCGCCGTTGCCGGAGGATGCCATCCAATAAGGTCCATGCGGACGGCGGCAGCGATGGGGCCGTTATATTCGCGGCGGCATCCATCCAGCGGGGCAGCGGAGCGGGCACGCCAGTCGGCGCGAGCCAGGAAACCGCGTTCGGCGGCGGCGTCCGGCGTCCGGCGCAGGTATCGTCCGGCACAGGCGCGTATCGTCCGATGGCGCGTCCGGCGAAGGTGCGCATCGGCTGGCGAAGACGCACAGAAGCGTACATCTTCGACGACCGGCGGCGCCTCGCGGACTCGTGCGCGTTTTCCGGCGGGTTGCTCAACGCACATAGGCAACGGCTTCTGTGCGGCGCGGATCGCATCTGATGCAGATGGAGCAGCAGCGGCGTATGTCCTTGGGAAGGATGGATCTGAATATCCTCACCCGGATCCGTCGACGGAGGTGGCGTCGCAGGCTGACACGGAGGTGACGCCAATGGCGACCAGCCTGACGGCGATGGATTGGATCGGGGCGGCATGGGGGCCTGCTGCCGTGATTAAAGGTGGTGGTCCTAGGGTTCCAAACTGCGCCAGGAAGAAGATCTGCCTGATGCTTGTCCTCTTTGATCTGGCCGGAGTGACGGGTTCCGGAAGGCTTCGCCGGTGATTTCCCTTGGGCATATGCCTGGAGATTGCTGGTTCAGGTGGGATTTGGTCGCAATGCAAAAAGTGGCGCGAAGGTCTGCTCTGTTGCCATCATGGGCAAATCCATGGTGAAGTCAGAGGTGAGAATGTCATGAAGGCTGAGATTGGAAGACTTGCAATGGTGATTGGAGTCTTTGCGTCGATGAGGAACTGGCTTGGAGTTTCAGGAATCGTGGCAGCAATATGTTAGCGGGGGCGACAACACAGGTGAAGTTCAAAGTCCTACCTTTCTGGATGAAAATCCAAGGTCTGTCCTTAATTGGTTGTGTCTGGCAATGGTCTTTCTGAAGACATTGTTTTGAAAGCGGGGACTATCTTCAGGGTGAAAACCCAACGTCTGGCCTTAATTGGTTGTGCCTGGTACTGATTCCTTCTTGAAGGTGGTGCTTTTGAAGAATTGTACATCATGTGTTGGCTTGGTGGTGGTTGTGCTGCTGCTGCAAGGATTGTAACTCTGTAGCGAGACTTTTCTTTTCATTTCTTCTCTTTTTGTTTTGTTGGGCTGAGTGCATCCGTACTGCATTTTGGGCAGTGCGTAGTTGCAGAGGCCGGGTATAATTAGTATCTTTTCGATATTACTATTTTTTTTCCAATAAAGTATTATCATTCCTTTTACTTTTGAGGGCACTAGCGACATATCTACTCTTTTTCAATTCAAAGTTTATATGCAATTTTCTCTTTCTAGACCCCAATCTCTGCATGTATTAAGGTGGCTACTATGTATGCGCATGTAAACAACTGTAGAAGTGCAAACATTCCATCTAATAAAATTCAGATACTTAGTCTCCTTTAAAAAATTGGAAGCGACCACAGGTAATTGCTTGATTATTTTTAGTCAATCAATTTTTTTTAAATCGAACTAGAATCCTACGGCTAGAAAGTCATCTTTAGGGTCAGTTCTTTTGCAGCTTATAACAGCTTATTGTGAAAATAAGCTAGAAGCCCAAAAGAACTCATTTTTATTGTTGGGCTTAACTTATTTTCACTGGGCTTCTCTTCACAATGAAAATAAGCTGGGGGGAAGCAGCTTCCCGCAGCTTCCCGCAAAGTGCCGAACAGGTACATCGAAGTGCCCCTCCTAAGCGGTTGATATTACAAAAAAATGCCACCCAAAATCCCCTCGTCATTCTGCCCGCCCCCCTCCTCTCGTCCGCTCACCTCCTCCCACCGCCGCCCCCATCCTCTCGCCACCGCGGGTGGCCATCCTCTCCCTCTCCCCAAAACCGCCGCCTCCCTCCACCGCGGGTGGCCCTCCTCTCCCTCTCCCCGGAACCGCCGCCTCCCTCCCTCTCCTCTGCATCTCCCCGTCACCGGACCAACCACGCCTCCCACCGCCGCCCCGACCCCATCTCCCTCCACCGCGGGTGGCCCTCCTCTCCCTCTCCCCAGAACCGCCTCCGGTGGCCCTCCTCTCCCTCTCCCCAGAACCGCCTCCGGTGGCCCTCCTCTCCCTCTCCCCAGAACCGCCGCCGGTGGCCCTCCTCTCCCTCTCCCTCTTCTCGGAACCGCTCGACAGCGCCGAATCTCAGCTCTGCCACACGAGTTTACCCCGCCCCCTTCAGATCCGTCGGCCTAGCTCTGGCTCAACGCCGGCCAGGCGGCCAAGCCCCCTCCAGCGCATGAACAAGGCGAGGAAAGCCTCCATCCTCGCCTAGTTCTTCAGACTTTTTTGTTTGTTTTTTATGTATGAATGATATTCTTGTGGCCATTATGTGAGTGTTTGTATGCAGTTATGGTGTAGATAAGTGCAAAAATATAATTTGTGCAACTGTAATTTTTGGCAGCTATGCAGGTAAAAATAAATATCACACAATTAAATATCAGGAAAATTTATAATACATGGGCATTACAGACTTTTCAGTGGGTACATCAGAAATAAGCCGGAGATACGGAAACTGAAAAGAACTCGCGGGCTTATTCTCAAGAGCTTATTTCGACAACAGCTTATTTGAGGCTTATTTTCACAGCAGCTTATGCATAAGCCATAGCTCAAAAGAACTGGCCCTTAGTCTCGTGAAGGAACCGCCTGCCTTCGCCTCCCATGGTTGACGGTGTTATTGCGACAGCCTCGCCGCCTCGCCACCATTGACCTTGCTTCCACCGCTGTGCTGGCTGCCACCCCTAACCATCACTCTAACCCGTCGACCTCCAATTTCTGATGTCGGTAAACCCATCTCCCATATCTAAGATAGACATTGGGGTGACCCTCTCCGACGAGCCACACCCTAAGATATACCCAAGGAGGCTCTTCTCCAACGAGAACGGATGCTTCTTCTTCTTCGAAGGCTAAAAAATATAATTTCTTTTCATGTGACCGTCATTAACTCCTACAATTTTTTAATACAATATTGTCCCTCTATCACATCCCCACCATTGACCATGTCAATGTAGTGGATGGACAAGGAGCCCATGAACAATGGGTCCCTAGAAAGGGTCAAGTGTGTGTCTAGTTAAGCCGAACCCGTCCGCGCGACATGTGTGAGGGGGGGAGTGTCATGTGCGTGTTTAAATCGATACCTCTCCTATACCAAGGCATCAAATGAGAACGTTGTCATCTAAATGTCTCCCACATCTCTTTTCTTTGTTCTCTACTGACACATTCCCAATTTTCTAATCATATCTCCACAATCCGGCGAGTGCCATTTAGGGTTTCATATTTCGTACTCAGAGCTTAGTTTAGCCGTCGTTCGCACTTAATTTTTTTGAATTCTGCTATAAAATTCCACCGCAAGGGTGCGAAAATTACTTCAGCAAATTTCACGCAAAATCCCACGTGGGGGTAATTGGATTTGGAGCAGGTCATGATGGGGTCATTGAAGCCGCCCCTTCCACCGACGCAGACCAAGTTGATACTCTTAACCATGGGGAAGAACACAAAGCAAGTCCGGGCGACACATTAAGATGGCTACCAAGCATTCGCATGTGAACAACAACAAAATTATAAATTAAAACATTTCCTCTACTAAAATTCAGATATTTAACCTTGATTTTTGTCAATACATTACTACCCCTCTCCCCCTGAAAAACACAATATATATAAGAATCTTGAAACATGGATGGATATCACATGCTCGATTCTTTTTCTAATGTTGAATCTCACATGCTTGTTGCTAGCTACTGTTGTCCATTCTCAGCTACTTTAGACTTGTGAGTGAAATGAGGCAGATGATGGCATTTCTTCTTCTTTCTTGAGCAAAGAGACATTAGTGGTACTTTGAGAGAAATCATTTACTAGGAAAACCATCTATTCCGCAAAAATTCTAGTTTTTATATTTAAGGGCGGAGGTGGCAGGCCGGCCACATGCATATTTGTGTTGTTGTGCTCTCAAGAGATTGAGCTTTTGGCGGCTTTCGGCTGCCGGCCGGAGCCCACGCATGTGCACCTTCACCTACATGCCATACGTGTATCTGCATTAAAATTAGAGCTACATATAAGTGACACATGAACGTAAAGGACTATATTAAAATAAAGAAGGATTACAACACAACTTACAAATAACCCCTACAAGAGTAGTAAAATACAACCAAGTCCCTGGACTTTTGCAAGAACGACCCTTGAAAGATAGAAAAAAAGCGATCGGGTCCATCTTCTTCTCTTCGGATACTCCTCGCCGGCGCCGGGGAACGGGCCACTTGGTCCGACGAGAGCGCCACAACCTGTGACTCCCGGAAGGAAGAAGAACTGCCTCACTTGGAGGAAAACAAATCGGCTGCCCTTCAACCAGAATATGCAGCAGCTCAGCGTCGTCTTCATGGACGCCATGGAAAATGCTGTTGTAAGCTCGGAACCCAACTGCAGCAAGAAAATCAGTAGATGCCCAAAGAGAGAGAAGCATCATCAAAATGCCTCTTTTCTCCAAGGTGCTTGAGTCAAACATGCAGCAGTTCAGAGACCAGATCGAAACACCACGAAAAGAAAAACGAATCAGGGAGATCTTGCTACTCCCATGCAAGCCGCCACCATGACGGTCACAAGAGGAGAAGTAGACCGCCAGATCCGCCCCTCTGACGACCAGATCGAAGCTCTTGCCTCGATCCCAAACAACATCCTCCAAGTCTCCTATTCTCTTTTTCTCCTGGTCCACCACCATGGAGGCTCTCGGAGCAGAAGAGAAATAGAAGAAGAAGATGCTAGGCAAGGAATATATGGTCACCTGGTTATTGAAGATGAAGAACTGAGAAAGGGGAAATTGAACAGCAGCGGCCGAAGCAACGCTGTGCCATGGATCCGGACAAAGGGTTCCGGCATAGGATCCACTAACAAATCCTCCATAATCCTCCTTCTTCCCACCGTCAACACGAGTTTGAGGAAGAGAATCAAAAAAGATAGTAGCAGATCTGGATCCGAACGCCCTCTTGTTATTCACTAGAAGAAGCAGAAAAAGAAGCCCTATAGCAACTACTGGCCTGACCTCTATCCCTCTCATCGCCGGCCACCGTGGCCGCCGGCGATGGGGGGAAGAGAGGCCGGCGACTGGAGGAATCGGAGGGGAGAACTAGGGGAGGAGGAGGGAAGGAGCGGCACGGAGGCCAGACGAGTCTTCAGTCTTCCCTATAAGTGACACATGCGAATCAACCTGTGGTTGAATTGGTTAGGTGGATGGTTGTATCCTAGTTTATTAAAGTTTAGATCCCAGATTTGATATTGGTGCTCGCATTTTCCTGAATATATTTCAGGATTTTTGGTGATGCGCTTTCAGTGGAAGGAGACGTTCCGTCGAAGACGAGGTTGTGACTTCGTTAATCTCAAGATGATGTGCCGGCTCAGTATTACGAAGATGCTCATAAGGGTAGCGTGTGCGTGTGTGCATTCATAGGGGTGAGTGTATACTCGTGTATGCGAGTGTCTGCGTTGTATTGTGTTCCTAAAAAAACATATAAGTGTCACATTGACACGTGGGGCCTTGAAGAATGTTGTCGGCATCACGTGCAAGTATGCCATTTCGAGTGTTTTATCATTTTCACTATAATAAATGTTTATTATGGTTACTACCTTCAATCCATATTAATAGGTATATACTTAATATAATTTTGTACTAAAGTTGTATTAAATGTGTGGTCATTAATATGGGTCGGAGGGAGTATTATTATTGTCATTATTATTAGGGCTTTTCCAATGCATTGTTTCTTAGCACAGTATCATAGGAGCAATAAAAACTTAAGATACAAACATCAAAATGTATTGTTTCTTAAGGGTTCTATCTTATTTAATGATTTTGGTCTCATGCATACATGTGATTGGTTTAATAGTGCTTTTTGCATATGACCATTTAGCTAAGATACAACCTCCCTCTCTTTCTTCATTAAGTGTTATGCCACATAAGCAAAATGCTTATGATATCGTGCTAAGATACTAGCATGCCCTTATTTATATTATAGAGTTAGTGGAAGCTGCAGCATAGAAAATAAGTATGAAAAAAGAAATGGAAACCAACAGAGACGGCCAAGTTGGGCAGTTAATTATTGCCTGGGCATGCATGAAACAAACTGTATTTCATTTGGGTGGAAGAGGCCAAGCAGAGGAGGTGAACCCTGAAAGTGAGCTCTAGGATAGAAGAGTAGCCAACGAAGTGGAAGAATAAAAGCTGGGAGAGGTCCAAGATTCCCACTGGACCTTGGTTCCCCTCTTCTTTTTCTTGGCTCATTGGAACAAGGTCCTGGCATCTGGGTTAATGTTTGGCAACTTTGGCATCAATCATCTGGTTTTGTTTTCTTTGTTGCTTGAGTTTTCTGCCTTGCCACTGGCTTTTGGGGGCAGAATTTGTGAGGTTCATCGTTTTCCCCTTTTTTCTGTCTCACTTTGTTGGTTTGGTTTCATGTTTTTTCTTTGTTATTCACCGTCGGTTCTTCGAGATGTTCTTTGTTATAATCGGTCGCCATGCCAAAAGCTGGTACGAATGCTGAATACTTGTCTTCTCCCCTTTGCAGTATCTCTTGTGCTGCGTTCATGGCCCAAGGCTATTGATTGGTGGGGATCTCCGCCGCTGAATCTCAGCGCTTGCAACGGTTTTATCCTTATCCAAGGCAGCCTTCCTGTACATCAAACAAGGGGAGTCTTGGGATTTATTTCGCGATCACAATCTCAGGTCCCCAAAAATTGCAAATTTTGGGGATTGTTCCCCCTAATAAAGAGAACCAACTGTAATCACCGAAGTTGGTGAGGACTAGTTGATTCCTGGGCTTGGTCATGGAGAGGCAAACCAGCTTCCGGCTGGGCGCGCTGGAGAAGCTCAAGAGCTTCCGAGGGATGGACAACTTCAGGAGGAGCAAGTACAGCCCTGGTAAGCGCGGTGACACGGCGCTCCACCTCGCGGCGAGGTCCGGCAATGTCTCCCATGTCCAGAGGATCCTTGCGGAATTCGGCCGGGAGATGGTCGGGGAACTGGCTGCCCGGCCGAACCAGGACGGGGAGACGGCGCTCTATGTGGCCGCCGAGAAGGGTCACACGGAGCTGGTGCGCGAGATCTTGAAGGTGTCTGATATGCAGACCGCGGGGATCAAGGCCAGCAACAGCTTCGACGCTTTCCACATCGCGGCCAAGCAGGGCCATCTGGGTAACTTGTTTTCCTTATTTAATCATTTCCTGTCCAAGTCTTTTTTTTGAGCGATCGGGGACAAGCCCTCAGTTACATCAGGGTTTGGGGAGGACAAGCCTCAATTACAACACCTTAGAAATACAAAGGGGGGGACAAGCAAGATGAATGCCCAAAAGAAGATACGAGCTAGCTAGCAGACCGAAGGCCACACCATGAGAAGTACTAGTACAAGTGGTGTGTCGTCTAGAGAACACAATACCAACAGTAAGCAACTATCCTAATGCACCACACTGCCGTGCATACCGACTCTATGGCCCTCTACTGAGCCTCCACAAACAACGAGTGAAACCATCACGAACCTTGATTGGGAACTCCGCCAAAGACACCAGAACAATTAGCAAGGTGGGGAGGCATCATTTGCGTCGTCGTTGAGCAAAGATGAACCGGAACAACACCAAGAGCACGAAGCTCGCCACAACACACAACCACCATGGGAGAGACTTGGTCAAGCATACCCAAGCACGAGCAACCTCAGAACGGGCAGGAGGCGGATGAATGGCGACATATGGCTCCCAAATGACGCCCTCACGAGGGGGAACGACGTCCACGGACGACGTCGTCAGTAAGCTTTCGCTCGGAGCACATAGCTAGCAGATCCACCAGACCTCATGGCCGAAGACCACGCCCTCAAGAAGGTGTGCGACGCCAGAACGACGTCACCGTGGTCAGCTGAACAGGGTCAACAGGGATTTCAACCCGGCGCGAAGAGGACCAATGGTGCAGGATGCCGCCATCCAAGTGAAGTCGAAGGCGGGAGGGGACGAAGGTCAGGAGGGTCTGGCCACGGGTCGAGATGGAGGCGGTGGAGTCGGGGATGAACAGCAGTGCGAGCGGATCTGGCGAATTTTGAGGCGGGCAAGGAAGGAGCCGTTGATGGAGGAGTCGAGGCCGGAGAGGCGGGGAGTCAGGGGGTTGCCATGGCCACAGGCCGCGTCCGGGCCAGACCACACGAGGGGGGCGAATCCCGGCCTGAATCAGCGGTGGCGGAGGCGAGGGGGCCCGGATGGAGCGGTGCAGGGCCGGATCTGGCTGCGGCCGACGCGAGGACGCCGGAAGGAGGCGGCCCCGGCCGGATCCGGCGGCGGAGGGTCGAGGGGGACGAGGGGAGTCGAGTCAGAGGCGGTGTTGGGGCGAGGGGGATCCGCGACCTGAGGCGGAGGAGAAGGGGGGCCAGAACCGCCACTGGCCCCTCCGGATCCGGCGACAGGAGGGAGGACGTCGGCGTCGGCGGCAGGAGCCAGAACGACCAGATCGAAGCCACGCACGGGGGGCCCTTGGAGAGCGCCGTGACCACCCCGCCGCCACCTTCCTCGACAGCCGGGCGGGCTTGCCCGCGAGCTATCTCCGGCGGCGGCGGCGCAGGGTGAGGGGAAGGGGGGAGGTTAGGGCGGCGGTGTGTTTCGCCCCCGAGTCGCCTCCTGTCCAAGTCTTTGAACTGATTCCTTACAAGTTTGTGTGCTCACTAGAAGAATAATGATTTTGTTCATATTCTTTTCATCTAGTACGAGTGTTAACATCAATTACCCTGTGGCTTTCTTTTCTTTTTCTCATTGATTGATGTTTGAAAAAAGGGCATACCTGATTTGATATTTAGCACGGACCGAGATCCAGTGCCTTGCTTAAGGCAAGGCACGGCTTGCCTTGAGGTCCAGGCACCGTCCATTTTCGATCCAACGGCCCGGCTCCTTGTGAGACATATGTACGCAAAAAATTCAGTTAACCAGAGTTGCAGAAAGACCAAATTTAGTTAGCCAAAGTTAAGAACTCAGTTGATCACAAACATCACAGACCAAATTCAACGGTGCAAATTAGTAGTACAAAAAAAATTAATACAAAGATTTTGATAATGACAAATAAACTAAAAAAGAAAGAGCTCAACCAATTAAAAAGTGAACTCAAAATTATTTGAACAATATATAAACTTTGTAGCATTTGTAATTTAAATTTAGCATCAATAATCTGTTCTCGTATAATCCTCCAAATAAATAAATTAGACCAATCTACTTCTACACTTAGGACATAAAAACAATAATCAATCTCACAAGGGCCCGGGCCGTTGGATCTTGGATGAACGGTGGATCTTGAGCCTCAAGGCAAGCCGTGCCTTGCCTTAAGCAAGGCACTGGATCTCGGTCCATTTAGCACTGGCAGTCTTGACTATTTCCCACTAGCACTAGCAGACTTAATTAATGAGGGGTTGAGAAATTCTAAGTTATTCTCAAAGAAGTTATATGGTGTGATGATAGTCCTAGTTTGATTGTGCACACTGGATATTAAGATCTTATCTCACTTTGGTTTATTCTATTTAAGCTCATGTCACCCTCATCTGTTTGATAGTGGTGGTCGAGTTACAGTCATAAGCCATAGCTGTAATGACTTGCATGATATATGATTTGAGGTAAATTTTAAAATATTTTTGGCTGCATATCACCTACATATTAATTCATTTACATCCAAGTTCATGAAATGATTCCTTACAAGTTTGTCTGCTCATTACAAGAACAAGCATTTTGTTCATATTTTTTTTTCTCATTGATGTCTGAAAAAGAGGGCATACCGGATTTGATTTTAGCACTGGCATCTTGACTATTTCATGTACTAGGTGGCAACTGACAAGTTGGGTTTTGCACTAGCACTAGCAGTCTTAATTAATGAGGGTTTGAGAAATTCTGAGTTATTCTCAAAGAAGTTATTTTTCGAGAACATTCTGAAAGAAGTTATGGTGTACTCCCTCCGTCCTTTGAAGAGTGTACTTCCAACTTTATTGGAAAGTCAAACTTCTTAAACTTTGACCATGATTATATAAAAATGCATCAATATTTATACCACCAAATTAGTATCATTAGATTCATTATGAAGTATAGTTTTATTATATAATTATTTAATTTCATAATTATTGTTATTTTTGTGTGTAAACTTGGTCAAAGTTTAAAATAGTTTGATTCTCCAAAAAAGTTGGAAGTACACTCTTCAAAGGACGGAGGGAGTAATGTATATAATATAGTCGTAGTTTGATTGTGCACACTGGATATATTGCAGGCGATTAGTTTGATCTTATCTCACTCTGGTTTATTCTATTGAAGCTTATATCACCCTCATCTGTTTGATAGTGGTGATCGAGTTACAGTCATAATTTTTGACTTATTTTCTTTCTCCCATGTCTTGATTTTGCAGATGTTTTGAAGGAGATGTTGCAGTCCTTTCCTGCTCTAGCTATGACTACGAATTCTGTAAACGCTACAGCTTTGGAAACCGCTGCCATTCAGGGACACATTGATATTGTCAACCTCCTACTGGAAACTGATGCTAGCCTTGCCAAAATTGCGAGAAATAATGGGAAAACAGTTTTGCATTCCGCGGCAAGGATGGGCCACGTGGAAGTTGTGAGATCATTGCTAAATAAGGATCCAGGGATTGGTTTAAGAACAGACAAGAAGGGGCAAACGGCACTGCATATGGCGTCAAAAGGAACAAATGCTGAAATTGTGGTTGAGTTGTTGAAGCCTGACGTCTCAGTTATCCATCTAGAAGACAACAAGGGGAACAGGCCACTGCATGTTGCTACTCGGAAGGGCAATATCATTGTAAGTGATCAGTTATTGTGAATCATTTTGTATGGTTATATGTTTACAGTTTTCAGTTATACTGTTTATCAATCATTTGCTATCCTATGATCCTGTCCTGTTACTTACTGTACCTAGTTTTGGTAAGATCTCAGCAGCTTTTATTGTTTTGCTGTAAACATCTTCACTGCTTGCAATTGCGATAATGTTTATTCTTTTTTCAAATTGAAAAAAAATTCAGAACTACATTATGTCAACTTGTTAAGAGGCATATTTCTTTGAAGCACAATAGAAAAACATGAAGTAGCTGAGCTTCTTGGAAAACAGGATTGATATCTCCTAAGAATTGTCTGTGGGCTGCACACGTACGAGCGGACGTGAGACTTTTTCCTCCCGGGCCGCTCGCGCGAGGGCGGCTCCGGAGGCGACAACCAACCCTAGTGAGCGCCGCCCGATCCTCTCCCTCCGGCCGCTGCCACCGCCGCCGGTGGTGGCGGCCACGTCCTGGCCGTCGAAGGTGGTGGGCGGGGGGTGGCGCGGCCGTTGGTTTCCTCTCGCGCGGGGGTCTGATTTGGCGGCGCAGGTGCGCGACCAGGCCATGGCGGCGGCGCTCGTCGGCCCGTGGCAGGAAGTCGGCGGCGGTCGCCTGTTGGTGGCAGCGAGGCGGGAGGGCGGCGAGGAGACGGCAGCGTGCCGCCGGCGGCCGCCTGCGGTGGCGGCAGGTGGAGATCCAATCTGGGCCTGTTGGGATCCGATCTGGACTGACCCAACCGTGCTGCTATCTTCTCCGATGCCATCCCGCCGGAGGACGTAGCCGGGGCGGCGAGTTGGAGGTGGAAGAGAGGCTGGCTCACCGAGTGGCTTCTTCGACCGACTCCTTTGCTGCTCCGACCGGCGGCGTGGGGGCCTGCCGGTATGCTCAATAATGGCATCGGTCCTAGGGTTCCAACTCGCGCGAGGACGAAGATCTGCTTGACGCCGGTCCTCTTCGATCTGGCTGGGTGGCGGGTTCCGGAAGGCTCCGCTGGCGATCTCGCATGGACGTTATGCCTAGAGATTGCTGGATCGGATGGTATTCGGTCGCAACGCACAGAGCGGCGCGAAGCTCTGCTTCTGTTCCCACCATGGGCAAATCCATGGTGAAGTCAGAGGCGGAGAAGGTCATCGAAGCTGAGATTTGGAGGACTAGCAATGACGTTCGGAGTATTTGCATCGAGGAAGAACTGGCTTGGTGTTTCATGACTTGGAGCAGCGGCATGTAAGAGGGGGCGACAGCATTCGTGAAGTCCAAAGTCCTACCTTTCAGGGTGAAAACCCAAGGTCTGACCTTAATTGGTTGTGCCTGGCAATGGTCTTGTTGGAGATATTGTTTTGAGAGCAAGGATTATCTTCAGGGTGAAAACCCAAGGTCTGGCCTTAATTGGTTGTGCCTGGCACCGTTCTTCTTGAAGACGTTGCTTTTGAAGAGCTGGATATCAGGTGTTGTTTAGGTGGTGGTTGTGCGGCTGCTGCAAGGACTGTAACTCTGTAGCGGGACTTTTCTTTTTATTTCTTCTTTTTATTGTCTTCCGGCTGTGTGCATCCGTAATGGCTTTGGCTGTTGCGTTGTTGCAGAGGCTGGGTATATTGTGTATCTTCGCGATATTAATATACATTTCCCTTTATCCAAAAAGAATTGTCTGTGGCTGATCTTGTTAGATCTTTGCAGTTCCTATTTGTCAGTGTCTTCTCGTATCTTGGCTGATAATACATGCGTATATAATTCCTTTGCAGATAGTGCAGAGCCTACTATCAGTTGAGGGGATCGATGTCAACGCAGCCAACAGATCTGGAGAGACTGCCCTTGCTATCGCTGAGAAGATGAACAACGAAGAACTTGCAAACATCCTGAGAGACGCTGGTGGAGTAGTAACCGCGAAAGAGCCGGTGCATCCTGCAAATCCAGCAAAGCAGCTTAAGCAAACAGTGAGTGATATTAGGCACGATGTGCAGTCCCAGATCAAGCAAACGCGTCAGACCAAGATGCAGGTCCAGAAGATCAAGAGCAGGCTGGAGAAGCTCCACATCGGTGGCCTGAACAACGCCATCAACTCCAACACCGTTGTGGCGGTGCTCATCGCCACCGTGGCCTTCGCCGCCATATTCACGGTGCCTGGCAACTTCGTGCAGGACCTGAAGGAGGCGCCCCCTGGCATGTCGTTAGGGCAGGCGTACGTGGCGAGCAACCCGGCCTTTATAATGTTCCTGGTGTTCGACTCGCTAGCGCTCTTCATCTCGCTGGCGGTGGTGGTGGTGCAGACGTCGCTCATCGTGGTGGAGCAGAAGGCCAAGAGGAGGATGGTGTTCGTGATGAACAAGCTCATGTGGCTGGCGTGCGTCTTCATCTCGGCGGCGTTCATAGCTTTGACGTACGTTGTGGTCGGCCGCGGCGATTGGTGGCTGGCGTGGTGCACCATGGCGATCGGCGCGGTGATCATGCTCACCACCCTGGGGTCCATGTGCTACTGCATCGTGGCGCACAGGATGGAGGAGAAGAGCATGAGGAAGATCAGGAAGGCGTCGGCGAGCCAGTCCCGGTCCTGGTCCATGCCCGTGGACTCGGACCCAGAGCAGCTGATCAACACCGAATACAAGAAGATGTATGCATTGTAGGTCAGGGCACTTCATGAGGATCTGTACATAGTTATTAAGCGCTGTTTCGCCCGCATGCTTGTAAGTGACTTCTTGTAAACACAACTTTGCACGAGTACCTACAGGTGAAAGATGCCCCAAAAGAAAATGTTTTTTATTTATTTTCAACGGGGCGAGAAAACTCCCCTAACTGAATTGTATTTCAGTTGACGACTTCGCAGCCTTGTTGCAAGATGGGTTCAAGTGAACCACAAGTATAAGGGACACAGAAAGAAAAAATGAAGGAAAAAACACAGAACACATAACATGGGAGAAACACAACACTACAAAGAGCACCGCAGGAGCACACGAACGACATCAGCTAGCCGAGACCAAAGCACGACACCACGACCGGCAACGCTATCGAAAGGCTCCGCGCATCCAAGATTGCACAACGCCACGACGGGGGACGACGCCTCGACACTTGTGTGCCAACATCTTAGTCAAGGGCATCGCCAAGCAGACAAGGCGACGACACTGCATCATCGACACAAACGAAAGACTCAAAGCAACCAAGACTGCACAACGCCCCGACACCACATCTGTGCCACCAGCGAAGCTGCAGGGCACCGCCTAGCAGAGACGCGCCAAGCGAGCATACGAGCACAACACACACCGTCGTCGACCCCACCACCAACCGCACAACCACCGTCAACCCCAAGACAGTCGCACCACCAACCAACACTGGTCCCTCCGGCTGATTCCTACTCCAAGATGATGCCCACAAGAGGGGTACGACGCAACACGACGCCATCATCCGACCCGAGAGAGCTCAGATCTGAGGTTACCCTCGGAGCAAGGGACGAAGAGGAGAAGAGCACATTACCACGACAACGCCTTCCAGAAGATAGTGACGCCCTTGAGCGCCACCATCGCCGGCACCGAATATAGATGGTGACAAACTCTCGCCAGGCTTCATCTCTCTCCCTTCATCCATATCATCTGATCCGCCATGACCAACATCCACAGTCACGAGCCGAGCTAGCCACACCCACCCCTGCCTCACACCAAGCAGATTTAACTGCCGCCGCCGGACGTAGCAACCAACCTAGCTCAGCCGAGCACCATGCTAGCGAGCGAGAAGAGGAGCAACCCGAGGCTCGGAACCACCATGGTTCTGAACCGCAGCGCAAGATCCATAGTGTGATACGTCCCAAACGTATTTATAGTTTCTGCTTGTTCCATGCTTATTTGGGTAACATTGCTATGTGTTTTGCTATACTTTCATACCTTTTTACACATATTTGGACTAACCTACTAACTCAGTGCACCCAGTGCCAATTTCTGTCTGCTGATGTCTGTGAATTTGCAGGTTTATACCCATATTTACAGTGCCCAAAAAATTCCATGAAAAATATATAAAAATCATCATTCCAGAAGACTCCCGAAGACCGAAGGGGGCGCGGAGGGGGGCCACCCCTCCCAGGCGGCCAGTGGGTGTGGCCCCACCCCTGACCACGCCAGGAGGCCGCCTGGAGGGGTGGGCCCTCCCCTCTGGTCCTCCTCCCGCCTATATTTAGTCCTCGGTACAGAAACTCTGAAAAAAGACCTTGCGTCGAAAATTTCACCACTGTTCTGCCGCCGCCGCGATCCCGAGATCGGGATCGCCAGAAGAACTCGTCCCGGCACCCTTCCAGAGGGAGGATTGACCTACGGGAGCTTCTCCACCACCATGAGCGCTTCCCGGATGTGCCGTGAGTAGTTCCCATTGGACCATGGGTCCATGACCAGTAGCTATGTGATGTCTTCTCTCCAATCTTGTGCTTCAATTCTTAGCCCTTGTGAGCTGCCCTACATGATCAAGGCATCTATGTAATCTTTCTGCTGTTGCTATGTTGTGTTTGCTAGGATCCGATGGATTATGAGATTATGTTCAGATCGTGATGAGTTATATATTTGGTTCTCCTTTTATATTTTGTTCTTGAGTAATTCTTGCATGTTCTCTGTTGCTTTTTATTGTGTTGGCCAAGTAGTAGATAGTAACTCCAAGAGGGAGCGTTATGCTTGATTGTGGGTTCATGCCCCCCGATGTCTAGCTTAAGTGACAGAAACATGAGACTAGGGGATGTGCTGTTGGCACCAGGGAGAAAACAATGGTGCTTGTAACCGTGGTTGCATGAATTGTTTACCTTACGCAAAGTTTGTTAATGCAGCTGTTTGTTGCTTTGGGTTTACACTTTGGGTGGGGCTCGCAACTTGTTACCAGCGAGATGTTCTAAATAGATATCTCAAGGTGGATGATTAGTGAGTAGATGATGATGAATAAACAATCTACTTTTTAGGGGTAAGTACAAGAAGGTGAAAGCAAGCAAAGTAAAAGGCACTTAGGAGTAACAAGTGGCCCAATACTTTTGAGAAAAGGATAGGCCTAGAAACTGAACTTATAAAGACTAGAGTGTTCTTGAGGACACACGAGAGAGATAGTCACGTGCTTTTGCCATATTCCGTATCGATACTATGTGCTCTGTGGATAAGTGTTGAGTGGGTGGATCTATGCTAGTGCACCTTCTAGACTAAGATAAATGCACTCTTATGATTAAAAATCTTGCAAGCATCCTGTGAGAACCCGGAAATAATTTCCATACCCTCCTGTGTTTAATCATCAACCCCAAGATCATTGTTGATAACACAACGAAATGGTATCATTGCAGAGTACTTAAATTATTACAAGCATCATAATCTGCCATAAGGCTTACATAGCACTAATGTCTCATGGCATTTATTACAATCAGAAAAACAACGGAAACTTTATTGCGTAGCGACTCCATCTCAGCCACAGGAAAGTCGATGTAGTCCACGCGACCTCACTCCTCAGGATCATCATAATAGTCGTAGTCTGCGCCTTGATCTTCATAAATCTCTGGAGTAAAACAAAAGGATTGCCTTGAGTACATTTCGTACTCAACATGCCTTCCGGGAAAGGCCCTAATAACTACATGAGGCTTCAAAGGAAGGCTGTATGGTTCATTTTCATAAAGCTAATTTTGTTTGAAAAACTATATAATTGGATAAGCAGTTTTTAGATGAAAACAAGAATTTTTCCAACACAACATTCATCAAGGTGAGGATCCTCGATCCACTCACATCCTTCATAGGTTCCAAAAATAGGGGCAAAGAGGGAATAAGCAAGACAGGTTCCCGTATGTCAAGAAAGATTCATGTGCCGTCCATGACCGTGGACACGGCTATTCGAATAGTTTTACACTCTGCAGAGGTTGTACCCTTTACCCACACGACACAATCTCGTCTATTTTCCACCAGTGGCTGCTGGCGTAGTACACTATTTTGTATACCGGCAGGGAGATTGCAATGAGGTCTTTCATTAGACCCACCCTTATTATGACATGCCCACTAGGTTTCACAAGGTAGTAACCGCAGTTCACAGTCCTTGCCCCCTTTTGTGGCGAGGTTCTCCTCGCAAGGCAGCTATCCCATCTGCGGTACGGCGATGACCATAATAAAGATGAACTAACTAATTAACCAAGCTAGTGCCCATATAGCATGTGGTTGTACTGTTATCACAATCTTCAAATCCAAGACTTATTGGGCCTCATGTGTAACACCCTCAGAATCAGTACCAGTAATCACTACAGTGATTCCACTGTTAGTGGTCATTATTGTTGATGATCAAACCATGATCACCTTTGATGATGGATCTGTCAGATTCTCACCCTGATAAAATTTTCAGATTATAATCTTGCTCCAAGGAAATTGTGGGTGTATGATAACCATTTTGCAAATACCTAAACCAAGTAAACTCCTAGCCATTTGAATAATCACAAGTCAGTGATGATTATGAAAACCAAGGATGTTGGATTGTTAAATTGCCAAGTGAATTAAAACAATTGGGAATGGAAATCTTAGTTATACCAACACTGTGGAATCTATTTATAAAATGCCTAGCAATCATTAGGCCATGATTATATAGCAGTGGTTATTTTATTAAAATGGTATAGTAATATTGAGGAATAATAAATGAAATAAAACAATAGCTTTAGGAAACTATTAAATTGCCATGGAATAAAATAAACAAGTGCAAATTTTTTAAATGAACAAAAAAATGGTGCAAACAATTTTATAAAATACCTAAAAGTTAGTAGATCAATATGCCATGGTTAAGAATATTTATTATAATATTTTACTATCTTAAACAATTGAAACAGTAGCTAAAAGGGCCCCATTTAACCCTTTAAAATATATAACAAAGTTAAAATGATTTTTGTTTGGGCTCAAACTTTTTAGAACATTGCAATAATAAGCAACACAAGTAATGGGTCCATATCCATATTTTACAAAACTCTATTGGTAGCTAAACTAAATAAAACAGAAAGAAAACAAAAAGAAAAAGAATACAAAAAAAACCCTATACTACGCCGGGGGCGAGGCCCACCCCGGGCCCAGCCCCCCTTCTCTCTCCCCTCCCCTGTTTCATCCCCACCAACTCCCCTCCCCCCCACCTTCCCCATGCCGCACGAGCCATGGCAGGGAGGCCACGCCGCCGGCCCCCCTACCTGCTCCCCCCTCACCTGCCCCGTAGGGGATAAGGACCCTGCCCCCCTACAAACCTAGATCGATCCCCCATCTTCCCCCCCTCGACTCCTCTGCCCCCTCCATGCTCGCCCGATGGAGGCCGTCGCCGCGCTTCGTCGCTGTCACGGCCATGGTCGTCCCCAAGACACGTCTTGCTGTCCAGGGGGTGCGCCAGGAGTCCCTCGTGCTCTCCATCGATCCACGCGGGCGCCGGAGCTCTCAAACACCGCTAATGTCGTCGTCTTCAACCTCCGGCACCGTCGGGCCCTTCGTCGATTCACACCGCTCCGAGCTCCTCCAGGCCCACTTCCCCCCTACGCCTTCGACGTGAGCTCCTCCTCCCGTTTTTCCCCTCTCCCCCTCGGGTCTGTAGTCGTGGTGGCCGCCCTGTACTCCGGCCGCCATGGCCGGAGGCCGTGCTCACCAGGCCGCGCGCCCTGCCTCGGTGCGCCTCATGGCCACTCGGCCGCGTCTCGTCCCCACGCCCTGCTCCCCCCCTCGCCGCTGTCTGGGAAGCACCAGCCGGCCGGCCTCGCCGTGCTGCGGTTGATGTTGCCGCCGGCCGGCCCGGCTGTGCCGGCTAGGGGATTAACCCCTAACCACTGTCAACCCCCCCTCTCTCTCTGTCCAGTGGGCTCGAGGCCACATGGTTAAGATTTAAAAAATGATTTGGTTAACTAACTAGTCAATGACATGTGGGGCCCTCACCACTAATTAAGTTAGATTAATTAATCTGTTAGTTAATATTGCCTAACAGTCTAAGACAGTGGGCCCCAGGCCATTTAACATTTTTCCTGGCATTTAAAAAAAGGTTTATTAGCATGTGTGTCAATGACATGTAGGTCCCACTGATTATTTGGATTTAATAAAAGGAATTATTAAAATGTGAGGCTGACATGTGGAGCCCACATGTCAGCACTGTTGTGGATAAGGTTCTGGATAAGGTTGGATTTATTAATAAAAGAAATTCCAGAAATTGTTTAAAAATGATTTAAACTTGGAAATTCAATATCTTTTAAACCGTAACTCAGATTCAAAAACTTTATACATGAAAATTGGTCAGAAAAATATAACGAATACGAATACGTTATCCGTATGTATATGACACCCCTCTAACACAACGAACATCGAACCGTCCCCCTCCGGACCGTTTGTCGGATAAATTGTCCGGTACTGCTAAAGTACCCGGATGAATTTATTTCGAACACGAAAGTTGTTCGGAATAGGTCAAATAACCCGGATACACCAACCACACATGTGTCGGATGTCCACGACACCTCCGGAATGATATCTCCCCCCCTCCGGACACCCTGTCCGGTAATCACCCGGAGCTGGCAGTTCATCCCCGGATGAATTCCCGCTCCGAGCAACGTGCATTGCAGTGCGTTAGAACACCGTTAGCATTTCCTCTGTCATGTCATGCATCGGTTTGTATATGCTTGCTGTGTATTTACTGTTTCTCCCCCCCCTTAATCTCCGGTAGACCCCGCTGCTGCCGTCAACTACACCGCTGTAGAGTACGACTACTTCGTCGACGACCCTACCCCTACCGTCGAGCTTCCAGGCAAGCAGAGCCATTCTCTTTCCTAGATATCTCCTATCTTTCCGTACTTTTCTTGCACTAGGCATTGTTACTGCTGCTGCTACGATCACAAACCTATTCAATTGCATAGCCTGTTTTTGTCGCCCCTTGATGTACCTTCCTTTACCCTATGCTGCCTATTATATATATTATATCCAGCAGTGAGCCCTGCGCATTTTTAGCTAGGATTAGACAGAGGGTCGTGTTCACTCAGGGGAGTGAACGCGGATACAATTATATTAACTGCACAGGTACGGTACATTGCAGACACCGCCTCAGGCCCCTACCTCGGCTCTGCCGAGCCACCACCAAGTGTGAGCTATCAAGGAGAAATCCTTGTACTCCACTCGTTGCTGACTCTGTATAGCCGCTCTAGGTACCTGAGTAACGGTTGTCCTTCAGGTAAGAAGTCGGGCGACCCAACGGGGCCCGTGAGTGGTATTGTGACGGGACGACAGGGAGGGTACGACCACTGTACCGGTGTGCTTGGCCCCTGACGTCGGCCGCGAGAGTTACCAAACCACGAAAGTCGAGCTCCCCCAGGATCACACGCGAGATAAGGTAAGGAGACGGTTCACCTTGTTGGTAACCGCAGAGACTTGGTGGGACGACAGGGCAGGCACCAATGTACTGGTGGTCCTGGCTGCTGTCGTTGTCCGCGGGTCAGTTAAGTCGAGGCAACGATAACGGTTGTCACGCAAGTTAATAAAATGACTAATGATTCAGTGAATGTCTTGAGTTGGCTATATACCATGTACGCACTACCTACCCGTGGGAATTACGAGTTATGGGCTCCTCTGCTTCATAGTGTCGTCCGAGGACTCTTCAAACGTCAGCAGTACCGCGGCCTGCGCCGGGAAGTGGTGTTTTATTATTTGCACGCGCGGTGGTGTCTTATTTGTATTTGCTTTAACTTCACCGGCCAGCCTCGCACCGTGCAGGAGTACGTCGGGGTTAGGGTCCAAAGCCCCGCGTACATAGGATATAGTCCGGCGGATGACCTCTCTGTTGAGTTTGAAAGATGGGCTACGGAGTGTCGGATAGCCTCGGTGGAGTGTTCCCTAACAAGGTTCCCGCCACCCTGGAGATCCGTGCGTGTAGTGTAACACAAGTGCACCCCTGCAGGGAAGATTAATCTATTCGGATAGCCGTGTCCATGGTAACAGGACGCTTTATGCTGAAGCTAGATCTTACCACTACAAACTATTACTATTAAACTGTATGGTTCCGGGTTTGCTTCCTCGCAGGGGAGTCGAGGGGTGAACTCGGAGGCATTGTTAATTATTACAACTTATTATTATACAATGCTGCAGCAACTTCTGCTGCATTGTTACTTTATGCTTTATATAAACTGTTGGCTGATTCTTACCTCATGCTGCAAGACTCGTCGGAAGATGCTAGTCTTCGGTAGGCCTAGCTTCTTACCCTTATTCTGATTTCTATCTTGCATTCCACTATATACAGCCTCTTCTTTCCGTTGATACAATGCATAATGCTTAGTAGCGTACGTAATACTCGCGGGTATGCTAGATACTCACCTTTGCTTTATTTC
The DNA here is from genome assembly GCA_950022295.1 of Bromus sterilis. NCBI lineage: Eukaryota > Viridiplantae > Streptophyta > Magnoliopsida > Poales > Poaceae > Bromus > Bromus sterilis. Next base: position 240,090,122 of record OX465598.1, on the reverse strand, counting down.
CCCTTTTTTCGCTTTGCCTGATCGGCCGCTGCAACCGACGTTGGAGCCCAGGAGCAGGAGTACCCCGGAGGCGACTACTACGACGTCGAGTTCCCCGTTGACCAGGAGTAGTTCGGTGGATCCCAGACAGGAGGCCTCGCCTTTTCGATCTGTACCTCTGATGTCATTTGTGCTAGCCTTCTTAAGGCAAAACTTGACTAACTATGTCTGTACTTAGATATTATGGCTTGTATGACTTATGTATTCGGATCCTCGTGATCCCTGGTATTGTAACATATTTGTTTATCCTTTTGTGTTTAGTGTTGTGCTGTGATATTCTCACCGTGGCACCCTAATCTCAGCCGTGTACCCTGCGTGTATGATTACTGTACACGGATTGATTTTTGGGGCATCACATCATGCAGCACGGACGACGGATTGCCCCCTTCACCTCGTGAAGGGCAGCCAATTGCTCCTTCAATCCTTGATCCAGATGTCGCCCGCGCCAGTATTTAGATGGTAAGTTTCACCCAGAGTAGAAGAGAGTAGAGGAAGTAAAAAACGGCCAACCGGCCTAGCGTAGCAAGCTCAGTAACAAGTTTCAAGTGTTAATGATCCGAAGACCATTCAGATAAGCACCTATAAAACGTTTATACTCTACTAGATTACTATATAGTTATACTCAGGTGTCAAGTAAATAGGCGACAAGCGAATCAGGGTAATGTGTCAATCGACACGCTAGCTACGAGATAAAATAGCATGCAATAGTGGTATAAAATACAATGCAAATTTTATAAAACATAGGATAAACATGATCAAAGAGGGAGGCATGCCTTCGTTGTCGAGTACCGCGTTACCGTCTTCTTCGTAGTTCTCCTCTCCCGTACCGTCACCTCCTACTCGTAGTAATGTTGAAACAAAATAAGTAAACGTGCAAATAAATCCAAATATCAACCACACGAAATAACAATATAGGAAGGATGGATAGGAATATTGAAATCAATATGGAGATTCAAAGGAGGTACCATGATTGAAGATGGGTAGAGAGATTCAATGAATTGGTTGGGTTTAGGTCTCTCGTGACTAAGCAAAACTTAGTCACCACAACTAACGTTCTCACCTTCCTAGCTAGATAAACTTAACAATGCCCATATCTATATACCTCGGGCTATCTATATAAACAATACATATATACTAAACCACATGGTACGAACCTAAGAATAATATTCAACATACGCATTTGAACAACACACATAACATGGCATGAATAAATATTTAACCACAAATAAATATTTAGATAACATCTAAATATTTATAATGGTTAATAGCATCTAAAAAATTGTATCACACGCCTAACATGACATGTAAAAAGTTTAACCACAAATAAATGTCTAGACAAAGTCTAAATATTTATAATGGTTAAAAGCATCAAAATAAAGCATCAACTAATGCATGCAACAAAAGCAACATAAAAAAACAATCAAGCTAACTAAATTCATAAGCTACAACTTCATGCGACAAACGATACTAATATTGCTAAACCATATTGGCATAAAATAACATGAACGTACATGAGTCAACGGTCAAAATTATTCTAGGCATGGCATTGGTATTTTATGTGGCATAAAATAACGAGTGACAAGCAACAAGATATGTAACAATCTAGCTAAGCAAAGATAATCTCCTACCAAACTAAGTTAAAACATGAAAATTTCTATGCATGGCAAAATATCTACTTACACAATATGTATGCATATAAAAAATGCATAAGAACAATACACCACCACAACAAAAACAACATGCATCTTCATTAAAATAAAAGCAAGACTATTTCTATAAATAAATTCTAAATCAATCCTAGAATCAAAACAAAGTTCTAGAGCAAATCTTAGGCATGATTTAAACATGAATAGTACATAGTAAAAAGTTTGCATGAATCAAATTGCACCAACATACTACATATAAATACTAACAAAACATACACGTACATTCATAGACAATTTACAAAACTAGAATAATCTATCCCAAATTAAATAACAAAGCATCCTACGGTTTGGGTTAGGTTTGGGATCACCAGAGGCTTCATGAGGACAGAAAGGATGGAGAGAAAACTTGAAGAAGCTCGTGCGTTCGTCGGTCCGAACAATGGCATCGGCATGAACTTGGGTGTGCGCGGCCAACAATGACGAATTGACGAAACAAGTTGTCTAGGAGGTGGCCAGAGACTAGGGAATTTGATGGGCAAAAGGAATCGGACCGAAGAGCTTACCTATGGCAACGGTAGGAAGAACTAGATGGAGATGTGGTGTTTAGTGCGGGGAAGATTGCGGCTATTGTGAAAGAAATCAGAGGTTGTGAGGTTGGGGGTTTTATAGAGGAGCTTCTTGCGCACAGATGGACGCAAACGGTTTGAAAAATAGTGGACTGTGGACAGAGATCAAGGATCGGATGTCTCCACTAGGCCATTAAGTTCGTCGGTTCCCTGCGCGAGATTTATTCCATTAAACTCCAAATGAATCGTCTAAATGAGTTCGTGGGTTAATGGAGAGAAATTCTTGTGTTAAAGTCACAGTGAATTGGTCATTGGATTTGAGGGAAATAAAGGGGAGATTTAACAGCCATGAACGCAATGTCTCTCTGCGTAACGTTCTGCAGCGAGAGGAAGAAGAAGAAGACGAGCGAACCACTCGCTAGCTGGCTGTGCGTGGGCTGGGCTGTTGCGCTCGCTGGAGTTCGCGGCCTTGGGCCGGTTTGGTGCTTGGCCAGAGAGTAGAGAAAGAAAGAAGTAAAAAGAAACAAAAGCCACGATACAAGACTTGGTGTTGAGACAAAATTCAAGAGATGAAAGGTGACCAACTAGTAGAGAAGAAATAAATTAAAAGAGAAGGATGGATACGGTGCATACATGGATGGAAAAGATGTGTATACTTGCTCCATGTCCAAATCCCAAAGAGAAAGAAAAAAATAGAGAATTAATACCACAAATTATTGATTAAATGATTTAATCAATACACAAGAATACGAGCAGAAGAAAAATTTCCAAAACACACTTTTGAAAAGTTTGAGAGAAAAAAAATCCATGGAAGAAAAATAGACGAAAGATTGCAATAAAATAATTTGAGCGACTAAAATATATTTAATTGATTGTGGAATGTTTTAAAAAAAATCCCGAAAGAAAAATTCGGGATGTTACACATCCGCAAATACAAGATAGTAATTAAGGCAAAAGCCTAACCATAGTAATACGATCGATGATCCATAAGAGCAAAAGCTATTAGATCGATGATCCATAAGAGCAAAAAATATTAAAGTAATCAGTTTTTACATAGCTCTCAATGTAATCATGCTCATAATTTATAACGGGTTCAATACCTTTATCGATCTCCTAGTCTTCAGTATTCTTCTGGATCCTTTCAATGAGATCCCATCTCTCTTCAGCGCTTCCTTTTTGGAATACCCCACTAGAGGAGGCATCCAACATCTCCTTATCCCGACGAGAAAGCCTGACATGAAAATTTGTAAGTATAATATCTTTGGGGAGTTCATGAATAGGAGATTTGAACGTTAGGGACTTCAGTCTCCCCAAGCTTGAGTGATGCTCTCTCTGCCACGAGGCCAAAAGTTATATATGTTGTTCCTGTCTCGATGAATTTCATGAAGAGGATAAAACTTTGTATAAAAGAGAGACATAAGCTCTTGCCAATTAAGCAAATATGAGTTATCGAGGAGCTTATACCAATATAAAGCTTTATCTCTAAGTGATACGGAGAATAATTTCTTCATAACAAAACCCATTGACACACCTGCAAGCTTGAATAATGAACATAGTTGTGATAAATATAGCAGTTGTTCACCTGGATGTTTGTCTCTTGCAATAACGATTATCCAAGACATAATCGATAATACCAGTTTGTATTTTATAAGGCACAATTTTAGTAGGGATAGGAGTGACCACCACAGTAGTGGGGCGTTTCTCCATAAGCAACGAACCAAGAGTATAGGTGTCCATAAGGACAAAAAGCAGCAACAACAAAACACAAATATAAAATTTTCCTTACCAGCTTCACTTACTAATAGCGCTACGCTCCCCGGCAACCGCGCCAGAAAACAGTACCTGATGACCCTCAACTGTAGGGGATCGATTGTAGCGTTTTCGATAAATAAGAGTGTCGAACCCAACGAGGAGAATAAGGTATTGGTAAGTGACTTTGGCAAAGAAATAACTGCAGGCACTGAAAAGATAACTTTTTAGGGGTTTTCGGTATAATCACAAGAAGGTAAAAGCAAGCAAAGTAAAACTCACTGAGGAGTAACAAGTGGCCCAATCTGTTTGAGCAATGGATAGACCTAGCAACTGAACTTATAAAGGCTAGAGTGTTCTTGAGGACACACGGGAGAGATAGTCACGTGCTTTCGCCATATTCCGTATCAATATTATGTGCTTAGTTTATAAGTGTTGAGTGGGTGGATCTATGCTAGTGCACCTTCTAGACTAAGATAAGTGCACTCTTATGATTAAACATCTTGCAAGCATCTGCAAATACAAGATTGTAATTTAGGCAAAAGCCTAATCATAGCAATACGATCAATGATCCATTGTTCCCTTGTGCAAAAGCGTGCAAACTGGGGTTCAGGGTTCTGTCACTCCGGCAACCCACCATAAGCATTCTTTATACACAATGCATTCCCCTAGGTCCTTAATAAGGCGAAGTGTTGAGTGTTCGACTCACACAACACCACTAGGAAAATAACAACACAACTTACATATCAAACAACACATATTACTTCAACATCATATGACTACTAGCAACTAGACTTCTCCCACGTCCTCAAGAACTAAAGTAACTACTCACAAGACATAAAAGAGATCATGATCAGTGGTGATAAATAGATGATAAAAAATCCGGACACAATGATATTTCTTCAACAAAACTCAATAGCATTCACCACAAGGTAGTAATCACCACCGGTAGAGTAGAGAGGATAGATAGTACGGATTACAACGCAAGTTACAATTGTGAGATGAGATAGGATGGTGGTGGAGATGATGCTGCTGTTGGGGATGATGTTGATGATGATCTCGATGATGCCCGTGACGATGGTGACAATGATGGTGATGATCTCCCCTTCCGGGAAGTGTTCTGCCGACAGAATCTGCCCGCCGGAGATGTCTTTTCTTCTCTGTAGGTTTCCGCCACGGTGCGGCGGAGGAAATCGCGAAACTCCTCCCTCTTTAGGGTTTTTGGAAGACGGCTACCCGGCGCGGCCAGGGGTGGGACGCGCCAAGGGGGCGCCCGGGCACCTGGTGGCCCCCCTCTGGTCTCCGTTTTGCGTGTCCCCGTCATTCTTCTGGAAAATGGCCTCCATCGATTTTCAGGTAATTTGGATGTCTTTTGATTCAGCAACTCAACATCAACTTTTTACCGCTGAATCTTGCGTCTGCTGCTTCGGCATCGGAAAGTTGCAAACTGTGTAAAACAATCCAAAACAACATAAGAATAGCATCATAACATGAAATATATCAATGAATAGGGGTGAATTACGATATAAAATAGTGATGCGTTTTGGACGTATCAACTCCCCCAAGCTTAGACCTTGCTTGTCCCGAAGCGAATATTAAGCTCGGCAAACCTGTCCACAAGTTTAGAGAGTGAAGTGTCGGTAAATAAAATACGTACAAGAAGCATCATCATTTCTCTACCAAACTCAAGCATCCTCAACAACAACCTCAACTCATAAGGCCCTTATGAGAAAGTTGTAACAATTATAATCAAAAGTAGGGCTGAGAAAATTCATCAGATTATGGCAAACATATCCTTGGTCAAAGGACAACTAATAAATTTTACTTTTCTCTTTCACTTTATAATGAAACAATTTGAAGATATTTTAAAGAACATGTTATTAGTCATGAAGTGCAAATGCTAACACAAAGGAAGATGCTCGCTTGGCATAAGCTTTCGCAAACAACTTACTTATCAAAAGATAATGTCAACAAGGATGTGGCATGGCAAAACTTAATGCAGCATTATATGGATGAATCCTCATCAATATCAAGTGTCTGTTCTTTTTGGGAAAAGAAGGAAGTGGGAAGAACTGACTCAACATAAAAGTAAAAGAAAGGCCTTGTTATAGGCAAGCAGGGAAATCTCATGTGCTATCCTTAAATCAAAAAGAATGAAAACAAATTTTGGGAGGTGCATAGTTTGTCAACGAATGCTAATAGATACCTCAATTACTTCTCAAACTGGACAAGTTTCGAGGAACGACTCCCAAGTGGGGACGATCACATCCCCTTAATGTCCTTTATTTATCACTGCCAAAGTTTCTGATTTCTCATAGACCAAGCGTGAAGGAGGGTTTGTTTGTTGTATTATCTTAGGAGCTGGGCGACTCATGCCAGTTGCTCCTCGTATTATGGGTTTGCAGATTAGACATGAAATCCCGGGGTAAAACTTGTCCAACTTAAGAAGATCATGAATTACCTACTACTTCCTCATGAGCTAAACGAGAGGCACAAAACAGAAGATTTTGAACATTTAAGGATAACACATAAATTCTATACTTTTAGGAGTGGCAGGGAAATACCACGAATAGGAAGGTATGGTGGACTCATATGGAAGATATTGGTTTCAGGGTATGGATGCACAGACAATTGATGCTAACTTAGATGCAAAACATATAAAGCATAAACATTAAGGTAAGCATAACACATCAAGTTTTCTTCCTTGTCAACATAACACTTCAAGCATAATAACAAAAGGGTTTTGGCTATGTTGCTACTTGAGAAAACATGCATGTTGTCATGAACAAAGCTATATTTTCCAAAATTTAATAAAGTTTTCAAATCCGTACCTGATATAAAGTCAATACTCCCCATATAAATCATCATATAAGCTCGATTGCGTCAAGAGAATACCGAGTGCAGCGAAGGAACCAATAGACTTCTCATTAATATTCCATCATAGACGACTCCACACTCACGGACACAAACTCTCCACAAAGGAGTGATAGACCTCAATGCAAACACCTATTTCATATAATAACTTCCCTAGACATGATGCGCCTCTACTTGACTCTAAAAGACTAAGATAAAGATAAAGATACCGGGCACTCCCCCAAGCTTGGAACAAGCTAAGGGGATGCCATTACCCGAGGATATTTACTCATCATTCCTGTTGTTGTTGATCACGTAGTCCTTGACGAAGCGCTTCCATGGAAGGGGTTCTCCCGTCTCATAAGACGCTTCAGTCTCCAAGACCATGCTTTCAGCACCGAAACCCATGCGCGTAAACTTTAGTTCATACTCACAGTTCTAGTTGTGCAGATCATAAATTTTCCCTTGGAGCTCATAAATTCTTTCTTCTGCTGCGGTGATGCTTGACCACATCCCCCTCATCTCCTTCTTATAAAACGTCTTTAGCTCGTTGATGAGGTCAAAGTTGGCTTCAACACCGCGCTCAACCATCTTCTTGTACTTGAAGACTTCTTGCCCCACTTCTTCCAGCCTGGCCTCGATGCTCCCCTCCTTGACAGGTTCCTTTAGATCTTCTTGGTGGAGAACACCATCCTCCAACCAAACGGTTTGAGGGTGCTTCTTCACCTCAGCGAGGTAAGGTTTGATGACGTTGTTGACGAACTTGTCCTTGGGGGAACTTGGGGAAGCCATGTCACCTAGGTCTAGATGAAAGTTTTCCTGGAAGAAACAACTCGAAAATAAAACACACGAAATCGCGAGATACGGTGCCGGGACGATCCGGGAAAATATATAGAAAAAAAATCTGCAACAAAAGGAAGGTAACGAGCCAAAGTGGGGTCAGAGATGGACTCCGGGGTGCCCAGGCGGCCACCCGGCGCGGCCAGGAGGTAGGCCGCGCCAGGGGGCGCCTGGGCCCCCTGGAGCTCCTCTCCGGATCAATTTAGGCTTCTAATTTTCTATATTTTGCAAAAACTTGTAATATGGAACTTTTATGGAGGTTTGCAATGTTTCCTTATCGTAATACATACCTTTTCTTATTCTGTTCCTGCTGGTGTCTGAAACGGGGCTGCAACATATTCTTCATGAGTTGTTGTGTATATCAAATTTATATCAACATTGACGGGGTCTCCTGCCATGTAATGCTTGAGTATTTGCCCATTCACAACTTGAGGTTTGGTGCCATCAAAATTGTTAATCTTGATTGCACCGGAGCGGTATACTTCTTCGATATGAAATGACCCTTCCCATCTGGAAAGTAATTTACCTAGAGAAAACCTGAAACGGGGTCTGAACAACAAAACTTTATCACCAACATTAAATTCATGTTTCAAAATCCTTCTATCATGCCACTTCTTTACCTTTTCCTTAAGCATTTTAGCACTCTCGTAAGCTTCACTTCTCCACTCTTCTAGAGAAGTCAAGTTCATGAGACGCTTTTCACCAGCCAACTTTGGGTCAGCATTAAGCTCTCCAACAACCCAGAAAGCTTTGTGTTCTTACTCTAATGGAAAATGGAAAGCCTTGCCATAGACCGTCTTGTACGGAGACATGCCCATGGGGTTTTTGTAAGAAGTTATATACACCCACAAAGCATCTCCTAACTTTTTTGACCAGTCCTTTCTAAAACTATTACCTGTCTTTTGCAAGATCAACTTGATCTCTCTATTGGTGAGCTCAACTTGCCCACTAGTTTGAGGATGGTACGGTGAAGTATTTCTATGTTTGACATCGTACTTGGCTAGAGCTTTTCTAAAGTCTCCATGCGTGAAGTGTGATCCTCCATCAGTCATAAGATACCTTGGTACACCAAACCTAGGAAAAATTACATCTTTGAGAATTTTCAAAAATGTCTTGTGATCAGCACTCTCAGTGGGGATTGCTTCAACCCACTTGGTTACATAATCAACACCTAGTAAAATGTGAGTGTACTTGTGTGAGGGAGGAAAAGGACCCATAAAATCGAAACCCCAAAAATCAAAAGGCTCAATCACTAGAGAGTAATTCATAGGCATCTCATTCCTCCTACTAATATTACCAACTCTCTGACACTTGTCACAAGAGAAAACATAATTTCTAGCATCTTTAAAGAGAGTAGGCCAATAAAACCTGATTGGAGAACCTTATGTGCGGTCCTCTCACCGGCATGATGTCCTCCATAGGGACTATCGTGACATTTCTTGAGAATGTCCTTCTGCTCGTGTTCCGGTATGCATCTTCTCACGATCCCGTCCGGACCTTCCCTGAAAAGATGAGGGTCATCCCAAAAGTAATACCTCAAATCGTGGAAGAACTTCTTCCTTTGCTGAAATGTTAAACCTGGAGGCAAATACTTTGCAACCATCAAATTAGCATAATCTGAAAACCAAGGATCAGAAATAGATTGTACTTTTACAACGGCTAGTTGTTCGTCTGGAAAGCTGTCGTTGACTGGAATGGGATCATGCGGTATATCTTGCATGCTTGAAAGACTATCCGCCACCGGATTGTCTGCTCCTTTCCTATCAACAATCTGTAAATCAAATTCTTGAAGGAGTACCCACCTGATGAGTCTTGGTTTGGCATCCTTCTTCGCCATAAGATACTTCAGGGCATCAGGTCAGTATGGATAATGACTTTTGAATCAACAATATAAGGTCTTTATTTATCACAAGCAAACACTACTGCTAAGAATTCCTTCTCCGTTGTAGCATAATTCTTTTGAGCACTATCAAGGGTTTTGCTAGCATAATGTATAACATTCAATTTCTTATCAACCTTTTGTCCTAAAACAGCTCCAACAGAAAAATCACTAGCATCACACATAATTTCAAAGGGAAATTTTCAATCAGGTGGTTGACCTATAGGAGCGGTTATTAAAGCTTTCTTAAGAACTTCGAAGGCTTCCTTACAATCTTCGTAAAATATAAAAGGAACATCCTTCTGGAGAAGATTAGTGAGGGGTCTCGAAGTCTTAGAAAAGTCTTTAATAAATCTCCTATAGAAACCAGCATGACCGAGAAAACTACGAATACCTTTAATGTCCCTTGGATAGGGTATCCTTTCGATAGCTTCAATCTTCGCCTTGTCCACTTCTATTCCTCTCTCGGAAGTCTTGTGACCAAGAATGATCCCTTCGTTAACCATGAAGTGGCACTTTTCCCAGTTTAGAACTAAATTTGTGTCCTCGCATCTCTGCAAAACTTTATTAAGATTGTGGAGACAATGGTCAAAGGAAGTTCCATAGACGGAGAAATCATCCATGAAGACTTCCACAATCTCCTCACAGAAACCATGAAAAAATAGAAGACATACATCTCCGAAAAGTAGCAGGTGCATTGCATAAACCAAAAGGCATACGCCTATAAGCATAAGTACCATAAGGACACGTGAAAGTGGTCTTCTCATGATCAACAGTGTTGACATGAATTTGAGAGAAGCCAGAGTACCCGTCAAGATAGCAAAAGTGGGTGTTTTTGGACAACCTATCAAGCATCTGGTCGATAAAGGGCAGCGGGTAGTGGTCCTTCGTGGTTGCCTTGTTCAACTTCCTGTAATCAATACACATTCTATATCCAATAACAACTCTTTGTGGTATTAGTTCATTTTTATCATGAGGAACAACAATCATACCTCCTTTATTGGGAACACAATGAACTGGACTGACCCACCTACTATCAGCTATAGGATAGATGATACATGCGGCTAGAAGCTTGAGAATTTCAGTCCTAACCACGTCCTTCATCCTTGGGTTCAGCCGTCGTTGATGATCAACAACTGGCTTAGCATCGGGCTCGAGATTGATAGTATGTTGGTAAATCGATGGACTAATCCCCTTAAGGTCATTAAGGGTATAACCAAGGGCACCTCGGTGTCTGCGAAGTGTCTCCAATAATCGCTCTTCTCCAAATCCTGAAAGGTTAGCATTGATAATAACATGATATATGTTCTTTTCATCTAAATAAGCATACTTGAGCGTATCAGGCAGTGGTTTGAGGTCAAACACCGGGTCTTCTTTTGGTTGTGCTAGGATTCCTAAAGGTTCAACCGGAAGGTTGTGCTTCAGGATAGCAGTTTTTCTTGTAAATATTTCATCCAACTCATTTCTTTCATGCATATGCATATCATTCTCGTGGTCTTCCATATATTTCTGCAAAGGATCATTAGGAGGAATAGCAATGGAAGCAACATCTTCAATAATTTTATCATGACTAGGTTAATCAGTACCACGAGGCTGCTTAGAGAACTTGGAAAAGTTAAATTCATATGACTCACCATTGAATTCAATAGAAACTTTACTTTTTTTGCAATCTATTATAGCTCCACAAGTGCTGAGGAAAGACCTACCAAAGATAATAGGGCAAAACTATCTTGCACTGAACCAAGTACTAGAAAGTCGGTAGGATACTTTACCTTTCCACATAGGACTTCAACATCTCTCACAATATCAATGGGAGAGATAGTTTCTTTGTGTGTCGCCCCCAAAATCAAGTCGTGTACAATAATCATACACGCAAGGTACACAATCGAAATCAGGGACTCACAGTAAGATATCACAACACAACCCTACAAATAAAATAATATGAGCTGTTTATTACAAGCCAAGGGCCACGAGGGCTCGAATACAACAGCTCGAGAGCACAAAGTTAGCGAAAGCAATAGTATGTGAGTACAGACCCAAGGTACACATGATTTTCCTTAAGAAGTCTAGCACAAAAACAACAACGATCGAAAAGGCGAGGCCTCCTGCCTGGGAACCTCCGAACTACTGCTGGTCAACGGGGATCTCGACGTCGTAGCAAGCACCGGGGATCTTATGCTTCTGGACTCCAAGGCTCCAACGTCTGATGGCAGCAACCGGTCGGGTATATAAGACAAAAGGGGGAAATAAAGCAAGGGTGAGTATCTAGTATACCGGCGAGTCTTACGTCCGCTACTAAGCATTTATGCATTTGTATCAAATGGAAAGGGGAGGCTATATATAGTGGACTGAAAGGTAGAAAGTCAGAATAAGGACGAGAAGTTAGGCCTATCGAAAACTAGCATCTTCTGACGGTTCTTGCAGCATGAGAAGAGAATAGCCAATAGTTCAAACAAAGCATAAAGTAACAATGCAGCAGAAGTTGCTCCAACATTGTATAATAGTAAGTTGTAATTATTAACAATTATCAATGCCTCCGAGATCCCTTCCTCGACTTCCTTGCGAGGAAAAGAAACCGGAACCAACAGTTTAGTAGTAATAGTTTGTAGTAGTAGGCTCTGGCTTCAGCATAAAGCGTCATGTTACCGTGGACACGGCTATTCGAATAGATCATCTTCCCTGCAGGGGTGCACTACTATTCAGCCTGCACGCTCGGATCTCCAGGGTGTTGTACACCTTGTTAGGGAATGCCCCACCGAGGCTATCCGACACGCCGAGGCCCATCCTACGACTCATTAGAGAGGTCCGCGCCGGTCTAAAGTCCTAAGAGCAAGGGGGTCTTGGACCGTTGCTCCTCACTCTCCGGGTCGGCATGATGACGGTGGATACCACACAACTCTATCATGGATGTGGATCCGACCGTGCCACAATGCTGAACTGGACATCTTTCGGAGATTTTGAACGAGACCACAACGCGGAGGGCCCCACACCAGATTATAATCCCACGTGAAGGTAGTGCGTACAGGCCTTTGCGGCCTCTCAAGTGATCCACCTGAACCATTAGTCGTTTTATTATTATCTCGCGGACAACCGTTATCGTTGCCCGACTAGTCAACACAACGGACAACGAACAACAGCCAGGACCATCAGTACATCGGTGCTTGCCCTGTCGTCCCGTCAAAGCACACGGTTACCAACAAGGTGAACCGTCTCCTTACCTTGTCTCGCGTGTGCTCCATGAGGAGCTCGACTTTCGTGGTTTGGTATCTCACGACCAACGAGCAAGGACCAGGCCCACGATGGTATCCGCCTGTCCTGCCGTCCCGATAGAAGTACCTCTCGCGGGCACCGTTGGCTCAACCGACTACTTACATTTAAGGACACCAGTTGATTCAGGTGCCTACCATCAAGTGAAACCAGGAGGAATCACCCTCGATGGTACACTTGAAGAGGTTCGACCGAGACATCAGCGGAATGAACTAAAGAGGAATATCCTCGTATCATCCCGGTGGTGCTACGCTACCGAGCCGGCGACGAGAGTGAAATACGAGTCCATCCACTCGTAAGTTAAACTTGAAGCGACTCGGCAGAGTCTCGCCGTTGTAGGTTCCCTTGGGCGTCTGCTCTGTACCGTACCTGTTGTAGTTATAATAAATTGTATCCGCGTCACTCCCCAGAGTGATCACGACCCGCTAACTAATCCTATTTTACTAGCAATGTGCAGGGTTCACTGTTGGATATAATATATATATTTAATAGGCAACATAGGATAAAGGAAGGTACATCAAGGGGCGATAATGACAGGCTATGTAATTGAATAGGATTATAATGTAGCAGCAACAGCAATTCCCAGTGCGAGAAATGTACGGAAAAGATAGGCGATATCTGGGGAAGGAGAATGGCTCTTCTTGCCTGAAAGCTCGACGGTAGAGGTACAGTCGTCGACGAAGTAGTCGTACTCGACAACGGTGTATTCGGAGGCAACAACGGGGTCTATTGGAGAATAAAGGGGGGGGGGGAAACAATAAATACACATCAATAATAGCAATAAAAATTCAAGACTAGGCAAACACATTGTTTGCGGTGTTCTAACGCAGTACAAGGTGTATTTCTCGGAGCGGGAATTTATCCGGGGAAGACTCATCAGTACCGGTTGATTATCGGACAAATGATCCGGAGGAAAATGTTCTATGTCTGCAGACTTAGAGACATCTGACAGGCATGTGGATAGTGTATCCGTGCTCGTTGATCCATTATAAACAACTTTCATATTCAGAACAGTTTCATCCGGAAATTTTTACCGGCTTCGTTCGTCTGACAGACAGATGAACTGGAGGAGAAATATTCCACGTTCGATATGTTAGAGGGGTGCGGTGGGTATACGGGTAGCGTATTCATATTCGTTGTATTTTTCTGAACAACTTTCATGTATAAAGTTTTTTCATCATAATTACGGTCTTAAAGATATTAATTTCTAATATATAAATATTTTTTGGAATTTCTAGAATTATATTAATACAAAAATAAATGATTAAATACTTTTATATCCAGACTGAGTCAGCCACATGTGGAACCAGTGGGGCATAGTCAACAATTGACCTGTCAAGGTTGACTGATCAACGGGTCCATGTGGGGCCCAGGTGTCATTTTCTCATTCCTGGATTTCTCTGAAATTTGGCTAAGTCTGGGATTACCGGTGAAAATTATCCATTGGCCACCTTCGGGGGCCTACGATTTGGGGTTCCGCTCGTCCGCCGAGTTAATGCCATATATCAAGTTGAAATTTTTTCCGCGATCTCAAATCTGGTACGGAAGCCAAATTTATTAGGGTTCATTTGCCTAATTAAAACATTGCCTAAACAATGCTACCAATTTTTAATTACAGATTACTTTATTTTATTCAATCTTTGCAAGATAATAGCTATTGATCTATAGCTCAAATTGGGATACCTCCTATAGATAATTTGTCACGTATAAGGTCTACTAAAATTCTATGGGTTTAATTTTCATAAAACATTTCTGTAAATTATATATTTACAACCCTAAAGTAGCTATCAAGTAATTCCGTTTTCTATCATTTGTGCCATTAACAAAAAGTTGCAATTTGCGATTTTTGTAGGATTAAATCCATGCACCGAATGAAATTGGTCCAATGGAACAAATTGAAGTTGGTTATGTCTACTCTTTGCTCATACTCCCTCCTTCCCGATATATTAGGCGTATTAGGACCTGCATGTATTCCAATTCCAACTACCCAACGATCGGGACTTTTTGTGAAAAAACTAAAGAAAGGTGGATGGTCCTTTAGTGCGGTATCACCCACCCCGCGCCTCTCTCAGTGAATTTTTTCTCCCCACGAACCCACCAAGCCTACCTCTCCTGTGCAGTTCTTTGTTGCATGAAGAACGCCTAGAACTCCATTGCTTACGGCGATCCAACTGAGCTTCTACAGACCTCAACCTATGAGCAGCTGCAACCACGGAGGAGGTGTTGGGGACGAGGGTCCCGCCGGCGACGCAGTTGCATCCCATCCTAGCGTCGACGATGGGATTGCCGCGTAGCTCGCCGACGGCCATCCCGGTCGTGTGCTCCCTCCAGCGTCGGCGTTTCAAGTAAGCGATCGTTCTAGTTCAATGGGGACTGGAAATGACGTAGTTGCGGATGCGAAGCTGATACGAGCACCACCACGAGTCACAACGTCGACCTCGACGGGAAAGACAAAGGCCTGTGTCTGTGATGACCAGGACGACGACCACGGCGTGCGCAATAGCCATGGTGATCAAGCAAGAAA
Organism: Bromus sterilis; assembly: GCA_950022295.1. Classification (NCBI taxonomy): domain Eukaryota; kingdom Viridiplantae; phylum Streptophyta; class Magnoliopsida; order Poales; family Poaceae; genus Bromus; species Bromus sterilis. The sequence continues at coordinate 240,074,759 of OX465598.1, read as the reverse complement.
ACACAAGGTACAGGAAGACGCTCTTAGCGGCAGGTACGTCGACGATCTGGGTGAGAGTCGCACACACTATATGATCTTGGAGGACAACTACATGAACAAGGTCAGCTTTGTTCGTGAAGTGACCTCTGATGACGAGACCGATGACGGCGCAGGTGTTGGTGAGGAGGACATTACTGTTCAAGTACCAAGTGATATGATCAACGAAGAAGAAGAAATGGATATGTCCAATGTGTACAACATCCCAGACTCTGGGGACATGAAGCAATGGATGTACGTGCCTGACACATATGCTACTCAGGTACCGGATTCCCTTGAAGATGTGCAGGTTGAAGCAGAGAATGAGCTCAACGAGCAACAAGCTATGGATGTGGACTGTGCGAACAATATTCAGTTCTTTCAGTACGGACAGTATGTGCCTGAGCATGATCAAGAGAGCCCCCTTGAAGATCTCATCATAAAGACAACAGGAGTTGAAACCTTACATGTCCACAAAGAGTACTTCAATATTGCAGGTAGTCAAGTCTCGGATTTGGAGGAAGAGCTGAGTGTTGGTGGAGAAGAAGATATCTTAGCTCAAGAAAGCTTGGAGGTTGAATATGACATCCTTGCAGGGGAGAGCCAAGCTTTGAGTTCCCTCGAGGAAATTGAAGCTGAAGTTATAGCTTCGTTGGGTGTGGCCGGAGAATCACATGGTGAGGCGAACGAAAAACACATCGAGGCGGACGCAAAGCATGATGAACATGAAGAATTAGGCGAGGGAGAAGAACCGGAGTCTGCCATACGAAAGGATATGCTCAAAATTATGTTGCCCCTGTACTTTGAACCTTAGATTAACTCTTCAAACTGGTGTTAGATTTGTTAGATTAATTTCCATCTTCTATGAACATTTATCTTTCTGTAACATGGTGCACAAACCTGAGTTAAGTATTTCTGCTTATGATGGAGTATGTGTGTTTTTAGCCTTTCTGGTTAGCTCGTGTGTGCAAATTTTGGAATAGCCCATGTTAAATCCCCTCCCTTACACGCATGGACTAGCAGTACTCATGGACAAACAGTGCTAAAATTGCTTATATCGACTCAGTTTGCTGCACGCATGGAGTAGCAGTACTCCATGCATGGCATTCTAGTATCGACTCAGTTTGCTGCACGCATGGAGTAGCAGTACTCCATGCATGGCATTCTAGTACTGGAAGCATGAATATTTTAACATCTCGATGCTAGCAGCAAAACATTAAAGATCAAGCACTCAAAGATTACTCATGAATTAAAGATTTGCACTCTGATAAACACACATAACGAAAGAAAATCACAATCACCAAATCTGATTACATTACTCACAAATAAGTTTGCAAATCTGAAAACACACAATTGACCTGAAGTTAACACGCTGAGTTCAACACTGAACAATACACCTAAAATTAAAAAGACAATGAAGTGAAACGTAGGAATTGACGACTAAGTTTCCAATAACTAGACATTCACAAACGCATTTGCTTGCTGCACTATTTCTAGATCACATCCAAGTGCGATGGGGAGATAGGCTTGGATGTATACACCTACTTGGACCTGCAGCAGTTCCTAAACCATTGCCTTGTTGTCCGCCGCCCTGCTCGACGTTGCCAATATAGCCGGAACCTTCATCAGATCCTCCATCGCCATGCTCGTTATTCCCCAGATCCGCGTGGCCATGCTCACCAGCGTTGTCGTTGTGGTCATCTGGGTGACCATGGTTCAAGTTGTTGAGCTGGGAGTTTCTTTGTCCAGGCTGAAAGTGATGCGCATTTAGCACCGAGATTGGCCCACGACCAGTCAGGCCAAGCCTCCGACGACCATGTGCAGCAAAAGCATGGCCGGGGACAACACGTCCAGCGAGAAAAATTCCGACGAAGCCACTGTGAGAATGCATGTCAACATGCCCCTGACCAGCAAGCCCAAGTGTGCATCCGACGCTGCCGATTCGGCCATGAGCGCTTGCCCTGCTTCCATCTCCTTGAACGTGCGCCTCTCCAGTAGCCGGTTCTTCACAGTGGATGTTGTGAACATCGTCAGTACCTCCTCCCTCACCAGAACCTTCTCCCACCTCGAATTCTACCTCTGTTGATACACGGAATGTACAATAATTATAGATTGACAGTAGTCCACAGAATTAGTGTTAAGATTCCTGAAATAATGGGCGCAATCATACCTTCATCGATGTCACGCCAGTGTAGATCATTGTTCAGATCAATGATAGGACCGGTGAAATCGCCAAGATCATCCCATCTGGGCGGCAGATTGAGGTCAATTTCCGCCATGTCTAACAAAGCAGGACAAGTGGAGGAAGAACGGGGAAGAAGCATATGACCAAGAAGTAGGCGGAGAACGAGGGGTTCGTGGGAGTAGTTAACGATCGCACTGATTGAGGGCTCTCCAAATTTTGAGTTCTCGCGTATGGCCCGGGAACGAAATTGGCGGGGTGCGCTAGACAGAGTTTTGTTTGGGGTTGGACCGGTCAAACATGACTCGGTACGAGTAGATCGTGGATGCCTCCTCTCTCTGACGTGTACGACGGCTGAACCCACGAACCTGCTGCGCTAATTTTCGTGCTGCAACCTAATACGCCTAACATATCGGGAAGGAGGGAGTATTATTTTGGCCATGTTGGGATGCATTTTGTTGCTATTTTTCTGCTGTCAAAAATGGTAGAACAGCAGCAGTATAAGCATCAGTGGCAACAGTAACTGAGAGCAGCAGTAGCATCACAAAACAGCAGCAACTTCTCTGTAGCAGCAGCTGCCGCAACACAGGCAGCGGCGGCTGGCCATGCACACCATGCACACACCCATTGCCATGTCCGTGGCCAGCACGCACACAACACACACCACACACGTCACGCCACACCCACTGGCACGCACACAGTGCACACACACAGCCACACACGCACACCGCCATAGCCATGGCCGTGGCTAGCAGCAGTAATCGGCGACAACGGCGGCAGCCGGCGCACGCTGCCAGGGACGTGCGAGTGGGCGCAGGGAAAGGCAGGGCACCTCCGTGGAGCGGCGAACGCAACCAGCGCGACCAGTGGTAGGCACGCCGGACACACACAACAAGGCTTCTGCCATGGCGACCACGAGCATACGGGACGACTACAACGGGCACGGATCGAGATCGTGGGCGAGGGGAATTGAAGGAGGAGCTCACCATGGACCTCGAGGACATGTCCAGGAGCCGAGGGGACGAACGGGGCAGTGGCGCCGACGGCGAGTTGGTGGCGGCCGTGGGCGGAGAGGATGAAGATGACGTCGTCTATGACGCTCCTCGGCCTCGATCTCGCAGTGCTCATGATGGAGACCTCCGCTGCACAGCTCCTGGACGTGATGGATGGGCCGGAGGTGGCCATTGGCCACAAACACGACGACGGTTTGGCCACGTACGTGGCGGCTGGCGAGCGAGGCAGAGTGAGGGAGGACGGCGGCGCGATGGAGGAAGAAGAGGGGGTGCGCTAGGGTTGTAGGGGGGTCGGGGTCCTTATCCCCACCGGCGAGCTGCGGGATGGCCGACACGTGCGGCGGCAGTGGCTACGGCGCCGTGGATGGCAGCCACGCCATGTCCTGCCTCCTAGTGTACGTGAGGTTGAGGAAAGGCCGGGGTGGACGGGGCTGCTGTGTACTGTTGAAGCTGGGCCGAAGTACGCAGTAGATTAGGCCTTCTCTCTTTCCATTTTCATTTTTCTTTTCAATTTTGTTTTATATTTTTTGGCTATGTTTTGGTTTTTTGTAAAATGTTTCAAGTGTTCCTTTATTATTTTTACATAATATGTTGATGCCAAAAAAAGTTTGGTTGAGAAATAAATTCTTTTAGAATTCCGTTTGAAAATGCAACGAGTAAAAGGGGCTATTTTGTTGCTGTTATGAATAGTTTAAATTAGTAAAACATTTTAATCAATTCCTATTTCAATTTTAATACGACCTACTGATTATTTTGGATTTAATAAAATTGTTTGCACAATTTTTGGAACAAGTTTATTTTTCCACATTGTTTTGAATTTCCAAATGAGTTTGAATTTGAACTAGACTTGATCAAGGGTGATTATCCCTTGCTTAATCATGATGACATGTCCTTTAACAAGGTGATTACTGTAGCATGAAACCCTAGGTGTTGCACTTTGTTTGCGAGATAAATAGTAACATCAATCTCTTCAAGTTCACAAGGTGAAATCTCACCCATGATCTCCTGATAGAGTGAATAAGGAATATCGCTAGCACTTGATCCCAAATCGCATAGCCCGTAATAATTGTGATCTCCGATTTTAACAGATACAACTGGTGTACCTGGAATTGGACTTTTATTCTTGGCAAGAACAATGTTAGTTGAATCAGGACAAAAATTTATATTGGAATCTAAAACATCATTAGTAACTAAATATTTAACCACTTCAACTTGAGGATCGACCTTTATCAGGTCCTTAGGTTCGTTAGTTCTTCTCTCACTTTTGTTTATTATGCCTGTCACAAAAGAGTGCCCCCTTATCCTTGTGGGAAAAGGGGGCTTTTCATACATAACTGCATGCAAAATAGGGTCAACAACATTTATATCAATAGGTAATTCTTTAAAGGGTTTATGATACTAATCCTTCTCTTCCTTAGAAGAGTAATTGTGAGAGGCAAAGTTCTTACAAAAATCAATCACAAGCTTGGAATCAAGACCAATCTTAGAGCAAAAGATATTAAAGTAATCAGTTTTTACATAGCTCTCAATGTAATCATGCTCATAATTTATAATGGGTTCAATACCCTTATCAATCTCCTAGTCATCAGTATTCTTCTGGATCCTTTCAATGATATCCCATCTCTCTTCAATGCTTCTTTTTTGGAATACCCACTAGAGGAGGCATCCAACATCTCCCTATCCTGACGAGAAAAGCCTGGCATAAAAATCTGTAAGTATAATATCTTTGGGGAGTTCATGAATAGGACATTTGAACGTTAGGGACTTCAGTCTCCCCCAAGATTGAGCGATGCTCTCCGCGTCACGAGGCCAAAAGTTATATATGTTGTTCCTGTCTCGATGAATTTCATGAAGAGGATAAAACTTTGTATAAAAGAGAGACATAAGCTCTTGCCAATTAAGCAAATATGAGTTATCGAGGAGCTTATACCAATCTGAAGCTTTATCTGTAAGTGATACGGAGAATAATTTCTTCATAACAAACCCCCTTGACACACCTGCAAGCGTGAATAATGAACATAGTTGTGATAAATATAGCAGTTGTTCACCTGGATGTTTGTCTCCTGCATAACGATTATCCAAGACATAATCGACAATACCAGTTTGTATTTTATAAGGCACAATTTCAGTAGGGATAGGAGTGACCACCACAGTAGTGGGGCGTTTATCCATAAGAAACGAACCAAGAGTATAGGTGTCGATAAGGACAAAAAGCAGCAACAACAAAACAAAAATATAAAATCTTCCTTACCAGCTTCACTTACTAATAGCGCTACGCTCCCCGGCAACCGCGCCAGAAAATAGTACCTGATGACCCTCAACTGTAGGGGATCGATTGTAGCGTTTACGGTAAATAAGAGTGTCGAACCCAACGAGGAGCAGAAGGTATTGGTAAGTGACTTTGGCAAAGAAATAACTGCAGGCATTGAAAAGATAACTTTTTAGGGGTTTTCGGTATAAGCACAAGAAGGTAAAAGCAAGCAAATTAAAAGGCACTGAGGAGTAACAAGTGTCCCAATCCTTTTGAGCAATGGATAGGCCTAGCGCCTAAACTTATAAAGGCTAGAGTGTTCTTGAGGACACACGGGAGAGATAGTCACGTGCTTTCTCCATATTCCGTATCGATACTATGTGCTGTGTTGATAAGTGTTGAGTGGGTGGATCTATGCTAGTGCATCTTCTAGACTAAGATAAGTGCACTCTTATAATTAAACATCTTGCAAGCATCTGCAAATACAAGATAGTAATTAAGGCAAAATCCTAACCAAAGCAATACGATCGATGATCCATTGTTCCCTTGTGCAAGAGCGTGCAAACTGGGGTTCACGTTTCTGTCACTCCGGCAACCCACCATAAGCATTCTTTATACACAATGCATTCCCCTAGGTCCTTAATAAGGAGAAGTGTTGAGTGTTCGACTCACACAACACCACTAGGAAAATAACAACACAACTTAAATATCAAACAACACATATTACTAGGAAAATAACAACACATATTACTTCAACATCATATGACTACTAGCAACTAGACTTCTCCCATGTCCTCAAGAACTAAAGTAACTACGCACAAGACATAAAAGAGATCATGATCAGTGGTGATAAATATATGATAAACAATCTGGACACGATGATATTTCTCCAACAAAACTCAATAGCATTCACCAAAGGGTAGTAATCAACACCGATAGAGTAGAGGATAGATACTACAGATTATAACGCAAGTTGCAATTGTGAGATGAGATAGGATGGTGGTGGAGATGGTGCTGATGTTGGGGATGATGTTGATGATGATCTCGATGATTCCCGTGATGATGGTGATGACGATGGTGATGATCTCCCCTTCCGAGAAGTGTTCTCCCCGGCGGAAGCTGCCAGCCGAAGATTTCTTTTCTTCTCTATAGGTTTCCGCCATGGAGCGGTGACGGAACTCACAAAACTCCTCCCTCTTTAGGGTTTTTGGAAGACGAGGGATATATAGGCCAGAGGGGGAGCCTGGGGTGCCCCAGGGGTCCAGGCGGCCACCCGGCGCGGCCAGGGGTGGGGCCACGCAAGGGGGGCGCCTGGGCACCTGGTGGCCCCCCTCTGGTCTCCGTTTTGCGTGTCCCCGTCATTCTTTTAGAAAATGGCCTCCATCGATTTTCAGGTAATTTGGAGGTCTTCTGATTCAGCAACTCAGCATCCACTTTTTACCGCTAAATCCTACGTCTGCTGCTTCGGCATAAGAAAGTTCCAAACTGTGTAAATAGAGCAAAAAATAACATCAGAATTACATCATAACATGAAATAAATCAATGAATAGGGGTAAATTACGATATAAAATAGTGATGCGTTTTGGACGTATAAATTGTTGGGAAACGTAGTAGAAAACAAAAATTTCTTGCCTACGAGTTAAGAACCCAAGATCATCCATGATAGATTGCATACAAGGTTTAGGATAATGCCCACCAACAATTGCAGCGGAAGAAGAGTTGGTGATGCGGGTTGAAGATCTCACGATCCGTCCCACGATCTCTCCCACGAACGGATCTCCTCGTCGATTCCCTCGAACAGTTCTCCGAGGAAGAAGAAGATGATCCTTGAAGCAAGATCAAAGCTATGATCTCTCCACCGGTATCCACACATCCGGCACAGCAATCCGGCAGCGCTCCGCCGTCCAGAGAAGAACGCCTCCGAGAAAACTAGAGAGAGAAAACCCTAGCGAGTTCCGATCTAGATTAGAATCTAAACCGGGGTCTAAAAGTGGAGCAACTAGCAACTAGGGCAAAAGGGGGGGGGGGCGCAGGGGCTTGTGTCTCTCCTCCCCCCTTGGCTCACCTTATATAGGTGGCCAAGGGGCTTGGTGCGCCGGCCTAGGGGGTGGGGAGTCCAACTTGGACTCCAAACCTCCTAGGACTTTCCCACTAGGACTCCTTCCATAATAGGATTGGGGAATCCTACTCCAAGTAGGATCCCCCCCTTGTTGCGCCCCCCACCTCCTGGCCGGCCAGGGCAGCCTAGGTGGCTTGCCCCCCAATCTAGGGGGTGGGGCCAGTGGGGGGGTACTGCCCGGAACCTTCCGGAACCTTCTAGAAGCTTCCAGGACCTTCCGGGACCTACCAGGGACCGTTTCGGGACATTCCAGACACTTCAGGAGCACTTCCAGGACCTTCCGGGACCTCTAACGAATGTTCCGGAGCCATCTAAATAGGTCTCGGAACAATCCGGGCTAAGGTTAATTTGTCCGGTGAACACAACATATTGTTAAAGCTGTCCACCGATCACCGAAACTATTCCGGTTAATCGTAAACTTTCCCATTACCATTTTCATATGAACTAAAGTTATCTGAAACAATTCCAAAGTATCTTAGCCATATTATTTTCTCTTTACTTGCTTCCACTAAACTTTCAATTATCCTAGTATTCTAACAGATTACTGCACTTTAAGTGTGTGACCCAAGAGGTTCGGTATTATGCGGACATGACTCGAAATGCTTTCCAGACTTACAGTCATTCGTCAATAATCAACAGCGGAGCCATGGACACCCATGTTGACTCCCACACATACACGAAAAGACTTCGAGTGAACCTTTATGTTTATCGTATACTATTCCCTTTGCTTCACGATATATGACAAAGTTAGAGGAGAGAAGTTTGGCACCCATGTGAAACAACTTCTTGATCACAAGCCATTAGTTATCCTCATTGCTTGTTTGTCATCATTCCTCGTTATGTATACCGGTATCCCCGTGATTGAATCAAAAAATGTCTGGCCAGACGAGAATGGATACCGTTACACCGAGTGGGCCCTGAGTCTATATCTCTTCATCGTGAAGGAGCAAATCCCAGTCTCGAACTATCACCGTTACTAGACACACTGTCCAATGTACCCAGAACTTATTTTACTACTTCCCATTTAAGGGAAGATTCATCTAAGAACCAAAGCACATCTTCTTGTGTGAAGCAACTTGACATTCTCATGGTCTAAGGAACTATGTATAAAATAACATTTTATGATATGACTTATAACGTTGTTTTACGATGAGTTCTCTAAGTATATCATTTAACACTGGGGTCGGTTCAACATCATTGTTCTGCTAACAATATGCTCTCATTGCTATTGACATCCTTGTTACAAGAACAATGTCCATGATTAAGAAAACATAATCATCAATAAGCACATGGGCTGGTCTTAGAGGAAAAACCAGGAACTCTTGTTGTTTACATTTCCACACATGCATATGAGTTTTCTTCTGAATCTCATAGTCAGGATCATTGCAATTATAGCACAGAAATATAAAAATTAATTATGATCATGAATATATATAAATAATAACACACTTTATTATTGCCTCTAGGGCATATATCCAATAGTCTCCGACTTGCACTAGATACAATAATACTAGTTACATAAGTTCTGTCACACCAATGGCTGTTCGGTGTTGCTCATGCTTTTCTCGTGGAAGAGGCTTCGTCATCGGATCTGACACGTTCAGGTCCGTGTGAATCTTTCATACTTTCACATATCCTTTGTCAACGAACTCTCGGATTTTTTGATAACGGCGTTCAATGTGTTTGGATTTCTGGTGGGACCTTGGTTCTCTAGCTTGCGCCACGGCTCCACTATTGTCACAGTAGATCTCCATGGGGTCTTCAGCACTAGGAACCACACCGAGCTCAGTGATGAATTTCTTAATCCAATATCCCTCCTTCGTAGCTTCTGAAGCTGCGACGTACTCCGCCTCCGTTGTAGAATCCGCAACCTCCGAATACCAAGAACATATTCTTAGTTCTGTTTAGATACTTCAAAATATTTTTGACTGCTACCCAGTGTGCATTACCTGGGTTGCTCTGGTATTTGCTACATATACTCAGAGCATAGGAAACATCTGGTCTTGTATATATCATCGCATACATAACAGATCCAATTGCCGAAGCATATGGAACTGTGCTCATCTCTACCTCCTCCTCAGTGTTCTTAGGAAACTGACTCTTGCAAAGTACCACGCCATGTGACATTGGGAGGAATCCCTTCTTAGATTTCTCCATTCTGAACCTATTCAGAACCTTGTCTATATACGTGCTCTGGCTCAGCCCTATCAGGCGCCGGGATCTATCTCTATAGATCTTAATTCCCAATATGTAAGCGGCTTCACCTAAGTCTTTCATCGAAAAACTATTTTTCAATGAATCCTTTATAGTGTTAAGAAATTCTTTATCATTTCCAATGAACGATATGTCGTCTACATACAGTATTAGAAAAGATATTGCGCTCCCACTTACTTTCTTGTAAACACAAGCTTCTTCGCCATTCTGGATGAAGCCAAAACCTTTGACCACTTCATCAAAACGAAGATTCCAACTCCGTGATGCTTGCTTTAGTCCATAGATGGATCTTTTAAGCTTGCCACCTTTCCAGCATCCTTTGGTGCGACAAAACCCTCAGGTTGTATAATGTATACATTCTCCTCGAGGTTCCCATTTAGGAAAGATGTTTTGACGTCCATCTGCCATATCTCATAGTCGAAATATCAGAAATTGCTACTAAATTCCGCACAGACTTAAGCATTGCTACTGGCGAGAAAGTCTCGTCGTAGTCAACTCCTTGCACTTGTCGGAACCCTTTCGCAACAAGTCTAGCTTTATGAATAGTGACATTACCATCCGCGTCTGTCTTTCTTTTGAAAATCCATTTACATTCAATTGGTTTCACACCCTCTGGAGGGATCACCAAGTCCCATACTTGGTTTTCGTACATGGATTCCATTTCGGATTTCATGGCTTGTAGCCATTCAGTGGAGTTGGGGCTCATCATCGCTTCTTTGTAGTTCACAGGCTCATCATCTTCCAATATGAATACTTCGTTAGCATACCACTCGGGTAGCTGACGTACTCTGCCTGATCTCCTTGGTTCAGTCACTAGCTTCTTAGAAGTTCCTGCATCACTTGCAGGAGCTTCCGGTTCCTTCATCGGAATGACTGTTGGAACAACTTCCATCGTTTCATTCCTTGGTTCCGAAGGTTCACTAACCTCATCAAGCTGTACTGTCCTCCCACTCACCTCTTTGCTAAGAAACTCTTTCTCAAGAAAAGTTCCTCCTTTAGCAATAAAGACTTTGCATCGGAGGGGTGGTAAAAGGAATAGCCTACAGTGTCTTTGGCATAATCTACAAAGTAGCACTTGTCTGCTTTAGGGTCGAGTTTGTTTGGTTGCAAACGTTTTACGTAAACATCACAACCCCAAATTTTTAGGAAAAAAATATTGGGTTTGTTCCCATTCCACAACTCGTATGGTGTCGTTTCCACAGACTTTGATGACGCCCTATTTAAAGTAAAAGCGGAAGTCTCTAACGCATAACCCCAAATAGAAAGTGGCAGATCAGTTAATGATATCATGGACCTTACCATGTCTAACAAAGTTCGGTTACGCCTCTTAGACACTCCATTTCTCTGTGGAGTTCCAGGTAGCGTCAGCTGTGAAACGATTCCACGCTCCATGAGGTGTTCTCTAAACTCATGACTAAGATATTCACCACCACGATTAGATCGTAGAAATTTGATTTTCTTGTCACGATGATTCTCAACTTCGTTCTGAAATTCTTTGAACTTTTCAAAAGTTTCGGATTTTTGCTTCATTAAGTAAATATAACCATATCTACTAAAATCGTCAGTAAAAGTTACGAAGTAAAGATATCCACCGCGCGCCGGTACACTCATCGGTCCACACACATCACTATGTATTATTTCCAATAAGTCTGTCGCCCGTTCAACATGACCTGTGAACGGCGTCCGAGTCAGTTTTCCCATCAGACAAGCCTCACACTTATCAAATGATTCGAAATCAAAAGATTGCAAAATCCCATCTTTATGAAGTTTCTGCATGCGTTTCTTTCCGATGTGACCCAGACGGCAGTGCCACATGTAAGTGGTATTTTCATCCTTCTTAAGTCGTTTAGAGCTTATGTTTAAGATGTCGTTACTACATTCAAGATCTAAATAAAACAACCCATTCTTAATAGGTGCAAAACCATAGAACATATTCTTCAAGTAAATAGAGCAACCATTGTTCTCAGACTTAAAATTATAACCGTCGCGGATTAAACATGATCCGGACATAATGTTCTTACAAATAGCAGGAACGAAATAACAATTATCTAATTCTATGGTAAATCCAGAAGGTAGATGTAGAGTGTAGACGCCCACGGCCTTAGCAGAGATCGTAGCTCCATTTCCGACACGCATCGTCACTTCATTCCTTTCCAGCTTCCTTATTCTCGTTTGTCCCTGTAATGAACTACAGATATGAGCAACAGCTCCAGTATCAAATACCCACGACTTAGAGTGAGGGCCGGAAAGAAAAACATCTATGACATATATAACTTTTATACCTTCGCTGGTAAAACCAGGCTTCTTTCTATCTGCCAGATACTTCTTGTAGTTCCTCTTCTAGTGAACTTTAGCTTTTTAGTAGAAGCACTCAATATCTTTGTTTTGGCCAGTGCCAGAGGGTTTCTTGGTCTTGGCGCCAGGCTTGCCGGCGCCCTTGCCCTTGGAATTGCCCTTCTTCTTGAAATTGGTGGTCTTGCTAACCGCCAACGTATAGTTAGCGTCAGCCTGCATGGTAGTCTCTGCATTTTTCAGCATTGCAAGAAGTTCATTAACTGACTTATCCATCCCGTTCATGCGATAGTTCTGAACAAAACCTTTGAAACTTGGCGGGAGTGACATGAGGACAATATCTGTACCCAGTGATTCCGGGACCGGAAATCCTAGCTCAGTCAACCTTTGCCAAAGGCGCATGATCTTTATCACGTGCTCACCGACAGGTGTTCCTTCCTTCATCTTGCAATTCCACATGGCATGAGTTACCTCATACCGTTCAGTTCTAGCGTGTTTGGCATACAGAGCGTCTAACTCCTTAACAATTAAGTGGGGATCGGTGTTTTCAAACCTCCCTTGTAACTCTGATTCCATACACGCAGTCATAAGACACTGAAATGCGGTACTATCATCAAGCTTAGTCTGATGCACATTCTGCTCAGCAACCGTGGCTTCAGGCCCCGGTGCTGCTGGGAGAGGTGTCGTCAGGACATAGTCCTTCTTAGCCCTCCTGAGTACAATTCTCAGGGCACGAACCCAGTCCGCATAGTTGCTTCCATCAGCTTTCAATTTTTCTTTCTCAATCAACGGACCTAAGTTAAACTGGGGATTGACACGGGCCATTTCAATCTACGACATAAACACAAGTTTCACTTTAGACAATGTTCATAATTAAGTTGCACTAATTAATCATACTATTAATTTAATAAGTGCTCCCACTCAGACCAACATCTCTCGTAGTTGATTCTAAGTGATTCAATATCCAAGTTTAGTCGTCCGCCATTGATGTGACATCACTGATGACTTAGACTGAATTGGTAGGCCAACTTGCCAATCACGCAAGGGTGACTCTTGTTCATCTTTCGATGGGCGTGTTCCGGTAGCAAAATTTTATCCAAACCATCAAGACAACCAAGTGCAAATGCAGTGTGTTCTTAACACACCCGCCTTTTATGTGTCACACCGTGTGCACCCATGTGACATGACCTGCTCCGGTGTGAAACATACTATAAACGGTGCTACAGTTGGGAGAACACTATCTACTTGGATATTATTTTGCGAGAGATCACCCTAATAAAACACGACTACCGCGCATCAAACAAGGGTGCATCAAAGGGATTAACATCACATGAAATTCATAAAATATGTGACATGGTATAGCCCTTTGTGTCGTGAAGTCTTCGTTACCTTCATGACTCCGTGGTTGAAGTCTCCACCAACCACCTTTTGTCCTTGGCGCCGGGATCTTCTCACGGCTTCGGCATGTGTGTTGGGGTCCACCTTCACATCATTGATCATCACCTCGTCTCCATCTATAGCCTTGCCTCAAGCTACTAAAAATTTCTGGCACGCAGGCCATAATTAAGTGACAATCATATGACTCCAGTCATCATGCCGTACCACGGCTCGTAGGCCGCGAAAAATATTACATCATATAGCATCTCATACAAACACATTGCAAATCTTGAAGGCTATACCACATCACATGCATTCTCTGCAAAAACGAGTTAGATCGATATCTACACAGGTTGTTGCAAATTTTATCGTGGTTGTTAAGCAGGTTTACATGGCAAACGAGAAAACCTAGACAAAACAAAACACGATACTTCTTTTGTTGCTAGTTTAACATACGGGGTGCGTGTAGCAACTAATGCCACAAGCCAAACTTCGTTAAACGCGTGACCCCCGTGTGGATTTGAGTTCATAAAATCCACAAGCCCGTTCATGTACAAATTTCTATAGCAAGACTAGGATGAGATCCAAGGAATTTGATGTAGTCCATGATCAAGGCAACCAACATACTAAGAGCAGCATAGAGGGATCATGGCAAAACTCAAACCTTGTAGAAAAATCACATCATGCCGACGAGCAAAGAAAAGATCACATGATAGGGAAGCAAACAAGAAAATCAATGCCTCATATCAACATATGATCTACCTAAACATGCATCTAATCAAGGATCGCTCATGATATCACTGTTGGGAAACGTAGTAGAAAACAAAAATTTCGTGCCTACGAGTTAAGAACCCAAGATCATCCATGATAGATTGCATACAAGGTTTAGGATAATGCTCACCAACAATTGCAGCGGAAGAAGAGTTGGTGATGCGGGTTGAAGAAGATCTCACGATCCGTCCCACGATCTCTCCCACGAACGGATCTCCTCGTCGATTCCCTCGAACAGTTCTCCGAGGAAGAAGAAGATGATCCTCGAAGCAAGATCAAAGCTATGATCTCTCCACCGGTATCCACATGTCCGGCACAACAATCCGACAGCGCTCCGCCGTCCAGAGAAGAACGCCTCCGAGAAAACTAGAGAGAGAAAACCCTAGCGAGTTCCGATCTAGATTAGAATCTAAACCGGGGTCTAAAAGTGGAGCAACTAGCAACTAGGGCAAAAGGGGGGGGGCAGGGGCTTGTGTGTCTCCTCCCCCCCCTTGGCTCACCTTATATAGGTGGCCAAGGGGCTTGGTGCGCCATCCTAGGAAGTGGGGAGTCCAACATCGACTCCAAACCTCCTAGGACTTTCCCACTAGGACTCCTTCCATAATAGGATTGGGGAATCCTACTCCAAGTAGGATTCCCCCCCTTTGTTGCGCCCCCCACCTCCTGGCCGGCCAGGGCAGCCTAGGTGGCTTGCCCCCCAAGCTAGGGGGTGGGGCCAGTGGGTGGTACTGCCCGTAACCTTTCGGAACCTTCCGTGACCTTCTAGAAGCTTCCAGGACCTTCCGGGACCTACCGGGACCGTTTCGGGACATTCCGGACACTTCTGGAGCACTTCCAGGACCTTCCGGGACGTCTAAAAAATGTTCCGGAGCCATATAAATAGGTATCGGAACAATCCGGGCTAAGGTTAAGATGTCCAGTGAACACAACATATTGTTAAAGCTGTCCACCGATCACCGAAACTATTCCGGTTGATCGTAAACTTTCCCATTACCATTTTCATATGAACTAAATTATCTGAAACAATTACAAAGTATCTTAGCCATATTATTTGCTCTTTACTTGCTTCCACTAAACCTTCAATCATCCTAGTATTCTAACATATTACTGCACTTTAAGTGTGTGACCCAATAGGTTCGGTATTATGTGGACATGACTCGGAACGCTTTCCAGACTTACAGTCATTCGTCAGTAATCAACAACGGAGCCATGGACACCCATGTTGACTCCCACACATACACGAAAAGACTTCGAGTGAACCTTTATGTTTAACGTATACTATTCCCTTTGCTTCGCGATATATGGCAAAGTTAGAGGAGAGAAGTTTGGCGCCCATGTGAAACAACTTCTTGATCACAAGCCATCAGTTATCCTCATTGCTCGTTTGTCATCATTCCTCGTTACGTATACCGGTATCCCCGTGATTGAATCCCATAATGTATGGCCAGACGAGAATGGATACCGTTACACCGAGTGGGCCCTGAGTCTATATCTCTTCATCGTGAAGGAGCAAATCCCAGTCTCGAACTATCACCGTTACTAGTCACACTGTCCAATGTACCCAGAACTTATTTTACTACTTACCATTTACGGGAAGATTCATCTAAGAACCAAAGCACATCTTCTTGTGTGAAGCAACTTGACATTCTCATGGTCTAAGGAACTATGTATAAAATAACATTTTATGATATGACTTATAACGTTGTTTTACGATGAGTTCTCTAAGTATATCATTTAACACTGGGGTCGGTTCAACATCATTGTTCTGCTAACAATATGCTCTCATTGCTATTGACATCCTTGTTACAAGAACAATGTCCATGATTAAGAAAACATAATCATCAATAAGCACATGGGCTGGTCTTAGAGGCAAAACCAGGAACTCTTGTTGTTTACATTTCCACACATGCATATGAGTTTTCTTCTGAATCTCATAGTCAGGATCATTGAAATTATAGCACAGAAATATAAACATTAATTATGAACATGAATATATAAATAATAACACACTTTATTATTGCCTCTAGGGCATATATCCAACATAAATCACTAGTGAACATGGGACCCCGGTCCATATTTCCATCATTGTTTACACCTCAATCATTTACTACTTTTATTTCCTTTCAGTTGCAATCACCACTACTATTTCCCGCTTGTGTTTGATCGTTTGTGAACAACAATACCAAAGAGATTGACAACCTCTCTGAACTCGTTAGGAGCCAAGTTATTTGTTGCTGTGTCCAGGTCCACGACAACTCCGTAGCTAGAAGTGACTTTTGGCACTGTTGTCACCTACTTGCAGAACTTGGAGTCGTACTGGAGACAAACCTTGGTATCTTCACCGAGGGAAATTTGCTGTTGTCTACTTCTCAACCTTCCACTTGGGGTAGCCAACGAGGAGCACAACTTCAGTGCAATCAAGCATAAATTCTGGCGCCGTTGCCAGGGACTCCAGTCTACAAGATAGGGGAGTTGCACATTATCTTTTACCTTTGCTTTTTAGTCTTGTTAGTTTATTTTCTAGTTTTTTCTTTATAGTCCTATATCAAAACCCCAAAAAAATAGTATGTCTAGTCCCTTACTTGCCACCAACGTCTAACTTATTTAAAACAAGATCTTATTGCCAGGGAGGATTCACTGAGGATCAACAAGAATATTACAAGGAATGCCGCTTGTCTTAAAAATGGATACACTTATGGAGACTAATACATCAATCGTATGAGTATGCTAGAAACTTGTGCTCAATATATAATATATCTTTCTGTAGGGATGAATCTTGTTGCTTTATGAGGCATAAATACCTTTCTTTCCAATGTGAGTACAATGATGATGAAACCTTATCTTCTTATGCTAAGGGAAATTATGATTTTTATGATGTAGAACAAATAGAATAATTTGTTGCTTTTAAGGGTGCCTATGAAATTACTTCTTTTTTGGAAAATATTGATGATGCCCCTTACAAATCTAAGAGCCTTGCTACACTTAGGTATTGCCTTGAAAATTACAAAGAAAATTATTATATTACTGATTATCTTGAGAGAATATCTCCCCCAAAGGAAGAGACTAATGCTTCGCAGGACTCTATGGAAGAAGAAATTGCTGAAACTGGAAGCTCCTTGGATGAAAAAGAGGAGGAGAGTGACGAACAAAAGGAGTAAGAATGGAGCCATCCATGTCTACCTTCTAATGAGAGTAACTTTTTGACTCTTACTTTATATGATTTCCCTCCATTCTTACTAGAGGAGGATGAATGATATATTGATGAGTGTTATGATCCTATGGATTCTTTTGAAATATCCATTTTTGATGAAGTTGATGCTTTCTATACTTATGGTCGTGATGCAACTATGGATGATGATTATGGAGATGAACTTGCTATAGTTCCTCATGGTAAGCATGAAATTGTTGCTATTGCACCCACACTTGATTGCCCTATTATCATTTTGAAATCTCCAACTCGTATTTCAGAGAATTTTTCTCTTATTAAGGCTCATGGTGATAGGTTGCATTTATCTTATGTTCCTAAAGACCGTGTTGAAAACTATACACGTGTACTTGTAGATCATGAACAACATGCTTTATGTGACAGTTATATTCTAGATGTTGTTCATGATACTACTGAAAATAATTTTGATAGAGCAAAGCTTGGTTGTAGAAACTTCCATGTTACTAAAACTCCTGTGTTTATGATGATCCTCCGAAGGCCCGAAGGAGAGCTGGAGGGGCCCCCACCCCCCTCCTCGGAGGCCTCCTAGCGCGGCCTAGGGTGGGGCCGCACCCTATGGCCGCCTGGGAGGAGGGCACCTCCCCTGGTGCCCCCTTCGGCCTATATTTAACCCTCGGGACAGAAACCCCGAAAAGAGACCCGCATCACGAAATTCTCTTCTGTTCCACCGCCACTGCGATCCCGAGATCGGGATCGGCAGAAGAACTCATCCCGGCACCCTGCCGGAGGGAGGATTGATCTCCGGGAGCTTCTCCATCACCATGAACGCTTCCCGGATGTGTCGTGAGTAGTCCCGCTTGGATCATGGGTCCATGACCAGTAGCTATGTGATGTGTTCTCTCCAATCTTGTGCTTCAATTGTTAGCCCTTGTGAGTTTCCCTACATGATCAAGGCATCTATGTAATCTTTCTGCTGTTTCTATGCTGTGTTTGCTGGGATCCAATGGATTATGAGATTATGTTTAGATCATGATGAGTTATATATTTGGTTCTCCTTTTATATTTTGTTCTTGAGTAATTATTGCATGTCCTCCGTTGCCTTTTATTGCTTTGGCCAAGTAGTAGATAGTAATTCCAAGAGGGAGCGTTATGCTTGATTGTGGGTTCATGCCCCCCGATGTCTAGCTTGAGTGACAGAAACATGAGACTAGGGGACGTGTTGTTGTCACCAGGGAGAAAACAACGGTGCTTGTAACTGCGGTTCCAAGGTTTGTTTACCTTACACATAGTTTGTTAATGCAGTTGTCTGTTGCTTTGGGTTTACACTTTGGGTGGGCCTCACAACTTAATACCAGCGAGATGTTCTGGATAGATATCTCAAGGTGGATGATTAGTGAGTAGACGGTGATGAATAAACAGTCTACTTGTCTTGGAGTACTGCCCATACGATTGAGCCTCTAAATTTCTTGTGGCATATATAATTAGCATTGCGGTGCATTCATAATTATCTCAATTGCCCAGCTATAATTTGTTCACCCAGCTTAGCTGTTTTATTGTCTTTTGGGAGAGAGACATCACTAGTGAACATCATGGGACCCCGGTCCATATTTACACCATTGTTTACACCTCCATTATTTACTGCATTTATTTCCTTTTAGTTGCAATCACCATCACCATTTTCCTGCTTGTATTTTGATCCTTTGTGAACAACAAGACCGAAGAGATTGATAACCTCTCTAAACTCGTTGGGAGCAAAGTTATTTTCTTTTGTGTGAAGGTCCACGAAAACTCCCTAGCTAGAAGTAATTTCTGGCGCCGTTCCCACCTACTTGGAGAACTTGGAGTCCTACTGGAGACAAACCTTGGTATCTTCACCGAGGGAAATTTTTTGTTGTCTACTTCTCAACCTTCCACTTGGGGTAGCCAACGAGGAGCACTACTTCAGTGCCATCAGTGGTCTCCTTGTTTCAACTCTTATTCTCTTGTGAGCATCTTTTATAATCTTCATGCCTAGCTAAAAGGCATAAAAGAAAGCACTTATTGGGAGGCAACCCAAAATATTTTTACTTTCAGTTTTAGTGGTCTTGATGCTTTTTACTACTGTACCAACATCATTGTATCTTTATTTTCAAGCTTCGTGCCAAGTTTTAGCCACCGATTGCAAGAAAGATCAAAAGTTGTGACATGCTGTCCAGAAAACAGATTATGTCTGCTTGATGGAAAAATTCGACAAAAATCACTGGATCATCTTTTTGATCTGAGTTTTTTTAATAGTATGCTCTATACAATTGGCTTGCTAGCGTCTGTTCTGAGTTTTTTTATTTGAGTTGCAGAAGTGCCCCGAAAAAATTATTTACTACCTGCTAGTCTATTTTTCACACATTCTGCCACGTTTTGCGTTATCTCCGTTTTGCAAATCTTAAGCTTGCTTTTTTTGAAATTTTTTTTGGAAATCTTGAGAAATAGTAGCTCTTCATGAAAATCTTTATTTCCAGCAGAGAAAAAATATTTATTTCTGGGTACTAACCACTCTAATCAGCTTATGATGAGTTTCGTATGAAGGGAGTTTTCAAGTATGCGAAGGAAGATTATGAAAGAAGATCCGGGAGTGTCAAAAGCTCAAGCTTGGGGATGCCCCCATGCACCCCCAAGAAATATCTAAGGAGACTCAAGCGTATAAGCTTGGGGATGCCCCCGTGCATCCCCTTATCCATCAACAATCATCAATTCGTCCTTCTCCATGCTATATTTTTATCACTTCATGTGTTATGTGCTATGCTTGGAGCGTCTCGCTCTTTACTTTTTAGTTAGTTTTAGTTTTGCTTTCTGTTCATGACAAGTCGGAACCTAGCCTTCATTGTTTGGGAGAGAAACACGCTCCAGTCCACCCTAGAAGACAACATAGGTTTTCATGCTTATCTTTGTTTGTGTGTTCTTTATATTTTCTTAGCTATTGTCATGCTTAGCTCTTAGATTTCATGCTTATTCTTTTTAAGAGCTTTTATTTAGGTTGTTGCTTTTGGATCCCTCTTGAGTTATCATGCTTATCTTGTCTAGAGAGTTGGTCTGTTGCACTGAGTTGTGTGTCTTGCATGAGTAGGTAATTGAGGTTGCTATTATAAGTATAGTAGTAACTTGCAATAGTTATGAGGTATTGATTTGAGTAATGTTTGGACTTTTGGTGCCAAGAGCTTTAGCCTTTTAGTGATAGGTGTTGTATTTTGGGCAATCCGTTCTTATTTTCTAAAACTACAAAAATTAGTTGAGAACTCTACCTACGAGATGGATCGCTAACCTCTGGAGGGGTTGGAATATATAGAGTACCCTCACGTACCATGGGTCGAGGATGCGCAAGGATAACCAAACCCCCATACACTCCTCCTCGGGGTACTTGTCTCTTTGTGAACTTCCTGATTAGATAGAGAGTTACCGATAATAAGTGCATGAGTTGTTCGGACTAATGCGAGTATTCGATTGTTGGCACTTCCACCATCCATGTTTCACTAGTCTCTTCGGTACCGTGCGTTGACCTTTCTCATCTTGAGAGTTGGTGCAAACTTCGCTGGTGCATCCAAACCCTTGGCATGATACGCTTTGTCATCATAAAACTCCTTATATCCTTCCTCAAATCAAGGCATTTCTATAGCCTTTCCGAGATACATTTCCATGGAACATCGATCATCTCATGACTTGATTTTCATGTCATAAATGATTTTTCTTGATCGAGGATCTGCATGTTAGTTGGGCCTTGCCCTCATAATTGCTACATGACGCGCTAATATCATTGCATATCCTGCTACACTGACAGAGGCATACATTTGCATACATCATGATAGTTTTCAGTTTTCTTTATGTTGAGTACTTCTTATAAAGTGTGACATCTTCTATATTCTTGTAAAATATAGAGTGTTGCCCCTAAAGTGAGGAAAAGATCCCAAAGAGGACAACATAAAAGATCCAAAAAAGGATAAATGAGAGATAAATAGAAAGACCCAATGAGGCCACAAAAATACAAAAAAATAGAAAAAAATAAAAGAAAGAAAAGAAATAAAAAGAGAGAAGGGGGCAACACTACTATTCCTTTTGAAAGATCCAAACTTGTACTCCATAGTTATATTTGTACTCCATAGCGATTTTCATATCATGCATGCATAACTATGTGGGGATCCTTACACTATAGAACTTGGCTTGCATATTCCAAGGATGAGCCTCCTCAAAAGAGCAATAGGTCTTCATGAGAAAGCAACATGGATGCGCTCCCACTAGTTACATTGGAGAGCTTACCTTAGATCATATGTGCATCCGTTGCATGACATTCCCTACTCCTCACATGATATTTATCATTTGGATTTCTCTCACCTATGTTTGTCCTTATTGATGTGAGCCTTTCACACCTTTTTTTGTCTTCCTTCCCCATCATTTTTCTCTTTGCCATCCTAGGTGCCAACATATCTTGCTTGTGCTCATACATTGCATGAGTGCTCAAATTCGAAAGGGAGAGGATCAGTTTGACTTGTGCCTGATAGTGGTCTGGGGACGAGTAAACATAAGATTCTGAAGGAGACCAAGTGTGAAGTTTTAGTAGATTGAGTTCTCAATTAAACTATATAGTATTTTTATGCTCTAAAACCATCTCCCACTTCTTGCACGCAAAAACCATTTGGAGATATTCAAGTCACGGACAACGAGAGCTCTTGAACCTTTATGTTCTTACTTTGCTAGTTTCAATACTAGATATAAACTCTTGCTTGTTATTGTCTTGACTTGAATTGCATATCTTACGTGATTTACTTTTAAGTTCTTATATGTGTGGTAGCATGTCACCACAAAAATTATCTTTGATATCATTTACCTACTCGAGGACGAGCAGGAATTAAGCTTGGGGATGTTGATACGTCCCAAACGTATCTATAATGTCTGCTTGTTCCGTGCTTATTTGAGTGACATTGCTATGTGTTTTTCTGCACTCTCATACATTTTTACACATATTTGTTATAACGTACTAACTTAGTCCACCCAGTGCCAGTTATTGTCTGCTGATGTCTATGAATTGCAGGTTTATACCCATTTTACAGTGCCCAAAAAATTCCAAGAAAAATATATAAAAAATTAGCATTCCAGAAGACTTCGAAAGACCGAAGCGGAGCTGGAGGGGGCCCACCCCCTCCTAGGTGTCCAGTGGGCGCGGCCCCACCCCTGGCCGCGCCAGGAGGCCGCCTGGAGGGGTGGGACCTCCCCTCTGGCCCTCGTTCCGCCTATATTTAGTCCTTAGTACAGAAACACTGAAAAAAGACCCCGCATCACGAATTTCACCACTGTTCCGCCGCAGTTGCGATCCCGAGATCGAGATCGCCAGAAGACCTCGTCCTAGCACCCTGCCGGAGGGAGGATTGACCTCCGGGAGATTCTCCACCACCATGAGTTCTTCCCGGATGTGCCGTGAGTAGTTCCCCTTGTGTAAGAGCAAGTTTTGCCCCCGAAGGTTTTGTTGATTGTTCGACAAAGCAGAAGTGGAACTAATATTGTTTTCGAGTATAAACAGATACTTAGGTTCCGAAAGAATGGAGTTTGCAAGTAGAAGGTCGAAGGACAACTCACTGCAGCGAAGCTGCAGTCATCTACTGAAACCTTTGAAGGAAGACGACCCCTAAAAATGTCGTCGAAGAAGAAGACTCTTTCGAGTAAAAGCACAACGAGGAGATAGCTGAAGCTGGTCGAAGACTTAGTCTTTTTACTAGTTTCTCTTTGTTTTCATGAGTCATAGGAAAAACGGTACTATCAAGAGGGGTTTTCTAGTTGAGATCTTTGTCGAAGTGAATTTGCTCTGCTCAACCTGAAACCACGAAAGCCTACCGAGAGAAATCTTGCTGAGTCGAGTGAATAGCTCGAAGGCAAAGTCATTGCACTTCGTGCCTTAGAGAGAGAACTCGCTCGGTAAGTCAGCTTACTTGTTCCTCAAGTAAAGTTGCGCAGTGATTGAAATCCGACCGTTGTGGACACGTGTCAAGCGGTCGCATCGGGTCCCTTCAGTCATTTTACCCATCGGGATCGCCTACTATAAATACCCCGCACCTACCCGCCATTTCGGGTTGGCTGCTCCACTGAAGATTCTAAGACAGAAGTCTGTGAGCATCCCAAGAGAGATTCATCGAGAGAAAACCAAAACCCAAGTCTGAACCGAGTTGAGCAATTCACAGAGACTTAGGTCGAGATTAGCCGTTCTTTTTTATCTTGGAGAACTGTAAGTCTCCTAGACGGTTAGGCGTCGCCTGTCAAGCAGTCGAAGAGAAATTGTCACTGCTGAAGGAAGTTTGTAAAGGTCTCAGAAATGTCCTAAATCATCTACCACGAGTGAAAACTGGACAAGCTCGAGGAGTTTGTTGCAGTGTTGAATAGGACGGAGAGAGTTTTGCTACAGGTGTTCAATCCCCAGTCCCTCCAACCAGACGTAGCACTTTGCAGAGTGTGAACTGGTTTACCAAATATCGTCGTGTCAGGCTCGTTTTCCTTCTAGCATGTACATTAAGTATTTACTCGTTGCCTGTTTGTCTTCGATGTTTTCCTTTGCTCCCTATCCCTTCGAGCCATGCAAGACTTTCTTTACTGTATTTCCTTCGAGATACCTTTAGTCCTTCGTAGTTCGCATGAATTCCTTCTAAGTTCCTTAGAATTTTTAGAAGTGATCATTCACCCGCTCCCCCTCTGATCATTCTTGAGCTTTCAATTGGTATCAGAGCTAGGCACTCCCTACGCTCTGCGTATTTTGGTCTAACAACCTGGAGTGTTGTCAAGAATGTCGTTTGCAGCTGTTCGCTTGGGGGAACCGATTCCTATTTACAATGGGAAGGACTATCCCTATTGGAAGGACAAAATGAAGAGGAATATCATGGCTATCAACTCTGCCGCTTGGGAAGTTGTCAAGAATGGTGTAACTGTCAAAGACAAAAATGCTATCACTCCTGAAGAGGAAAAGAAGATAGAGCTAGATGCTGAAGTCTGGGTATTCATTACAAATCATCTGATTCCAGAGAAATATCATGAGGTCAAGAATATTTCTTTAGCCAAATGTGTTTGGGACTATCTCGAGAAGATTGGTGAAGGTGTTTCAACTCAAAAAGATGCTCGTATCGACACCCTTCGAAGCAAGTTCTATCGTTTCAAGAGGCACGAGGGAGAAAAAGTTAACTCCATATATAGAAGGCTCACTGCATTGTCAAATGAACTGATTTCCCTCGGTGCCGGAGACATTACCAATCGGATTATTGTCAGAACATTGCTCCATTCCCTTGATGATTCCTTCGATCACATTGTGCTGATGATTAAGGAAAGGACTGATTTCAAGGATCTAGTTGCCGCTGATATTATTGAGAGACTCAATACCTTCGAGATGGAAGAAGATGAAAAACGAGATGTTAATGGGACTCGAAGAAAATCTCAGGCACTCAAGGCCAAAGCTTCACATCACTCCTCCCCTGAAGCTAGTTCTGAATCTGGTTGTGCCTCAGATGACCCCGAGAACATTGGAAAAGATCTGGCATTGATAATGAAAAGATTCAACCGCTTTCAGATAAGGAACTCCTCTTCACCGAAGAAAAACTACTCTTCAAGACATTCGAGCAATTCATCACAACATCGATCATCATCCAGAAACTCTTCAGCGAAAGATAACTGTTCCTACAAGTGCAAGAAGCCAGGTCACTTCATTGCTGATTGTCCTCTCTGGGAAATTGAACATAGATCAAAGCATTCTCACAGCAACTCTTCGAGCAAGTCGCACAGATCGAGCAAAAACTATGATTCGAAGAGATACGATTCAAATTCCAGAAAAGACAAGAAAGATGGTTCTGATGATGACAAGAAGAAGAAGTACCACAAGCATCGAGAGAGTTCTTCCTCGAAATCACATTCCTCTCGACAAAAGAATTCTCACCGTGCCAAAGCCTATCTGGGTAAAGAGATGAACTCTGAAGATGAAGCATACGGTTTCGAAGCTGAATCAAACTCAAGATCCGGTTCTGGTTTTGGTTCTGAATCTGATGGTGTTGCTGGTTTAGCATTTGATTCGATCAAGACTTCAAGTTCATTCTTCACCAACCAAAGCAGCGAAGATGAATCTCCAGCTTACTGCTTCATGGCCAAGGCTAAGGTATCCTCATCTAGGAATTCCTACGATACTTCTGATGGATCTACTTATGAAAGTAACTCTAGGATAAGCTATGCCAAACTTGCCAAAATTGCTTCTATCCAACAAGATGAACTAGATTCACTAAGTGAAACTATTCAAAAATCTGAGACTTTGTTGATCGATGAGATTGAGAAAGGTCAAACTTTGACGAATGAGCATGCTGCTTCTAAAGAAAAGTATGATGAACTTTCCTCTCGGCATGATCTTCTCTCAGTGGACTACGAGAAGCTAACCTATGAATTCCTTCAAAGGAAAATGGCTCTTGAGAAACTGAGAGAGGCTAATGAAGAGTTGGAAAGTGTCAATCTCACGCTCATGGCTCAACAAGGCTCAGAAGCTAAAAA
This sequence comes from Bromus sterilis, assembly GCA_950022295.1. Classification (NCBI taxonomy): domain Eukaryota; kingdom Viridiplantae; phylum Streptophyta; class Magnoliopsida; order Poales; family Poaceae; genus Bromus; species Bromus sterilis. The sequence goes on along the minus strand of OX465598.1, from coordinate 240,048,830 downwards.
TGAATCTACTTCACCTTGCTTAACTTGTTTGGAACGAAGTAAAATTGAGTCTATTTCCGAGAGATCGAAAGGAAAGCAACCTATTGTTATTGATGATGCTAATCCCTCGAACGAGGAAACCATTACCGAGGAACTCCTCAGGTTGAGAAATTTATTTGAAACAGGCATGTTCAAAAGTGTGCAGGGACACCAGTACCTATGTGATATCCTACGAAAGGCTCTGCTTCATAGGAATCCGCGAAACGAAGGAGTTGGTTTCGTAAGGAAAATCAACCCTGATGGCACCTACTGGGAACTTGAGCAGTATCCTAAAACTGTCTGGGTTCTTGCGAAATAAAAGCCCATTGATATTGCTAACCTTTCAGGTTTCAGTTGCAAAATTGATAAGGCTATCGTTGATGAATCACTTGATTCTGACTACAAGCTTATCAAAGATCAGGAAGGAAAGGTGTCGGCTGAATTCGTTGGTACTCCTCCGAAGAATGGTTTCTATAAGCGACAGATTTGGGTTCGCAAATCTCTCGTAGACAAACTGCCCCCTAACCATTCTATGCAGGGAAAATTCTCGGTACCACCGAATCACTACTATTCTCTCGAGGATAGAATTGAACCCTTGGTGCCTGCTTTGAATGTTCCCCAGAAGGAATACTATCGAGTTGATAGAAATGTTTATCGTCATCGTAACAATCATACCAAAACTGCTATTACCTACCAGTACTCTAACCCCTCGTCGAGGAATTATATTTATGGTGTGCTTGATGGTCCATATCGACAATGTAACCCTGTTCGCTATAATATCGCTGCCCCATCTAGCTCTTCCATGCCTTCTAAGTCACCTGCTCGTTTGTGGGTGGTTAAGAAGAACTAATTCTTCTGAAGGGCTATGTCTCCGGTGGATCCGAATGGGTCATGGATAGTGGTTGTACAAATCATATGGCCGGAGACAAAGATTTGTTCACCGAAGACAAACTTACTGAATCTTCACAGAGATACATTACCTTCGGTGACAACAACAAAGGAAAAGTACTTGGTTTGGGCAAGGTTGCTATATCAAAGGATAAGCATATTGATAAGGTTATGCTTGTTCAATCACTTGGATATAATCTTATGTCTATCTCAAAACTTTGTGATATGGGTATGCTTGTACTGTTTTCTGCTTCTCGTTGTGTTGTCTTTTCACAGGATGATTATTCCTTTGTGTTCGAAGGATATCGCAAAGGTGATCTTTATATCGTTGATTTTTCTTCGGGACCTGCAGTGTCCACATGTTTAATGGCCAAAGCCACTTCTGGTTGGTTATGGCACCGAAGACTTGGTCATGCAGGAATGAAAAATCTTCAAACTCTTATCTCGAAGAAGAACATCGTTGGAATTGATAATGTGAAATTCGATAAAGATCGTCTATGCAGTGCCTGTGAAGCAGGAAAGATTGCCAAGAAACATCACTCAGCAAAAACCATTATGAATACTACTCGTCCTCTTGAATTGCTTCATATGGATTTATTCGGTCCTCAAAATTATGCTAGTCTTGGAGGTAACAAGTATGGTCTGGTTATTGTTGATGATTTCTCTCGATATACTTGGGTTTTCTTTCTAGATGACAAGAGAAAGGTTGTTGAAATTTTCAAGACTTTTGCAAAGAGAGCTCATACTGAATATGAATTATCTCTCAAGCATATCAGAAGTGATAACGGTACAAAATTCAAAAACACTCATATCGAAGAATTTCTTGATGAATATGGCTTCACTCATGAATTCTCGGCTGCTTATACACCGCAACAAAATGGTGTGGTCGAGAGAAAGAATCGAACACTTATTGAAATGGCCAGAACAATGCTTGCTGAATACAAGACTCCTATCAGGTTCTGGGCCGAAGCAATTAATACTGCATGTCATATCATCAACAAGGTTTATCTGCACAAATTTCTGAAGAAAACTTCACATGAGCTTATTACTGGTAAAAAGCCGAATGTTTCATATCTCAGGGTTTTTGGTGCTCATGTTATATCAGAGATATGAATCACAGCTCCAAGTTTGCCCCAAAGGCTCACGAAGGTTTTCTCCTAGGTTATGGTTCAAATTCTCACACTTACAGAGTTTAGAAATCTCATCTTGGCAAAGTTGTAGAAACTGTAAATGTTCGATTTGATGAAACTAATGGCTCTCAATAGGAGCAATTACCTCTTAACCTGGATGAACCACCTTTGGATGAAGTTATCAGGTACATGGCTATTGGAGATATTCTAGCCAACAAAGATGATGATGGTCCAATGTTCCCACACATAGCCCGGGGCACTGGAGATCAACATCCTGAAGCAAATGATGTACAGGTCGAAGGTGAATGCATAAACGAAGAAAATGTCCAACCCGAAGGAGAAGCTAAACCCGAAGGAAATGATCCCGAAGGACAAGCTGATCCTGAAGGTCAAGCTGATCCCAAAGAACAACCGGATCCGCAAGATGATGAAGGAGTTTTAAATCGTGTTCGAAGAAGAGTGGACGTCGACTCAATTCTCGAAGAGATTCGTTTACCAGGTCGTCCCACCACTCGTTCTCGTACTCGATTAGCTAACTTCTGTGGAAATTTTTCGTTTGTATCCATGCTAGAACCATCGAAATTCGATGAAGCCATGAAGGACTCAGACTGGATGACTGCAATGCTCGAAGAACTTAATCAGTTCGAGATAAATAAAGTCTGGTCCCTTGTCGATAGAACTGATCCCAAGAAGCATAATATCATTGGTACGAAGTGGATTCTTCGCAACAAGCAAGATGAAGTTGGAATTGTGGTAAGGAATAAAGTTCGACTGGTTGCACAAGGCTACACCCAAATCGAAGGTATTGATTTCGGTGAGACTTATGCTCCAGTTGCTCGACTTGAATCCATACGTGTCATGCTTTGTTTTGCCAATTACAATGGTATATTTCTATATCAAATGGATGTCAAAAGTGCATTTCTTAACAGTGAAATCGAAGAAGAAGTATATGTTATGCAGCCACCAGGTTTTGAAGACCCGAAGAATCCTGATAAGGTGTACAGATTGCACAAGGCCCTATACGGGTTAAAGCAAGCACCTCGTGCTTGGTATGAAACACTGAAGGATTTTCTTCTGAAGAAGGGCTTCAAACCAGGAACAACTGATCCGACTCTTTTTACTCGTGCATACAAAAATGATATTTTTGTGTGTCAAACCTATGTCGATGATATTATATTTGGCTGTACTAACCCTGATATTAGCGAAGAAATTGCTCGTATGATGTCGAAGAAATATGAAATGTCTATGATGGGTGAATTGAAGTTCTTTCTCGGGCTTCAAATCCGTCCACAGAAGAATGGGGCTTTCATCTCTCAAGAGAAATATCTCAGAGATTGCCTGAAGAAGTTTGATCTTGTCAGTTGTAAAAATATCAAGACTCCTATGCCTACGAATGTTTATCTAGATGCAGATGAGAAGGGCAAACCTTTCGATCAGAAGAAATATCGCTCGATGATTGGTTCGCTTCTTTACCTTTGTGCATCTAGACCTGACATTATGCTATCAGTTTGTATGTGTGCTCGTTTTCAGGCAAACCCGAAATAATCGCATCATATTGCTGTCAAGAGAATTCTTCGATATCTGGCTCATACACCAACTTTGGGACTATGGTATCCCAAAGGTGCCAAGTTCGATCTCGTTGGATATTTTGATTCTGACTGGGCTGGTGATCGAGTCGACAGGAAATCTACCTCAGGCACATGTCATTTTCTCGGTAGATCTCTTGTCTGTTGGGCTTCGAAGAAACATAATTGTGTATCCATTTCTACGGCTGAAGCCGAGTATATTGCTATCGGTTCATGCTGCACTCAAATTCTGTGGCTCAAGAAAACGCTGAAAGATTATGGTATTCTTGTGAAGAAAATTCCATTGCTATGTGATAACGAGAGTGCTATCAAAATTTCCCATAACCCTGTGCAACACTCTCGAACAAAGCATATTGATATTCGTCATCATTTTCTTTGAGATCACGTTCAGCGAGAAGATATTGTTATCAGCCATGTTCGCACCGAAGATCAATTGGCTGATATCTTTACGAAGCCCCTGGATGAGAAAAGGTTTTGTGCACTAAGTTGTGAGTTAAACATATTGGACTCACGCAATGTGCAGTAAGATCATATCTGTCGATACTATGTATTATATGTTATCTTTCTATGTTGTTTACATACGTTAATTTTCTATCGTGTTTCTTTTTCGTTTTGTTTTTGTTCGCTTGGTGTTGTCCTATACACTTATCACTCCGAGTTTTATCACTGTTTTTCCCTCGGATTGATTAAGAATCGGACTCTGTTTTCCCTCTATTCTATCCCTACCCCATCTTTGCTTTTCTCTCGTGAACATGTATATTTGTACTCGGTTAAGATTCCGTTCGAATGTCATTGATTCCGAAGGAAAATCTATCGAACGTTTATCTACTTTTATACTCGATGTTCGATGAGTTTGGTCTCGGACGAGGAGCAACTTTCTTTCGGTTCATTGGGATTTTCCCGCGATTACCGCCACAAAATCCGTCCGTTGAATGCGAAGAGACGCGAAATCTGCGCTGTTGGATCAGATCCGAGAGTTATGTCAGACCCCTCCCTTATAAATACTGATCCACCCCACCGGCACAGTCCACGCAATTCCCTCGACTTCATCTCTCCGCTCCCGAAGTTCTCTCTCGCGCGCCGCCGTGTTGCTCATCGCCGTCGACTCCCTCGCCGCTTTGCTGCCGGAAGGAAGTCGCCGGAGACCTTCCTGTCGACGAGGAACTTCATCCGCGCCGCTGTAGTCGCCGTACATCACCAAGTTAGGGTATGCACGTCTCTAAGACTCGATTCCAATCTCTTCTGTTCATCGAGCCCTAGATTTGTTCTTGATTTTCTCTCATTTTATTAGGTCTGTTTGATCCGTTTGGATCATTTAATCTTGGGAAATCTGTTTCTAGCGTTTTCAGTCGATTCCCCATCTGAACTAGGTAAGAAATCCCTCGGATTCTCTCACTTAGGCAATTTCCTCAGAAGCGTATCGATGGATTTGCACTTGTACACTTATTTCATTCAAGTTCTTCGTTAGATTTACACTTGATGAAAATCTAGCCTAGCACTTCCTTGAAAAACTTGCTGCAAGACAAGTTTCTCGATATGTTTACTGCGTTCAAAAATGTTTTTCCTCGAAGTTGCTGGTACGTGTTCTCAACTTCCCTATATTCCCTCGTACCTATCTTTTTCGCAGGAAAATGTCTGGGAACGAAGAAAATGTCAGAGCTCCCAAGTGTGTGGGAGGCAGAGCAAGAATCACCAACAACTCTGAAGGATTATCAGAGGATTTGATCATTGAGAAGAAGTTGAGAACGCCTGAAGGTTCTGAAGATGAACGCACGAGAGAAAATCGTCTGCAAGAGATACGAAGGCTTGAAGCGCTTCGTTGGTATGAATACAAGTCTATTCTTCCTCGATGGGAGAGGTTGTTTGCATTGAAGAATCCTTGGTCTGATGTCAAAGCATTAAGGCCCAAGTGGACGAAAGATAATCGACCACCTCCTCTAGATGACACTCATCCATCCTCTCTCAAAACACCTGCCGATTTTCAAGAGCTGGTTGATGCTCGGGAAGCACGAGCGAAAAAAACGCAAAGAGGCTAAAGCAAGAAAGGAGGCTGCTGCTGAGGGTGCCGAGGAAATAGGCCCAAGCGCCAAACCGAAGGTTGGCAAGAAATCTGCCAAGTGAAAGAAAAAGGTAGTAATTGCCTCGCCACCAGATGCAAGCTCCGAAGAAGAAGCTAATTCTGATGATCAAGATCCTGGCACTGAGGCTGATGTCGAGGAAATTCCTTAGAAGAAGAAGCCAAGCAGTAAAGGCATTAGGATCCAGGAGCCAGCTGCCCAGGCTCCTCGAGCAACAATTTACATGACCAATCTGGTCACTGATCCGCCCATTTCCTCTGCTCCACCAGTTCAAGCTCGCAGGTCAAAACCTTCGGCCAAATCGAAGGGAAAGCAAGCTCAAGTGGCCGAGGACGATGAAACGCTTATCCAGCGTAATGAAAGGCTGGCAAAGCAAAAAGAGCAAGAAGATAAAGACTTGATAAATTCCAAGCTTTTAAAATTCCATAGTCAGCCCGAGCTTAAAAATGCTCAGGTTGGCAAACAGCTGGGCATCTTACATCTGGTCAGTGAAAAGTATCAACGACAGATTGCAGAAGGCACTATCCCAAGTTCCCCGAAGGAAAAGGTTGTGGCCCCTAGCGCCACCGAGCAAGTAGTGACTCCAACAGTCACGAAGGAAAAGTATGCAGCTACAAGTGCTGCGAAGAAAAATGCTGAGGTCCCTAGTGCCTCGAAGGAAAAATCTGCGGCTCCTAGTGCCGTAACAAAACCCATTGCTGCTGCCAAGGCCAGCAAGGAGGCCGAGAAGAAAGCCAAGGAGGATAGGAAGAAGGCTCAGGCTGCTCCAGTTCCTCGAGCTGCTCCTGCTCCTGCACCTGCCCCTGTTGCGCCAGTTGTTTCCGGCCCTCGTGCCGATGAAGAAATATCCAACGAAGTTGATTGTGCTGCCCATGCTCCCTGGGATGCTGCTAATATTTCACATATCCTCTGGAAGATGGCTACCACACCGAGCACAGTCACTACCGAGGATGATGTCCCACCTGAGATCCAAGAGCAAGTTGCTCGATACATGATTCGCTGGGAAGGATATCTCTCCCAGGATTGCAAGGACAAGGATCAAGTGAAGTTTTACTCCAGGCATCTTCAAGAAGAAACCGAGGACCTTGAGTCCCGTAAGTTTTTCAAATCAAAAATTGCAACTCTTGAAGCATCCAGAAGGGCACATAAGGAAAACATAACCGCCGTGAATGAAAAGGTTCGACAAGTTGTATCTGCTATATGCAAAGAGCACAATGATGCCATGTTCAAGATACAATCTCGAAAGATAAAGTCTGCTGCCCCAACCTCTGCGCGTGGGACGCCAGAGATCGAGAAAAATGCCAAGAAGCAAAAGTCTACCGAGGTCGTTGCTGCATCAGCACGACAGGAAACTGCACCAACCCCCACCAAGCAACCCACTCCTCCTCGTGAGAAAACTCCACTCCCTCGACAAGCCACTCCTCCACCTCGATAACAAACACCACCACCTCGTCAAGCATCACCACCAAAAGATTCGTCGCCACCACCAAACCCTCCATCACAACCTCACATCATTCCATCGACCACCCCAGCCATCGAGACCCAATCTCAAGCTGAGACCGAGCAACCTGCTCAGGTCGAGCAAGAACATCAAGCCCCCATTTCTTCTGCTCAGAAGGATTATTCCTCTGCCTAGACTCTGCATGAAGGAGAAGACGCTGATGTTGATATCACAACAGTTTCTTCTCGTCAAGATGCTGTCAAAGGACATAGTTCTGGCGATGCAAGTTCAAGTGGAAGTTCTTCCTCCTCTTCATCAAACTCTTCGGACGAAGATATGCTGGATGTCTTTGCCCAGTTGAACGAAGATATGGAGGCCATGGAAACTGAGGAGGCCGCCCAAAATGCCCCTGCCGACGAAGGAGTTGCCGTCGAAGCACAGGCCAAGGAAAATGCTCCTGCAGCCATCCCAGCTCAGGACATTGTTAATGTTCCCTCTTCAATTCCTCGCCCTGCTGAGTCAGTTTTCCAGATGCCAGACAATGCTGCTGAAGTATTTTCCGTCGATGAGCTGCTTCATTCTTCTCACCCGAGAGAAATGCTGCCCCTGTTCCGCTCTGATGTTCCTCGAGGAGGCCCCATCTTCAAAAGGCGTGAACACAAGCCATTTTTCTTCGGGACCAATCCCTACGAGAAGCCCAGAAGTGCATATTCTCTTCGGTTTTGGACTCAAGAGCAAGCCATCTACTACACCCATGTGCTGTACAACAAGGCGAGAGTTTTCGAACATCAATACCTCGATATGCCTTCGGTGTACTCAACTTCATGCTTCGAAAATGTTGCCGAGACTATTGATGGTCTTCATGCTCATAAGATGTTTGCTCTCGATTGTGGCTACAATCCCGAGCTCGTCAAGCAATTTTATGCAACTTTGTATGTCACTTGTGATCCCGAGAACTCGAAGACATGGAAATTTGATTACATGATTCAAGGCCAAGTATTCCATATGTCCGTCAACCAATTTCTGGCCATCATCAATTTACCTCGGTTCGAAGGATTACCACACAAGCTTCATGACTTACCTGCTCCAACTCTTGCTGAATTCTCTACTCTCATGAATCCAGATGTCATAGGAGATCACTACCCTGCTGAGACCAAGCCGAGGCATTAGGTGTTTGAAGCAAAGGCATGGTTCTATATTCTTTTGAAGACCTTGATGCCAATGCTAGATGTGCACGATGATTTTCCCATTCCCAACGATGTGCAACTTGCTCTGTTGAAGTTAGTCCACGGTCATCCTTTCGATTTTGAAGACTACTTCATCAGGACCTTGGTGTCTTGTGCTGATGATCACAATTCCCACAAGCCGTATGCACCTTGGCTAATGTATATCTGCAATTACTCTCGGGACGTGCCATTCCCCGTGTCAATATTCCCGAAGATTTTCACTCCACCAGTTAGGGAAGTATTGCAGATTGTTGCTCGACCCAACGATCAATATGCTGAGCACACTGGCATTCGCGCCCAACTGACTGAGCATAATGTTCGCTCGAAGTTTATCCAGCCAGTGCATCACATGGAAGTTTCTCTTCGGTCCCAGCAAATGCTTCAACATCATATTGACCAAGATTTCATTCAGAATCAAGCAATGATGGATGAGATAAACCATTTCCGCAATATTGCCATGAACAATAATCAGATGCTGCGTGAATGTCTTCGACGTGATTGGAAAGGACTGCGGAAATTCAATTCCCTCGGTCAACTTCAACGATGCGGCTTCGAAGAATATCCTCCCCATCTGAACAGAAACTGGACCAATGATGATCGAGTAGATCGCCCAGATCCCAATATTCCTCAGCTGCCGAAGATCAGAGATGTGCTCAGTGTTGATGAATATTATCACATTACTGTCAACACCATCTCCTCCGACTTTGAGAAAGATGAAGCCCCTCAACGCCAACCGAGAGTTTACACTCCACTTCCTCGAAGCCCCCGGACCCCGCTGGAATCGCAACTGGAATCTTCTGGAGATCAACACTCCTTCTGCACGAAGATGACTCCACCAGGCGCTCGCCCCATTCGTCGTGCTCCAACGCTCGCCGAATCTTCTCGATGTCGTCAGCACCACTCTCGCGAGTAGGGATTTCTTTCGACCCTATTCTCTCGACTTTTTGTACGTTGTGATAAAAAGGGGGAGATGTAGTGGCATCGAAGAAATTAGTTTGCCAACGGGGTTAAGGGCTTTTCTTTTCGTTTGATAAACTTTTGAGCTTTGAGGTTTCTGAGTAGTTTCAACAAACTTTCGATTCATATTCGACCTGGTTGTAACTAACTGTAAGTAGGTCTGTGAACTGCTATTTTTATCGTAAGATATCTATCTGCTGCTTGCGATACTTAACCTTTTGCAGGAAGCTATCTGTCGTATAAACTCACAGGTCATTCGAGGAGATTTCATATTTCTTATTGGATATTCTCTCGAATGTAATTTCACTCGCTAAGATTATTGATGTTTTTCCCTCGACTCTACTTGTCAAATATGCACTTCACAGGAAACGCTTATCTTCCGTGCATACATCAAGGGGGAGTATTTCATCGATCTTAGCACCGGTTTATCATCGAAAACTCAAAACTTTTTCAATTATTTGTCGATGCCTGTTTTGTCAACAATCGTACCAAAAGGGGGAGATTGTAAGAGCAAGTTTTGCCCCTGAAGGTTTTGGACATTGTTGGACAAAGAAGAAGTGGAACTAATATTGTTTTCGAGTATAAACAGATACTTAGGTTCCAAAAGAATGGAGTTTCCAAGTAGAAGTGTCGAAGGAAAACTCACTGCAGCGAAGCTGCAGTCATCTACCGAAACCTTTGAAGGAAGACGACCCCTAAAAATGTCATCGAAAAAGAAGATTCTCTCGAGTAAAAGCGCAACGAGGAGATAGCTGAAGCTGGTCGAAGACTTAGTCTTTTTACTAGTTTCTCTTTGTTTTCTTGAGTCATAGGAAAAACCATACTATCAAGAGGGGTTTGCTAGTTGAGATCTTTGTCGAAGTGAATTTGCTCTGCTCAACCTAAACCCACGAAAGCCTACTGAGAGAAATCTTGCTGAGTCGAGTGAATAGCTCGAAGGCAAAGTCATCGTACTTCGTGCCTTCGAGAGAGAACTCGCTCGGGAAGTCAGCTTACTTGTTCCTCAAGTAAAGTTGCGCAGTGATTGAAATCCGACCGTTGTGGACACGCGTCAAGCGGTCGCATCGGGTCACTTTAGTCATTTTACCCATCGGGATCGCCAACTATAAATACCCCGCACCTACCCGCTATTTCGGGTTGGCTGCTCCACTGAAGATTCAAAGACAGAAGTCTGTGAGCATCCCAAGAGAGATTCATCGAGAGAAAACCAAAACCCAAGTCTGAACTGAGTTGAGAAATTCACAGAGACTTAGGTCGAGATTATCCGATCTTTTTATCTTGGAGAACTGCAAGTCTCCTAGACGGTTAGGCGTCGCCTGTCAAGCAGTCGAAGAGAAATTGTAACTGCTGAAGGTATTTTGTAAAGGTCTCGGAGATGTCCTAAATCATCTACCACGAGTGAAAATTGGACAAGCTCGAGGAGTTTGTTGCAGTGGAGAATAGGACGGAGAGAGTTTTTCTCCAGGTGTTCAATCACCAGTCCCTCCAACCAGACGTAGCACTTTGCAGAGTGTGAACTGGTTTACCAAAGTCGTGTCAGGCTTGTTTTCCTTCTAGCATTTACATTAAGTATTTACTCGTTGCCTGTTTGTCTTCAATTTTTTCCTTCGCTCCCTATCCCTTCGAGCCATGCAAGACTTTCGTTACTGTATTTCCTTCGAGACACCTTTAGTCCTTCGTAGTTCGCATGAATTCCTTCTAAGTTCCTTAGAATTCTAAGAAGTGATCATTCACCCCCTCTCCCTCTGATCATTCTTGAGCTTTCACCTTGGACCATGGGTCCATGACCAGTATCTATGTGATGTGTTCTCTCCAATCTTGTTCTTCAATTGTTAGCCCTTCTGAGCTGCCCTACATGATTAAGGCACCTATGTAATCCTTTTGCTGTTTCTATGCTGTGTTTGCTGGGATCCGATGAATTATGAGATTATGTTCAGATCATAATGAGTTATATATTTGGTACTCCTTTAATATTTTGTTCTTGATTAATTCTTGCATGTTCTCCGTTGATTTTTATTGTTTTGGCGAAGTAGTAGATATTAAATCCAAGAGGGAGCGTTATGCTTGATTGTGGGTTCATGCCCCCCGATGCCTAGCTTGAGTGACAGAAACATGAGACTAGGGGATGTGCTGTTTCCACCAGGGAGAAACAACAGTGCTTGTAACCGCGGTTGCAAGGATTGTTTACCTTACGCAAAGTTTCTTTATGAAGTTGTCTGTTGCTTTGGGTTTACACTTTAGGTTGGGCTCGCAACTTAATACCAGCGATATGTTCTGGGAAGATATCTCAACGGTGATGATTAGTCAGTAGATGCTGATGAATAAACGATCTACTTGTCTTGGCGTACTGCCCACACGATTGAGCCTCCAACTTTCTTGCAGCATAATTAGCATTTAGGTGCGTTTATAATCCTGTCAATTTCCCAGCTGTAGTTTGTTCACCCAACTTAGCTATTTTATCGTCTTTTGGGAGAGAAACATAACTAGTGAACATCATGGGACCCCAGTCCATATTTCCACCTTTTTTTACACATCAATCATTTACTGCTTTTATTTCCTTTCAGTTGCAATCACCACTACTATTTCCCGCTTGTGGGTTTGAGAGTTTGTGAACAACAAGACCAGAGAGATTGACAACCTCTCTGAACTCGTTGGAAGCAAAGTTATTTGTTGCTGTGTGCAGGTCCACGACAACTCCCTAGCTAGAAGTAAGTTCTGACGGTGTTGTCACCTACCTGCAGAACTTGGAGTCCTACTGGAGACAAACCTTGGTATCTTCACCGATGGAAATTTGTTGTTGTCTACTTCTCAACCTTCCACTTTGGGTAGAGCACTACTTCAGTGCCATCATAGTGCAACTGGGAGGAGGAGCCCTGTAAGGCCCGATATGCGGTACTGTTCCAGATCTAGATGTTTCTATCCAGATCCGGGGATGAAGCACATATCGGTCCCACCCCGACATATGATAATGCCATATGCCCAGGATTTCCAACATGATATCACAACATTACAGCTACAAGGATACAACATCTCATACAATCGGCATACAACTACCTTAGATAAAATACATCAGCGGGAGATACAGTTCGAGTACAGACTACAATCATATGCCTATTGGCAAGGGTAAAACACACCATTCCTGTAACCACACGGGTCTAGGCTCTCCGCCGGGATCCACCTAACTAGTCGTCGTCGAGTCTTCGCGAAGGCGTCCAAAAGAAGGGTCGTCGAGCTCCTCTGAAGTCCAAGATGGGGGTAGTGGTGAGGTTGTAGAAGCACTAGCAATATCAAAGTCTTGTAACTAACTTCTCACGGTAAGATGGGGGTAGTGGTGAGGTTGTAGAAGCACTAGCAATATATGAGTGGCTAACGGTCTATTTTAGAGTAAGATGAGAACCAAGCATTCGATGAGGAATCGCCTCCAACAAGTCTTGCTATCAGCTACTTACGCAAACATAACACCTATCCTATCCTTGTCCTCCTCTTCGAATCCCGACGAAGAAGAAGTAGTCAAGGCACACACACGTTGATCAAGTTATTAAGATTATCTCAGTTATTGTTGTCTATGAACAAGGAGTAGGTCTCAAGTCGTCCATAACCGTGGACACGACTTCTCGAAAATATTTAACCCTGCAAGGGTGTACCAACTGCCCATTACAAGGCTCCGCACGCACGCCCATCTCTCTCAGTTTCTACCCATCACAGGTAGCCATTTTATGATTTAGTCCCGAGAGATCCGAAACGACAGGTCCCTCTAACTAACAACACACAAATCCGGGTGGCCCCCGGGGAGTCGACACCCAATCCAAGAGCCGGTCGCGCCCTCGGATCGGACTCTTCCGTATGGCTAAGGTCGGGGTTAGCCTCACCTGAACTCAGGGGCTTCCCTAGCTCACCAGTGTGTACCAACACAGGAACTCTGTCTCCGCTGGCCCGAGTTGTTTTAAAACTGCTGGGGGCCCAACCAACCACACACACGGTTTCAAATGGTAAATCAGCTCGGGCCACCTCTAGAAATGTTTGGAGCTAGGTAGGTAAGAAAAGGGGACCCCATAAAATCCCACACGCGGTTAGGCACGCTCGTCAAGAGACACAATACCCGGAACTCGGGTCCTAGGTGACTCGAATGGAACAAATCGTCGAGGCAGGATAGCCTAGACCTTCCATCCTTCGTCGAATATAGTCAACATTATAATAATCATATCATCCACAACAATATAATAGTGTGATAGCCCAACCCAAGGAAATAACAGGAGGTAACAGTTGATAGCATCCTAGCATGCATACTAAGCAGTGGTTGAGCGAGCAAAAGTAACATAGACGAACAAGGTTTGCTGGGTTGTGGAGGACATTGCTGTTTGGGTTTATTTGAGAGGCATGAATATGAAGTGGTAGGATCAAGCAATCGTTCTATCCTACACCTAGGCGCGAGTGAGCTAAAATTTATAAGCATGATATATGCTCCCCCTTACCTGATGAGAAGACGAAGCCGAAGGTGTAGTCAATCGCAAGCTCGCATCATGTCCGAGAGTACCCGCGGAAGCACAGAAGAAGGAAACACTAGAAAAGGCAATCGACGAGCAAGCATCTATTACTACGGAGCAATCACGAGCAAGCATCAACAAGAATGCAACACGAGAAACATGCTATGGTATCGGATCTATCGTCGAGAGCGGTTACTAACAGGTTAAGTGGAGTACTCGTCACACACGACGATACCGCACATTTATAAAGGTTCAAGTTATGTAGCTACACAAGATGCAAAAAAGTTGTTAACATGGCATATCACTCAAGCATGGCATGTCACACAAACATGGCAAGAGGGGTGAAGCATAAGAAATCTACCTATACTAGTCAAGTTAAGCGGGTAAAATTCCTACACATGGCATATCGCTATTACCTCGCGATAATTATAATATTTGGTACTTTTTTACCCTAACCATATTTTATTATTTTTATTAGCAAGCAAGAGCAGCATATTCACAACCTACACGAAATTCTAGTCAAGTTACATGTAAGGAACATTTTTATCGGAGCAACGGTTAAAAAGTTATTAAAGAAACAGTTTACGGTGGCATGCGATGTAAATAACAGTAAAACAACATGTAGACAAGTGCAAACATGGAAAAAGAGCACATTTTATTAATCTAGACGAAAAACTAAGCAAGTTTTATGTTTAACGCGTCGCGATCCGAGCTACCGTTTAAAAGATACGGGCATCGCAAAATACTAAAACAATCTGCAATTTAATAAGCCCAGGAAAAAAACATTACTGGGCCAAATCTGCTCTTAAGGGCCTAAACAGGGGGAGAGCGCTAGATAATAAAATGCGCTCAGGGCGCTGCATAGTTACTGGGCCGAGCCCATATCGCAACAGAAAAAAAAAACAAAAGGGAAAAAAGGAAAAAAGGGAAGGGCTGGGGGCGTAACCTTGTTGGGCTTGGCCCAGGGACGCAGGTGGGCGAGGAGTTGTGGCATGCGGCGGACGAGCTCGGGCCTGAGGTCCATGGCGCGGCGGCGCTCGGCCTCTTCGGCCACGGCGGCGACCTGCAGGCGAGGGAGAGGGACATGAGGGGAGAGGAGAAGGTGCGGTGCGATGCAGGCTCACCGGAGTAGGCGAGGCGGCGCGGCCGCTCGCCTTTGACGGGGAGGCGCGGCGAGGCCGACTTCCACGGGCGGCGGCGGCCCACGGGCGGCGGCGGCCCACGGCCCGGATGGGCTTGGCGGGCCTGGCGGCGGCGGATGATCGTCCCTGCGGGGCCCGGTCTGCCTGGAAGGGGGCTGGGAGGTGACGTGGATCAATCTGGGCTCTCCATTTCCAGATCCGATGGCCAGGGTTGGATCTGGCTAGGGTTTCGGGGATTTAGAGGGGTTTGGGGCTGAATTTGGGCAAAGTGGAGGGGGATGGCTGCAATTTTTGCGAGGGGAAACCCTAGAAAGGGGTGGGAGAGTGGTGGTCTTTATATAGGCTGGCCTGGATGGCATGTTTACGCAAAGGCCCTCGGGTTTCTCTCTCGCGCGTACGATGCTCCACGTTTCTGACCGCCGGAGGTCCATACGAGCTCAGCGCGGCGAGCCTGTCAATCGTGCCTCACTTCGATACCGTTCCGAGAATATTTTCCGGCGCCCAATAAAATAACTCATTTAATTATTAAATGGATTTTTTTCGTTCTGATGGCGATGGCTGGACTTGTGCCAGAAGTTGCGACGATGCTCGGGTGAAACCCGGTGTCGCAAAGGTCCTGTGCCGTCTGGGAAAAGGGTTCGGTCCTGCATCCGATACGAGAAAGAGGTGGGAAATATTCACCGATTAATAAATCAGCGAAGCAAATACTTCAAACAATTCTAGCAAGCTATAAAATAAAGTAACAAACAAAATTTTTAATTAGGGTGGAGTTTCCGGGCTGTTACAAGCCCAGACCACCGCAATGGATCAGCGGCGCCACTGACGGCCAATCCGGCCGTCCCCGGCCATGGAGTGGCCAGACAATCATGGCACCACCACCAGCCACCAACACGCCGAAGAGCCGGGTAGCCCCCTGCCGCCGCACAGCGCCTGGCCTCGGAAGGGACCGCCGCCAAGATGAGACTTCAGATCCGCCAGAGAAACGCGCCACCACCGCGGGGAGAGATGGAGAGCGCCCTCCCGAGCCCCCCTGCGCCGCCCGCGAGAGCAACAGAGGAGGCGGGAGGGTGGCGGCGACGCCCCCGATTGGATATTGATGGGAGGCGCATCGAACCGATGAGGAGAGCCCTGCCGCCACCATCCCGGGGCACGCGCGGCTTAGCCCGCATCCCCTCCAGTGGCGGTGAGGCAAGGAGAGGGGTGGGGGAAGGTGTTCGCCCCCGAGACGCCTGGGAGGTGGCGATACGGGGGGGGGGGGGATCATGCTAAGTAACATCTGTCAAAAGAAAATGTTTGGATCTTGAGTGTTTCTCATATGATATGAAACTGAGAAGATTTTATAATGGAATGAATGTTGTGAGGCCGTTCTGCATCTGCAAATGGATAAAAGTAGAAGGCATCATCAGGGTGAATTGAGGTAAAAAAAAACTTTGGCAATAGAATGGAAAACACCGCGATTTTAATTGGTTTGCGACACCTTTTTGGCCTCCTACATATGTCACACATGTGCTTATGTCACATATGTCATCTGGCTCAACCTAGTCGAGTAATCTGAGACATATTATGCATTTTGTTTCGTGGTTTGCATTACATTGATGATCATTTCTTTGTATGTTGTTGATGGCACTGGACAGTGCTCCTCGTTGGCTATCCCAAGTGGAAGGTTGAGATGTAGACAACAACAAATTTCTATCGGTGAAGATACCAAGCTTTGTCTCCGGTAGGACTCCAAGTTCAATAAGAATGTGACAATGACGTTAGAAATATGTCGCGTAGGTTGAAGGCTGTGGCGGACCTGCACATAAGAACAAATAACTTTGCTCCCAATGACTCAGAGAGGTTGTCAATCTCTCCGGTCTTGTTGTTTACAAAGGGTCAAAACACAAGAGTGGAGATAGTAGTGGTGATTGCAACGGAAAGGAAGTAAAATAAGTAAATTGGAGTGGTGTAAACTATGATGGAAATATGGACCGGGGTCCCATGATTTTCACTAGTGACACTACAAGAAATATGCTAACTTGTGACCCTACATATTGGTCACTTGAAGGTCACTGTTCTTCATTTGTGACCAAAATCAGTTGGTCAAAAGCTGAGGGTCGCAAAGCGTACACTCTGACCTTTTTTGCTGAAATTGTCATAGATGATTGTGACCAAACCAAAGGTCGTAGATGTTGTGACCAACTGGTTTGGTCATTGGCTGAATGGCCAGGCCACGTCAGATCCAACGTGGCAAGCTGACGTGGAAAATTTTATAACCAAATGAAATGGTCGTGGAATAGAATCAGCCCGGTCCAGTTCGACCGTCTATATGGGCCGAGCCCAATAATTCAGCCCATCTAATTTTTTTTGTCAATTTTAGTTGGCTGCTTTGGGCTGTTTGAAGTTCATTTCAATTTTGGGCCTTGGGATTGTGTCTATCTATATGGGCCTAGCCCAATAAATATATTTTTTCCAATTTCAATCAGTTTACAATTCGGCCTTTTTTTGAAATGTAGCCTTTTGGCTCAACAGCTATAATTTTCTTTTTTTCATTCCACTAGTCAAGTGGGTCCCAATTGTCAGGGACTGTTAAGTGGGTCCAATTGGCAGAGCCATATTATTTACATTTTATTTCCATTAAATAAAATAATTATTTAAATCAACACAAATGGAAAATAGGAGCAATACTTCAAATAGAGCAAACCGCCAAACTTGGCACATTACAATCAAATCAAACAAACATAGTTCACATCGCTATCTGCCACCCAAAACTAAAGTAGATATCATGTATAACTAGCTCCAATAAACTAGAACTATCTTTCTGCCAACTTTATCCTGGAGCTCGCAACAAAATATGAAAGAAGGCGACATTGCAGTTGTGTAACTGCTGCTCCCGACTTCCGCTCTGCTGCTGCATTAGCCTGCCTACGCTGGTGAGCCTTTGCTGCTGCACAAAACAAATTTGGTTACAATTTGCTGGAGTAGTTGATCAAACATACAAACATGCAAAAGAAATTATGCAAACAAAATTGTGCAAACACATAGCGGGAATAGAATTGTTGGACATCTAACAGGAGCATGACAAATTTAGTTTGATGCCACGACAACAATTGTAATGGTACACTATGGATTTGATTAAATTTAAATACTGTCGGACATCTACTGTATTAATTGGCAGCTCTGAAACGAAAACCATGTGTGTTGTGATCCGAATTACTCCAACTTTCTGAATTTTCTTAATATTAGGAGTAAAGGCTTTCTTTTGTTACTTCAAGCATTTTCCAATGAAGTATTTTCTGAAGCAAGCAACAGGAAGCATGCGTCAATTACCAGGAAAATCTGCACAATCTTCAGTAATAAAATGTTCACATTTTAGGTAACAGGAAGATTGTAACAACGGAGCATACAAAATTATAGGAATAGTCCTTGCACCTGAATTACCTTAAGCAATAACAGCAGAGCATCATAGATTGAAATTAGACTAAGCAAACACTACTGGAATTCGCCTGTTTGCCGTCTGCCATGGCGGACGGCAAACACCTGTATGGCCGACGGCAAAACCCTTTGCCGTCTGCCCCCACACGGTAAAGCACCCGTCAGCCATTTCATCGGCAAAGAGGTGCGTTGCCGTCTGTTGTACATCGACGGACGGCAAAGCTCTTTGCCGTCCGCTGGAATAAGAAACAGACGGCAGAGAAGCTTGACGGCGAAGCTGTGCCAGCCGGCTCCGTCAGGCCGTTAACGGCGGGGTTGCCGTCTACGGACAGACGGCAAAGAACGGTGACGTCATCGAATAAGGTAATGACGTCACCCCCCCCGTCATATGTTTGCCGTCCAGCAGCAGACGGCAAAGTCCTACGCTTTGCCGTCTGCCTTGCCGGAGGCAGACGGCATAATGACCAAATGGTCACCCAGCTGTTGCCAGATTGCACAGCTGGGCGCCACGTGTCCTCTTTGCCAACTGCAAGCAGACGGCAAAGGCCTTTGTCGTCTTCTTGCTGACGGGAAAGAGGCTATATAGCCTCTGTTTTTTCTGTTTTTCTATTAATCCCTGCATTTGACAAAAAAACAATATATATATATAGCAGCAGAATCAGAAGCACATTTTAACACCACATCACATCATATCAAACAACATATGAATCTCCAACAAGGATAACACATTGTTTCCAAACAAGGATAACAACAATATATACATAGTTCATTACACAAAGTCTCCAAACAGTTCATAACAACAATAAACTGTTTCTAAGCTATATTGAAAGTGAAAATACAGCAACTCCATCGATGCACGACCCTCATAAAGCAAATCTGCAAAATCAAAATAAGAAAGTTAGCGGAAGAAGGAGGACAAGAAGAATAAGTAATAAGAGAAGGAGAAGGACAAGAAGAAGAAGAAAAGAGAAGAAGAACAAGGAGGAGAGAAGAAGAACAGAGAAGAGTTCTTTTCTATCTTCTCCTTGTTTTTCTTCTCTCCTCTCCTTGTTCTTCTTCTTCTTCTTCTGTTTTCTTTAGCATTTGTGAGCAATTAAGCTAACCTTGAGCATTTGTGAGCATATTTTGAGAAATTAAGCTAACCTTTAGCATTTGTGAGCAATTAAGCAAACATTAGCATATTTTGAGCCAATGAAACTAACTTTAGCATATTGTGAGCAATTTAAGAAACTTTAGCGTGTTTTGAGGAATTAAGCTGACTTTAGCATATTGTGAGCCAATTAAGCTAGCTTTAGCATTTTGTGAGCCACTTTAGCTAACTTTACAATTTTTTAAGTGAATCAAACTAACTTTAGCATCTTGTGAGCAAATCAAGCTAAATTTACCATTTTGTGAGCAAATTAAGCTAACTTTGGCAACTTTGAACAAATGAAGCTAACTTAAGCATTTTTTGAGCCAATTAAGGTAACTTTAGCATTTTGTGAGCAAATCAAGCTAACTTCATCATATTGTGAGCAAATCTGGCTAATCATGCTATTATTAGGCTAACTTAGCTATATTTAAGAATTTCATAATATTTCAGAAGCTAAATATGCATTTTCAAACTAACTAAGCATTAATAAAGCAAAATATACAACACAACTTACCGGAGTGTAGCCCTCAAGGCTGAGGTGGCTGAGAAGCATCCGTCGGGTTGCCCGATGTTGACGGTGGAGAAGGGTCATGAGACGCAGCCCGAGAGTTATGCTGCACAAAAAGATCAACTAGAGGTTAGCACGACGCCACTCAATATGGTATTGATGATCATCGAAAGATACTCACCGTCCCCACAGGAGAAATGATCGGCATCGGTGGAGCGTCCTGACCAGTGTTCTCGCACATAGTCTGCACATTTGTTTTTCATGAGTCAATCATATTAGTTAGTAATATAAACAAAAATTATAACATGCATTCTTTGGGTGAATATGAACAAGTGACTTACCACGAAGAGCTCATACAAGGCCCGGTTCGATGCATCGTGTCGTGCCGCGGCCTCCTCGAGAGCCTTCGCGGTCCTCTCCTCCGCCAGCCGCTCTCTCTCCGCTGCCTTCTCCTCTGCCAACCGCTCCTTCTCCTCCAGTAGCCGCTGGGTGTTCTGTCGCTCTTTCTCAAGAGCTTCCTGCAACCCCACTCCTATAGTTAGCATTGTAATATACGATGAGAGAAAACAAGAATGCAAGAGTCCTTATGGATAACCTGGATAGCGAGGTCGACTGGCCGCGGACGAGTCCTTATAGCAGGAGAAGAGCTCGTTTGGCGCACCTTGATCTCAGGAAGAGTCTTATCGCACCTGATCAACTTATCTCCAATGGCCATGGCGCCTTCCGCCACCAGAGATCATCACCAGCTCCGGCTCAATAGGCTTCCCAAGCGGGTTATAATCCTCCCCGTGCTTCTCCTTCGCCACCTCAGTATAAGCCTTGAGCTTACTGTAGGCGGCAATGTTGGTGAAAGTCGAAGGACTGGCGAGATCAGACTCTGAGAGCTCCTTTGCCTTCTTGTACGACGCTTTATGGGCCATGCCATACATGTCGAACACCTGAGGCACCTCCGTTTTATTATGCTCCG
This sequence comes from Bromus sterilis, assembly GCA_950022295.1. Classification (NCBI taxonomy): domain Eukaryota; kingdom Viridiplantae; phylum Streptophyta; class Magnoliopsida; order Poales; family Poaceae; genus Bromus; species Bromus sterilis. The sequence goes on along the minus strand of OX465598.1, from coordinate 240,027,859 downwards.
CCTAGAAGACAAAGCAAAGCACGATATTAGTAAGTTGTGGGTGCCAAAAAGACAAAGAAAAGTAACATTTGCATGAAAATTGAAGCAAAGCACATACCCATTTATTCCCGTAACCAGCTAAGTTGCGGCTTCCTTGATGGTGTGGCACACCAACCATTTGGGCGCGGCGCTGCTTGGCATTGTTGTGGATGTCCAACCAGGCATCTGAGCACCAGTGGTCCACAATGGCCTCCCACCAATCCATCTTGTCCGCACACCATCTCGGTGGCGCCTAAGTTAGTAAACAAGGAAACTAATAAGTAGCCTAGATAGGAATCAAATCAAGCAAACTATTCAAGACTTAAGAAGGGTTACCGTCATGTACTGGGCCCTGGTCAGAAACTTCTTGCGGCAGTCCTTCTTGCTACGCTTGCGCCCTTGCTTGGCATATTAGTCACGGACCGCCTGCACTCGCATCTCGTGCCTTGTGTTCTGCAAGAGGCGCGTGGCCTCTTCAACTAACACGTCCTCCGCCTCCTGCTCCTTGGACTCATCGACCTTGTAGTAGACCTGCAATAGCACGAGACAACAATGATGAGTGCACTGATGAGACAACACTGATGACAACACTGATGAGTGCATGAGACAACACTGCAATAGCATGATTTTATTGTGTGAAACAGAAATTACCCAAAAGCCGTTGATCACCATGTCGGCTCTGGTGTGGCATTCGACCCCGTTGATGGTGGTATCCGGAGGGGCCGGGGCAGCACAATAGTGCTCCCACTTGAGTCCAGGCTGCGGAACCACATCAGGTCCGGGCAATTGAACCAGCCCCGGGAAGTTCTCCCTGACGAGCACACCAAGGATGGAGTTGGGATTGCGGACACCATTGCCGTATATCCAACCCCTGCAGTACAAAAAGACAAAGCCATCAGATAGACATAAGTATAGAAGGTACCGGAAGAGAGTATAAGTGCACTGACGTCTCTCCATCGGGCGTAATCAACCACTTATGGGCGGGAGTCACCGGCACGGACGGGAGCCGTGTACCCCCACGCTGGTACACGGTGGTACCCTCAGCTACCTCCTCCTCATCCGTAGTGTCCAGCTCGGCACCAGCCTCCCCCTCAGGCGTGTGCTGCTCCGGCTGGTCCGGCCAGGGACTCCAGGTCGTGCGGGTGGACGTAGCCTCCTCCTCCACCTCAGGATGGTCCACCCTGCAGTGCTCTGGTGAATCAGCCGGAGGTGGCGGCGAGGAAGCAACAGCAGGTGTTCGTCTCCCTTTCCCGCAACCACCACCTGCTTTGCCTCTCCCGGTCTTCTTCCGACCTCCTCTCCCCCTGGGCGGCTCATCAGTAGAAGGAGGAGGCGAGGAAATACTCTCGAGCAAAGACCTCCGTAGAGCCAGAGGTGGGAGCGCATGACCCCGACCCCTCCCCCGCGAGCCTGAGGTCTCGCCCTCCATATCTGCCACGAACCTGCCAAGAATTAAAATAAAATAATTAGTACAATGAGAAAAAGAATTAATAATACAACAGTAATTACTTCAATAATGAGAATATATATATGTAATTAAAGTTGAGATGCATACAACTAACAATAGTCGGGATCATCGGTCTCTTCTCCGCGATCAATTGAAGGATCGTCATCCCTATCACGCGTGTCGTCGATAATGATGGCCTCATCAGGTTCAACAACACCAACATTTGGAAGGCCTTTATGTAAACGGTCAAGCATTGACATGTCATCTGGAGCAGTAACCTCTTCTTCAGGCTCTTCAACATCGTCGTTAGCGGGTTCACTCTCATCATCGTTATCGGGTTCACTCTTATTGTCTTCTTCCATGTTCTGGGGTTGCGTAGAGCGGTTTCGGAAACGTTTTTTTATCACTCGTGTTTCTTGGAAGAATTCTCCTTCATATGTCTCTGGGTCAATGTGGGGTACATAATCGTCTTCATTGGGGGGAGGTGGTCTAATATGTGGTGGCACATCATAAACGACATCCCAACCTTACAGGTTTTCAACCGTTTGGCAGGGCTAGGATAGATAGAAAACCTGGGTGGCCTGTTGAGCCGTAATATAGACATCGGGGACATTTAAATGGGTGTCTTGTCGAATTTCAACTAGACCTACATGTTCATGAGTCCGTCTAGTCCTCGACGGGAGAAACCAATGAAATTTGAAGACAACGACGTTGGGAGGATTCTCACCATAGAATAGAAGTTCGTATATTGCTTCAACTCTTCCATAATACTCAATACCTCCGTCGCCGACAGCAGAGACACCCGAATTTGTACTTTTTCGACCGGCCATTTTTCGCTCTTTATCAACGGTACGAAAGCGATACCCGTTGATGTCGTATTTCTCAAATACACGGACCTTATTGTCAAAACCATTAGCGACTTGTCTCAATTCGGCGTCCATAGGCTCCTCATTTGCCTATAATTTTTATATTGTTATATTAGTGAAAAATAGGTCGAACCAACAAATGAAACCCTATATATGAATGATAGTTACCATTCGTTTGAACCAAGAGATGAAACCAGGATTGCCGTCTACTTGATTGGCAAGAAGCTCATACTCTGCGATGGAATCACTTTCAATAACCACTCCATTCGAGAATTTGGCGACGTATCGACTGTATGAATTCAGGGGAATTAATAAGAAACAAGAATTATTAGAAGTTGCGAAACAATATACGTACCGAGCACTTACTCGATGTACGGTCGCACTTCTGTTAGGTTGGTGAAGATATACAGTGTAAGAGTCTGCCATTATTTGATATCCAAAATCTTATTTCTCGAAGCACCAACAGGTCCAAGCTTCCCTTTGAATAGGCTGAGGTTGGATTGACGCCGTTGGGGGTCGCCAGTATTGTACCGAGGCTTTGGATTATGCAAATGGCGATTTTTGGCTTCATAATGTGTTGTCACGAAGTTTGCCGCCTCCTCGGTAATGAAAGCCTCGGCCATCGATGCTTCAATTCTCCGTTTATTTTTACATTTTTCTCGAAGCGTCTTCTGCATTCTCTCCGTTGAATAGCACCAACGATTTTGCACAGGGCCCCCTAATCTTGCCTCGGTCGGGAGATGCAATATCAAATGCTGCATCGGATTAAAAAAACCCGGTGGAAAGATCTTCTCTAACTTGCAGAGCAACTCCGGCGCCATATCTTCCATGTCTTCTAGCACGCCATCGGATAGTTCTTTAGCACAAAGAACACGAAAGAAATAGCTCAGTTCTGCCAGTACTAGCCACTCTTCCTCGGGGATATAGCCGCGCAACATCACCGGCATTACCCGCTCAAGCCATATGTGCCAATCATGACTCTTCAACCCTAATATTTTATGTTTTTCAGGACTCGCTCCCCTCCTCAGATTCGCTGCATACCCATCGAGGAACATCAAACTGTTTTGCACCCACAAGATAATTTCCCTAATATGCCCCCTTTCAAGATTGAACCAGGCCCTTGGCTTGGACCAATTCTTCTTTCCTTTCGGCTGTCGCATGTTCTGTGAGGGTCTATCACATAGAGTCTCCTGGTCGACTCTAGCTTTAGGATTATCCTTTGACTTCCCATCTATGCCGAAAAAATGTACCAAACAGGGCCTCGCCGATATTTTTTTCAGTGTGCATCACGTCAATATTGTGTGGAAGTTCGAGGTCTTGGAAGTAGGGGAGATCCCAGAAGCATGTCTTGTGAGTCCAGGCGTGTTCCGAATTATATCCCTTGAAATACCCGGGACGTTCTGGATCAGGCTCGAGAGAGTTCAACTGTGCCAAGACATGTTCGCCCGTCATCGTAGGTGCTGCCAGGTTTTTGACAACTTTGCCTTTGATGAAGTTCTTCTTGTCTTTTCTAAAAGGATGCTTAGGAGGCAGAAACTGTCTATGCAAGTCGAAGCAGGAATACTTGCCACCCGCCTTCAGCCAATGAAACTATAGAGCAGCCTTGCATGTTGGGCACCCGAACTTTCCATGAACACAGAAGCCATCGAAAAGCGCATACGCCGGCAAGTCATGCATCGAGTACTGGTACCAAACATGCATTTTGAAGGTCTTTTTGCTAGCTGCATCATATGTCTTGAACCCTTCGTCCCAAGCTTGTTGCAATTCCTCCTTAAGCGGTTGCATGTACACATCCATATTCTTCCCCGGATATTTGGGCCCTTGTATTATCAACGTCAGGAAAATGTTCTTCCTTTTCATAATCTCTGAGGGGGGGAGATTGAGTGGCATGACAAATACAGGCCAACAACTGTATGGGGCTGCCATCAGACCAAAAGGATTGAACCCATCTGTGCCGACGGCGATTCGGCAATGCCTTGGCTCCTTAGCTTTTTCCGAATGTTTTTCATCAAAGTGCTTCCATGCTGAACCATCCGATGGGTGAGTCAACATCGGCTTCCCATCTGCATCAAATTCTGTTCTCTTCCCATGTTTGTGCCATGTCATCTGTCTGGCTGTCTCTTCCATCATGTAAAGGCGTTGAATTCTTGGTATCACTGGAAGATACCTAAGAACATTTACGGGTATTTTGGTCTGCGTCTTCTCACCTTGACCATTGTCTACCACAACATACCTGGATGACTTGCATTTGGGACAATAGTCTTCGTCCGCATACTCTTTCCTAAATAAAGCACATCCATTTTCACAAGCATGTATCCGCTCATAGGGCATCTTAAGTACCTTGAGGATTTTATCCGATTGGTACAGGTTTGCAGGCATAACATGATCTTTTGGTAGAAACCGCCCAATTAGGGTCGTGATCGCATTGTAACAATCTGTGCCCAAGTTGAATTGTGCCTTCAAAGCCATCAACTGTGCGATGGCATCGAGCTGACAAAGCTCAGTGTGAGCGTGCAGCGGACGTTTCGAAGACTCCAACATATCATAGAAGGCCTTCGCAGATTCCTCCATCTCATCTTCCTCATCCCGCGCATCGTCAAAGTCCTGCACCATGTCGTCGATCCCGGTTCCGTACTCATCCGTGCGCTGACGGACCACCTCCTCTCTCCGTCGTCCGCCAGACTCGCCATGGAAGGTCCGCACCGTATAACCAGGCTTATAACCCCACTTCTGCAAGTGTTTACCCATATCCACCTCTGTCGCCTGTTTATAATTGTCGCACCTAACGCAGGGGCACCAGGTTTTTCTCTGCCCATTTGCAAACGCCGCTCTCAGAAACTCCTTGGTTTTCATTGCCCATTCATTGGTGACCTCTTTCTGATTAGGGCGACCAGTGTACATCCACGCACGATCATCGCTCATCTTGTTGCTACAGCTAGCTACTAAACAACAAATATACCATTTTATTACGTCCACTTTTTATTGCTTTTATCATACATAGCTACGGCATATGCAATTAACCTACACACTAATAGGTAAAGATAGGTCCTAATCCCACCCGAGTATGTGTAGATTGGGTCGGTTTCCCATGCTTTGGTCCCGATCCGACGCGGTATTTTGGCAGCACCTCCCCGCTGTTCTCCTAATACACGTCTCGACAACAAGCCGAGAGGTTGTGTATCCGGAGAACAATAGGGAGGTGCTGACGAAATTCCGCGTCGGATCAGGACCAGAGCATGGAAAAACGACCCAATCTACACATACGCGGGCTGTCCATGGATAACGTTGGACAATTCGAAAGAATTACTATTATAAATATGCAAATGAATGCATATTTATACTGTAATCCTTTCGAATGGGAGACGCATACTGGTTACGCAACTTTACATACTGCTAGAGCTACCGTTATCGGCATGAAGGCCAGAATTGAGCAAAGGAAAAAGGGGGAGAGGACAAGATTTTTTTTGCTCACCCTCGAACTCAGGGAGGTCGCCGAATGGAGGGGGCGGAGGTCGTCGACCACCAGACCTTCACACCAGGAAAATTCCTGCACATTAAAATGCACCCAATCAACACACACACTTGATCCCGGTAATTACATCTTTTTTATTTTTTCCCTATTTTTGTCATTTATTCCATTTCATTTTCTCTTCTTTTTTCCTCCTCCTCCTCCTTCTTCTTCTTCACCTCCAACTTCTTCTTCACCCCTAACTTATTCTTCTTATTCTTCTCCACCTCCAACTTCTACTTATTCATCTCCACCTCCAACTTCTTCTTATTATTCTTCTCCACCTCCAACTTCTACTTATTCATCTCCACCTCCAACTTCTTCTTCTTATTCTTATTTTACCCCAAGCTCCCCTCCTCCTCCTTGTTCTTTTTATTAACCTTCAACTTCTTTTTTCTCTTCTTCTTTTACTATTTTACTTTTACCCCTAATTTGTTTCCCTCTTCTTATTTTATTTCCTTTCTTTTCTTTCTTTCCCTTCTTCTTTTCCTATTCAACTTTTACTCCTAAGGGATTTTTTGGATTCCTAAGGATTTTTCTTATGGATTGCCTTTGGATCATAGGATTGACACCACCAAATTCCTTAGGAATCTTAACATGAGCTCTAAGCTCTTTTTATTTTTCCTGTGAGAAGTCCAATACACTCACACTCTATCTCTCTCTACTCTATCTCCTCATTCCTACAAAAAATTACACTACCTATGCTAAACAGAGAAGAAAACATATCTAATTAACCCTAAAAAAATCTAACACAATCTAAACTAACTAAAATAGAGAAGTCTAACTAATTATAACATAAAACTAACTAAACCAGAGAAATATAACTAACTAAAACCTAAAAGCAACTAAAACTAACTAACTAATTAACATGAAAATCCTAAAAAAATAGCATGGAGGGGAGGAGGGGAGGGGCTTACCTTTGGTGGGTGGCTGCGGGTGGGGGTGGAGGTGGCGTCGGCGAGGTGGGCAGCGACTTGCTCAAAGGAGGCCGACGATGGCTTGCTCGGGGCCGGCGGCGGCCGAGATGAGGGGAGGCGGCCTTGGAGGAGGGAGGCGGGCTGTGGCCGGGGAGAGGGCTTAGCTGAGAGGAGGCAGGGCGGTGGCCGGCTGTGGCGGAGGGAGCCGGGGAGGCGGCGGCGGAGGTGTCGGCGGCGGCGGCGTCGCAGGACAGAGAGGCGTGGGCGGAGGAGAGTGAGAGTGGTGGAGAGAGTGGGCCGACGTGTGCGGGGTTAACGGCAGCCCGTTATGCCGTCCGTAAGCATACGGCAAAGACGGGGTTTGGCGCCCGCTGGAAGACGACATAGCACGGGTCCGTTAAGCCAGAGGAAACGCAGCCCGGGTGGGCCCACTGGGTTGTTTGTCGTCTGCCTATGGACGGCATAGGGACCTTTGCCGTCTGCATAGGCCAGCGCAGACGGTAAAGTAGTTGTTTACCGTATGTATGGGGTTTGCCTTCTGTATCTAGGGAATCAGACGGCATACACCTACTTTGCCGTCTGCCCCGACGAAAAACAGACGGCAAAGACCCTGGCACATGGCAAACTTGTGAATTCCAGTAGTGAAAGTAACAACAGAGAATAATACAGTAACAGATTGGTGTAGGAGCAGTACTAGCAGTGCAAAATACATCAGTGCAAAATAATTGTGCAAGGTGGAACTGGCCATGGAGTAAACCACAGCACACAAACAGCAAGATGCACTGACGAGCATAATAAAATGCCCAAGGAAGACATAAGAGCAGACATATAAACATGGATATGCACAAGTACAACATCCAGTACAAAACCCTATATCAATTTGAGTGAAATTTTGCAAAGAGGCCACAAGCACACATGGATACATAGAAAAGTACCTAGGCCACAAATTAAAGGGATTGCACCAGAAATTCATAGGAAATTGGCACAAACTCTAGCCATGGCACTAGAAAGAGCAAAGGGGGGGGGAGAAGAGGAATTCACCGAAGGAGTTGTAGCCGATGCCGAAGCTCAGCAGCGCCAGGGTTGGGTTGCCACGCCGCCCAGCCGGCAGGGAGCGGCGCCAGAAGAAGGTGAGCACGACCACGGCACCGCACAGGGACACAGGCGCCGGGGTTTCCCCAGCACACCGTCCCGCCGACGCCACGGTCGTCAGGAGGGAGTCAGTGAAGAGGAGCACCACCAGGACGCCGGGGATGGCTGGAGGGATGATGCGGAGCATCCAACGGACATCACCATGGACATGGACATCCCGCCAAAGAACACACGCATCGAGCATTCAAAGGTGAACTCTATCCTTTACGCGTGTCCTTTCAGTCCTCTCACGAATGGTATACTACTTGACCCTCCACTCCCGTGCATACTTAGGTTTGAGAGCTACGCGTGCACCAAGGAGGAGGTGAAGCGCAAGGGAAAAACTACACCATCCCCGAGAGAAGCTTGGAAGAGAAGACGGAAGAGGAGCGGCAAGAAGACGAAGCAACGAAGATCATGTCTGGGAAGGCCGGTATAACCGGTGTACCACCGGATAACGCGGTACTACCGGCCGCACCGGGCGGTACTACCGCCCGACCACGTGAAGTCTTCTGTTGAGGGCTGGTACCGACCCGGTTTTTCCGGTAATTCGGATTTACCGGTACTATTGGCCGTCACGGCCGGTACTACCTCTGCCTATGCGCAGACTTGGGCTATGCAGCCCGTGTACCCCTTCATCCCTCCTAGACTATAAGTACTCTTCCCCTACCTACATTTTAGGGTTAGCTAAGATTATATCCAGATTTGAGAGATCTTAGCTCCTACTCCCCCATGGGGATTTGATCTCCTTAGAGATCCTCTCTCAATCCTACCACCTCCCGCGGGAGAGAGGCTTCATCTGCGGATTGAGCCTCAACCTACCCTCCTCTCCCTAGTCATAGAAGGAGAGGCCCCCAATCCTAGTAGTAGAAGGAGAGGGATCAATCTAGCTACCACTTGTGTGGATGTATGGATCATGTTATGTGTGGATTTGGTGTGTGGATTTGAGTTCCTTTTGTTTGGATCTTGTTCCCCTTCCTCTCTTTTGTGTTCTTCTTGAGTTGCATCCCTTTCCCACCTCCAAGTTGTGAAAGATTGAGCCAATCCATAGGCTTGCCCTATATCATTTGGTATCATGAGCAAGGTTGATCACATCTTGGAGCCCCTCCCCCCCATCTTCTAGCCAATTTTTGCTTTGTTCATCCCAATTTCGAAAATCCCCACCAAAAATAGCCATACCCAAGATCTTGTGATTTGTGGTTCCTTGTGAGTTTTTGTTGACTTTGATCCGTGGATCTAGTGTTTAACAAGTGGATCTACACTCCTTTGTGTTCCCTAGCCCCAATTTTTCTTTTTCCCCATCAATCTGACCCCCAAAATCACCAATTTCCGCTCCAATCGCGCCCCGGAGCTCAAACCCCGTGTTGACCGGTACAACCGGCCTTACTGACCGGTACTACCACCCTCCCACATGCCACCCTTGTGTTGGGGCCCGGTAGCACCCTGGTAGTTCTGGTAAATCAAAAATTACCGGTACTACCGCCCCCCAGACCGGTAGTACCGCTCCCCACCCCAGAAACCTCAAAAACGCACCCCCAGGTCGCCAGGGACCGGTACAACCGGCCCTACAGACCGGTACAACCGCCCGTCCTGTTCCCAGCCTTCCGCAAATCACCATTTTGGCCATAACTTCTTCATCCGGAGTCCGTTTTTGACGTTCTTTAGCTCGTTTTGTTCCTATTCAAACCCCCTATCCATCTAGATAGGTTCCCTCACGATTTTCTTCCATTATATTTTCGGAATTTTGGCATCTTTGCCTTGGCTCTTGAGCACACGAGCTCAAAACCGTGCATCTTCGTCGGTTCCACCAATCGGGAGCATCACCAACAACAAGGAGAGCCTCTCCATCGACTACATCGACCAACGAGCTTCATCATCGACGACGACCATCCATCCTTCGACCCCCTCAACCGGAAGCAAGGCCGGTCTTCTCCGACTTCGTGATAGGTTAAGTGTGACGAAGGTATCCATCCCGTCACATCCTTTTCCTTCCTTGCCTTTACCTTGATAGCCCCTCCATCTTTGCGATTACCTCATACCTATTGAGCCTAGCTAGTCGAGTATTGCCGGGCTTTGCGAAAACTTGAGCACCATAGTGATAGCATATCATCTTGTCACATCATTGCTATATCATATAGTGTGATAGCTTTCTCCCGTGCATACCTTGTAAGACTAGTATCGCATATTTGGTTGAGCCTCAAGGCAAGTGGTAAAAGAAGGAAAAATTCAAAAAAAAAAGAGGCAAACTTTTAAGCAAGAGCCAAAAGAGAAAGAATCACAAGATTTTAAGCAAAAGAGAGAGTTCATGCAAAGAAATACTGGTGCCAAAGACACGTGAAAGGGAAAGCCTACGCTTGCATGCACATAGGTTGGTGCCAAGTAGTGAATCGTGCCCTCTAGTGCAATCGAGCTAGTGTCTCTCCTTGTGTTTGTGCAACACGAGCTTAGTCTTTTATAGGCCATTATTTTGTATGCTCATTCCTTTGGTTGCACAAGCCACACTATCTTTGCGCGTGTGTTCTTTTATTGCCCCCCTCTATATCCGTGATCACTTTCTTTGCATTTGGAGTTCTTTGGATTGCTTTCAACTCTTTCAAATATCTTGGACTTCAATTTGCTTGATTTTTGTTCCACTAATCCCTACCGAGCTCCACATAAGCCTTTGTGTGTAGGTGTGCGTGTGGGAACGAGATTCAAACAAGGACACTCTCTTCACTACGCGAAGCTATACATCACTCGATTAATTTCATCTTCGCGAACGGTAGCCTTGACTTTGTTCTCTCCCTTTTACTCTCACATCTACCCGCTTGTTGTGATGGCTATGCAAGATCCTCCTTTGCTATATGGCGGGAACTGAAACTACTACGAGGCCTATACCCCCCATGATGATTGGAGAGCTCGATCACCTCCTCCAAGACAAGATGAAGACCCTCCCTCTACATGTTCCGAGCTCAAGACCACCACCCACACAAGCTACTTCAACTACGATGACGACATTGAGATCCATTTTTATGGTACTCATGACCCCGAGGAGTACCTCGAGTGGGAGGAGAAGATGGACAACTACTTCTTGCATCACCAAGTCCACTCCAAAGATAAAGTAACGCGCGCCACAAGACACTTCTACGACTACGCACACACTTGGTGGGTTCACCAACCTTCCACCTCGCGCTCGTGCAAGAGTTGGTCAAGGTTGAAGAGAGCTATGAGGCGAGAATTTTTGCCCTCCACCCTCTCCGAAGAGATCCGTCACCATTTGATGAACAACACGCAAGGATCCAAGGCACTTGAAGAGTACCTCTTGGAGATGAAGAAAGCCTTGAGGAGAGCCGGCGAGGATGATCCCGCTTGGATGAAGTTCCACCTCACTAGCGGCTTGAACGACCTCTCCATCCGCAAGGCCATGCTCCTCCGAAGCTACACCTCTCTTGATGACTTATGCGATGATGTTCTCATGGAGGCAAGATACCTCAAGGAGGTGGAGGCTACTAGCGCTCAAGCACACCTCACACCGACCACACCTCAAGACGTTGAGCATGACGATGATTCCACCAAGGTGGAGAGCGAGGATCAAGACTTCTCCTATGATGGAGGATATGTTGATATGACCGAGCATGGGATGTTCCCTTCGGCCGTGGAGGCGACTGAGGATGTCTTATATGATGCCCTCTCGGAGGTTGAGCATTGGATTTTCCCTTCAAACAAGGCGGCGATTGGAGTTGAGTTTGGATATGAGTGCACCTATGTTCCTCCTACACCCATATATGATGAGATACACCACATCCCATGTGAGAGTGAGACACACCCACCCCACTTGAGTGAGAGTGACAAAATGAGTGACTTGTGTGCCACCACCACAAATGAGAGTGAGTGCATTTCCTTTGAGAGGATGATTGTGACCACCACTAGCCCCACATATGATGATATGCCTCAATTACCACGTGAGGAGAGCCACCACCACCACTTGAGTGACTCCACCATATGTGAGTTTGAGTGCACCCACCTAGAGGGAGCAAGTAAGCCACTACACATTATGAGTGAGGAAGTTGATAGGTCTTGTGAGGCCAATATATTTTCTAATGACTTACCCTCTAATCCTATTGTGTCTTCTCCTTTGGTGCTAGGTCTCCTATATGATGACGCTCCTATCTTCGACAAGTACCCCCCTCAAATGGAGGAGATGATGGCCATGGAGGAACAAGATGCACCCACCACATGGTTCCATCAAGATGTTGTTGTTGACCATAATTTGGTCTTTTCTACCTCACCTACACCACATGAGCGGCATGACCACGATAACATAGGTGATGGTACTACTCTCGTCCCACTAGTGGACTTTGATTGCTTGCATGATGATGATCTTCCTATTGCCATGCTTCATGCTAGTATGCCCACTACATGCTTTGATAAGCCACCTATTTATGATAAATATGATGATGAGCATGTGGAATGCATTAGTCATGATGCCATGTTGCATAGGATACCTTGTGATAATTCCTTAGGTCACATCATGTTTGACACTCCGCTTGATTTGTCATATGTTATGCATGAGATCTCCAATATTTCATCTTTGCAATCTCATCATAATAACTATGTCATGCAAATTAAAATACATCCCATTTGTGATTATGGCATAGATGACAAATCCATGGTTATTGGCATTTTCTTTTCTAGTGATGATATTGATATGCTCCCTTTGCACAAATTATGCAATTCATCCCATAGATTATGCCATGACTTATCTTTTGTGGCACATGATTCCACCTCATGTGTCCACATTATGCATCCCATGAATAACATTGCTTCAAATGTCTTGGATGCACATACTAGCTTGCGTCTCCATTATGTTATCAACAAAATAAAACCTCTCATGATGGATGACATGTTTCTATATCATTCTTATAATTTCTTTTAGCATTGGATTTCATGTGCTAACCGATACACGCACGTGCACATCATGATGGATGATGTGTACATCTACCACGCACACACATTGTTTCTTTTGTCTCAATGTTGTGTAGGTCCTCACATCCACTTGTCAATTTCACGATCCCATGAGTTGACGAAACGAGCTCTTGAGAGCAATGAAGCTATGAGATCCCTTGGAGCACTAGTTCCCCACCCCTCTTCGCACAAGGACTTCGCTCATTTCTTCTACACGGCTCTCACATGGATGGATATGGGTTCTATACCACTTTATACTCAATGCCCATTTTTTCATGTTCACTTTGCATGTTATGCTAGTTCCTCTTCATATGACATGCACTTGTGACACATGCTTGCATTTACACATGTCTCACCATCCTATGTCTTTTATGTGTACTTGCATGCTTGGTGGATATTATCGCTCTTGTTGCCATGTTATTGGTGTAGCCCATACTTTGCACATGTTATGCACTCATTATTGTCAACCTACTCCATATGTTGTGATCCCCATATTGCCATATATTGCGTGCAACATTATTTTTCAAATTGTTGAGAAGGCTACCATTCCTTTCTCAAATTTGATTGGAGACTTTGGCATATATCATGAGTCACATGATTGCTTTCGCTCTTTGCACAATATGCATAATGATCATTCTTGCTATGACATATGCCATGCTTATACCATATATTCATTGCCCATATTTTGTGCTAAAGGGGAAGTGCAAGCGTCGAGATGCCTCATGATGGATGATGCATTTGTGTACCATGCACACACATATCTTGCTATCTTTTGTGCATGTGTAGGTTTGCTATCGTGTTGCGTAGGCACACGTGTCTCTCCTTCAACTTCGGCAACACAAGAGTTGAAGATAAGAGCGCTTGAGGGCAAGGCCGAGGAGCCTCATCATCCTCCTCCTACTCCACTTCGCCCATGGCACGCCCCGTTTCGGTTTGCCCTATACACTACCCTACCATTACTATGGGCTATGCTTTATAGCATATCTTGTGTGTCCCTTTTCATGTTCACTTCGCATGCTCGACTTCCCTTTATTCATGTACCATGCGTTCGTGACATGTTCTTAAACTTGAAAAAGGCCATATGCTCTTTATCATCGCAATACATTCCTTATACATGAGCATAGGCATTTTATTTGCAAATTTGTTGTGGTCTACCTAGATGGCATGTTTATACCACATCAACTCATCACTTGTCATCCCAAGAATGTCCGATGCATCCTAGACATGTGCAATAGTGGACCATCCTTTCATCATCTTGTAACATCTCCATATGGCATATGCATTCTCTCCATTGTCATACCTACTTACTATGCTCATGACATTGGAAGGAAAAAACCATCCACCTATGACATGATCTTACACAATGGTCGCACTCATAGCATTCTATACATGGGCACATTGCATATTTTCTCACCATATGATCTTCGCGCTACCTTATTGTGTGCCTTATATGACATCGCTAACAATCATGCTATGCCCAAGTATTTGTTTCCTTTGCACCTTTTTCATGAATATCTAGGAGACAACTACTTGCGACAACATGTGATGGACAAGAATGGCACGACTCCTGTCGTTATACCACCCGTGCTTTATCACTTTCATGGTGATGTACTTTTGGATCCGTGGAAGGATCTTCCCCATGGGGGGGGGGAGATGATGCGGAGCATCCAACGGACATCACCATGGACATGGACATCCCGCCAAAGAACACACGCATCGAGAATTCAAAGGTGAACTCTATCCTTTACGCGTGTCCTTTCGGTCCTCTCACGAATGGTATACTACTTGACCCTCCAATCCCGTGCATACTTAGGTTTGAGAGCTACACGTGCACCAAGGAGGAGGTGAAGCGCAAGGGAACAACTATACCATCATCGAGAGAAGCTTGGAAGAGAAGACGGAAGAGGAGCGGCAAGAAGACGAAGCAACGAAGATCATGTCTGGGAAGGCCGGTACAACCGGTGTACCACCGAATAACGTGGTACTACCAGATGCACCGGGCGGTACTACCGCCCGACCACGTGAAGTCTTCTGTTGAGGGCCGGTACTAGGCCGATACCGACCCGGTTGTTCCGGTAATTCGGATTTACCGGTACTACCGGCCGTGCCGGCCGGTACTACCGCTTCCTGTGCGCACACTTGGGCTATGCAGCCCGTGTACCCCTTCATCCCTCCTAGACTATAAGTACTCTTCCCCTACCTCCATTTTAGGGTTACCGAAGATTATATCCAGATTTGAGAGAGCTTAGCTCCTACTCCCCCATGGGGATTTGATCTCCTTAGAGATCCTCTCTCAATCCTACCACCTCCCGCGGGAGAGAGGCTTCATCTGCGGATTGAGCCTCAACCTACCCTCCTCTACCTAGTCATAGAAGGAGAGGCCCCCAATCCTAGTAGTAGAAGGAGAGGGATCAATCTAGCTACCACTTGTGTGGATGTATGGATCATGTTATGTGTGGATTTGGTGTGTGGATTTGAGTTCCTTTTGTTTGGATCTTGTTCCCCTTCCTCTCTTTTTTGTTCTTCCTGAGTTGCATCCCTTTCCCACCTCCAAGTTGTGAAAGATGGGGCCAATCCATAGGCTTGCCCTATATCAAGGGAACCACCGGAGCACGCCGGCGACCGCATCTCCGCGCACACCCAAATCCCTAGCCGGAGAAATCGACCAAGGTGACGCGAGGAGGCGGCGAGGACCTAATCGACGCGGACCAGGTCCATCAGCAGCACACGACATGGTAGTATGGTACCCCTGCAAGCAATAGGAATACTCGGTCAGAAACAACACCACAACTACATCAACAACACGAAATGGTACCCCTGCATTTTACTTAAATAATTATATTCTCTTGCAACTTACAGTGAAGGAAATCGATAATTTACAAACAAGAAAATGCATCAGCCATCACAAAGATCAACAATAAAAGAATAAGCCATTCATAATTTTTATTTTGGATGAAGGTGAAAATACTTTATTCAAGACTAATGGAGCAGTACAAGACACTTGCACTTATTAAAGCAAACAAGTTTATTCAAGCAAGCAAATAATGTCATAGACCAAGAAAGCAAGAAAAACAAGTACAAGACTGAATTTGAGGTTCAGTTAACACAAGCAAGGATTTCGTTCAGTTAACAGAAACAAGGATCATCCACTACAGCACACTACACAAGGAAACAATTCTTTTAGAGTAGTTACAGTACTAATGTCCAGGAGTACTACAATTCATCTTTAAATTTTTTTGTTTAAGCACTGAAGAACGGGAGTACTCTTTTGCACGGTATAACTTGACTTTCTTTACTTGAATAACTTGGAAGTTAATTAACTAATCAGAGTTGTAATTTAGAGCGATGTATAGTATAGACCACAGGAGTATCTACAGGCTCATGGTACAAATAACTTGCACCTAACTCAGCATGCACATTGTTCACTTTGCAAGATAAATGGAAGAGCAAATACGTTCTAGGAGAATTCTTTCTACGGGACGTCTCTCTCCTGGTCGAGATCGTCTAGGAGAAGTCTTTCTTCCTCTACCTAAAGAAGCAGAACAGTTAAACTCTATACTAGAGCCACAACAATAACGTTGATACACCAAATATATAAGAAGCACAAACCCTTGAGAGCAGTCTTCTTGCCAGAACAATTAACCTCTAGAATCAGAAC
The DNA here is from genome assembly GCA_950022295.1 of Bromus sterilis. Lineage (NCBI taxonomy): Eukaryota > Viridiplantae > Streptophyta > Magnoliopsida > Poales > Poaceae > Bromus > Bromus sterilis. The sequence continues at coordinate 240,011,370 of OX465598.1, read as the reverse complement.
AAGCACGAGGGTAAGAAGCACAAACCTTGAGAGCGTTCTTCTTGCGCAAGATATCATTTGACTTGAACATGACCGTGGCGATCCACACAGAAACCTACATAATAGAACCCCAATTGGAATGACAAACTCACCATCGTCTGACCAGCGACTTTCCACACAGGTAAATGAAGGATCGAACCAAACTCGCGTAACAATTTCACGCGTACAGCGCCTGTTGAGGAGAAATCATTTGGCTACATAGAGAAGAGGTACGTTCAGCACATGGATTTTCCGCACCTTGCAGGTGCTGGCGGATGAAGACGCCGAGGAGGAGCAGGGAGAAGGGCAGCGCGTGGTCGACCCACCTGGCCAGGCGCGCACATCGTAGCCCTCATAGGGCCAGTCCCCCTCCCGCTCCCGGCGCCCCCCGCAGCCTCGTTTCCCCGCGCCGCTACCGCCTCCTGGTTCGTGGGTTGGCCGCCTAGTCCAGCGTCCCTCGCGGAAGCGTCAGGAGCGTCCTCGGGCCCGGCGATCCGAATCGAGACCTCCCCGTCGGCCCCCGCGGCGGCCTCCCCGCGCTGCGGCCCGCCTCCACTGCCCGCGGCAGACTGGGACCGGAGGATGCTCGAGGAGTACTCGAGCATCGCAGAGAGGGCACGTGAATGAGGCTCGTGGGGGAGAATCGGGCGGCGCATCCCTGATGGCTTCTCGCCCTTCGTTGGTTACCCCAAGTGGAAGGTTGAGATGTAGTGCAGCAGAAGTTTTCCCTCAGTGAAGATACCAAGGTTTGTCTCCAGTAGGACTCCAGAGACGATAAGTAGGTGTCAGTGGCGCAACTGACGCGGACCTGTACAGAGGCACAGATAACTTTGTTCCCAACGAAGTTCAGAGAGGTTGTCAATCTCTCCGGTCTTGTTGTTCACAAAGGATAAAACGCAAGGGATAATGATAGCAAGTAAAAGCAGTAAAGTAAATATAGCTTGGAAATAATAATGAGGATATGGACCGGGATACGTGATGTTCACTAGTGATGTCTCTCTCCCAAAAGACGATAAACTGCTATGCGAGGTAAACAAATTACAGAAGGGCAATTGACAGGATTATGAACGCACCGCAATGCTAACTATGCTACAAAAGAAAGGAAGAGGCTCAAAAGCACAGGCAGTACGCCAAAATAAGTAGACCGAAATCCATCTGCATCTACTACTAATCATCCACCTTGAGATATCTATCCAGAACATCTCGCTGGTATTAATTTGCGAGCCCCACCCAAAGTGTAAACCCAAAGCAACAGACAACTGCATTAAAAAGAACTTTGCGTAAAGTAAACAATCCTTGTAACCGCGGTTACAAGAACCGTTGTTTTCCCCCTTGTGGCAACAGCACATCCCCTAGACTCATGTTTCTGTCACGCAAGCGTGTCATCGGGGGGGGGGGCATGAACCCACAATCTAGCACAGCGTTCCCTCTTGGAGTCACTACCTACTACTTGGCCAAAGCAATAAACAGCAACGGAGAACATGCAAGAATTACTTAGGAACAAAAATATAAGAGATAAAAACCAAATATATTACTCTATCACAATCCGAACATAATCTCATAATCCATCAGATCCCTCCAAACTCAGCATAGCAACAGAAGAAATATTACAAAGGTGCCTCGATCATGTAGGGCAGCTCACGAGGTCTAAACAATGAAGATCAAAGAGGGGAGGATAACATCACATAGCTACTGATCACGGACCCATGGTCCAAGGAAAACTACTCACGAGACTTACGGGGAGCATCCATGGTGGAGAGGAGACTCCCGGAGGTCAATCCTCCCTCTGGCAGGGTGATGGGAAGAGGTCTTCTGGTGCTCCCGATCTTGGAAGCGCGGCGGCGGCGGAACAGAGGCGAGTTTGCAGAATAGGGTTCCTCTTCTGGAGTTTCCCCGTAACGGAGAACAAATAGGCGAAGGGGGGCAGCCAGAGGTGGACCAGGGGCCCCAGGCGCCCCCCTGGCGCGGCCAGGGGTGGGGCCGCGCCGGGTGGCCTCCTGGGCCCCCCTGGCTCCCCTCTGGCCCCTCCCGATCTCTTCTCGAAGCTTCCTTTACGCTGATTTTTCCTATATTTTGCCCGGAATTTTTCTGGCACTTTTTATATGGGGGAAAACTGAAATAGAAAAAGAGCAGAAAATAGGAACTGGCACTCGGGTGCACTGAGTTAATAGGTTAGTCCAAATATGATCAAAAGTGTATGAAACTGTATCTAGATCATAGCAATATCACACAAAACATGCATGGAGCAAGCAGAAACTATAGATACATTTTGGATGTATCAACATCCCCAGGCTTAATTCCTGCTCGTCCTCGATTAGGTAAATGATAACAACATAATTTCTGTGGTGACATGCTAGCAACCATAAAAGAACTTTGAAAAGTAAAGCAATCAAGGTTAGAGATTCAATTCAAGTCATAACATGCAAGAGTCTATATTAGCATCGAAACAAGTAACAAAAGAACAATAGGTGCAAGAGCTCTCGCTGTCCGTGACTCGAATGCCTCCAAATGGTGTTTGCGTGCAAGAAAGGGGGATAGGGAATACGAGAAAAAGTAATTTTTGTGTTGAGAACTCAATCTACTAAAGTTTCGCACTTGGTCTTCTTTGGAATCTTATCTTGACTCGTCCCCAGACCACTAGCCAGGTACAAGTCAATTTGATCCACTCCTTTTCGATATTTTGAGCACTCATGCAATGGATGAGCGTAAGCACGACAGTTGACACTTAGGATGGCAAAGAGAGAAATAAGGTGGAGGAGGAAGACAAAAAGGATGAGAAAGGCTCACATCAATGAGGACAATCATAGGCAAGAGACGAAAAATGATAGATATGATGTGAGGAGTAGGGATTGCCATGCAACGGATGCACATACGAGCTAGGAAGCTCTCCAAAGGAACTAGTGGGGGTGCATCTAACTTGCTCGCTCACGAAGACCTAGAGCTCGTTTGAGGAGGCTCATCCTTGGAATATGCAAGCCAAGTTCTATAGTGTGAAGGTCCCCACATAGCTATATGCATAATGATCATCTCTATGGAGTACAAGGATATAAAGGGAGTACTAGTGTGGATCTCTCAAAAGGATAGTAGTGTTGCCCCTTTCTCTCTTTTTATTTCTTTTTATTATTTTTCTATTTTTTTGTATTTTTTTGTGGCCTCAATGGCTCTTTCTATTCAACTCTCATTTGTCCTCTTTGGGATCTTTTAATGTGTCCACTTTGGGATCTTTTCCTTACTTAAGGGCAACACTCTATTTTACAAGAAGGTAAAGGAGATCTTTCACACTTTACAAGGTACTCAAAACATAAAGAAGATGTAACTATCATGATGTATGCAATGTATACCGCTGCCAGTGTAGCAGGAACATGTATGACATGAAGATCAAGTCATGAAGAGGTGGAGTTGCATGTCAATATAACTCGGAAAGGCTATGGAAATGCCTTGATAGGTAGGTATGGTGGCTGTTTTGAGGGAAGATATAAGGAGGCTTATGATGACAGAGCGTATCATGCAAAGGGTTTGGATGTACCGTCGAAGGTGGACACCAACTCTCGGAGTGAGAAGAAGGAAATGCACGGCACGGGAGAGGCTAGCAAAATATGGGAAGGTGGAAGTGTCAACTTTCAATACTTACATTAGTCCGAAGAACTCATGCACTTATTATCGGTAACTCTCAATCTAATAAGGAGGTTCACAAAGAGACAAGTACCCCGAGGAGGAGTGTATGGGGGTTTGGTTATCCTTGCGCATCCTCGACTCATGGTACGTGAGTGTTCTTTGATATTCGACCCCTCAGAAGAGTAGTGATCCATCTAGTAGCTAGAGTTCTCAACTAGTTTTGTAGATTTTGAAAATACACACGGATTTCCCAAAATACGACACCTATCACTAATAGGCTAGAGCTCTTGACACCAAAAGTTCAAACATTACTCTCATCAATACCTCAAAACTATTGCAAGTTACTACTAAAATTAAATAGCAACCTCAATTACCTACTTTCAAGACAAGACACAAATCAGTGCAACAACCAACTCTCTTTAACAAGATAAACATGAAAACTAAAAATAGTTCCAGCAACAAACTAAACAAAAGCCAAGGCTCTTGCTAAAGGCAAACTAAGACTAAAACTAAACATGGCAGTAGCTATGAAAAGATAAAGAACACACAACAGCAAAAAGATAAGTAGGAAAAATCCTATGATGTGTTCTAGAATTTGAAAGTGGAGCGTGTTTCTCTCCCACACAAAGTAAGAAGGGATCTAACTTGTTATGAACAGCAAGAAAAGCTAAAGAAAACTAAAAACAAAACCTAAGAGCGAGACGCTCCAAGCATAGCACATAACGGATGAAGTGATAAAAATATAGTGAGACGAAGGACGAACTGATGATTGTTGATGGAGAAGGGGATGCACGGGGGCATCCCCAAGCTTAGACGCTTGAGTCTCTTTGAATATTTGTTGGGGATGCATGGGGGCATCCCCAAGCTTGATCGCTTGACACTCCTGGATCTTCTTTCATCATCTTCCATCACACACTTGAAAACTCCCTTCATACATAACTCATCATAAGTTGTTTAGAGAGGTTAGTACCCTTAATAAATAATTTTTCCCACTGGATATAAAGATATTCTTGAATAGATACTGTTTCTCAAGAGTGCCAAAAAGTTTTTTCAAAGAAAAAGCAAGCTTAAGGTTTGCAAAAGTTAGGAGAGACAAGACGTGGCAGAATCTGTGAAACAGAACAGCACATAGTAAAGAATTTTTTAGGGGCACTTACGCAACTCAAATCAAAAAACTCAGAACATACGGAAGTTTCGTAATTGTATAGAGCATACTGTGTAAAAAGTTCAGCTCAAAAAGATGAACTGGGATTTTTATGGAATTTTTATGGTCAGGAGGACAGAATCTGTTTTCTGGACAGCATGTCACAACTTTTACTTACCTTGCCGTAAGAGGCTATAACTTGGCACAAAGCTGAAAAATAAAGATACAATGATGTTGCTACAGAAGTAACAATCATCAAGACACAACAAAAGCAAAAATAAAAACCTAAATTTGTTGCGGGCTGCCTCCCGAAAGCGCTTCTTTAAAGCCATTAGCTAGGCATGATGCAAAAGAAGAATCAAGTTTTATCAAGAGAAAGAGAATAACTAGCCCGTGTAACGGACTGAAAAGGTAACTTGATTTTCTTTCTAGGGAAGTGTTCCGTCCCATTTTTGAATGGGAATTGGAATTTTATATTCCCCTCTTTCATGTCAATAACCGCACCAACGGTGCGAAGAAAAGGATGTCCCAAAATAATTGGACACAAAGGTTCACACTCTATATCCATAACAATAAAATCAACAGGAACATAGTTGTCATTGACAATGATAAGAACATAGTTGATCTTCCCCAAAGGTTTCTTTATGGAAGAATCAACAAGACGAACACCAAAAGAACAAGGCTCAAAGGGCTTCAATTCAAACATATCAAATATTCTTTTGGGCATAACGAAGGTACTAGCTCAAACATCACATAAAGCATAGCAAGAGAAGTTATTTAATTTAATTTTGAACATAGGATCCCAACCACCATCTAGCTTCCTAGGTATGGAGGCTTCTACTCTAAGCTTCTCCTCCCTATCTTTGATGAGAGCATTTGTGATATGCTCCTGAAGGCAAGATTAAGTGTGCTAGTGTGGGGGTCTCTAGACATTTGGTGTAGCAAACTGATAACTTCTGAGAGGGTGCAACTATGAAAATCAATATCACTACTATCAAAGGTGGTAGTAGTGTCATCTAGGCTCACTTGTTTGAAATCCTCTATGTTCATAGGAGTTTCTTTTTCTACGGTTGAGGTATTAGCATCACCATTAATAGGTCCAACGGGACTAGGAGTGCATTGGGTGCTAATAGTTTGGGTGTCCTCAACAATTTGGATAGTGGCAACTGTGTGGTGTGTAGGAAGGCTCTTAATTCTATCCTCTTCCTCTTTTTCTCTAGCCCATCTTTCTTTAAGTTTAGCCATCATCCTAATATTTTCATTGATTTGTAACTGTATAGCATTAATAGGAGTGGCCTTATTCTCCTCAAGGGGAGAGGTTCTAATTTTAAGCATATCAATATCAAGGGCTAAGCTTTCTACCTTCAAAGATAGATTATCTATTTTAGCTAATTTCTCCTCTACATTTTTGTTGAAGGATTTTTGGGTAGTGATAAAGTCTCTAAGCATTCTTTCCAATTCAGAAGAGGGGTTCTTGTTGCTAGGGTAGGTGTTGTTGTTCCCATAGTTGGATGGAAATGGTCTAGGATTACTAGCAAAATTTCCCCTATAAGCATTGTTGTTGAAGTTGTTTCTAGCAATAAAGTTCACATCTACTTGTTCTTGAGCAAACAAAGAATTTAAAGGAACATCATGAGGATCAATAGAGGGTTGCTTGGTAAGTAGAGACATAATTAAGTCAACTTTTTCATTGAGGGAGGTAATTTCCTCGACAGAATTTACCTTCCTACCTGTTGGAGCGCGTTCGGTGTGCCATTGGGAATAATTGGTCATCATTTCATCGAGAAGCTTCATGGCAGCACCAAGTGTAGTTGACATAAAGGTTCCTCCCGCGGCCGAATCTAACAGGTTCCGCGAGGTAAAGTTCAAGCCTGCATAAAAAGTCTGGATAACCATCCAGGTAGTCAAACCATGTGTAGGGCATTTCTTAACAAGAGATTTCATTCGTTCCCAAGCTTGGGCAACGTGTTCATTATCCAATTGCTTAAAATTCATAATATTACTCCTCAATTGGATAATCTTAGCAGGAGGGTAGTACTTCCCTATAAAAGCCTCTTTGCACTTATCCCAAGAATCTATGCTATTTCTAGGCAAAGATTGAAACCAGATTTTAGCGTCTCCCCTTAAAGAGAAAGGAAAGAGCTTGAGCTTAACAATATCACCTTCTACTTCTTTATACTTTTGCATATCATATAATTCAACAAAATTATTCAAGTGTAAAGCAGCATCATCTCCAGCACCAGAGAATTGATCTCTCATAACAAGGTTTAGCAAGGCAGGTTTAATTTCATAAGAGGTAGCTGAAGTGGCAGGTTTGGCAATGGGAGTGCAGATAAAGTCTTGGTTGTTGTGACTAGTGAAGTCACACAACTTGGTGTTTTCAGTGGAACCCATAGTAGCAGCAAGTGTGGCGGATTTTTTTGTAGTTTTTGATAAAATACACAAAGATAAAAAATGAAAGATAAACTAACAAGACTAAAAAACAAAGGTAAAGGGTACTGTGCAACTCCCCTATCTTAGCACTCGGAGTCCCCGGCAACGGCGCCAGAAAACTTGCTTGATGGCTTCTCGCCCTTCGTTGGTTACCCCAAGTGGAAGGTTGAGATGTAGTGCAGAACCAGTTTTCCCTCAGTGAAGATACCAAGGTTTGTCTCTAGTAGGACTCCAGAGATGATAAGTAGGTGTCAGCGGCACAACTGACGCGGACCTGCACACAGGCACAGATAACTTTGTTCCCAACGAAGTTCAGAGAGGTTGTCAATCTCTCCGGTCTTGTTGTTCACAAAGGATAAAACGCAAGGGATAATGATAGCAAGTAAAAGCAGTAAAGTAAATATAGCTTGGAATAATAATGAGGATATGGACCGGGATACGTGATGTTCACTAGTGGTGTCTCTCTCCCAAAAGACGATAAAACTGCTATGCGAGGTAAACAAATTACAGAAGGGCAATTGATAGGATTATGAATGCACCACAATGCTAACTATGCTACAAAAGAAAGGAAGAGGCTCAAAAGCACAGGAAGTACGCCAAAATAAGTAGACCGAAATCCATCTGCATCTACTACTAATCATCCACCTTGAGATATCTATCCAGAACATCTCGCTGGTATTAAGTTGCGAGCCCCACCCAAAGTGTAAACCCAAAGAAACAGACAACTGCATTAAAAAGAACTTTGCGTAAAGTAAACAATCCTTGTAACCGCGGTTACAAGCACCTTTGTTTTCCCCCTTGTGGCAACAACACATCCCCTAGACTCATGTTTCTGTCACTCAAGCGTGTCATCGGGGGGCATGAACCCACAATCTAGCACAACGTTCCCTCTTGGAGTCACTACCTACTACTTGGCCAAAGCAATAAACAGCAACGGAGAACATGCAAGAATTACTTAGGAACAAAAATATAAGAGATAAAAACCAAATATATTACTCTATGACAATCTGAACATAATCTCATAATCCATCAGATCCCTCCAAACTCAGCATAGCAACAGCAGAAATATTACAAAGGTGCCTCGATCATGTAGGGCAGCTCACGAGGTCTAAACAATGAAGATCAAAGAGGGGAGGAGAACATCACATAGCTACTGATCACGGACCCATGGTCCAAGGAAAACTACTCAAGAAACTTCCGGGGAGCATCCATGGTGGAGAGGAGACTCCCGGAGGTCAATCCTCCCTCCAGCAGGGTGCCGGGAAGAGGTCTTCTGTTGCTCCCGATCTTGGAAGCGCGGCGGCGGCGGAACATAGGCGAGTTTGCGGAATAGGGTTCCTCTTCTGGAGTTTCCCTGTAACGGAGAATAAATAGGCGAAGGGGGGCAGCCAGAGGTGGACCAGGGACCCTAGGCGCCCCCCTGGCGCGGCCAGGGGTGGGGCCGCGCCGGGTGGCCGCCTGGGCCCCCCTGGATCCCCTCTGGCCCCTCCCGGGCTCTTCTCGAAGCTTCCTGTACGCTGATTTTTCCTGTATTTTTCCCGGAATTTTTCTGGCACTTTTTATATGGGGGAAAACTGAAATAGAAAAACAGGAAAAAACAGGAACTGGCACTGGGGTGCACTAAGTTAATAGGTTAGTCCAAATATGATCAAAAGTGTATGAAAGTGTATCTAGATCATAGCAATATCACACAAAACATGCATGGAGCAAGCAGAAATTATAGATACGTTTTGGACGTATCAAGCCCCCGTGTGCCGGCTGTTGCGGCTCTTGCCTTAGGTCGCTGGGATCTCGCCGGACAGGAGGGAGGAGCAAAGCATGGGGGTCATGTTGATGTGCTGGGCGTCGTCGGTTCCTTCCTTAGGTCGTTGGGATAGGGCGCCGGAGGTGGCGGCGGCGGCAAGTGAGGAGAAGAGCGCTAGGGTTCGCGCGTGAGAGAGAGGAAGGCACGAGGACTTGGATGGGGTTGGCCTGTGGTGGCTGTGGACGGGGGAGGCATGGATGGATGGATGGACAGATGTATACCTATCGATGGATGTATGGATGTTCAAATGTTTGCCATGTAATTGATCCATGCTCAACTGATTCCACCAATCAGAATTAAGCTTATTTCGTTTTGTTTCTCTTATATTTTCTTACCTTCTTATTTTTGGTAAACATTCAACATATTATAGGTACATAAATATCTATTTAATTAAAGATACTCCAAAAGTTTTGCAAGCTTCAACCCCTAGCTACGAACGGTCATTCCCGACGTTTTGACCGCATTTTGAAACGGGCATAAGAAAATAAAAAAAAAGTGAAACCTTCGCATTGTGCCATTATATGCGACCTAGTTTCAAGAAAAAATAACAAACTTGGACTACAACAAATGTCTTAAAAAAGTGTTCTCGGAAATGGGTTATCATGTATGAAAGTTCATGGTTTTCAATCCAAATAACGATGTTAGTGCTAGTTTCAAAGGATAGTTTTCCCAAATGATATCATCTTGTACAAATGGATGCGTATTGAAATGGGCAACAAGTTTGCCAAAAGGAAGTTTTCATTTTCGTTGTACGAAAAATCCATTTTTCATTTTTCGAGTGCCAAAATTAGGGTTGTTTTGTGAAGAAGCTACCAAATATTTGGTGTGAATTTGAACCACACCATTTTTGTAAAATCCTAGACCATATTTTATTAACAATTGACCAAATGTTTTCATGATAAATGATTTTATCCACCTCTCCTGAAAAAGAGAAATTTCCGCAGATTCAGTAGGAAGAGGGTCAAATTTGAACTACAGCTGCTTGATAGCTTGCTCTTTATTTTTTTCAAAAAATAATTTCTAGGTACACAAGTAGTCATTTAATCAGAGATCCACCGAGAGTTTTGCAAGATTCCACCCCTAGCTATCACCGGCCATGCCCGCCGTTTTGACCGCATTTTGAAATGGGCATTTATAATTCAAAAAAATAAAATAAAAAGTAAAACCTTCGCGTTGCATCCTAATTTATGTCCTAGTAACCATACAAACCAACAAACTTGGAATAATGCAAATATCTTAAAAAAGTCTTCTCAAAATGAGCTATCGAGTATGAAATTTCATGGCTTTCAAGCCAAATGACCGATGTTAGTGCTAGTTTCAAAGGACAGTTTTCCCAAATGATATATCATTTTGTGCAAATGGGTGCATATTGGAATGGGAAACAAGTTTGCCAAAGGATTTTTTCATTTTTGTTGTATGAAAAATCCATTTTTCATTTTCCGAGTGCCAAAAGTAGGGTTGTTTTGTGAAGAAGCTACCAAACATTTGGTGTGAATTTGAACCACACCATTTTTGTAAAATACTAGACCATATTTTATTAACAATTGACCAAATTTTTGCATGATAAATGATTTTATCCACCTCTCCTGAAAAAGACAAATTTCCGCAGATTCAGCTGGAAGAGGGTCAAATTTGAACTACAACTGCTTGATAGTTTGCTCTTTATTTTTTCAAAAAATCATTTCTAGGTACACAAGTAGTCATTTAATCAGAGATCCACCAAGATTTTTCCAAGATTCCACCCCTAGCTATCACCGATCATGCCCGCCGTTTTGACCGCATTTTGAAATGGGCATTTAAAATTCAAAAAAAAAAATAAAAAAATTGTGAAACCTTCGCGCTGCATCCTAATTTATGTCCTAGTAACCATAAAAACCAACAAACTTGGAATAATGCAAATATCTTAAAAAAATATTCTCACAATGAGCTATTGAGTATGAAGGTTCGTGGCTTTCAAGCCAAATGACCGATGTTAGTGCTGTTTCAAAGGATAGTTTTCTTGGATACTGATCTGGCAAGAGGCCGATGAAAAAAATTTAGTTCCTCTTGGATAGCTCCACTAGTGATGTAATAGTTGACTCCGTTGGCTCCAAGGTCTAATAGCCGAGTCTATCGGTGCCTCTATAATAGTTAGAATATTGCTTTTATTTATTAAATATTTTTCTTTATTTCACCAATTTTATTTAGCTTTTAGAACATTGTTTCGCTTTACTTATTTATTTATATAAATCTTTTATTAACTTCAATAAATCTATTTTTTATTAAGACTTAAATTCATTTAATCTTTTATTCCATTTTACTTTTTAATTTAAAAATATTTATGCCTATTCCCCTTTTATTATCTTAAGGGTTTAATATTTATAAAATATTTTCTAATTTATACTCATCTATTTTTATTTCAACTAAAATTATGATTTTAGCTTTAGTCGAAATTATGATATCATTATATCTTTAGTTTTTATTATAATGATTTATTATCATTATTTAAATTTATTTATTTTTCTTTTCCTGGAAAACCTTCTTTTTAATGGGCGAGATATAAGTGGCGTGGGCGCACTTGGTCTGTTGGGCCCACCATTCAGTGGACATAAGTCCACCCCGGCCCCTCTCCCTGACATCTCTCTCTTTCGCCCCATCCCAATCCCCTTGCTCTCTCTCCCTCTCGATCCCCTCCAGACGCCATGGCCTTCGGCCGATTCCAGTCGCGGTCGGCGGTCCTGGCCGCCGTGGTTTTCAACCCCGAATCCACCTCGCGACGGGGAACTTGCTGGTCCGCTCAGATCATTTTCTCGTTGCAAGATTTGGTCGTCCCCATCGATTCTTCGTGTCTAGGGTTCCGTTGAGGCGCGGCTAGGGTGTCGCCGGCGTGACGCGACAACTTTCCTCTAGCCTTCCCCGGCCTCCCGGTGGTTCTCTTCTTCGACGTGTTGCTCCCGGGAGACGTGGTGTCGGTGGGACGACGCTAGGGCGAAACCCTTGCGTCACTGTTGACGTCGGCTTGCTGTGCCTGCTGGATGGTGGCCACGACGACCGTGTTGTGCTGCAACCGCGACAGTGGGGTGCTCGGGATCGGCTACACCCCCCCTCCTGGGTGAGCTCCACCTTCTTCTTCTCCCCTGCTCTGTCCAGTTCCACGACTAGGGTTTCTCATGTACCCTTCCTTAGGGATTTCGGGTGCAGTTCAATTGGAATGGTGGCTTAGGTTATTTGCTATGAATTCATATGGTTGTGGCGTTTCAATCTGTAATCTGTGCAAAATTTCACTCAATTTTGGCTAGGGTTTGTACTGGTTGTTGTACATGTGCATATCCTTGTTCATATGTGTGCTCTTATGTGTGCCTTGGGAATTTGATGCTAGTTAGTGCATCTTGGTGGTTTGTATGTTGTTGTTTACTCCATAGCCAATTCCACCTAGGTTCTGCTCTGGTTCATATAATCTGATAAGAACAAGTGTTGTGTTGTCGCATTTACTAAATAAGAACATATGCTTTACTGTCCCTGGTTGTTGTCAAATAAGAATAGATACTACACTATGTTTGTGTTGGGCTCAACAATTTGGTATGAACAGATACTACTTCTTGAGCTCAGCTTGGCCAATGATGCTGGTCTGAGGCCCTGTAGGTTTTAAATGGATGCACATAGAGCTAATGTACCCATTGATCCAATGATGCAACAAATTCTAGCAACTCTAGAATGCTGAGGACAATCCCTCTCCAATCCCACCTTAGGGTGCAGAGTAGCCTGGTCTTGTGGAATCTGATATACCCTGCTTCTTGTGGTTGCCTCCTCCTCCTTGCTGCTTCACAGGGGAAATTGTAGGGTGGTCCTTCTCTGATTTTTGTTGCTTTTGTAACAAGTGTCCCTAGGCTGTTCTTTGGGCTGGTGGCTTATACTTGTAGGATGGTTCTCTCCTGGCTGGCTGGGTTGTGTAGGTGGCCATGCACAACAGTTGCTTGCTAGTTGTCGTCCTCTCCTTCTTCATCCACATCCAGCAAGCTGTTGGGTGGCTAATTGGTTACTTGTGCCCCATTCGGCAGGGCATGTGCATCCTGATCCAAATTAGATATTTGTGGCTCCTAATTGGACTTTTGTCCTTTATGAATTCAAATTATTTGAGCTTGAACTGGATTTAAACTGAAAGTTTAAGTGTTTCAATAATTGGTGGCTAAATGGGGTTAGTGATATTCAATTACTTTCTTGTGGCTTTGTTATATCCTTGCTGATTTCTAGCCCTTTGGCAGATTTGATCTGTTTTGAATAATTGTTACTGTTCCATTGGGTTTGGTATACTGTTCATGATCTAAATGATTTAAAATTACGGGCTTATCTTATATAGCTAAGTACCAAAGTACTAGCCCCTAATATATATGCATTTCCCTAAGGGGAATGCTCAATTCTATTCCCACAAAACATTTCTTTTGTTTTGATTTGTGCAGGTTGAAGATCAAAGTAGTGAAGATCAAAGATGGCCGCTAGGTTTAGTTTAGACTTATTTTAGGACTTACTTGTTGTAATTTTCCTTTTCTTTGTAATAAGAATTGTAATACAATTATTTTGTAATAATATTTCTATTTGGTCCATTTCTTAATTCATTTGTAATGCTTACACCATTATTAATAAAATGTTTCTTTTATTCATAATTGGACTATATTCTTTATTGTTTATCCTTTATTATTTATAGTTATTCATTTAAAACTATTTGTTTATTCTATTTTAAAATTGTGATCCGATAAAAGTGTGTGGGTCTCATTTGTCTTTTTTTAAGTTGGATGTGGGTCACATCTGTTCGTGGCAGGTTTACATTTAGTGCAATACAGACACGCAAGTGGAAATTGACACATGGACATGACACATAGGCAAAACTATTGATGTGTCCGCCTCGTCATTTCAACGCAACACAAATTAGCAAGTGTGACCACTTGTGTCTGCTTTATGACCATTTGGTGTATGGAAATTAAGAATTTTTTGATCAGAATGGTCGTTATGTTTTCGGGTTTGTCCTTTCCAAAATATCTTACAACCAATTGGTTCGAAATGGTCATAGATTTACGACCATTTTTTTCAAGGTCACTGAGAAAAGGTCACAAGTTAGCATATTTCTTGTAGTGTGATGTCTCTCTCCCAAAAGACGAAAACAACTATGCTGGGTGAACAAATTACAGCTGGGCAATTGACAGAATTATGAACGCACCGCAATGATAACTATGCTAAAAGAAAGCTAGAGGCTCAATCATATGGGCATTACACCAAAACAAGTAGACCGATTATCCATCAACATCTACTGACTAATCATCCACCTTGAGATATCTATCAGAACATCTCGCTGGTATTAAGTTGCGAACCCCAGCCAAACTGTAGTCTCAAAGCAACGGACGACTGCCTCAACACTATATGCGTAATGTAAGAAATTCTTACAACCACAGTTACAAGCACCGCTATTTTATCCCTGGTGGCAACAACACATCCCCTAGGCTCATGTTTCTGTCACTCAAGCAAAACAACTCAGGGGGCAGTACTAGGAAAAACGCTACTAGTAGCGCGCCATAAATGGCTACTAGTAGCGCGCCATAAATGGCTACTAGTAGCGCCCCCGGGCGCGCTACTACTAGCACGCTACAGCTAACTTGTAGTAGTAGCGCGTCTTTGCCCGCGCTACTACTAGTTTTGATAGCAGTAGCGCCCCTCTTGTCCACGCGCTACTAGTAAATAGCAGCAACGCCCTCTTTATTCGCGCGCTACTACTATTAATTAAAAAAACAAAAATATCTTGTCGGTGTCCGTGCTCCGGCAGTCGCAGGGCGGCAAGGTTGCGCACGATGGGGCAGTGAGGAGGAGGTCACCCGGAGGAGGCGCACCGTGAGGAGGAGGTCATCGAAGGAGGTCGCCGGAGTAGAAGCACCATGAGGAGGAGGAGATCGAGGAGGATCACCATGAGGAGGAGGTCGCCGGAGGAGCACCGAGGAGGAGGTCGCCGGAGAGGAGATGGAGTGGAGGAGGTCGCCGGAGGAGGAGCACCGTGAGGAGTAAGTGGAGGTCGCCGGAGAGGAGGGGATGGAGTGGAGGAGAGGAGGAGATGGAGTGGAGGAGATGAAGTGTGAGGAGAGGAGGAGAAAATGCGTGGTGGTTTTTTTGTTGCCCCTACCATGTCACTGATCCACGAGAGGAGGGCTAGACCAATAGGAAACTGCCACATCAGACCTATCAGTAGCGCCCTTCTTGTACATGCGCCACTGTTAAGTAGCAGTGGCGCTCCTCTTGTACAGGCGGTACTGTTAAGCCTCCACCTACTTTTTTCGAATATTTTGGCCTCCGGATCTTAAAAGCATCATAACTTTTTTTCTGTTAGGTTAACCCCGTTGAATTTTGGTATAACTTTTCGAGTAGATGATTTTTCATGTAAACAACTTTTTCATCCGAGTTCGTATGCAAAAGTTATGCCCATTTTACAAATTCTAGAGAGATTTTGCAAAAAAAGTCGAAATTCATATTTTTCAATTCCCCTAACAACTAGATCACATATCACATGGGAATCTCATTTTCTTTTATTTTTTTTGACATTTCCATCATTTTCTTTTATTTTTTCTAAAACTGAAAAGGTGGTCCATCGGGGGGGGGGGGGGGTTGTCCAGTGAAGACCACTTACTAGTAGCGCCCCTCTTGTACAGGCGCTACTGCTATCAACTTAGCAGTAGCGCCCCTCTTGTACAAGCGCTACTAGTATGGCATGTCCTAGAGGGCACCGTGAAGACCACTTAGTAGCAGCGTGGGTTTACACCGCATGGTACTACAATCAGATTAGCAGTAGCGCCCCTTTTTTGAGGGCGCTACTGTTAAGTAGCAGTAGCGCCCCTTTTATACAGGCACTACTTCTAATGGCCTAGTAGTAGCGCCCCTCTTGTGCAGGGCTCTACTGCTAATTAGCAGTAGCGCCCCTTTTTTGGGGGCGCTGCTGCTAAGCCTCTACCTATAAGCTTTTTCCTAGTATTGGGGGGGGGGCATGAACCCACAATCATGCATAACTCTCCCTCTTGAAGTTACAATCTACTACTTGGCCAAATCAACAAACGTAATGGGGAACATGCAAGAACACTCAAGAACTAAAATATGTAATATTACTCATAAACTGAACATAATCTCATAATCCATCGGATCCCAGCAAACACAACATAGAAAAATAGGAACTAATACATAGGTGCCTTGATCATGATAGGGAGCTCACAAGGGCTAAACATCGTATAGCTACGGAGTATCATGACACACAACCAAGCCTTATATGACATATTGGAATTAAAATTGTTTTCTACCCTGAATTCTAACATGACATGGTAAGGTCGGTGATGTACTTAAACCACACTCCCATTCACTAAACTTCTTAAAGCTTTAGAAACACCACTTACAAACTAAATAGAGTGTCGTCATATGACTGTTGAAATAATGCCCTATAAGAATATGACATGGATAAGGACTCCAATTGTTGTTTCATAATTTCGGAGATATATATTTAGAATATACTCGATCCTGGATTTAACTATTGTAGAAACATCATGTTACGAACAACACTTCCACTACCATACCCGAGGAAAATGTTTATCACTGGACATGGGATTTTTCCTGAGAAAATAGATTTTTGAAACAATTAAGTGGGAGGACTAATGGCTTGATAATGATTACATTGAATCATTTGGTTCTACAGAATGGAACTCGAAATTTCATCTAGAGATAAATTTTGTGACCAAACCAGAAATTCCTACATCTGATGAAAAGGAATGATGAAACTCTGAAACACGTTCTAGAAATGAACCAATGTGATTCTATTGTGCGATAAACCTGTGAGCTACAAGAAACCATGACGAGCACTAACTCCACTATATGGCTTAAACACCATAAAAACGAAATGAAAGCCATCCACCAAAATAAAGTTGAGAACTTTGTAAAACCCTCCTAAGGATACTTGATCATTAGAGTGGATTGGACTTTCAGAGCTATGAACATAGATGATAGCTTCATCGTTGATAATGCTCGACTTATCGTAAAATAAGTTTTAGATAGAGTTCCAAAGGTTGACTAGAATATGACTAGTGATGCAAATGTTCAGATGGAATATTACTGATAATCGCGACATACTCCATAAGTATGACATATGGATTTTTCTTTTGAGAAAATTAAACAAAGGGTGTATGCATGATACAACCTAAAAGGATTTAATGATCTATACGATATTAGTAAAGTTGAGAATGCTTCAAAGATTAGTCCATAGTTGAAGAAAATATCACAGCGCTGGAGTAATAGTTTTGATGATGTTATAAATGTTATTATTTCATCAATCATCATATAAGATATGGAATTAAGTGGGAGCACAATTCTAATCATATATGTGAATAACATATGAGTGATTGAGAATAAATAATTTACCAAAATAAAGCACTAAAACATTGGATGTCCTGAAAGTGCAACAAGCACCAAAGTAATCTAAATAGTAGATTAATTCTCTTGAAGTACCTCAGATGAATAAAGGTTCTAAGAGGAGGACTAAAGAGTCATTACAAATGGATGAAAGAAAGTTTCATAATGATTTGTAGTATTTTTAATCGGTCCATAGCTAAGTAGAAAAAGTGGATGTTGAATTTTTTTTTCAAGCTACGGCACATAGTGGGATTTCTACAACGTAGACGTGAAACATGGAAACTCCGGAACTTCCGTAGGAGGGTATTTGCATTAGGAACACCATCATAGTGATTGGCATAGTTCCGAAGCGTTTGATCGACACAAACCATATTTTGATATGAGCATCTTGATCGAAGAAAAGTAAGCTAAGAGCTCACTGTAGTCCAAACATGTTGAAAGCTAGTGCCCTATCTTCAAATACTTCATAAAGGATGAAGGGGTACATGAAGATACACATGAATGAGATGACCCTAAAAGCGTTAAGCTCAGTGACGAAGTTTAGACCACAAGCGAGCATGAAGACAAAAGTGCCACTGGTCTGAGCAAAGCATGCAACTAGATTATTGTTTTTTTTAACCTGTGAACTGTAAGACAACTAGATTATTGTCTCTAGTGCAAGTGGGACACTGTTGGAATTATTCCCTAGAAGCAATAATAAAATGCATTACTATAATTTCAGGTTCATTATTAATGTTTATATGTTTGTGCTATACCTGCAATGGCCTATGCAGAGGTTTGCCAAGTGCATATTAACTGCCTTCGGAGGAAAACCCATATGCAGGTGTGGAGTATAAACACAAAGTGTTCTTAGTCTGCCTCTAGGACTAACCTCTGTATTATGGATGTCATGTTTTCCTGACATAGGGCATTGAATATGCCGGTAATATATGGGAGCAAATTGTTTCCAGAACAAGGTGCTGAACCGACCCAATTGTATGATTTTCTTTGAGATTTCATCATCGTTGTATTATGTGTTAAATCATCAGATGAGTTGACATTTTCATGTATCCTTATAGAACATGAGAATGTTAAGTACCTACATACCGGAGGGTCGGTTTTGACTCTGTCCAAACACCACCCGTAACAGGCGTGGCTATAAAGGTTGTGTTCACTCACGCTCGAAAGTATGTCTAGGGACTTGATGATTCAAGTGGAGAGTTTCTACTCCTATTCAGGAGAGATATTATTTGGGCCCTCTCGGTATTACATATCGACCAAACATCCGGCCGAATATTTTGTGATTGGATCAGATGGGATACGAGAAAAAGAACAAAACCGATATGAGGATAATTGGTATAATGATTAATGAGTTGATCATGCAGATACCTATATAATCTCACCTCATGTTTTGTAAAGTATCGCGAAGCAAAGGTATTGGCATGTCAACCATAGGTTCACTCGAATTCATATTCATGTAGGTGCGAGAACCATTATGGGTGTCCATGGCTCCACTATTGGTTATTGATCCGAGGAAAGTCAGTTTATGGTTCATGTCCGTATTGCACCGAACCTATGGGGTCACACACTTAAGGGTGGTAGATTTTTTGAGTACTAGAGTGATAGGAGCACGAGTATAACACACCGGAAAAGTTTTGGAGTGATTGATATTTAATCAGAGAGAAAGCCGGAATCATTTCGGGACACTGGTAAAGTACCGGGAAGAGTTGAGAAAACCGGAGGGCCGGAAAAGTTCCGGGATGGTCTAAATATGTTTAATATTTATTTATTGTGAATTGCCAAATTGTTTTGGAATTATTAAAATAGATTTAATATCAATGGGCCCTCTCTCACTTGGAAGTCCAAAGTGGGGGAGGGAGCACTTTGACAAAAGAGGCCCAAGGGGGGCGCCCGAGGAGGAAGCTTCCTCTTAGGAGAGGAAGCTTCCTCCCCCCTTCATGGCCCGGCCCTAAGAGGAGAGAAACCCTAGGGTACCACCCCTAGGGCTGCCCCCTCCTCCAAGGTGGCCTCCCTCCCTTCCCTCTATAAATAGATGAGGAGGGGCACCCCCCCTATATATGTGAACTTGTCAAGATAGTCTTGCCCCTGGTCTGACCATCTATCTTCTCCATTAGATCTAATCTTCACCTTACGCCGAAGGGCTGCTCCTCCCTCCTCTCTACTCCGGAGGCACTGTTATCTGGACGGTGGAGCCCTGCCGGATCTGCCACACCGTACATGTGGATCAACCATAGAGATATCATATGTTCGATCTTTCGTTCGAGGGACTTTTGCATCTTCTTCCTTGGAGATCTGTTCGTGGGACGTCACATAGATCTGATCTGTTTGAGGGGTTAAGCTAAATCAAGCTTCCCCAACTCTCCATCAACATCTTCTGCTGCGAGAGAACTACCGTTGAACGGTTGTTAAGGTAGCAAGATCTCTACCATTGCTTGCATCTATCTAGATCCTTTCTTGGGACTTGGTTTCGTAGTGCCAATTTTTTTTTGTTTTCTACTCCGAATCCCAACATGATCATGGACCATGGGTCCAAGGGGGACTACTCACGGAGCATCCCGGAGGCGATCATGGTGATGGAGGAGCCTCCGGAGATCAATCCTCCCTCCGACAGGGTGCCGGGATAGGAACTTCTATTGATCCCATTCTCAGAATCGCAGCGGCATCGGAATAGTAGGGTATTTTGCGTAACGGGGTCCTCTCTGAGGGTTTTCGGAGCAGAAGGTAGATATAGGCCAAAGGGTACACCGGGGGTGGCCAAAGGCGGCCGAGTGCATGGCCCCCATAGGTGCACCGTGGGGCCGCTTGGAGAGGGGATAGCCCCACTCCGTCTTCCCTTCGGGCTTCTGGAGTCTTTCGTAATATTAAAATTTTGAGAATTTTTATGGATTTTCTGAGCACTTTGATTTTTCAATTTTTTCCTATTTGCACAGACAAAAACAGACATAAAGTGGCACGAGGCACTAGGTTAGTAGGTTAATCCAAATATATTGTAAATTATATTAAAGGGCATAAAATCATATAAGAATATCACCAAAAGAGGCATGGAACAAGCAAAAATTGTGGATATGTTTGGGACGCATCGACATCCCCAAGCTAAATTCCTATTCGTCCTCGAGTAGATAAATGATAACAAAGATATTTTTTGTGGTTCCATGCTATCAACAAAAGTAGAACTTTAAAGTACAACAAACAAAAGATGTAAATCAAGTCAAGGAAATAACAAGAAAGAGTCTATATCTAGTATTGAAACTAGCAAAGTAAGAACATTAAGGTGCAAGAGCTCTCGCTGTCCGTGACTCGAATGGCTCCAATCGGTGTTCCCGTGCATTAATGGGAGATGTGTTTAGAGCATAAAAATACTTAATATTTGTTGAGAACTGAATGTACTAAATTTCACACACATGGTTTCTTTGGAATCTTATTATGACTCATCCCCAGACCGTCGGCCAGGTACAAGTCAATTTGATCATCTCCCTTTTGACTTTGAGCACTGATTCAATGAATGAGCGCAATTAAGATTAGTTGGCACTTAGGATGGCAAAAATAATAAATAATGGGGGTAGGAAGTCAAAAAGTGTGAAAGGCTTACATCAACGAGGACAATCAAATGCGAGAGAAAGCGAAATGATATATATGACATGAGGAGTAGGGATTGCCATGCAATGGATGCGTTATGAGGTATGAGTATATGAAAGCTCTCCAATGGAACTAGTGCGGGTGCATCCAACTTGCTTGGTCAAGAAGACCTAGAGCTCTTTTGAGGAGGCTCATCATTGGAATATACAAGCCAAGTTCTATAGTGTAAGGGTCCCCACTTAGTTATGCATGAATGATATGAAAACTCTCTATGAAGTACAAGTGCTACTTTGAAGCACAAGTGTGGATCTTTTAAAAAGGAATAGTAGTGTTGCCCTCTTCTTTCTTTTTATTTTATTTTTTCTATTTTATTATTTTTGTGGCCTCATTGGCTCTTACGATTTATCTCTCATTTGTCCTCTTTGGATCTTTTCCTCACTTTAAGGGCAACACTCTATATATACAATGATGAACAAGATCGACACACTTTTACAAGGTACTCATTATAAAACCGAAACTATATCATGATGTATGCAGTGTATGCCTTTGCCAGTGTAGCAGGATATGCAATGATACTAGCGTGTTATGTAGGAATGTGAAAGGGAAAAGCCCAACTATCATGTGGCTCTACGATCAAGCAAAAGCATGTATGATGATGAAGGGTAACATCAAGTCATGAGAAGATGGATGTTGCACGACAATATATCTCAGAATCACTATGGAAATGCCATGATAGGTAGGCACCAACGAACTTTGCACCATCTCTCATGATGATAAATGGAAATGCTCGGTACCGAAGAGGCTACCAAAATATGGATGGTGGAAGTGTCAAGAAGCGAATACTTACATTAGTCAAAGTAACTCATTCACTTAGTATCGGTAACTATCTATCTAATCAGGAGATTCACAAATAGACAAGCTCCCTAAGAGGAGTATTTTGGGGCTTGGTTATCCCTGCGCATCCTCGACCCATGATACGTGAGGGTACTCTTTTATAATCCCACAAAGATTATCGATCCTTTCAGTAGCTAGAGTTCTCAACTAATTTTTTGTAGATTTTAAAAATAAGCACGTTGAACCAAAATACGACACCTATCACTAATAGGCTTTATATCTTGACACACAGAAGTCCAAACATTACTTGCATCTACACCTCAAAACTATTGCAAGTTACTACTAAACTTAACTTAACAACCTTGATTACCTACTCAAAGTAAGACACACACCAAGTGCAACAAGGCCAACTCTCGAAACAAGATAAATAGGAAACTCAAGAGAGTCCTAAAATCCTAATTCTCAGATCTTAGAAGGAAATAAACATGAACAACAACAACAGATATACACTGTCCCAAGGGCCCTGAGTTAGTAGGTTCGTCCAAATATGTTGTAAAAGGTATGAAAGTGTAGCAAAACACATAGCAATATCACCAATATAAGCATGGAAAAATCCAAAATTATAGATACGTTTGGGACATATCAGTTGTTTCATCATCTATATATATGTTCTTGAACATATGTTTACTTGTGTGAAATGAGATGTTCTGGTCATTCCTTTCAAACATGATGACCTTTTTTTGTGAAACCAGACATGATGACCTTACCACCCTATGAATCACACGCCCAAGAAATTGAATCACCCAACAACATAGTAATAAAGCTAATCAGGAGGCATGAATCCATCATCTAGCATAACGCTCCCTCTTGGAGTTACAATCTACTATTTTGACAAAATAATAAATGACACCAGAGAACATGCAGGAATACTGAAGAACAAAAATATAAAGGAAACTAAATATATTACTCTCACAAGCTGAACATAATCTCATAATCCATCGGATCCCAGCAAACACAACATAACAAAGAAGTAATCATAACATAAGTGCCTTGATCACGATAGGCATATCACAAGGTCTAAACATTGAAGCACAAGATTGGAGATAAGACATCTACGAGCTACTGATCATGGACGTATGATCCAAGGGGGACTACTCAAGGAGCATCCTGGAGGCGATTATGGTGATGGAGGAGCCTCCGAAGATCAATCCTCCCTCCGACAGGGTGCCTGGATAGAAACTTATGTGGATCCCGAACTCGGAATCACGGCGACGGTGGAACAGTATGGTATTTCACGTAACGGGTTCCTGATGACCCTCAACTGTAGGGGATCGAGATAGTCTTCGCGGGTAAGATAACCCAATTTACTTATTCGACACAAGGGGAGCCAAAGAATATTCATAAGCTTTGACAGTTGAGTTGTCAATTCAAACGCACCTAAAATATATTTGCTTGCAACAAAATATTAATGGCAACGGTGATATGATAGTGGTAGTGGCGACAACGAAAGTAAAATAACAAAAGTAACAACTAGTAACCAGCAGGATTAAAACACTGTAGGCTAGGGAGATGGATGGTTGGGCGCTGCTTGGATGAGAGTGAACATGTAATAGATTTTAACACGGGGCAAGGCACACATAAAAGCAAGGATCATCTAGGCAAATATCAAACATTAGGCATGTACCCCGTAGGTAGTTGTGCGTGCTTGCAATAAGAACTTGCACACCATCTTTTGTCCTACCATCCCGCTACGAACGGGGACAAAAGGAACTTATGGAGATTAAGGTGCTCTTGTCAAAGAGCACCGGAGCAAAGCATTAAACTCAATGGATACATGAAATCCTCAAATTATGGATCATCCCCTTTGGTGTCCCAAGCTGTCACCTTTGGGATCGCTGATTCCGGACCATAATAGGTGCATACAACTCATAGATAGGACCAAGAACATAAATATACTCATGAAAACACAAGTGCTTCAGATATGAAAACATGGCAATTGGGCCCAAAGTGACAAGCATTAAGAGCAAAAAGTTGTAGAAAAGATGATAAACACCAAAGTAGATGATAGGAAACATGCCCCCAACAATCTACATTATCTAACTCATCCAATCCCTACCATCCTCTTTGCCTACACAGGGAATTACTCACACATGTGAAGAGAAGTCATGGAGGGAGGATGGAGTGGTGATGATGATGACGATGGCGATGATCTCCCCTCACCAGAGGCCAAAACAACTCCAGATTAGCCCTCCCGAATAAGAACAGAGGGTGGCGGAGGCTCCGCGATGGAAACTGGGAAAATGACTTCTGTTCTAGGGTTTTCGTGTCACGGGAATAAATAGGAGGCCAGGTAGGGCACCAGAGGAGGTGGGAGCCCCCCAGGCGGCCCCGCGGCGCGGTCAGAGGTGCGGCCGCACCAGCAGGGCGCGTGGGGCCCCTCTGGCCCCCTCTGGCCCCACTTCTGGCTCATGGAAGCTTCAGATGCGTGGATTTTTCGGGAATTTTCCTGGGATTTTCTGAGGTACCTAAAAATCCATTTTCCTACACAAAATAAAACAATCCAGGAAGCTCTGTTGAAAACAGCGTCAGTCCGGGTTAGTTTCGTTCAAATCATGCAAGAATGAGGACAAAACAATAGCAAAAGTGTTTGGAAAAGTAGATATGTTTGAGACGTATCAACTCCCCCAAGCTTAGCATATTGCATGTCCTCAAGCAATCCAGTTCAACGAACTGGATGCGACAAAGAAAACTTTGACAAACTCTTTTTCTTTATAAGATGTATATAAGCGTGTACTACAAAAAGAGTTTATCAAGTATTGAAACAATGCTATGAGGAAAATGCACGGAGTAATCCTTCTTTCAAGTGATAAATCACAAACAACCAAAAGTAAATAATATGTTGCCTAAAATCAAGACAAGATCACAATGCACATAGCTTGAACATACTAGAGTGGTATCTCGCTAGCCTCCATGAGTGAAGCAAAACATAAATGAAGAAACTCCTCCGGAGTTTTAAAGGAGACTAGAACTAAGAATTTCAGAACAAGCAATATCACAATCATGCAGAAGACAATGTGGTACTTTGGGACAATGCATGTTACACTAAGAATGAAAATTATGCTCTCAATAGTTGGTGCTTTGAAGAAAGAAGGGGAGACTCTCAAACCATGGCTTTTGATGGCAAGGTTGAAAACCCGTGGTTCGAAGCAAAGACTAAACAAGTACCAGAGCTCTTGGTTTTGAAAACAGAAATAAAATTCTTTTGAGAAGTGCAACTTTCCACTCAACGGTGAATGGTAAAGGTCTCTCAATATCTCCCATGCCAACTATATTAATGCCTTTTTCTTACACTTTTGTTCCCTTATCCATACATCATTTGACGGTCTATGGTTCCTTTTATTTTGCCTCAAGTATGGAAGGAAGTTTTCTCGTTCCATCTACCATTAGCAGCATTTGGTCCATTTCATTCCATCATGAAGTATGGGGGAGGTGTAACTCTTTATTTTTAGATTGACTAGTTAAAACTTCCGTCAAAATATTTTTGTCATGGCAGATACTAATTTTCCCTCACCGCACCATGAGCTTGTATGGTTACAAAACGGAAGCTTTTGAATAAATTTTGAGATGGCACAAGAAAGTCCAAGTTAGGTATGGCCGGTAAATACCATATATAGGAAGGTATGGTGGACTCAAGTGGAATAGCTGGTTTGAAAAGGAGTTTGGATACACAAGCAGAATTCCGCTTAGTGCGAGTGAAGGCTAGCAAAAGACTGGGAAGCGACCAACTAGAGAGAAATAATTGTCATAATCATGTAGAGCGACAAAGCAACATTGAATCGGGCACGAAAGTGATATAACTATTCTAAATAAAAATATCAACAAGGCATGATAGACTTTTTAGTCATAAACATGTCTGAACATGTGCCAAGTGGTAAGGCCCGATATGCGGTACTGTTCCAGACCTAGATGTTTCCATCCAGATCCGGGGACGAAGCACATATCGGTCCCACCGCGACATATGACAAAGCCATATGCGCCGGATTTCCAACATGATATCACAACATTACAGATACAAGGATACAACATCTCATACAATCGGCATACAACTGCCTTAGATACAATACAACAGCGGAAGATACATGTCTGAGTATAGACTACAATCAAATGCCTAGTGGCAAAGAGAAAAACATCGATCCCCATAACCACACGGGTCTAGGCCCTCCGCCGGGATCCGCCTAACTAGTCGTTGTCGAGTCTCCGCGTGAAACGTCGATCACCATACCTGTTGTCGATCAAGAACCCTGAAAAGAGTTTGGGGGTAGTATCATGAGTACAGAGGTACTTAGCATCCAACTGTAGTGGTCATCTGACCCAGCAAGGACTTCATCACTCGTCATTCTAGCACAACTAGTAGTTTACAGTAAGGAAGGGGTAAGTGGTGAGGTTTCTGCCGCACTAGCATTTCTGAAGTAGTTTACAGTAAGGTAAGAAGCCAAGCATTCGATGAGGAATCGCCTCCAACAAGTCTTGCTATCAACTACTTACACAAACATAACACCTATCCTATCCTTGTCCTCCTCTTCGCATCCCGACGAAGAAGAAACAGTCAAGGCACACACACACGTTGATCAAGTTATATTAAGATTATCTCAGTTGTTGTTGTCTATGAACAAGGAGTAGGTCTCAAGTCGTCCATAACCGCGGACACGGCTTCTCGAAAAGATTTAACCCTGCAGGGGTGTACCAACTTCCCATTACGAGGCGTCGCATGCTCGCCCATCTCTCTCAGTTGCAACCCATCACAGGCAACCATTTTATGATTTAGTTCCAAGAGATCCGAAACGACAGGTCCCTCTAACTAACAACGAGCAAATCCGGGTGGCCCCCGGGGAGTCGACACCCAATCCAAAAGCTGGCCACGCTCTCAGATCGGACTCTTCCGTATGGCCAAGGTCGGGTTTAGTCTCACCTATATAACAGGGGACTTCCCTAGCTCACCAGTGTGGACCAACAGAGGAACTCTGTCTCCGCTGGTCCGAGTTGTTTGAAAACTACTGGCAGCTGACCAGCACACACACGGTTTCAAATGGTAAATCAGCTTGGGCCACCTCTACAAATTTTTGAAGCTAGGTAGGTAAAAAGAGGGGACCCCATAAAATCCCACACGCGATTAGGCACGCTCAGTCTTAAAACCAATACCCGGAACTCGGATCCTAGGTGACTCGAATGAAACAAAGCGTCGGGGCGGGAGAGCCTAGACCTTCCATCCTTCGTCGAATATAGTCAACATTATAATAATCATGTCATCAACAACAATATAATAATGTGATATACCAAACCAAGGATTAACAGGGTAACATCGTAGCATCCTAAGCATGCATACTAAGCAGGGGCTGAGCAACGAGCAATAGTAACATAGCAGTACAAGGTTTGTTGTGAGAGGACATGGCGGTATCGGTTTGAAAGAGGCTGTAAACATGTGGTAGGATCAAACATCGAGCCTAACCTAGACTAGCATGCAAACCGCTGGTTGAAATAGAATGGATC
This sequence comes from Bromus sterilis, assembly GCA_950022295.1. Taxonomy (NCBI): domain Eukaryota; kingdom Viridiplantae; phylum Streptophyta; class Magnoliopsida; order Poales; family Poaceae; genus Bromus; species Bromus sterilis. The sequence continues at coordinate 239,983,996 of OX465598.1, read as the reverse complement.
ATAAGTAATGTATAGTCCTTGCCTGTTGATAAGTCGGGTTCCAAAGGTGTAGTCGATCGCACGCTCGCATCGTCTCCGAGAGGTACCCGCGGAAGCACACAAGACCGTAAACACTGGAAAGCAATCAATGAGCAAGCACTCTATTACTACGGGGCAACACAAGATCAAGAAGACATCACACGACACGGTAACGCGATACGGATCTATCGTCGAGAACGGTTGCTAACAGTTTAAGTGGGGTATCGGTCACACACGACGAATACCGCACGTTTACCGTGGTTCAAGTTGCTTAGCTACAAGTGATCAACCAACGGTTGTTAACATGGCAACTCAAGCAAGCATGGCATAGCACACAAATATGTCAAGAGGTGAAGCACAAAGTAAACTATCTATGCTAGTCAATTTAAGTGAGGCACAACCTAAACATGGCATAACACTAAGTGCCGCACGATGATTCCAATAAACGGTCGCGACACACTCGTCGACCGAAGTTGCAACAAAATATAAACAGCAGCACACTAACAGCAGGATAGCTACTTTGGAGCAAGATACAATCATGATGCAGCAAGAAATTATGGCATGTGAATGCATGAAACTGAAGTAGAAACAATGCTTAACGCAATGCAAAAGGAATCACTCAATTCCGACGTACGGTTGCGAAGCAACCGTCGCCCGAAGTTTTAATCAAGCAACCGTTTTCAGACAGTTTAACAGCAGCAGTTGCAATTAACGATCTGATGCCCTGTTTAGCACACAATTACACAATCAAGATGACCTCAAATGCAAATGCTCACAAAATATGAATGCTAGAGCACAAAGAGCACAACAATACAAAAAAAGAATCACTTCATTCGGAGCTACGAGTCAACGGGAAATTACGTTGCAAAACAGTACCAGCAGCAGTATTTACTGAGACTTAGCAAAATAAATAAAACGGAAAAAAGTGCCCAGGGAAAAAAAAGAGGGGACGACCTCACTTGGGCTGGCCCATCAAGCGGTGGCTGGAGAGGCCTGGACGGCTCGGTGGTGCTGGTGGGCCGCTTCTGTGGACTGGGCCGAGGGGACGAGGTCGGCTGGGCCAGGCCGCGAGGGAGGCTGGCGGCCCATGGCGGCGCGGTGGCTGCACCCTTCGTCCCGATCCGGACGGGATCCAGCGGCGGCAGCCTTCCGGCGCGGCGGCGCGGTGGGGCCTTCTGGCGATGAGCGGCGCAGGGGGAACGAGGAGGACGCGGCAGGGCTGGTCCGGCAGGTGGCGGAAGTCGCCGGCCTTCGGCGCGAGCTCGAGCGGGAGGGCCGACATCCATGGCGCGGGCAGCACGACGCCGGCGTCAGGCGGCGCGGCCTGCACAGAGGAGGGACGAGGAGGTGAGAGGACGCAAGAGAAGAGGAGACGGCGTCCGGGTGGCTCACCACGCACGGGGAACGCGGAGGCTTGGCTGCTGGCGGCTGCTCGCCGGAGGTGTTGGGCGGCTTCCATGGGAGCGGCGGCGAGGCGCAGCCCAGATCGGGCCCGCGGCGGCAGCGGTTGGGCCCGCGGGGCCCGGACGTGGGAGGAGGCTGGCTGGTTGCGGTTGGGCAGATCTGGGCCGTCAGATCTCAGGTCTGACGGCTGAGATTGAGGGAGAGCTAGGGTTTCGAGGTGGAGGGGCCTTTGGGCGAAAATTTGAGCAAAGCTGGGGGTGTGGCTGCAATTTTTTGGCTAGGGAAACCCTAGAAGAGGGGTGGGGGAGTGGTGGTCTTTATATAGCCTAGGTGGCTGGCAGTTTGCAAAAACATCCTCGGTTTCTCTCTCGCGCGCGCGGTGCTCACGTTTCTGACCGCCGGGGGTCCGCAGGACCTCCGATTCGGGTAAAACTTCGAACTGCGCGATCAGCGCGTCGAGCCGGAGGCGTTCACCTGCGTTGGAACCGTTCTGAGAACACTTTCCGGTGCGCTATAAATATAACCCATTTAATTATTAAATGGGGTTTCGCTCCATTGGCTGCGGCTGGTCTCGTGCGGTTTTCACGACGTGATCGGGTGAATCCGGTGTGCAAAGGTCGATTGTCAGGGTGGCAAGGGTCGGTCTCCGTCCGATACGAGATAAGAGGGGGAAAAATAATCGCCGATCGATAAATCGGGGATGCAAACACCTCAAACAAATCAGACAATCAAACAATTCACACCGAAAACAAAAAATTTAATTTTTGTGAAAATTGGGCTGTTACACAAGTCAATCCAAGAATTCTCCGAAGGGAAATACCACTCCAAACCATGAACAATGCAATGCATGTATACCATTTTAACAACACATTATGCACTCTAGCTATTTGAAATCAGCCACAGAGAAAGCATGAACTACTAGGAAAGCATTGTAAACATAACACTAAGTCGCTACAAGCTGATCTCTAGATCATAAGTACATGCATATGTAAAAAAGTAGAAACAAGAAGAGTTCATACCGGTTTTCCTTGTTGCTTCCATTCTGCCAATCTTCGTCATTACATCCTTGTCACTTGCACGACCGAACGTGGGAAATATAATCAAATGCCATCACGGACTCGAGCTGAACTCTAAAAACAAAGCAAACTAAAGAGAGAAGGGAAAATCTTTTGGGGTTTTTTCAAAGGCTTAACGAAAGCAAAAGAAAAGAGAAATCTTTTTGTTGTTTTTCAAATGAAAAGAGCAAAGAAGAACAGGCAAAAACTTCAAAGAGATCAAAGCAAAGAAAATAAAACGGATAATACAATGGAAAAGGGAGAAGGGCACATACTCCCCCAAGCTTAGGCTTTTGGCCTAAGTTGGTAATAGCTACTGCCCCTAGGAGCCTCCTGCTCCGGGGTGATGCTGGTAAGCCCAAGGGTCGTATGAGGCTTCCGATGCATACACCAAAATCCTCGGATCCTCCCACGAAGAAGAATCCGCGCTCCAAGCAGAGGAAGACCCTTCACCAAACTGGGTGACGGTCTCCCCTTGGAAAGGTGGAAACTCACCTTTCTCCTCCTCGTCGGGCACAACCCCCTCCATGGGGTTATGAAAATGATAATGGACCATGAACTCGTCGAACTGGACAACATCAAATGACCATATGTTCCTGCTAGAAAAATCAAACAAAAGAGGTGCAGGTAGACGGATCTTGCGTTCCGCGGAAGATCCGAAACGCAAGATATAAACGAGGTTACCAAACTCGGAAGTCATGGTAAAAAACTTATGCCTCTTCATAGCAACAAGATCAAAACTTAAATAAGAAAAAGGATTATCATCAGGGTGCGGGGTGCCATTAAGAGACTCAAGGATAAGTGTGGCGTAAACGCCACCAAATAAATATCCCTTGTTACCATTCATAGAAAGGCGTCGAGCAATTAAGGCACCCACATTATAATCATTCCTCCCTGAGAGGGCGTTTGCCAGGTGATACGTCCAAAATGCATCACTATTTTATATAGTAATTCTTTCTTATTCATTGATATATTTCATGATATGATGCTATTCTTATGTTGTTTTGGCCTATTTTACACAGTTTGCAACTTTCCGGTGCCGAAGCAGCAGACGCAGGATTCAGCGGTAAAAAGTGGACGCTGAGTTGCTGAAGAAGAATACCTCCAAATTACCTGAAATCGACGGAGGCTATTTTCCAGAAGGATCACGAAGACACGCAAAAGAGCGACCAGAGGGGGGCCACAGGGTGCCTAGGTGGCCACCTGGCGCGGGCCCCACCCTGGCCGCGCCGGGAGGGCGCCTAGACCCCTGGGGCCACTCCCGGCTCCCCCCTTTGGCCTATATATCGCTCATATATCAGAAACCCTAAAAGAGGGGGAGTTTACGGAGTTCCGCCGCCGCTCCGCGGCGGAAACCTACAAAGAAGAAAAGCCATCTCTGGCGGGCAGATTCCGCCGGGGAGATCACCTCCCGGAAGGGGAGATCGTCGCCATCGTCATCACCATCGTCACGGGCATCATCGAGATAATCATCAACATCATCCCCATCATCAGCACCATCTCCACCTCCATCCAATCTCATCTCACAATTGCAACTTGTGTTGTAATCCGTACTATCTATCCTCTATACTCTATCGGTGTTGATTACTACGTTGTGGTGAATGTTATTGAGTTTTGTAGGAGAAATATTATTTTGTCCAGATTGTTTATCATCTATTTATCCCCACTGATCATGATCTCTTTTATGTCTTGTGAGTAGTTACTTTAGTTCTTGAGGACATGGGAGAAGTCTAAGTGTTAGTATTCATATGATGTTGAAGTAATATGTGTTGTTTGATATTTAAGTTGTGTTGTTATTTTCCTAGTGGTGTTGTGTGAGTCGAACACTGAACACTTCGCCTTATCAAGGACCTAGGGGAATCCATTGTGTACAAAGAATGCTTACGGTGGGTTGCCGGAGTGAAAGAAACCTAAACCCCAGTTTGCACGCTTTTGCACAAGGGAACAATGGATCACCGATCGTATTGCTATGGTTAGGCTTTTGCCTTAATTACTATCTTGTATTTGCCGATGCTTGCAAGGTGTTTAATCATAATAGTGCACTTATCTTACTCTAGAGGGTGTACTAGCATAGATCCACCCACTCAACACTTATCAACACAGCACATAGTGCCGATACGGAATATGGCGAAAGCACATGACTACCTCTCCCGTGTGTCCTCAAGAGCACTTTAGCCTTTATAAGTTCAGTTGTTAGGACTCTCCTTTTCTCAGAAAGGATTGGGCCACTCGTTATTCTCTAGTTCCTTTTAATTTGCTCGTTTTTACTTTCCTGTTGCTTATACCAAGAAAACCCCTAAAAAGTTATCTCTCAGTGCTTGCAGTTATCTCCTTGCCAAAGTCACTTGCTATTACCTTCTGCTCCTCGTTGGGTTCGACACTCTTACTTATCGAAAACGCTGCAATAGATCCCTTACGGTTGTGGGTCATCAAGTACCATTTTCTGGCGTTGTTGCCGGGGAGCGTAGCGCTATTAGTAAGTGAAGCTGGTAAGGAAGTTTTTATATTTCTTTTTTTAGTTTTGCTGTTGCTGTTTTTTTCCTCATGTACACCCCTACTCTTGGATAGTTTTTCTTGGGGAACCACCCCACAACCGAGGCAGTCACTCCTGCCCCTTCTGAAATTGTGCCTTATAAAATACCATCTGGTATTATCGATTATGTCTTAGCTAATCGCTATGCAGGAGACAGACATCCAGCTGAACACTTACTATATTTATCACGACTATGTTCATTATTCAAGCTTGCACGTGTGTCACTGGAGTTCGTTATGAAGAAATTATTCTCCATATCGCTTACGGACAAAGCTTCGGATTGGTATAAGCTCCTCGATAACTCACATTCTCTTAATTGGGAAGAGCTTATGTCTCTCTTTTATACAAAGTTTTACCCTCTTCATGAAGTTCATCGAGACAGGAATTACATCTATAACTTTAGGTCTCGCGACGGAGAGAGCATCGCTCAAGCTTGGGGGAGGCTTAAATCCCTAATGTTCAAATGTCCTATCCATAAACTCCCCAAAGATATTATACTTGCAAATTTTTATGCCATGCTTTCTCGTCAGGATAAGGAAATGCTGGATGCCTCCTCTAGCGGGGTATTTCAGACAAAGAGCGTTGAAGAAAGATGGGATCTCATCGAAAGGATCCAGAAGAATACTGAAGACTAGGAAATTGATAAAGGTATTGAACCTGCTATAAATTATGAGCATGATTATATTGAGAGCTATGTGAAAACTGATTATTTTAATACCTTTTCTCTAAGATTGGTCTGGATTCTCATCTAATGATTCATTTTTGTAAGAACTTTGCCTCTCATGTTGATTCTTCTAAGATGAAGAAGGATCAGTACCATAAGCCTTTCAAGGAAGTGCCTATTGATATTCACGTTGCTGATCCTATTTTGCGTGCAGTTATATATGAACAGCCCCCTTTTTCCTTCAAGGATAAGGGAGCACTCTTTTGTGACAGGCATAATAAATAAAAGTGAGAGGAGAACAGGCGAACCTGAGGACCAGATCAGAGTCGATCCTCAAGTTGCTATGGTTAAAGATTTAGTTACTAATGATGTTTCAGATTCTATTATAAATTTTTGTGTTGTTTCAACTAACATTGTCACAACCAAGAATAAAGCCCAATTTCAGGTACACCAGTTGTATCTGTTAAAATAGGAGATCCCAATTATTACGGGCTATGCGATCTGGGATCAAGTGCTAGCGCGATTCCTTATTCGCTTTATCAAGAGATCATGAGTGAGATTTCACCCTGTGAACTTGAAGAGATCGATGTTACTATTCATCATGCAAACAAAGCTACTATCTCTTCTATCGGGATTGTGAGAGATGTTGAAGTCCTATGCGGAAAGGTAAAGTATCCTACCGACTTTCTCGTACTTGGTTCAGTGCAAGATAGTTTTTGTCCTATTATTTTTGGTAGACCTTTTCTCAGAACTTGTGGAGCTACTATAGATTGCAAGAAAGGTAAAGTTTCTGTTGAATTCAATGGTGATCTGTATGAATTTAACTTTTCTAAGATCTCTAAGCAGCCTCGTGGTACTGAATTACCTAATGATGATAAAATTATTGAAGTATTGCTTCTATTGCTATTCCCCCTAATGATCCTTTGCAGCAATACATGGAGGACTACGAGAATGATACTCATATGCAGGAAAGAAATGAAATTGATTAAATCTTCTTGAGACAACCTGCTATCCTGAAGCACAACCTTCCGGTTGAACCTTTAGGAATTCTATCCAAACCAAAAGAAGACCCGGTGTTTGATCTCAAACCTCTTCCCGATACTCTCAAGTATGCTTATTTAGATGAAAAGAAAGTATATCATGTTATTATCAACTCTAACCTTTCAGTATATGAAGAAGAGCGATTATTGGAGATACTTTGTAAACACCATGGTGCAATTGGCTATACCCTTGATGACCTTAAGGGAATTAGTCCATCTATCTGTCAACATACTATCAACCTTTAGCCCGATGCTAAACCTGTTGTTGACCATCAACGACGATTGAACCCAAAGATGATGGATGTTGTGAGGACCGAAATCCTCAAGCTTCTAGCCGCAGGTATTATCTACCCTATAGCTGATAGTAAGTGGGTAAGTCCAGTTCATTGTGTTCCTAAGAAAGGAGGGACAACCGTAGTCCCTAATGATAAGAATGAACTAATACCTCAGAGAATTATTATTGGATATAGAATGTGTATTGATTACATGAAGTTGAACAAGGCAACTAGGAAGGACCACTACCCGCTGCCCTTTATCGATCAGATGCTTGAGAGGCTGTCCAAAACACCCACTTTTGCTATCTTGACGGGTACTTTGGTTTCTCTCAAATTCATGTTAACACTGCCGATCAAGAGAAGACCACTTTCACTTGTCCTTATGGTACTTATGCTTATAGGCGTATGCCTTTTGGTTTATGCAATGCCCCTGCTACTTTTCAGAGATGTATGTCTGCAATATTTCATGGTTTCTGTGAGGAGATTGTGGAAGTCTTCATGGACGATTTCTCCGTCTATGGAACTTCCTTTGACCACTGTCTCCACAATCTTAATAAAGTTTTGCAGAGATGCGAGGATACAAATTTAGTTCTAAACTGGGAAAAGTGCCACTTCATGGTTAACGAAGGGATCGTGCTTGGCCACAAGATTTCCGAGAGGGGAATTGAAGTGGACAAAGCGAAAATTGAAGCTATCGAAAGGATGCCCTATCCAAGGGACATTAAAGGTATTCGTAGTTTTCTCGGTCATGCTGGTTTCTATAGAATATTTATTAAATACTTTTCTAAGACCTCGAGACCCCTCACTAATCTTCTCCAGAAGGATGTTCCTTTTGCATTTGATGAAGATTGTAAGGAGGCTTTCGAAGTTCTTAATAAAGCAATAATAACCGCTCCTATAGTACAACCGCCTGACTGGAGTTTTCCCTTTGAAATTATGTGTGATGCTAGTGATTTTGCTGTTGGAGCTGTTTTAGGACAAAGGGATGAAAAAAAATTGAATGTTATCTATTATGCTAGTAAAACCCTTGATAGTGCTCAAAAGAACTATGCTACTACTGAGAAGGAATTCTTAGTAGTAGTGTTTGCTTGTGATAAGTTTAGGAAGTATATTGTTGATTCTGAAGTTATTATTCATACTGACCATGCTGCCATTAAGTATCTTATGACGAAGAAGGATGCCAAACCAAGACTCATAATATGGGTACTCCTCCTTCAAGAATTTGATTTGCAGATTGTTGATAGAAAAGGAGCGGACAACCCTGTAGCGGACAATCTTTCAAGGATGGAAGATATACCGCATGATCCCATCCCAGTCAACGACAGCTTTCCAGACGAACAACTTGCCGTTGTTAAAGTACAATCTCTTTCCGATCCGTGGTTTGCAGATTATCCTAATTTTATCGTTGCAAAGTATTTGCCTCCAGGTTTAACATTTCAGCAAAGGAAGAAGTTCTTCCATGATTTGAGGCATTACTTTTGGGATGACCCACATCTTTTCAAAGAAGGTTCAGACGGTATCGTGAGAAGATGCATACCGGAACACGAGCAGAAGGACATTCTCAAGTAATGTCACGATAGTCCCTATGGAGGACATCACGCCGGTGAGAGAACCGCACATAAGGTTCTCCAATCAGGTTTTTATTGGCCTACTCTCTTTAAAGATGCTAGAAATTATGTTTTAGCCTGTGATAAATGTAAGAGAGTTGGTAATATTAGTAGAAGGAATGAGATGCCTATGAATTACTCGCTAGTGATTGAGCCTTTTGATTGCTGGGGTTTTGATTTTATGGGTCCTTTTCCTTCTTCGCACAAGTACACTCACATATTAGTTGCTGTTGATTATGTAACCAAGTTGGTTGAAGCAATCCCCACTGAGAGTGTTGATCACAAAACATCTTTGAAAATGCTCAAAGATGTAATTTCCCTAGGTTTGGTGTACCTAGGTATCTCATGACTGATGGAGGATCACACTTCACGCATGGAGCTTTTAGAAAAGCTTTAGCCAAGTACGATGTCAATCATAGAATTGCTTCACCATACCATCCTCAAACTAGTGGGCAAGTTGAGCTAACCAATAGAGAGATCAAGTTGATCTTGAAAAATAAAGTTAACAGAAATAGGAAGGACTGGTCAAATAAGTTAGGAGATGCTTTGTGGGCGTATAGAACTGCTTACAAAAACCCCATGGGCATGTCTCCCTATAAAATGGTCTATGGCAAGGCTTGCCATTTGCCATTAGAGTTAGAGCACAAAGCTTTCTGGGCTGTTAGAGTGCTTAATGCTGACCCAAAGTTAGCTGGTGAAAAGCGTCTCATGAACTTGACTTCTCTAGATGAGTGGAGAAGTGAAGCTTATGAGAGCGCTAAAATGTTCAAGGAAAAGGTAAAGAAGTGGCATGACAGGAGGATTCTGAAACGTGAATTTAATGTTGGTGATAAAGTTTTATTGTTTAGATCCCGTTTCAGGTTTTCTCCAGGTAAACTACTTTCCAGGTGGGAAGGCCATTTCATATCGAAGAAGTCTACCAGTCTGGTGGAATCAAGATTAACAATTTTGAAGGCACCAAGCCTCAAGTTGTGAATGGGCAAAGACTCAAGCATTACATGGCGGGAGATCCCGTCAATGTTGATGTAAATATAATACGCACAACAACTCATGAAGAACATGTTGCAGCCCTGTTTCAGACACCGACGGAAGAAGAATAAGAAAAGGTATGTATTACGGTAAGGAAACATCACGAACCGCCAAAAAAGTTCCATATTATGAGTTTTTGCAAAATTAGGAAAATTCGAGGCCTAAGCGGAGCCGGAGAGGAGCTCCAGGGGGCCCAGGCGCCCCCCTGGCGCGGCCTACCTCCTGGCCGCGCCGGGAGGCCGCCTGGGCACCCAGGAGTCCGTCTCCGACCCCACTTTGGCTCGTTACCTTCCTTTTGTTGCAGAAATTTTTGCTATATATTTGCTCGGATCGTTCCGGCAACGTATCTTGCGATTTCGTGTGTTTTCTCTTCAATCTGTTTCTGCCAGGGTAAAAATTTATTGTTAGAGATGTCTTCTTGTGGCTCAAGTGGAGAAGACTTCATGGGACGACGTCTACGTGAAGTTCAGAAAGATCTCAACCAAGGGAAATACATAGATTGGGCCACGGAAGAAGAAATCGCTACAAGGCGAGCGGAGATGGAGCGTTCCTTGAGAGAAGAAGTCAAGATTATCACCGCCCAGCAATCAGGGGGTCCATGAACACAAGGAGGAAGATCATGCAACCCCATCATGGTGGGGAGTGTCCAACCTTATTATGATCTTTCTCTTAACCTTTCAGGAACGGCCCCTGCACTTGAAGATCAACGTACGATTTCTACCATCTCCGAAGCTTACCGCATCACCAATCAACTGTGTGAAGATTTCCGTGTACTAAAGGTGCAAGTGGAGATTTTGGAGGAGGAAAACCAAACCCTTCGCCGTGTCATCAAAGATTTGAAGAATCGACAACAACAAGAATGAGGAGTAAATCTCCTCGGGTAATGGCATCCCCTCAGCTTGTTCCAAGCTTTGGGGAGTGCCCGGTATCTTTATCTTCATCTTAGTCTTTTAGAGTCAAGTAGATTCATATCATGTTTAGGGAAGTTATTATATGAAATAGGTGTTTGCATCGAGGTCTATCACTCCGTCTGTGGAGAAATTGTATCCGTGAGTGTGGAGTCGTCTATAAAGGAATATTAATGAGAAGTCTATTAGTTCCTTCGCTGCACTTGGTATTCTCTTCGCGCAATCGGCCTCATATGACGATTCTTATGAGGAGTATTGACTTTATATCAGGTATGGCTTTGAAAACTTTATTTAATTTCCGCAAACATAGCTTTGGTCATGACAACATGCATGTTTTCTCAAGTAGCGACATAGCCAAAACCTTTATGTTATTATGCTTGAAGTGTTAGGTTGACAAGGAAGACAACTAGATGTGTTATGCTTACCTTAATGTTTATGCCTTATATGTTTTGCATCTAAATTAGCATCAATTGTCTGTTCTCTCAAAGCCTTTGCTAGCCAAACTCTTTGCCAAGTAGATTTCTGCTTGTGCATCCATACCGTGAAACCAATACCTTCCATGTGAGTCCACCATACCTTCCTATTCGTGGTATTCCCCTACCACTCCTATAAGTATAGAATTTATGTGCTATCCTTAAATGTTCAAAAGCTTCTGTTTTGTGCCTCTTGTTTAGCTCATGAGGAAGTAGTAGGTAATTCATGATCTTCTTAAGTTGGACAAGTTTTACCCCGGGATTGCATGTCTAATCTGCAAACCCATAATACGAGGAGGAACTGGCATGGGTGCGCCCAGCTCGAAAGATAATATAATAAACAAACCCTCCTTCACGCTTGGTCTATGAGAAATCAGAAACTTTGGCAGTGATAAACAAAGGAGATTAAGGGGATGTGATCGTCCCCACTTGGGAGCCGTTCCTCGAAACTTGTCCATCTTGAGAAGTAATTAGCTATCTATTAGCATTCGTTGACAAACTATGCACCGCCCCAAAATCTATTTTTATTCTGTTTGATTTAAGGATAGCACATGAGTTTTCCCTGCTTGCCCTTAACAAGGCCTTTCATCCACCTTCTTGTTGAGTCAGTTGTCCCACTTCCTTCTTTTCTCTAAGAGAACAGACATTTGATGTTGATGAGGATTCTTCCATATAAAGCTGCATTAAGTTTTGCCTCGCCACATCCTTGTTGACATTATTTTTGATAAGTAAGTTTTTGCGAAAGCTTTTGCCAAACAAGCATCTTCCTTTGTGTTAGCATTTGCACTTCATGACTAATAACATGTTCTTTCAAAAGCTGCAAAATTGTTTCATTAAAAAGAAAGAGCAAGAGTAAAAGTTATTAGTTGTCCTTTGACCAAGGATATGTTTGCCATAATTTGATGAGTTTCCTCAGCGCTACTTTTGTTTATAATTGTTATTACTTTCTCATAAGGGCCTTATGAGTTGAGGTTGCTGTTGAGGATGCTTGAGTTTGATGAAGAAACCTTGATGCTTCTTGTCCGTATTCTATTTATCGACACTTCACTCTCTAAACTTGTGGACAGATTTACCAAGCTCAGTAATCGCTTGGGGACAAGCGAGGTCTAAGCTTGGGGGAGTTGATACGTCCAAAATGCATCACTATTTTATATAGTAATTGTTTCTTATTCATTGATATATTTCATGATATGATGCTATTATTATGTTGTTTTGGCCTATTTTACACAGTTTGCAACTTTCCGGTGCCGAAGCAGCAGACGCGGGATTCAGCGGTAAAAAGTGGACGTTGAGTTGCTGAACAAGAATACCTCCAAATTACCTGAAAATCGACGGAGTCTATTTTCCAGAAGGATCACGAAGACACGCAAAAGAGCGACCAGAGGGGGGCCACAGGGTGCCCAGGCGGCCACCTGGCGCGGCCCCCACCCTGGCCGCGCCGGGAGGGCGCCTGGACCCCTGGGGCCACCCACGGCTCCCCCCTTTGGCCTATATATCGCTCATATATCAGAAACCCTAAAAGAGGGGGAGTTTACGGAGTTCCGCCGCCGCTCCGTGGCGGAAACCTACAGAGAAGAAAAGCCATCTCTGGCGGGCAGATTCCGCCGGGGAGATCACCTCCCGGAAGGGGAGATCGTCGGCATCGTCATCACCATCGTCATGGGCATCATCGAGATCATCATCAACATCATCCCCATCATCAGCACCATCTCCAACTGCATTCAATCTCATCTCACAATTGCAACTTGTGTTGTAATCCGTACTATCTATCCTCTCTACTCTATCGGTGTTGATTACTACGTTGTGGTGAATGCTATTGAGTTTTGTAGGAGAAATATTATTGTGTCCAGATTGTTTATCATCTATTTATCCCCATTGATCATGATCTCTTTTATGTCTTGTGAGTAGTTACTTTAGTTCTTGAGGACATGTGTAAGGCCCGATATGCGGTACTGTTCCAGATCTAGATGTTTCCATCCAGATCCGGGGACGAAGCACATACCGGTCCCACCGCGACATATGACATAGCCATATGCCCCGGATTTCCAACATGATATCACAACATTACAGATACAAGGCTACAACATCTCATACAATCGGCATACAACTGCCTTAATACAATACAACAGCGGAAGATACATGTCTGAGTACAGACTACAATCAAATGTCTACTGGCAAAGAGAAAACATCGATCCCACAACCACACGGGTCCAGGCCCTCCGCCGGGATCCGCCTAACTAGTTGTCGTCGAGTCTCCACGTGAAACGTCGATCACCATACCTGTTGTCGATCAAGAACCCTGAAAAGAGTTTGGGGTAGTGTCATGAGTACGGAGGTACTCAGCATCCAACTGTAGTGGTCATCTGACCCAGCAAGGACTTCATCACTCGTCATTCTAGGACAACTAGTAGTTTACGGTAAGGAAAGGGTAAGTGGTGAGGTTGCTGCCGCACTAGCATTTATGAAGTGGCTAACGATCTAGAGAGTAAGATAAGAAGCCAAGCATTCGATGAGGAATCGCCTCCAACAAGTCTTGCTATCTACTACTTACGCAAACATAACACCTATCCTATCCTTGTCCTCCTCTTCTCATCCCGACGAAGAAGAAGAAGTCAAGGCAAACACACACGTTGATCAAGTTATATTAAGATTATCTCAGTTGTTGTTGTCTATGAACAAGGAGTAGGTCTCAAGTCGTCCATAACCGTGGACACGGCTTCTCGAAAATATTTAACCCTGCAGGGGTGTACCATCTGCCCATTACAAGGCTCCGCACGCACGCCCATCTCTCTCAGTTGCTACCCATGATAGGCAACCATTTTATGATTTAGTCCCAAGAGATCCGGAACGATAGGCCCCTCTAACTAAAAACGCACAAATCCGGGTGGCCCCCGGTGAGTCGACATCCAACTCAAAAGCCGGCCGCGCTCTCGAATCGGCCTCTACCGTCTGGACGAGGTCGGATAGGTTTCCCAAACAGATGTGGACAACCCCCTAGCTCCCTGGGGTGGACCAACAAGAGAAACCATGTCTCCGCTGGCCCAAGTTGTTTGAAATCTGCCGGCCGCGGACCAGTCAGACACACGTTTTCAAATGGTAAATCAGCTTGGGCCACCATTAGAAATGTTTGAAGCTAGGTAGGTAAGAAAAGGGGACCCCATAAAATCCCACACGCGGTTAGGCACGCTCAGTCTTAAAACCAATACCCGCAACTTGGATCCTAGGTGAGTCGAATGGAACAAAGCGTCGGGGCGGGATAGCTAGAACCTTCCATCCTTCGTCAAATATAGTCAACATTTATATAACCATATCATCAACAACAATATAATAAATGTGATATCCCAACCGAAGGAGTAACAGGGTAACATCGTAGCATCCTAAGCATGCATACTAAGCAGGGGCTGAGCAACGAGCAATAGTAACATAGCAGTACATGGTTTGCTGGGAGGGGAGATGGCTGTATCGGTTTGAAAGAGGCTGTAAACATGTGGTAGGATCAAACATCGAACCTAACCTAGACTAGCATGCAAACCGCTGGATGAAATAGAATGGATCATAAGTAATGTATAGTCCTTGCCTGTTGATAAGTCGGGTTCCGAAGGTGTAGTTGATCGCAAGCTCGCATCGTCTACGAGAGGTACCCGCGGAAGCACACAAGACGGTAAACACTGGAAAGCAATCAATGAGCAAGCATCTATTACTACGAAGCACACACGAGCAAGCATCAACAAGAAAGCAACACGATACGTCGCACCTACCGTCGAGAGCGATTACTAACAGTTTAAGTGGGGTATCGTTCACACACGACGAATACCGCACGTTTACGGTGGTTCAAGTTGCTTAGCTACAGGTGATCAACCAACGGTTATTAACATGGCAACTCAAGCAAGCATGGCATGGCACACAAACATTCAAGAGGTGAAGCATAAAGTAAACTATCTAATCTAGTCACTTTAAGTGGGGGTAAAACCTATGCATGGCAAGTATTACGGACCCCACGATATTTATTGCATTTGGTACTGTTTTTCCCTAAACAATATTTTTTTTCTTTTTATTAGCAAGAAAGAACAGCATAAACAACATCTACATGAAATTCTAGCCAAGTTACATATAAAAACATTTTAATTGGAGCAACGGTTAAAAAGTTATGGCAATTACAGTTTACAATGGCAAGCAGTTGTAAATAGCAGGTCAACAACATGTAAACAATGTCAAACATGGCAACAAGCAACATTTTATTAATCTACGCGCAAAACGGAGAAACTTTCATGTAGAAAGCGTCTCCATCGGAGCTACCGGTGAAAAGTTATAGCTACCGCAATAAAAACAATACAATCTGCAATTAATAAAAAAAACCTAGCAGAAAAAACTAAACGGGCCGAATCTACTGGGCCCAACAGAAAATAGAAAAAAAAGAAAACAACCAAAAAAAAGGGGGCTGGGGCGCTCACCCATGGGCTCGGCCCAAGAGGAGGGGCGGCCTGGGCTGATGGGCCGCCTGGGGGGTGCGCCGCTGGTGCGCCACGCAGGCACGGGTGGATCTGGCGGCTGCGCTCTCGCGCTCTCCAGGACGCGCCCGACCAGGGGTGGCGGCGGCGGCCGACCTTCACCGGCGAGGAGGCGTGGCCGGGGACGCGCGCAGGAGGGCTGGAGGCGGAGGAACGGGGCCGGCGGCGCTGGATCTGGTGACGGGGAGGGTCGCCGGCGTGGTTCGCGTGCACGACGAGTAGATCGTGCGGGCTGCGCATCTTGTTGCTCGGGCTTCCATGGCGTTCCTGGTGCTTGGCTCCAGGGAGGCGGGGCGCGGCGGCTCCGGCTCGCCGATGACGGCGCGGTGGTGCCCTCGGGCAGGGCTGGCTCGGGCGTGGAGAGAGACAGACGAGAGATAGTGGAGTCCAGGGCGCGATCTGGGCCGTTGGATCAGCCGGTCCGACGGTCCAGATCCGCTGGGGCTAGGGTGGATCTAAGCCGTCGGATCTCCGGGTCTGACGGTCCAGAACTCATTGGGATGAAAATTGAGCAAAATTCGGGGTGTGGCTGCAAATTGTGGCTAGGGAAACCCTAGAAATGGGTGGGAGTGTGGTGGTCTTTATATAGCCTAGGTGACAGGTAGTTTGCAAAAATATAACCGGTTTTTCTCTCGCGCGCGCGGTGCTCATGTTTCTGACCGCCGGGGGTCCGCAGTACCTCCGATTCGGGTAAAACTTCGAACCGCGCGATCAGCGCGTCGAGCCGGAGGCGTTCACCTCGCGCTAGAACCGTTCCGAGAACACTTTCCGGCACGCTATAAAAATATCCCATTCAATTATTAAACGGGGTTTTTCGTTCCATTGGTTGCGGCTAGTCTCGTGCGGTTTTCGCGACGGTGTCGCAAAGGTCGAGTGTCAGGGTGGCAAGGGTCGGTCTCCGTCCGATACGAGATAAGAGGGGAAAAATAAGCGCCGATCGATAAATCGGGGATGGAAACACCGCAAACAAATCATACAATCAAATAATTCACACCGAAAACAAAATTTTTAATTTTTGTGAAAACTTGGCTGTTACAACATGGGAGAAGTCTAGTTGTTAGTAGTCATATGATGTTGAAGTAATATGTGTTGTTTGATATTTAAGTTGTGTTGTTATTTTCCTAGTGGTGTTGTGTGAGTCGAACACTCAACACTTCGCCTTATCAAGGACCTAGGGGAATACATTGTGTACAAATAATGCTTACGATGGGTTGCCGGAGTGACAGAAACCTAAAACCCAGTTTGCACACTTTTGCACAAGGGAACAATGGATCACCGATCGTATTGCTATGGTTAGGCTTTTTCCTTAATTACTATCTTGTATTTGCGGATGCTTGCAAGGTGTTTAATCATAAGAGTGCACTTATCTTAGTTTAGAGGGTGTACTAGCATAGATCCACCCACTCAACACTTATCAACACAGCACATAGTGCTGATACGGAATATGGCGAAAGCACATGACTACCTCTCCCGTGTGTCCTCAAGAGCACTTTAGCCTTTATAAGTTCAGTTGTTAGGCCTCTCCTTTGCTCAGAAAGGATTGGGCCACTTGTTATTCTCTAGTGCCTTTTACTTTGCTCGTTTTTACTTTCCTGTTTCTTATACCAAGAAAACCCCTAAAAAGTTATCTCTCAGTTCTTGCAGTTATCTCCTTGCCAAAGTCACTTGCTATTACCTTCTGCTCCTCATTGGGTTCGACACTCTTACTTATCGAAAACGCTGCAATAGATCCCTTACGGTTGTGGGTCATCACCAGGATAGCAATATCCGGCGCATAACTGCTTCTCGTGTTACCACGAGCTAACACCCCTCTAGCAATAAAATACGCAAAATACCTAAGGTGGGGTAATAAGATGCTAGAAATCTTCGAACGATGAATATCCCTCGTTTCCTGGCTACAGAGGGAGTTGAAGACGGTTTTCAGCTCAGAAGGCTGAGAGTTCATCTTTGTCGTCTGTCCAACGTTCGACACACCTATTATATCACAAAATCTTGCCAAAGACATGGTCAAAAGATCATTGTAAATTTTAAACTCAATAATTCCAGCATCATGATTATAAAAAAAACTATTAATAAAAAAGGAGGTGAGTCTGTCATACTGAGAAACATGACATAATGCTAGCCGTGTCAAACCTGCATTGGCGCAAAGGCTGTAGAATCCCTCCTGAATTCCTGCAGCTTCGAGGAAAGCATCGCACGGATACGTCATTGCGCGTGCTGAACTCGTGTCTTCCAACAACTATAGGGGCACATGATCTTCATTGTAGCTCACCCTAGCAGTCGAGGGTGAAGCTGCAGCTCTAGTAACTCGATCGGAGCGCTCGGGCTTCACCTTCCCAAGCCACCCCTTTGCTTTTCCTAGAAAACTCATTTCTGAAAAAAAATACAATTCACAAAAACAAAGATTTAAGAAAAGTGTGTCGGGGCAAACTACTATACTCACTTACCTAAGGCATAAACTTGCATCAAAACTTGGAAAATAAATTTCTACACATGCAAGCAAGCTCATATGAACAACACCAATAACTACTAAATACTCACAAATGAAGCCACCAATCAAAAATCTAATTGGAGGGGTGGAGGAGTTACATACCAGGGAGTGTTTTCCAAAAATCTCAGCTCAAATGATGGGTTGTAGAGAGAGATCAAAATTCTGGACGAAGGGCAGCAAGAACGCAAGTTCCAGGTGCAAAACTCATGTTTTGGGGAAGAAAGAGAGAGAGAGAGAGAGAGAGAGAGGAAGAAGACTCACCTGGCTGCCTGCCCTGTGGGCCCCACGCACACACCAACTGGCCGCCAGGGACACTGGTGGCCCCCTCTGGTCATCCCAAGGTTCCCCTGGGTCACTTTTGACGTGGACATTTTGATTTTTATTTTTCTGGAATTTTTCTGACAACTTCACTGTTTAAAATTTTTCCAAGTTCAAAAAGCTGCGAAACTTTCTGAAAACTTGAAGCAGTGGTTAGACATGTGAAGCTTCAAAACATAAAAACTTGGTACATCAAGGAGAACAAAATCAAAAGCAAATGAAAACATAACAAGCTGCACTTTTTACCTATATAAAACATGCTAGCTAGCAAGGTTGATCAAGTCTTACCAACGAACCAGTGATATATAGAGCAGAAAGCTTCACCTCTTATGAAGTGATCATTGCACCTTTACTTTAATGGGCATTGTACCCACCATAATGGTTTTGTATTTGTGGTGTACATGTAGAGTACAATCCCATTCTCCAATCTTCACGGTCTCGATATTCTCTATAGAGTTAAGGCCATGCCTTTTGTCGATCTTCTTCGGGAAATACACCGTGTGTTCTTTATCATCAACGTTGAAGGTAACCTTCACTTTATTGCAATCAATAATAGAACCTGCGGTGTTAAGAAAAGGTCTACCAAGAATAATGGACATGCTCCCATCCTCGGACATGTCAAGCACAATAAAATCAGTAAGAATTAAGCAATTAGCAACTTCAACAGGAACATCCTCACAAATACCAATCGGGACGGCTATTGACTTGTCAGCCATCTGAAGAGAGATATCCGTAGGGATTAGTTTTTCTAAACATAGCCTCTTATAAACAGAAAAAGGCATGACACTCACTCCTTCTCCGAAATCACATAAAGTAGTTTTGACATAGTTGTTTTTTATGGAGCAAGGAATGGTGGGTATACCTGGATCACCAAGCTTCTAAGGAATCTTGCCACTTAAAGAGTAGTTAGCAAGCATAGTAGATATTTCCTCATTAGGGACTTTTCTTTTATTAGTAACAATATATTTCATATATTTGGAATAAGGAGGTAAGAGGTTTCATCCATTCACAAAATTTATTATAATGCTCTTCTTCTTTGGTTTTGACAGACTTACCTGGAAAGGGCATGGGTTTCTGCACCCATGGTTCTCTTTCCTTCCCATGTCTTCTTGCAATGAAGTCTTCTCTTGTGTATTTCTTGCGTTTGTCGGGTGCTTCTTCTTCTCGCACCTCGGGAGGATCACCCTTCTCCTTATCCTTTTCGGGCTTAGAACTGTCTTCAGTTTCAGCATCGGAGGTAGATATGCTGTTAGGATCAACAACGGGTTCTTCACTTGTAATAGGATCATTGGAGTTGTCAGCTTCCTTGTGTTTCTTCTTCTTCTTTTTCTTCTTTGGAGAGCTAACAATCTCGTCTTCTACCTGCACTTGAGAATCTTGCTCGATCCTCTTCGGATGCCCCTCGGGATAGAGAAGGTCCTGGGTGTGTGTTCCACCCCTGGTCTTTATACCATAAGCCTGTATATCCTGTTTGGCATTATTAGCAAGCAAATCTTTTTGCACATTAGAAATTTGTTCAAGCTGAGTTTGAACCATATGAAAATGCTTAACAAGACATTTAACATCATTAACAGTTCTACCTAGAACATCAAGTAAACTTTTGATAGCAAGGGAATTATCATGCAACTAATTTTGTATCCTCTCATTAAAATTGTCTTTCTTAATAATAAAATTATCAAGCTCATCTAAACATTGGTCGGGAGGCTTACCTTTAGGGATGTCACTTTCATTGAAATCTAAAAGAGAGTGTACCTCTACCAAGGGAGGGTGAGTAGTAGGCTCACACAACTTCTCAATAGGAGGTAGATTCTTCACGTCTTTAGCTTTAATGCCTTTCTCCTTTATAGACTTCTATGCTTCCTGCATATCTTTGGGGCTTAGGAAAAGCATGCCCCTCTTCTTCGGTGGTGGAGGTGGTTCAAGGACAGACAAATCTTCGTGGTTCTTGGCAATCTTGCCCATTAATTCTTCAGCATCGTCCGGTGTTCTTTCTCTGAAAACAAAACCAGCACAATTATCCAAATAGGATCTGGATTCATCGGTTAGGCCAGCATAAAATAATCAAGTAACTCATTCTTTGGGACTTCTAAACCACAATACCTCCCCCAAGCTTTAGGGAGGTGCTCATCCTGCAACTATTTAAAGTTGTAAATTCTTTGTAAAGCAGCATGTTGCATATGAGCAGGAAAATATTTGTCAACAAAAGATTGAGCTAAGTCCTGAGGACTCTTAATGGAACCATACGGTAGTGCATCATACCATGCTTTAGCGTCTTCCTTCAAAGAAAAAGGAAAAAGCTTAGCCACATAAAAGTTTTGTATCCTCTCATTAGTAGTAAATAAGCCACCCAACTCGGTGAGTTTGGTTAGGTGAACTATAGCATCATAATTTTCTCTGCCATAAAAGGGGTCAGCATCAACTTTAGATATAAGTGAAAGATCAACAGAGAAATCATAATCATGATCAGTGATGGATATAGGAGATATAGAAAATTCAGGATCAGGAGTGATCTTGTTCTATATGGAGGGTTTTTCAAGCAGCTTCTTAACAACACCAGGGTCAGAGTTAGCACACTTTGTAATTTCCCTACATAAATCATCATCAAGGATAATATAATCATCCTCAAGGATTCTCTCCTTGAGTTTATCTAAATCTGGGTAACCAAAGGCTTTGCAAGTAGAAAAATAGGTAGTAGGAGTTTCAATCTCAAACTGCGCTGCAACCTTAGCAATTTGAGTTTCAAGATAGTGCCCAAGAAAACAAGTTTCATCAAGGGTAGTGAAAGAATCATCAAAAGTATCGGACATAGTAACAGACTCAGTGGAAGTAGCATGTGGTGGTGGTGGTGAAGCAAACTTACTTATAACGGAAGGTGAATCAAGCGTAGCACTAGTGCTCAGAACAGTACGTTTTCTTGTAGTAGATGGTAAGATCGACACCTTGGGGTCTCCTTTCTACCCATAGCGGATAAAGTGCCGCAGGCAAAATACTTCAAGTAGACTTGTAAATAAATCTATGCTCCCCGGCAACAGCGCCAGAAAACAGTACTTGATGACCCTCAACTATAGGGGATCGAGATAATCTTCGCGGGTAAGATAACCCAATTTATTGATTCGACACAAGGTGAGCCAAAGAATATTTATAAGCTTTGACAGTTGAGTTGTCAATTCAACCACACCTGAAATATACTTGCTTGCCAACATACTAATGGCAACAGTGATATGATAGTGGTAGTGGCGACAGCGAAAGTAAAACAGCAAATGTAACGACTAGTAACCAGCAGGATTAAAACACTGTGGGCTAGGGAGATGGATGGTTGGGCGCTGCTTGGATGAGAGTGAACATGTAATAGATTTTTACACGAGGCAATGCACACAGAAAAGCAAGGATCATCTAGGAAAATATCAAACATTAGGCATGTATCCCGTAGGTAGTTGTGCGTGCTTGCAATAAGAACTTGCACAACATCTTTTGTCCTACCATCCCGCTACGAACGGGGCCAAAAGGAACTTATGGAGATTAAGGTGCTCTTGTCAAAGAGCACCAGAACAAAGCATTAAACTCAATGGATACATGAAATCCTCAAATTATGGACCATCCCCTTTGGTTTCCCAAGCTGTCACCTTTGGGATCGCCGGTTCCGGACCATAATAGGTGCATACAACTCATAGATAGGATAAAGAACATAAATATACTCATGAAAACACAAGTGGTTCAGAGCTGAAAACATGGCACTCGGACCCAAAGTGACAAGCATTAAGAGCAACAAGTTGTAGCAAAGATGATAAACACCAAAGTAGATGATAGGCAACATGCCCCCAACAATCTGACAAACTATTACATGATCTAACTAATACAATCTCTACCATCCCCTTTGCCTACAACAGGGAATTACTCACACATGTGAAGAGAAGTCATGGAGGAAGGATGGAGAGGTGATGATGATGACGATGGCGATGATCTCCCCTCACCGGAGGCCAAAAGAGCCTCCAGATTAGCCCTCCCAAAGAAGAACAGAGGGTGGCGGCGGCTCCGCGACGGAAACTGGGAAAACGATTTCTGTTCTGGGGTTTTCGCATCACCGGAATAAATAGGAGGCCAGGTAGGGAACCAGAGGAGGTGGGAGCCCTCCAGGCCCCCCTCGGTGCGGCCAGGGGTGGGGCCGCTCCAACAGGGCGCCTGGGGCCCCTCTGGCCCCACTTCTGGCTCGTGGAAGCTTCAGGTGCATGGATTTTTCGTGAAATTTCTTGGAATTTTCTGAGGTACCTAAAAATCCCCATTTTCCTGCATGACGAGGATCAAACCCGGCAAATCCCATGGTCAGGGACCCTGGGTTAGTCATAGAGATAGGCACAGGTTGGACGATACTCGTCGGCTAACAGGAGAAGCACTTCCTTCTCGATATTATTGCGGTAGGGGACGATTAAAGTGGAGGCCAAGGTGAGTTCTCGCAAGGCTAGATGAGTAGATGCGTATTGAGTTGATCTGGACGTCTCCCCTCCCAGCCTTTATATATTAGGCCAGGTCTCTGGGAGTCCGTGCTAGGTTACAGTAGATGGTTTCCTACTTCTAGTCTCCCCTTGTACGCCAAGTTGCACCTTCCATGTTAGTCGCGGAATCCTACGTCGGTGCTTGGTTGGGCCAATCGCGGGCCTGTCGTAGCTTCCCAGCAGGCCTTTTGTCTTCACACGCACCAGGTAGTCTCACATGTAGGATTCGTGGGGTCACCCCCTCGTCAGTAGCCCCCGAGTGCCTGGGGGACTCGAAGAGTCACGCAGGGACTCGAATTCTTATGCACTTTATTGTTTGTAAATGTGGCATTGCCATGGGTCGCTGGAAGTTTTGAGCCATGACAATATCTGTTTCGAGGGATTGCTAAGCTAAAAGGTCCCAAGGAGTCTACTGGTCGAGCCTTGGTGAATTGTTCTAGTTACAAATACCACAGTAGCCCAATCAAGCCCATGTCCCTCGACATGAACTTGGAACAATGGTGTCAAGCAAAGTCATGCCGCTGCAGGTCTTATAGGATCAATTGCTGCCAGTCTAAGCACATAGCCTGAGCTCGTCCGCTCGGCTCTTTCTATCATGCGAGCGCATGGAAAAGGTCGGGACTGAAATCGCACTGTGGCAAGTCCCGGCCCGGCCGTTCTGCGTAGCGAGGTCTTACCTACACGCTAAGCTTGCATGGCATCTGGGTACAGTGTGTCGTAGCCCAGGCATAATTGTTTTTTTGAGGCAGGGGGCCTAATTTAGCGATGCACCCACTTGGAATAAACAATCAAGTGACCTGTTTTAGTCGTCACTCGCGGAGTTTGTAGCGAACTCAAGCGAGGAAAATAAGATAGCACCCACTCAGAATGTCGTCGAGTGTGCGAGTAAGTCATGTTTGCTAAATGGCTGAATCTTTTTGGCGAGTGGTCACTCGAATGCTTTTCAGCTCTTGGGGTGAGGGAGCACCCGAACTCTGAGAGTATGTTGTTTCTGCTGGTGCGAGTGATCACTCGAGCACATCTTTGCCTTCTGGGTGAGGAAGCACCCGAACTCAAAAGGGTACTCCCGATGGTAGTAAGAATTTTTAATAGTCAGAAAATTTAGACATATGGCTGACTCTTGGAATCGTTTGGTTTTTCCCAACTGCTTTTATCTTGATCCCTTCCCTTTGGGATGCCGTGCTGACATGCATTGTCATGCTGTTTGATGGCCTATGATGATGCTAGATTTTTTGATCTGTCACGTCTTCTGGACCGTCATAATGATGATTTGGACGTCGCGTTGCCTGTTGCCTATTTGGTTCCCGAGGTTTGTATGGGAAACCGGCGAGATTTGACGCGTCCTATAAATAATGCTGACCGTGTGAAGGCATCTTCGTCTTGGAATTCGTAATGCCCAGCGCTTGGTCTTTGATGCAATGATGGCGCCGCCTGGGCTTCTGCGTTTTTTCCCTGGTATGCCCTTGGATTGCGCTATAAATACTTCCCTTGGTTGCCTGACTCTGGCATCCATTCTTCGCATCTTTCTTTTCCGCTTCTTCTTCTTCATATGGCTCCCAAGCGTGGTAGTGGTGTAACTGGGCGAGGCCGCGGTGTTGCAGGACGAGGTCGTGGCCGTCGTGGTCGTGGTGGCCGCACCCCTCGTTCCTTACGCGGTGGGCGTCATGGTGCCGCGTTGGCACTTTGTTCTTCTTCCTCCATGGAAGAGGGATTTTGGCGTCATGATTTTCTTTTGCATGTTCTTGGGCAGAATACTGCCCGGATTCCTCTTCCTTCCTCGTTTGCCTCCATTGCTTCTGAGCGTGTCCTAAAGGGCTTCTGGCTCCATCTTCATGGATGCTCTCGTTCTGCTTCTTGGGTGGAGTTGGATTTTGATAGTTCGTCCTTGATCTTCCTTGGGTCTGGCTGGAGGACGTTTTCTCGTCAGTTGAATTTGCACGGCGGAGACAACATTTGCTGTCGATTTGACGGCGAAGATACTATTATTATCCATGCGTTTCATGCTGGTGGCAACCGTCTGGATCCATACTGTGAGGAGATGAGCAGCAATGATTCCGGTGGATCAAGTGGTGGTTCTCCTGCTTCTCCCGTGTCTTCGTCTTCGGCTGATCCCTCGGGCGATGGTGTTTGCTCTTCTAGTTCTAAGTATGAACTAGATGTTAAACCAATCGTCAAGCGACAGCGGCAGTATTCGAGGCACCTTGTAGAACTAGAGGACGACGAGCTTCTTCTTCTTCGGCTGGGCTGCTACTTTGTCTGTGATGATGCCCTCCGGGCTGTGGCACGAATGTGCCAATTATCTCAGCATGAGCACACATGTAGAAGATTGAATGTAGCCTAGCTTGTAGTTCAGCAGGTCTTTCTATAATGGCAAACTATCGTTTCGACTTCTTTGTAATGAAATGCCTTCGACTCCTTTGTAATGAGAATGTCTTCGAATCCTTTGTAATGAGAGTTGTCTTCGACTCCTTTGTAATGAGAATTATCTTCTCGGGTGCGTGCCAGCGCTCCCGATGGGAGTAGCCCCCGAGGCTGCGTTTGATTTGCTGAATCAAGCGCAGGCTATATGGATTTTTGTCTCACTGGTTTGTAGTTGTCTTTGAATTTTTTTAAGGCCAAAACGGGTGCGCGTCAGCGCTCCCGATGGGAATAGCCCCCGAGTCTTTAGGCGATCGCTTGCGATCGGGTGAAGACTAAAGAATCATGTGCTTTTGAAATATTCTTTTGCCTGGGGTTTGTCTTTTGGCGAGAGTCGCGTCTTTGACTAAAGTAACAGTCGCGTTTGCGAAGATAGCGTCTCTCGGGGGGAGTTCTAAGCTCGAGCCCCCGAGTGCTTTTAAGTAAAAGTCGCGTTTGCGAAGATAGCGTCTCTCGGGGGGGAGTTCTAGGGTCGAGCCCCCGAGTGCTTATAAGTAAGAGTCGCGTTTGCGAAGATAGCGTCTCTCGGGGGGAGTTCTAGGCTCGAGCCCCCAAGTGCTTATAAGTAAGAGTCGCGTTTGCAAAGATAGCGTCTCTCAGGGGGAGTTCTAGGCTCGAGCCCCCGAGTGCTTATAAGTAAGAGTCGCTTTTGCGAAGATAGCATCTCTCGGGGGCAGTTCTAGGCTCGAGCCCCCAAGTGCTTATAAGTAAAATGCTTTGGGCAACATTATTTTATTCCTTCGAATTTTACATGTGTTGCCAATCGGTGCTGCTGCCGATGTATCTGGTGATGCCTGGAGGACTATGGGTAAAACAGCCGTAGGTTTGCTACGTTCCATGGATTTCCCACGTCCTCATTGGTCTTTGGATTCTTCAATCTGTATGCTCCTCCTCCTATGACTTCCGAGATGATGAATGGCCCTTCCCATTGAGGGGCAAGTTTGTGCACTTTTTCCTGTATTAGTCGTAGCAAGAGATCTCCTTTATTGAATGATCTGGTCCGTAGGCGACTGCTTTGATAGGTGCGCAACTTGTCCTGGTATCCTTCAAATTTTGTGAGAGCTGTGTCTCGTGCTTCGTCTGCTATGTCTTTGTCGTTCTGCAACGCTTCTTCCGCTTCTTCCTCTTCGTACCTTGAGATTCTGGGTGCTCCAAATTTTAGGTCATGCGGTAGCACTGCTTCTGCCCCGTATACCAAGAAGAAAGGTGTGTACTGGGTCGAGCTATTTGGGGTGGTGCACAGGCTCCATAGGACTGCGGGGAGCTCTTCTATCCAGTTACATGCGTCTTCCTCGAGTGGTGCCAGGAGTCGCTTCTTTATTCCTCCGCATACTAAGCCGTTTTCTTTCTCCACTTGGCCATTAGATTGCGTGTGTGCGACTGATGTGTAGTTGATTTTGATGCGCAATTCTTGACAGAAATTTTGGAACTCTGCTGCTGTGAAGTTGGTACCGTTGTCTGTGATGATGTGGTGTGGTACTCCGAATCTGAAGATAATTGATTTTTTGAAGTTGACTGTCGTGAGGGCTGTGGAGCTGGTGATTGGTACTGCCTTGATCCATTTGGTGAATTTGTCGACAACGACCAGTAGGTGTGTTCTTCCTCCTTTTGACGATTTCTTGAGTGGCCCTACCATATCGAGTCCCCATGTGGCGAATGTCCATGATAATGGTATGGTTTTGAGTTCTGATGCTAGTGCGTGCGGCCTGCTGGCGAATTTTTTGCACGCGATGCAACGCCGTACAGTATCCTCTGCAGTTCTCATGGCGGTTGGCCAATAGAATCCTGCTCGAAAGGCTTTTGCCACGAGTGCTCGACTGCTGGCATGGTTCCCGCAGGTGCCTTCGTGAATCTCCAGTAGTAGGGCTTTGCCATCTTCCTCGTCTATGCACTTTTGTAGGGCCTGGGAAATGCTGCGTTTGTAGAGCTTTCTGTTGATCACTGTGAATGCTTTAGATCGTCGACTGATGCGCTCGGCTTCTGCGGCGTCCTGTGGCAGGGTGCCCTGTGTTAGGAATCTGAGGAGCGGTTCTCTCCAAGCCGGGTCTTTGGGTGCGGCTTGCTCTGGCTCCTCGACTCCGTTGTTGTCTTCTTCTTTAGCGGTTGGGTCCGCTGCTGCTGCTTGCGCTTGTTCATTTGTATTACCGTCCTCTGTATCTGCTTCTGGTCTGAGTTCTTCGATTGTGATGATGATCTCCTGTACGTGGGTCCGGACGTTTCCGCCCATCTGGTTTCTTACACATGCTTGTGTCAATCGTTGGTATATTGCTCCTGCGTTATTTAGACCGAAGGGCATTTTTGGGCGGCGAGATGTGCCGCAGGGGGTGGTGAGCGAGCTGTGCTCTTTGTCTTCTTCCTTCATCCTGATCTGATTGTATCCTGAGTATGCGTCCAGAAAAGATAGGAGGTCGCATCCTGCTGTGGAGTCGATTATTTGATTGATTATTGGCAGGGGGAAGTGGTCTTTTGGGCAATGCTTGTTGATAGGCCCATAGTCGACGCACATCCTTAGTACCTCAGTGTCCTTTTTAGGGACTAGGACTTGGTTTGCTATCCATGTTGCTTTCTTTGTTTCTCTGATGAACTGTTCGTCGAGTAGTCGATTGACTTCTTCTCCGATTGCTCTGCGTTTGGGCTCTGAAAGCCGTCACAAAGCATGTTTTACTGGCTTCGTGTTTGGCTTGATGTGGAGCGCGTGTTCCGCGAATTCTCGCGGTATCCCTGGCATGTCAGCTGGGAACCAGGCGAAAATTTTCCATTCTTCACGAAGGAAGGTTATCAGGGCGGTTGCTTGCTCTTCTGGGAGGTGGGCATATACGCGGACTGTCTTCTCTGGGTCTGTTGGGTGTACTTGGTGTGTGATCGTGTCGCTGTCAACGCTGAAGTCGCGACCAAATTCCTTTGTCTCGCTTCTGTTTGCTAGTGGAAATATGCTTTTGTCCTTCACCATGGCTATTTCTTGGAGCTATTGTTGGGCTCCGAATGTGTCGGAGACTTTGTGGAAGTCGCTGTCGCATTGGTCCGATTTGATGAAGCTTCCCTTGACTGTGATGATTCCTGCAGGTCCTAGCATCTTGAGCTTGAGATATGCATAGTGTGGAACCGCCATGAACTGTGCGAACGCCGGCCGCCCGAGTATGGCGCGATACTGCGACTGCCAGTCGAGTACTTCGAACTCGAGTGCCTGCTTTGCGAAGTTGTGCTTGCTGCCGATGATCACATCAAGCTGTATTGCTCCGATGGAGGTGCCTGCTTCGCCCGGGACTACGCCGTATATTGTGGTTCCTGAATTCTTACAAACTGATCGTGGGATGAAGATCTTGCGTAGAGTGCTGGTGAAGATTATGTTTAAACTGCTGCCTCCGTCCATGAATATTCTGTCCATGTCGTATCCTCCGATCTGAGCTTCGAGGACCAAGGGTGCATGCCCGGGCCTCGGGACTGCGGGCGGATGGTCGCTTTGTGAGAAGGTGATGCTGGTCTCGGCGCCGCTCAGTTGGTAGGTTTTAGTTATCTTTAGTCTTCCTTCTTGGATCATGCAGATTCGTCCCTGGGGCGCGGGGTATTGCTCCTCTGCACTTGGTGCGGGTGACTGCGTGCTTCTTCGAGTGCGTTTGACTTCACACTGCTTCTCCTCCTTGAGGCTGTTGGAGAGTTCGGCGAATAGGCGGCAGTCTCCCAGAGTGTGGCTTGCTCTGAGATGTCCTCGATTGTCTTCAAAATAGTGTATCACACAGGGTCCTTCCAGTTGCTTTTTAGCTGTGAGTTTGCTGGAGCCTGCGTGCCTTCTTCTCCTTGAGACTTGGAAGGTCGGCGAGTGGTCTTCTGCTTGGATGTGGACTCTTGGGTCATGTTCTATTCCATCACTGAGTGATTGGCTTCGGATGAAGTTGGCGAATTCGTCTGGCCTTCGATCGGGGTTGTAGTACTCTCTGGTCTGGGTTTCGGAGTCGCTGTCCTGGCGTGTGGTGGGAGTCCGGGTGGCGGCGGGTCGTCGTCTGATGGGCGAGTCTTCGGCCGTGCGCCGCGGCTTCTCGAGTGGTGTCCCCGAGTAGGGTCCTCGTGTTTGTCTTATGGGTCGTCGATTTCTTTTCCGTCGGCGATGGATCTGACAGTCGTCAGGGTGCTGGACTTGGCTCGGCTGCAGGCTGGATGATCTTGACGAGATGATGGAGACGCTTGTGGTGACCTTGAATTCCTCGAGAGGGCTAGATCTGGTTCTAGTCCTCGAGTCTTGATCTGCTGAGAGGGGGGACCGCCGAGATCTTAATTCCAACCTGCTTAGTTCCCACAGACGGCGCCAATTGACGGGGATCAACCCCGGCAAATCCCATGGTCAGGGACCCTGGGTTAGTCATAGAGATAGGCACAGGTTGGACGATACTCTTCGGCTAATAGGAGAAGCACTTCCTGCTCGATATTATTGTGTGAGGGGGCGATTACAGTGGAGGCCAAGGTGAGTTCTCGCAAGGCTAGATGAGTAGATGTGTATTGAGTTGATCTGGATGCCTCCCCTCCCAGCCTTTATATATTAGGCCAGGTCTCGGGCAGTCCGTGCTAGGTTATAGTAGATGGTTTACTACTTCTAGTCTCGCCTTGTACGCCAAGTTACACCTTCCATGTTAGTCGCGGACTCCTACGTCGATGCTTGGTTGGGCCAATCGCGGGCCTATCGTAGCTTCCCAGCGGGCCTTCTGTCTTCACACGCACCAGGTAGTCTCACATGTAAGAGTCGTGGGGTCACCCCCTCGTCACTTCAAACAATAAAACCATACAAGCAGCTCTGCTGAAAACAGCGTCAATCCGGGTTAGTTTTGTTAAAATCATGCAAGAATAATGGCAAAACAATAGCAAAAGGGTTTGGAAAAGTAGAAACGTTTGAGACATATCAGTTCCTCTCTGAGGGTTTTCGGAGCAGAGGGTAGATATAGGCCAAAGGGGCACGGGGGGTGGCCCCACCTGTCCAGGCGGACCAAGGGCGCGACCCACCTAGGTGCACCGTGGGGCCGCCTGGAGAGTGGGTAGCCCCCTCCAGCAGCCCGTCGGGCTTCTAGAGTCTTTCGAAATATTTAAATTTTGAGGATTTTTCTTGATTTTTCCGAGCACTTTGATTTCAGTTTTTTTATACGTTGCACAGACAAAAATAGACAGAAACTAGCACTGGGCACTAGGTGTTGGATATATGCTCTAGAGGCAAATAATATATGATTATTCCAATATATCTAAGCAAGTCCATAACCAGTTTCATACCGTGCTAGAACTGTATCAGTGAAACAATGAAACATGTGTGGCATAGAAAACCCCAGAGTTCCTAGTTAGCCTCTATATCAATAACTAGTTCATGGTCAACATGATGGTCATGGTTTTGCGATCATGGACAATTAAGTCTCTTGACTGTGAGGTCACCTCACTCGATGAGTGACGTGATGAACATTACCCAAAGTAAGCATTACAACATGATCAAACTTATGAAGGTTTAGTGTTGTAATTACAGAACGTAGTAGGCCGTTCCTTTGACCGTGAGTACGTGCATAATTGCTATCTTCCCGGATGCTTTGACTAACATCCCACCACCTGACTGAAATATGCGGGTCATAACGGTTGTATCTTGGGTATTACGTGGAGATATGTTGAGGAGTATTGTTACAAGAGCGGGATTTGTCAGTCCATGTGATGGATAGATACTCAGGGCCCACTCGGTGAGATTCCATCCATAAAGTTGTAGCGTGTGACTAGGTCACGGGGATGAATATCACGGGAACGAGGGAATAAGGATTTGTTCAGAACGAGGTCGTGTTAGATATGTGCCCTAGAGACAAATTAATAAAGATATTTGTCACATATCCGTTTTGTTCATAATAAGTTTTATACTATGCTATAACTGTATTACTTGGAAATACTAATACAGGTGTAGTATAAAACATGGTCCGTAGTTTAACTCGGGTAAACTATCTCATTGGGAAATTGATTGATCAAGCTTTCCTGATCATGGCGACACTTAAGTCCATTGACAATGATGTCATATCGTTAAGGGGAATGATGTGATGGACGTACACCCACCTAAAGTATTGCAATGTGATCGAGTCACATAGCTCAGCGTTGCTATGAACTGTAACATATGGCTTAGTCCTTAGAGCGTAATGATCATACGTAATTGTCATCTATAAGGAGACTTTGATTTGTATCCCACCGCCTGACTGAAATATGCTGGCTATAACGGTGCACTTTGGGTATTCCGAAATAGATGGTTGATGAGTATGTTAATAGATCAGAGCGGGATTTGTCAGTCCTTGTGACAGGACAGGTACTCTGGGCCCACTCGATGATATTGCATCAATAGCTTGCAAGCAAGTGACTAGGTCACAAGAAATGCAATGATCATGGACGAGTAAACTTGTTTGTTGTGAACGAGATGTGAACACGGTATGTAGGATACCGACGATCAAACCTCGGCCAAACAAAGTACCGCAGCACAAAGGGATTACGTCGTATCGTTAACGGTTTCCAAAAGCGATCGAAGTTCATTCGATGGAAGCGCAGTGGCTGTCAAGGATTGTAACCAGGTCCAACTGACTAGTCATTGGTCAATGAGAAGAGTCTCGACCATGTCTGCTGTTTCCCTGACCGTTAGGGTGTTACACTTAAGGGCAATCGATGCATAGGATAGTTACGGGATCAATCGGTGAAATAGGAGGAATCACCGAAATAGTTCCGGAGGAGGCCGGAATGGTTTCCGGACATTTTGAATAGTTCAAAATAAAGTTTAATTGTTTTAATAATGTTTTATTATTTAATTATCTGAATTAAATATTTAAAACATATTAAATAAATTAAAAAAATGGGAAAAAGGCTAAATGGGCCCATGGGGCCCATTAAGGCAGGAAGGCGTCTCCCCCCTTGGGCTTGGCGCCAAGGTTGGGGCCCACCACCCCCTTGTCCGGCGCACTCCCCCCCTCTTGGGAGTTTAGTCCCACATGGGGGAGGGGAGGAGGATAGCACCCCCCTTGGCCTATATAAGGAGGGGTAGCCCCCCTTTTTCCAACACACCAATATCTCCTTCTTCCTCCTTCTCCTTCCCGGAAGTGGACTCCCCTTGTTTGGAGTCTGCACCTGGTTGGTGTTCTCCACCATAAGGCAGGCCGTCGTTCTGCCGGTGTCGGGATCCGTAGTCGTCTTTCTTCCGCTGCTCGCCTGGTTCGGGGCCCGGGAGGAACATCGATTGTACCGTACGTGTATAATCTCTTCGAGGCACTACACCTGTGGTGCTACTTCGTCGCTGGAGGTTTACCGGGAGTTATCCTCGCCGGTGGTGGTCTTCTACACAACAGGGAGGTCGTAGTTCCGAGTCTACGCCAGCCACGTTCGCAAGAACGTTTCCCTTTTTCGGTCTTCAAAGGTATGAACACCGATTCCCTCCGTTACTTTACATCGCCATAGCATAGATCTTGGGTTTGGGTACCGTAGGTATGAAAAAATTTGTGTTTTCTGCCCCGTATCCCAACAGTGGTATCATGAGCTAGCTATGCGTAGATGTATTGTACGGGTAGAACACATCTAGGATGTGGGCATCGAATCTTCATTCGTTACCCTCCCACGTGTAGTCATTTAGCGTTGCGGCAATGTTTGATGAAGCGGCCCCCGACCGACCTTACGCGTTTACGCGAGATTGGTTCCACTCTTGTCATATGGCTTGTACCATATAAAGTGGCTGGGGGGTGTCTGTCTCTCTGCATTAGCGATGCGAAGATGTTTGCAATGGAGGGCCCCGACAGGGGTGTAATAGAGACGATTGGGGATCGGTGTTGTGGCATGTTTTCGCAGGATAGAAATCAGTTCTCTCTCTCGAAACCCCTAGCAGCCACGTAAAACTTGCACAAGCTAAAGTAGAAAGGCGTTTTAACTTTGCTTTGCATGAAGGGGGATCGTAGGTTGTATGATTTACAGTTTTACTTCCTATTTTATGCTAGTATGCTAGATATATCGACTGTAGCACGAAACAGGACCATCTCTCGCTAAAACCAACATAGTGTCCTTACCCTAGTGAGCCCCACCTGGAAAGTTCTACATTATGGAGGCATCACATGTCACACGGATGTCAAACATTTTTTCGTTCACAAGAGGTGGGTGTAGCAAGCCTAGCATGCCCAGAAGCATGGCCTTGTATGACACAGCAACAAATCACATAGGGTGTGATGGCGAGCCTGGCATGTGCAGACATGGCCTCGGGACACAAGAGACCGAAAGGTCGAGCATGAGTCACATGGATGATGTGATTGGCATGATGGCCTACCTTGAACAACATACTGATGGTCGTGTCACACGGGGGAGGTATGGTGTTCTAGGATCGTGTAATCACTTAGCAAAATTGAGAGATGTTTTCCTAAGTGGCAGTTTTAGAATTAATTGTAATTGAACTCCACATTATGAACAAAAGTCTAAATATGTATCTTTGTGAATCAACCTTGTAGATGACAGCACCACGCCCCTCGTTAAACTTAGGATCATTCCTAGAGAAAGATAAACTGAAAACTAATGGGTCAAACTTCACCTCCTGGTTCCGCACCCTGAGGATTCTCCTCGTTCCCCTCAAAATGTCCTATGTACTTGAGACTGCATTAGGAGATGCACCAGCAACTACCGCTACTCCGGCTGAGAAGAAAGTCTATCTCATTAAGTCGGATGATTCCTCCCTTGTCAAGAAGGGTATGCTCCATGCCATGGAGGCTGAACTGCAGAAACGGTTCGAGAGCTTCAGTGCTTATGAGATAATCACTGACCTCAAGACCGTCTTTGCACCTCAAGCCAAGGTTGAGAGAAATGAAGTTTGTGAAGCTTTCTTCTCTGCAAAGATGGAAGAGCACACCAGCATGACTGAGCACGTAGTCAAAATGTCTGACTACGTTCAACGCCTAAATGATCTAGAATTTAAGATTCCATATGAAGTGGCGATTGATAGGGTGTTGCGGTCGCTACCCCCTAGCTATGAGAGTTTTGTGTTGAAGTACAACATGCAAGGAATGGTTGAGACCCTTTCTGAATTGTTCACGATACTCAAAATTGCTGAGATGGGTATCAAGAAGGAGCACAGCTGCACCAAGTACCTAGAAGATAAGAAGGCCGGCAAGGTTGCCGGAAGAGACATGGATATATGTGATATACATGTTATGGATGTTTTCCTGACAAGTGCTCGGGCAACGTCTGGATATTTGATACCGGATCAGTTGCTCACATCTGTAACTCCCAGGAGGGGATGCAGAATAAACGACTCTTGCGGAAGGATGAAGTGACGATGCGCGTTGGGAACGGTGCCAAGGTTGAAGTAATGTCAATTGGCACGCTTCGTCTTAGTCTCCCTTCGGGATTGATTCTTGTCTTGAATAATTGCTATTATGTACCCGCGTTGAGTATGAACATTGTGAGTGGCTCTTGCTTGATGCAAGACCAATATTCTTTTAAATCTGAAACAACTGGTTGTTCGTTTTATAAGAATAATGTCTTCTATGTTCATGCACCGGTGCGTAATGGTTTATTCTTAATGGATCTCGAATATCATGACTCCCACATCAATAACGTAGAGGCCAAAAGGTTAAATCCTAGTAACGAAGAACACATGACGATGTGGCATTGTCGACTTGGTCATATTGGTATAAAGCGCATGGAGGAACTGCATAAAGATGGACTTCTGGAGTCATTGGATTTTGGATCCCTTGACACATGTGAACCATTCTTAATGGGCAAAATGACAAGGACTCCATTCAATGGAACAATGGAGCGTGCGGTGGACTTATTAGGGATCATACATACTGATGTATGCGGACCAATGAATGTCACCGCACGCAATGGTTTTCGTTACTTCGTGACCTACACGGATGACTTAAGTAGATACGGCTATATCTATTTAATGAAACACAAGTCTGAAACCTTTGAAAAGTTCAAGGAATTTCAGAGTGAGGTCGAGAATCAACTCGGGAAGAAAATCAAGCACCTTTGATCTGATCGAGGAGGCGAGTATTTAAGTCACGAGTTTGGCACTCATCTGAAGACTTGTGGTATTGTACCACAACTTACGCCAGCTGGAACTCCTCAGCGAAACGGTGTGTCCGAGCGACGTAATCGAACACTATTGGATAGTGTACGGTCAATGATGTCTCATGCCGACTTACCTACATCATTCTAGGGGTATGCATTAGAAACTGCCGCTTACGTTCTTAATAGGGTACCGTCCAAATCCATGAAGACAACACCGTTTGAAGAATGGTTTGGCAAGAAACCAATGTTTTCTTACCTGAAGATTTGGGGTTGTGCGGCTTATGTTAGGAAACTTCAGCCGGAAAAACTCGAATCTAAGGCGGAGAAATGCATCTTTGTAGGATATCCAAAGGAAACTGTTGGATACACCTTCTACAACCAATCTGAGGGCAAAACGTTTGTCGCTATGGCTGGACACATTCTTGAGAAAGAGTTTCTCTCGAAAGAATTGAGTGGGAGGAAAATAGACCTCGATGAAGTGACTGACCAATCACTCCAAATGGAAGAACCGGCAACAGCAATTGTTCTGGAACCTTCTTCCACAGTGGGAGCTGAAGAGAATGGCCAGGAAGACATTCATAACGATCATGAGATACATGATGATCATGATGAGAATGAAGAGGAACCTATTTTGCCCCGTAGGTCATCAAGAGTCCGTCCACCTACCGAGTTTTACGGACAGCTTGTGAATGCAATCTCGGCTGATGAGTCGGATGAACCTACGAGTTATAAAGAAGCAATGGAGGGACCCGAGTCCAAGAAATGGCTAGAAGCCATGAAATCCGAAATAGACTCCATGTACACCAACAAAGATTGGACTTTGGTGGATATTCCCGAGGACCGCAAGGCCGTCGAGAATAAATGGATTTTTAAGAAAAAGACTGACGCAGACGGAAACGTATCTGTCTACAAAGCTCGACTTGTCGCGAAAGGGTTCCGACAAATTCAAGGAGTTGACTACGAGGAGACATTCTCTCCTGTAGCGATGATCAAGTCTATTCGGATCCTACTATCAACAGCTGCCTATCATGATTACAAGATATGGAAGATGGATGTGAAAACTGCGTTCGTTAATGGCAACATTGAGGAAGAGTTGTGTATGATGCAACCAGAGGGGTTTATCGATCCAAGGAATGTTGGTAAGGTGTGCAAGCTTCAACGGTCCATCTATGGGTTGAAGCAAGCATCTCGGAGCTGGAATCTTTGATTTGATGAGGTCATTAAAGCTTTTGGATTTGTCCAAAACGTCGAAGAGTTCTGCGTCTATAAGAAACTGAGTGGGAGCTCTGTAGCATTCCTTGTGTTATATGTAGATGACATACTACTGATAGGGAACGATAAGAAATTCTTAGAAGAAGTAAAGGAATATCTGAATGGACAATTTTCCATGAAGGACCTGGGTGAAGCTGCGTATATATTAGGGATTAAGATCTATAGAGATAGACCTAATCGAAGGTTGTCCTTCAGTCAGAGCACTTATATTGACAAGATATTGAAAAGGTTCAGTATGGGTAACTCCAAGAGAGGCCTCTTGCCAGTTATAAAAGGTGTCAAATTAAGTGTGACTCAATGCCCAACCACAACAAAAGAGAAGGAGGAGATGTCCTCAAAGCCCTATGCCTCAGCCATAGGTTCTCTCATGTATGCTATGTTATGTACCAGACCGGATTTATCGCTGGCCATTAGTATGACTAATCGCTACCAGAGTAATCCGGGAATGGCTCACTGGACAGTAGTAAAGAACAGCCTTAAGTACTTGAGAAGAACCAAGGATCTCTTTCTCGTTTATGGAGGAGTTGATAAGGAGCTCACCGTAAAGGGTTACGTTGACGCAAGCCTCGGCTCAGATCTAGATGACTCGAAATCCCAGACGGGATATGTTTTCATGTTGAACGGTGGCGCAATTAGCTGGAGGAGCAGCAAACAGTCAGTCGTCGCCCAATCTACAATGGAGCCGGAGTATATTGCCGCTTGCGAAGCGTCAAACGAGGTGCTTTGGCTGAAGAAGTTCGTGATCGAGCTTGGCGTCTTTCCCAGCTGCACTGACCCCGTGGGAATCTTCTGCGATAACACGGGTGCCATTGCTAACGCGAAGGAGCCAAGAACTCACTCTACAGCCAAGCACATCCTCCGAAAGTTCCATGTGACGCGAGACTACGTCAGGGATGGACACACTAGGATTCACAAGATACATACGGATCTGAACGCAGCAGACCCGATGACTAAACCTCTTCCACAGGGCAAGTTTGAAGAACACCGAGAGACCATTGGTGTTAGATACATACCTGATTTAAACTAGTGTAATTTGTACTCTAGTGCAAGTGGGAGACTGTTGGATATGTGCCCTAGAGACAAATTAATAAATATATTTGTCACATATCCGTTTTGTTCATAATAAGTTTTATACTGTGCTATAACTGTATTACTTGGAAATACTAATACAGGTGTAGTATAAAACATGGTCCGTAGTTTAACTCGGGTAAACTATCTCATTGGGCAATTGATTGATCAAGCTTTCCTGATCATGGCGACACTTAAGTCCATTGACAATGAGGTCATATCGTTAAGGGGAATGATGTGATGGACGTACACCCACCTAAAGTATTGCAATGTGATCGAGTCACATAGTTCAGCGTTGCTATGACTTTGTAACATATGGCTTAGTCCTTAGACCGTAATGATCATATGTAATTGTCATCTACGAGGATACTTTGATTTGTATCCCACCGCCTGACTGAAATATGCTGGCTATAACGGTGCACTTTGAGTATTCCGAAATAGATGGTTGATGAGTATGTTAATAGATCAGAGCGGGATTTGTCAGTCCTTGTGACAGGACAGGTACTCTGGGCCCACTCGGTCAGATTGCATCAATAGCTTGCAAGCAAGTGACTAGGTCACAAGAGATGCAATGATCATGGACGACTAAACTTGTTTGTTGTGAATGAGATGTGAAAACGGTATGTAGGATACCGACGATCAAACCTCGGACAAACAAAGTACCGCAGCACAAAGGGATTACGTCGTATCGTTAACGGTTTCCAAAAGCGATCGAAGTTCATTCGATGGAAGCGCAGGGGCTGTCAAGGATTGTAACCAGGTCCAACTGACTAGTCATTGGTCAATGAGAAGACTCTCGACCATGTCTGTTGTTTCCCGGACCGTTAGGGTGTTACACTTAAGGGCAATCGATGCATAGGACAGTTACGGGATCAATCGGTGAAATAGGAGGAATCACCGAAATAGTTCCGGAGGAGGACGGAATGGTTTCCGGACATTTTGAATAGTTCAAAATAAAGTTTACTTGTTTTAATAATGTTTTATTATTTAATTATCTGAATTAAATATTTAAAACATATTAAATAAATTAAAAAATGGGAAAAGGGCTAAATGGGCCCATGGGGCCCATTAAGGGAGGAAGGGGTCTCCCCCCTTGGGCTTGGCGCCAAGGGTGGGGCCCACCACCCCCTTGGCCGGCGCACTCCCCCCCTTGGGAGTTTAGTCCCACATGGGGAAGGGGAGGAGGATATCACCCCCCCTTGGCCTATATAAGGAGGGGTAGCCCCCCCTTTTTCCAACACACCGATATCTCCTTCTTCCTCTTTATCCTTCCCGGAAGTGGACTCCGTTTGTTTGGAGTCTGCACCTGGTTGGAGTTATCCACCATAAGGCAGGCCGTCGTTCTGCCGGAGTCGGGCTCCGTAGCCGTCTTTCTTCCGCTGCTCGCCTGGTTCGGGGCCCGGGAGGAACATCGATTGTACCGTACGTGTATAATCTCTTCGAGGCACTACACCTATGGTGCTACTTCGTCGCTGGAGGTTTACCGGGAGTCATCCTCGCCGGTGGTGGTCTTCTACACGACAGGGAGGTCGTAGTTCCGAGTCTACGCCAGCCACGTTCGCAAGAACGTTTCCCTCTTTCGGTCTTCAAAGGTATGAACACCGATTCCCTCCGTTACTTTACATCGCCATAGCATAGATCTTGGGTTCGGGTACCGTAGGTATGAAAAAATTTGTGTTTTCTGCCCCGTATCCCAACAGGTTGAACCAGACATAGGATGTCATTGATCGAATCTCGGAACAATCCAGTATCACTTATAAAGGGAATGCTATATGACGTAAGGTCCAATCGGTATTGATATCTGGAATGCACAGGGGTCATTATGGGCATCCAGGTCCCCCTGATGATCATTGATCGTAGCCTCATCTCGGTCATGACTGGAGTGTTCACGGACCGTAGGGTAACACACTTAAGGGCTCGATGAAATCGAAGACCTTTTAGGAACTATCGAAGTTACCGGAGATATAAGAGAGAACTCCGAAATCGTTTCGGAGGGGAGACGGAAAAGTTCCGTGGTTCCGGATTGTTCGGAAAGTTATTTAGATAGGTTTTATTATTTAATTAAATGAATTAAATATTAAAATAATAATTAAAGAGAATAAAGGTTCTTTTATTTTTCTTTAAAAGAAAGGAAAAGAAAAATAAAAAAGGGTGGCTAGGCGCCATGGGCCTTGGGCCCATGTGGCCACTTGGCCATGCATGCATGAACGCCATGCACATGTGGCCGGCCGCTTGCGGCCACCCCAAGGCCATGTGCTGGTGCGTGTGCGCACATGTGCGGTAATTTTAGTACCACCTCGGCTAGCTACGTACCTGCGTACCTCCTTTCCCCCCTATATATAGATATGGAGGGTGCCCCTTTTTCAACATAGAAAATTTCAGAAAAATACAGATAAATTCTATTGATCTCTCTCTCCCTCTTTCTCCCTCCTATGAGCGGACTCCCCTTGGTTGGAGGTTGCACTAGGTTGGAGATGTCTCCACCATACGCACGCCGTCGTGCTGCTGTAACTCTGGTTCCGGAGGTCTTCTTCCGCCACCTTCGCTGGATCGGAGGTCGTCATCGAGTCTCGTACGTGTGCGAGTACTACGAGGTCCTACACGTGTGGCACTACACCCATCCGGGTGCTCAACACAGCCAGGGGTTGTGAACTTCGTTCGGCTACATCAACCACGTTTGCCGGAACGTTTCCCGCGCAACGGACTACACCCCGAGGTATATTATTCCGCACTCCTTTCCATTACGGTAATACGGCTAGCTAGATCTTGGGTTATGGGAAACGCTAGTTAGGAAAAATTTATGTTTTCCGTTGCGCACCCCAACACTAGGTTAGTAGGTTAGTACAAAATATGTTGTAAATGATATGAAAGTGCATACAAACATATAACAATATCAACAAAAGAGGCATGGAACAAGAAAAAATTATGGATATGTTTGGGACGTATCGACATCCCCAAGCTTAATTCCTGTTCGTCCTCGAGTAGGTAAATGATAAAAAAGATACGTTTTGCGCTGCCATGCTATCAACATAAGTAGAACTTTAAACTACAACAAGCAAAATATGTAAATCAAGTCAAGGCAATAACAAGAAAGAGTCTATATCCAGTATCGAAACTAGCAAAGTAAGAACATAAAGGTGCAAGAGATCTCGCTGTCCGTGACTCGAATGTCTCCAATCTGTGTTCCTATGCATTAACGGGAGATGGGTTTAGAGCATAAAATAGTTAATATTTCTTGAGTACTAAATCTACTAAATTTCACACCTGGTCTCTTTGGAATCTTATTATGACTCATCCCCAGACCATCGGCCAGGTACAAGTCAATTTGATCATCTCCCTTTCGACTTTGAGCACTCATACAATGAATGAACACAATCAATATTAGTTGGCACTTAAGATGGCAAAGAGAATAAATAATTGGGGTAGGAAGTCAAAGAGTGTGAAAAGATTACATCAACAAGCACAATCATAGGCGAGAGAAAGCCAAATGATATATATGATGTGAGGAGTAAGGATTACATGCAAAGGATGCACTATGAGCTATGAGTATATGAAAGCTCTCCACTGGAACTAGTGGGTGTGCATCCAACTTTCTTGATCAAGAAGACCTAGAGCTCTTTTGAGGAGGCTCATCATTGGAATATGCAAGCCAAGTTCTATAGTGTAAGGGTTCCCACTTAGTTATGCATGAATGATATGAAAACTCTCTATGAAGTACAAGTGCTACTTTGAAGCACAAGTGTCAATATTTTAAAAAGTAATAGTAGTGTTGCCCCTTCTCTCTTTTTATTTTATTTTTTCTATCTTATTATTTTTGTAGACTCATTGGGTCTTTCTATTTATCTTTCATTTGTCCTCTTTGGGATCTTTTCGTGTGTACTCTTTTGGGATATTTTATTTGTGTCCACTTTGAGATCTTTTCCTCAATTTAAGGGCAACACCCTATATATACAATGATGGACAAGATCGACACACTTTTACAAGGTACTCATGGTAAAACTGAAACTATATCATGATGTATGCAGTGTATGCATCTGCAAGTGTAGCAGGATATGGAATGATACTAGCACGTTATGTAGCAATGTGAAAAGGCAAAGCCCAACTATCATGTGGCTCTACGATCAAGAAAAAGCATGTATGACGATGAAGGGTAACATTAAGTCATGAGAAGAGGGATGTTGCATGACAATATATCTCGGAATGGCTATGGAAATGCCATGATAGGTAGGTATGGTGGCTGTTTTGAGAAAGATATAATGAGGCTTATGTATGACAGAGTGTATCATGCCAAGGATTTGTATGCACCGACGAAGTTTGCACCACCTCTCAAGATGAGAAAGGGAAATGCTCGGTACCTAAGAGGCTAGAAAAATATGTGTGACGCCCCAAAAATCAGACCGTGTAGAGTAATCATACAAGCAAGGTACACGACCGAGATCAAGGACTCACGGCATGATATCACAACACAACTCTAATAATAAATATAATACAAAATCTTTAATACAAGCCAGGGGCCACTAGGGCTCGAATACAACAGTTCGAGAGCATAAAGTTAGCGGAAGCAATAGTATCTGAGTACAAACACAAGGTACACATGATTTTCCTTAAGAAGGCTAGCACAAAAACAACAACGATCGAAAAGGCAAGGCCTCCTGCCTGGGAACCTCCAAACTACTCCTGGTCGTCAGGGATATCCATGTCGTAGAAGGCATCGGGGATCTTCACGTTGCGGTGGTCGGCATCGGGGGTCTCCTGATCCTAGACACCTCACGTATGATTGCCGCAATCCGGGTATATAAAACAAAGGGGGAAATAAAGCAATGGTGAGTATCTAGCATACCCGCAAGTCTTATGTCCGCTACTAAGCATTTATGCATTTGTATCAAATGGAAAGGGGAGGCTATATATAGTGGACTGAAAGGTAGCAAGTCAAAATAAGGATGAGAAGCTAGGCCTATCGAAGACTAGTATCTTCCGACGAGTCTTGCAGCACAAGAAGAGAACAGCCAACAGGTCATATAAAGCATAAAGTAACAATGCAACAGAAGTTGCTGCAGCATTGTATAATAGTAAGTTGTAATAATTATCAATTTATAAATGCCTCTGAGTTCCCTTCCTCGACTTCCCTGTGATGAAGAAGACCCGGAACCATACAGTTTAATAGTAGTAGTTTCTAGTGGTAAGATCCAGCTTCAGCATACAGCGTCCTGTTACAGTGGACACGGCTATTCGAATAGATTAAACTCCCTGCAGGGGTGCACTACTGTTCAGCCTGCACGCTCGGATCTCCAGGGTGGCGGGCACCTTGTTAGGGAACAATCCACCAAAGCTATCCGACACGCCGCAATCCATCCTAGGCTCAGCAGAGAGGTCATCCACCGGACTATATCCTATGCGCTCAGGGGTCTAGATCCCTCACCCTTCCACGCTCCTGCACGACGCGAGTCTGGCCGGTGAAGCAAAAGCAAATCCAAATACACCGTCTGGACGAAGAAGACACACCACTTCCCGGCAATCAGGTCGCGGTACTGCTGACGTCTGAAGACCTTTCGAATGAACTACGACGCAGGGGAGCCCATAACTCCTTATCCCACGTGAAGGTAGTGCGTACAGACCAACGGGCCTCTCAAGTCATCCACCGAACCATTTAGAATTTTATTATTATCTCACAGAAAACCGTTATCGCTGTCTGACTAACAACACAATTGACAACGAACATCAACAATGTCCACCAGTAACGTCGGGGCCTGCCCTGTCGTCTCGTCAAAGCGCGCGGTTACCAACAAGGTGAACCGTCTCCTTACCTTGTCTCGTGTGTGCTCTTGGTAGAGCTCGACTTTTTGTGGTTTGGCAACTCTCGCGGAATACAAGCAGGGGCCAAGCACGCCAGTAACGTCGGTCGTACCCTCCTTGTTGTTCCCGTCGCAATACAGCTCGCGGGCACCGTTGGGTCACCCGACTTTTTACCTTAAGGAAAACCGTTGTTTAGGACCCTAGGGCCTTAGACGGTGTCTGCATTGTACCGTACCTGTGATGTTATATATATATATATTCCGTGTTCACTCCCAGAGTGATCACGACCCGCTATCTAATCCTAGTTGACTAACAAAGCGCAGGGCTCACTTCCGAATAATATATATATATATATATATATATATATATATAGGCAGCATAGGATAAAGGAAGACACATCAAGGGGCAACAATGACATGCTATGAAATTGAAAAGGTAAGCAACATATCAGCAGCAGTAACAATGCCTAGTGCAAGAAAAGTACGGAAAGATAGGTGATATCTGGGGAAGGAAAATGACTCTGCTTGCCTGGAATATCGGTAGTAGGGGTACGGTCGTCGACGTAGTAGTCGTAATCGGCAACGATGTCGTCGACGGCAGCAACGATGTCTACCGGAGAAGAAGGGAGAGAAATAATAAATACACGACAATAATAGCAATACAAATACAAGACATGGCAATACGTTAAGCTAGAGGTGAACTAACGCAGTGCTACACGTTGCAGACGAAACGGGAGTTTATCCGAAGTTTACCCAGCTCCGGGTGATTACCGGACAGACGATCCGTAGGGGGAAAGTATCGTGTTCAGTATGTTAGAGGGGTGTGGTGGATACATGGGTGGCGTGTCCATATTTGTTATATTTATCTGAGCAAGTTTCATGTATAAATTATTTTGATCTGACTTACGGTTGAAAAGATATTGAATTTCAAAGTTTAAAATCATCAATAGAATTTTTCTGAATTTCTTTTTATTATTTAATTTCGACCGTTGACCAGTCAAACTGACAGGTGAGGCCTACAGGTCATAGGCTGGTCCTTTGACTGGTCAACTAACCGGTGGGTCCCGCCTGTCATTGTCTATTTCTGGAAATCTATGAAATTGGCTAAGTCTGAGAATTCCGTGTATAAACATCAATTAGCTGTCTTCTAAAACCTATGGTTTTGGGTTTTGCACATCCAACAAATTAGTGCCGTATATCAAATCGAAGCATTTTTTATGGTCTACAATCT
Source organism: Bromus sterilis (assembly GCA_950022295.1). Taxonomy (NCBI): domain Eukaryota; kingdom Viridiplantae; phylum Streptophyta; class Magnoliopsida; order Poales; family Poaceae; genus Bromus; species Bromus sterilis. Next base: position 239,939,373 of record OX465598.1, on the reverse strand, counting down.
GGTACAAATTTCATGCTTGTTAGATTGCATTTACTTAATTAATACTTTATTTGAAAAGTGTCATCTACTAATAAATCCAGAAACTGTTAAAGTTAACAGAACATAACACTTTGCGATTTTCATAGGAATTAATTCATGCATCAAAGGGAGTTGGTCTAGTGGGGTAAACCGAAGTTGTTTATGTGTGCAAAATGTCCATGTCATTTTCATTATTAATGAAAGTCCATAACACAATGTTTTGAGCTTACGAAGTGGTTAAAAAAATGTTTCAGACTTGGCAGAAATTTACTAAGTCTGGGTGACCTTTGTTTTAACAGCAAATAGCTTTTTGGAAAATTTATGGTGAGCAATGTATGCCTCCTTTGAATTTGTTCCATTCGAACAAAGTAAACTTTGCTACGCCTACTCTTTGGATCTATCAAATTTTCCAAGTTTCAATTTTGTTTGATGGGGTTTTAGGTGCTGTCAAAGGTGCCAGATGAAGCAGCAATTAGCAGCAGCTACTGATGCGGCAGCCAGCTGTGGCGAGCGGGGCTTGACCACGCGCAAGCGGGCGCGCGCAAGCGCATGGCGCATCCGGCGTGTAGGCTGGGCGCGGGTGCAGCCAGAGGAAGGCTAGCACGCAGCCACCGGCAGTCGCATGCGCCCATGATCACCGGAAGAAGCATGCGAGAGCGGGCGCCATAGATTGCAAACGGGGATAGTCTGTGGTGGCTAATTCGCCCACAAGAGAGGGGGAGCAGGAGGGAGAGCTCACATCGGAGCTCGAGGGAGTCCTAGGGAGGCGCCTGTTGTGGAACGCCGGCGAGAAGGCGCCTGATATAGAGGAGGGGTGGTTGGGGTCGAGGGCCAGGCGTGGGCGAAGCGGCGTGGCCAGCAGGGCGAGGTCATGGCCTCGGGAGGAAGACGGGGCCACGGCGGCAGCCATAGCGGCGCCGTGAGCCGTCCACAATTCACGGCTAGGGTTCGTCATGGTGGCGCCAGGAGGAGGCCAGCCACGAACTGCTGGGGTGGAGGTGGAGCAGCGTCACCGGGGGGGGGGGGGGGTCTGGGGTGGTGCAGGCCGGCGGCCAGGGCGGCCATGGATCACCGGAATCAGCGGTGGCCGCATCGCCAGGAGAAGAGGCCCGACGCGAGGAAGGAGATCGGGAGAGAGGTTGGGTTCGAAAGGGAGAGGAGTGGATAAGGGCTGGTCAAGGGCGCCAAGGGGTAGAGGTGGGCTGGGCCCGATTGGTTTTTCCCAGGCGCAAGTTAGTCTTTTTATTTTTGTTTCTTTTTGTTTTCTTTTCTTTTATGTTTAATTTTGTTTATCCACCATTTTATTTTTGTAAAATATTTAAGTAGTTATTTTATTTATGTTGCACTACCGTATGATGCCACAAAAAGTTTGATTAAAGAATAAATTCATTTGCATTTTGCTTTTATTTTAAAAGGGATTAAATGGGGTTATTTCGCATTGTTTTTATTTATTTTTATCAGTAAAACATTTTAATAAATTCCCATTTCATTTTTAATATGACCCACTGATTATTAGGCATTATATAAAATTATTTGTACAATTTTTAGTTGAACATTCATTGCCACAATGTTTTGCAAATTTTTAATTGGGTTGAATTTGAATAAGCCATACTTAAGGGTAATCACCACATGCCTAACTGTGATGACTTGACGTTAATCAAAAGTGATTAATGTAGTGTGACACCCGGGGTGTTACAATATGGATGGTGGAAGTTCCAAGAATCGAATACTCACATTAGTCAAAGCACTCATTCACTTAGTATGGGTAAATCTATATGTAATCAGGAGATTCACAAAGAGACAAGCTCCCTAAGAGGAGTATTTAGCGGCTTGGTTATCCTTGCGCATCCTCGACCCATGATATGTGAGGGTACTCTTTTACAATCCCGCAAAGATTAGAGATCCTTTCAGTAGCTAAAGTTCTCAACTAATTTTTTGGAGTTTTCGAAAATAAGCACATTGAACCAAAATATGACACCTATCACTAATAGGCTTGAGATCTTGACACACATAAATTCAAACATTACTTGTATCAACACCTCAAAACTATTGCAAGTTACTACTAAACTTAACTTAACAACCTTGATTACCTACTAGTGCAACAAGGCCAACTCTCTAAACAAGACAAATAGGAAACTCAAGAGTGTCCTAAAATTCTAATTATCAGATCTTAGAAGGAAATAAACATGAAGAACAAGAGCTAAACATGACAGCAAGCTAGAAATAAAGATTGAACACCCAAAAATATAGAAGTTAAAAACTATGAGTATTCTAGGCAAAAGTGGAGTGTGTTTCTCTTCCAGACAAGTCATGCTAGGGTCCAACTTGTTATGACTAGCAAACAATACTATACGAAACACAACAAAAGTACAAAGTAAAGAGCAAGACGCTCCAAGCAAGCACATAACATGTGAAGCAATAAAAATATAGTGCTAGGAAGGATAGACTGATAATTGTTGATGAAGAAGGGGATTCACGTGGGCATCCCCAAGCTTAGACGCTTGAGTCTCATTAAAAATTTCTTAGGGTGTCGGGGGCATCCCCAAGCTTAAGATTTTGGCACTTCTAAATCTTCATTCATCATCTCCCTTCGCAACACTTGAAAAGTTCCTTCACACGAAACATATCATAGAGTGATTAGAGCGGTTAGTACCAATAATAAATAAATTTCACTTGGGTACTGTTGAAAAATTTCATTTAAACAATAGTTACTCTTGTGACGCCCCCGATTTACGATCATGTATAGTAATCATACACGCAGGGTACATGATCGAGATCAAGGTGCCACGGTGAGAATATCACAGCACAACACTAAACACAAAAGGATAAACCAATATATTACAACAAAGGGGGGAGGTCGTACTAACCCGAATACATATGTCAAAATCAAAAATAATATCTGAGTACAAACATAGTTAGTCAAGTTGTGCCTTAAGAAGGCTAGCACAAATGACATCAGAGATACAGATCGAAAAGGCAAGGCCTCCTGCCTGGGATCCACCAAACTACTCCTGGTCAACGGAAACTCGACGTCGTAGTAGGCTCCTCCTGGAATCTCTTGCTCCTGGGCTCCAACGTCGACTGCAGCGGCCGATCAGGAAAAGCGAAAAAGGGAAAGAAAACAAGGGTGAGTATCTAGTATACCCGCGAGACTTACGTCCGCTACTAAGCATTTATGCATTTGTATCAAATGGAAAGGGGAGGCTGTATATAGTGGACTGCAAGTTAGAAATCAGAATAAGGATGAGAAGCTGGGCCTATCGAAGACTAGCATCTTCCGACGAGTCTTGCAACACAAGAAGAGAATAGCCAACAGTTCAATAACATGAATGTAATAACAATGTAGCAGAATTTGCTGCAGCATTGTATAATAGTATGTTGTAATAATTAATAGTAATAATAATGCCTCCGAATTCCCTTCCTCGACTTCCCTGCAAGGAAGAAAAGCCGGAACCATATAGTTTAATAGTAGTAGTTTGTAGTAGTAGGCTCTGGCTTCAGCATAAAGCGTCCTGTTACTGTGGACACGGCTATTCGAATAGATCAAACTCCCTGCAGGGGTGCACTACTGTTCATCCTGCACGCTCGGATCTCCAGGGTGGCGTACACCTTGTTAGGGAATGCCCTACCAAGGCTATCCGACACGTCGAGACCCATCCTACGGCTCATCAGAGAGGTCCCCGCCGGTCTACAGCCCTAAGGGCAAGGGGTTCATGGGCCTATCAACCCTCGCTCTCCGGGTCGTTGTGAGGAGGGTCGATTCCAGCGCCGCAGCGCGATCCGTCCCTGCCACAATGCTGAACTGGACGTCTTTCAGATCTGTCGAACGAGACCACAACGTGGAGGGCCCACACCGTAACCACACGTGAAGGTAGTGCGTACATGCCTTTGCGGTCTCTCAAGTCATCCACCGGAACCGTTAAGCATTTTATTAATTTTCTGTCAAGACAACCGTTATCGTTGTCCCTTACTGAATGAGTCGTGGTCAACGTCAGCAGCCAGGACCACCAGTAACGTCAGTGTCTGCCCTGTCGTCCCACCAACTCGTGCGGTTACGAACAAGGTGAACCGTCTCCTTACCTTGTCTCGGGTTTTCTCCGAAGAGCTCGACTTTCGTACAACAGGATATCTTTCGGCCACGAACAGTACCAGGCCCGCCGCACACTGGTGGAATACACCTGACCTGTCGTTCCGCTAAGATACCCTGCGCGGGCACCGTTGGGTCACCCGACTCCTTACCTGTAAGGACAACCGTGGTTCAGTACCCTAGGACGGCTATACAGAGTCAGCAACGAGTCGAGTACAAGGATTACTCCTCGATAGCTCACACTTGACGTGGCTCGGCAGAGCCGGGGTAGGGGCCTGAAGCGGTGTCTTCTCTGAACCGTACCTATAGCAGTTGTAATGTATTATATCTGCATTCATTCCCAGAGTGAACACGGCCCGCTATCTAATCCTAGCTAACAATGCGCAGGGTTTACTGCTGAATATAATATAAATAAAAGGCAGCATAGGATAAAGGAATGTTCATCAAGGGGTGACAACGATAGGCTATGCAATTGAATAGGATTGTAACGCAGCAGCAGCAGGAATGCCTAGTGCAAGAAATGTACGGAAAGATAGGCGATATCTGGGGAAGAGAATGGATCTGCTTGCCTGGAAGCTCGACGGTAGAGGTACCGTCGTCGTCGACGAAGTAGTCCATCACAGGGGCATCAACAGTGGACGTCGAGACTACCGGACAATAAGAGAGGGGGAGAAACAATAAATACACGACAATACTAGCAATACGAATACAAGACATGGCAAACGCAGTGTTAGGGGGGAACTGATGCGGTGCTACACGTTGCAGACGAAACGGGAATTCAACCGGAAATATTACTGGCTCCAGGTAATTACCGGACAGTTCAACCGGAGGGGGAATGTCTCGGGTTCGGTATGATAGAGGGGGAGTGGACCTACGGGTAGCGTATTCTTGATCGTCATATTTTTCTGAGCAAGTTACATGTATAAAGTTTTTTAATCTGACTTACAGTTTATAAGATATTAATTTTTGAAGTTTAAATCATTTTTAAATCATTTCCTGGATTATTTTTATTATTTAAACCCTAACATTATCCACAGGAGGTTTGACCAGTCAACACTGACAAGTGGGACCTACTGACCAGTGGGTCCCACATGTCAGCCTAACATTTTAATAAAAACATTTTATTTTATAACCAATATTCCAGAGGGCCCACATGTCATAGATAGAGCATTTTTTTATAAATCATTATAATTAAACAAATAACCGTGGGACCCATTTGTCATACACTGTGAGGCAATTAAATAATTTTAAATTTAACTAAGAAGTGGGGGGGGCACATGTCATATGCCCAGGGGGGTATTTTGTTGTTAACTTAACAGTGGGATTACGTTAATTGGGGATTAACCCCTAATTAAGCATGGCCGGGCCCACATGCCAGTGGGTTAGCCCATGGGTTAACTGCCCGCCCGCACGCACGCACGCCGACGGCGAGCCGCTGCACGGCGCGGCCAGCTCCGGCGACCAACTTGGCGAGCTCGAGGTTACCAGGGGATAGTCCCTGCCCTCCCGCACCTACTGGTGCAAGCGCATGCCCAGGCGGAGGGGCGAGGCGACGACGGCGACCAAGGGAGGGTACTCCCGTAGCCGTTTCGGCGACGAGGAAAGGCTTCCGGCGGCGATTTCGTGCGGAAGGAGGGGAAATCGGACGAGGGCTCACATTGGAGCGTGTTGGCGAAGTCGGGAGGGGCGGAGGAGCTTCACCGGCAGCGAATTTGACGCCGGAGGCCGGCGGCAGTGGCGAAGTCGTGAGCTCGATTTGCGGCGGGCGCGGCACCTCGGATCGAACCAAAGGGAGGGGAAGACGTGGACGAGGCTGATGATGGTCCTAGACAGGCGCACTGGGCTCGGGGAAGCAATTGGACGCGCCCGCGATGAGGACGCTTCCACAGCTGCGGTTGGCAAGCCCGTCCAGAGGAGAAACGGCGCAGAGGATGGAGTGAGGGCGGTGTTCTAGGGTTCCCGGGGAGGGGCGCGGAGTGCGGGGGCTTTAACCCCGGGGAGGGGTGCGGATGGCCGCCACGGCGCCCACGGCATGGGCATCCGGGGGATGGGCGCCACGCCTCCCCTGTACAGGAAGAATACGATGGGGAGGTGGGTTTGGGCCGGGGTGGGACGGCCTAGTGGAGAGAGTAGAGGGCCTTGCCCCAGGCGGTAGATAGATTTTTTTTCAAATTTTCTTTTCTTTATTTTTCTTTTCTGTTTAGTAATTTGTTTAAGCTTTTCAACATTTTTGTAAAACATGGGATTTGCCCCAATATTAGTACTGCATATTAATAGAGTGCCACAAAAAGTTCAAAAGGAATTTCTTTTGAATAAGCCATTAGTGAATGGGGCTGTTTTAGCACTGGATTGAATTGTTTGCAATATTTAATATTGCAATAAATATCGAATTTTGGTTTAACATGGTGCACTGATTTTTAGGCATTTAACAAAATTGGTTGAACAATTTTTGGACAAAATTTTATTTATCACTTTGTTTTTAATATCAACCAAAAGGGTTTTTGGATTGATCAAATGCAAAGATGATCAAAGTGAGATTAGCAACAGTAATTATCATTAGTGAAAAGTGATTACTATTACAAGACACTGAGGGTGTTACAAATCTCCTCCACTACAAGGATTCTTGTCCCGAGAATTTAAGCGGTAGAGGGGAAAAGATCGGGGTATCATTCACGAAGGCGATCTTCGCGTTCCCAAGTGGCCTCCTCCTCAGAGTGATTTGACCACTGAACTTTGAGGAACTTGATTGCCGTGTTGCGGTTTCGACGTTCAGACGGATCAAGAATGCGGCTCGGATGTTCACGATAAGACAAGTCTTGTTGCAATTCTAGCATTCCATGATCCACTTCTCAGATAGGATCTTTGAAGCAGCGACGAAGTTGCGACACATGAAAGACATCGTGAACTTGAGAGAGGTTTGACGGCAACTCCAACCGGTAGGCCACCGGTCCACTTCTGGAAAGGATACGGAACGGACCAATGTAGCGAGGAGCTAATTTGCCTTTTATCCCGAATCGATGAGTGCCTGTCATGGGAGTGACACGAAGGTAAGCCTGTTCGCCGGGTTGATAGACCATTTCCTTGTGCTTGCGGTCATAGTTGCTCTTCTGGCGGGACTGAGCAGCTTTGAAATGTTCACGAATAACGCGAACCTGATCTTTAGCATGCTGTATAATGTCCGGACCAATGAGGGTTCGTTCCCCAGTTTCTGACCAATTCAGAGGGGTCGACACTTACATCCATAGAGAACTTCAAAGGGTGCCATCTTCAGACTAGCTTGATAGCTATTGTTGTACGAGAATTCGGCAAATGGAAGAGATTCCTCCCATTTCTTACCGAATGATATGACCCAAGCTCGAAGCATGTCTTCAAGAACTTGATTGACTCGTTTGACTTGTCCTTGCGACTGGGGGTGATAAGCGGTGCTGAATTTCAGATGAGTTCCCATAGCTTCTTGGAAACTATCCCAGAACTTCGAGGTGAAAATGCTGCCACGATCTGAACTGATCTCCAACGGAATACCGTGGAGGGAAACAATTCTGGAAACAAATAAGTCTGCTAACTGACTAGCAGAGATCTTCTCCTTGAGTGGAAGGAAGTGGGCAACCTTGGAGAATCGGTCGATGATGACAAAGATCGCATCATGACCTTTCTGTGATCGCGGAAAACCGATGACGAAGTCCATTTCAATCTTGTCCCATTTCCATTCAGAAATAAAGAGTGGTTGCAGAGTTCCATCAAGTCTTTGGTGTTCGGCTTTGACGCGACGGCAAACGTCACACTCATCAACATAACAAGCAATGTCTTGTTTCATGTTACACCACCAGTACCGCTGACGTATGTCTTGGTACATCTTGGTGCTACCGGGGTGAATTGACAGGGGAGTATCATGAGCTTCCTTCATGACATCCGGGGTGTAGTCCAGGTTGGCCCTTTTTGTCGGGACCACTAAGCGACCCTTGAAGTACATCGTACCATCATCAGCAACATGGAAGAATGAGGGCTTCACGCTGGCGAGACGGCGCTTAATCTTCGCAATGTCAGAGTCGTAACCTTGTATCACCTTGATGCTGTCGTCGAGGTAAAATTTAAGAACCAGGGAATTTACATGTCCCTGCGGAAAAATTTCAAGGTTCAGCTTTCGAAGCTCTTCATACAGACGGGGCTGCTCTATCTGGACTTCAAGTTCAGAATAGTAGGCTTTGCGGCTTAAGGCATCAGCCATCACATTAGCTTTGCCAGGGGTGTAAGACATTCCCATGTTGTAGTCGTTTATTGTCTCGAGCCATCTCTGCTGGCGGAGATTCAGGTCTGGTTGAGTAAATAGGTACTTCAGGCTTTGGTGGTCGGCGTAGAACTCGCAACGATTACCAACGAGGTATTGTCTCCACAACTTCAATGCATAAATTACCGCTGCCAATTCGAGATCATGTGTTGGATAGTTTTGTTCATGAGCACGCAACTGACGAGATCCATAAGCAATCATTTTGGACTCTTGCATTAGGACACAGCCTAATCCTTGACGAGACGCATCGCAGTATATCATGAAGTCCTTATTGGTATTAGGGGGAGCAAGCACTGGGGAAGAAGTGAGCTTGTCCTTGAGAACTTGAAAACTTTCCTGGCATTTATCAGTCCACTCAAACTTGACGCCTTTGTGAAGCAGATTAGTCAGAGGCTTGGTAATCTAGGAGAAGTTCTCGACGAAACGGCGGCAGTAGCTAGCGAGGCCGAGGAAACTCCTAATTGCTTGACAGTCCTGGGAGGAGTCCAATCAAGAATAGCCTGAATTCGTTCTGGGTTAACGGCGACGACATCCTTGGAAATCACATGACCAAGGTAGGTTACTTCTGGAAGCCAGAATTCACACTTAGAATACTTAGTATATAGTTTGTGTTCTCGAAGCTTTTCTAGTATAAGGAGAAGGTGTTCAGCATGTTCTTCTTCATTCTTGGAGTATACCAAGATATCATCCAGATAAACCATGACGAACTTGTCGAGGTATTCCATGAATATATAGTTCATCAACCGAGAGAAAGTGGCTGGGGCATTGGTCAGGCCAAAGGACATGACGGTGTACTCGTATGAACCATAACGAGTAATGAAGGCGGTCTTCGGGATGTCCTCTTCGCGGACCTCATCTGATGGTAACCCAACCTCAAGTCGAGTTTCGAGAACACCGTAGATCCAGCAAGTTGATCATATAGATCGTTGATCCGAGGAAGCAGATACTTGTTCTGTATTGTTGCCTGGTTGATAGGTCGGTAATCTTGGACCAAACGGTTTGTTCCATCGCTCTTCTTGACAAAGAGTGAAGGTGCTCCCCAAGCAGAGGAACTTGGACGAATGAAGCCCTGTTGAAGTGTTGTGTCGATCTCCTTCTTCAGTTCAAGGAGGTGGTGAGGCGGCATCTTATAAGGGCGCTTAGCAATAGGGATGGTGCCAGGCTTCAAGTCGATGACGAATTCGACATCTCTGATTGGGGGTATTCCCGGTAGTTCTTCTGGGAAGACGTCGAGAAAATCGCGAACAACTGGAACGTTCTCGATCCCTTCAAGAGGTGAGGTATTCAAAGAATTTAGAGCAGATATCTGGCCTTCGGCATGCTGAGCTGTTCGGGCCGAGTACGTAATATTTTTGCCAGAAGGGTGCATGAGCTGAACTGTCTGAGTGGCACAGTGGATACGAGCATCATGTGCCGCCAACCAATCCATACCGAGTATGACATCAATGTTGGACGACTTCAGGACAATAAGAGGAGCAGGGAACAACAGTCCCACAATTGCAATGGTGGTATCGGGGCTCATCATGGTGGCACGGCTCTGGGATCCAATAGCACTTACCTCTAAAGGAGTGGCCAAGGGTTTCGTAGCTATTCCATGCAACTGAGCAAACGATTGGGACATAAAGGAATGCAATGCCCCGGAATCAAAAAGAACAAAAGTTGGTGTTGAATTGACGAGTAAGGTTCCCATCACTATTTTTGGGGACTCGCGAGCTTCTTCCATCTTGACATGAGTGAACTGAGCACAACTCATAGTACATTGTTTGGTGTTGCGGTTACTGGAATGACGGCTTCTACAACTTCTTTTTCTACCAACAGGAGGACAAGGTGCGCGGTGACCTGGCTGTCCACACTGGCGGCATAAGCCACCGTTCTGGGGAGGAGCCATACTATTGGGTTGTTCATTCGGAATCGTTATCTGTCTCGGAGGCGGAGACAGACGAGGTGCAGCATAAGATGGCCTTGGCGTTGGAGCAGGCCGGTGAAAAACCTTGTGCGGGAGACAGATTCAAAGTTTCTGAATGGGCCGACCCGAAGATGGGCCAGCATCTTGAGCATGCTTGAGCGACTCATGGTGCTTAGTCAGAGCAGTTTTGACTTGGAAAGCCTTGCTGACAAGGGTCGCAAAGTCCGCACAATCATGAAGGACAAGTGCGAGCTCTATATCAGGACGCAGTCCTTCTCGGAATTTCTCTTGTTTGTGAGCGTCGGTGGCGACGGCTCTCTCAGCATAGCGGGACAACTCAAGGAATTTCCTATGATATTCATCAACAGTTGTCTGGCCCTGATGGAGTTTGTGGAACTCCTCCTTCTTCTGGTCCATCAGACCTAGAGGAATGTGCCATGCACGGAAAGCTGACTGGAATTCTTGCCAAGTGGTTACAGTTCCATGTTACAGCGCAAGCCTGTGGCCTTCCCACCATTGAGCAGCTGGACCCCTCAGATGATACGTCGCATAGGTGACATAACTTTCAGGGGAAACAACAGCTGACTCCATCTGAAAGGCGATATCACGATGCCAATCATCAGCATCCATAGGATTTGCGAAGTCGCGGAAGGTGGACGGGTTGAGGCGCACGAACTCTTGCAGTGTGATTGGGGCATTCTGGTTTGGAAGCTGGGCCATTACTCCGGCCATGAACTGATGGTTCAGATCAAACTCCTCACGGTTCATCTCAAACTGTTGCATCAGGGCGGCAAAATACGGTGGGGGTGGGGGATCATCGGCCATCCTGCCTGAACAACAGGGGTTAGTTCAGACAAAGCATTTGTAAGGATAAGGAGTCATACATGATGTAGTACGAGCAATGAACGAGAAGTGCGGTAGATACACAATAGTAGTCATAAAGACATACAGATCTTTGCACATAGTCGGTCAAAATCGGGCAGCATAACGTCGTAGAAATTAAGGAAAAAGGACTTAGCAAGCGGCGCGCATACCGCGGTAAGGATTACACGACGCGACATAGCTTCTGGTATGTCAATCACGCCGCAAGAAAACTGTTGGCCATAGGAGTTTGTGCTAGAGAACGCGCGGCCTGCCCAGACTGAGAATTGGATCCGTGGTCCGGGACCTGGGTCAGAACTCCTGCGACATGACTCAATCAATGGGGAAGCACCAGAACGCCGGGTGGAATCAAGAGAACATGATCCTAATGTCAGAGTTTGTAAAACTTACCAGCAAGGATAAATGGAAGATTCCCAGAGCATAGGTACGAAGAAAAAGATCCTAATACCATAGATATCACTCGTAGTGACATCGATGTGGGCCCGTAAGCCAAACATTAAGTTAGCAAAATAGTTTTTCAAAGTCTAGACTCAACTTCGACCAGGTAGTGGCTGGGTGGCTTCCTACAGGCAGTCGGCTCTGATACCAACTTGTGACGCCCCCGATTTACGATCATGTACAGTAATCATACACGCAGGGTACATGATCGAGATCAAGGTGCCACGGTGAGAATATCACAGCACAACACTAAACACAAAAGGATAAACGAATATATTACAACAAAGGGGGGGGTCGTACAGACCCGAATACATAAGTGAAAATCAAACATAATATCTGAGTACAAACATAGTTAGTCAAGTTGTGCCTTAAGAAGGCTAGCACAAATAACATCAGAGACATAGATCGAAAAGGCAAGGCCTCCTGCCTGGGATCCACCGAACTACTCCTGGTCAACGGTAACTCGACGTCGTAGTAGGCTCCTCCTGGAATCTCCTGCTCCTGGGCTCCAACGTCGACTGCAGCGGCCGATCAGGCAAAGCGAAAAAGGGAAATAAAGCAAGGGTGAGTATCTAGTATACTCGCGAGTCTTACGTCCGCTAATAAGCATTTATGCATTTGTATCAAATGGGAAGAGGAGGCTATATATAGTGGACTGCAAGGTAGAAATAAGAATAAGGATGAGAAGCTAGGGCTATCGAAGATTAGCATCTTCCGACGAGTCTTGCAGCACAAGAAGAGAATAGCCAACAGTTCAATAGCATGAATGTAATAAAAATGTAGCAGAAGTTGCTGCAGCATTGTATAATAGTAAGTTGTAATAATTAATAGTAATAATAACGCCTCCGACTTCCCTTCCTCGACTTTCCTGCGAGGAAGAAAACCCGGAACCATACAGTTTAATAGTAGTAGTTAGTAATAGTAGGCTCTGGCTTCAGCATAAAGCGTCCTGTTACCGTGGACACGGCTATTTGAATAGATCAAACTCCCTGCAGGGGTGCACTACTGTTCAGCCTGCACGCTCGGATCTCCAGGGTGGCGTACACCTTGTTAGGGAATGCCCCACCGAGGCTATCCGACACGTCGAGGCCCATCCTACGGCTCATCAAAGAAGTCCCCGCCGGTCTACAGCCCTAAGGGAAAGGGGGTCATGGGCCTATCACCCCTCTCTCTCCGCGTCGTTGTGAGGAGGGTGAATTCCAGCGCCGCAGCGCGATCCGTCCCTGCCACAATGCTGAACTAGATGTCTTTCAGAGCTTTCGAACGAGACCACAACGCGGAGGGCCCACACCGTAAACCCACGTGAAGGTAGTGCGTACAGGCCTTTGCGGCCTCTCAAGTCATCCACCGGAACCGTTAAGCATTTTATTAATTTTCTGTCGAGACAACCGTTATCGTTGTCCCTTACTGAATGAGTCACGGTCAACGTCAGCAGCCAGGGCCACCAGTAACGTCGGTGCCTGCCCTATCGTCCCACCAACTCGTGCGGTTACCAACAAGGTGAACCGTCTCCTTACCTTGTCTCGCGTTTGCTTCGAAGAGCTCGACTTTCGTACAAAAGGATATCTTTCGGCAACGAACAGTACCAGGCCCGCCGCACACTAGTGAATACACCTGACCTGTCGTTCCGCTAAGATACCCTGCGCGGGCTGCGTTGGGTCACCCGACTCCTTACCTGTAAGGACAACCGTGGTTCAGTACCCTAGGACGGCTATACAGAGTCAGCAACGAGTGGAGTACAAGGATGACTCCTTGATAGCTCACACTTGATGTGTCTCGGCAGAGCCGGGGTAGGGGCCTGAGGCGGTGTCTGCTCTGAACCGTTCATGTAGCAGTTGTAATGTATCATATCCGCATTCACTCCCAGAGTGAACACGGCCCGCTATCTAATCCTAGCTAACAATGCGCAGGGTTTACTGCTGAATATAATATAAATATAGCATAGGATAAAGGAATGTTCATCAAGGGGCGACAAAGACAGGCTATGTAATTGAATAGGATTGTAACGTAGCAGCAACAACAATGCCTAGTGCAAGAAATGTACGGAAAGATAGGCGATATCTGGGGAAGAGAATGACTCTGCTTGCCTAGAAGCTCGACGGTAGAGGTACGATCGTCATCGACGAAGTAGTCGATCACAAGGGCATCAGCAGAAGACATCGAGACTACCGGACAATAAGAGAGGGGGCTGAACAATAAATACACGGCAATAATAGCAATACAAATACAAGACATGGCAAACACAGTGTTAGGGGGGAACTGATGCGGTGCTACACGTTGCAGACGAAACGGGAATTCAACCGACAATTTTACTGGCTCCGGGTAATTACCGGACAGTTCAACCCGGAGGGGGAATGTCTCGGGTTTGGTATGCTAGAGGGGGGGGGGTGGACCTACGGGTAGCGTATTCTTGATCGTCATATTTTTCTGAGCAAGTTTCATGTATAAAGTTTTTGAATCTGACTTACTGTTTAAAAGATATTATTTTTTGAAGTTTAAATTGATTTTAAATCATTTCCTGGAATATTTTTCTTATTTAAACCCTAACATTATCCACAGGAGGTTTGACCAGTCAACACTGACAAGTGGGACCTACTGACCAGTGCGTCCCACATGTCAGCCTCACATTTTAATAAAAACATTTTAATTTATAACTAATATTCCAGAGGGCCCACATGTCATAGATAGAGCATTTTTTTATAAATCATTATAATTAAACAAATAACTGTGGGACCCATATGTCATACACTGTGAGGCAATTAAATCATTTTAAATTTAACTAAGAAGTGGGGGGGCACATGTCATATGCCCAGGGGGTATTTTGTTGTTAACTTAACAGTGGGATTACATTAATTGGGGATTAACCCCTAATTAAGCATGGTCGGGCCCACATGCCAGTGGGTTAGCCCACGGGTTAACTGCCCGCACGCACGCACGCCGGCAGCGAGCCGCTGCACGGCGTGGCGAGCTCCGGCGACCAACTGGGCGAGCTCGAGGGTACCAGGGGATAGTCCCTGCCCTCCCGCACCTACTGGTGCAAGCGCATTCCCAGGCGGAGGAGATGAATTTCTTTTGAATAAGCAATTAGTGAATGGGGCTGTTTTAGCACTGGTTTGAATTGTTTGCAATATTTAAATATTGCAATAAATATCGAATTTTTGTTTAACATGGTCCACTGATTTTTAGGCATTTAACAAAATTGGTTGCACAATTTTTGGACAAAATTTATTTATCACTTTGTTTTTAATATCAACCAAAAGGGTTTTTGGATTGATCAAATGCAAAGATAATCAAAGTGAGATTAGCAACAGTAATTATCATTAGTCAAAAGTGATTACTGTTACAAGACACTGAGGGTGTTACAACTGTGCCCCAACTTTGTTTGAGGGTTCTTGCAAAGAAAAACCAAGAACAAAGTGTCTGAAAGATGAAAATGCAAAGCAGGACAGAAATCTGGGAAAACAGAACAGCTCATGAAAGTTAATTTTTCGGAGGCACTTTTGTAGTTAAAATTGAAAAAAACTCAAAACTGATGAAAGTATCCCGATTGTATATAGCATGTTGTGTAAAAATTTCAGATCAAAAAGATGATCTGTGATTTTTGACGAATTTTTTAGTGGAGCAGAAAGAATCTGTTTTATGGACAGCATGTCACAACTTTTGGTTCTCTTATCATTAGAGGCTAAATCTTGGCACAAACTTGAAAATAAGGATACAATAATGTTACTACAGTAGTAACAAACATCAAGACCACTAAAACTGAAAGTAAAAAACATTTTGGGTTGCCTCCCAATAAGCGCTTTCTTTTACGCCTTTTAGCTAGGTAAGAAGCAAAGTGATCAAGTTTCATCAATTGGACCATCATAAAGATCATCAAAATTAGCAAATGGCTCTTCAATGAGTTCTTCTTTCTTATTTTTTGCGAATACATACTTACCTTTAGCCTTCCTACGACAGTGGATATGTCCATTCCCTAGATCAATATAGCACCTTACATCCTTGAGAAAGGTCCTTCCAAGTATTATGTTCCCTTGACTTGTTGACTCCAAAATCATGAAGTCAACAGCAATGTCTTTATCCCTAAATTATGAAGTCAACCTTCCCTACAATCTTCGAGACATCACCGTTAGGATGTGCATGATAGATGGGAAAGTCAACCATACTCTCAAGCTTTAAAGAATCATACATAGTTTTAGGCATGGTAGACTAACGAGGATCGGCCTCGGCAAATCCCATGGCAAGGTACCCTGGGCTTAGATCGTAGAGAGGAGAGTGCGAGGTTGGCGATCTCGTCGGCTAACAGGAGACAGGGATTTACCCAGGTTCAGGCCCCTCGATCGGTGAAACCCATACTTCCTGCTCAATTGTATTATGATGATGGAGATTACAGTGGTGATCAAGGCGAGAGTCGCTCTAAAACTTTATATACTTGGCTAGTTCTTGAGGAGTATGTCTAGGTTTACAAGGGCAGTTGCCTAATCTAGATAGCCTTGGCCGTCAATTCTTGGTCTCTGTTATGCCATGGATTCCTAGGTCGGTGCAACCGTCTGTACTTCGGTGAGCCGGGCCTGGTCCAGTCGAAGCTTTTAGCGGGCCTTCGGTCTCTACAGGCACCAGGTACCTTCATCAGTAGGAGTCGTGGGGTCACCCCCTCGTCAGTAGCCCCCGAGTGCCTGGGGGACTCGAAGAGTCGTGCGGGGACTCGAAACCGTATTCAACCGTAATAGTGCTTGTTGCGTCGACGCGAGCCGTTGTTGCAGATCCGTGAGCGAGAGTTTTTGCTGCGAGGATTGTTAAGCTAACAGGGACGAAGGTGCTCTACTGGTCGAGCCTTGGTGAATTGCACTAGCCACAAATACCTAAGGTGCCCAATCAAGCTTGTGTCCCTCGACACAAGCATGGATATAACTGATGTCAAGAAAGGTCCATGACGCTTTAGAGCTTATAGGATCAATGCCGCCAGTTCGAGTACTGAATACGACCCTAACGCGTCCGTTAGTGGTTAAATTTCAATCATACACCGCACATGGAACCATCGGGAGTGAAATCGCGCTGTGGAAAGTCCAGACAAGCCGTCTATGCAGTGTGGTCTTACTCATGTGCAAGTCTGCGCGGCATCTGGGGTGTTGTGTATCGCATCCCAGGCAATGTTTTAGGGGTGTGTGCCAAAATAGAGTGCACCCATTCGGAACACGATCGAGTGAGCTAATAGTGTAAGCACTCATGGAGCGTCCGAGTTCTCAGACGAGGAACCGAAATGTGAAGCTCTTACTGATGGCTTCTCGCCCCTCGTTGGTTACCCCAAGTGGAAGGTGAGATGTAGGATAGCAGCAAATTTCCCTTGGCAAAGATATCAAGGTTGAGATCGAACCAGTAGGACTCCAACGACGACAAGTAGGTGGTAGAGTGAACAATGGCGCCGTTCACAACCGAGGGTTGCTTACTTTACCTGGACTTGCACACACAACAAGTAACTTTGCTCCCAACGAGTACAGAGGGGTTGTCAATCCCTCCGGCCTTGCTGTTTACAAAGGATCAAACAAAAGAGATAGAGGTAATAGTAACCGCGACTAGAAAGTAAAACAGGAAGTAAATTGAGGGTGTAAACAGTAATGGAAATATGGACCGGGGTCCCATGAAGTTCACTAGTGATGTCTCTCTCCCAAAAGACGATAAACAACTATGCAAAGTGAAAAAATTATAGCTAGGCAATTGACAGGATTAAGAACACACCGCAATGCTAACTATGCTACAAAAGAAAGGAAGAGGCTCAAAGGCATGGGCAGTACGCTAGGACAAGTAGACCAAAATCCATCCGCATCTACTCACTAATCATCCACCTTGATATATCTATCCAGAACATCTCCCTTGTATTAAGTTGCGAGTCCCCCCCCAAAGTGTAAACCCAAAGCAACAGACAACTGCATTAAAAGAACTTTGCGTAAAGTAAACAATCCTTGCAACCGCGGTTACAAGCACCATTGTTTTCCCTGGTGGCAACAGCACATCCCCTGGACTCATGTTTCTGTCACTCAAGCTAGTCATCGGGGGGCATGAACCCACAATCATGCATAATGCTCCCTCTTGGAGTTACTACCTACTACTTAGCCAAAGAAATAAACATCACTGGAGAACATGCAAGAATTACTCAAGAACATAAATATAAAAGGAGAAGAACCAAATATATTAGTCATCAGAATCTGAACATAATCTCATAATCAATCAGATCCCAGCAAACTCAACATAGGAACAACAGAGGAATTACATATGTGCCTTGATCATGTAGCATCTCACAAGGACTAAACATTGAAGAACAAAGGGTGAGAGAAGACATCACATAGCTACTGATGATGGACCCATGGTCCAAGGTGGACTACTCACGGCTCATCCGGTAAGCGTCCATGGTGGTGGAGAAGCTCCCGGAGGTCAATCCTCCCTCATAGGTTGCTGGGACAGGGTCTCCTGGCAGCCCCGATCTTGGAAGCATGGTGGCAGTGGAACAGAGGGGAGATCACGAAAAAGGGTTCTGTCCTCGGCGGTTTTGGGACGAGAGGTAAATATAGGCGAAAGGGCAGCCAGGGGGCCAACAGGGAGTCCAGGCGGCCTTCCGGCGTGGCCCCACCTTAGGCCGCGCCCAAGGGCGCCTAGACACCTGGTGGGGACCCCTGGCCCCCCGTCGGGAGCCTGGAAGCTTCCATATCGCTGATTTTTTATATTTTTTTCCTGGAATTTTTGGGCACTTTAAGTAATGGGAAAACCTGAAGTACAAAAACAACAGAAACAGAAACTGGCACTAGGGTGCATTGAGTTAATAGTTTAGTCCAAATATGATATATGAAAGTGCATCAAAAGCATAGCAATATCGCCCAAAACATGCATGGAGCAAGAAAAATTATAGATACGTTTGGGACGTATCAACATCCCCAAGCTTAATTCCTTCTCGTCCTCGAGTAGGTAAATGATAACAAGCATAATTTCTATGGTGACATGCTACCAATCATAAAAGAACTTTTAAGTAAAGCAATCAAGGCATGTAATTCAATTCAAGTCATAACGAGCAAGACTCTATATTAGCACTGAAGCAAGCAACATAAGAACATAAAGGTGCAAGATCTCTCGCTGTCCGTGACTCGAATGTCTCAAAATGGTGTTTGCATGCAAGAAGTGAGAGCAAAAAAATACTATTTATTTTAGTTGAGAACTCAATCTACTACAGTTTCATACTTTGTCTCCTTTGAAATCTTATCTTGACTCGTCCCCAGACAACTAGCCAGGTACAAGTCAAACTGATCCACTCCTTTTCGACTTTTTGAGCACTCATGCAATGGATGAGTGTAAGCAAGAAACTTGACACTTAGGATGACAAAGAGAGAAATGATGGAGGAGGAAGACTAAAAGGTGTGAAAGGCTCACATCAATGAGGGCAATCATAGGCGAGAGAAAGCCAAATGATAGATATGATGTGAGGAGTAGGGATTGCCATGCAACGAATGCACATATGAGCTATGGAAAGCTCTCCAAAGGAACTAGTGGGGGTGCATCCAACTTGCTTGCTCATGAAGACCTAGAGCTCATTTGAGGGGGCTCATCATTGGAATATACAAGCCAAGTTCTATAGTGTAAAGGTTCCCACATAGCTATATGCTTATATGATGATCTCTATGGAGTACAAGATATAAGAGGGAGTACGAGTGTGGATCTCTCACAAGGAATACTAGTGTGCCCCCTTCTCTCTTTTTCTATTTTTTTGTATTTTTGTGTGGCCTCAATGGATCTTTCTATTTATCTCTCATTTGTCCTCTTTGGGATCTTATAATTTGTCCTCTTGGGATATTTTCCTCACTTTTGGGGCAACACTCTATATATTACAAGAAGTATAGGAGATCTTTCACACTTTACAAAAATACTCAGCATAAAGAAGATGAAGCTATCTTGATGTATGAAAATGTATGCCTCTGCCAGTGTAGCAAGATATGCAATGATACTAGCGTGTCATGTAGCAATTATTAGGGCAAAGCCCAACTAGCATGCGGCTCCTCGATCAAGAAAAAGCATGTATGACATGAAGATCAAGTCATGAGAAGATGGATGTTGCATGGCAATGTATCTCGGAAAGGCTATGGAAATGCCTTGATAGGTAGGTATGGTGGCTGTTTTGAGGAAGGATATACGGAGGTTTATGATGCCAGAGTGCATCATGCCAAGGGTTTGGATGCATCGGCGAAGTATGCGCCAACTCACGAGGTGAGAAAAGGACAATGCACGGTACCAGAAAGGCTAGCAAAATATGGGTGGTGGAAGTGTCAACTTCCGAATACTTACATTTTTCGGAAGAACTCATGCACTTATTATCGATAACTCTCAATCTAATCAGGAGGTTCACAAAGAGACAAGTACCCCGAGGAGGAGTGTATGGGGGTTTGGTTATCCTTGCGCATTCTCGACTCATGGTACGTGAGTGTAATCTAATATCCGATCATTCCAAAGATTAGTGATCCATCAAGTAGCTAGAATTCTCAACAAGTTTTTTTTACTTTTCGAAAATAAAAACGGATTGCCCAAAATATGACATCTATCACTAATAGCACTAGTGGGTGAGACAACTATCCAAACGTTTTTTTGACCCCTATCGCCTACGGCAATCGGAACCGTCCCCTTGCCCTCGATTGCGATAGGGGTGGCCTATTCCACACGATAGCTAGAATACGTTTGTTATGTCGCTAGTATGCGCAGACATTTCGGTAAAACAACTCGTATGTGATACGGAAGTATATCCCACACAGTTAACTTGTAAAACTCGTGTGAAATGATTGACTCATCCCAAACGTGTTGCCTTAAAAAACCGCGTGTAAGGAAATCTCATTGCAAACGAAGGCGCAATAACAAATGTCTGGGTTACAAGAACATTTCGCACGGTCCGTAAAAATGAATCATTTGAAATAAGTATAGTATTCCAAACGGTTTTGATAATAAATATGTTTGCAATGTACAGAAGATCCCACACGTTGGTTTTCTTACAATTGTTTGCTATATAGAAGATAACACACACAAAATACTAGGAGGAGTCGTCACTAATGTATTTTGTATAAGGCACGATCGATTAGATGCAATTGTTTGTGATAGATACTACCGTCCAAACGTACAATTCTTCCTGTCTGTGTGTGATGATAAGTAGATTGCACACGGTTCTGTTTTAGTTCTATTGTTTTTAGCATTGCAGACGGTTACTCTCGAGGATGAGGTAATGTCACAGACGAGTCATTGTAATATCACAGACGGGTTGATTCTAATATCGCAGGAGGTAAAATAGTTGAGCCGTATGCAATTGAAAAGAAGAGGCACAATTTAAAAACATAATTCAATTAGCACCACTGGTAGTGAATTTGCTGGAACATGTTTTACAACGAATTAATATTCACATCAAGCATATTATTCATCAAGAAAATGTAATAGTGCATTCTAAGTATCTCAGTGTCACAGAATGAAGTCAGAGACCTGTCATCACATGGAAAACAAATGCATCCCATTGTGAAGTTAACGAAGAAGAAAACATGCTTATTGAACATCCATAGGTCTTCTAAAATATGTTCCCGTGCATTCTATGTAGTGGTGTTCCAACCATTTGCAGATCATTGACCTGACGCCCAACAACTGCTTTTCAGATAGCGGTTCATCTATGAAGTTTTCAAAAACATATATGATATAAAAATCAGAATTTGGTGTACGTGTAAATTAAAGTGATTGAGACACTAGACTTACTTCTGGTAGTTTGCGGGAAGAATATATTGCACGAGAACTTGCTCAGTAACTCATAAAATGACAAGTATAGAATCCACACAAGTTAGATCCTGGTTCCTACTAAGGACACTGTAAATTTGTGTACGGAGTTAGCAATAGTGTACATATGTATATATAGGAAAAATAAGCCATACAACGTAATCTGTTTTAGTTTCTTTGGAGTACATATAAAACTATAAATGTACTTATATATAAACTTGAACGCATGGACATACATTCTGAAAATAACATATTTCAGTATCGTACCGGATAAATGGCGTCATGTTGCAGAGGTTTTGATCTATCGGAAAGGATCCCTCCAATACGGATGTTCTCACGAAGTACACTACAAATGAAGATGAATTTTCCCACATTCAATTCTATGATGAAGTTGAATTTTTCCATACTCATTTCTGGAAGTAAATATTAGCATCAGTTTCACCATAGAAGAATTCAATACCTATCGAGGAAATTCTGAACAAGTGACAGATCCATTGGGTTTTCATTTGTTGATAGAGAATCAATGTAATAGACGGTGTTGAGGTTTAGAACGACGAAAATAATGATCCAATGTTTCCTACAGGTTAGCGAAACTCACAAACAAATGAAACATGTTGGGTACTGAAAGTCAATCAATGTAGGTAAATGCAAGGTTCAAAATAGCGTGCTATCAAAATAGCGTGGCCCTCCTACAGAAGCTACAGAAGATAGAGTGGGATATAGCGAAGTTACATTTAAAATAGCTTGATGAAAAAAATGTCTAAAACTAACCAAAATATTAAGGATTTCAGGCATTTTAGTATTAAAAATCTGTCCAAAAGCAATGCATGCATAACCAGGTAACCATATTCAAATGTCAAGGCCAAAACGATGGCACAAATACCAATATGAGGCTTAAATTAACGCACAACAAAGTAATAAACTCTAAAAGACTAATTGTTTTAAGCTTTTAATCATAATCATTGGCGTCATCTTCAGATGAACTAGATGAACCACCAGATTGCTTTTGGGTAAATTTATATGCGGTCGTATAATTTACTTACTTTTCAAAATATGGAAGTAGGTGAAATTCTGGTGTTTGGTTGGAATAAAGCTTTCGGGCGAGACTTTCCATGGCCGACACCTGTTACAAGATATTTCATACTCATTAACCATACCAGGGTCTATGAAATCCACGCATTGCATCTTTCGATCTCTAGGCGAGGACGCCAAAGCCATGAGGAAATTATACAGTTAGATATAATTCGATCATGGGCTTATATGAGAGGTTTATTGAGTTTCTGAAGTACTTGCAAGACGACGAATCGAATTAAACCCAATTCGAGCATATAGAAGTTGAAGAGGTCATAAAACTCTTCGAATGTTATTTGGAAGCCACCGTGCTTTGTACCTAAACCGAATTGTGTGCCATGGTATATAGTGATACCAGCTTCATCGGGTTTTCGCATTTCACCGACTAAATATTCATGCACCTTTTTGCAGTAAGCATCTGCCTTACTCAGGTGTTTGGTAGTCATATATGGAAGGCCACGTGCAAACTTACGTGGTTGGCTTGTATCTACACGACACATGTGACACCCTGGATTTCGCAGCTTTTTCTTTTCAAAGATTTTTTGGTTTTTGCCCGCTGGTTTGGATTTTGAGCACCTCGTTGGACTTGGACTTGAGCATATTTTCTTTCCATGCTCAAGTGGCCCTTGTTTCCAATCCTTTCCAATGCCATTCCATTGATCCACCTCATCCAAGCCACCATATATTCATGCCATATATTCCTTTTTCTATTAAAAGGAATATTCCAATTATTTGAGGTTTGTGAAGAAACCCATATTTATATTGCTCCAGAAATCCCCAAATAATTCCCTCATGATCTTGATGTTATATCTTGACAATTTCTCCAAAAATATTGCATGGCCCAAGTGAATTTCTCCTCTAGGGAAATTCATTTGTCTGAGGGGAAAAATGGAGCTTCGTGAAGGGAATGCCATTTCTCTTGAGCCATTGCTGGTGAAACTTTTTGTGCTAGCTCATATGACCATATCATTGATATCCACTAAATTCCAACCCAAGGTGCCTAGAAAAACTCCCACAATAAATTCCCAAAGTTTGGGTGCAACAAGGGGGCATTGTGAAGCAAGTGCATGATAGGGGATCCCATTTGCCTTGAAACTTTTTGAGAATGATCCTACCACCAAATAACTCCACCAAACCAAATTGTAGCCAAATCCCATTACCCATGTGAGTGCATTGTCAAGTTTAAGTTTCTGGTCAGAAGGACACCTTGTGAAGCAAGTGCTATCTAGGCTTGTCCAATGGCTATGAAATTTTATACACATGTGAACCCACCCAAATAACCCCAGTACAGCAATTTTCAGCCAATTCCACCAATCCTATGAGATGCTAGCTTCAACTTTGCATTTCTGGTCTGTAAGGCCCGATATGCGGTACTGTTCCAGATCTAGATGTTTCCATCCAGATCCGGGGATGAAGCATATATCGATCCCACCGCGACATATGACGAAGTCATATGCCCTGGATTTCCAAAATGATATCACAGCATTACTGATACAAGGATACAACATCTCATACAATCGGCATACAACTGCCTCAAATACAATACAACAGTGGAAGATACCTGTCTGAGTACAGACTACAAGAAAATGCCTAGTGGCAAATAGAAAAACATCGATCCCATAACCACACGAGTCCAGGCCCTCCGCCGGGATCCGCCTAACTAGTCGTCGTCGAGTCTCCACGTGAAACGTCGATCACCAAACCTGTTGTCGATCAAGAACCCTAAAAAGAGTTTGGAGGTAGTATCATGAGTACAGAGGTACTCAGCATCCAACTGTAGTGGTCATCTAACCTAGTAAGGACTTCATCACTCGTCATTCTAGGACAACTAGTAGTTTACGGTAAGGAAGGGGTAAGTGGTGAGGTTGCTGCCGCACTAGCATTTATGAAGTGGCTAACGGTCTAGAGAGTAAGGTAAGAAGCCAAGCATTCGATGAGGTATCGCCTCCAAAAAGTCTTGCTATCAACTACTTACACAAACATAACACCTATCCTATCCTTGTCCTCCTCTTCGCATCCCGACGAAGAAGAAGCAGTGAAGGCACACACACGTTGATCAAGTTATACTAAGATTATCTCAATTGTTGTTGTCTATGAACAAGGAGTAGGTCTCAAGTCGTCCATAACCGTGGACACGGCTTCTCGAAAAGATTTAACCCTGCAGGGGTGTACCAACTGCCCATTACGAGGCTCCGCACGCACGTCCATCACTCTCAGTTGCTACCCATCACAGGCAACCATTTTATGATTTAGTTCCAAGAGATCCGAAACGACAAGTCCCTCTAGCTAACAACGAACAAATTCGGGTGTCCCCCGGTGAGACGACATCCTGCTCAGGAGCCGGCCGCGCTCTCGATCTGGTCTCTACCGTATGACTCCAGGTTTGGATTGACGATTAATCACACATGGGACAACCGGGTCCTCAGCCATTCATGATGGGCCAGCAAGGGAACTAAGTCCTCACTGGTCCGGGTTGGTTTAAAAACTACTGGCGTACGACCAGCACACAGACGGTTTCAAATGGTAAAATCATCTTGGGCCACCACTAGAAATGCTTGAAGCTAGATAGGTAAGAAAAGGGGACCCCATAAAATCCCACACGCGGTTAGGCACGCTCAGTCTTAAAACCAATACCCGGAACTTGGATCCTAGGTGACTCGAATGGAACAATGCGTCGGGGCGGGATAGCCTAGACCTTCCATCCTTCGTCGAATATAGTCAACATTATAATAATCATATCATCAACAAAAATATAATAATGTGATATCCCAAACCCAGGAGTAACAGGGTAACAACATAGCATCCTAAGCATGCATACTAAGCAGGGGCTGAGCAATGAGCAATAGTAACATAGCAGTACAAGGTTTGCTGGGAGGGGACATGGCTATATCAGTTTGAAAGAGGCTGTAAACATGTGGTAGGATCAAACATCGAGCCTAACCTAGACTAGCATGCAAACCGCTGGTTGAAATAGAAAGGATCATAAGTAATGTATAGTCCTTGCCTGTTGATAAGTCGGGTTCCGAAGGTGTAGTTGATCGCAAGCTCGCATCGTCTCCAAGGGGTACCCGCGGAAGCACACAAGAGGGTAAACACTGGAAAGCAAGCAACGGTTGCACACTATTACTACAAGGCAAACACGAGCAAGCATCAACAAGAAGGCAACACGAGACATCGCACCTACCGTCGAGAGCGGTTACTAAGAGTTTAAGTGGGGTATCGGTCACACACGACGAATACCGCACGTTTACGGTGGTTCAAGTTGTTTAGCTACAGGTGACCAACCAACGGTTATTAACATGGCAACTCAAGCAAGCATGGCATAGCACACAAACATGGCAAGAGGTGAAGCACAAAGTAAACTATCTATGCTAGTCAATTTAAGTGAGACACAACCTAGACATGGCATTACACTAAGTGTCGCACGATGATTAAAACATTTGGTACTGTTCTGTCCTAAACCATATTTTAGGTTGGTTAACAACAGCAAACAATAGCACAAACACAAAGAACACGAAAAACTAATCAAGTTACATATAAAGAACACCCCAAACGGAATTACGGTTAAAAAGATACAAGCAAAACAAGTTACGGGCACAAACTGCCAACATCACGAAGCACACTTTAGAGCAATGCATAAACAGGTTAATCAATGCAAACATGCTCAAGAATGACTTGCAATTAAAGTAGACATGACATGGAAGGCATGGCAAAAAGAATCGTGCAAATAGACATCATAGATCAAAAGATATTAAACAAACAACATGGCATCGCAAAGTAACAGACTTAGAGAAAAAACAGAGGTGGCTGTCAAAAATAGCAGCATAGCAACTTTGGAGCTAAATAACTATATTACCAGCAAGCATATCATGGCAATGCAATACATGTAGTTAAATTAGACATTATGCTTAACAATATGCAATTGGAATCACTCAATTCCGATGAACGGTTGCGAAGCAATCGTCATCCGAAGTTGCAACAAAATAACAGTTTCAGCAACAGCAGCACAATAACATCAGGATCACCACTTTGGAGCAAGATTTAATACAGCTAAAGCACCCAAACATGGCAATTTAAAGCATGGAATTGAAGTACACATGATGCTTAACATAATGGAAAAAGAATCAATGCAATAGGCCTCATGGATTTGTTACAATCATCATGCAAAGTTGCAACAAAATAATAACAGCAGCACTTAACAGGAAAAAGTAGCAGTTTAACGGCTTGATGCTCACTTCAGCACACAATTACACAATCAAGATGACCTCAAATGCAAATTCTCACAAAAGATGAATTAAAGTACACGCAATTCTGAGCAACTTTCGTTTTGGGGGCACGTTCATCGGAGCTATGGTTTAACGGGAAATAACGTCGCAAAATTGAATCAGCAAACAGTTTTACAGGACTTAGAAAAAAAATAAAAAGACAGAGGGAAAATAAACGGGGCCTCACCCAACTTGGGCTCGGCCCAAGTTCCTTGGAGGCTGCCTGGGCTCTGGGGAGTGGGCTGGCGGCCTGGTGATGGTGCGGCTGGGCCGCTGGGCGAGTGGGCCGGCCCAGCCTCGACGTGCGGTTGGTGACCTGGCCGGTCGCCTCGTCCCGTCCCGTGTGGGGACGCCGATGACGCCGGCGGCTGGTGGCTCCGCCCGACCACCGGAGACCGCAACGGCGAGCGGAGAGGCGGCGCAGGGGGCTCGCGCGGTGCGGATCCGGAGGAGTAGGCGGCGGGGTCGTGAGCCCGGTTGGGGGCGGCGGCGAGATGAGCTCGGGCTCGGCCGAGCTGCTCTCATGGCGCGGCGGCCGGCGGCTCCCGCGGCGGCGACCTGTGCAAGAGGAGAGGAGGGTGAGAAGCGGGAGGAAGGAGAGGAGGGGAGGTGAGGGGGAGAGATGGCCGCGGCGGTCTGCTGCTGCCGGCGGCTCGCCGGCCGTGAGGCGGAGGCGGCTGTGCCCTCGGGCTGGCGGCGGGGCTGAGGAGAGAGAGGTGGGGGCTGGCTAGGGCGCAAATGGACCCTTGATTTGGCAGATCGACGACCGAAAACATCTGTGGGGCTAGGGTTTCGGATTTAGGGGCTTTTGGAGGCAGATCTGAGTTTTGTGAGGGGGGTGGCTGCAAATTGTGGCTAGGGAAACCCTAAAAATGGGTGGTAGTGTGGTGGTCTTTATATAGCCCTGGTGGCTGGCAGTTTGCAAAAACTACTCCGGTTTTTATCTCACGCGCGCGATGCTCACGTTTCTGACCGCCGGAGGTCCGCAGTACCTCTGATTCGGGTAAAACTTCGAACTACGCGATCAGCGTGTCGAGCCGACGGCATTCACCTCGCGCTGGAACCGTTCCGAAAACACTTTCCGGCGCGCTATAAAAATATCCCGTTTACTTATTAAACGGGGTTTTTCGTTGCGTTGGCTGCGGCTAGTCTCGTGTTGTTTTCGCGACGGTGATCGGGCGAAACCTGGTGTCGCAAAGGTCGAGTGTCAGGGTGGCAAGGGTCGGTCTCGGTCCGGTACGAGATAAGAGGGGGAAAAATAATCGCCGATCGATAAATCGAGGATGCAAACACCGCAAACAAATCAGACAATCAAACCATTCACACCGAAAACAAAATTTTTAATTTTGTGAAAACTGGGCTGTTAGAATACAACACCACCAAACAAGGGATCTCGTCCCGAGATCCAGGACGATCCGGGGGAGAGGGGGGAGAGAAAACATTCGACGATCTTCAACACCACCAACAAGGGATCTACTCCATGTCGACGTCGAACTTCGGTCGAGAAACTTTCCGCAGAGAGATGACATCATTGGAAAATGCGAAGTCGTCGGTGTCAAGAGGAAGAACGAGAGCTAAAACCCGGTCAAAGGATAGTGCTTTTCGACGCAAGTCGTGAAAACACCAGCAAAAGGATGGATGGCAATGAATGACCCAGACGATATCCAGAATCAGAGAAGCTAAAGGTACTACAGGAATTCCCAAACCTGAGATCGGAATCGAGACAATACGCTGCAAGCAAGGCATTGTAACGGTTCCGAAACTCCACACACTCAAGATCCTAAAGTTTGAAGGGGGTAAGGCGAGAATAAAACACTTACGACACTTGTCCTGACCAGAGCAAGGGTAAGGAGTAAAAAGAATCCTACTCTCCGATAACTAACTTAGTAGCTACAAAATAGTTTTTATCTAGACTCGACTTCGGCCAGAGAGGGATCCTACGGTCGGTAAGGCTCTGATACCAAGTTGTAAGGCCCGACATGCGGTACTGTTCCAGATCTAGGTGTTTCCACCCAGGTCCGGGGACGAAGCACATATCGGTCCCACCGCGACATATGACGAAGTTTTATGCCCCGGATTTCCAACATGATATCAAAACATTACAGATACAAGGATACAACATCTCATACAATCGGCATACAACTGCCTCAAATACAATACAACAGCAGAAGATACATGTCTGAGTACAGACTACAATCAAATGCCTACTGGCAAAGAGAAAAACATCGATCCCCATAACCACACGGGTCCAGGCCCTCCGCCGGGATCCGCCTAACAAGTCGTCGTCGAGTCTCCACGTGAAACGTCGATCACCATACCTGTTGTCGATCGAGAACCCTGAAAAGAGTTTGGGGGTAGTATCATGAGTACAGAGGTACTCAGGATCCAACTGTAGTGGTCATCTGACCCAGCAAGGACTTCATCACTCGTCATTCTAGGACAACTAGTAGTTTACGGTAAGGAAGGGGTAAGTGGTGAGGTTGTTGCCGCACTAGCATTTATGAAGTGGCTAACGGTCTAGAGAGTAAGGTAAGAAGCCAAGCATTCGATGAGGAATCGCCTCCAACAAGTCTTGCTGTCAACTATTTACGCAAACATAACACCTATCCTATCCTTGTCCTCCTCTTCGCATCCCGACGAAGAAGAAGCAGTGAAGGCACACACACGTTGATCAAGTTATACTAAGATTATCTCAATTGTTGTTGTCTATGAACAAGGAGTAGGTCTCAAGTCGTCCATAACCGTGGACACGGCTTCTCGAAAATATTTAACCCTGCAGGGGTGTACCAACTGCCCATTACGAGGCTCCGCACGCACGTCCATCACTCTCAGTTGCTACCCATCACAGGCAACCATTTTATGATTTAGTTCCAAGAGATCCGAAACGACAAGTCCCTCTAGCTAACAATGAACAAATACGGGCGGCCCCCGGTGAGACGACATCCAGCTCAGGAGCCGGCCGCGCTCTCGATCTGGTCTCTACCGTATGACTCCAGGTTTGGATTGCCGGTTAATCACACATGGGACAACCGGGTCTCAGCCGGTCATGATGGGCCAGCAAGGGAACTAAGTCCTCACTGGTCCGGGTTGGTTTAAAAACTACTGGCGTACGACCAGCACACACACGGTTTCAAATGGTAAAATCAGACTGGGCCACCACTAGAAATGCTTGAAGCTAGATAGGTAAGAAAAGGGGACACCATAAAATCCCACACGCGGTTAGGCACGCTCAGTCTTAAAACCAATACCCGAAACTCGGATCCTAGGTGACTCGAATGGAACAAAGCGTCGGGGCGGGATAGCCTAGACCTTCCATCCTTCGTCGAATATAGTCAACATTATAATAATCATATCATCAACAAAAATATAATAATCTGATATCCCAAACCCAGGAGTAACAGGGTAACAACATAGCATCCTAAGCATGCATACTAAGCAGGGGCTGAGCAACGAGCAATAGTAACATAGCAGTACAAGGTTTGCTGGGAGGCGACATGGCTGTATCGGTTTGAAAGAGGTTGTAGACATGTGGTAGGAGCAAACATCGAGCCTAACCTAGATTAGCATGCAAACCGTTGGTTGAAATAGAATGGATCATAAGTAATGTATAGTCCTTGCCTGTTGATAAGTCGGGTTCCGAAGGTGTAGTTGATCGCAAGCTCGCATCGTCTCCGAGAGGTACCCGCGGAAGCACACAAGAGGGTAAACACTGGAAAGCAAGCAACGGTTGCACACTATTACTACGAGGCAAACACGAGCGAGCATCAACAATAAGGCAACACGAGACATCGCACCTACCGTCGAGAGCGGTTACTAAGAGGTTAAGTGGGGTATCGGTCACACACGACGAATACCGCACGTTTACGGTGGTTCAAGTTGTTTAGCTACAGGTTACCAACCAACAGTTAATAACATGGAAACTCAAGCAAGCATGTCATAGCACACAAACATGGCAAGAGGTGAAGCACAAAGTAAACTATCTATGCTAGTCAATTTAATTGAGACACAACCTAGACATGGCATAACACTAAGTGCCGCACGATGATTAAAACATTTGGTACTGTTCTGTCCTAAACCATATTTTAGGTTGGTTAACAACAGAAAACAATAGCACAAACACAAATAACACGAAAAACTAATCAAGTTACATATAAAGAACACCCCAAACGGAGTTACAGTTAAAAAGATACAAGCAAAACAAGTTACGGGCACAAACTGCCAACATCACGAAGCACACTTTAGAGCAATGCATAAACAGGTTAATCAATGCAAACATGCTCAAGAATGACTTGCAATTAAAGTAGACATGACATGGAAGGCATGGCAAAAAGAATCGTGCAAATAGACATCATAGATCAAAAGATATTAAGCAAACAACATGGCATCGCAAAGTAACAGACTTAGAGAAAAAACAGAGGTGGCTGTCAAAAATAGCAGCATAGCAACTTTGGAGCTAAATAACTATATGACCAGAAAGCATATCATGGCAATGCAATACATGTAATTAAAGTAGACATGATGCTTAACAATATGCAATTTGAATCACTCAATTCCGATGAATGGTTGCGAAGCAATCGTCACCCGAAGTTGCAACAAAATAACAGTTCCAGCAACAGCAGCACAATAACATCAGGATCACCACTTTGGAGCAAGATTTAATACAGCTAAAGCACCCAAACATGGCAAGTTAAAGCATGGAATTGAATTACACATGATGCTTAACATAATGGAGAAAGAATCAATGCAATAGGCCTCATGGATTTGTTACAATCATCATGCAAAGTTGCAACAAAATAATAACAGCAGCACTTAACAGGAAAAAGTAGCAGTTTAACGGCCTGATGCCCACTTCAGCACACAATTACACAATCAAGATGACCTCAAATGCAAATGCTCACAAAAGATGAATTAAAGTACACGCAATTCTGAGCAACTTTCGTTTTGGGGGCACCTTCATCGGAGCTAAGGTTTAACGGGAAATAACGTCGCAAAATTGAATCAGCAAACAGTTTTACAGGACTTAGAAAAAAAATAAAAAGACAGAGGGAAAATAAACGGGGCCTCACCCAACTTGGGCTCGGCCCAAGTGCCTTGGAGGCTGCCTGGGCTCTGGGCAGTGGGCTGGCGGCCTGGTGATGGTGCGGCTGGGCTGCTGGGCGAGTGGGCCGGCCCAGCCTGGACGTGCGGTTGGTGGCCTAGCCGGTCGCCTCGTCCCGTCCCGTGTGGGGATGCCGACGACGCCGGCGGCTGGTGGCTCCGCCCGGCCACCGGAGACGGCAACGGCGAGCGGACAGGCGGCGTAGGGGGCTCGCGCGGTGCGTATCCGGAGGAGGAGGCGGCGGGGTCGTGAGCCCGGTTGGGGGCGGCGGCGAGATGAGCTCGGGCTCGGCCGAGCTGCTCCCATGGCGCGGCGGCCGGCGGCTCCCGCGGCGGCGACCTGTGCAAGAGGAGAGGAGGGTGAGAAGCGGGAGGAAAGAGATGGCCGCGACGGTCTGCTGCTGCCGGCGGCTCGCCGGCCATGAGGCGGAGGCGGTTGTGCCCTCGGGCTGGCTGCGTGGCTGAGGAGAGAGAGAGGTGGGGGCTGGCTAGGGCGCATCTCGACCCTTGATCTGGAAGATCGACGACCGAAAACGTCAGGGAGGCTAGGGTTTCGGATTTAGGGGCTTTTGGAGGCAGATCTGAGTTTTGTGAGGGGGGTGGCTGCAAATTGTGGCTAGGGAAACCCTAAAAATGGGTGGGAGTGTGGTGGTCTTTATATAGCCCCGGTGGCTGGCAGTTTGCAAAAACCTCTCCGGTTTTTATCTCACGCGCGCGGTGCTCACGTTTCTGACCGCCGGAGGTCCGCAGTACCTCCGATTCGAGTAAAACTTCAAACTGCGCGATCAGCGTGTCGAGCCGGCGGCATTCACCTCGCGCTGGAACCGTTCCAAAGACACTTTCCGGCGCGCTATAAAAATATCCCGTTTACTTATTAAATGGGGTTTTTCGTTCCGTTGGCTGCGGCTGGTCTCGTGCGGTTTTCGCGACGGTGATCCGGCGAAACCCGGTGTCGCAAAGGTCGAGTGTCAGGGTGGCAAGGGTCGGTCTCCGTCCGGTACGAGATAATAGAGGGAAAAATAATCGCCGATCGATAAATCGAGGATGCAAACACCGCAAACAAATCAGACAATCAAACAATTCACACCGAAAACAAAATTTTTAATTTTGTGAAAACTGGGCTGTTACAAATATAGTACCCATTATAATAATCATATCATCAACAACAATATAATAATGTGATATCCCAAAGCAAGGAGTAACAGGGTAACATCGTAGTATCCTAAGCATGCATACTAAGCAGGGGCTGAGCAACGAGCGATAGTAACATAGCAGTACAAGGTTTGCTGGGAGGGGACATGGCTGTATCAGTTTGAAAAAGGTTGTAAACATGTGGTAGGATCAAACATCGAACCTATCCTAGACTAGCATGCAAACCGCTGGTTGAAATAGAATGGATCATAAGTAATGTATAGTCCTTGCCTGTTGATAAGTCGGGTTCCGAAGGTGTAGTTGATCGCAAGCTCGCAACGTCTCCGAGAGGTACCCGCGGAAGCACACAATACGGTAAACACTGGAAAGCAACCAACGAGCAAGAATCTATTACTACGAGGAAAACACGAGCAAGCATCAACAAGAAGGAAACACGAGACATCGCACCTACCGTCGAGAGCGGTTACTAACAGGTTAAGGGGATTACTCGTCACACACGACGATACCGCACATTTACAAGGGTTCAAGTTGTTTAGCTACAGGTGATCAACCAACGGTTATTAACATGGAAACTTAAGCAGGCATGGCATAGCACACAAACATGCCAAAGGTTAAGCACCAAGTAAACTATCTATGCTAGTCAATTTAAGTGAGGCACAACCTAAACATGGCTTAGACTAAGTGCCGCACAACAATTAAAGGATTTGGTACTGTTCTGTCCTAAACCACATTTTAGGTTGGTTAACAACAGCAAACAATAGCATAAACACAAAGTACACGAAAAACTAATCAAGTTACATATAAAGAACACTCCAAACGGAGTTACGGATAAAAAGATATAAGCAAAACAAGTTACGGGCACAATCTGCCAACATCACGAAGCACACTTTAGAGCAATGCATAAACAGGATAATCAATGCAAAAATGCTCACAAATGATATGTAACTAAAGTAGACATGAAATGGAAGGCATGGCAAAAACAATCATGAAAATAGGCATCATAGATCAAAAGATATTAAGCAAACAACAAGGCATCGTGACGTTACACACTTGGAGAAAAACAGATGTGGCTGTCAACAACAGCAGCATAGCAACTTTGGAGCTAAATATCTATATGACCAGTAATGCTAACATGAAGATGCAATACATGTAATGAAAGTAGACATGATGCTTAACAATATGCAATTGGAATCCCTCAATTCCGATAAACGGTCGCGACACACTCGTCGACCGAAGTTGCAACAAAATATAAACAGCAGCACACTAACAGCAGGAAAGCTACTTTGGAGCAAGATACAAGCATGATGCAGCAAGAAATTATGGCATGTGAATGCATGAAACTGAATTAGAAACAATGCTTAACGCAACGCAAAAGGAATCAATCAATTCCAACGCACGGTTGCGAAGCAACCGTCGCCCGAAGTTTCCACAAATTAAAAGTTTCAGCAAGTTTGACAGCAGTAGTTGCAATTAATGAGTTGATGCCCTGTTTAGCACACAATTACACAATTAAGATGCCATCAAATGCAAATGCTCACAAAAGATGAATTGAAGTACACGTAATTCTAAGCAATTTTCATTTTGGGGGCACGTTCATCGGAGCTACGGATCAACGGGAAAACGCATTACAAAACGGGATCAGCAGCAAAAATAAAAGGACTTTGCAGATTTTTGAGGGGGCTAGGGAAAAAAACAAGGACCTGCTGGGCCACGGCCCATCTGGCTTGGGGGGCGGCTGGGCTGGGGCGCCTGGCTTGCCAGTGGGCCGCTGGGGCTGCGCCTGCCCACACGTGCGGGAGGAGCCCAGCCGGGTGGCCTCGTCCTCGTCCGCTCGGGACACAGGGCACCAGCGGCGGCGCGCTCCCGGATTCCGGCGAGGGGCGGTGAGGCAGGGAGGCCGGGACGACGGGGGGCGGCCGGGAACGGGCGGAGGAGGCTGCAGGTGGTCGGATCCGGCAGGTGGCGGCGGCTGCCAGCCTCGGGCGCGGGCTGGCGTGAGCTCGAGCTCGGGGCGGCGGCTCCATGGCGGTCAGCGGGCGCGGGCGGTGCTCCGGGCGGCTTCCTGCGGGGAAGAGGAGGCACAGGGGTGAGAGAGGGAGAGGAGGAGACGCGGGAGGAGAGGTGTGGCACCGGCGGGGGCTCGGCTAGCCTGCCGGAGGCGCAGGCGGCGGCGGTTGCCCACGAGCAGGCGGCGGCTCGGGTGGAGGAGAGAGGAGCACGGTTGGTGGGGAGGCTGGGGCGCATCTGGGCCGTTGGATCGGCCGATCCGATGGTCCATATCGCCTAGGAGTTAGAATTTCGGGATTTGGGTGTTTTTGGGCAGATCTGACAAATTTTTAGGGGGGGTGGCTGCAATTTGTGGCTAGGGAAACCCTAGGAATAGGTGGGAGTGTGGTGGTCTTTATATAGCCTAGGTGGCTGGCAGTTTGCAAAAACATCCCTAGTTTTTCTCTCGCGCACGCGGTGCTCACGTTTCTGACCGCCGGGGGTCCGCCGTACCTCCGATTCGGGTAAAACTTCGAACTGCGCGATCAACGCGTCGAGCCGGCGGCGTTAACCTCGCGCGGGAACCGTTCCGAAAACACTTTCCGGCGCTCTATAAAAATAACCCGTTTAATTATTAAACGGGGTTTTTCGTTCCCTTGGCTGCGACTACTCTCGTGCGGTTTTCGCGACGGTGATCGGGTGAAACCCGGTGTCGCAAAGGTCGAGTGTCAGGGTGGTGATGGCGCGAGAGTTGACGGGTGTAGTCTTCTCGCCCTTCGTTGGTGAGCCCCAAGTGGAAGGCGTGATGCAGCACAGCAGGAAATTTCCCTCAGTAAAGATACCAAGGTTTGTCTCCAGTAGGACTCCAGAGATGATAAGTAGGTGTCAGTGGCGCAACTGACGCGGACCTGCACACAGACACAAATAACTTTTTTCCCAACGAAGTTCAGAGAGGTTGACAATCTCTTCGGTCTTGTTCTTTACAAAGGATAAAACGCAAGGGATAATAATAGCAACTTGAAAGTAAATGCAGAAAAGTAAATATAGCGTGGAAACAATGATAAGGATATGGACCGGGATACGTGATGTTCGCTAGTGATGTCTCTCTCCCAAAAGACGATAAAATTGCTATGCGAGCTAAACAAATTACACAAAGGCAATTGACAGGATTAAGAACACACCGCAATGCTAACTATGCTACAAAAGAAAGGAAGAGGTTCAAAAGCATAGGCAGTACGCCAAGGTAAGTAGACCGAAATCCATCTGCATCTACTACTAATCATCCACCTTGGAATATCTATCCAGAACATCTCGCTGGTATTAAGTTGCGAGCCCCACCCAAAGTGTAAACCCAAAGCAACAGACAACTGCATTAAAAAGAACTCTGCGTAAAGTAAATAATCCTTGTAACCGCGGTTACAAGCACCGTTGTTTTCCCCCTTGTGGCAGCAGCACATCCCCTAGACTCAAATTTCTGTCACTCAAGCGTGTCATCGGGGGGCATGAACCCACAATCTAGCACAACGCTCCCTCTTGGAGTCACTACCTACTACTTGGCCAAAGCAATAAACATCAACGGGGAACATGCAAGAATTACTTAGGAACAAAAATATAAGAGATAAAAACCAAATATATTACTCTATCACAATCTGAACATAATCTCATAATCCTTCACATCCTATCAAACTCAACATAGCAATAGCAGAAAATTACAAAGGTGCCTCGATCATGTTGGGCAGCTCACGAGGTCTAATCAATGAAGATCAAAGAGGGGAGGAGAACATCACATACCTACTGATCACGGACCCATGGTCCAAGGAAAACTACTCACGAGACATCCGGGAAGCATCCATGGTGGAGAGGAGACTCCCGGAGGTCAATCCTCCCTCCGGCAGGGTGCCGGGAAGAGGTCTTCTGGTGCTCCCGATCTTCGGAAGCGCGTCGGCGGCGGAACAGAGGCGAGTTCGCGGAATAGGGTTCTCCTTCTGGGGTTTTCCCGTGACGGGGGATAAATAGGCGAAAGGGGGCAGCCAGAGATGGGCCAGGGGCCCCAGGCCCCCCCTGGCGCGACCAGGGGTGGGGCCGCGCCGGGTGGCCGCCTGGGCCCCCCTGGCTCCCTTCTGGCCTCTCCCGGGCTTTTCTGGAAGCTTCCGTCACGCTGATTTTTTATTTGAATTTTCCCGAATTTTTCTGGCACTTTTTATATGGGGAAAAACTGAAATAGAAAAACAGCAGAAAACAGGAACTGGCACTGGGGTGCACTGAGTTAATAGGTTAGTCCAAATATGATCAAAAATTATAGATACGTTTTGGACGTATCAACACCCCCAAGCTTAATTCCTGCTCGTCCTCGAGTAGGTAAGTGATAACAACATAATTTTTGTGGTGACATGCTAGCAACCATATAGGAACTTTGAAAAGTAAATCAATCAAGGTTAGAGATTCAATTCAAGTCATAACAGGCAAGAGTCTATATTAGCATTGAAACAAGTAACAAAAGAACATTAGGTGCAAGAGCTCTTGTTGTCCGTGACTCGAATGTCTCCAAATGGTGTTTGCGTGCAAGAAAGGGGATAGGGAATACGAGAGAAAAAAGTATTTTTTTTGTTGAGAACTCAATCTACTAAAGTTTCACACTTGGTCTTCTTTGGAATCTTATCTTGACTCATCCCCAGACCACTAGCCAGGTACAAGTCAATTTGATCCACTCCTTTTCGATATTTCGAGCACTCATGCAATGGATGAGCGTAAGCACGAGAGATGACACTTAGGATGGCAAAGAGAGAAATATGGTGGAGGAGGAAGACAAAAAGGATGAGAAAGGCTCACATCAATGAGGACAATCATAGGCAAGAGATGCCATATGATAAATATGATGTGAGGAGTAGGGATTGCCATGCAACGGATGCACATCCGAGCTAGGAAGCTCTCCAATGGAACTAGTGGGAATGCATCTAACTTGCTCGCTCATGAAGACCTAGAGCTCGTTTGAGGAGGCTCATCCTTGGAATATGCAAGCCAAGTTCTATAGTGTGAAGGTCCCCACATAGCTATATGCATAATGATCATCTCTATGGAATACAAGGATATAAAGGGAGTACTAGTGTGGATCTCTCAAAAGGATAGTAGTGTTGTCCCTTTCTCTCTTTTTATTTATTTTGCTCTTTTTTCTATTTTTTTCTATTTTTTTTGGTGGCCTCAATGGATCTTTCTATTTAACTCTCATTGGTCCTCTTTGGGATCTTTTAATGTGTCCACTTTGGGATCTTTTCCTCACTTAAGGGCAACACTCTATTTTACAAGAAGGTATAGGAAATCTTCACACTTTACAAGGTACTCAAAATCATAAAGAAGATGTAACTATCATGATGTATGCAATGTATGCCGCTGCTAGTGTAGCTGGAACATGTATGACATGAAGATCAAGTCATGAAGAGGTGGAAGTTGCATGGCAATGTAACTCGGAAAGGCTATGGAAATGCTTTGATAGGTAGGTATGGTGGCTGTTTTGAGGAAATATATAAGGAGGCTTATGACAGAGCGTATCATGCCAAGGGTTTGGAAGTACCGGCGAAGGTGGACACCAACTCTCGGAGTGAGAAGAAGGAAATGCATGGCACGTGAAAGGCTAGCAAAATATGGGAAGGTGGAAGTGTCAACTCTCAATACTTACATTAGTCCGAAGAACTCATGCACTTATTATCGGTAA
Source organism: Bromus sterilis (assembly GCA_950022295.1). Taxonomy (NCBI): domain Eukaryota; kingdom Viridiplantae; phylum Streptophyta; class Magnoliopsida; order Poales; family Poaceae; genus Bromus; species Bromus sterilis. The sequence goes on along the minus strand of OX465598.1, from coordinate 239,900,700 downwards.
CTCTCAATCTAATAAGGAGGTTCACAAAGAGACAAGTACCCCGAGGAGGAGTGTATGGGGGTTTGCTTATCCTTGCGCATCCTCGACTCATGGTACGTGAGTGTGCTCTAATATTCGACTCCTCAGAAGAGTAGTGATGCATCTAGTAGCTAGAATTCTCAACTAGTTTTGTAGGCTTTGAAAATAAACATGGATTGCCCAAAATACGACACCTATCACTAATAGGCAAGAGCTCTTGACACCAAAAGTTCAAACATTACTCACATCAATACCTCAAAACTATTGCAAGCTACTACTAAAATTAAATAGCAACCTCAATTACCTACTTTCAAGACAAGACACAACTCAGTGCAACAACCAACTCTCTTAACAAGATAAACATGAAAACTAAAGAGAGTTTCAGCAACAAACAAAAAAAAAGCCAAGGCTCTTGCTAAAGACAAAACTAAGACGAAAACTAAACATGGCAGTAGCTATGAAAAGATAAAGAACACACAACAGCAAAAAGATAGGCATGAAGAATCCTATGATGTGTTCTAAATTTTGAAAGTGGAGCATGTTTCTCTCCCACACGAAGTAAGAAAGGATCTAACTTGTTATGAACAGCAATCAAAGCTAAAGAAAACTAAAAAAATAAACCTAAGAGCGAGACGCACCAAGCATAGCACATAACGCATGAAGTGATAAAAATATAGTGAGACGAAGGACGAACTGATGATTGTTGATGGAAAAGGGGATGCACGGGGGCATCCCCAAGCTTAGACGCTTGAGTCTCCTTGAATATTTATTCGGGATACATGGGGGCATCCCCAAGCTTGAGCGCTTGACACTCCTGGATCTTCTTTCATCATCTTCCATCACACACTTGAAAACTCTCTTCATACATAACTCATCACAAGCTGATTAGAGAGGTTAGTACCCTTAATAAATAATTTTCCTCCACTGGATATAAAGATATTCTTGAAGAGATACTGTTTCTCAACAGTGCCAAAAAGTTTTTGCAAAAAAAATCAAGCTTAAGGTTTGCAAAAGTTAGGAGAGACAAAACGTGGCAGAATCTGTGAAAAACAGAACAGCAGATAGTAAATAATTTTTTAGGGGTACTTTTGCAAGTCAAATAAAAAAACTCAGAACAAACGGAAGTTTCGTAATTGTATAGAGCATACTGTGTAAAAATTTCAGCTCAAAAAGATGAACTGCGATTTTTCTGGAATTTTTCTTGTCACGAGGACAGAATCTGTTTTCTGGACAGCATGTCACAACTTTTACTTCCCTTGCCGTAAGAGGCTATAACTTGGCACAAAGCTGAAAAATAAAGATACAATGATGTTGCTACAGAAGTAAAAATCACCAAGACACAACAAAAGCAAAAAATAAAACACTTAAATTCGTTGCGGGCTGCCTCCCGAAAGTGCTTCTTTAAAGTCATTAGCTAGGCATAATGCAAAAGAAAAATCAAGTTTTATCAAGGGAAAGAGAATAACTATCCCGTGTAACGGACTCAAAAGTTAACTTGATTTTCTTTCTAGGGAAGTGTTCCATCCCCTTTTTGAATGGGAATTGGAATTTTATATTCCCTTCTTTCATGTCAATAACCGCACCAACGGTGCGAAGAAAAGGACGTCCCAAAATAATTGGACATAAAGGTTCACACTCTATATCCATAACAATAAAATCAACGGGAACATAGTTGTCATTGAAAGTGATAAGAACATCGTCGATCTTCCCCAAAGGTTTCTTTACGGAAGAATCAACAAGACGAACACCAAAAGAATAAGGCTCAAAGGGCTTCAAATCAAACATATCAAATATTCTTTTGGGCATAACGGAGGTACTAGCTCCAACATCACATAAAGCATAGCAAGAGAAGTTATTTAATTTAATTTTGATCAGAGGGTCCCAACGATCCTCTAGCTTCCTAGGTATGGAGGCTTCTACTCTAAGCTTCTCCTCCCTAGCTTTGATGAGAGCATTTGTGATATGCTCCGTGAAGGCAAGATTAAGTGTGCTAGTGTGGGGGTCTCTAGACATTTTGTGTAGTAAACTGATAACTTCTGAGAGGGTAAAACTATCAAAATCAATATCACTACTATCAAAGGTGGTAGTAGTGTCATCTAGGCTCACTTGTTTGAAACCCTCTATGTTCATAGGAGTTTCTTTATCTATGGTTGAGGTATTAGCATTACCATTAATAGGTCCAACGGGACTAGGAGTGCATTGGGTGCTAATAGTTTGAGTGTCCTCAACAATTTGGATAGTGGCAACTGTGTGGTGTGTAGGAAGGCTCTTAATTCAATCCTCTTCCTCTTTTTCTCTAGCCCATCTTTCTTTAAGTTTAGCCATCATCCTTATGTTTTCATTGATTTGTAACTGGATAGCATTAATAGGAGTGGCCTTATTCTCCTCAAGGGGGGAGGTTCTAATTTTGAGCATCTCAATATCAAGGGCTAAGCTTTCTACCTTCAAAGAGAGATTATCTATTTTAGATAATTTCTCCTGTACGTTTTTGTTGAAGGCTTTTTGGGTAGTGATAAAGTCTCTAAGCATGCTTTCTAATTCAGAAGAGGGGTTCTTGTTGCTAGGATAGGTGTTGTTGTTCCCATAGTTGGATGGAAGCGGTCTAGGATTGCTAGCAAAATTTCCCCTATAAGCATTGTTGTTGAAGTTGTTTCTAGCAATAAAGTTCACATCTACTTGTTCTTGAGCAACCAAAGAATTTAACGGAAGATCATGAGGATCAATAGAGGGTTGCTTGGTAAGTACAGATATAATTAAGTCAACTTTTTCATTGAGGGAGGTAATTTCCTCGACAGAATTTACCTTCCTACCTGTTGGAGTGCGTTCGTTGTGCCATTGGGAATAATTGGTCATCATTTCATCGAGAAGCTTCGTGGCAGCACCAAGTGTAGTTGACATAAAGGTTCCTCCCGCGGCCGAATCTAACAGGTTCCGCGAGGTAAAGTTCAGGCCTGCATAAAAAGTCTGGATAACCATCCAGGTAGTCAAACCATGTGTAGGGCATTTCTTAACAAGAGATTTCATTCATTCCCAAGCTTGGGCAACGTGTTCATTATCCAATTTCTTAAAATTCATAATATTACTCCTCAATTGGATAATCTTAGCAGGAGGGTAGTACTTCCCTATAAAAGCATCTTTGCACTTATCCCAAGAATCTATGCTATTTCTAGGAAAAGATTGAAACCAGACTTTAGCATCTCCCCTTAAAGAGAAGGGAAAGAGCTTGAGCTTAACAACATCACCTTCTACTTCCTTATACTTTTGCATATCACATAATTCAACAAAATTATTCAAGTGTAAAGCAGCATTATCTCCAGCACCAGCGAATTGATCTCTCATAACAAGGTTTAGCAAAGCAGGTTTAATTTCATAAGAGGTAGCTGAAGTGGCAGGTGTGTCAATGGGAGTGCAGATAAAGTCTTGGTTGTTGTGACTAGTGAAGTCACACAACTTGGTGTTTTCAGTGGAACCCATAGTAGCAGCAAGTGTGGCAGATTTTTTTGTAGTTTTTGATAAAAGACACAAAGATAAAAAATGAAAGATAAACTAGCAAGACTAAAAAAACTAAGGTAAAGGGTAGTGTGCAAGTCCCCTATCTTAGCACTTGGAGTCCCCGGCAATGGTGCCAGAAATTTGCTTGATGGCACGAGAGTTGACGGGTGTAGTCTTCTCGCAGTTCATTGGTGAGCCGCAAGTGGAAGGCGTGATGCAGCACAACAGAAAATTTCCCTCGGTAAAGATACCAAGGTTTGTCTCCAGTAGGACTCCAGAGATGATAAGTAGGTGTCAGCGGCGCAACCGACGCGGACCTGCACACAGACACAGATAACTTTGTTCCCAACGAAGTTCAGAGAGGTTGTCAATCTCTCCGGTCTTGTTGTTTACAAAGGATAAAACGCAAAGGATAATAATAGCAACTTGAAAGTAAATGCAGAAAAGTGAATATAGCGTGGAAACAATGATAAGGATATGGACCGGGATACGTGATGTTCGCTAGTGATGTCTCTCTCCCAAAAGACGATAAAATTGCTATGCGAGGTAAACAAATTACAGAAAGGCAATTGACAGGATCAAGAATGCACCGTAATGCTAACTATGCTACAAAAGAAAGGAAGAGGTTCAAAAGCACAGGCAGTACGCCAAGGTAAGTAGACCGAAATCCATTTGCATCTACTACTAATCATCCACCTTGAGATATCTATCCAGAACATCTCGCTGGTATTAAGTTGCGAGCCCCACCCAAAGTGTAAACCCAAAGCAACAGACAACTGCATTAAAAAGAACTTTGCGTAAAGTAAACAATCCTTGTAACCGCGGTTACAAGCACCGTTGTTTTCCCCCTTGTGGCAATAGCACATCCCCTAGACTCATGTTTCTATCACTCAAGCGTGTCATCGGGGGGCATGAACCCACAATCTAGCACAACGCTCCCTCTTGGAGTCACTACCTACTACTTGGCCAAAGCAATAAACAGCAATGGGGAACATGCAAGAATTACTTAGGAACAAAAATATAAGAGATAAAAACCAAATATATTACTCTATCACAATCTGAACATAATCTCATAATCCATCAGATCCTATCAAACTCAACATAGCAATAGCAGAAATATTACAAAGGTTCCTCGATCATGTTGCGCAGCTCACGAGGTCTAATCAATGAAGATCAAAGAGGGGAGGAGAACATCACATAGCTACTGATCACGGACCCATGGTCCAAGGAAAACTACTCACGAGACATCCGGGGAGCATCCATGGTGGAGAGGAGACTCCCGGAGGTCAATCCTCCCTCCGGCAGGGTGCCGGGAAGAGGTCTTCTGGTGCTCCCGATCTTCGGAAGCATGGCGGCGGCGGAACAGAGGCGAGTTCGCGGAATAGGGTTCTCCTTCTGTGGTTTTCCCGTGATTGGGGATAAATAGGCGAAAGGGGGCAGCCAGAGGTGGGCCAGGGGCCCCAGGCGCCCCCCTGGCGCGGTCAGGGGTGGGGCCGCGCCGGGTGGCCGCCTGGGCCCCCTGGCTCCCCTCTGGCCCCTCCCGGGATTTTCTGGAAGCTTCTGTCATGCTGATTTTTTATCTGAATTTTCCCGAATTTTTCTGGCATTTTTTATATGGGGGAAAACTGAAATAGAAAAACAGAAGAAAACAGGAACTGGCACTGGGGTGCACTGAGTTAATAGGTTAGTCCAAATATGATCAAAAGTGTATGAAAGTGTATCTAGATCATAGCAATATCACACAAAACATGCATGGAGCAAGCAGAAATTATGGATACGTTTTGGACGTATCAGGTGGCAAGGGTCGGTCTCCGTTCGATAGGAGATAAGAGGGGGAAAAATAATCGCCGGTCGATAAATCGGGGATGCAAATACCGCAAACAAATTAAACAATCAAACAATTCACACCGAAAACAAAATTTGTAATTTTTGTGAAAACTGGGCTGTTACAATACAACACCACCAACAAGGGATCTTGTCCCGAGATCCAAGACGATCCGGGGGAGAGGGGAAGGGGGAAAGAAGAGAGCCGACGATCTTCAACACCACCAACAAGGGACTCTGCTCCATGTCGAACGACGATCTCCGTCGAGATAAATTTCCGCAGAGAGACGACATCGTCGGAATAACGAAAACGCCAGTGACAAGAGGAAGAACGACAACGATAACCGGATCAAAGGATAGTGTTTTCGACGCAAGTCGTGAAAACACCGGCAAAAGGATGGATGGCAATGGATGACCCAGATGATTCCCGAAGTCGGAGAAGCTAAATGTACTACAGGAATTCCCAACTGAGCTCGGAATCGAGACAATACGCTGCAAGCAAGGCATTGTAACGGTTACGAAACTCCACACACTCGAGATCCTAAAGTTTGAAGGGTGATAAGTCGAGAATAAAACACTTACGACACTTGTCCTGACCAGAGCAAAGATAAGGAGTAAAAAGAAACCTACTCTCCGATAACTAACTTAATAACTAAAAAATAGTTTTTGGCTAGACTCGACTTCGGCTAGAGAAGGGATCCTACGGTCGGTAAGGCTCTGATACCAAGTTGTAAGGCGAGATATGCGGTGCTGTTCCAGATCTAGATGTTTCCATCCAGATCCGGGGACGAAGCACATATCGATCCCACCGCGAGATATGACGAAGTCATATGCCCCGGATTTCCAACATGATATCACAGCATTACAAATACAAGGATACAACATCTCATACAATCGGCATACAACTGCCTCAAATACAATACAACAGTGAAAGATACCTGTCTGAGTACAGACTACAAGCAAATGCCTAGTGGCAAATGGAAAAACATCGATCCCATGACCACACGAGTCCAGGCCCTCCGCCGGGATCCGCCTAACTAGTCGTCGTCGAGTCTCCACGTGAAACATCGATCACCAAACCTGTTGTCGATCAAGAACCCTGAAAAGAGTTTGGGGGTAGTATCATCAGTACAGAGGTACTCAGCATCCAACTGTAGTGGTCATCTGACCCAGTAAGGACTTCATCACTCGTCATTCTAGGACAACTAGTAGTTTACGGTAAGGAAGGGGTAAGTTGTGAGGTTGCTGCCGCACTAGCATTTATGAAGTTGCTAACGATCTAGAGAGTAAGGTAAGAAGCCAAGCATTCGATGAGGAATCTCCTCCAACAAGTCTTGCTATCAACTACTACGCAAACATAACACCTATCCTATCCTTGTCCTCCTCTTCGCATCCCGACGAAGAAGAAGCAGTCAAGTCACACACACACGTTGACCAAGTTATATTAAGATTATCTCAGTTGTTGTTGTCTATGAACAAGGAATAGGTCTCAAGTCGTCCATAACCGTGGACACGACTTCTCGAAAAGATTTAACCCTGCAGGGGTGTACCAACTGCCCATTACAAGGCTCCGCACTCACGCCCATCACTCTCAGTTGCTACCCATTATAGGCAACCATTTTATGATTTAGTTCCAAGAGATCCGAAATGACAAGTCCCTCTTGCTAACAACAAACAAATCCGGGTGGCCCCCGGTGAGTCGACATCCATCTTAGGAGCCAGCCGCTCTCTTGATCTGGTCTCTAACGTCTGTCACAGGTCTGGGTAGCCGGTTAATCACACATGGGAAACCGGGTCCTCAGCCAGACAAAGTGGGCCAGCAAGGGAACTAAGTCCTCACTGGTCCGGGTTGGTTTGTAAACAACTGGCAGCTGACTAGCACACACACGAATTCAAATGGTAAATCAGCTTGGGCCACCACTAGAAATGCTTGAAGCTAGGTAGGTAAGAAAAGGGGACCCCATAAAATCCTACACGCGGTTAGGCACGCTCAGTCTTAAAACCAATACCCGAAACTCGGATCCTAGGTGACTCGAATGGAACAAAGCGTCGGGGCGGGATAGCCTAGACCTTCCATCCTTCGTCGAATATAGTCAACATTATAATAATCATATCATCAACAACAATATAATAATGTGATATACCAAACCAAGGATTAACAGGGTAACATCGTAGCATCCTAAGCATGCATACTAAGCAGGGGCTGAGCAACGAGCGGTAGTAACATAGCAGTACAAGGTTTGCTGGGAGGGGACATGGCTGTATCGGATTGAAAAAGGCTGTAAACATGTGGTAGGATCAAACATCGAACCTATACTAGACTAACATGCAAACCGCTGGTTGAAATAGAATGGATCATAAGTAATGTATAGTCCTTGCCTGTTGATAAGTCGGGTTCCGAAGGTGTAGTTGATCGCAAGCTCGCAACGTCTCCGCGAGGTACCCGCGGAAGCACACAAGACGGTAAACACTGGAAAGCAACCAACGAGAAATCATCTATTACTACGAGGCAAACACGATCAAGCATCAACAAGAAGGCAACACGAGACATCGCACCTACCGTCGAGAGCAGTTACTAACAGGTTAAGTGGAGTACTCGTCACACACGACGATACCGCACATTTACAAGGGTTCAAGTTGTTTAGCTACAGGTGATCAACCAACGGTTATTAACATGGCAAATCAAGAAATCATGTCATAGCACACAAATATGTCAAAAGGGTAAGCACCAAGTAAACTATCTATGCTAGTCAATTTAAGTGAGGCACAACCTAAACATGGCTTACACTAAGTGCCGCACAACAATTAAAAGATTTGGTACTGTTCTGTCCTAAACCAAATTTTAGGTTGGTTAACAATAGCAAACAATAGCATAAACACAAAGTACACGAAAAACTAATCAAGTTACATATAAAGAACACTCCAAACGGAGTTACGGATAAAAAGATATAAGCAAAACAAGTTACGAGCACAATCTGCCAACATCACAAAGCACACTTTAGAGCAATGAATAAACAGGATAATCAATGAAAACATGCTCACAAATGATATGGAACTGAAGTATACATGACATGGAAGGCATGGCAAAAAGAATCATGCAAATAGGCATCATAGATCAAAAGATATTAAGCAAACAACATGGCATTGTGACGTTACACACTTAGAGAAAAACAGATGTGGCTGTCAACAACAGCAGCATAGCAACTTTGGAGCTAAATATCTATATGACCAGTAATGCTAAAATGAAGATGCAATACATGTAATGAAAGTATACATGATGCTTAACAATATGCAATTGGAATCACTCAATTCCGATCAACGGTCGCGACACACTCGTCGACCGAAGTTGCAACAAAATATAAACAGCAGCACACTAACAGCAGGATAGCTACTTTGGAGCAAGATACAAGCATGATGCAGCAAGCAATTATGGCATGTGAATGCATGAAACTGAAGTAGAAACAATGCTTAACGCAACGCAAAAGGAATCAATCAATTCCGACGAACGATTGTGAAGCAACCGTCGCCCGAAGTTTCAACAAATCAACATTTCAGCAAGTTTGACAGCAGCAGTTGCAATTAACGAGCTGATGCCATGTTTAGCACACAATTACACAATCAAGATGACCTCAAATGAAAATGCTCACAAAAGATGAATTGAAGTACAAACAATTCTAAGCAACATTCATTTTGGGGGCACGTTCATCGGAGCTACGGATCAACGGGAAAACGCATTACAAAACGGGATCAGCAGCAAAAATAATAGGACTTAGCAGATTTTTTAGGTGGCTAGGGAAAAAACAAGGACCGTCATGGCCAAGGCCCATCTGGCTTGGGGGCGGCTGGGCTGCCAGGGTGGCCGGCTTGGGCTGGGGCGCCTGGCTTGCCAGTGGGCCGGTGGGGCTGCGCCGGCCCACACGTGCGGGAGGAGCCCACCCGGGTGGCCTCGTCCTCGTCCGCTCGGGACACAGGGCACCAGAGGCGGCACGCTCCCGGATTCCGGCGAGGGGCGGCGAGGCAGGGAGGCTGGGACGACGGGGGGCGGCCAGGAACGGGCGGAGGAGGCTGCAGGTGTCCGGATCCGTCAGGTGGCGGCGGCTGGCGGCCTCGGGCGCGGGCTGGCGTGAGCTCGAGCTCGGGGCGGCGGCTCCACGGCGGTCAGCGGGCGCGGGCGGTGCTTCGGGCGACTTCCTGCGGGGAAGAGGAGGCGGAGGGGTGAGAAAGGGAGAGGAGGAGACGCGGGAGGAGAGGTGCGGCGCCGGCGGGGGCTCGGCTAGCCGACCGGAGGCGCAGGCGGCGGCGGTTGCCCACAGGCAAGGGGCGGCTCGGTTGGAGGAGAGAGGAGCACGGTTGGTGGGGAGGCTAGGGCGCATCTGGGCCATTGGATCGGCCGATCCGACGGTCCAGATCGCCTGGGAGATAGAATTTTGGGATTTGGGGTGTTTTTTTGCAGATCTGACAAATTTTTAGGGGGGTGGCTGCAATTTGTGGCTAGGGAAACCCTAGAAAGAGGTGGGTGTGTGGTGGTATTTATATAGCCCAGGTGGCTGGCAGTTTGCAAAAACATCCCCGGTTTTCCTCTCGCACGCGCGGTGCTCACGTTTCTGACCGCCGGGGGTCCGCAGTACCTCCGATTCGGGTAAAACTTCGAACTGCGCGATCAACGCGTCGAGCCGGCGGCGTTAACCTCGCGCAGAAACCATTCCGAAAACACATTCCGGCGCGCTATAAAAATAACCCGTTTAATTATTAAATGGGGTTTTTCGTTCGGTTGGCTGCGGCTGGTCTCATGCGATTTTCGCGACGGTGATCGGGTGAAACCCGGTGTCGCAAAGGTCGAGTGTCAGGGTTGCACGGGTCGGTGTCCGTCCGATACGAGATAAGAGGGGGAAAAATAATCGCCTATCGATAAATCGGGGATGCAAACACCGCAAACAAATCAAACAATCAAACAATTCACACCGAAAACAAAATTTTTAATTTTTGTGAAAACTGGGCTGTTACATTGTCCAATTGGGCATTTGCAAAGGAAGTGATAGATAGCTTGATCCATTTGAGCTAAAACTTGGTACACATGCTGACCCTAGTGTATGATGAAGCTCTGCCAAAATTCATGCTTAGCGGAGCAATGTACCAGCCATACCACAGTACAAAAACCTTCCGCCTCCATGGTGTACTTACAAAAGAAGTGCCCTGTGCATTGATCATTTTGGGCCCAAACTTTCCAGGACTGTAGTCCTTCCTACCCTAAGCCTAGGAGACAACCCCACATTCACCCCCTCCCCACCATGTGAGCCCAGTTTGCCTCCCAAGGTTGCTGCATCTAACTATTGCTCGAGATAGATATCACCACATTAGCCCATCTTGCCAACCAAGCATACCACAGTGATCAGTGTTGAAGGGACAACACGGTGGACACAGCTGGCAACGAGAAATTCTATCCAAAACCACAGTGCATTTGGTGGCCACGCTACTGGACGCGCTCTGCGCGTGCCCGACGTGTCCACATCGCTTTGTTGTGCGCCCTCGTCCTCTTCTTCTTGTCTAGCCGCGCCGCACGGCTTTCCGTCGCACGCCTGCTCCACGTGTCCCTCCCGACCACCCTCGAACGCCTTCGATGGCCGCCAGCTCGACGCAAGCCCTGGCCGCACGCCATTGTCGCGGCCCGAAGCTCGAATCCCCCTCCTCCTATAAGTAGAGCTTGCCCCCGAGCCCTTTGAGAGCACCAGCAGCCTCCCACATCCCCTCCTAACCTTTTCCCCCTCTCAATTTGATTGTCGGAGCCCCTCCTCGCCCGCCACGGTAGCCATTGCCGCCGGCCACCTCCTCCAGATTTATCCCCAGTCGGAGCCCCCATTCCTCTGCCCCGCTCCAGACCTCCTCCCCTCATCACCACACGCCTCCTCGACATCCTCGCGCCACCCCCACCGTAGCCACACCAGGCGCCGTCGTGGTGGCCGTGGCTGCCGCCCCGCCCAGCCGTGGAGGCACAGCGTCGTGAGCTGCCCCGCATGGCCCCGCGCCCGCCTGCTAGCGTGGCTCGGCTAGCGGCGTCCGTCCAGACCACCGGCGGGCTTGCCCCTGCCCTCCCATCGCCGGCGCCACGGGCCCGTGGCCCTCCTCTGTTCTGTCCGTCGACGGGAGGAAGAAGGGAAGTAGAGGAGGCGAGAGGAAGGAGATCTTACGGGTGGGGCCCTCCTGTAAGCGGCCTAGCCCGGCTGGCCGCTGGGCCCCGTGCGTTAGATTAGGTGGAGACGCTCTCTTGCGAATACGTTTTCCTTAAAGGAAAGCGTACTTCGTCTCCTTCGGTCCCGGAATACGCTTTCCCTTCTGGGAAGCGTATTATTCTCTCTAGTGGTCCGAAATACGTGTTCTTCGCGGGGAAGCGTATTTCCAAAAACCCTCAGTTGTGAACGTTCACTGGTTAAGGCAGATTTTCTGTCTAACGAACGAACGGTCATATCTCTGCAACCGTGACTCCAAACGAGGTGATTCTTTTTGCGTTGGTTTTGTCTCGAGCTCCTCTTCGTGTTGGCATAGGTTTTATTCCATGTTTTATTGTGGTTCTTTTCTGGTCAAGACAAAGTGGTTTGACCCCCGTTCTCCGTGTCTTTTCTTGTCCGACTTTTGCAGGGTGTGTCAGTGTCAAAGACCAGGACTGTTTCATACCACTCTGGTGAAAGGCAAGCCACAATACCCTTTGCACCTTTGAAAAGATTTGACGTGCTTCTAAAATTGCTTTTCGATGAGATGATTATATCGGTGATCGTGATCATGTTGCCTTTGTGTGATTAATGTTATCATTGCCGTGATATCCTTGAGCATGCTACTGCTATGCTATGTTTTGACCATGTTACATTCATGCTATGCTTTGATTATGTCATTGCCATGTTATGTCCTTAATCATCGTAACCATGATATACCAACACCATGTTAAGTTGTTCATGTTATTCCTACACCTGCTCATGTATCCCCAAGCTATGCTTAAACTACATCGATGATGTTGCCATGTTAATAACTTTATTATTGTACACGGATAAGTTCACCATCTAAAATGTGTTGGATCATATCTGAACTTGTTATACTAGCATGCTATGCATTGTTATGATCTGATGCTACTCATGTTGCACCTGATACTTGTGTTTGCCATGGGGACATGCTTCATGACAAGTTGATCAGGTGCCACCGAACCGAATTTATCCATGAAGCCACATTTGCCTGTATGGGCAGGCCTTGATTCTGTCTACCGGTGGGTTCTCTTATGCGTATCACCAAAGAGGGAAGGCTATGTGCGGCAACTACCTTGGCCCAGTAAACGGCGATAGTCTTGAGAGTCGGTTGTTGAGATTGGGCCCGTCCCCGTTTGGGACAGTTTTGCCACGACGGTGGCCGTTTTTTACCATGCAATGGTCGGTTGCCATGCGATGGCAGGAGTGTCTGGAGGACATTGGGCTACCCAAGACGGGATGTCGGTGATACGGTAAGAGGGAGACGCGGTGGAATGGTCTCGTTGGAGAAGTCCTAGTCCACTCCTGCGGTACGAGTTCCAAGGATCATGTGGGACAAGTTCCGAGGTACTAGACGGAGGACAACTCCATAGTGTGGGTAAAGTGCACAAACTCTGCAGAGTCACACCAATCTATTCGAATAGCCGCGTTCGCGGTAATGGACACAGTTCGTACTAGGTCACACCATTGAGATCAACATGAGTCAGGTGGAATGTCTTTGGTAAGTGATTGGTCATGCGATGACCCGTTTGGTCGTGCGACGACCCGTGTAGGTGATTGGTCACGAGGTGACCCGGTGCTTGAGTCTGTAAGGATTCCGAGGTAAGCCACGTGGTCATGCAATTATCATGTGGGGTCCATGCGACCTTAAATGATGAATGTCTATGCATTAGTCTAAAGGTTGATAACATGCTTGATAAATATCTGGTTGCATGATATTGTTCTTCACCTGTTTAACTCACTAAGATACTTGAACCTGCTAATGCCATTTTATTGTTTTGCCTTGTTTCTTTGGATGTTGTGAGCTTGCATGTACATTAAATGTACTGACCTGGCGTGTCATGCAAGATTTGCAGGCCGTGCTTTGGATGCGTAGGACGACTTTCCCGGTGTTTGCGAGCTAGGAGGTGTCCCAGCCAGTGTCCCTGTGGAGTGGAGTTCATCACCGCCGTTGTTGTTCCGCTGCTGAGTTCTTTTCCGCTGCTAGAGAGTTATGATGCTTCTTGGTATATATCCGTGGCTAGCTTGAGGAGCAAGCTATGTCTCCGCTAGAGTTGTAATAAACTCCATGTACCCTATCGCTGGTAATTGAAAGTTGTTCAGTTCTATATCAAGCAGTGTCATGTTCCAGAAGAATTGATCTCTGGCCTGGAGCACGGGGCGTTCCGGTCCTCTGAGCCGGGGTGCCGCAACGCTTGGTATTAGAGCAGGACTGGCTGTAGGACACCCTATTCCGCGCGAATGTTAGATTAACTTTAGAGCTAGAGTATAGCTTGCTTGTGTGATGCTATTGCCTGCTGCATTTTTTTGCTGCATATAGACGGTATGTTTTCGCTAATGATCTGATATGACGAGTGTAGATGGCGGAATACCCGGTGGGCTAGACAGGATCCTCGTCCGCGACTAACTTTGACTACCTCCTTGCAGACGTATGGTGGACTCTCTACCCCAGTGGAGAGATTCCAAGGTACCAAGTTTCCCAAACGCCGATCGGAGGGCAGCTGCTTGAGGACCGTGCCAACGTCTACGTGACCGCCACCATCCCCATCGGCGTGCGCTCCTACAACTTCCAGGGTGGACCCGCTTCTACCCCGGATCGTGCCATTCAGCTTGCCGAGTTGGCAGGACTGTTAGGCCTACGCCAGCAGGAAAGTGCGATCCAGCAGAATAGCGCCTTCCATTTTTACCCCATCTTGGGGGCAACTCCGCAGCAAGTAAGGTTTCCTCGCCCTTTGGCGGAAGCCGATGCACTCCTTGTCGAGCTAGTCTGTGATGCACGGGATGAAAGGAGATATCTTGTTGTATCCTTGTCGTTGTCGACTCCTCCGCCCACCCTTGCGACCCCCGGAAACCCGCCGTTAGATCAGAATGCCTGAGCTTCGCGTAGTTCGTGATTCATGAGTAGTAGTGTTGCATGTTGATGTGAATAGCAATAAGTTGAGATCCTGCGTGTGATCTTAGTGCTTGTTCAGTATTGCTTCTCCTGCTTAGTTGGTTCTCGTTGTTGGTTCTTTGTTCAGTTTCTTCGGTAGCTGCTAACTCTATTTTGGCAGGTGTTAGATGACTTGGAAGGATCCTTGCTGGTTGTTCTTCGATATTGGAACCATATCTGGTTCTGAGCTGATGCATCGTTGGCCGTCCAGAGTGGATGCCTGCTTTACATTTCTCTTTTCAACAACCGACCCGTGTTCTGAACTACTTTTCGCCCGTCTCGGGAAGTTGTTGAGTTTCTTTTCGCAGTGGAGACGCTATGCTCAGAGTTGTTTTTCGCCGTCTTAGGGGACCTCTGCATTCTTTTATCAACGATTTCTCTTTCTCTGAGCTGATTCCGGTTGGCCGTCTTGAGGAGTCCTTCGGCTATTCCAGTACAAGTCCCATATCTGAGTTGTAAAAACCGCTCTGGTGGCTACTGGGTTATTCGTTGTTTTTCTTTGCAAGGAGTCCGGATGGTCATCGACTACTGCTAAAGCTGATGAGGTAGCGAGCCGTTCCTCGTTTTCTTTTTTGCTCCGTGGTTTTCTTTGTTCGTTCTTCATTTCGTTCTTTGGTGTCACTTTATCCGCCCCGATGGAAAGTTGCTCATAACCCCCACATACCTCGAAGAATCAGTGCAAGACCGTAGAGAATTATGAAGCCACCAAGTCAGGGACGCACACCAGCTGGCAGCAGGAATATTCAGCTCTAGTATAAGATCTGCCTGAACGAATTGTTCCATCAAGACCGCACCATTCCAAGGATCCTTACGAAGATTCCATCAATGGAAGACCGCAAAGAAATCAGGAAAACTCAGCAAGACATGAAGGGCTCATACCCGGTCGCATCAGAAGTATTTTGGCTCAAGTATGTATCATACGACAACCATCACTTGAATCAAGTCTGCATCAACTATGACAACCTCAAAGATTCAAGAAAAGATAAGCAGAAATGGTGACCCAGAAGCATATGCGCCCAAGACGTGACATGCACCAGTTACAATCTTGTCCGGTGCAAATCATTTCAGTATATTCCGGAAGATGGCCAGAACGTATCATGAAGCCCGCATCCAGCAAAGGAATGATCGGAAGAATGTTTCCCTCAGACAAGCCAACAGTCAGCAAATTGTCAGGCACTTTGGTCAGTTTTGTCTCCACATCATTGTGGGAAAGCTTCGGACAGAAGAAACCTCAGTCTTCCGTGACAAGGTACCCGACACAGCCAACATGTATAGTGCATCAGCATTCCCCAACACGCCCTCCAGATACCTCCTCGGCCAAGATACTCAGTCTTCTACCACAAGCCACCAGCAGAAGCTTATGGTGCAAGACACTCAACCCTACTCGGTGCGCCCCACAGATGGATTTCAGCACAAGCTACTCGGTCATCTACATTGACTACCGCAAAAACTTCCAGCAGAAAGAACCGGTATATCTACCGCTTAAAGGGGCAAACTTCCGAGGCAAGACAACCTATATTCTTCAGTAAGCTATGGAGGAAGCTTCCAAGACAAGTCAATCATCCTTCTTCAGCAAGATATCAAGGCAGCTTCCCGGGTACGACACTCTGCCTTCCTCGATACGCCACCAGAGAAAGCTTCTAAGGAACAGTAACCGACCGTCTCTAGCAAGCTACCGCGGCCAAGCTTCGCAGACAAGCCATCCAGTCTTCCTCGACACTTCATCATGTCTGTAACGGTATTGCCAGAAATCCGGTCATTCAAAAGCAATAAAAGCTTCAGCAACGTCAGGACCCGCTTATGCTATGGGTATTCTTATCAAGTATGAAAGCTACCCCGGTGTGAATACGGCTATGTTCGTAATAAAGGAAGAATCACTCATATGAATAGTGATGAGAAACCGCAACTCCCGGAAGGCAAGTCAACAGAAGAATCAAATGCATACTTCATCCTGGACGGAAGAATGACAAGGTTATGAAAGCACACCTTGAAGATAGGAAGCAATAAAACATTGGACCTTGCTCCAGTCACGAGATTCAGCTCCTCACGTCCGACAATGCCCCGAAGCAGGACAACCTTGAGACCCAATCCAGTGCAACCCATAGTATCATGATGACACAAGAAACAAAAGGTGATGGTAACATGTCTACCTCAGAGGAAAATGTAGGCAGAACAATAAGCCGCTATGCAAGGAGAAAAGAACCCTGACTAAGAAAAGCCGGTACAAGAAAGGTGATTGCCACAGGAGCAAGGCCCAGGGCAGACATACATGGTATATGTCAAACCTTGCTGCAATGTATACCCCGGAGTAAGCATTGCACCTCGTAAGCGGTCAAAAGTATGCAACTCTTGCAAGCCGACGGGTAAGGCAAAAGAATGAATTGTATGGACCCCAGGGTCAAATTTTCCGCGATCAGTTGAAGTCGTGTGGACCACCATGGACACCTGCAACGAGGGAATCTCATTCAATATGGGAAAAGGACCGCGTATCCAATCCGTCAGCCCGAGCAAGTACTCAAGGTCGGAATTGTCCGTTTTACTGGTATACCTCAGTTTGCTTCCTTAAAGGTCACCCGCTCAGCTCAGCATTTTGACTACAAGGACCAGATTGAAGCATAACACGGCCGATCACCATCCAGAATGAGCAACCGGTCAGGTGAATCTCAGAAGACGCACTTGTTCAGAATTTGTGCTCCGCTCCATGTCAATACTCAAGATGGACAAGCCAAAAGAAATGTGATTCAACACCATCAGCCGTCGGTCAAAATCCCACCCAATGGGACACCATGATGGTAAACATTCTGGGATACCAACTACCCACGAATGCCAAGCTTTTATCCAAGAGGCCAATACAAAGGACTCAACACCATACCGCAGATAAGGCCCAAGATACCCCGGAAATAGTATGGGTATCATCAGCATTCAGCCTATGACAAGACATCCCGTTATCATACAAGTCAGAAGATATGAGGATGGAAATCAGAAGGAAAGGATGTGATGTATCAAGGAAGAACATTCTGTCAAACTTCGGATTGGGTGAAGTAAACCCCCTCAACAAAGATATATGGGATGCTACCATGGGAACAATATGCAGTAAGGAGAAATCCGAGAAGCAGCAAGTTTCCTAAGGACGGTATGTTTGCAATGGTTTCCTGAGAAACCAAATCTCAAGGACGAGATTCTTCTAAGGGGGGTAGGATTGTGACACCCTGGTTTTCGCAGCTTTTTCTTTTCGAAGTTTTTCTGGTTTTTGCCCGTTGGTTTGGATTTTTGAGCACCTCGTTGGACTTGGACTTGAGCATATTTTCTTTCCATGCTCAAGTGGCCCTTGTTTCCAATCCTTTCCAATGCCATTCCATTGATCCACCTCATCCAAGCCACCATATATTCATGCCATATATTCCTTTTTCTATTAGAAGGAATATTCCAATTATTTGAGGTTTGTGAAGCAACCCATATTTATATTGGTCCATAAATCCCCAAATAATTCCCTCATGATATCGATGTTATATCTTGACAATTTCTCCAAAAATATTGCATGGCCCAAGTGAATTTCTCCTCTAGGGAAATTCATTTGTCTGTGGGGGCAGAATGGAGCTTTGTGAAGGGAATGCCATTTCTCTTGATCCATTGCTGGTGAAATTTTTTGTGCAAGATCATATGACCAAATCATTGATCTCCACCAAATTCCAACCAAAGGTGCCTAGCAAAACTCCCACAATAAATTCCCAAAGTTTGGGTGCAACAAGGGGGTGAAGCAAGTGCATGATAGGGGATCCCATTTGCCTTGAAACTTTTTGAGAATGATCCAACCACCAAATAACTCCACCAAACCAAATTGGAGCCAAATCCCATTACCCCTGTGAGTGCATTGTAAAGTTTAAGTTTCTGTTCAGAAGGACACCTTGTGAAGCAAGTGCTATCTAGGCTTGTCCAATGGCTATGAAATTTTATACACACGTGCACCCACCCAAATAACCTCAGTACAGCAATTGTCGGCCAATTACACCTATCCTATGAGATGCTATCTTCAACTTTGCATTTCTGGTCCAATTGGGCATTTGCAAAGGAAGTGCTAGCTAGCTTGATCCATTTGAGCTAAAACTTGGTACACATGCTCACCCTAGTGTATGATGAAGCTATGCCAAAATTCATGCTTAGGGGAGTAATGTACCAGCCATACCACAGTACAAACACCTCCACCTCCATGGTGTACTTACAAAAGAAGTGCCCTGTGCATTGATCATTTTGGGCCCAAACTTTGCAGGACTGTAGTCCTTCCTACCCTAAGCCCAGGAGACAACCCCACATTCACCCCCTCCCCACCATGTGAGCCCAGCTTGCCTCCCAAGGTAGCTGCATCTAACTATTGCTCGAGATAGAGATCACCACAGTAACCCATCTTGCCAACCAAGCATACCACAGTGATCAGTGTTGAAGGGACTACACGGTGGACACAGCTGGCCACGAGAAATTCTATCCAAAACCACAGTGCATTTGGTGCCACGCTCCTGGACGCACATGGCGTGCTCTAGACATGGTCCGCGCGTGCCCGACGTGTCCACATCGCTCTGTTGTGCGCCCTCGTCCTCTTCTTCTTGTCTAGCCGCGCCGCACGGCTTTTCATCTCACGCTTGCTCCACGTGTCCCTCCCGAGCACCCTCAAACGCCCTCGATTGCCGCTAGCTCGACGCACGCCCTGGCCGCACGCCATTGACGCGGCCCGAAGCTCGAATCCCCCTCCTATAAATAGATCTTGCCCCCGAGCCCTTTGAGAGAACAAACAGACTCCCACATCCCCTCCTAGCCTTTTCCCCTCTCAATTTGATCGCCGCAGCCCCTCCTCGCCCGGCACGGTAGCCATTGCCGTCGGCTACCTTCTCCAGATTCCGCCCCAGCCGGAGCCCCCATTCCTCTGACCCGCTCCAGACCTCCTCCCCTCATCGCCACACGCATCCTCGACATCCTCGCGCCACCCCCACCGTAGCCACGCCAGGCACCGTCGTGGTGGCCGTGGCTGCCGGCCCGCCCAGCCGTGGAGGCACGGCGTTGCGAGCCACCCCGCATGGCCCCGCGGCCGCCTGCTAGCACGGCTCGGCTAGCGGCGTCCGGCCAGACCACCGGCGGGCTTGCCCTGCCCTCTCATCGCCTGCGCCACGGGCCTGTGGCCCTCCTCTGTTCTATCCATTGACGGGAGGAAGAAGGGAAGCAGAGGAGGAGAGAGGAAGAAGATCTGATGGGTGGGGCCTGCCCACCTATAAGCGGCCCAGCCTGGCTGAACGCTGAGCCCCCGCGCGTCAGATTAGCTAGAGACACTCTCTGGCGAATACGTTTTCCTTAAAGGAAAGCGGACTTCGTCTCCTTCGGTCCCGAAATATGCTTTCCCTTCTGGGAAGCGTATTATTCTCTCCAATGGCCCAAAATACGTTTTCTTCGCGGGGAAGCGTATTTTCGAAAACCCTAAGATGTGAAATTCACTGGTTAAGGCAGATTTTCTTTCTAACGAACGAACGGTCATATCTCCGCATCCCAGACTCCAAACGAGGTGATTCTTTTTGCGTTGGTTTTGTCTCGAGCTCCTCTTCGTGTTGGCGTAGGTTTTATGCCATGTTTTCTTGTGGTTCTTTTCTGGTCAAGAAAAAGTGGTTTGACCCCCATTCTCCGTGCCTTTTCTTGTCCGGCTTTTGCAGGGTGTGTTAGTGTCAAGGACATGGAGTGTTTCACACCACTCTGGTGAAAGGAAAGCCACAATATCCTTTGCACCTTTGCAAAGCTTTGACGTGCTTCTAAAATTGCTTTTCAATGATATGCTTATATCAGTGATCGTGATCATGTTGCCTTTGTGTGATTAATGTTATCATTGTCGTGATATCCTTGAGCATGCTACTACTATGATATGTTTTGACCATGTTACATTCATGCTATGCTTTGATTATGTCATTGCCATGATATGTCCTGAATCATCGTAACCATGATATACCAACACCATGTTAAGTTGCTCATGTTATTCCTACACCTGCTCATGTATCCCCAGTCTATGCTTAAACTACATCCATGATGTTGCCATGTTAATAACTTGATTATTGTACACGGATAAGTTCACCATCTAAAATGTGCTGGATCATATCTAAACTTGTTATACTAGCATGCTATGCATTGTTATAATCTGGTGCTACTAATTTGCACCTGATACTTATGTTTTCCATGCGAGACATGCTTCATGACAAGTTTATCAGGTGCCACCGAACCGAACTTATCCGTGCATCCACATTTGCCTGTATGGGCAGGCCTTGATTCGGTCTACCGGTGGGTTCTCTTATACGTATCACCAAAGAGGGAAGGCTATGCACGGCAGGTACCTTGTCCCGGCAAACGGCAATAGTGTTGAGAGCCGGTTGTTCAGATTGGGCCCGTCCCTGTTTGGGACAGTTTTTCCACGACGGTGGCTGTTTTTGACCATGCGATGGTCGGTTGCCAAGCTATGGAAGGAGTGTCTGGAGGACACTGGGCTACCCAAGACGGGATGTCGGTGATACGGTAAGAGGGACACGCGGTGGAACGGTCTCGTTGGAGAAGTCCTATTCCACTCCTGCGGTACGAGTTCCAAGGATCTTGTGGGACAAGTTCCGAGGTACTGGACGGAGGAAAAACTCCATAGTGTGAGTAACGTGCACAAACTCTGCAGAGTCACACAAATCTATTCGAATAGCCGCATCCACGGTAATGGACACAGTTCGTACTAGGTCAAACCATTGAGATCAACATGAGTCAGGTGGAATGTCTGTGGTAAGTGATTGGTCATGCGATGACCCGTTTGGTCGTGCGACGACCCGTGTAGGTGATTGGTCACGAGGTGACCCGGTGCTTGAGTCTGTAAGGATTCCGAGGTAAGCCACGTGGTCATGCAATTATCATGTGGGGTCCATGCGACCTTAAATGATGAATGTCTATGCATTAGTCTAAAGGTTGATAACATGCTTGATAAATATCTGGTTGCATGATATTGTTCTTCACCTGTTTAACTCACTAAGATACTTGAACCTGCTAATGCCATTTTATTGTTTTGCCTTGTTGCTTTGGATGTTGTGAGCTTGCAAGTACATTTAATATACTAACCTGGCGTGTCATGCAAGATTTGCAGGCCGTGCTTTGGATGCGTAGGACGACTTTCCCGGTGTTTGCGAGCTAGGAAGTGTCCCAGCCAGTGTCCCTGTGGAGTGGAGTTCATCACCGCCGTTGTTTTTCCGCTGCCGAGTTCTTTTCTGCTGCTAGAGAGTTATGATGCTTCTTGGTATAGATCCGTGGCTAGCTTGAGGATCATGCTGTGTCTCCGCTAGCGTTGTAATAAACTCCATGTACCCTATCGCTGGTAATATAAAGTTGTTTAGTTCTATATCAAGCAGTGTCGTGTTCCAGAAGAATTGATCTCTGGGCTGGAGCACGGGGCGTTCTGGTCCTCTCAGCCGGGGTGCCACAACACAACTTGTCCAGATTTCCATTGAAGCCTGATTTCTGTTTTGCAATAATAGCCTCGATGTTCTTGTCCCGGTTCAAGATTGTTTGCAGCTGTGATTTATCTGCATCATCGAATTCATTAGCACCTGTATCGTTGAGTCCGCTGATCATCTGGGCACCTTCTTCCTGGGGATTGATGTGGCCGCAGTCTGACCTTTATAGGTTTTCCTTCTCTTTCTCACTTCAGGGTTATGAGAAGTAGGTGCCAGGATGCTTGGACGATCTACTGACATTGCAGCTGGAGGTACAGGTGCATCGGACATGTTATTAGCTGGTAATGTAGTCACTTCACAATGTGGACCTTGTTGTATGAGTGAATCAGACTTTTGCGCTGTTGCTGCAAGTACGCTGGACTGCGGAGCTGGTTGTCCAGAATTGTCAGACTTTTGAGCTGTTGATTCAAGGTCCCCGAACTGTGGAGATTGTGTTGCAATACTGTTAGACTGGTGAGATAGCGGAGACGCTCTATCGAGCTGAGGAGCGAGCGGTGCAGACGTGTGATCTGTGGTTTCCACCGTGTCAGTCTTATGAGTAGACATGTGATCCATGGTTGCCGCCATGTTGGTCTGCAGAGACGACATGTGATCCGCGGGTTTCGTACGGATGGTCAGCGGAGCAGACATGTCATCCTCAGGTATCGCCCGATCGGTTTGCTGAGCAACCACTTCAGCTGGCACTATCTGCTTATCAGGTGTTGCCGGTGTGTGGGACACTATGGCTTGAACGGGAAGCATCAGAATAGGTGGTGTCATCGTTGCGGGAGGACCTGGCACAGTCTGATACCGAGTTGGTTGTTCCTTGTATTGTGTAAGAACATTAGATCGCAGGGGATGCTCCGAGCTTGATGAATGTGTTGGGAATGTGCCCTAGAGGCAAATAAAATATGTTTATTAGCATATTCCATAAGTTCATAATACGTTTTATATTATGCTATAACTGTATTAAGCGGAAACATTAATACACGTGTGGTATAAAACAACCAGGTCCCTAGTTAACTCTAGTATACTAGTCCATTGGGCAATTGAGGATCAAGGTTTCCTGATCATGAGAAATTAAGCTGTTGAAAATGGAGTCGTATATTTGGGAGAATGATATGATGGACACACACCCACCAGAAGTTTTGCAATGTGATCGAGTCACATAAGTTCAACATTGCGATAACTACAACGTAGTGACCAGATCCTTTGACCGTAATGATCATACGTAATTACTATCTATGAGGATGCTTTGATTTGTAACCCACCGCCTGACTGAAATATGCTGGCCATAAAGGTGCACTTTGGGTATTCCGAATAGATACGTTAATGAGTATGCAAATAGATCAAAGCCAGACTTGTCCATCCGAGTGACGGATAGGTACTCTGGGCCCACTCGGTGATATTACATCATAAAGATTGCAATCATGTCACTAGGTCACGAGGGTTGTAATATCACGGGAACGAGTAAACATGTTTGTCGGCAACGAGGATGAACTAGGTACATTGGATATCGACGATCAAACCTCGGACAAGCAAAGTACCATAGGACAAAGGGATAATTCTCAACGTTAAACGGATCCAACAGCGATGAAGTTTCATTCGATGGAAGCGCAGGGGCTATCAAGGATTGTAACCAGGTCCAATGGATTAGTCATTGATCAATGAGATTGTCTCGATCATGTCTGTTGTTTCCTGGACCGTAGGGTGTCACACTTAAGGGTATTCGACGCATTAAGGATTGATTCGGGATCACCGGAGAAATAATAGAGAACACCGGAATTGTTTCTGGTGGAGACAAGAAATTGTTCTGGGAATTTTGAAAGGTTCAAAATGTTATTTAATAATGTTTAAATATGTTTTATTATTTAATTATCTAAATTAAATATTAAAATATAATTAAATATAATTAATAAAGGAAGAAAAGGCATATGGGCCTAAAGAGGCACATTAGGGGAAGAGGGAGTCTCCCCCTTGGGCCAAGGCGCCAAGGGAGGGGCCCATGCCCCCCCTTGGCGCATATGCCCCCCTCCCCTTGGGATTAGCCCCACATGGGACGTTGAAGGAAGTGCTCCCCTATTTGGCCTGTATAAGGATGGGTAGGGGTGCCCTTTTCTACACAACGTTGAAGCTCTCTCTTCCTCCTTTCTCCTTCCTTGCGTGGACTCCCCTTGTTTGGAGTCTATACTTGGTTCGGGATTTCTCCACCATACGCACGCCGTCGTGCTGCTGGAATCGGGATCCGAATCCATCTTCTTTCCGCTGCTCTTCTGGTTCGGAGCCCGGAGGGACGTCGGGTACACCGTATGTGTGTAATCCCGCGAGGCGCTACACTTTTGGCGCTACTTCATCATCGTGGCCGTATCACGGTGTCTTCACCGACAACGTTCTGACGGGGACGCAATCCCGTCATCGGTCTCAAGGACCGGGTGGCTATCGGAGTCAACATGGAGCTGCGCGGCATCTGGGATTGTCGGTACGACTACACCAACCACGTTCACGCAGGAACGTTTCCCGCTTAACGGACTACATATTGGTATGTGACCTATTCCATCCGTTACTTGCATCATCATAGCATATGTCTTGGGATTGGGTATCGTAGGTTATGAAAATTTTGTGTTTTCTACTCCGAACCCCAACAGTGGTATCATGAGCAAGGCTATGCGTAGATGTATTGTACGGATAGAACACATCTAGTATGTGGCATTAATTCTCCAATTGTTACAGTCCCACGTGTACTCATTTAGCATTGCGGCAATGTCCTGATGAAGCGGCCCCGACCGACCTTACTCGTTTACGCGAGACTGGTTCCACGCTTGACATATGGCTTGTACCATATAAGTGGATGGGGGTGTCTGTCTCTCTTAACATTAGCTCTGCAAAGACGTTTGCAACGGAGGGCCCCGAAAAGGGTGTAATAGAGACGATTGCGGGATTGGTGTTGTGGCTTGTTTTCTTAGGATAGAAACGGTTCCTTTCTCGAAACCCCTCGCAGCCACGTAAAACGTGAAAAATATAAAGTAGAAAGGCGTTTTCACTTTAATTTGCATGTCAGGGGGAATCATAGCATGTATGATTTATATTGTTGCATCCTGGTTTGCTAATATGTTAGATATACGACGGTAGCATTATAGGATGATCCCTCACTAATCCAACAAAGTGTCCTTCCTTAGTGAAGCACCATCTGGAAAGTTCTTCATTATGGAGGCATCACGTGTCACACGGGTGTCAAACATTTTTACGTTCACAAGAGATGGGTGGAGCAAGCCTAGCATGTCCAGAAACATGGCCTTGCATACGTATCATATAATCACTAAGGTTATTGTGGCGAGCCTGGCATATGTAGATATGGCCTCGGGACACAAGAGACCGAAAGGTCGAGCATGAGTCACATAGATGATGTGATTGGCATGATGGCCTACCTTGAGAATATACTGATGGTCGTGTCACACGGGGGAGGTATAGTTCTCAAGGATCGTGTAATCACTTAGAATAAACTATGAGGGATGTTTGTCTGAGTGGGAGTTTCAGAATTGTTTCAAAACATGAACTCCATATTATGAACTTAATCTTCATGTCTTAGCAAATATCAATGTAGATAATGTCATACCCAAATGTTCATAACTATGGCTCTTTTAGTGTGATTTAGAACTTAAGGTAAATGGGTCTTACTTCATTGATTGTTACCAACACCGTTAGAGACATACTAATTAGTAATGACTTACTAAATGTAATACGAGAACTGCTAGGAGATACACCAGATAACTCTGTAATTGAGGAAGATGATGATGAGTATCGTACTCACCGTCACTTATGAATGCTTGTCCAATACACCATACTTTATTCTATGGAATCTGAATTGTGAATGCATGTTAAGGGCACCAGCAAGTATGACATGCTAGGTGAACTTGAAAGCACTAAGTCACAAATCCGAATAATGGAATATGAGTATATGGACGGGGTTTCTTTCAACTATGGTGGAAGGAACAACCTGCTGAGAAAGTCACTTGGAAAATGTATAAGATACATGAACACCTTGTGTATAACTTGGACTACTGAATGACTGGTTACTTTGCGATAACTGGGGAGTTGCATCCGCTTCCTCCCAGCTACAAAGACCACGTCTTGACTATGTCATGAAGGAGAATTGTTCACCTGTCATGAGGTCAAGGTTAAAGTTATGAATTTGAAGGTAGAACCAATGTAGGAATAGTCATTGACGAAGAAGGTATATTTGATATACGAGTTATAAATGTCTTTACCCACAAAATACTAAATGCGGTTGATTAAGTATTTGATGCTTGAACTTACTGATTATAGAGTGTCTTGGAAGGGATGAGGTGAAAATGTGTGCTGACGATGATCAAGATAGTTGATGTTCGACAACACTCTCCCTCTACATCTATTAGTTGATTAATTATATGAACAATTTTATGATCGTTTGAATGTGAACATTATTAGTGTGTCTTGCATCTCGCGAAGACAATTATTCATATTAGTGAGAAACAATTCAATTGTTCTCCTTTTATGAATGATATCTTTTATGGTCACATTACGGTTATAAATGGGTTATTCTTATAATATTGATAGTAGTTTGATCATTTATAAGAAATATTGTAATGCCAAGAAATTATCCAAACTTAATAATGACACTAAAGTTTAAGTCATGAATGGTTTGCTGAAGTTTTGAGATACTTGATCTCTTGACACATGCGAACCATGCCCTTTTAGGTGAGACTAGATTACCAGTTGCGCCAATGGCGCAAGGGGGTATAGAATACCAGGTAGGCGCAACTATGTATTTGTGTTGAGGCGAGGCATAATAAAGAGCAGCAAGGGAGTACAAACAAGGATAGGCATAGTAACACAGTGCACAGTTTTCCTTATCCATAAACATAGGTATATAAATATGTACATAGTGAATCCTACAGAAGATATGCTTATATAGAGCATGCTTTTCCTGGAAGCAGAAATAGATAAATCGACAAAAGCATCCTAAGTGCACAGTTTTTCTTAAGCATAAACATAGGTACATAAACATATACATAGTGAATTCTATAGAAGACATGCTGATATAGGGCATGCGTTGTCTAGAAGCAGAAGTAGATACATCGACAAAATCAACCTAAGTACGGCATAACAGTTATACGCAGTTGCAACGTAGAGCCGTGCATCAACACTGTTTGCTAATGAAGCGCTGCTTAGTTAGTATGGACGGTAAGACGGAGGCCATTTGCTGTGCACTTGAAGCTAAAGACATAGATACTTCCTTCTGTGAGCTCCATGTGGATGATAAAGGCCTTCCAGCTTGATGTGGTTGTAACCCTACCATCAACTCCTTTAATGAGACGTGCTGACACATGGACTGTTATATCTCTGCTTTTGATTGGGAGCACATTTTTTTTTGGGGCATATGAGTGAGCAGATAGGGCTTGGAGAAGTGATTCTTGAAATACTGTAGAGGAAAGCAAAATCTAGAGTAAGCACATTTTAGTAGTAAGGTGACTATCAATAGTTAGTTAATTGTTGCATAATATAGAGAGAAATAAAAAGGCATGAACATGTCAAAGGTTGGTATTTAAAATTTCTGATACATAGCTACTTGGAGTGGCCAGCGATAAAATTTGAACAAAGTCGAGGAGGTAAACATCTTGTTTTAAAGCCTTAATTACCATGAGGTTAACTTGGGCATCGTTTTTCGATCTCCCATGTTTCTTCAAATAGATACGGCTAAGGTGCCATCTTTCTAACCTCTTGAATTAATACATATACACTCCATGGCTACAAATCACATTATATAAAAAAACTACAGGATGCACTATAAAGAAATCCATCAAAACAAAGCATGGTTTGTGCTTCTAAGATGCACATATCCTATTAGATAATTGTGTAAGCGTAAAATTAATTGCTAGAACAGATCCAAGTAAATCATTTCGCAGCAAGTAAATACAGTGCATATTCAACATTAAACCGGGTATTTTCATCAAGAAAACTGAGGATTTTCAGAAGAATGAGTATTAACATGGCATGGTGCAGATCAACTACCAAGTTCCAGCTTCTCATTTGTGCATCTTATATTCTTTCCTTTTGCCTTCCTTCTTCAGCTCACCCAACAAAAACATGAATGATGACTGGAACTAAATTCTAGGGAAAAAACACAGAATTCTCACAAATAAGACTGTTCTCCAATTCTGTTTTTAGTACACAAACTTTCTAAAGCATCGGTAAATAAGTATAGAGTTATTGTTCCCTTCAATATACTGTATGTAAAGAATTATAGTTTTGAATATGATAACACATCAATATTTTAGTCAAAGATAATAATGCCCAAAAAGGCACACATTTTGCCACACCAGTTTATATATCATTATTATAATTTCCCTTCAAGATATCCAATACCTTCAAGGATAAAGGGAGACGTAATATAAACATGTGCTAGATGGTAAATTAAACTTTAGTAACATTGAAGAATGAACAGCAAGCATATATCTGCAAACAGAGATCAAAGGAAAAAAGAGTCATCTTATACACATGTGCTAGATAGTACATTTAACCCTGGTAACATTAAAGTATGAACAAACAAGTAAATTTCTAGATCTGCACCTCTCCCTGAAGATAGAGAGGGGGGGTGAGGAGGAGCTACCATACCTACAAAGGGAGGGATGATGGTAAGGCCGCCGACAAGGAGATCCAGCTCTGGCCAAAGACACGGGCTCACACGCACTGCTGGGATTTGGGCAACCACTACAAGCATAGAGGCATCATCGATCTTTGTTAATGGTTGTTGTTGCCAAGCCATTCAGCGGCAAGTAAATATAATGCATGTTCAGAGTGAAACAGGGTATTTTCATCAAGAAAACAGAGGATAGTGGTAACAGAATATTCTCTAAACAAATCATAAACTAATGGTGAATAATACCGCAACAGCCAACAAATGTCACAAATTTCTAAACGATGGTAACAAAAATAAAGGGAAAATGATTGACCACATATCAGAAAAAGAAATCAATGGAATGCTTTATTGTGGATTGGCTAATTAGAAAACTATGATTTATTAGCAACCCAAACCATATCCGGCACCGGAATCAACAAGCACTTAAAACAGTAAAACATGACACAATTTGATGAGACAGGGGCCATTCCCATAGTGATTGAAGCCAAAGCTGAGCGAACATGCTGAGACGAATCTGATGACAGTTCCTGCAGATGCAGTTGGCAAGATTTACGTCTGTTGACAATAACAGCAGCGGAATGGAGCGAAATAAATTAGGTTACATCAGAAACTATTGAGAATAATAGCAACAAAATGATTTTCGCATATATCTTTTTATCCACCTCCAAGCTACATGGATCGAAATAGTTTAGAGAAAATTAAAGTGCAGCAAAAAAGGGTGACGGTCTTACTGCCATTTAATAGCTCTCCACATTCAGGGGCAATGCATATCCATAAACACGCCCCTGGACATTCAGTGTTAAGCAATGGTTTGGCTGAACATAGTATGTCACGCACATTTGTCAATATATCAATCTGGGTGCTCATTCTTGATTTTGTAACTGATCAATTTAATTGGTGTGTGCATTTTGTCGAGGGGGCAATAAATGGCTAGATATTTAATTTCATACTTTCAGGTTTAGTAATCCCCTTTTCGGAAAAAGGTTAGTAATCTAATAAAGTAAGTTGTATCATCTCTTCAGGTTTAGTCGGAATCTCGGAGTTGGAAGCACGATAAGATTTGACCACACAGCTTGTACATACCCTCACAGCTTTTCTCTAATGCAATGGCTTAGATTTTATATAAACATCAGTTTCAGTCATCAATTCTTAGAAGAAGAACTGACATGTTCGCTGAAAGTGCTTACTATCACAGCCATGTAAATTCAGAAGAAGATACACTATCATATGGAATATTTTAATCAGAAGCGCTGGAAGAGTTAAATTACAGCCATCAATCAAGAAAGCATCAGTGCACCAACATAATCTATCAAAAGTTAAAAGGAAGATTCAAATCTTATGGGTAACATTAGATAATAAACAAAATTTTGTAAACATATCCAAGATTTAGTGTTTACAATAAACATTTCACATCATTTGCCACCCTAGGCCACACACTAAGATTCACGAAATTTAAGTGTAAAAGGGGACAAATACAAACTAAGCCAATGCAAGTAGCTTCAATTCCACAAAAATAATTTGTTTACACATAAATGTCGCTAGCAAAGTGCTAATATAATATTCCTCCATCCGAAATACGAATTGCATTCTTGTTCAATCAAAAAAATAAACGAGGGAGCAGAGAGCTCACATAGGATGAACTGTAATAGCAAACTCTTCATCTCCAAAGAAAAGATTCAGGAACCCATCAAAACCAGGATTGAGTATTCCAGCAATAGAAGGTGTTTCTCTCCCTATCAATCATCAAAGAGCTCCCTGCAAGCCAAGAAGAACCAATAGCCCCTTCAAATCAATTAACCATTCAGTCAATGATAGGGATCATAGTGGGCAAGATACTCGTCGATAAATTAAAGCCCACAAGAAATATCTGTAGCAGCTTTAATAGCTCTCCACATCGAGGGGAAATGCACATCCATAAACACGCCTCGGCATATTCATAAATACTTGAATGAGAACCTCAGAATTACAGGTAATTGAAAAGAGTGTTGCAACATTTTGAATGAAGAAAATAACATAAGGAGTTTAAAAATTTTGGTGAGAAATTTAATACGGTCTCATAAGTGCAAATGGACAATGAGAACAATATGAATGAAATAGCGATCATCAGCTCAAATGTATAACTCGCATACTATGAAAACAGAGAAATTATAACTTAACATTCGAATGCAAACAATATAAACGAACACACTAATGGTGAAATATATTATTTTTGTCAACCACAGATCAGAGGAATATGACCTTCTTGGTTATGAACTTATGATGCAAGATAGCAATTAATAAGTGATGGAAAAATCAGTCAGGAATTGGTGCTGCTGCAAATACTACTTCAAGATTGTGCTAATATATCTGTGTCAATAGAAAACAATGCTATAAAACATAATACTCCGTACTTAATAACAACACTACCTTTGAATGTTGCAACATTGTACGAGAATCATGCCATAGACCTGATGACGCATTTTTCTTGTTGGTTTTCACCCAGCAAACATCTTCACTCCTACGAAACCCCCACTGGACAAAAGAGATGTTTCAGCCAGCTTCATCTATTATTACATTTCATAATTCAACTGGAAACTGTATGACAAATCTAAATTAAATAAAACAGTGCCTGTATCTTCAAACATTTGAAAGAAAGTGAGATTTATGCAGACTGGAGTTTGACTGCAGTCAAACGGAATGGCAAACACCAAAACATGTTCAAAATATATTGCAACACAACGTTGTGAGAACCACATGAGCCTGGAGGGCCTTTTGTAAGCTGGCATCATGCCATTGCCCAGGAAAATGGAATCAAAGCAAAATGCAAACTACATGTGTTAGATTTACTGAAAGAGAAAGCTGTCTCACCTTCTTCAGACATTGACGGCCCTGTTCAAGACCTACACCATCACCAACCCAAAGGAAGAGAAAAGAGGGGGTATCAGCTATATCCTGTTGATTCAAACAATTCACAGAAGCTTATTAATAATTATGTACTATAAAATGAATACCCTAAAAACAGAATGAAACAACCAGACAAGGACAACAACATCAATCTTCAAATTCATAATCTCCTCAGCGTTCCAATATTTAATATGATCTGCTATTCCTGGTGCCCGATTAACATACACTTCCCATGGTGGATCCATAAGAATAACATCAAACTTTGTACAAAAAAATATGGAGAAAGAACATGTTCCCAGAGATCACATTTAAAATTTCATCCTTCCTCTGTATGAGGTCTCTCAATTTTTTTTGGATAGTCCTCTGCTACACTTGTAAGATCCATATCAGTTAGCAAAGACGAGAACAAAGGGGATGCAGATGCATACCAAAAGAGGAGGAGCCTGAGGATATGGAGTCCTCCACGGCAGGCACCGCATGCCCGGCGAGAAACGACCCAAAGCCCTGTCGCTGGAGCGCCGCCGCCCTGTGCCTCGCTCCCACCTTTACCATCCCTCTCCTCACGCCCCTTGTGACCCTCATCCTCCCGCGACCCCCGCCGTCAGATCATCGGCCGTCGAGCCAAGTGCCCACGGCCTTTGTAGTCCGGCCTGCAGTCATCCACGGCCGCGCGCAGGCACCGCTGTGCTACCGTTTGCTCGCCGTTGGTCTTGAGGAAAACGAGCCACGGCCACCGGCGCGCCACCCGCTAGTGGCAGCCGTCGGGGCGCCACCGTGGTGCGGTTGGGAGAGGGGCGGCGCGAGGAGAGGCGGTGGGGAGGAGGAGAAAGGGGCGGCGGTGGACGAGATGGGGAGGGCGACGCGAGGAGAGGATGGCTGGGAGGAGGAGAGAGGAGCGGGGACTGGGTAGGGTTTCACCGCTGCGCGTTGCTTGTTTTATGCGATCGCGTGGATCTGCAGTGCACCTTTTTTCCATTTTCACCGTGATTACACGTGAATTAGAGGAAGCAGGGCCACCAGTCATCGACCTCATAGGAAAATTAGAGCGGGCCAACTTAACCAACGGTGGATTTACTTGTCAGCTGTCGTTTTCACCCTGGTCCCCTCCTAATCCATCGAACCAGAATGCTTAGCGACCTCAGATCAACCAAATGAGCGAGTCGTTTTCACCCTGGTCCCCTCCTAATCCATCGAACCAGAATGCTTAGCGACCTCAGATCAACCAAATGAGCGAGTAGAATAGCTCCTTTTATAGTAGTAATAATGGCTAAAACCTCACGTTCTGGTAAAACAGAGTGTGTACTGATTTTTGTATATCATACATTGTGATGTATCGTATATCAGCAAGTAGTGAATTTCATTATTTCGTGAACTTCATATGTGGACTTAGATGAAAATATGTATTCACTAATGAAACATGAGTATGAAATAATTTGATCTGATCAAAGGGATTTCAGAATGAAGACAGGTATTAAATTAACAAGAAAAACGAGTCTCTACGATCTAATCAAAGTGAAAAATGTTTTGAGTTAGCCTTGGGCATATGGACTTGCGTGAAAGTTGTTCCACAAATTACAATGCTTGGAACACTTCAATATTGTTGATGTGCCTGAACATTATAATCATACTCTACTGAATAGTGTGTGGTCTAAGTTATCTCTTACCAAGTTATGTTATTATTCTTTAGAGTTATTAATTTAATATGCAAACACTCACTTCAGTATAGGGAACCATCTGAGTTCGTGGAAACCAACACTATATATGTCATGGTGTATCATGGTTTTTAGGAAGCTTAATTTATATGATAAATTGTCTTTGTAGTGTATCCTTAGACAACTATGGATACGTCTTCCATAACTAGAACCAAAGGAGCAAAACTTGTATTGCTAAGTTTGGTGTTTTCAAGAATTGTTCTTGATAAAATGTGGTAATGGAAGAAAAGTGAAAGTTCAACCAAGGTAATTGACCTTGCCTCCAATGTCAGAGTAGCGCAAAGGAATATGTTCTGGAAGCAAATCTCTACAATTAGAGGAGAAACTAATGATAATGATCTTGATGTTTCGATGGAAGATTTTACTGAACAAAGTAGGATTCAAGAATACATATTTGCCCCTTGTGCAAAATAATATTCATGATTCACTTGTCGAGTTAATGGAACAAGACATACCTACGAACTACGAAGAGGCGATGGTGGACCTAAGTATGAGATATGACTATGAGTCATGAAATCCTATATTGAGTTTCATTTAAGATTACTTGAATCTTATCGAGTAAGGAGTTTACTTGATATTCCCAATAACTTCAAAGTTATAAAGAATAAATGTGAACATCAAAGAAGACATCAAGATCGATTTGTCTCAAACATTGTTTCTGATAAATTCAAAAGGTTGACTACAATAAGTAGTGATGCTTGAGTCAATGGGATATTCACTACGATTGATCCAAATTGTTATCAATACCGTGTGTAAGATCAAAGTTTTGCCCCCATGAGTTTTGGATATTGTTGGAAAAAAGCAGTAGAGGAACTAACAGGTTTTCTAGTGTAAAACAGATGGTTAGGTTCCTGAAGTTTTAGGTTGGAGTTAAAGCTTCAAGGAAGACTTACATATTCACTGAAGCATATCCTCTGGAGCGAAGCTCATCAGGGATGTCGACCCCAAAAAAGATAAGGAATCCTGAAGCACGTCTCATCGAAGGAGATGATCAAGATGGTGCGTAGTTCTTTTTTAGTTCTTTTGAGTCGTAGGAAAAACCGTACTATCTAGAGGGGTTTAGTAAATGTAATCCAAAGGTTTTGGTGAAACGACTCAGATCGAATCTAAACCTGTGAGAATCCAGAAATGAGAAATCTCATGTGCACTAGGTAATGCTTCACCAGCGAAGACTATGTTCTTTCGGCTCCTGAAGCTTAACCAAGTATGTGAGTCAGCTTTACTTGTTCCGCAAGTAAATTTGCGCACTGATTAGAAATCCGACCGTTGCGTATAGGTGTTAAGCTTTCGCATCGGGTCACTTCAGTCTTTCGCACCTAGGGATCGCCACCTATAAATAGGCCACTCCCGCCCTCATTGGCGGGTGGCTGCTCCAAGATTATTCTCTGAAAGATAAGAGAGAGAGCACCACACCGAAGCAAAACCGAATCCCATCCACTGAAGCATAAGTCCTACTGATCTGAGTTGATTCACTATGACTTAGGAAGAAGTTTGCTAGCCTTGTTATCTTGGAGAACTGCAATTCTCCTAGACGGTTAGAGAGTTGTTCTTCAGAGAGGGGAAGAGTAATTGTCGCCTCGAAGTCCTGTTGGTCAAAGGTTTCGGTGATTTCCTCAATAATCAACCACGAGTGAAGAACTGGCTAAGCTCAAGAAGATTGGTGCAGTGGAGATACGGACGGAGAGAGGTTAGCTCTTGTGTTCAATCACATGTCCCTCCAACCAGACGTAGCACTTTGCAGAGTGTGAACTGGTCGACCAAACATCGCCGAGTCAAGAGTTCATTTTACATTCCGCACTTACATTCAGTATTGCCATTGCTTCTGTGATTTGATTGAATGCAATTGATTCGATACTTTTGATTCGCTATGTTGTGATTCACTCTAGTTTTTCTTCACTGTCTACCTTCCTGTTGAGTTACTTTTGCTACTAAGTTGTGATTCACTTCAGAGTTTCATGCGAACATTTGAAGTGATCATTCACCCCCTCCCACTCTGATCAAATACTTGGTCTTTCAATTGGTATCAGAGCTAGTCACTCTTTGTTTGGATTAACCTCCTTGAGTGTTTGCAAGTATTTCATTCGCAGCTATACGCTCCGGGGAACCCATTCCCACTTACAATGGGAAGGATTACCCTTACTGGAAGGACAAGATGATGAGTAATATTATTGCTATCAATCCGACTGGTTGGGAAATTGTCAAGGATGGAGTTATTATCAAGGACAAGAAAGATATCACCGCTGATGAGATCAAATGTATGGCTCTTGATTCTGAACTCCGAGTATTCATCACAAATTACATTTCTGCTGAGAAGTACCTGGAAGTGAGGAACATTGCCTCTGCCAAAGGTTTTTGGGATTATCTTGAAAAGATTGGTGAAGGTGCTTCGACACAGAAAGATGCACAAATTGATACCCTTCGAAGCAAGTTCTATCGATTCGCTCGTAAGGACAGTGAAAGAGTTGAGGATACCTACAACAGAAACACCATTCTCTCCAGTGAGTTGGTTTCCCTTGGTGCTCCCGATATCACCGATCATCTGGTGGTCAGACAATTGCTTCGATCCCTTGATGAATCCTTCGGGCATCTCATACTGATGATAAAGGAAAGGACTGATTACAAGAATCTGAGTCCCGCAGATATTCTTGAGAGACTCGCCACCTATGAAATGGAACAAGAATAGAAACATGATGTCAATGGAACTCGAAGAAGATCACACGCGCTAAAGGCAAAAGCTTCACGCCACTCCTCAACTGAACCCAATTCTGCTTCAGGTGTCGAATCAGATGACACGTCAGGGATGGGAAAGGACTTGGCTCTTATAATGAAGCGCTTCAATCGGTTCCAACGAAGAAGTTCATCTTTTCCGAAGAAAAGCTATTCTTCACGTCACTCAACCAGTTCCTCCCACTGTTCGTCCTCAAGAAGCTCCCATACTAAAGACAATTGCTGCTTCAAGTGCAAGAAACGAGGCCTCTTCATTGTTGATTACCCTATGTGGGAAATTGAATACAAGTCAAAGCATTCACACAGAGATTCCTCAAGCAAGCATCACAGATCTTCCAAAAGCTATAAGTCAAAGAGGCATGAATCTGGTTCTCGAAGAGAAAAGAAGAAAGATTCTGATGATGACAAGAAGAAGAAGTACCATAAGAAGCGTGAGGGTTCTTCGTCGAAGACTCACCCGTCTCGTCGAAGAAGTTCTCACCGTGCCAAGGCCTATCTGGGTAAAGAAATGGACTCTGAAGAAGAAGTCTGTGGGTCCAAAGTTGAATCAGGCTCAAGGTCTGGGTCTGTGTCCGAATCAGATGGTGTTGCTGGTTTGGAATTCGCTTCGGCAGATGCTTCGGCCAAAGCTTCGAGCTCCTTCTTCACCAACAACAGCAGTGAAGATGAGACTCCCACCTACTGCTTCATGCCCAAGGCTAAGGTATCTTCATCTAAAGTTTCATATGATACTTCAGATTGCTCATCCTATGAAAGTGACTCTAAAATGAGCTATGCTAAACTTTTTAAACTTGCTTCTAAACAGCAAGATGAATTAGAATCTCTAAGCAAAACAATTGAAAAATCAAAGGTCATGTTGATTGATGAGATGGAGAGAGGTCAAACTTTGACAAATGAGCATGCTGCTCTGAAGGAGAAGTTTGATGAGCTTCAGTCTTGGCATGATTTTCTTTCAGCTGGTCATGAGAAGCTCACCTATTAATTCCTTAAAAGGAAGGTGGCTCTCGAGAATCTCAAAGAGGCGCATGAAGAACTTGAAGGTGTCAATCTCTCTCTCATGGCTCAACAGGGTTCTGAAGCTAAACCTGATTCTTATTCACCATGTTTAACCTGCTTAGAGCGAAGCAATACTGATTCTAGAGGTAAAGAACCTATGTTTCCTGATGTTACTAATGCCTCGAATGAGGAAAATCCTGCTGTTACCGAGGAACTCCTCAGGTTGAAAAACTTATTTGAAACATGCATGTTCAAAAGTGTGCAAGGTCACCAGTACCTTTGTGATATCCTGAGGAAGGATCTCCTTCACAGGAATCCCAGAAATGAGGGTGTTGGTTTCGAGAGGAAGCTAAACCCTGATGGAACTTAATGGGAACCTGAGCAGTATCCTAAGAATATTTGGGTCCTAGCGAAGGAGAAACCCATTGATATTGCTAACCTTTCAGGTTTCCACTGCAAAATGGATACAGCTATTGTAGATAAATCACTTGATTCGGACTAAAAGCTCATTAAAGATGAACAGGGAAAGGTTACAACTGAGTATTTTGGTACTCCTCCTAAGAATGGCTTCTACAAGAGGCAGATATGGGTGCAGAAAGCACTCGTGGAGAAATTTCCTGCTAAGCATTCTATGCAGGGAAAGTCTTCGGTGCCACCAAATGATTTCTATTCTCTAGAGGAGAAAAATGATTCGCTGGTCCCTGAATCAAACGTTCCACATAAAGAGTACTACCGCACTGGTCTTCATGCTTATCGTCACTGAGATAACAATACTAAGATTTCCTATGCTCATACTTACCCTAACCCCCTTAAGAGGAATTTTATTTATGGTGTACTTGATGGACCTCCATGTCGTTATAATCATGTTCGTCATGAAGCTAATGATTCGTCAAGTGCTCCATTGCCTTCTAAGTCACCTGCTCATTTGTGGGTGATTAAGAAGAACTAATTCTTCTGCAGGGCTATGTCTCCGGTGGATCCGAATGGGTCATGGATAGTGATTGCACAAATCATATGACCGGAGACAAAGAGTTGTGCACCGAAGACAAGCTCACTGAATCTTCACAGAAATACATTACCTTCGGTGACAACAATAAGGGTAAAGTTATTGGTTTGGGTAAGGTTGCTATATCAAAAGATAAACATATTGATAAGGTTATGCTTGTCCAATCTCTTGGATACAATCTAATGTTTATATCAAAGCTATGTGATATGGGTATGCTTGTTCTGTTTTCTGCTTCTCGTTGTGTTGTGTTTTCATAGGATGACTACACGTTTGTCTTCGAAGGTTTTCGAAAGTGAGATCTCTACATTGTTGATTTCTCTTCGGGTCCTGCTGTTTTCACCTGCTTAATGGAAAAAGCTTCATCTGGTTGGTTATGGCATCGAAGGCTTGGTCATGCAGGAATGCAAAATCTTCAAGTCCTAGCAAAGAAAAAACATGTTATTGGCCTTACCGAAGTAAAATTCGAGAAGGACCGTCTCTGCAGTGCCTGTGAAGCAGGAAAGATTACTAAGAAACATCATTCAGCGAAGACAATCATGACCACTACTCGTCCTCTTGAATTGTTTCATATGGATCTCTTCGGTCCTCAAAATTATGCTAGCCTGGGAGGAAATAAGTATGGCTTAGTGATTGTTGATGATTTCTCTCGTTACTCTTGGGTTTTCTTTTTGGATGACAAGAGCAAAGTTGTTGATATCTTCACGCCATTCGCTAAGAGATCTCAAATTGAATATGATTCGAAGCTGAAGCATATCAGAAGTGATAATGGAATTGAATTCAAAAATACTCATATTGAAGATTTTCTTGATGAATATGGCTTCACTCATGAATTCTCTGCAGCTTATACACCACAGCAGAATGGTGTTGTTGAAAGGAAGAATCATACTCTTATCGAGATGGCCAGAACAATGCTTGCTGAATACAAGACACCCATCAGGTTCTGGGCCGAAGCAATCAAAACTACATGCCATATCATCAACAAGGTTTACCTTCAGAAGTTCCTGAACAAAACTTCACA
Organism: Bromus sterilis; assembly: GCA_950022295.1. Lineage (NCBI taxonomy): Eukaryota > Viridiplantae > Streptophyta > Magnoliopsida > Poales > Poaceae > Bromus > Bromus sterilis. The sequence goes on along the minus strand of OX465598.1, from coordinate 239,861,702 downwards.
TGAACTTATAACTGGTAACAAGCCTAATGTGTCTTACCTTAGGGTATTTGGTGCTCCATGTTTTATTAGAGATATGAATCATAGCTCTAAATTTGCCCCTAAGGCACATGAAGTTTTTATTCTAGGTTATGGCTCAAATTCTCACACTTACAGAGTGTATAACTCTCACTTTAGGAAATTTATGGAAACTGTAAATGTGAGGTTTGATGAAACTAATGGCTCTCAAAAGGAGCATTTGCCTCATGATCTTGATGAACCTCCACTTGATGAAGTGATCAGGTCTATGGCTATTGGAGAGATTCGCCCTGTCGAAGCAAATCCTCGTCAAGCTAACAGGGATGATGATGATCCCATGTTCCCACACCTATCCCTGGGCGCTGGAGATCAACATCCTGAAGCTAATGATGAAAAGGTAAAAGAAGAGCAAGGGAACGAAGAAAATGCTGATCCTAAAGGAAATGCTGAAGCTGAAGGTGAAGCAGATCCTGAAGCTGAAGCAGATCCTGAAGCAGAAGCTGAGCCTGAAGCAAATGATACTAATTTATCACGAGTCCGAAGAAGAGTTGATGTTGATTCGATCCTCGAAGACATTCGTCAACCAGGTCGTCCCACCACTCGCTCTCGTACTCGTTTGGCTAACTTCTGTGGAAGCTTTTCTATTGTTTCTATGCTAGAGCCTTCGAAATTTGATGAAGCCATGAAGGATCCAGACTGGTTATTTGCTATGATGGAAGAACTTCCCAGTTTGAGAGAAACAAAGATTGGTCTCTAGTTGACAGACCTGATCCCACGAGGCACAATATTATTGGCACTAAGCGGATATTTCGCAACAAGCAAGATGAGGATGGTATTGTGGTAAGAAATAAGGCTAGACTGGTAGCACAAGGGTACACCCAAATCGAAGGCATTGATTTCTGTGAAACATATGCTCCAGTAGCCCATCTCGAATCCATTCGTGTTATGCTTGCTTTTGCTAACCACAATAACATATTGCTATATCAAATGGCTATCAAAAGTGCTTGTCTTAATGGTGAGATAGAAGAACAAGTGTATGTTATGCAACCTCTAGGTTTTGAAGACTCAAACAATCCTGAGATGGTGTACAAGCTTCACAAAGCTTTGTATGGACTGAAGCAAGCACCTCGTGCTTGGTATGAAACATTGAAGGATTTCCTCCTAAAGAAAGGCTTCAAACCTGGAACCACTGACCCCACTCTTTTCACTCGATCATATAACAATGATCTATTTGTGTGTCAGATATATGTAGATGATATCATTTTTGGCTGCACTAACCCTGAAATCAGCGAAGAATTTGCAAGGATGATGTCGAAGAAATACGAGATGTCAATGATGGGTGAATTGAAGTTTTTCCTTGGACTTCAGATTCGACAACAGAAGAATGGCCCCTTTATTTCTCAAGAAAAATATTTGAAGGATTGCCTGAAGAAATTTGTACTTACTTATTGCAAGACTATCAAAACTCCCATGCCAACCAATGGTTTTCTTGATGCGGATGAGAAGGGAAAACCCTTCGATCAGAAGAAGTATCGGTCTATGATAGGTTCTCTCTTATATATGTGTGCATATAGAGCAAATATCATGCTATCAGTTCGTATTTGTGCTCGTTTTCAGGCCAATCCGAAGGAATCACATCATACTGCTATAAAGCGAATTCTTCGGTATCTAGCACATACTCCTTCATTGGGACTTTGGTACCCCAAAGGAACTCAGTTTGATGTGATTGGATATTCTGATTCAGACTGGGCTGGTGATAGAGTTGACAGGAAATCTACCTCAGCCACATGTCATTTCTTTGGTAGATCTCTTGTGTGTTGGGCTTCAAATAAGAAAAACTGTGTCTCAATATCTACTGCTGAAGCCGAATACATTGTTGCTGGCTCATGCTGCACTCAGATTCTTTGGCTTAAGCAGACGCTGAAAGATTATGGTATTTATGTGAAGAAAATCCCTTTGTTGTGTGATAATGAGAGTGGTATTAAAATTGCACACAATCCTGTGCAACACTCTCGAACGAAGCATATTGATATTCGCCATCATTTTCTTCGAGATCATGTTCAGCGCGAAGACATTGAGATCAGTCATGTCAGAACTGAAGATCACTTGGCAGACATATTCACGAAGCCATTGGACGAGAAGAGGTTCTGTGCATTGAGATGTGAGCTAAACATCCTAGACTCGCACAATGTTCAGTAAGATCGAAACATTCCCTTGTATATATATTCACCTTCGTTGTGTGTTTGTTTAGTTTCGCTTGTGTTTTCCTTCGTTCTTGTTTAAGTGCTTAGCTTCGTTCGCCATTTACTTCAAGTTCTAGTTTTGTTTTACTCGTTTCGTTTGTCCCCTGTGCTTATCACTTTTAGTTTCGTTGTTGTTTTTCTTCGGAGTGATAAGTTTCGGACCCTATCCCCTCCATTCTGATTCACTCCCAATCTATTATGTCTTGTATGGTAAACCACATTTGAAACGGAAAGCATATTGCTTCGAACATCATTGAGTTCCGAATCAATTGCTTCCAACTTTATCGAAGTTTTTTCTCTCGGTCAAGAGTTAGTCTTCGACCGATGAGTACCCGTCTTTTTCGGTCCGATGAGATTCGCTCACGAACTACCACTTCATCCACACCGTAGAATCGGAAGAGACAATCGCTGGGAGCCGTCCGATACGATCTAACTGCCATGTCAGATCGGAAACTATATAAGGCAATCCCTCCCCTGCGAATCGCCACCCCGCTCATTTGTCACGTCCACTCCCCATCTTCCTCCTCGAGTTCGCCGACAAGCTCTCGCCCCCGACGTCGACTGCGCCGCTTGACTGCCGGACCGCCGTCGCCGAGGACATTCCCGCCGTCGAGGAGCACTTCTCCGCCGCTCATCGTCGCCGTAGCCGCTCCGCGTCACCAAGTTAGGGTACGCTGGGCTCTCCGATCCAACCTCCCCTCCGTGTTTTCTTTTACTGTTGGATCTGAGTTTCTAGGGTTTGTTTGTGTTTTCTAGGGTTGCTCAATATTTTTGAGATCATTGTCTCTGGGAAACTTGTTTGTAGCATCAAAAGATTCCGTTTTATTCAGGTCAGTCTTAGGGTTAGATCTATTTGAGATTGAATTCAGTTAGAACTTGTTCTTGGATTTGTTCTAGCCTAATTCAATACCAGATATGCATCTGATCTCAGTTTTTCCCTGAACTCATGTCAAAATTGTGTTGGTCGAAACCTTTGCCTATACTTATCCATCCCTTGTCAGAACCCCAACTAGGGTAAGTGCTAGGGTTGCTTGATCCCTTTGCATCATGAAAAATTCAAGAAGAAATTCAAAATTGGGGAAAAGAAAAGCCCTAAAGAATTAAATCAAATGGCCAGATAAAAATCTTTTTCCAAAAATCATTTGAATAGTTGGAAAATTCCTATAAATGATGTTGATCATTGCAAAAGTGGTTTGGGTTCATTCCCATACTCAAGGAATTTTCTAAAATTCAAACAGTGCCTTGGAAAATTAAAAGATCCCCTATTTGATTTGAAATTCAAATAATTTGAATTTCAAAAATGCCCAAATCCTAAATTGTACTAGCTACTGGTCACCTAGGGTTTATAAAATTATTTGGGCATTTACTAAAAATGCCTAGCTATTTTAAATATTGGGGCCAGCCTATATACAGAAATATAAAAAGAAAAGGAAGAAGCCCCCTGGCCATCTAGCCCAACTCATCCCCCCCAGCCCACCTCCCCTTTTGACTTCTTCTTCAACCAGCTCGGTGCCGAGCTGGGAGAGCACGGCGACGCCGCCGTGGCCACCAGAGGCTTCTAAGCCCTCTCCTGGACCCTCCTCGCGCCACACAGCTCGCCACAGGGCCCCCACTCATTTCCCCCTAGCTACGGTTCGTCCCCATCCCTCTGCGACGCCATTCTCGCGCCAACATAAGACCAACGGCCTTCCCTCGCCGCCCTGACGTGTCCTAAGAGTCCAGCGCCGTATTTCTACGTCGTCCAGCACCAGCAATTGAGCCGAGGGCGCTCTGGAGCCAACGCCAGCACCACCAGGTCACCGCCGGCCGCCCCAAACGTCGGCGACGAATTCAGGCCGCACGAGCTCTTCTCCAGCCACGCCGCTCAGCTCATCGAACCCAGGGTGAGCTCCTCTCCCTCCTGCACCCTCCCGCGCTTCTTCCGCGGCTCCGTTCGCCGGTTTC